>JAIXMN010000001.1:0-2428476 GCA_025716815.1 Dichotomocladium elegans | reverse complement strand
ACGTACTACGAACTTGTCCTTGTGTTTCAGAAGCAGATCCTTATACGTGGGCGACCACCTATCCTCGGGCATTGCGTAGAACTTGGGCCAGTCGGATTCTTGGATGGCCCTAACCGCATAAAGATAATCGGGTTCCATTTCGGGCTCTTTGGTGACACAATCCGGACCATCTCGACGAGAAAGCAGATCCGGGATATGGTTGTCCTTGCCTGGTTTGTATTGGATATCTGGGTCATATAGTTCAAGTTCGGCAATCCAACGGGTCAAGCGTGGTGTGGGTTTTGTTTTGGACCGGAAATACTTCAGTGGATGGTGGTCTGAAAAGACAGTATATGGACGGCCATCAATAAAACAACGCCAGGTGCGGAGTGCATGTAGGATTGCAAGTAATTCTCGTTCCTGTGCGGGGTATGCTCGTTCGGTCGCCGACAACTTCTTGGACTCAAATGCCACAGGGTGCATGAGCCCGTCAGTACCCTCTTGCAACAAAACTCCACCTACGCCGTAGTCACTGCTATCGACTTCGACCACATAAGGCATATCTGGATTTGGTGGCTTAAGGACAGGGGCAGCAGTCATGCGAGCCTTGATTTCGTCAAAAGCTTGCTGACACTCAGACGTCCAGGTAATCGCTCTTTTCTTCGCACCAGTACCCTTGGTTAAATCGGTCAACGGCGCAGCCAGAGCGGCGAAGTCACGTATAAAGCGACGATAATGGGAGCCGAGCCCGACGAACTGACGTACTTCTTGCACATTTGTCGGCACTGGCCAGTCTTGAATTGCCTTGACTTTGGATTTCGAGGGCAACACACCATCGGCAGTTACCTGGTGCCCAACAAACTCCAGTTCGGTCTTGAAGAATTCGCATTTTTTCTCGTTAGCAATGACCTTGGCTTCCCGGAACTTCGTCAGAATCGCCCGAACGTCCTTCTCATGTTGGGTTTTGGTACGACTGAAAATCAAACAATCGTCGAGGTACACCATAGCGCAGCGGTCGAGAAATTCCTCTCCTATGATAGAGTTCATCCAGGATTGGAATACCGGAGGGCTATTCATGAGGCCAAAACTCAGGACCAACCACTCAAAGGAACCATAGCGTGTAGTGAAAGCACTTTTCGGGATATCCTCTTCGCGCAACCGTAGGTTGTGGTACCCCGAACGCAGATCAATCTTGGAGAAATAACGCATACCATGTAGGCGTTCCAGGCATTCGTCGATTCGTGGCAAAGGTGTGGAGTTCCGTTTCGTAACTCGATTTACGGCACGGTAATCGATACACATTCTCATGGACCCGTCTTTCTTGCGTACGAATAGGACGGGGGAACCCCAAGCGGAGGTACTTGGCCGGATGAGACCTAAATCCAATAGCTCCTTCAACTGTCGCCGCAGCTCGTCCAATTCGCGAGGACTCATCTTGTAAGGCGGGCGTGAGATGGGGGCAGCGTCTCCAGTATCAATGACATGTTCGATGTCTCGTTTGGGAGGTAGACCTGGGAGCTTGTCCTGGAAAACATCACTAAATTCCGCAATGAGTGCTTTGGCTTGCTGATCATTAGTACCGTCAGTTGGTGCACCGTCTTCTGGGCGTACAAAGCACACAAAGACGTCGTCAATCTCCTTGCTGCGCTCTAAACGTTGGACTTGGCGGTGTGATATCAGGTAAGCGAGGTCAGGTAGAACACGTTTATGCCGAGGACGAATGACATATTCATGTTCACCCTTACGAATCCGCCAGGTGTCCAATTCCCAATCCGGTATGGGTTTCACGGATTTGAGCCAGTCGCGTCCAAGGATCACATCGAACTTGGTGTCGAGAACATAAGCAGTGGTGGTATGCTCATATCCTTGGGCATCCAGTGACAAGGAGGCCTGTTGACTGATGGACAGAGCATGTCCTCCTGCAGTTTCTACTTCCCTCATGGGAATCCTTCGTGTGGGCAAGTTCATGGCAACTCGTGGCGCAACATAGGAGCCAGTGGCACCAGAATCGATCAGGACCTGAACAGGGTGACCATTGCAACACATCGAGTACAGGGGTAATTCAGTTTCTTTTATTGAGTTTAACGAATCAAGGAACTGTCTATCTTCCTGTAGGGTGTCTTGGAGTGCACGGGCGTCTTCATCTTGATCGTCAGATAGGTCAATCAACAGGTTTTCCGGCAACATCGGGGCGTCTTGCTTCATCATATTAAGGGATTGTGATTGGCGCGGAGGAACTCCCCTTAATTCAACCGCGCTTCGCCTTTTGGGTGACTTTGGGCTCCGAGACGGCCGTTGGTTTTACCATCACCACTACCATTCTGACCTTGACGACGGGGCGCAGACGAACAATTGCGCGCAATGTGACCGAGGCCACCACAATTGTAGCACTCACGATCCTGACTACTGTTGAGATTTCGCTGTCGCCAGTTGGAAGCACCATTACGGTCATTGGTGCGCCAGCCGGAGTTTGGTCTTCTTGAACGAATGGCGTCCAGATCCATGGGGGCGACGCCCGACGAGCGGAGATACTCGGGCGCGTGCTGTTGTCCAACTTGCGGCTGTGCGATCTGTTGTTGACCACCTTGCTGATACCAATAACGCGCCTGTTGTTGCGAGCTTTCGAACGCCAGAGCAATCTTCATAGCTTCGTCTGTGGAGGAAGCTGAGCGTGACCGGACATGCATGAATAATTCTGGTTGAAGTCCTCGCTCAAAACGGTCCTTCGCTTCATCGTCGGTCATGCCCGGCAGGGCAGTCCAAATGGCTTGGAAATTTGCAACATATTCAGCAACAGTACCTGTCTGAGCCAAATGCGCCAGATGGTCTCTTGCTAGACGTGGCGCATCTGGTGGGCTGAATATTGCTAGCAAACGTTTCTTGAACTCGACCCATTCGTTAATATCGGCGCGTTGTTCTTGTTGTTGCCACCAGATTTCTGCTTCTCCCCGTAAAAGGGTTGCAGCATATGCGACCCATTGATGCTCTTCCAGATCGGCCATCTCCAGGTACCGCTCGACAGATCGAAGCCAACTTTGCGCTGCATTTAAGGTCCGGTTGCCATGATACGTGTCAGGTTCACGCATACGTAGGCGGAATGGTTTCGGCTCTTGCTGGTTTTTCAAAAGGGTGACTAACATAGCCAAAATTTGTTGCGTGTGGTCTTCTTGTGCCATATCTTGTCTATAGTCTTGAAACGTGAGTTCCTCTCTGGTTGTATATTCTTCTTCGGATGAAAGTGGATCGGATAAGGATCGGTATGTCTTGAAACTTGGCTTGGAAAAACGATCACACATAAAGGTTCATCAGCTACCAATTGTCGTCTTCGTAATTTGGCGGATACACCGTAGCCAGGGAATAGACTTTTGGAGGAACAATTAAATGTGACAGATAACTCTGAGATGATGTTTATTGTTTGGACGCTGCCTGGATATTTATATTGTTTTCTAATGCTAAGTATACTTAAGATAATACTGCACAGACGTCATGGAGAATGGATGATGTAATTAGAGATGTAGTACAACGTGCGTGATAATCCATGGCGTCATAATGCTAAAAGATAGTAAGCCCGACATTACGTCAGGGATCGTTATGAAAATAGACTTGAGCTGGAAATTCTAATGACCGATTAATCTGGCTACGACACAGCGACAACAACACAAAAAAAGGTCTCGCCGAGAATCGAACTCGGATAATGAGATTCAAAGTCTCATATGCTAACCATTACATCACGAGACCTTGCCCTCGGGCAAATCGGGATCATTTCTCTACATGTCCTCTTTTACAAGAGCATCTTCGGTCGTTTCGTTGGTCTCTTTCTACCCTGATTCCGGATCCCCCCGCTGGTCTGAACGCCATCGACGCCGCTCTGAATCTTCTCCCAGCCAAAGTGCCTCGAAACTTGAAAAAGTGGCGCACACTCTGGCCGGCTCTTCTTTCTCTTTTAAAACTTATTGATGAACTCACCTCCTCCACTCCTTTTACAGACGAACCTCCACCTGGTCTTCTTCTTCTCGAGGCCTCACAGAACCTCACGCGCAAAATCCCCCACCCCGTTTAGAAATTGTACTTCAATTTTATCCCCGCTGTATTCCCCCCGCATTCTTCATTCATGCAGCTCTATCACGCTTACTTGTGTTACTAACTACATTCCTTTTCCGTCCTACTTCTTTACCGCCCTACATCTCCCTCGCATAGCTTAGAGGTTTTTCAGGCACGCCCTTTTCCTCTCTGCATCCTACTTCTCTTTTATCTTCGCAATTCAGCTACACTCGTTTTTTTTCTTTTCTTTCTCCTCTGGTGCATGCCACTGGAGTTTTATATCCCTAGACCCTCACCAACGCACCACAGGGCGGCTACACATGCCAAACAAGGCGACGGCCAGAAGCCCATTGAATAAATGATTAATCTACATCACGAGACCACTCTCTTTCCGATACTCCTCACTTTTTTTGGAATTAGAGTTTAAAGCCAAAGTGACAACAACAGACGACAGTAATAGCATCATCCATCCGCGCATCCCATCCATCCGTCGCTACAGCAACAGCGAATCCATCCATCCGCCCACAGAAGCATCCACCAAGAAGACACGTACCATGGTGGACTTCGATTTTGACTTCTCCGTGGACAAAGTGGATTTCATGGGTGGACCCACCCATCCACCCCAATCCACATCCATCCATCCGAAATCCCGCGTCCCTGACCTCCTTGCAATCATCGCACGCCTCGAGCGCACCGTCGCTAACCTCGAAGCGAAGTTGGAAGCGATGGAACTGCGTCAAGCAGTTCTTCCAAACCAACCACCAGCCGCGAACCCCACCTCCACCCTCAGCATTGTCGGACAGCCAAATGCCCCGGCTGCCCCCCAGCCCACAACGGGCAAGAAAGCAAAACGTGCACCTGCCAGTGCACCTCCTGCAATGTTGCCTGGCCCTAGGCCCAAACCTGCCGCCCAGAAGATCACCTCCACTGCTGCCTCCTCGTGGGCAACAGTGACAGCTAAACACTTGCCCCCTCAGGGCAAGTAAAAAAAGACCACCAAGAAGCCCGCCAAGACCCAGGCTGTTAGGGCTTTTCAGGAAGCGTCAGGCCCTTTGCAGTACACATTTGTGTACATCCCCTGCCGCCGCCACCTCCGCCACCACGAAGTACGGCAAATGCTTGCCGTACTGAAGATCCCGCAATCCCGCGTCCTTGACGTACAGTTCCCTGCAAAGGGAACTGTTGCACTGCTGGTGCATACTGCCTTCCACGACGAGCTTGTGGAAAAGCTCAAGGTGGACGGGGTAAACCCTGTCAGTCTTTTGACCCTCTCGCTGCCGAGATTGTTGGTAACACTGAGCATGCCAACAAACCCGCCGCCGAACGCGCCTTGTTGGCAAAATCCATTTTTGCCAATCGCATGCTGCGATCATGCGCACGAATGCCAAGACCTTTGGGCTACAGTGTAGCCAGATTCTTCGCCTCCCCTGCCGCCGCCAACCTCCAACTTGACGATGCTTGGTGGAAGAAGTTCCTTGCAGAACGGACCCCCGCCAAGTTGACCAACAACACCACCACCACCACCAACAACAACAACACCACCACCATCCGCACCACCACACCACCCTCGACCGACGTTGTCATGGACTTTGACCTTGACATCGATCTCGACATCCCGACCGCCACGCCATCATCCGGTTCTGACTCTCAGCAATGAGTAGCCAAGAACGGATCAAAATCGCCACCCTCAACATCCGCAACATCCGTCATAACCTGGTAAGCGTGATAGAAGCCTGTGTGAATGAAAATGTTGACATCCTCTTCCTCTGTGAAACCTACTTTCGCCGTGGCAAACTTCGGTGCGCCTGGACTCAATTCCACAACTACGCCGAGCATAATGCGATTCACAACCGTCACGACCGCTTTGGCCTGTCCTTCCTGATCCGCCCCTCCTTCCCCTACGAGGTTCGTCTGCTTCCTATTCAGAACGGTGAGTCCCTGTCACTGAAAGTTGGGCCCTATACACTGCATGGTCTATACTTGCCGCCTTCGCTGTCACCAGAGGAGGCTGCTCAGAGGTATAGTTCTCTGTCCATGGATCCATATACAATTGTACTTGGGGACTTGAATGTGCGGCTTGGGAGTTTAACAGGTGATTCTCGTTTTACACCCAACCGCCACCATGCACTGAGGGAATGGTTGTGCACACACGACTTAACCTTGTGGAATGCTGAGTTGGCATTTGGTCAACCTACGTTTGCTACGGTAGCGCGGACTCAAGCTGCTGCGTCGGCCTCTGAGGATGGCTCCAATTTGAAAACGAGCATCATTGATTATTTTATCTCGATGCGCGACCACTTGCTTGATCCGGCCATGGTCATTCACACCGGCCTAGGCATATCGGATCACCACTTGTGTGAGCTGTCATTTGTGCCCGTCAATATGCGACGGCTTCCCGCTGTGCCAGCAATGCGTCGGTCATGGCGTCTTCAGCGTCTCAAAGCGCAGGAGGTGCAAGACTCGTACTCTGACCAGTTTGACGAGGCTGCAGGTCCTCTTCTGGAAGACATCCAATCTGCTATCGATGAAGACAACAACATGCCGCTGAGCCCTGAAGTACTGGAAGGCTTCGTGCAGCGTCTCAATGAGGCATTGTACACTGCCTTGGACAAGAGTGTAGGGCGCACTCGTCCCCGTCTCGACAGCCACAAGTGGTTTTGGAGCAGCCGTCTTCAGCACCTTGACAACAGTAGAAAAAAGTGGGCCTCACAGCTCGCTCGTTCTCGTCATGGTATCGAACGCATTACGGCCCACCGCGAATGGCTTGCTGCGTGTTCAGCATTTCGGAAAGCGGTACGGGCTGCTCAGCGGCAATCCTGGATTGACTTTTGTCAGCAGCTGCAAGCTGATCCTACAGAAATGACGGCCGCGGTGAAACGGATGCGCATGCGCCAACGCACCAACGTCACGATTTCGTCTCCCGAGGGACCGTTGCAGGCTGCCAACGACATGGCGTCCCATTTGGAACGAGTGTTCGGCGGGTCTGTGGCACCTCGTGTCTCACCGGGCAGCGATGTCCACCGAGAACCCCCTCCGTGGAGTGTAGGCGACATTCGTCAAGCGCTCAACGATCTACCCAATCGAAAAGCACCAGGCGTAGACCACATTAAGGCGGAAATGCTCAAGCCCATTGCACCGACTCTCACTCCCTTTCTGGATGGCATATTTACCCTTTGTTGGCGTCTGGGGTGGTCTCCTCTCGCCTGGCGGACTGCGCAAGTGGTTCCGATTTACAAAAACAAGGGCTCCACTGCGGATCCAGCCAACTTTCGGCCGATTAGTTTGACGTCGGTCTTTCGTAAACTCCTTGAACGGTGTTTGCAGCCTTCGTTGCTCCATTCCATGCCGATTCTCGATGTTGCGCAGGGTGGTTTCCGAGCACATCGAGGCACGTTGGATCAAGCGGCTTGCCTCCATGAGTTGATGCAAGCATATTCGCGCCAAGAGGGATCGGAGCAGATTCCTCCTGTTGTTGTCTTTTTGGATATCAAGGCTGCGTATGACAGTGCCAATCGGCTTGTTATATGGGATTCGCTCCGTCACTTTGTGGCGGCGCCTCTGCTCGCGCTACTTCAGAACCTCTTTGACGACATTGTTGTCACGGTGATCCACATGAATGTAGCATCCCGGGAAATTCACCCCAGGCACGGTGTACTGCAAGGAAGTATTTTATCTCCTTTTCTTTATTCTATTTTCATTGATTCCCTTCCGCGCCTTTTGCGGTCGGTTTCAACATCTCCTCATCTTGTGCGTGTACCTTCCCCTCCTTCTTCCCGATCCCTCAATTGGAGCTCAAGGCGACCTTTTACTTTTAACACCGCTCATGCTTCTCCCCGTTCTCTTATTGACGACTTACGCGACCCCTACAATCCTTATCTTATCCCCGCCGACCTTGAGCCTGGGACTGGGACCCCTTCTTCTTTTGTTCCGATCAATTGCTTGCTGTATGCGGATGATGTAGCCCTTGTGGCACGCACCACTCGCGATATGCAGCATCTGCTGTTGGCCGCCGAACAACACTCGAATCTCCTTGGATATCGATGGAACCCAACAAAGTGTGAGGTCCTGAATGCGCCGCCTGATTCAGAATTTTGTCTCTACGAGACGCCGATCCCCACTTGTTCAAAATTCCGATACCTTGGTATTCCGTTTTCTCGCCATGGGATTGACCGCGGCTTGCTTGTGGAACAGTCTGCTCTACGGGCTTTCGCAGCAATGCGTCAGCTTCGGGCGTCTGGCGTACACATGTATGGCTTTGGCATCTCCTCGGCTCTTAGGGCGTACAAGATCTTTGTGCGTCCCGTGATGGAGTATGGTCTTCCTATTTCTTTCTTTGGTGTCAAAGAGCTCTCGACGTTGGAGGAGACGCAGCGGCAGTGTCTCCGAATGGCCTTGTGCCGTTCACCGACTGAGAAGGCCCTTGGCACTATTACTATTCAGCTGCTTGCAGCGCTTCCCCCTATGTACCTTCGTTATCAAATTTTGCAAACGAAGTTTATTCTTCGTGCACGCACACTTCCGCGCAGTACACTATTTGCCTGTATGTTCCCGCAGCTCTGCCGTGCTCCCCTGAGCGAGGCCCGTTGGTTCCCCCTTCGGCGCAATGCACTCTGGAAGCACGTTCGGACACTCATTATGGGGCCTGACCCCCCCAAAGAGCCTGTGCCGATTGCAGTGGCGAAAGCCATGCAAACCCTCATTGACAAGTTAATCGCCACGCCCGACAAGTATGTTACAGTGAAGCGAGGAATTTGTAAACCTGCTTGGGATCCAACTCTCTTGTTGCCGTGCACCAGAAAGGAACGTCATCGCTTGGTCAAGTGGCGTCTGGCCTGGTTGCCTCCAACACCGTCAGTCGACTGCCAGTGTGGTTGCCCTCGGGCAAATCGGGATCATTTCTCTACATGTCCTCTTTTACAAGAGCATCTTCGGTCGTTTCGTTGGTCTCTTTCTACCCTGATTCCGGATCCCCCCGCTGGTCTGAACGCCATCGACGCCGCTCTGAATCTTCTCCCAGCCAAAGTGCCTCGAAACTTGAAAAAGTGGCGCACACTCTGGCCGGCTCTTCTTTCTCTTTTAAAACTTATTGATGAACTCACCTCCTCCACTCCTTTTACAGACGAACCTCCACCTGGTCTTCTTCTTCTCGAGGCCTCACAGAACCTCACGCGCAAAATCCCCCACCCCGTTTAGAAATTGTACTTCAATTTTATCCCCGCTGTATTCCCCCCGCATTCTTCATTCATGCAGCTCTATCACGCTTACTTGTGTTACTAACTACATTCCTTTTCCGTCCTACTTCTTTACCGCCCTACATCTCCCTCGCATAGCTTAGAGGTTTTTCAGGCACGCCCTTTTCCTCTCTGCATCCTACTTCTCTTTTATCTTCGCAATTCAGCTACACTCGTTTTTTTTCTTTTCTTTCTCCTCTGGTGCATGCCACTGGAGTTTTATATCCCTAGACCCTCACCAACGCACCACAGGGCGGCTACACATGCCAAACAAGGCGACGGCCAGAAGCCCATTGAATAAATGATTAATCTACATCACGAAACCGTAAGCGTGATAGAAGCCTGTGTGAATGAAAATGTTGACATCCTCTTCCTCTGTGAAACCTACTTTCGCCGTGGCAAACTTCGGTGCGCCTGGACTCAATACCACAACTACGCCGAGCATAATGCGATTCACAACCGTCATGACCGCTTTGGCCTGTCCTTCCTGATCCGCCCCTCCTTCCCCTACGAGGTTCGTCTGCTTCCTATTCAGAACGGTGAGTCCCTGTCACTGAAAGTTGGGCCCTATACACTGCATGGTCTATACTTGCCGCCTTCGCTGTCACCAGAGGAGGCTGCTCAGAGGTATAGTTCTCTGTCCATGGATCCATATACAATTGTACTTGGGGACTTGAATGTGCGGCTTGGGAGTTTAACAGGTGATTCTCGTTTTACACCCAACCGCCACCATGCACTGAGGGAATGGTTGTGCACACACGACTTAACCTTGTGGAATGCTGAGTTGGCATTTGGTCAACCTACGTTTGCTACGGTAGCGCGGACTCAAGCTGCTGCGTCGGCCTCTGAGGATGGCTCCAATTTGAAAACGAGCATCATTGATTATTTTATCTCGATGCGCGACCACTTGCTTGATCCGGCCATGGTCATTCACACCGGCCTAGGCATATCGGATCACCACTTGTGTGAGCTGTCATTTGTGCCCGTCAATATGCGACGGCTTCCCGCTGTGCCAGCAATGCGTCGGTCATGGCGTCTTCAGCGTCTCAAAGCGCAGGAGGTGCAAGACTCGTACTCTGACCAGTTTGACGAGGCTGCAGGTCCTCTTCTGGAAGACATCCAATCTGCTATCGATGAAGACAACAACATGCCGCTGAGCCCTGAAGTACTGGAAGGCTTCGTGCAGCGTCTCAATGAGGCATTGTACACTGCCTTGGACAAGAGTGTAGGGCGCACTCGTCCCCGTCTCGACAGCCACAAGTGGTTTTGGAGCAGCCGTCTTCAGCACCTTGACAACAGTAGAAAAAAGTGGGCCTCACAGCTCGCTCGTTCTCGTCATGGTATCGAACGCATTACGGCCCACCGCGAATGGCTTGCTGCGTGTTCAGCATTTCGGAAAGCGGTACGGGCTGCTCAGCGGCAATCCTGGATTGACTTTTGTCAGCAGCTGCAAGCTGATCCTACAGAAATGACGGCCGCGGTGAAACGGATGCGCATGCGCCAACGCACCAACGTCACGATTTCGTCTCCCGAGGGACCGTTGCAGGCTGCCAACGACATGGCGTCTCATCTGGAACGCGTGTTCGGCGGGTCTGTGGCACCTCGTGTCTCACCGGGCAGCGATGTCCACCGAGAACCCCCTCCGTGGAGTGTAGGCGACATTCGTCAAGCGCTCAACGATCTACCCAATCGAAAAGCACCAGGCGTAGACCACATTAAGGCGGAAATGCTCAAGCCCATTGCACCGACTCTCACTCCCTTTCTGGATGGCATATTTACCCTTTGTTGGCGTCTGGGGTGGTCTCCTCTCGCCTGGCGGACTGCGCAAGTGGTTCCGATTTACAAAAACAAGGGCTCCACTGCGGATCCAGCCAACTTTCGGCCGATTAGTTTGACGTCGGTCTTTCGTAAACTCCTTGAACGGTGTTTGCAGCCTTCGTTGCTCCATTCCATGCCGATTCTCGATGTTGCGCAGGGTGGTTTCCGAGCACATCGAGGCACGTTGGATCAAGCGGCTTGCCTCCATGAGTTGATGCAAGCATATTCGCGCCAAGAGGGATCGGAGCAGATTCCTCCTGTTGTTGTCTTTTTGGATATCAAGGCTGCGTATGACAGTGCCAATCGGCTTGTTATATGGGATTCGCTCCGTCACTTTGTGGCGGCGCCTCTGCTCGCGCTACTTCAGAACCTCTTTGACGACATTGTTGTCACGGTGATCCACATGAATGTAGCATCCCGGGAAATTCACCCCAGGCACGGTGTACTGCAAGGAAGTATTTTATCTCCTTTTCTTTATTCTATTTTCATTGATTCCCTTCCGCGCCTTTTGCGATCGGTTTCAACATCTCCCCATCTTGTGCGTGTACCTTCCCCTCCTTCTTCCCGATCCCTCAATTGGAGCTCAAGGCGACCTTTTACTTTTAACACCGCTCATGCTTCTCCCCGTTCTCTCATTGACGACTTACGCGACCCCTACAATCCTTATCTTATCCCCGCCGACCTTGAGCCTGGGACTGGGACCCCTTCTTCTTTTGTTCCGATCAATTGCTTGCTGTATGCGGATGATGTAGCCCTTGTGGCACGCACCACTCGCGATATGCAGCATCTGCTGTTGGCCGCCGAACAACACTCGAATCTCCTTGGATATCGATGGAACCCAACAAAGTGTGAGGTCCTGAATGCGCCGCCTGATTCAGAATTTTGTCTCTACGAGACGCCGATCCCCACTTGTTCAAAATTCCGATACCTTGGTATTCCGTTTTCTCGCCATGGGATTGACCGCGGCTTGCTTGTGGAACAGTCTGCTCTACGGGCTTTCGCAGCAATGCGTCAGCTTCGGGCGTCTGGCGTACACATGTATGGCTTTGGCATCTCCTCGGCTCTTAGGGCGTACAAGATCTTTGTGCGTCCCGTGATGGAGTATGGTCTTCCTATTTCTTTCTTTGGTGTTAAAGAGCTCTCGACGTTGGAGGAGACGCAGCGGCAGTGTCTCCGAATGGCCTTGTGCCGTTCACCGACTGAGAAGGCCCTCGGCACGATTACTATTCAGCTGCTTGCAGCGCTTCCCCCTATGTACCTTCGTTATCAAATTTTGCAAACGAAGTTTATTCTTCGTGCACGCACACTTCCGCGCAGTACACTATTTGCCTGTATGTTCCCGCAGCTCTGCCGTGCTCCCCTGAGCGAGGCCCGTTGGTTCCCCCTTCGGCGCAATGCACTCTGGAAGCACGTTCGGACACTCATTATGGGGCCTGACCCCCCCAAAGAGCCTGTGCCGATTGCAGTGGCGAAAGCCATGCAAACCCTCATTGACAAGTTAATCGCCACGCCAGACAAGTATGTTACAGTGAAGCGAGGAATTTGTAAACCTGCTTGGGATCCAACTCTCTTGTTGCCGTGCACCAGAAAGGAACGTCATCGCTTGGTCAAGTGGCGTCTGGCCTGGTTGCCTCCAACACCGTCAGTCGACTGCCAGTGTGGTTGCCCTCGGGCAAATCGGGATCATTTCTCTACATGTCCTCTTTTACAAGAGCATCTTCGGTCGTTTCGTTGGTCTCTTTCTACCCTGATTCCGGATCCCCCCGCTGGTCTGAACGCCATCGACGCCGCTCTGAATCTTCTCCCAGCCAAAGTGCCTCGAAACTTGAAAAAGTGGCGCACACTCTGGCCGGCTCTTCTTTCTCTTTTAAAACTTATTGATGAACTCACCTCCTCCACTCCTTTTACAGACGAACCTCCACCTGGTCTTCTTCTTCTCGAGGCCTCACAGAACCTCACGCGCAAAATCCCCCACCCCGTTTAGAAATTGTACTTCAATTTTATCCCCGCTGTATTCCCCCCGCATTCTTCATTCATGCAGCTCTATCACGCTTACTTGTGTTACTAACTACATTCCTTTTCCGTCCTACTTCTTTACCGCCCTCCAACATCTCCCTCGCATAGCTTAGAGGTTTTTCAGGCACGCCCTTTTCCTCTCTGCATCCTACTTCTCGTTTACCTTCGCAATTCCGCTACACTCGTTTTTTTTCTTTTCTTTCTCCTCTGGTGCATGCCACTGGAGTTTTTATATTCCTAGACCCTCACCAACGCACCACAGGGCGGCCACACATGCCAAACAAGGCGACGGCCAGAAGCCCATTGAATAAATGATTAATCTACATCACGAAACCTATTGTACATTTGACACGGTGTGGCGATTCTCTTCCGGCCGACCACTTTCCGTTTTCAAGAACGGAACGTTCGCTATGAAACGACCCCCTCGATCTTCATCACGTGACCCTTTTTCCCGTCTCATCAAATTATTCTCGTTTCTGACTTCCTTTCCTTTCCTTTTCGGACGTTGATCAGTTATTTCGCTAAATCATTAGCGTCAGTTATTTCGCTAAATCATTAGCGTCATTTTATGCTCACACTATCTATCATTCCGCGCGCCATTTTAGTCCCTTCTTTATCATGGTGCTTAGTATATTTTCATTGGAACCTTCTCCGTTAACGTTTAGCTTAAGCCTATGTTTTATATGCCCTCTATGACCACTCTTTATTATCCAATTTATTTAGTCGAAATCATTCTTTTAGCTTAGAAGCAACGAGTATTTAGACAGCGAGGAGAGAAGCTAGAACGAGGTCTTCTTTTTCGCCAAGACGAAGAACTTTTATTGGAATATTCATTTCACCCACCTTCAGAACCCCTTTTGAGATTCACTCTGTATTGAAGTAGAGGAATCAGTCTTTATTTTGTTTGATTACACATACCTTTTGGAAACCCCTTCTTTGAGTGTATCGATTTTTGGAGTCGGTCGACGCAACCAAAGAACCCGATTCTACGAGCGGATCATTTCTGTATATCTCATTACCCTTTTTTTTATTTTACGTACCCCTTTTGTTTTGGTTTACCTTTCAAGTAAACTGTACCCGGAGCTTTCTTTATATATATACTGTACCGACGTGTCACATTTGACACGGTGTGGTGATTCTCTTCCGGCCGATGCCTTCCGTTTTCAAGAACGGAACATTCGCTATGAAACGACCCCTCGACCTTCATCACGTGACCCTTTTTCCGGTCTGATCAAATTATTCTCGTTTCTGACTTCCTTTCCTTTCCTTTTCGGACGTTGATCAGTTATTTCGCTAAATCATTAGCGTCATTTTATGCTCACACTATCTATCATTCCGCGCGCCATTTTAGTCCCTTCTTTATCATGGTGCTTAGTATATTTTCATTGGAACCTTCTCCGTTAACGTTTAGCTTAAGCCTATGTTTTATATGCCCTCTATGACCACTCTTTATTATCCAATTTATTTAGTCGAAATCATTCTTTTAGCTTAGAAGCAACGAGTATTTAGACAGCGAGGAGAGAAGCTAGAACGAGGTCTTCTTTTTTCCAGGACGAAGAACTTTTATTGGAATATTCATTTCACCCACCTTCAGAACCCCTTTTGAGATTCACTCTGTATTGAAGTAGAGGAATCAGTCTTTATTTTGTTTGATTAAACATACCTTTTGGAAACCCCTTCTTTGAGTGTATCGATTTTTGGAGTCGGTCGACGCAATCAAAGAACCCGATTCTATGAGCGGATAATTTCTGTATATCTCATTACCCCTTCTTTTCATTTTACGTACCCCTTCTGTTTTGGTTTACCTTTCAAGTAAACTGTACCCGGAGCTTTCTTTATATATATACTGTACCGACGTGTCACATTTGACACGGTATGGTCATTTTCTTCCGGCCGATGCCTTCCGTTTTCAAGAACGGAACGTTCACTATGAACGCGACCCCTCGACTTTCATCACGTGACCGTTTTTCCGGTCTGATCAAATTATTCTCTTTTCTGACTTCCTTTTCTTTCCTTTTCGGACGTTGACCAGTTATTTCGCTAAATCATTAGCATCACTTTATGCTCACGCCATCTATCATTCCGCACACTATTTTAGTCCTTCATTTATCATCACGTTTAGTGTATTTCTTTGGAATCTTCCCCTCCGTTAGCGTTTTCCTTTTAGTCAATTTTTTTTTTATATGCCTTCTATGCTAATCTTTCATTATTCAACTTACTTAGCAGAGATCAATCTTCTTAGTCTAGAAGCAACGAATAATTAGACCACAGTGGTGGAACAAATAACATCATCAAGAGTATCTCTTTCACTTTTTGGTCACTTCTATCCATAAGGATTATCCCTATAGTTTTTTTTTACCCAACCTTCAGAACCCACAGTTTGAGCTTATTGCTGTGACGAAACAGAGAAGTCATCTATTGCCATCGCTTGATTTGCACACCTTTTGGTATTTTCTTTCTTTGACCATATCGATTTTTTGAGTCGGTCGACGCGATCAAAGAGCCCGATTTTGCGAGTGAATAATCCCGTTATACTATCCTCTTGCCCTTTGTATTCTCTATTATTATCCCCTCTGCCACCTTAACATTCATCCCCTCTATTCTTACTACTGTTGTATCCCCGGAGTGTAACAGTACAGGCACTGTTGTGCGAGTACTTACAAAGAGCGTCTGATATACAGCGTGGAGGAAGCGCGAACGCGACGAGAAGAACGATGATTATAATAATACAACGTGGGGATGCCCGACGTCACAGGGCATCTTTGTTTATATAATAAACAGTAACGGGGTAATTACAGTGGTATACATATAGGATCGTCGTACAGAGAAAGTGAGCATGGGTACATAATATTGTCGCCGGAGATGCGGTCTTGATCGTGATCTTTATTCTTGTAGTATCTTGGTCGTCGGTCGAGAGTGACCCGTCACTGTAGCTACTGCTACACGGAGCATATTCTTTCATATAGTTGTACCGACCGGTCACACTGCCTTGAACAAGAGTGTAGGGCGCACTCGTCCTCGTCTCGACAGCCACAAGTGGTTTTGAAGCAGCCGTCTTCAGCACCTTAAAAACAGTAGAAAAAAGTGGGTTCACAGCTCGCTTGTTCTCGTCATGGTATCGAACGCATTACCGCCCACCGCGAATGGCTTGCTGCATGTGCAGCATTTCGGAAAGCGGTACGGGCTGCTCAGCGGCAATTCTGGATTGACCTTTGTCAACAGCTGCAGGCTGATCCTACAGAAATGACGGCCGCGGTGAAACGGATGCGAATGCGCCAACGCACCAACGTCATGATTTCGTTTCCTGAGGGACCGTTGCAGGCTGCCAATGACATGGCGTCCCATATGGAACGCGTGTTCGGCGGGTCTGTGGCACCTCGAGGCACGTTGGATCAAGCGGCTTGCCTCCAGGAGCTGATGCAATCATATTCGCGCCAAGAGGGATCGGAGCAGATTCCTCCTGTTGTTGTCTTCTTGGATATCAAGACTGCGTATGACAGTGCCAATCGGCTTGTTATATAGGATTCGCTCCGTCACTTTCTGGCGGCGCCTCTGCTCACGCTACTTCAGAACCTCTTTGCTGACATTATTGTCACGGTGATCCACATGAATGTAGCATCCCGGGAAATTCACCCCCGGCACGGCGTACTGCAAGGAAGTATTTTATCTCCTTTTCTTTATTCTATCTTCATTGATTCCCTTCCGCGTCTTTTGCGGTTGGTTTCAACATCCCCACATCTTGTGCGTGTACCTTCCCCTCCTTCTTCCCAGTCCCTCAATTAGAGCTCAAGGTGGCCTTTTACTTTTAACACCGTTCATGCTTCCCCCCGTTCTCTTATTGACGACTTACGCGACCCCTACAATCCTTACCTTATCCCCACCGACCTTGAGCATGGGGCTGGGACCCCCTCTTCTTTTGTTCCGATCAACTGCTTGCTGTATGCGGATGATGTAGCCCTTGCGGCACGCACCACTCGCGGTATGCAGCATCTGCTGTTGGCCGCCGAACAACACTCGAATCTCCTTGGATATCGATGGAACCCAACAAAGTGTGAGGTCCTGAATGCGCCGCCTGATTCAGAATTTTGTCTCTACGAGACGCCGATCCCCACTTGTTCAAAATTCCGATACCTTGGTATTCCGTTTTCTCGCCATGGGATTGACCGCGGCTTGCTTGTGGAACAGTCTGCTCTACGGGCTTTCGCAGCAATGAGTCAGCTTCGGGCGTCTGGCGTACACATGTATGGCTTTGGCATCTCCTCGGCTCTTAGGGCGTACAAGATCTTTGTGCGTCCCGTGATGGAGTATGGCCTTCCTATTTCTTTCTTTGGTGTCAAAGAACTCTCGACGTTGACGAGATGCAGCAGCAGTGTCTCCGAATGGCCTTGTGCCGTTCGCCAGCTGAGAAGGCCCTTGGCACTATTACTATTCACCTGCTTGCAGCGCTTCCCCCTATGCACCTTCGTTATCAAATTTTTTAAACGAAGTTTGTTCTTCGTGCACGCACACTTCCGCGCAGTACACTATTTGCCTGTATGTTCCTGAAGCTCTGCTGCTCCCCTGAGCGAGGTCCGTTGGTTCCCCCTTCGGCGCAATGCACTCTGGAAGCATGTTCGGACACTCATTACGGGGCCTGACCCCCCAAGAGCTTGCGCCGATTGTGGTGGCGAAAACCATGTAAACCCTCATTGACAAGTTAATCGCCACGCCGAACAAGTATGTTACGGTGAAGCGAGTAATTTGTAAACCTGCTTGGGACCCAACTCTCTTGTTGCCGTGCACCAGAAAGGAACGTCATCGCTTGGTCAAGTGGCGGCTGGCCTGGTTGCCTCTAACACCGTCAGTCGACTGCCAGTGTGGTTGCCCTCGGGCAAATTGGGATCATTTCTCTACATGTCCTCTTTTACAAGAGCATCTTCGGTCGTTTCGTTGGTCTCTTTCTATCCTGATTCCGGATCCCTCCGCTAGTCTGAGCGCCGTCGAAGCCGCCCTGAATCTTCTCCCAGCCAAAGTGGCGCACACTCTGGTCGACTCTTCTTTCTCTTTAAAACTTATTGATGAACTCACCTCCACCACTCCTTTTACAGACGAACGTCCCCATTGTTTTCTTCTTCTCGAGGCCTCACAGAAGGTCACCCGCAAAATTCCCCGCCCCGTTTAGAAAATGTACTTCAATTTTATCCCCGCTGTATTCCCCCCCCGCATTCTTCATTCATGCAGATCTATCACGATTACTTGTGTTACTAACTACCTTCCTTTTCCGTCCTACTTCTTTACAGCTATACTCCTTGACCGTCCTCCAGCATCTCCCTCGCATAGCTTAGAGTTTTTTCAGGCATGCCCTTTTCCTCTCTGCCTCCCACCTATTCCTCTTTTATCCTCACAATTTAGCTACACTCGTTTTCTTTCTTTCTTTCTCCTCTGGTGCATGTCAATGGCGTTTTCCCCTTTGTATTCCCCTCCACACGCACCACAGGGTGGCCAACAATGCCAAACGCGGCGACGGACAGAATACCGTGGAATAAATGATCTATATACATCACGAAACAACCACTCTCTCTTTCCGATACTCCACACTTTTTTTTTTTTTGGAATTAGGGTTTTTAAGCAAAGCGACCCCAGCATCCACTCACGAATCCCAACCATCCGTCGCTGCGGCATCAGCGAAATCATTCGACCGACCGAAGAGACTAACAAGAAGTTCCATACCATAGTGGATTTTGACTTCTCCATGGACAAAGTGGATTTCCTTGGCAGACCGACGCATCTGTCCCAGGAACCGGGTACCCGACCTCCTGGCGACTATCGAGCTTCTCGAAAACACTGTCGTTCGCCTCCGAGCGAAACTAGAGGCGATGGAGCTGCAACAAGCAGCTTACCTACAGCAACTTCCTGCTGCGACCTCCGCCCCTGCCAGACAACCACGTGATCTGGCCGTCACGCAGCACATCAAGGGCAAGAAAGCAACACGTGCCCCCGTCAGCGCGCCCAACATAACGACCGTCGGTCCCAAGCCCAAGCATGCTGCCCCAAGGCTAGCATCAATACCACATCTACTGCTAGCTCCTCCTGGGCGACAGTATCCGCCAAGCACCTGCCTCCCTCAGTGGAAAGGAAGATAGCAGCAAAGAAGCCCGCCAAGACCCAGGCCTTTAGGGCATCCAAGTAGGCTTTGGGCACGTCCAAGTATGCCTTTGTGTACATCCTGTGCCGTCGCCATCTACGCCACCACAAAGTACGGCAAATGCTTGCCATGCTTAAGGTGGCGCAGTCCCGCATCTTGGATGTCTAGTTCCCTGCCAACGGAATTGTCGCACTTCTTGTGCATGTAGACTTTCAGGACGAGCTTATTAAAAAGCTCAAGGCTGATGGGGTGAACCCCGTCAGTCTTTTAACCTTCTTTCCGCCGACATTGTAGGGAATTCCGAACACAGCGGCAAGTCCCCCGCCGAACGCGCTTTGCTGGCAAAGATCATCTTTGCCAACCGCATGCCGAAGCCTCTGGGCTACAGCGTAGCCAGGTTCTTTGCCTCTCCCGCCACCACTAACCTCCAGCTCGACGACCCTCGGTGGGAGAAGTTTCTTGCGGAACGGGCCCCCACCAAGTCGACCAAGACCACCGCTGCCACCCACACCACATACCACCTCGAAATGTTCAGTGACAGTTCCTTTGCTCGCAACTTCGGATTGACTAGCCCTCTTTCTTTTCTTGGTTGGTGATTGCGGGATCTCAAGCTACATTTAATAATCCTTGATCCTGAGGTTGCTCCCAAGATTGTGGTTTCTTTGCTCTTGTCATTTGGTATTGTGACCATTGCAGGAGACCCTTTCTTGGACATGCCATGCTACGTGTCATATCAATATGGGATCCAGACTCATCAAGAAAAACGCAGTTTTTTCTACAATCGATGTCAATCCTGTTCCATCTGCGCACGCAGTCAAAGTGCTCTTGGATCTTCGCAGCACTATTCCCGTCTACAGGCTGAAGCCGTGCCAATTTTCAATGACAAGTTGCATTCCTATTTCATAAATCGGTGGAGCGTCGTTTTAGAGACTTTGAGACCCTCAAATCTTTGGAGCAGTTACTCCATCAGCTGCTCTAAGATAATGGATGGATTCTCATCAACACACTCTAAAATAACGCTCTTATGCTCTTCATTGAGAATACGCAAACGACCACTCGCGTTAGGTTTCTTAAAGATTCTGTCACTGTCCTTCTCGTACTGTAATGCCCATCGCTGGGCTGAACGAACATAGATTCCTAGCAGCTGGTGTACTCGAGTCCTTCTCAAACATCAGTTTGAAAAATCTGTCCATGTCTTGGTCAATGATCGCCGCTTCTTTCATAATGTCTATATCCTTTCGCTTGGAAATGTGTGTGGTAATAAGGTCAGAGTTATCTCTGCAAGGTATGGTTCGTAGATATTCAATGAGAGAATAAACGGATTGCGGAGAGTGCATTTCTTCATCAACGACATGACCTTGACTATCTTCGTAAAAGAAGAGGCTGCTCATTTGAGAATGTAAAAGTGTATAAAAGAGAAAGAGTCAAAAGGAAGAGAGGGATTTGCCAAGCGACATCTTTCCGTGGATGCATGTAACATTTGATTTGTTATTATACGTATCCTGGGCTAAACGCCATTTTATTTTTGTGATCCTGCGACATCTGGTCCAAAACTCCGTCATTCGACCTTTCCAACTTGCGCTGCATTTGGTACGTTTCAATTTACATTGCGGTCAGAGCGAGGCTTACTATATCATATGTTCTAGGATTGGAATTCTGTGTCCATCTCCAGGGCATGATCAGGAAGCAGAGAGATTTTTCGAGCGCTGAAGTGAGCAAGACAAAGGCATGGCCGGTCAAAGTTTGGGCGTATCGGACAGAGCGATTGTTAGAAGAATCGCCTATACCCGCACGGGGTCTTTTTACTGCAAATCTCAGGTGAGGATCATACGCCACAATGAAAGCAACACGTACTTACTGTTTGTGTTGTGTGGTAGGTCTTGAAGTCAGCATCATATTCTTGGAGCTTCTGGAGAAGCAATTATAGATCACCAACATCGTTGTTACCATGAAGCTGTAGACTAATAATAAGATGGATACTCTACGTAAAGATAGCTTGCCGTATTTGGTGGCCTTCAAGGGATGGTAACTAACATGAGACCATATATATGGAGGCAGTCAAAAAACCTATTCTGGGACATTGTAGAGGAACTGTACAAAGACAGAATAGGCTTATAATCCCGTCTTCCTTTCACAGTCATTAGAATCGCTTTATGTATTTTCTTGATATATTGTATATCGGACATCATATCATAGTTTCCACCGGCTTCGCTAGCATACGTTGCTATCCCCTTTCGCTTAGGACTATGCACACGAGCAAGCTCAGGCTTCCTCCGACGATGTCGAACAAATAGATCTTGCGCCAGAATAAGCGACTAATCAGCAGGATGATGCACAGGCTGACGACGACCATATTTGTCAACCAATAGCTCACGTCCATGCTCGTATGAAAGAAAATTCTTTTTAATAACAAAATGTGAATCTATAAAAAAAGAGATGATCTCAGTGTTTCTTGTATCATGCGAATTTGTTTTTCATTTTGAGCAACTTCAGGATATGGCTTCAAGTGTAGAAAATAGGGTAAAGTATAATCACGGATGAGTGGGATACAGACTGGCATCGAAAAAGCGACACACCGGGTTCAATGAATACTTCTTTAAGAGGAGGTCCAATTTATTGCACCGTAAGGATATTAAAGTATGCCATCTGCCATGTCTGTCCCTGTATATTTGCCGATAGCATTGATGCTGACAAATTTGTACGCGGATCCTTGTCCTCTCAGCCGCAAAATACCGTCATGTCCATCAACACCGATCAGCGCGCCAATACCACCGCGGTGCTGACCCAGCATAACTTTGATAGGATCCCGTTTACTCGGTCGGACTGGCTCCATTTTGTTGAAGGGCATTTGTACCAGTGACCCGCCTTCATTGAGTTTGATCATACATGTCCGGCCAGTGTTATCTACTGAAGTAATCGAAGCAAGTTGTCCTCTCTGGGCTGATCCATGTGACGATGTAAGTTTGACCTCAACGTCTTCGATTGGCCAATCGCCAGTATCTTCAACTAAAATTGAATGATAGTCAGCAGAAGATGTTAAAAAATAGCCATAGTCGTCTTACCCTGGTCTTCAATATGTCCATAGTCTCCGCCTGTAGGCATAAATGGTGTCTGGGGCTGTGCTGTACCTGCTGGAGTAGATGGGATATAACCACCAGGTGTAGGTGCGCTTAACATATGTGCAGCAGGAGTAGGTGCATTTAAAGCTGCAGGCGTTGCGGGTGCGAGGTGCGCACCAGGCGTAGGTGCTCCATCATACGGTGTCGGTGCGCTGTCGTAAGGCGTTTCGGGGAAGGTTGCTCCAGGTGTCTGTGGATATGGAGCTGGAGATGGTGCAACATTGTTTAAAGCCTTTCAGATTTGTGAGTTTGGTAGCTACAATGAATCAAGCAAATTTATGATACTCACCGCTGGCGTCGATGGTGCCAGATTATGAGGTGCAGGTGTTGGAGCCGTCTCACGATCATCGTAGCGACTGCTCCATGTGGGCGATTTGTTGCCAAAATCGTTGTAACCAGGTGTCCTCCCACCTGATGCAGTCCATCGCGGGGTCTCAGCTTTCCATGATGGAGTTTTGCTTCCAGAATCCCATGCTGGCGTTTTTGAACCATCTGAAAAGGATGAGTATGGATTCGGAGTCTTGCTTCCCAAGTCCCATGCAGGAGTTTTTCCACCATCCGAAGCATGCGGGTTTGGTGTCCGAGAGCTCAAATTCCATGCGGGAGTTTGAGCACCCGATGCAAGATGACGCGGTGTCATTGATCCATCGCCATAGCGTTTAGGTGTCATTGAGCTGTCACCATAGCGCTTAGGCGTTCCGAGGGCGCGTGGAGCTGCAAATCCTGTATCCGGCGTGGCCATTCTGTCGGTTTGGACAACTGGGCCCAAGGTACCGCCGTGGGCATCGACAAGCACGAGTTTTGTCTTATCTACGTTAACGACTTTACAATTTGTATGTAATTCAACTCTCGCCATGGTCTCTGTAGAATCCTTGACAATGCCAATGTAGCCTTTATGTGGTCCCTGAGTAATCCGAACCGTTTTCGAAATAAGATTATCTCGGCCACCACGTCCATGTCCGAAGAATCCGCCACGACCGCCACGGCCACGTCCTCGCCCATCAAAACCTCCTCGTTGGTTTGGTGCTCCGCGCTGCAAGGGACGGTTTGGCGGAGGCATCTTTGCAACAAGTTATTGAAAAGTTACATATCACATCAAAAAAAGAAACTCACATTCGATTGTGGCCGGTCCTTAGAAGCCATACTTATAACCGATCGCGTCGGCGATACCCATACACCGTAATCTGACATATTCTCGCGGGAATGTAAGAAGACTAAATGGCGCCAAACATGCAAAATGGTACATGTCCTTCGTTCACCACGTGCTTCAATCACTGTGTCTCCAGACCGGATACTGTTCCCTCCTCCGTCTGTGGCAATAGCTCTTTTGCTGTCAAGTTTGCTGGTAATAAGATGCGGTTCTAGAGTACGAACATCCCCGTTCTGAGTGAGCACCTTGAGAGTATTCTTATCCACTTTGATAATGACACCGACCGCGTGCGAGCTAGAAAGAGGGAAACAAATCTGTCAACCTTATCAATTAGGATGCCATAGTAACTTACTCTATCTGCACAAGATCATGTAGCTCGTATTCACCCATTGCAGTCTTGCCTAGTGCAACTTCCGCGGCCTCCCGCAGATCTTTCGTGAAGACTTTGATCTCATCCATTGACGCATCCGATATCATCGTCACGACGTTGCCTTCCACCTTTACGATCATGCCGCTTTCATCTTTTCGAAGGCCATGAATGACTTTGACATGGTCACCCGCATTGAATTTTTTGCGAATTTGCCTTGCTGGAAGTGTAACTCGTTTACTGACGCCACCGACATTCACATTGACCGCAACGGATGTGTCGTTCACGCTATCAATGGTACCAACGCTGTGGATCATGTCACCTTCGATAACCTCGACAGTATCGCCGGTCTGCAATAGCGATGAAGCTTGAGCATCGTTTACTGCTTGAAGTGATGCTGCATCCAAACCGCGATCACCGTCTTCTCCCGCAGAATCGCCAATGAATTTGGTGATTTCCTCAAGCGATGGACTAACATCCTCGATCTGTAAAGATGATATTTTCATATTTTTCTCAAGGTAGCCATCGCGAAAGCTGTCTGTGCCAAGCACCCAATAGGGACCTTTTTTCTGTAGACTGGCCATGTGTCGCTTTCCTAGCCGCTCTGGATTGAAAAATCTCTGGGGCGGTCGCAGCATCGACGATCCTTTTTTGCGCTTACGATCGAGATCCTCCTCCTGAGGCTCCAGCGCAAGGCGTGGAATAAGTTTTATGACAGCCGAGTCTTGAGAGTCAGAGATCTCAAGCACTTTTCCAAGATCGCCAGTGTAAACGCCTCTTTTGACTCTCACCCATCCTCCAATGGGTATCTCGGTTTCCTTCTTTTGAATATTGATAGAATCAATCATATCCTTGATTGGTACCAACATCAAGCTTGATTGGAAGATATTGGGGATATTTGCAATTGCCTACTTTCTTGTGAGCGCTGCTCCTTTTCTTGAGTCGACATGAGCCATTATGAATACCTGTTGCACATGAGCAAGACGACGGGCTTCAATATAAACGTATCCCTTGAGGGACTCTCTTGCAAAAGCAGAAAACGTCTCCAACGGCATATCACTATACTGGCGATCAAAGTAGCGCTTCATCATACCAAGAATGATGTCACGTTCTTTGCCAATCTTTATACATATCCCATTCAGCAACGGTTACTTTTCGCATTCTTCTTTCAACACACCTTGCATTTGACCATCCAGAGATTAGGGTCATTTACGCTTGGAAGTAAAAGTTGCTGCGGGATCTCCTCAGAAGATTTGAATGCTTGTGATCGTCGACCACCGTATTTTTGTGCGTAAAATGCAGCGACTTGTTCATCGTCCATGCCTTCCATTTCACGGCGACGTCGATCCAAATCCAAATGTCGCCGCTGCATGGCTGACTCTGATGGTATTTCCTCGGGTTCCTCATCGATGAAGCCATCTTCAGGTTGCAAAACGGAATCAGCGAAACCGAAAACGAAAGCAGGTGCATGTACAAAAACTGACCTTCACGTCCGTATTCTTCTTCCTCTTCTTCCTCTTCTTCGTCTTCATCGACTAATGCCATTTCATCAATGAAAGGGTTGGCAGCACGTTTGCGTGGGCGCTGTTCAATAGACGTCATGGGTGAGATTAATCGTGCCCATCACCAGTAGGAGACACATACTGCTTCTTCTTCGTCGTCCTCTTCCTCTTCGTCTTCGTCGTCTTCGTCAACATCATCAATTTCTTCCTCCTCGTCGTATGGCACTTCGTCGTCGTCAATATGGTTTCTCATTTTGTGCGGAAAGAGTTGTAGAGACTTTTTTTTTGCAGATTCATCGAATTTATAGGCAACGTTCCTCTCTCAATTCAACTTGCCCTGCTGGAGAGTGACGGTGGTTGCCTTTTTAAGCATCTCGATCCCCCGGGAAACATTTCATGGCAGGAAAAAAAATCTTGCCTTTTCATACGTTTGCAGATCACGCTAGCTGATGATATTTATTAGCAATGTTGAACAGCGGATATATCCTAGTTCTATTAGCAAACAGTTTTGTGATAGACACATGCGCAGCCATTCATATCTTGCCATTATCAAATAAATTCAAAAAGTCTGAACAGCAGCTTTCCAGCAGATGCAGATCCGTATGTGCGATCATTGGTAGCCATAGACAAATTTTTAGTCAAAGACAATTGTGCCGTGGATTTATCTTTACAATAATCTTTCACGTTCTACGCTTAATCTTGACATTGAACTTATTGTCTTTAACAGCCAGAGTGATAAAAGCACGGCGATCACTAGTAGCTGCCATATCTTCAGGGATTGGCTGAAAATCGTATCTCTTGACAAGATTAGCAATAGATAGTCGCATTTCTTGCTGAGCAAAGTTCTTGCCAATGCAATTGCGTGATCTGATTATAATGTAAAAAGATTGCGTCAGATGGTTTGATCAGAAAGGGACTCGCGTTCAATTACCCGATGCTGTATGGGAAGAAAGCAGCAGTATCCGCAGGGATCTTGGATCCTTCTAACCATCGTTCAGGAATAAACTTCTCTGGCTCCGGCCAATAATTAGGATTGAGATGTGCATGATAGATGTTACATTTGATAGTAGTCTGATGGATAACACATACATATTTATACATGTATCAAACATGGTTAAAAATAATAAGCGAGATTACTTACTCCCTTTGGAACCAAAAATCGCCCACCGAGAACTATATCGCGATCGGGGCAGCGACCCAATGTGTTGGCGCTGATACTATCTATGCGTAAGGCTTCGTTGATGACAGCGTTCAAATAAGGAAGACTTTTGAGTTGCTCGTGGCGAAGGATTGTTTGACCCTCCTTCATTTCAATAGCATCTACTTCTTTTCGAAGATTGTCAAGTGCATCTGGATTTTCTACGAGTCGTCTAATAGCAAAGCCAGTAGAGCTACTCGTTGTTTCCGACCCAGCAATTAGGAAAAGGAGAGTCTCTTTGGCAATGGCGTTGATAGTAAGACGGTTTTTAGGGTCTGTTGCGTGTACGGTGTCAATCATGATTTGGAGGATATCCTTTCGGCGAGCATTGTCACCACCATCAAGGCGGTCAAGGACAATTTTTTGCATGAACTCAAGTATTTTGATAGATGTAAGTATAGCACCATACGTACAATTGGAGCATTGGATCTTACTTGTTACCTTATTTAGCGCCTTGTTTGCTCCCAGAAGACTTTTGGACTTGAGCAGCAATGCGATAGGTCCGATGAAGGGATGGGTTACAAGCTTTTGAACATGGGTACCAGTAGGCGAAAGTTATTACGATGGATACCAGAAGAAGAGCTCAAATACTTACATAGTTTCCAGCTTCGCTTTCCATGCTAACAGTGCGCGGAATGAAATGGTCACCTTCTTCAAGCATATTAAAAGTTTTTCCAAAGGCCGTTTCACCGATAATGTCAAGGGCATAGTGCTGGAGGAGCTTCCAGATATCTACAACACCATAACCATCCAGTCCATGTGTTGATTCGATATTTTTGTCGATTTGTTTCATAAGGGCTTCGGTTAATTCGATCATGTAAGGCTCAAGAGAGTTGAGATAACTCATCGAAAAGGCAGGAGAAATAACCCGTCTCTATGTCGACATAAGGTACGGTGATTAATTTCTGCCAACACTGCAGTGACTATAATACTCTTATTTTACCCGCTGTTTGTGGAATCTCTTGTCCGTCGTAGAAAACAGGTTCGAACCGGAAAGACCTAAAGATTATTCGCTTTAGCCAAATTCAAGTATAAGATATAAACGGGGTCTGCAATCATTACGTTCAAGTCGACTATAAACAGCGTCTTTTGGCATATCGTCTTCCTGGAGTATTTGACGTAACATGTCCTTGTTCGAGACCATAATATGACGTGGACCTAAGCGCACTATCTCACCGTACTGGTCATGAAAAGACAAAAATTTCTGGTAGCTTTAAACACATAATTATTTATCTTTTATATCGTGGGAGGCAGTAAAATATCTTGCGTAAATGAATACATACGTCGTTCCAGCAGGATTCCCAAGATTGCTGATAACGTTTACGTCAAGGAATTTATATTTCGTGGGACCTGGAACACCGCTAAGAGGCCCCAAAAGTGCGTCATGAAGTCTCTAATACATAGAATATACGAGTTCTCATTAGCATCAACGAAGGCTATACACTTATGCGGCTCTTCTGTTTACCGAGACTAAAACATATGTTGTTAATGAGGCGGCAGCTGCTAAACTCAATGTCTTAAGATCCTCGCGACTTCCCAATATCTTTTTGACATGATGAGTTGTGTTAGCAAAGATACTATTGAGGGTTTCCATCTTCGTTACAGATGTTTTTTCCAGTAACGAATATTTATACTAGGAGTATTTCCATATCAAGTTAATTTTTGATTACAGTAATGGCGTCGCACTGCTAAAAATATATGGAATTATGAAATGATCTATTTTCCTATGGTTCTGCTGTGTAGCTTCTTCTTGCATGTCTCTTAAGCATTATACATGGACCAAAAATGTTGAGCGAATTACTAAATAGTTGACGGGAAAGCAAAGCCTATTTGGTCTGTTGAGCTAGGTTTCGGCATCAATTCCAGCACCGGTGGTACAATGCTCATACATAGAAGGTCTACGAATTGTACTTGGCAGACACAACTTCGCTAACCTCACTGTCCTCCAAACTCCATCCCGGGACTTGGTAACCTTTTTAGGTGCTTTTCATGACATAATGCTAAGCACTAGTGTCTTTATTATCATAGAAGCTATACATAAACTCGAGATATTGATTACCGGAGGACCCTACATCTATCTGGCGGCATGGTAGCTTTGGACTGTAACAAAGAGAATAATAAGAATTTTGAAGCCATGACTATAAAAAAAGCTACTTCAAAAAGAGAATTGCTGCTCGAAAATTGTTAACTACGGGTTCATAGGACCCGGACCATCCTGCACTGAAGGGATGACCTGCATCCATTCAGCAGCGGAAATTTCAGTATTAAACTCGATAAAGAAACATGAGCTCTTTCGAAAACCATCATTATGCTGCTGCTTAAACATATATATTATAAACCTAGAGCTCTGCAATGTTTTCTCGACGCCTGATTGCAACTTTAAAACTATTGTTTTTAACACCAAGAGTAAGAAAAGCAGTTCGGCTGTCCGATTTTGCGAGATCGTCGGGAAAAGCATGGAGGTCATATCTTCTAAGGATATTAGCAATGGACAGTCGCATCTCTTGTTGGGCAAAGGCTTTGCCGATGCAGTTGCGTGAGCTATCGTATATGTGCCGTAGAAAGGAGATGTTCACTGCTGATAAGCTGGCGGGATCTATACCCATTTTTACCTCGTACTTACCCAATACTAAACGGAAAGAAAGCTTCTGTGTCGGCTGGAATTTTGGATCCTTCTAACCATCGCTCAGGAAGAAATGAGTTTGGTTCCGGCCAATATTCTGGATTGAGATGAGCGTGGTAGATACTGGCCCGAATGGCAGTCTGAAACAGGAGAAAAGACGGATGTGAATATTGGGTTTGATTACAAACAAAGAGAAGATTGTTTACCCCTTTTGGAATGAAAATACGACCACCCAGAATGATATCACGATCAGCATATCTTTCCAAACCACCTACAGCCACAGTATCTAAGCGCAGCGTCTCGTTAATGACTGCATTAAGATAGGGTAGATTCTTGAGCTGGTCATGCTGGATCAAAGTCTGGCCCTTCTCCATAGGAATTGCATCTATTTCTTTTCGAAGCGTAGCAAGAGTATCAGGATTTTTTAGGAGCTCAATAATGGCAAATCCGATGGTGTTGCTCGTCGTGTCCGACCCAGCAACCAAGAATAGGACGATTTCGGAAACTATAGCCTCAGACGTTAGACGTTCATTGTCTTCCTTTGCGCCCTGTGTATCAATCAGGATTTGAAGGATATCGTTTCTACGAGTCGCCTCACCCCCGTCAAGTCGTTCCTCAATAAGACCTTTCATGTACTAGATAAATCGGAGCTCGTGAATACTTTGCTATGTGAGGAGTATTGCACAAACACTTCGTTCTCTGGATGATGGGATGAAGTTTACCTGTGCTAATTTGAAGTTCTCTGTGAAAAGACCCCTGAAATTGAATATAAGCACAATGGTGCCACGGATGGGATAGCATAAAAACTATTTTATATCGCATTGCAAGATTGTCAGGATATGGAGGTGCAGGCGAGAAAAAGAAGGAAACAGTGAGAGTGGCACTTACGTAGCTTACTGCCGCCAATGTCTTTTTAATGAAACGAGGAATAAAATGGTCTTCACCTTCAAGCATATGGAATGTACGACCAAACGCAGTTTCACCTATGATATCAATTGCGAGATACTGGAGTAATCGCCATATGTCAACTACACCATATCCGTCCGAATTGCGAGAATCTGCGATATCCCTGTCGATCCGCTGTAGTAATGCCTTGGTCATCATGGCCATGAAAGGCTCAAGGGAATGGATATACTTCCCGGAGAACGCGGGAGATAAGGCCCGTCGCTATGCGTTCGCAATTGATTGGCTGCGAAGAAATATGAATGATTCTCTTTTCGTACCCTCTGTTTATGGAGTTCTATGTCAGTCGTGCTAAATAGGTTGTTACCGTTCAGCTCTAAAAATGTAACCCGGTTCTTCAGCTACATTTCCCTCGAACGAAAAAAAAAAAAGAATGACAGAGCAAAAACTGTTACTTTGAAGGTTTTTGTACGTCGAGCCTTTCGGAAGATCGTCTTTTTGCAGCACTTGTCTAATCATATCCTTATCGGAGATGACTATAGATCTGGGGCCAAGGCGCACCACCTTGCCATATCGTTTGTGGTATTCCAGAATCGTCTTCCATCTATTTCCTTAAAATGTTAGTCAACGATTATTGTAAATCAAACACCTGTACAGGCTCTAATATGAAAAACCTCAATCCAAAAACATCTTCAGAACCGCCAACAACTTCTAGACCAAATAGTTTAAGCTTCGTTGGACAGGGAATGGCGCTGAGAGGTCCCCAAAACGCGGAATAGAGTTTCTATTATGCTGTACTTAGGACCGGCTGATAGCTCTTGTTTTTGAACTTACTGAACAGATAGCGTAGGCTACAAGTGAGACGACAGCAGCTTGGCTAAGCTTCCTCAGATTTTTGCAACTATAAAGTGTCTCTGCGACGCGTTGGATGCCTTGATTCAGGGCTTTGTTGGCACTTCCCATGTTGAGCGACTGAAAGAAAAAGCAAACGCAAGAAAAGAAAGAATGCGCACAGAATTCCTCCGCTTTTATGAGAACGCGGGCTTCACGAATTCTAAACAATCAGTCAGGCGACGGGGGTGGACTAAAAGAAGAAGGGCCCGTTTCGATGTACAAAAGGTATCCATGACCGAAAAAGTCAAAAAAGTTCACACAACGGTCAGCGATGGGGAGAATACCGCATCTTTTCCGCTTTAAGCTTCTTGGGCTTGGTTACATATTGGGAACTCAACGAACGAGAAAGTAAATGACTATCATTACCAAAATAAACAAAGCATTATAAAGACAAATTTTTTTTATTTTTTTTTTTAATTTTGACAGCAGAACTCTAACTAAAACAATTTACCTAGAGCGAAAAAGATATGTTAGAAACCAAATCCTTTTCAGCATTCAACCCAAAGATGGTTCGCATCAGAACAGATTTTTCATCACGTAACAATCAGTGTTAACATGGAATAAAAATTATCGTTCATCATTTGGAGCACCACCATAGTCCTATCATGGGAGCTACTCACCTTCTAGTACGCGTGTCCTCCTGGCCGGAAGAGTCATTGGCAACGACATAACAATAAAAGACAAAGTTCTATATGGAAACAATGAGCACTTCATGTTTCTGATGGACAGATTTTTCAATAAAGTGGGAAGTGTAGAAGATATTCAGAAAATGCCGTTTGGAAAGCAGTCGAATCGCCATGGTTATGTACGACTGGGGCGACATATCTCATCATGATGGAAAGGTATGAAGAATAATATAATAAAATGAAATATACAATACCTTTTACATGTTCGAGAGATAGAAGAAATCGACTGAAATGAGCCCAAGCGACGTTTTTTATATTAACGAAAAAATTTCTGCGCGGCGACTAAATCAGGGCGATGGCTTAGCTGATGCTAGTCCCGACAATCGGATTTTGGGCGCAGAACCTCCTAGAAGAGGGCCCGTATAACATCGCCTTCAGAACCAGTGATATGCACTCCCAAGATCAGAGATTACACAACTTGCAGAATATTATCGGTATTAGTCTGTGATCAGTATGTTACTGGAAGAAATACATGAAAATCTGTAAAAATGGCTTCATCTGCAATATTTCGGTACATTTCAATGCCGGAATTCCACCTTGAACTTCTCGAGCCCGGCAAGCATATGCCAGCACTACTTAAAAGGCACCTGTGGCGTTGATATTCCTCATATGGAATCTGCAATCTATTGACCCATTTTTTCCTCCATTTGGGAAGCAAGTAGGTTCTTTTCGGCGCATACTCCTCTTTCCAGTCCATAGTTATCCTTTTCCTCTATTGTAGTTTACAATTTGAGTGCGAAACCAATCATCTGTACTGGCATTCAAATACCTGTTCTGTGAAACTTTCAGCCCGGAACTGGTGTAAACATGTCCGCCCCCAAATGTAAGTAGCTTTAGTCGCAATCCCTGTTTTGATTGCTACGCATGTCCATAACCGCATTTGGAATACCATATTCCGCCAGTGAGTGAACATCTTTTACATAAAATGGTACATAAAATGGCACTGAGTTTTGAAAGATAAGAAGCTAGAGTGGCAATATAATAGTGCTTGCCTGCAAGCGCCATTTTTTTGAGAGCATCAGTTGTATGCAGGTCATACACTCTCCTTTTTTTCTTGTCGACTTTAAGCAAGTACAGTATTTCAAAAGCCTATATACGGTGTAACGAATGACAAGAAAAAAGAAGTTATTTAGAGGAACCGGCCTTTCGCCTTTCTTGCTGATCTTCCGCTCTTCAATTATACGGGTAGGATGATCTACGTAAAGAGACTTCCTTTCTATGCTATCGCGACTTTCGTTAGCACAACTATTGGGCCTTTTACATTTGCCAGCATTCTCCCACCTACCTACGGAGGAGGTACAGAGACCAACGGCTGTGTGCAAGCGATGGTGCTAACTAAGAGAGTCTATCCGTAATTTTTCAGGTTGCGCGCTTGCTTCCAAAAAGATCTATTGCTATGGCGGGTCAACCACAGTAGAAGGATACGCACACTATACCGCCACCGCCAATTTCGTTTCGCTTGACGTATCAGGACCCATCAATACAGCAGATAATGCATCGTCATGGCAAACGGTTGCAAACAATGGTGACATCCTTCCTACAGCGAATATTTTTTTTGGGATAGCTGGGCTTCCTAGTTCCGATGGCTTTGTGATATCGGGTGGTCTGGGGTATTTCGACGGAAGCGCCCTTACCTATCAAACACTGATGTACAACGCAACCAACGGCACCTGGAACCCTATTCCAACCAATTTTCTGCAAACGTAAGCACGCATTAGAGCCTGACATGCAGCAGATCCGGGAAAATGACCGATCCCATGATATCTTGTCATTATTTAGTGCATGGAATGCCTTAGCAACCGATTACAAGAACGGAAACATAGCTTTCATGTATGGTGGAAGAAGGTACGCCTGAGTATTAACCAATACAAAAAAAAAGCGAGTGTTTTGAGCTCATTACTTTTTTTCTCTTCTGTCTCTCTTTTTGGCAAATGCAGCGCTATCGAAGTAGGGTATCGGAATAGTAGCGAGACTGAAACATACCCTCCCCAGGGAAAAATCTTGTCATACCAAAACTCGATTGTAAATCACAAGAAGATTGTATAATAGTTTAGGCAACGTTATACTGACACTTTGTATAGTTCAATTGGGCCGTTGGACCTGAAACATTGCTTGCAAGCGGTATCATGTCCGGACGTATTCGGCATTCTGCTGTCCAGGGGTCAGACGGCAAATTCTATATCATCGGCGGCGAATACTCTCAGTATACGATAAACGGGACCGCGGTGCCACAGGTGACTTATTCGCTCACACCAGCGAATATGAGTGAAGTGCTTGTCTATAGTATCAGCACAGGGTGGACTACGGTTGCAACAAAAGGAGCAACCCCTTCGTCGCGATGGCATCACACGTCTACGCTCTGTAAGCATCTACTGTGTGGGATCGCGAGCTTTATATATAATGTAGTACTGATCGCCCGCGCATTAAGTATCCTCAGGAAGGATTCTAGTTTTGGGAGGATGTCAGGGTAAGTGAAGACGAATATGCAATAAAAAAGAGCCTAATATAAACTTTACAGCGGGGTACTTCGGAACAAGTACTTCGTCAAACGTATATATGAAGCCCTCCAGCGATTTTGCCTACATATTGGATACGAGTACCATGACTTGGATTGACCAAGCTTCCGCTATACGACCGGGCCCTAATGGCGCAGCTGTGTCAACTCAACAAGTCTCTCGGTGTCTCCATCAGAGTAAGGAGCTACTAGGGCATCAATTTCACAGTAAAGACATGACCATGCCTCGTATTTTTATTAGGTGTGCTTGTCGGTGAAGATAGTCTATTTATTCTCCAAGGCCGTGTTGATTCAGGAAATTTTGCAAGTACATGGTTGATTCTCAATACCACTAGCTGGGAGCTTTCGAATTCTTTCCCTGGCCTCAGCCCTCAGCCCGCGATGGCAACGAACAATACCGAAGCGAAGGCCCCATCAGAGGCAGAAAATAGTGACGAACATTCTGCATTATCCGGTGGTGCTATCGGAGGCATCGTTGTTGGTGTCGTTGTGGCTGTAAATATGAAAAAAGAACATCATCATCTTTAAACAGATTCGAGCCGATTTCCTCATACAGCTTTCTAACAACAAATGTTAGGTGATTCTTGTTATCGTCATTGGCATTCTATACTGGAGGAAACGGAAAGCTACTGCTTCTAAATACGCACAGCAACCTTCTGAAAAAGATGGTATGTATGATTGTAAGTAAACATGTACATTGCAATGTAGAGTGGTTTTTTTAAGTGCAGATTTGCTTGAGTAGGCTGGAAAAAAGACGATATTGCTTCACCTCCTGAATATACGGAGAACATTGAAGAGACGAATACCAGTACATCTACCACGCAATATGCTCAGCCTACCAAACCCGACGGGAGTGGAAATCCTCATCAAAGAATTGTCATGTCCGCTGTCAAGCCCGACGGTGAATGACCAAGTACGATCAATCAACTATCCATAATCTAATGATACAAAATGATAGCCTTCCTAAAGTCCTACCAGAAGGTATTTATTTAACAAAATATATATAAAGGCGATATGTCCATTTGACAAGACAGAATCAGTTTAGTTCGAGACACCTTCTATTTTTATTTATATGTCCTGGATGCAACATTCTGTAAAACCCGAAGGAGTACGAAGTGCATACTTGGTCTTTCTACAGAACATAACCTACAACAAATTGCCTATTTCTCTATACAAAGATAGATAGAGATTTATAGGCAAACGCAGTTTTTGCATATGTAACCTTGCGATTTCAATTATGGAAAAGGAATCAGATGCACAGGGATGCGAGTATTATCCTTCGGGTCAGCCATCAAACCGATTAATACGTGCAAGTACAGATATCTAGCATTCCATCGTTCCATCGTTCGCTGTCTGCTTGGAAGGGGAAGGGAGAGAGAGCTTTATGCACTATTTTTAGAAGGATAATTTCCTTTTTTTTACATTGGATGCTTTGACGAACGCCCGTTTCTTGTATTCTTTTTACACTACAGATGGCCACACGGACAACAGGGAAGCCGCCTGTTCTTTGTACAGCCTTATTAACGCCTGTTGTCTTGATACTTTTGATTCTGAGTTGGTTCCGCGGAGGTGTTTATGACATCAAACCGGTCGGCGACCCATCACCGCCTGCATCGGATACTCCATCTGGGCACGTCATTGCAGGCTACTATGCGGATTGGTGCGCATCATGTCAGCAAGGACTTTTCTCTTTGCCTCTCAGCTAATAAACACGTTAATTAACAAACAAAAAAGGGCCATTTACGACCGAGACTATAATGTCGTAGATCTGGCCGAAAACCAGGAGAAGCTATCCCATGTTCTTTATGCATTTGCCAATCTCAAAAGCGATGGCACCATTGTCCTCGGCGTGAGTTCTTCCACTCCTTCCCTTTTTTCTTCTCTGAGGATGAGAAAGAGTCGTATATGCACATAGAGTAAAGAAAAAAAAACTCACATCGTTCATGGTTGCATCTGCAGGATGTCTGGGCGGACAAAGACAAGCATTTTCCTCGAGGTGAGTGAAAACTATGGCCTATTACAAATCTACACTTTTTAAACATGGATATCTGTGCAGAGCAAACAGTCAATCGCAAAGGCGATGACTGGAAAGAGGCAGGCGACAATCTATACGGCAACCTAAAGCAATTCTACCTTCTGAAAAAGCAAAACCGGCAGCTCAAGATATCCTTGAGCGTGGGCGGCTGGTCATGGTCGGGGAACTTTTCGATCGTAGCCAAGGACCCGACGCGGCGTGCACGCTTCTGCGCATCAGCCCTTGCGCATGTCGTCGACTATGGTTTAGATGGAATCGACATTGATTGGGAAATGCCGCGAGATGCAGACGAAGCTTCGGCGTATGTGGAACTGCTACATGCACTTCGCGCCGAGCTTACCTCGAAGTATTTGATTTCGGTAGCAGTGCCGTGCAGTCCAGATGATTACCGCAAACTTGAGCTGAGCCGGATGGCCGACTACGTTGACCTGTTTTACCTGATGGCGTACGATCTCGCAGGCGCCTGGGATCCCGTGACGGGCCATCAGGCTGCACTCTACAGCGGGAGCCAATCTCCGGCATCGTTGACGGTGAAATCGGCGGTGGAGGACTATATCCGGGCAGGCGTCCCACCGCACAAGTTGATTATGGGCATTCCAGTGTACGGACGCGGATACGCCCATGTGAGCGAAGGCAAACCAGGCGCTTCGTTTGAGGGCGTCCCAAAAGGCACATGGGAAGAAGGATCATACGATTATAAAGACTTGCCTCGGCCTGGCGCAACTGAATATGTCGATGAGGAGGCAATGGCGTCGTACTCGTATGATTCAAAAAGACAGGAATATGTCACATACGATAATCCGCGCATCGTCAGAGCAAAGTGCGAATTTGTGCGCGAAATGGGATTAGGCGGCGTCATGTTCTGGGAGCTCAGTGCGGACAATCATGGCAGTAACGATCGCAGTCTGCTCCAGACAGCCTATGATGCTCTGGACAGAAAGGTCGAGTCAACGCCGAATATACTTGACTATCCGCTCAGCAGATTTGATAACGTACGGAGTGGAATGTAAAGATACCATGTCCTGTGTCTCTCTTTTCATATACATATAATGGGGGATGCCCAGGGCTGTGTGTGAGAGTAAAGCTTAAAAATGAAACTACTGCTTTTATGATATATTATAATTTTCAAATGGATGAATCTATGTACAGAATAGAATAAGTATTACATATCCACTCCTGCGGATGAGGGGACGAGGAGAATGAGGAGGAGGTATGATGTTGAAAGAAAGGCTCCCCCTTCCCCTTATGGTCGAAGCCAGTGTATTGTCTGAATGTCTTTCTTCGAGGGTTTATCACAAGCGCTTCCCAGGAACAGCGCAGAAGATGATGGCTAGCACCAAAGTGATAATAAGACATGTCGACAGTATTGCTATGGATCGTCGGACAAGGACCGGCCGTACTTGAGGTTGTTGGATTGGATTAAAACGGAATGTGGTCGTCTCGCTGTAACGTCGAGTAATAAACAATGTCAGAAGAAAGGGGGGGGTGGGAGCAAGAGTGCTTCTCGCCAGATATACCTTATATTAAAAACGAGGACCCAGATAGGGTCAGTACCCGTCAAACTCGTTATTAGACAGTACACGCCGAAGAAGATAGGCAATACACCCTATCCAGTTGGACAGAGGGGAGGGGGAGAACAGTGAGTAATGAAACAATCATCGGGGCAGACGTTTGTTACCCAAAGTCGACATGGCCAGGGACGGATATTGAGGAATATCAAAGAGAACTCAACCGAGAACCCGACGAGGAGCGCTATGAGTCCAGCGACGATACGGCCAAGTTGCTGATAGAGTGTAAGATTCATGGTGACTTTATAGCGTATAAAGTGCGGGTACGTCACCGATTCCAGCAGTCCATACACGTAGGCCTGAGCAGCTGCGAATACTTCTGGGTCGTCAGTACGGTTATGGTTGAAATAGTCTGAAATGGCGTCTCGCAGCGGCATAGGTAATTGTACCAATTCCTTTTCAGCGCACGGAACGATGTATCTGAGATGAATCTTCTCGAGGAGGTCGACCATTGCGTCACGGGTGATGGTCGGTTTTGTTGTTTGCTGTTGGCGAAGTTGCGAGAGTAAAAGAAGAGATTCGGTCAGTTGGTGGTCGTACGTCGAGCTCATCAAATCCGAAGTGGAATTTGGCGATATCACCGACTTTTGCTGCTGCTGTTGTTGTTTTTTGCAGTAACTTTTATGCAAAACAATGGCTTGTTGGACATCGAGCCAAAAGTCGAGGAGGGGTTCAAGGCCCAGTCGGTCGCGAAGCACAATGTAATAATTGTATAGACAGACAGGCGGGAACGTTTGGCGACGTAGGACTTGATCCAGAGTAGGCAAGCCTTGCAGATGAAGAACAGAGCTGTCATACCGCTGGATCAAAAGATCCGGTGAATTCGGAGGACGACGCTGATCATCCATAATTGTTTTATTTATGCAAGCAATGGCCTTTTGAAAAAAAAAGAGGAAAGAGAAAGTGGGATATGTAAAGGAGGCAAATCAATCTTTAAGCAGCAAGAAAAGAGGAAGATACTAGCGACGAAGGGGGAAGGAAAGGGGAGAGAAAGGGAGTAGCGTTAGTTATTCTAGCGGGCAAGCGATGGCAGGAAGGGGATGGTCCATGATAGAAGGAGTTGAGGCTGTTACACAGTGCATATAGAGTGCACAACGCGTAACCACGCACGCACGCACACGGGCACGCCCAATGAACCCGTACAGATCCTTTTCCCTTTCCCTTTCCCTTTCTCCTTTCCCTTCCGTTTCTCTCTCTTTCTCTCCCTCTGATTCTCTGGCGAGAAGAGAAGGCATCTTTTCTCTTCGTGTAACACAGCAGAATCACACCCGCGGCTATCATGAGCCACCGCAGCAACTATTACACGCTCCCCGTCCCCAGCGTCTACCATTATCCGGATTCTTCGACGCGCCGTTTTGGGTCTCCTGGATCTGATATCGATATCTTCGGTAGAGCAGTCTGCCGATGCAGTATCCAAAAGCAAATGCGTAAAATGTCGTTTTACATAATACACTGCAAATATCACAAACCAAATCCCTCCAATGCAATAGGCTCAAGAATATTTTTATAGATTTCATACGCAAAGTAATTTCCGTAACTGCACTTCAGGTTCTTCTGGCTGCAGGCATTGCTGCAACTCTTACACACACCGAACCTTTTGTCGAGTGGCTGCAAGAAAGGTAAAAAGGATAGTAAAAAAAAAGCATCTTATAGAGAACCATTGTACAAAGGCATTCTGTTATCTAGCCATCGGAGCAAGTATTCTTGGTGGATGCCATTGCTGCCAATGTTCATCATCACATGCCTAGTCGGGTGGCACCTATGGATGCAGTATTTTTGCTTGACGCGAATATATCGTGCAGGTCTATTTTCGATCTTCTCGGTCCTGATGGCATGGATCATATCAGCAATAGGCAAGTAAAAACAAACGAGTGCAGTGCATGCGGAAAAATTGATCCAAGAAGATACACATACTTTGTTAGTCTCCAAGCTGTGCTATAACCAGGGCATCCTAATCCTGCTCATGACCGTCCTTGGATTGGCGGGAGCTTTGCTATATACGCTCCAGACGCAGGTTGCTTTTTCTGGTATCGGACCAATGTAATTATATATATAAAGCCGATGTGCGTGTGTGTGCTCGCCAGTGATAGAGCCAGAGAAAAAGAGAGAGGGGAAGAGAAAGAGAGAGAAAGAGAAAAGCGCGTGACAGTGTTTATCCATCTCGCTAAAAAAAAAAAAAACTTAATGTGTATAGTGCAACCAGCGGAATTGCCATGTACATGAGTCTGCCCTGGGTGAGATGCATGTTTGACGTGGATACCATTTCGATCATGTGGGCTATGGTGACATCCTTTGTGATCTGCGGGTACACGATCCTCGAGTTGTATTTTATCATGGGTTATCTCACGCTGGACGACTATATTCTTGCCAACATGTGCTTCTATGTTGACCTGCTCTATCCGATGCGGTGTCTTCACAACATCTGCGAATTGACCGATCATATCGAGATATTTCCCAAGATCCTTGACCCGGGCCCGCATCGTTAAAGCGGATGTTGCCTCCATCGATGCTGCATACAGTATAATCACCATGTCATTCATACATACGTGCTCTTTACCAACCTTTTTAATCCCCACCCCACCAGCCCATTCATAGACCATTGATTTCGTATCTCTCAGGGAGCCTGTATGCTTCTCACTCCAAGAACTACCACCTCCACGCACGTACGCACGCACGCTGGTTCATTCCCTCTTGTGTGTATACTCTGACCATCATTCGTCTCCACAAGGCGAAACTTGGCGTTGAAATAGGCGACCCTCTGCAGATTCATGCGCCCGACCGACAGATCTCTCTATGAGCGACTGTTTTATTTACATTTTCTCTTCCGGTCATCGACTTGCATAAACAAATACTTCTAGATATCTTTCTCTTTCTCTATATATACATATGCGGCCGTGTATGCAAAAAGTCCGATCTTGCTGGGTCCTCCCCACCCGGTTTTCTGTGTGTTTCTGCTTTATTAGTCGGATGGAAAGCTTCACGTATTAGATAGCCTCGACGATTTCTGGCCATCTGTTGGTAGTTCTATAAGTTAAATATCAACTTGCAAGCCCATGCTTGTAGATCAAGAGTAGAAGGATGAATAAAAAGCCTTGGTATATAAATCGTTCGTCAGATATAGATGAAACAAGGAGTTTGCCATTATGCAGCGTCCAAGAGTTGGGTGTGCAGCTGTAATATCAACCGCCATTCGTACGTGACCTTGCTAATAGCTACTCGGTAGGACCATGGTCGGGGTTGCTGTGGGCTGGCGCTACCCCATGGGAGCGCCGTCTTGTATCCTAAGCTCGCCTGGATGTTCATCAGTGCTGTCATGGTCTCGGCCTGGATAACATGCAACTCCGTTGACGCAACATTGCCACCGTTGAGTTCCATGTTCACGTGGCGACTGTTCACCCGAGATCTGTGCCCATTTACGGATATCGGTGATGATTCATCTATTGACAACGCCGGTGAATGAGGTGCGGGGGGTACTCGGAAAGTCGGTATGTGAAGGCCAAGGCCGCCAGCGTCCGCATCATCGGCATGGGATCCTAATATCGAAGTGCCTGCCGCACCGGTGCCATCGTCTGCACTCGTCGGATGCGTTGCCATTGTTCCTGTTATCGGTGAAGCCATGTCATAGCCCCAGCTCTTCCATCGCTCTTTCCTTCCGCTTCCTGTAGGGGATCGGCTAAGACGATTACGGTTCGTCGCCGATGTACTTCCCATCTCGTGTAGCTTCTCCTCCACAAAGCCGCGCAGGAGCATACTTAACGGCGACTTATAGCTTATCACATATTCGAGAAAGCACCATGTTGCATAGTCATACAGGATATTAACCGAAAGCGCCGTGGTCGACTGTGGGAATGAAACATGTCCCGATTCAGGAGACAAAGGTGTCCCTGGCCAACCTGCACTGTTGCTGCTGCTGCCTTGGTTGTGTGCCGGCGAGAGACGGGGAGACATGGGCGTGCGCGGAGTCGATCGGCCAGAATTGTTGCCGGGATGCTGCCGAAGTGACTTCAGTGTTTGACCAAAGATCAAGGCACCCTTGAGAAAATACGCGATTTGCACCCACGCGCCCTTCACTCTATCAAATGACTTTGCGCCACGGATCAAAATAATCTTCATCGCAACAATGCTCAGCGAGAACAGATGGGCAACCGATGTAAGCGTGTGTTTACCGACTTTTGGATCCTGCAGCACGTCAGAATGCTCTCCCTCGCCTTGCGCCATGTTGGATGTCAGCGACGCAAGCGAGAAGCCCGAGCCCTTTGATTTAGAGATTGACGCTTGATTGCATGATTTTGATACATACGCCAGAAGCCGCATCCAGCTTGCTGTCGGATCGGGCCGGTAACGCCGCATCAGGCTGATCGAGTTGAAGCTCCACCGAAGGTCGTACTCAAGACAGACGGGTATGATAATGTCCCCTATCAAAGCCACTGAGGGCGGAACCGACTCGATTTCCTGCAGGACATCTTGAGTCGAATTCTCGAGGATGGCCACAATAAGTCGGACAAGGGCATTCCGGTACCGTGTTCTCGCCTCACGGCTGACCTCCCAGTCGGAAGGCGATCGCGTAGCAACCGTCAGGCCAAACTGAACAAATCGCTCTTTCAGGATCTCACCAATGTCGTGCATATTGACCGTCTTATCCTGGCCGTTTTCCATGATCATTGCAAGTCCCTGATACAGGTCTGCTCCGTCGACAGACTTCCATTGGGCGCGATACTGGCCGTAAATCATTGTTAGGATCGTCTTGAAGGATTTTGTGTAGTTACGGGTGTCCACCATGGTCTGGAATGCACTCGTGAGATAGCCCTTTATCCAGTCCGTCGTGCAGATGACGCCCCGCAGCGAAGCATAGTCGCGCATGATCATTCGTATGATCTGCGCCATCTTCTCGTGATTGCTTTCGCTTAGAATTCCATCAAATTTGAAAAACTCCTCGACGAGCCTGACAAACTCCTTTTTGATAGTGAGGCGGTCGTTCTGCTGCCATTGTTTCCCATATGCATGCTGTGTCGATTCGCCCCTGCTGCTGCTGCTGTTGATGCCGCCACCTGCACCGCCTGTATCCGTACCGCTACCTGATTTGGCATTTCGGTCGTCTGTAAACAAGTTGGATACATTGATGTTCATGTGGGGCGCATTTGATGCTGTGTTGGTTGTCCCGATACCAGACAAAACAGGTTTTGCATTCTTGCTGAACTTCAGAAATACTTCGATGAGCGCAGACACACCATCGCTGATCAATGCACCTAGGTTGCCAAGCTTGCAGAAACGCGGCAGCAAATGCCTGAACATTCGCACAAACTGCTCCGCACGGAGGGAACCCGGATCGTACGCAATAATAGTCAAAAAGAGCTTGACAAAGTTTTGCATCGGGAAAGGTCGACCGTCATAATCGGTTACTGCGAGCGGGATAATAGGTGCAGTGGCGTTTTTGGAGAGTGGTTTGAGGATGGTCGCCGAGAGCGGCATAGCCATCGGATTGCTTGCTGCGTCAATGCGTTCTTGGATACTCCGATCATGGTCGTCAAGCTCGACCTGCAGCTGAAGACCTAGCACGTCCGAGGTTGCACCCAATTTGGGTGGGTTGTGCATCGCCTGCATCAGATTGAACAAGTTATCCGTCATCCAAGCGCCGAGTGAGAGCGACTTTTCATAGCCGTTCAGAATCACTGGCACCAGAGCGCCTAGCATCTGGAACACAAACGCCTCTTCGTGGACAGCATAAAACCGACACCAAGCAAAAATGATAGCCGATCGGATATGAGGATACCGCTCAACCTCACAGAATACCCTGAACAAGGCAGGTAGAAAGATTCCGTGGCCGCGGTTGTTGAGGAACAGGCGTTTGAAACGAGTAACAATACGTGTGTATAGGACAAGTGCCTGCCCAATGATGCCGAAATCCGGTGTATGCTCCATAATGATCAGATTGACGCCTTTGAGAATGCGTTCGAGCTCGCCTCGGTCATTGTAATTCTTGTTCAATCCGTTCAAAATCGTGTCAATAAACCTGAGCCAGACGCGTGCGCGGAGCAAAGAAAGAAGACGAACATCCTCTTCTTGCTGTGTGGAAGGTGGGTTTGGTGTGATATCGCCCAAATCTTTGATATCCTCTTCTTCAAAAACAAAACTAGTGTCTTGGCGCTTCCGAAGCGAGATATCTGGGAAGTATTGATCACCCTCGGCGTTCAGAAAGGCCTGCTGTCGCTCTGAAGTTGGGATCGGAGTGGGTTCGTACTCTCGTAAGGTCTTTTTGATGGCATAGACCTCTCTTGGGTATCTCAGCAAGAAGTTCGTTAGGAATTGGATATGACTGACCCGCAGCATAGCCACACCAAATATCTCCCAGGGGATCTCGAGAATCGTGAAAGGCGTGCGGGGGTCTGTCAGCCGGCGGGGGAACATACTGGCGGGCTGTTCATTGGTAAACCAAAATTGGCCTGTGCTGACAAGCAGGTGTTCGACCTTGTTCTTCCGCAAGTCTCTTGTTGACAATTCATTCGTCGAGAGCACTAGCTCGGCTAAGATCGGATGGATAAGGGTCATCAATGGAAGGCCGTCCTCGTGGTTTTCTCTCGCCATCCACTTTAACATGCCAGCAAGGTAATTGAAGAGCAGATACGCAAATCCTGGAGGCAATTTCTCACGGATATCGACGATAAAACGTAATCTCGTGAGTATTTCCCGGTGGCGGGCTAATTGAGTCTTGCCTAGGTCACTGAGAAATGGCCGGAGAAAGAGACCGGGATCATCGCGCAAGTGGCTCTCCAGGAGCTCCCGTAGAGCACTTCCAACACCACCGAATTCATCACTGAGCAAGTCAATCATGCTCAGATTGGTGGCCGTCAGCGCATGGACCGTCGCCGCCCTCTTTTTGCGGGCGATGATCTTGCTAATATTGATACGTCGTGGCTCATTTTCGTTGCGGCCCATTGCGTTATCTCCAGCATCGTTGGGCGGTTCATCCTCTTCTTCAAGGTAAAGAGAGGGCAAAAGAGCAAGAGGTGTCAACACCTTCTTCAACGCCTCGTGTTCTTCACCTTCCTGATCATCGTCCCATCCGAGCTCCTGAATCTGGCGCTTCAGCTCAATCGGAAAGTTACTCGCATGCTTAAGCTTTGCCATCCAGCGGGGCTCATCCATCGTGAAACGATTACTGCCCAAATCGGCAGGCACAAACGGGGTTGAAAACGCACCTCCATCGCCACGGAAGGGTCGCTTCCTAGACGAAACCTGAATGTATTCCTGAGCCAAAATATTGAATCGATATCCGCTCAGGGCAGCTTGTTTTTCGATCGTAGAAAGTCGTCGAAAAGGATCTCCGCTAGAGTTACCAAGCAAAGGTTATGCGTTAGAAACGGAACGCAAACTTCCCCCCCCTGTTGTTCTATTTAGCATCCCCATGATAGATACCTATAAAAGTCATGGGTAAATGTATCCACAACTGCCTTCGGAACCTTTTCGCTACATTGCATCAGCAAGAATGCTGCTGGCACAAAAGACGATGGTTTCCGATCATCAATGAAGCGACTCCAGAGCGGTTCAACCAGATACCCAAACTCCTGCGTTGTTAACGAGGTAAACACTGCTACTAAAAGAGAAAGTACAGCACCAAAAGGGTCCTGATTGATGGTTGACAGGCCATCAATTCGGGATTGGGCGATTTCGGATGCCAAACGTGGAGAGTTACTATTGTTTCCACCGAAACATGGAGGTCGAACGTCCATTAAGGGGATTGCACCGCGACTGACAGGATAGATGGCATTGATGCATTTGCGCCGCCTTGTTTGCTCCTTCAGATTTGGCACTGTGCCATCATAGGGCCGCGGTATGGACGTGTCGAGCAGCGATTCTTCGACACCAGCACGAGGATTTGATGTCGAGGGACGTTCGGCGTAGTCCGAAGGTTCTGCGACCTCTGCCTCGAATTGATCCACACTTGTTGCATATAGAAGACGCAGGCGTTGGAACATCAGACTCACATCGTCTAGATAACGCTTTTGGAGAACAGCCGAGGTACGATAGGACGATGATTCTCGGTCTGACAAGGAGCTATTGTCATTGGTATCTTGAAAGAGCTCTAGTGTTGCTACAGGCTGAATTGCCCATTCAATAGCGCGTGTGAGCCAACCAGGGCGATGGGTTATGTTGCAAAAGAACCGAATCTGCAGAAATATGTTGCAGAGGATGACGCGGAGCGGCAGCGGGACCAGTGTCGTCTTCTCCTTGGCCGCCATAAACACCGCCAGACGTCGCTCCAGATCAATGAGGAACTTTTTCGCAACCTCACCCTCTTCCATATTACGCGTCGTGTCGCCCTGCGTGTCCCGGAGATCTTTGATGGTCAACATAAACTCAGCCGCGACGACGCACTGTCCAAGTGTTGTACTTCCCCATTTTGTTGTTTCCGGAGATCCGTCGTCCATCTGCTGTGCCTGCTTGCCTTTCCGAGACCCAATGTCACTCAAAAGAAGGACGTTGATCATCTCTGCATCGTGCATCCAAAACTGGACACCCGAAAGATACTTTCGTAGACATGTCATGATCATAAGCTGGGAAGAGACTTTATGCTCGTCATCTGAGGCAGCACATGAGACAACATGGCGGTAAAACACCTGTCGATAGCACTGTGATAGCCTGACGAGCAGGTTGGTGATAGCCTGGGTCGGTGGTGGTACGGTGTCGACTAGCCGCTTCAAGAGCGTTGAAAATGTTGCCTTGACCACACAATCCCCAACAGCATCTCCGAGGTTGAATGCCAGGTTTTCATAAATCTGAGGAAGCTTATCCCAGGCAGCGTCCTCAATTGTTTCCGTGATAACACTGATGATCAGATTCTGGAGTGGTGATGACCAGAAGCTTTCAAAGTACAACCGAAAATTGTTGATTATCCGTCTCCAGGCAGCCTTTTCAGCTGTTCTTTCACCACTTGAGAGACTGAGACGATCCAAGCTTTCATCGATACTCCACATATTTGGACTGTCAGCCGGAAAATCGGGTGTCGAGGAGAGTTGTGGGCTATGGCTCGGTGAGATTCGGCGACCATTAGACGGTATGTCGCGCAAGTTGGTGATGGATAGCAAAGACATCATCATGGCTATGGTGTTAGTATAAACTGCCTTTTGGTCAGAGTCCTCTTCCCAATCAGGTAAATGTGTTTGTAGCTTGGAAAGCGTGATCTTTTCTTGAACAAAACAAAGTAAGAGGGAGATAGCTGATCCTGTGGATCGCAAATCATCAACGGTTGCCTGCAAGAACCAATCGGTCGCTATGTTACATCCAGTCAGCCATCATGCACCCGTCAGAGATCCATGTATCATTTACCTGTCTCCGCCAAAACAAACAGAACAATTGAATATGCACGCCTTGATGTGGGTTCGGGTTCTTCCCAGTAACGCTGAAAGACAGAGAATGAAAATTTGAGCTTCTTAAAAAAATATTGCGCGGAGAACCATGGGATGACTCACAGGAAGAAGATCCTGTATTATGTGTTTTCTTTTCATCAAAACCGTAGATGTAGAGGATCGACTTGGTGCATGTGTAGTAGCCATCAAAGTCCTACACAGGCCTTCGACAACGCACAAGCGAGCAACCGAAAGTGGGACAGGGTCATTGGGATTGAGAGGAATGAAATAGCGATCCCAGTCTTTTCCAATCAAAGGGATCATGATCCCACTCGATAGTTTGTCCAGATAGTCCAATATGGTTGTCCGAAGGTAGTCAAACTCCTCTTCGTGGCGGGAATGAGGACGATCGGTATTTGTGCAAGAAGAGTAAGAGAGTGCGTCTGCCAGGGTATAGACAAGTGCGTGGAACGCTGTGAATGATGATGGGAGAAAGTTTGGGTTGTCCATGCTCGATGCCAGTATCAGTTTCACAGTGTCTACCAAACGCATCTGTGGCCATTTGGACTCTTGAGTTAGACTGATACGTTCACATCGAGTGAGATAATACCTTGAGTTTAAGATGGTCTGTTATCAAGAGTCGACAGCAAAACATGATTTGCTCTAAATTATCCTATAAGACATCAACAAACTATCTCATAATTCTTCAGGGTGCGGAGGGGGTTGGGAACTACAGTATTCCTTTCCTCATCACCCCTCTGGTACTTACAACGGCATCAAGCTGCACAAATCTTTCACGGATATAGTCAAACAGATCGAGCGCTTGGTGGCATTCTTCCACTATATATGCTTTTGGTGTAATTATCTCCATCTTCTACCGGGATCTGGGACTTACAACAGAGCGGAGTTCGGGAAAAAGGAATAGCTAATACACCCAAAATGGCGCTCATGTATGGAAGCTGTGTCGCTTGCGTATGTCTTTTTAAGGTTTCCAATATGTTATTCATGGTGCTTGTGATTTGACGCTGGTCTCCTTGAGTATTCTCGTGCGAGAGACTGTCACCAGCAAACGAATGCGAAATTATATCCGCTTTTGAATAGCGCAGGAATAGATTTCGATTTGCAGCAGCAGCAGCAGCACCACCACCACCACCGCCACCACCACCACCCAATAATGCTGACTGGCCTTCGGAGAACAACTGTTCTCCAAAGCCGCTATTATTGTTACTCGTGGCGGCAAACCCGGGGACATGGGCAGTGGTTAGAGACCGTCGTGAGAAGATTTTATCGAGGTCGCGTTCGAGTCGGACGATATCTTGCAGCGCGGTGGTAGTTGCTGCATGGATACCGCCACGGGTAGCAACGTGACGATTGCCATGAGGATTCATTTTATGGGGAGGTGCAAAACCGCCATTACTATTGTTCCTGCTGCTGTTGCTGTTGCTACTATTAAAATCATCTATAGTGCCGTTATTCTGATGCCCATTCCGGCCACGCCCAAGGCGCATGGCGACAGCGCTCGCCGTCGCCGCAGCCACCATGGACGGCCCTTGCTTTTTTGACACGGCAGGTGGCGGCGGAGGCGGTGACGGGGTTGCAGAAGCTTTTGTAATTTGCGCATTGGTGCCAATACCCTGTACATGTTGCCGATGGTGGAGAGACACGTTGCGTAAGGGAGGTAGGAGCTTAGGTTGGCTGGTAACGGATGGTGGCTGCTCTTGGGTATCATTGGAAGACATTCTCAAGTTGCTACACGAGAGGAAGTTGCAACACCGAGCGGATTCACGGGAACGAAAAAAAGAGAAAGAGAGAGAGAGGAAACTGACGAATAAAGCATTACTTCAAGAAGAATATAGCGCACTTCCCATTGCAATTTGCATTACCTCGTTTCCGAGTATATCTAACCAATGACAATCTACAAAAAGAATGGATATTTAGGATATGATCGCTTTCCAGCAAAGAGAGGGGTAGACGGGCGATTTTCGTTCGGAGTCTTTCATTGTTTCCCTCCGTCCGTCATAGGTTTCTAGAGTATTAAAATCCGCCCCGGAACCCTCTCGCTTTGAGTTCTCCTCGACTTGAAGGGCCAAATCCAGCATAAAAAGGATACAATAGAGAAATGCTTCATTTAAAGTAGCTGGCGTTGAACATTAGCACTCGATCGCGTCAAGAGGAACGGCATCGGCGCCTAACAGTGTATCCAGCAGCAAGCCATGTCACCAGCAAATCAATGTCACGCAGAACATAAATCGATGCTCTGTCCGTTCTATACATCATGAGTGCACATATGCGGTTGGCCAAAGATCGGTCGTTAATGGTGATGATAATGTGTATCTATGAATTGCATTGTGACAAGCAAACAATCTCGTTGAATAATCGGTTGCATTACACTCGGGATTGTTCGCAAAAGGCAGACTTCTCGCAATCGCCTTCCCCTCAAGCAAAGTCGATGGAGTTAGATAACTGAGGTGCGGAAGGTTCTCGTACGAAAAAAAAATGTTTTCTGTACACACCATTCAAGGTGTATGTTGAAGGGTGGCACTATAAAAACTGAAAATGAACAGGTCGTTTGGGGGTCATTTGTTGCAGCAAAACAGTTGGGAGATCAAATATCCATCATACGCAAGAGCGTAGGTTAAGCTATAAAATGAACACTCTCCCGATGGTTCTTTCGGAGAAGCGGAAGAAGACCAAACTTACCTACCTTTTAGATAATCGAGCTAGTGCTATCAATGTACCATCGATCATCAATTCCTCTATCATAGCCCAACCAAAACGTTTAACTTTGGTCAGGCGCTCATAAGCGCCTGCGCATCTATCTACTGGGAGTGAAAGCAAACAGAATTGAGAGACGCTGGATGTACAGATCATTCCAAGCCGACAATGGTTGCTGAACAGCGTGTGTCAGCCACGCGGAAGTGCGATGCTCGAGGGATATGGTGACGCTAATGACATGTGGATGCTTGTTGGCTCTGTGAAGACCTAAACGGAACGGATGTTTCCTCTGTAGCAAGACAGGCATTGTTACGCAGAACTAATACAGCGTTACTGCAACGTACTCTTCTGTATGCTGTGCGTGTGTGTGTATGACAATACACCATTCTCACTTTTATGTTTATTGACTTGCACCCACAAGTTGTCTCCATCAAAGCGCAAATACTCTACACCAATACCCACAATCGCAAACTTGATCGATAATAATAATATCTTTATAAATGTATGTATAGCTTTAAAGAGCATTGGGGGCCTTTATGGGAGTATGTGGGCCACTTGTAGAGGACGGTTGAGCAGAAGCACTAGGCGTGGATGTAGTAGAAGAGGGAGCGAAGGTGGACGATAATATATTGCCTGGAAGAGACCAGCGCTTGACTCTTTGACTTAAAGGAGTGCTGTTACTGGCTTCGGGCTTGTCGACTTTAGAAGCTTCTTCAAGAGAAGCTTTCGGTACACCGATGCCGAGGTCAAGCGCGTGCGTGATGACAAGATTAAGACGCTACATACATACACGTGCGAAGTAAGAAAACGACCAAGTCCAATAATAGGACAGATAAACAACTCACAATTGCCAGGCGGTATTCAAAGGTGTAACCTGACACGCCAAGAGCAAGATGCCAGAGCTCGACCGCGCGCTCATACTTTTCCATGCACCAGCTCGTGACACCTCCTTCCCTATTACCGCATTGCAAACCGTGGATCATCAGTGATTTTTTTTTTGGTATGGAACCGTAACGACATAACATACCAGTAAGTGAAAGGGACAACCCATTTTGCGTAGGTAATTTTGTCCTTATTGTCGAGAATCCAATTGAGATGAGGGATGGCCTCATTGCTTCTGGTAAGGGCGTTCAGAATAGAACACTTAATCAGCAAGAGCGTCGCGCGCTCATTGTAGTAGTGAGGTGGACTGGATTCAGGGGCAATTTCGACGTTTCTGATCTGGTACTCCTGCCTTTCGCGTTCATAGATCTTTGCAAGGCTCTCATCAACCATGCGCAGGCACTTTTCAAGCGCACTATCAAGCATGCATGGCAGCAGATTCCACAATAAAAAGATCTCGAGCGCCGGGAGACTGAGGTCAAGGTTTTGGTATCCGCTTTGCTCGTAGAATTTCACGCTCTCGGCCACAAAATGGTCGATTTGAGAGGCTCCTTTGGACACCATCTTGCCTGCTTCTGCAAACGCAATGATCGCCTCGCTTCGATTCCCGGCCATCTCCAGGCAGGCACCATGGAAAAATTTGCAAAACGCTGGCCGGCTACGCACAGGGACCTGCGTCGCGAATGCGTCTGCAGCTTCGGTCCATTTGAGTTCCATGGCCAAGTTCAGGGCAACCTCGTAACTGGCCAGAGAACCCATCGCCACCTCTGCCCAGTCGCCAAGGCTGACCTGATGAGCATATTCAAAAGACTGGGATGACAGCGGAAGATTGCGCGTCAGTCGAGAAACACGCCCGGCGAAATAGAGGAAGAAGATTGAATTCGGATACGTTTGCCGCGCCTCGAGAAGACAATCTACGGCGGGCTGGATGAGTGACTTGCTCAAGACAAGGGGCGCATGGGATGCGAGAAGAACATAGTATGATAATAGCCTAAAGATGGATTAAATAGTGTGAGCAAAGAGCATATTTCGTGAATCCATCCGACATTTACATCATGGATGCCAGGGGAGCTCGAATGCATTTGCTTTCTAAGCATAGCTTCAGCAGTGCAAAGCCAAGATTGCGGTCAGCACGCCAGCCAAAAGCCGATATAATCTTAAGGATCTTGGGTGGAAGAGACGAGAGGAGTAGGTGGACCGACCCAATACTAGAAACTCCATTTTTGGGTCAGGTAGGCGCAATGTAACTTTTTTTTTTTTTTTTTTTTACCCAAACTGCACAGCAGAGACTGTATTACTGTCCATGTATTTATGGAAATCTTGACCCATCTTCTTATACTCTTGCCACACCAAACTGTAGCTGCTGTACGCTATCCGGTTGACCAAAATTAGTATACGTATGTAATTCCCAAATGTTGCTATTTGTGCGACGAGCCCGTCTTTTGCAATCTTGACGAACCTCTTCGCAGATTGAAACCCATTTTGAGATAGCCGAGAACAGATTCCTGAGATAGATGTACCAGGCTCATGAGAAGTCCGCACTCGGCCTTGATCAAATGGGCGCGCAGCGCGCCATTGCTCATGAATTTCGGGTGATCTTTAAGTTCATCGTGGTTCAGAGGCGCAGTGTTTGTTGGAAGGCCGGTAGTGTTCGTTCCCATAAGATTAGAGAAGATATGAGAGACCGTATCGAGCAAGGGTTTCTTGGCAGATGCAGCCTGGACTTGACCGTCTGCAAATTGATATGTTATATTTAAGGCATCGATGGCCGCTTCTACATCCTTTGCGCTATTGGACTAGAATACATAAAGTGAGTAAAGGGAGGATGTGATCGATTTTCTTCTTTCGCCTTACAAGAATGGCTGTATAATAGATGCTGTTAGTGTACGTACGGAAATAGATATAGGTCTTTGTCTCTCGTAACAAAAAAGAAATTTACCTTTGATTACTGCCATAGCACTCAACCATAGTGAATAAAGCAGATCACTATCCATAAGATATGCATGAATATCACCATTCCATTCACACCCTTCCCGCGCAAAAAAACCTACTCTCGCGCGTGAGACTCGAAAGAGGTCCTCGCAACCGAGAACTTGTTGTTGAAGAAGGCATTGATTCCTTCCAGAATGGCTTGGTCTATCCAAACCCGCGTTGATTTAGGAAAACGAATTCCCACTTTTTAGATAACAATCTGCCCGTTGTCATCCCCGTCCCTTCTCCTCAACATCAATATGGATTGCCTGGTAATACCTGCAGCTTCCTGATCACGCGGCGACAGAAGATTCGGCTGGATATTTGTGGGCACCACGCTCTCTGTTGGTAGTGGAGGAAGCGGAGGCGAAGATATGTATGGGCGTGTTGCTTGGATGTTTTTGGGTGGTGGTATCGGGCCAGGAGCGGGCGGCTCAGTCAGATCATTATTCCTGTCGCTGGGTTCTTGGGCTGCTGTTGTCGCTGCTGCTACTACTCCAGCAGAAACGGTGAGAGACGTTGCACTTGTGGAGACAGCATTAATCGCTGCTTTTACAGAGTCAGACAAAGCAATGTCAAGATCTGGAGACAGCGATGGCGAACTCTTGATATTGCTCGGAGAGTCTGTGGCTGAAAGTTCACTGCGTTATGCATAAAAGAATAGGAAGGGTGGGGGGGGGAGACCACAGTTTCGTCTGTATGTTAGGCTAACCTTCTGAAGAGGGGGGAAGTGGTGGCTGATCAGCAGGCGCTTTGGTAGTCTCCTCTTGAAGCATTCTTGTTCGTTATAGGGCAATGAGTGTACAGAAAAAAGAGAAACTAGCGTTGAATCTTCCAAAAGCCGAGACAAAAAATACGCGAGACCCATGGTGGGGGTGTCACGAGAACAGATGTGAATAAGAGTTGTCTTGGCAGTGCTTCAATTCATTCCCAACTTTCTGTACCACACACACACAGGCAAATGTTGGCCTATCCGCTTCATGATTCTGGACAGAAAATCGATGCATGAGCGGACAGCTTCGACAGCTTTCTCCCATGGAAGTACGTAAAAGAGACCGATGGAATTCATGTCAAAGATGATTGGCTGAAACCTAAGGGGTGGACGTTGGGGGGAGCTGTTTATTTGCCTCTGTGTCTGCCCAACCGCTCAACTTGGATTTTGCTGGATTTTTCAAACCGCGGCAAACTCCTCTCTTTCACATTACCCATCGCCTTCCCAATCTCGATCATGGTTACCTACGGTGGAGGTAGGCCCTAGTGCGTTGTCAATTCACGACATGAGGTTGTTCCTGACTTTATGTTCAATTTCTGCAGACGAGGTTAACGCGCTGGTCCTTGACATTGGTACCACTTCGACGCGCGCAGGCTATGCCGGCGAAGATGTCCCCAGGGCGTTTTTTCCTACTTCATACGGTTACCTCGAAGAGAACAATACAGAAAAGTCTCAGGAAGGAACAAATTCAGTAGCAACAACAACAGCAAACGGTGATGGAGATGTGACAATGACAGATGCATCCTCAGCGAGCTCGATCAGAAAGTCATATTATATTGGTGATACCAAATTAAACAGCTGGCGTCCTAACATGGAGATCCGAAATCCAATGTCAGACGGCATTGGTAAGCTTTTGAAGCAAATGGAAGAAAGAATGGTCTCCGCTAAACAATGCCTTGCTTTCTGCTTCTATTATCAGTGTCTGATTGGGACGCAATGGAGCGGATCTGGGATACGACCTTCCGCGACATGTTGAGAGTAGATCCCACCGAACATCCGTTACTATGCACGGAACCAGCGTGGAATACCACAGAAAACAGAGAAAAAATGATGGAACTTGCGTTTGAGAAGTTCCAATTCCCTGCGTTTTATATTGCGAAAGATGCAGTGATGACAGCGTGAGTATTCAAGGATGACAGGCGCTTTCTCCCTCACGTTCTAAATGGATGACTTTTTGTATGTCTTCAGGTTCTCAGTTGGTAGAGCAACTGCACTTGTGTTGGATTCAGGAGGAGGAGTAACGAGTGCCGTTCCTGTATATGACGGCTATGTGCTGAAGAAGGGTAGGTATCTTATACAGAAAGAATGGGCGATTAAGAACCGGCAAACGTATGGATGTATTCACGAATTTCGCAACAGGCATATTGCGCCAACCCGTTGGCGGAAATATCATTTCCGAACAGCTTTTGGACATGCTGAAATCTGACATGGATGTGGATATCAAAGCTCAGTATCAGATCGCAAACAAATGGCCAGTAGACAGCGGAGCGCCTTCCCAAGTGGAGTTACGTGCTCGCGAAAACACACACCCAAGCTTCCACGACTACCAAGTCCGGGTATGTATTGCTACAACTCTTCTCTAGGATGCCGATACTTATCGCAATTACTATGGTGCATGTAGCGAGTGGTGCACGAGTTTAAAGAGTCTGTGTGCCAGGTGTCGGAGGTCACGTTCGACGAAGGGTAAGCGGAAATGACCTCGATTTTTATTGATCTGTACAGCTCTAATACATGGTTTGCCTCTGTCAAGCATCATGGGCTCTCGTCCGCAAAAGCCGTTCGAGTTCCCCGATGGTTATAACAACATGTTTGGTGTGGAGCGATATAAGGTCCCTGAAGTGCTATTCCAACCCCAACAATTTTTGCGCAAGGTTTCTAGTCGGCTTTTACTTTACGTCTTTTTTTTTGATGGACTTGCATGATAACCATGTCGTTTTCTTTTTTCATTAGCCTGCAGTGGGCCTTACTCAACAGCAAATTGACTCCAGTCTCGGTATGCACCAGTTGGTTTTCAGCAGTATTAACAGCTGTGACATTGATCTTCGGCCGCTCCTCTTCAACAACATTGTCGTGACCGGCGGAAATACCCTGTTCCCTGGATTCAACGAGAGATTAAATTATGAGCTCCCGATGCTGGCACCAGGAGTATGTTTCTGACAGAGACCTCTTTTTTTTTTATAGGCGGGCGGAGGAGTTGGATTGGGCTCTTTTGCAAAACGGAAATACTAACAATGTGTTATAGAGCAAAGTGAAGATCCATGCTGTTGGGAACCAGACAGAACGCAAATGCAGTAGCTGGCTTGGCGGCTCTATCTTGGCATCCCTGGGCACCTTCCACCAACTCTGGATCTCAAAGTATGTTCCCCCCCCTCTCTCTCTTCAATTCATTGTACTTGATTTGCATCCATGACTAACCACCTCTCGTTTGTCATAGGCAAGAGTACGAAGAGCATGGTGCTTCCATTGTTGAAACGAAATGCCAATAAACTTGATGGCGTGCCAACCAATGATTTTTCTAAGCCTATGCTGTTGTTCGGTTGATCAAGAAATTGGGGAGAGCGGGTAATATGTAGTGCAGAACGAAAAAGACCACGCGTATCTAGATAGAAAATCTTTATTAAAGATGTACAAGGTATAAACTATACAGCGCTTTCGACATAGCCTTCATTTCGTTCTTCTGGAAGTCCTGTGCCACGGAAAAGATGCAGGAGTTCCTCAAACCCAAGTCGGCCGACTTTGGTCGCTTTTCCTTCGCCAAAAGACCCATCGATAAGCGCCTATATATACATGTGTGTGTTTTTAGTTTGGAACGTTTTTTTTTTTACGAGAAAAAAAAAAAGGATATTCACCTGCTTCTTCTTTTGTAATTCAAGGATACGATCTTCCACAGTATTATTCACAAAGATGCGATGGACATCGACTGCTTTCTTCTGACCAATACGATGGACGCGATCAATGGCCTGGTTTTCGAGGGCAGGGTTCCACCAGATATCCAGAAGCTATAAAAGTCATGGATCAGTCAAGTGGTGTTGATGAAAAAGATTTAATTGCTTACGATAACTCTGGGAACAATTTCAAGTGGGCGTCAAACGACACAAATCGACGTTTAGTGAAAAGTATATCTTTTTTGACAAAACATAGCACACACATGTGTGGGGCCCCACCTTACCTATTAGCAGCAGTCAACTAGAATGATGATGTGTTAAATCAACCTTCAGCTGTACCATCATGGTATGCGGTTTTTTTTTTGGACTTACATTAAGACCAACAGAACCACACTTTGTTGAGACCAACAAAACACCAACGTTGGGATCGGTGAAGAACTTGGAAAGCGACATCTCGCGTTTGGCGACCGTCATGGTACCATCAAAGCGTGAAAACGTGAACCCGTTCCTCTCGAGGGCTTTCTCAACAAGATCGAGCTGATCCAATCCAATCCCCAATTAGCCTATGTATGGAATTTCTCTTGCAGGTAACTTACCATGCTTGTGAACTGCGAAAAGATAATTGTCTTGTCCTCATTGTTTGTCGTTCGCCTTGTCTCTAGCAGAATTTCGATCATCTTGTCCATCTTTGAACTACTCTGGAACTTATCGATTGGTTTCGCAACCTCTTCCTTCTCTGTTTTGTCGGGAAGAGGACCAACGACTTCTGTGTATATTTCAGGTGCATGGATAAGAAGAAACGTTTCCACAGACACGACCTTTTTCCGATCCAATGGACCACGACAGTGTGGACATCGTTTGTCCATGCCATCACCGGTATTGATGTAATCTGTGCAAACGAGTGCGTTAGATGTTGGCCTCAGATTAAAGATTATCTGGATACTTACTCGTCAGACATTCCCTGCAGAGAATGTGGCCACAATTGGCAATGATCTGTGCTTGATCTGCCATGTCCATGCAAATAGGACACTGCAGCAGGAGCGGAATGTTAGGACCAAGCTGTCGCCGTTCAATCCTGAACCTCACCTCTATTTCTTTGAGATTATCGCTCGTTAACAAACGGTCGACGACCCGCTTGTCTATAGCCTCCGCTACTGCGCTCCGATCCTCAGTCCCCCCATCTTCATTCGGTATCTCTATCGCAGTAAGACTTGGATGAAGGCACGCCTGACGCAGTCGCAACAGTAGTACCAGAACCTGATAACTCAACCCGTCTTTATAAGTGGGGACGTCCTGTCCAAGCGCTTCTTCCTCACTTACCGATGAATAGTTCCTCATAACTGTACCAGCCTCGACAAATCTATTGAATCGTTCTTGCGCGTGCGTGTTGACATAGTCATAAAACTTCCGCTCTTCCGGAGAAAAGTTCACGTGTGTAAAATTAACTTTTCTCTCGGGCAATTGGAGAATTGGCCTTCCATCGATCTTTGCCTTCTTTGACCGTCGAAGAGAAATGGCTATCATAAGTTAAAGGATCAGACGGTCTGCTTTTTGCAACACGGTTCAATACGAATGCTTACCCTTGAGTAAGACCTGGACTTTTGTCAAAGCCTGTGTGGATTGAAATAAGTCGCTGTCGATAGGGTATGTTAAATCCGCTTACATGTGTGTGTTTCCCCTTCTTCAGAGGCTTTTCGATCTCATCTCTGAATTCATTCCACTCACAGTACGGGCGTATGCGCAAAAAGTGGATAAGTGAAAACCTTAACAAGTAGAACAGGTTAGAAAGAATGAAAAAACCAGAGAGATTTGCAGGTTATATATATATGTTCCTTACAGTTCTTCAATTTTATTCTGGATGGGAGTCGCCGTCAAGCACCATCGATAGTCCGCCTCCATCCGGTAGCAGGCCTCTGCAGATCGAGTGCGTCTGTTCTTGATGGTATGGGCTTCGTCGAGAATGATGCGATGGAATCGAACCTTCGCCAGCGGACCACAACGTTCCTCCATCTCGTGGAAATCCGAAGAAATGGTCGTAAAAGCAGTGACAATAACGTCATATTTCATAAAGCTTGCTGGATTGCTCTTGCGAAAAGGGCCGTGGTACACGTAGACCTTCAAGGACGGGTTTGTCTTGGTGATTAATTCCCTTTCCCATTGGGCGATAAGAGAAACGGGGCATACGATCAGCGTTGCTTTGAGTTTGAGCTTCGGGGTGGTCCGGTGGCCAGCTCGACTCTGAGAAACTTGATACTGAGCAAGCGTTGTGGCATCTTGGCATGGGCGGGCAACAATAATAGCCATCGCTTGTATAGTCTAGGGGCATATGATCAGCTACTTTTGCCGCACAGCTCATCCCGACCCATTACTTACCTTTCCAAGGCCCATGTCATCCGAAAGAATGCCGCCTTTGTTAACAGATTCTTCCTGTCGGGTCATCCACTGCAGACCGACCTTCTGATGCTCCATTAACGTAACGCTCAGGCCATCCGGTGTCCCAACCCGGCTCTCAGGCACACTGGTGTCCTCATATTGGATGCTCTCTAGGAGCTGCTTGAGCTCCTTTTCCCTCTGCTCTTCTGTAAGCGGAGAGGTGTATTCTGTCGCATACTGAGGATACGGCAAGTCGAGCCTAGCGTAGTTGCGTCTGCTGCTTCCGACACTCCCTGTCATATAATATGGTGTGTACAGTCCCGAGGCTCCGGCCGCTCTGGCAGCCTGGGCCTGTCTGATTTCGCCCATCAGAGACCTGAGCGTGCTTTGTTGGTTCAAACCGTAAGAATCGTTGTCGATACCAAAGTTACGGGAGAATTCCCCTTGACTCAGAGGGCTTGGAAAATAGAAAGAAGAAGGATGAAGAGGAACTGGCCTGGTAACCGAAGATGATGATCTTGACGAGGAAGCCGATGAAGACGCAAATCCATTCGCACGGATGGTGTTCGGACTGTCTGGCCGAGACGATGATCCAACACTGGTGTCATCGGTCAAGTCAATAATATCGTCCTCGTCATCGATGAGGATTGCTGGTTGCCCAGGGGTGTTACTGCTACTGCTGCTATTGTTGCTGCTGCTACTGGAACTAGATGCAGAAGAAGAACTGATTGGAGTACCATACATATTGGCGCTTCGAAATTGATTGCTGACCAGATCAATGACATTGTTGTGTGTCTTAATTCGTTTCGCAAGCCGGCTACCATCCGAGGATGGGTTCCCTAGGACGGGCTGCTCTAATGGTCTGATCATTGGTAAGGCAATCGGCCTATGGGTATGGAGCGTAGCCGTTTGTTGGCGATGCATTGTGTTTTGCTGAGAAGACGAGTGTGGCAATTGGCTTGGTGATTGCGTGGAAGGTGTCGAGGCTGAGGGGAGTATCTCCGAGTTCAATTGCTCTTGAATGCGGCGCGCATATTCTAGGTCTTGTTGCGCCTGCTTCTGCAATCGACCCTGGGCACGGATTTCTTCAAGATCAATGCCCATGGACTGAAGTGTCTCTTCAGAAAGACCTGCCTCTCGAAGGAAGTCTAGCGCTTCAGAATCAATATCGTTCTTCGAGATCTCAGACTGATTGCTGCTCTGATTATTGTCATTGGGGCGCTCTTCTGTCAAATCTAGAATGTCGCCGTCATCGCTGTCCTCCAATACCTCCATCGCAGTCAAGTCGAGCGAATCCAAGAAAGCAACTTCACTGGTAGAAGCTTGGTTTTCCGATTCTGCAGTTAGATAAGGCACAGTGTCGATGGTAGAGTGTGAATTATCCGGAACGGACATGACCCGCAGCTGATAAGAAGGGAAAAGAATGAGTCGGCACGACGGGTTTCCAAAAAATATATGCATCGCTTGCTCCGCCAGGGTATGAATGAGAGGGGGGTGTTGGCGCCCATGTTGCACAGCCACTCACCGCCATTTGAAAGTAGGATAAGGTATGCGTGATGCGTTATATATACGGCGCACGGCACCCACGCTTGAGTAGCCTCTATTCTATTAGAAAACTTCCCAAAAACACAAGCGGGCCCGTTTAAGCCTGTCGTACCTGCATAATTTACTTTAAATACTATGCCAACCGAGTGAAGTGCCTGTCAAAATAGACGAACAGGACTCCCTTCACTGAAGGAGCGAGCCCATTGCCTTGATGCTTTCTTTTTGTTTAAGACATTTAATTATATAGAAAAAGATTCTTCTACGCCGGCGCAATCGAAAGGTAGCTTTCCGAAAAAGATTTAATCCACCCAAGCGCCACAGGCTCCTTACAAACATCCCAGCCTATAGCTGTATGATATCGGGTGGACAGGAACATTTTGTGATTGGTGCGCCCTGAAGATGAACGCGACTGCTGTTTCGTTCGATTGATTCGCAGCAACACAAAGGAGCAACCCAAAAGGGATAAGAAAAAGAAGAAGAGGGTCAAAGTCTAAGGATAAGTCCATTATGTGGCATAGAAACGCCCTCTGATTCGTTGAGATCCCGCCAACTCTCTGCGCTCTCCTGCCGGGCGCATTATCCTATCAGGGCCAACACTATATACAGTCACAAAAGACAAACAGGTGTTCTCTTTTTTTTTTTTTTTCCCTCGAGTTGCGATTCATGCTGGTGTTGCTGACCAAGTGTATATGGACGAAGACGGCTGTAACATGTTTTGTCATGGGAGATAGCCAGATTCATGCGTTGAATAATAACTAAAAGGGATAGGTGGTCAGGCTTCATTGAGAAAGAAATAGGAGCTTTGTCATCATGAATTCTTCGTGATACAATAACCACGCCCACACCACACGTTTCCAAGCACTATGATGGACAGGGTGGGATGGGAATATATCTTGGAAGTGTGTATAGATCGAAGATGCAGACGCAGGGATCCCCTTCGTGTGAAAAAAATTACAAAAAGCGTATATCCGTCTGTTCCTCTGTTCTCCGATTTATGGGGAATGTCCCGGAAGGCTCCATGATCTATAGTAGAGAGAGAAAAGAGCTAGCTAAAGGGGAAACGGAGAGGAAATGTGTGTCTGTGCCCCGCTGCAGCGGGGCTTTCCATCAGAAGTGAATCACTCCCGACCCCCAAACACGGTATCCCCCATTCTCTTGGGCACGCAAGCCTGCTGGAGCATCATTCTACTCATGCACACAAGGACTATTTTTGTGAGAACAAGTACATATGGATAGATCCCCAACTCTGCTACACACACAGAACGAGTCGCGACTTGTCCTTTTTAACGTTTCGCTTTTTCCCGGCGAGATCGCCCGCGGGGGAGAGATCGGGAGGCGACGGCTAAAGAAGTGTGGAGAGAGCGGATTTCAAACACACATAGTGCATTTTGCTCCGAGAGAGCTAGAGGACGGGCTATATTAATTAACGTTTATCCTCCCACCCACCACCTAGGAAACAGGCGATGGTGAATGCAGACGATGCTGTTGAAAATTGAAGTGTGTCACCTTGCGGGTGGGGTGGTGATTGGGGGGTGGGGAGAGAGAAAGGTCTTGGGGGGGATGGGGGGTGCAGTAGCGTCGATGATGATTGGCCCCCGCAGTGATGCAGCACTCTGACGCATTCGGTCGGAACGGAGAGGTTGATATCATGCCAGGCTCACATGAAAAGCATCCTTCCGAGGCATTGGGCTCGATACAAAGTATAAATAATCCGGTGTTTTGTCTCCTTCAGCCGCTGCAACTGCTCCTCCAACAATGCTTTCCATCGCTCGCTCATCTATTCTCAACAAGTCTTCCGTGTTTGCCCGTCCTGTGATCATCAAGGTTGGCCGCATGTACTCTGTAGTCACCGCAACACCCAAGGACCAATATGAGGCTACTGTTACCCAACACCCCCAGGCAATGCCATTGACAGACTCTACCATCTACATTGCTCAGGGCACCGACTCTGAAGTATCTCAAGAATCGTCTACTGCGTTCAGCCCTATTGTCAATGCCGTCTTTGATGATTAAAAGTAGCTGACGTAACATCCACATGCTTCTTTCCTCTCCCTCTCTTATTGTATATATCCTGCCCGTTCAACTATCCTCGCTTGTATCATTGATTTCCTCCACACACAATAAATTGCTCCCCCCCCACTCCCCTCAACTGAGGTTTACGTACAAAAAAATGGGTGTTCATTTAGGATCCCCGCCCTGCAATGCTTTAAAATTCGGGGGCGCGGGGAGAGGAGCATAACAAAGAACCCGAGGATGCTTGTTTTTACTGCCACACGCGCTATGGCCCGCCGCCATGGCGCCATGCGCTTTTATTCTACAACGAACACAGGCGATCTTAAGAAGTTGATATACACAACCCCCAATGCTTCTCTTGTGCGGCTAGCAAAAGTGTTTTCTTTATCCACCCTCGGTGTATGTGCGTGAGGGTCATTGAACAGTCTTTGATGATCGAATTCTACCTCGCTTTAACATGATCGAGACATTGATGACTTTGGCGCGCATTGTAGATCTCTTCTGTGTCGACACCACTCGTAATGCACTTTTGGGAGACGCCTGCAGGTAAAGGAAGGGATTACCATAGAGAAAGAAAACTGTTTTGCTCACAATGAGGCCTTTTTAGTTCAAACAAGCGGAATCAGCTCGACCATGTTTATAGGCGGTTCGTGGGGGAGGGGAGGGAGGACGGGTTGATGGATCCGACAAAGACTGATTGACAAAAGAATCGGCTCTTCGCTATGGCCTTTTGCAATTGCTTATGACAGCTCTTGCGGCGAGTATCTTTTCGACAGGCGCGCTGCACTATCTTCTCTCGCCTTTCGTGAACTCGATCTATCTTCATACAAAACGGAATGAAGGCCATTACCAGGCCGTTTCGCCCAATTCTGTCGTGACAATCGAAACACTGGATGTCCTTGCCCGGAAGCGAGAAACAACGCTTGCCTTGCGCGATCTTCAACCATCCACCGGCCTCTTGCTCACCTGGACTGTTCACCGCAAATCAATCACACCCAACTTGCCTCAAACCCGCTTCTGGCTCGACAAACGAAATGGAACAGGGGATCAGGCGGCCATGAGGAACATGCTTCGTGTGATTGAAAATAACCAGCGCCAGCGACGTGTAGTAGTATAAAGTAGACATGCAAGAGTTAGAAGAAAAGAAAAAGAAAGTTTTTATTCCATCTCCATGGGCTGCTGTTTTTTCTTCTTGGGTCCGCGTTTCCGCTTCTTTTTGGTGAGGCTATTCGACTGCTGCTGCTGCTGCTGCTGCTGTGGTAGCTCAATCTGCATATCCGATGATCGCTGCTCCTGCGGTGGGTTCCGGATTATACTCGGCCTGGCTCTGCCAAAGGAGATGGTCTTTGGGATCGAAAGCTTGGCCATTTCGCTGGTAAGCATATCCAAGTCCATCGAACTCGCCTCGGTCGATTCAGCTTTCTCTTTCTCATGAGCTGAGGCCTCCGAGCTCTGATTTTTGATAGCCGAGTGATGTCTCTTTTTCTCCCTTGCCTGTCGCTGCTCAAATGAGAGCGAGCCTGTCCAGACAATGTCGAAGGGAAAGTTCCGTGGGTAGAGGTGTTTATCCACCAGGTGCAACCGTCGCATCTTTGGCGAGATGAACTTTTTTGCGCAGTTTTCTACAAAACATGCATACTAAAAGCAAATATCAGCCTCAACAACATGAAGGTGCTTGACGCGACCCGCACCACCCCCCTCCCGCTTACTTACGATCTTTTCACCACGCTCCTTTTTTATTTGTAATAGAACATTATGACACTCATCGAGATGGATGTCCAGAAAGATCGCACTGGGAAATGGCTTGTGGCACTCGATGCACGCATGAGCATGACATACTTCGTAATGAAGCGCGTATGCTGCCGTGTTCGGAAACTCGAGCGGGTGACCTCGTCGGTTCAGGCACTGCGGTTGATCACAATAAACCGGTCGCTGGAGTTCACTTCATCAGTTCCAGTCGTCCGGCCGAATTCCCACATAAAAAGTTAATGATATATGCCGGAACATCGCCGCCTTCCCTCCTCACCATCACACACACGGCTGATTACCACCCTAACTACTGCTATTTCCGGCGTACTCTGTTAGCATGTTGGCTTCTGCTCTAATAATCGCGGCATCGTGACGCGATGCTGCGTCCCGCTCAAGCCAATACGCACGTAGAGCAATGTTGCCTTCTTCAAAAAAAGGATCGCCAGGATCAGGAATGTTTTTTTTGGGTGTATACATTGAAAACATGTTGGACAGAAAAAAGGCACTATTTCTTATCTACTGTTCAGTCTCTGGGACCCCCGAAAAAAAAGGGCAGCATGAAATTTTGTGTGTGCGTGTGTGTCTCTTTCTCTTTTCTTTCTCCTTATCCTGAGCTCCCTCCAAAACCCATTTTCATTCGCGATTTGATCTCATGGTAAGTACTAGGAGACGCCATGAGAGGCAGACCGGTGAGGATTCTCCTCATGCAAGGCGATTCTCCATAATAGTCACGAAAAGGTGTTTCGCTTGAGGAAAAGCGTCGACGGATCGAAAAATATCTCCAGGAGAGTGTAAGACCAAAAGCGGGGAACGTACCTTGCGCATTGAACATAGACGCACTTACTCGTGCACGCACATACACACTTTGTTTTCTTGTGTGTGTTCCCCGCATCATGATGGTTATAGGGTGATTTCTTTCAACTAAAAGAACTGGAGAAGATTGGACCCAAAGTCGGTGTAGGTAAGCACGGATACTCTTGTTTATCCATGCGGCTCATGGAAATCCGTATACCTTCAGTATCCCAGTCCGTCAAGGACGTTGTTCAAAGTTTGGTAGACGACGGACTCGTAAGCACAGACAAGATCGCTACGTCAAATTACTTTTGGTCGTTTCCATCGACTGCATACAAGATCGCAAGTGGCTACAGAAGAAGAAGAAGAAGAAAAAGAGGAGGAGAAGGAGGAGGCTGACATTGCGCCCTCTTAATAATAGAGACGCGAGAAACTCGAGGGCTTGCGAAAGAAGGTGGCATCTGAGCAAGAAAAGAACGCGCTTCTCAAGAACCAGATCCAGGAAGCGCAACGAGGACGTGAGCCGTCGGTTTGTGTAGACTTGCCATCGAGTTAGCACCCCGAAGACCGCATGTTTAACTGAGATGATTTTAGGAAGAACGCGACCAGGTACTTGCTGAACTTGCAGCTGCAGAGAGCGAGCAAAAGACCCTTCAATCCGAGCTGCAGCAATACATAGAAAACGATCCGGAAATATACAAGGCCAAAGGTTTGTCAAGCAATGAAAAAAAAAACACGAATGATCACGCCCTCCTCATCCTTTGGATCATCCTCTGCAGAAAAAGCAATTAGCATCGCAAAGGAAGCAGCAAACCGATGGACAGGTACGGACACATACTATCTTCACCACCACCAACACATGACTAATAATAATCATAATAATAAACAGAGAATATATGGACCTTGCAATCCTATTGCGTCAACAAATTCGGTATGGATCGCAGAGACTTTGACAAGTCCTTTGGCATCCACAGCGAATTTGATACAATACCATGAACGACATTATTCTCCCCATCCTGCATTACATCTATTCTTCAAGCGAAATATGTGAAGTAAATAATTATATAACAACCCAATCATCATTGCAACGATTGTAATTGACGCCGAAGGTCAGCTATCTCTTCTTCTAAACGAGAACGCTCTGCTCTTTCTGCCTCCAGAAGACTTAATAACTCATGCCGGATTGGCTCCAGCAGCTTCTTAAGCTTCGAATCCAGCATATCTTCCTGATCGTCTGGCAACCCTCCTTCCTCTCGGGTACTGCTACTGCTGCTAGCGCTCGGCGTAACGTTCGGCGGAGGAAGGGGCATAGATCGCTTCGGCATAGGGGGCGGTGAAAGTAACGGATGTTGTGCGGAGGGTGGCAGATGTTCGCTATCAACGGCTGGCGGTTTGCGTGGTGGAGGGGAGAGGACAGAGGGTGAAGAGGCATCGCTAGTGGGGCGAGAGTGAGGAGAGCCAGTCTTCGTTGAACCACTCACCTATTCCAAGCGTTATTAACATATCTTATCTCTCATCATCGCATTACCTTCGGTGGTTTTGCCAAGTTGGGAACAGGAGGCCGTGCGTCGGCCCCATCAGACCGAGGAGGAGCTGCGGGTGTAGGCACAGGTCTAGAGGGTCTGACGGGAGAAGCGAATTCATGGGATGTACCTTCATGGAGCCGTGTGTTAATGGGAGGAAGGTCTGGTGAGATGAGCGGGATGGAAGGTGTACGCGGCTTGTGTGTTTTCTTGGGTTCTGCTGTCACAGACGGAGGCCGACGTGTGGGTAAAGGCGGCGATGTCAGCGGGCGTGGCGGGTGAGCATCTGTTCCAACTGAGGTACGCTTTGTCAGCAGGGTTGCAGGCCGCGTGGAAACCGGAACTGGAGGAGGGCGAGCGAGCGAGGGGGAGATAACCCCTGATGGATCGGACGGTTGCTGCGGCTGGTCTGTCTTGATGGTGGGCGGCCGCGATCGTCGGGGAGGTGCATGCTTTTCTTCCAAGATCTGAATAAAGTTCGAAGGAAAGATCCCTGTCTCGCCTCTTTCGCTCGTCCCCTTCCACCAGCCTTGATCATCCATCTTGTCCACAATTGTCACGTACTCGCCACGCATCAGCTTCAATTCATCTACATGTATAGACAGTCAAATATTTCCGGTCTATCTGAGCAGAAGATAATCGTACCATCATTTTGAGGCTCATAGTCATGCAAGACCATGCCTAGAGGAAAGTATTAGTAGGAGCACATGAGGTCGTACAAGATGGCTACCTTTGGCTTGTGAGGCAGGTGGCCCGTGATCCAAAGGGACAGGTGGCTACAACGTCATCGATTAAAAACCTTAATAGCAACGCATGTATCGTACTTACTGCATGCATTTCATCTTTGGGCGAGGCAGTGGCGCTTTCCTCCTTATGCGACTTCTTTCGCAATCCAATGCCACCTGCGAGAATGCTTCCAATACCACCCTGTTTTACTCCGTACGCTGCAAGTTTGAACGAGTCTATTCAATTCGTCGACGGTTAGTTAGGTGGTCGCCCATAGGTGCAGTCCATATTACTTCGGTTGCTCTTGGTCTCAGTCTCGTCTTTTTCCTCAATAGAATCAATGAGTTTCACATGCTACAAACAGTTTTTTTTTTTTCGTCAATCAATCATCCGGGCCTCTCGCTTCTTGTAGCCAGAACAGCACTCACGTCGGACGGAAAGGTCCCAATCTTGCCATTGAGATCGCCCTTCCACCAGTCCTCGTTCGGCTGCTCGAGTACTGTGATCACGCCGTTTTTCCAGAGCGTGAGTTGGTCGGATGCCTGCGCATCATAATCTCGAATAATGCGTGCCAGAACACGGCCTACGTCCATATATATGTGAATGGTGTTACAGTCATACCTTAATAGACCTTCCCTCCCTTCTCCGCCACCCGCCCCCTCCCACCTCCAATCATGCCATTCTTTCTACCTTCGTTGACAGTAGATAACACGGAGGAGGAGGATGGTGTCGTCGACGTTGCTGCGGCAGTCTGTATCTTCTCAAGGAACTAAATCGCCACATGTTCAGTGCACTCTTGTCCCTTTCCAAGTAGCCGCAACTGTAAATACATTGGTAGGAACCATGCCCCGTTTTCCTGTCGCAAGGTCCTCGACAATCCACCAATCCTGATTTTCAGTGTTTACAGGACGAACTGTGACACCAGGATTGAGCGTCAATTCATCGTCTTCCTGGGCTGCATAAGCGTACTTTGCTCGGTAGACAGTCTCTGGAAACAACAACAGCGATTTATTTAGTAGAGGTAAATGGATCTGCAATGGTTTAATTCTACCATGCATTGTCGTAACCGGTATTTTCTCTTCTAGGTTCTGTGTGTGTATGTGTGTGTGGATTGTTACAAAGGTTTGGCTCCAGCCGGCAAAACGCGCAACTTTTTAAAGCCGAAAGAATAGAACAAAGGCGAAACTCCGAAGTCGGGCAATAGCCCATTCAAACTCTTCCGCCTCCCCAAACCCAACCCAATCCAACCCAACCCCGGGCGAACCATTTTTGCGAGGTATCTCTCCAATTAGTACAATAAGAAAAAGTATATTTATGAAAAGACCGGAATGCTTACAAGTCCATTGGAAGCTATGTATCCCATATTTAGCAAAGCATGGCTCGTCTTTTAACAGTGCGTTCATCCCTCACCTTCTCGTCATAACACCACACTCGCACTGTCTGGTCATCACTGCAACTTGCAAGCATTCCCTGCTTTGCATTCCATGCTGCTTCGTAAACAACTCCAGTGTGGCCACGGAGTTTCTGAAGTACCTCGCCTGTATCTTGGTCCCATATATACACATTACCATCCTATCTCAACCCGTATTCCGTGAGTACGGCTTCTTTATCCCTCCATGTGCCGTTACTACCTCTGAACCGCCCACAATCAGATTATTGTCTGCAAAGCAACTACGAATAAAGTTCTTCGACGTATTCTGGTGACCCTTGAGCTTCTGGATGGGCCGCACCTATTGGCGAGAGGAAGGGATGAATTATAGAATAAAACCCATGTATTGTGTTATCTACCATGCGGACATCCCATAAGCGGTTCGAGTTGTCCTTTGAGCTACTTAACAAGTAGGTACCGCTCGAGTTCATCTCAACTGACGTAACCTCGCCAAGGTGGGACGAAATGGTGCGGATACAGAGGCCTGAGACAATATCCCAGAATTTGATGGTATTGTCCTTGGATCTGTGGAGGCGTTGTCAGAATTTTCGGTCTCTCGCATGGACATGAAATATGAAAGGTTCCCTTACCCACTAACGACTAAGTTACCAAGCGGGTTATATATTGTTTTCGTCACTGCCAACTGGTGGCCGGTGAATGTCTTGACTACCAAGCCGGTATTCACATCATAAAGTCGCACGGTCTTATCGTACCCGCCAGTAACAATGTGTGCCTATATATATATATATGTTGATATAAATTCCGGGGTCATCCTGCACGGAAAGTAGGAGGAATGCGGACTTGCCTCACTGGGATGATACCGAGCTGAGTAGACATCGCCGGCGTGCCCATTGAGAGTAGTAGCACAATGAGGTCGTGGGTCTCTAAGGTTCCAAATTTTCACTGTCCCGTCACCGCTGGCACTGGCAACAAACTCGCCCTTTGCTGTCGTGGAGACGTCCCAAATTCTGGAGGTGTGTCCCTCAAGAAGTGCCCCCAAGTCTCCCGTTTCTGTGTTCCATATCCGTAGGGTATTGTCACTAAGCCATGATATATATCTTAGCCACCCGCTTCTCTCTTCCCCTCCCTTCCACTTTCCTTTACCTCGATCCAGATACAATCTCTTGCCCTTCTTCGCCAATAAATTCTACGCATTTCACGTTACTCCGGTGACCTTGAAGGGTTCTGGCTGTGGAATTAGGGATAACAAAACTCGAATAATTCTCTAGCAGCCTGGGTCATGTCAGTAGATGGAATAGGACGACGTTACTATATTTTCGTACGAGTTCACTGCCGGGGCGACTTTTGGGTGGTATCTTGAAAACTCGATTTGGTATGCAACTGCTTGTCGCAGCAGGGTCAGAAGCCTGTTTGGTGGCATATATCGATTGCCTGCATGATGATCTTCCTGTCAGACGGACCCCCCCTTTTTTTTACTGCCTGCTCCCTCTGCCATTGTTCTACCATTTCGATCAGCCGTCTCAAAATCCAGCATGCTCTGCAATTGATCCACCAGAATCTCTCTAAGTTGGCATTATTGCCATCATTAGCTAATAAAAAAGGAGCCGCCTCTAATCAAATCATCTTACCTTGCACCCATGATACCTTCCCAATTTTTAAAGCTCGGGGCCTCGTGTATGGATTTAGCTGTCAATAGATAGCAAAGATCTTTGAATTCGTTCGGTTTTGTCTGGAGATGCTCCAACGGTTTTAATCGCTTATTGAGAAACGTGAATGCCTGACACAAGAAAGAAAAGAAATGTTGTTCTCTCTATCAGATCGATTTCTCTTCTGCTCTCCACCGCAACTCATACACACCTTTTGTATTTCCCTCCTCTCAATATATTCCAGGTATTGTTGCTTGTATACTGAATACAAAAACGATCGATGATTCTTGACCAGCGGCTTTGAGCATAGCTTCTCTACCTCTTGCCAATCGCCATCTATGGCCTGTAACCTTAGCTCTCCGGTATAAACGCATATATCTGCATCTATCTGGATTGTTTTTTTTTTTTCGCACCTAAAATGGCCTTCCTCAACCGTTTGACTTCGATCGTCCGTTCTTCCCGTTCCTTCCATTTGACATTCGTCTCATCATAGAGGACGGCCTGCGACGCGTGGAATCCTTCGTCCGCGAGATATTGCATGATAATCCCAAGAATATCCTGTTCCACTTGTCAGCCATAAGGTAGAAAAAGAAAAACAGATAGGGTGGCTCATAGCGGTAGTCTTTTTCCTCCAACCCCATTTCTCGTACTTCTTTGATTCGCGGGTCATTGGCATTGAAAATGTCCTCGGTTGGTCGAATGTAAGACGAGTGCATTCCCACTTGCTGTGTGTTAGCAGCCATTCTTTTTCAGCAGAGAGAGAAAAAAAAAGAATGCATCGCGTGAGCATCCACATCCTTCATTACACACACACACATGTCCGCCGCCATAAAGAGTCTTTTCGATCGCAAGAGGAATGGGGCTAAAAACTACCTTCGTCGACGCCGTGCAGAAGATGAATGGGACACGCTGCTCCTATTCCACAAAGGCGATTGCGGTTCTTCTAAGGTCGAGGGCGTGGCATGGTCATCGTCGTTGGAAACCTCGGTCACATTAATGGCGAGATCGCTGAGCTGACGAGTGGTATCCGATATTGGAACATCGCTTGCGGTTTTGCGATATTCCATTTCAGTTGAAGTAGAGGACAAAAACTGCAAAGAGAAGGGTAGCAGGAAAGCTTTACTTCTGCGGTCACTGAATTTTCAGAAACCTCATTCTAAGTCTTGGAAGCAAGCTTGATGTGTACCAGTTTGCATCAATTCTCAATATCTGCGGTTGCACACCAGGAGCATTGATTTTATTCTCACCCGAGACGACAAGAGAATAGAACTAACAAAAATTCAGATAAATCAGGAATGGGATGGGAAGGGTAAAGAGGGTTGGACATGCATGGCCCGGCCTGTGAAGTAAGGGACGGGGAGGGGGAGAGGAAGAAGAGGGGTAGATGAAATAGTCATGCAAAAATTGGGAATATTGGCTATGCGTTAATCACATTCGCCATTTCTACCTTGCCTTCAGGGTCTTCAATTTGTATACTTGGAACTGGCGATAACGGCCGCGTGCTGATGTCGTGTGTGGATGCGGATGCGGATGCGGATGTTGGACTAGTTGGTACAATCGGTCCCTCCGACGCCAGCTGCTTTTTTCCTTTTATCTCTCGCATGCAGCTTTGTCGAACAGCCTGGAATGCATTCAAGTAGGTCACTAGCATGTGGTCTTCAAGGCAGGTTTTGGAAATCAGCATTTCTTTCGACAGAAGTGCTGTCCCTTTGTGGAGGGTAAAAGCGCTTTCTTCTCCTGCACCAATGCTGTCTCTACGGCCGTGAGAGGCCGAAGACGCTCGTCTCGCCATGGTTGGCTCAAAGTGACCCGAACGAGTATCATCGGAGAAAAAGCTTCTTGAAGAAGCATTCCGGTCAAGAGGGAATAGTGGACGTCTGGTCTGTATGGCATCATCGGTGGTTGCCGCCGTCTTTTTGGTCTCTGTAGATAGCCTCTGAAACTGGTATACTTGGCCAGGTACGTAGAGAAGAGGATACCGTGGCTCGTTTGCATAAAAGATCTCTTGACGACGTGTCTCTATGATGTCATAACATGCCTTGCGGGCCTTGCCATCCGAGGTGATCTTGCTACTACCTCCCAAACCGTCCACAGCTATCATCGCGTCCATGATAAGCTCTTTGGCGCAACTGGCTGTACCGTATGATAGACGTGCGACCAAATCATCCTGGCATACAAAGCTGTCAATGTGTTCTTTGTACTTTTCGCTGATATCTAAAGATACAGAGGCGACGGGCGCATAGCCATAGCAGTGTACGTCAAATTCCGGGTTCTCAGAAAGCCTTCGTAACTCCTCGAGGTGGTCTAAAACCATCATCGTGAGAAGCGCTGCCGCTCCTGCTCCAAGAGAATGCCCAGTGATAATAAATGACTTGATGGGCCGCAGCTTGGATTTGGAGTTCTCATGAACGTAGTGGAAGATCTGGGGGATGATTCTCGTGAAGAACCACTGCGCAGATGCAAGCAAACCTGAATGGACAAGCCCCCCTTTCCATGGCCTGTACTCGCAAACAAGATCAGTGATACAGTCGTAAAGGCTCCATGTGCCACGGATCCCCAGGACAATGGCTTCATAGCCACGGTCAATAGCAACAAAATAACTTGGTTGGAAGACAGCGCCTTTACGTAAACCGTATTCGTAGCCGAGAAGGTCCTCTGGTGGAATCTTGAGATAGCGAACGATAGCCTCCTTATTTGATCGTGTCTTCATGACATCTATTGAATGTCCATGAATTTGTGGATAAAACACAGACGATTTTTTCAAGTTACCTTTAAGATATTTCGCATAATCGCCGAGATATGAGAGACCACGCCATCCCTGTCAGGCAATTTTTTAGCCATTGAGGTATATTTCCTGCTCACTCGTAGTGCTTACATATGCGATAATTGCATGTCCTAAAAAGTAATTTGCTTTGTCCAAAAATCGCAAATTTACCACCTTTTCTGCTGGCGGAAGTCTGTCAGAAAGTATTATTAGTCTATATTCTACGAACAAAGATTGGGTTTGCTCACCGTGGAATGTCGGCATAAAAATTTTGCAGTAACGAGAGACATGCCAAGAGCTGGATGGCTGTGATCCGGAATCCCTGCCCCTGTGAAGCGATGAATGCGATGAGCATATCTCTTTGAAATCGCAGTTCATCAGGTACTTACAAACCCTGTGAAAATCTTGACCACAGCACGAACTAGAATCCTTGTCTGAGGGCTGACAACAAATCCGATCATGCGATCTAGACTGGGATGCGCCAGTGCGACCTCTTCAAAGGACTCATTGATCCAGCGGAAAGCAAAGTTTTTGTCGCCAAAGTTGTTGCTCATAATACTGGATTCCGAGTTTTTGCGTCGCACACGCTTCCTGGTCTCCATATCCGACCGTGAAAACCCATATCCTCCCCCATTATCGACGTTCATGTGGCGAGTACTTTCTGTGCGGCGGGCAAGCTTGTTCTCAAGCTGCCTCCTGAAGGCAAGATCAACAGACGACTGTCTGTCGATGGTAAGGATAGACCCTGGTGTATTCAGACGGCTATTGGCTCGATTTAAACCCGAGGCGTTGGCTGATGATGATGACGAGGAGGAGGATGTGTTACCCGGAAGGCTGTCGACGAGGATAACATCGGGCTCCATAGCGTCATGGAAATCAGGACCTTCGTTGAGGTTTGACTCATTTTCGTCGCCGACCTCTTCGTCACTGCCTTCATCCGTATCAGCGTTGTCAACGCTGCTCAGAGCGGTGTTGTTCGTATTGACAGAGGAACTAAGGCTAACGAGACTGTTGCCACTACTCCGACTTCTGCCACTTTGTGAGGATGCCACTGTGCTATGATCCAAGACACTGCTGATGACGCTGTAAGAATCCGGATCTTTATAAACAGAGGCCTGTATGTCATGAGTCTGTGCATCTGCCGGGCGCTGATAGACGTAGCGGACACGAATTTGAAAAGAGCCGACAAGTGGTGTCATTGAGTGTCTCCGGTGACTGGGATGTTGTTCCTGATAGTATGCTTGTTCTTGAGTACGGAAACGGGGTATATGGGATTTCAAAAAGTTATGTGGTAACTGAATATGTGCCGGGAGATAACGACGTGTGTGATATTCGTACATTGGAAGGAAGCTAGCATTATTATTGTGAGGATCATCCAGTTTTTTCCTACTCGACCAATTTCACCCTGACTTACGTGAGGAACACGTCGTCGCGATTTCCGAGAGCGGACATCCGTAGTTTCGCCTTACCAATGTGCCTTGTTTTGGAACGCCAACCGTTGCGCTTATCAAAGAGGTCGAGCTGTGATCTCGAGAAAGTGTCAGAGGTGCTAGATTGGTTGCAAATAGGGGGCAGGGCGGAGAACAATGCGTATGGGTTTTACCTCAATCATATCAAAGAGCTGATTATGGAAAGATATCGTAAACAAGAACCCCTCGTTCCAGTTGCCGTGGGCGTCTTTGGAACTTGATGAAAAGTAACGCTGAGGACCCATCCGAAGACGCACAAACGGTCGTTTGAGTTTGACATCAGAGCGTACATTGAGTAGATCGATCTAATTCAGGCTTAGATGCTATCGTACAATATCATTCCTCCCCCTCTCTTCACCCGTGAAGCTTACTTGAAGCTTTCCGGAAGGCAGTGTATTTATCTGTACTGCCTCACGAATGGCGGCTTCATTTCTCAATTTTGTAAGATCTGGCATGGACAACCGTCTGGCGTGGACATTGGAACGAATGGGAACAGGTGGATCGGCATGAAGAGAATCGGATCGCTGGTTTGGGAGTGGCGATTTAGTTTTGTGAGCGATGGTAGAGGAGCGAGAAGGGGCAAATGAGGATGGTACCATTGGGCTGTGTGAAAAGGGGAGGGGAGCTATTATTATTCCTACAACAGGCAACTGCCGTTGCTACTTGTGCACGACCGAAATATAGTAAAGAAGCGGGAAGAAATGGTTGCAAATCAAAAATCAGAGCCAATAGGCCACTTTGAGCATCTGGCCACGTGCATTTTCTGTGTCCATGTCCGGTGGGCAACAAAGGAATTGAACAATGCCATCCAATCCCTCGATGAGCAGTTATTTTTATGGACGGAAAGTAAGAGACCTCATACAACGGGACGATAAACTAATCCATTGAAGTTCATTTAATGCACCGTCAGTAATGATGGCTTATAAGGTTACCCACGCCTGTCAATCAATGTACATGTTCATCTGTTGCTCTTTGTAGTCAGGAGGTTGCCCCCGCATTCAAAAATGATCAACCCCCTCGAATATAAGTTTCCTGTCCGACTGATCTTTACAACACGACCACCGACAGACGCTCCCCCCCCCCAAATTCACTGCCGCAGTTAATTTGTGTGGCTTTACACTTAAATTGATCGGATACCAATGACTTTCCATGGCTTAGACGGATGCGTTTGGTACAATGTACTCTCCATCGTTCTCCTTTCACCCCGAGAAATCCTGCGTCTGGGATTGAAATTTGAGGTAGGAGCACGTTTGTCGATCTCGCTATATGGACTATCGTTTAGCCTTGCCAAATGCGCATATTCACAGTGCTTTGAGCTCCGTTTAAAGGACACGAGGAAGGTTTACCTCAATTGACATTTTGCCATTCAAAGCATATACTGTAAGAGGCGTCTTTCTCCAGCAAGAAAAAATGACTTTATTATGCTCATAGGATGTTCACATTCCCCAAGTCCTTGCATGCCTGCTGCACGCGATTGCTCATGGTCTTCTCGGCCTCGCGTACCCAAACGCGAGGGTCGTAGTATTTCTTGTTCGGTTTGCCCGGGCCTTCAGGGTTGCCCACTTGGGCCTGCAAGTAATCCTTCTTGGATTCGTAGAAATCCCGAAGTCCGACCCAGTAAGCCCACTGTGTGTCGGTGTCGACATTCATCTTGATAACACCGTGGCTAACTGCAGTCGTGATCTCATCGGCAGTAGAACCAGACCCACCATGGAAGACAAAAAATACTGGCTTCGGGTCTGTAGTTTTGAGCTGGTCCTTGACGTAAGCTTGGTGCTTGCCCAAAAGTTCTGGATGTAGCTTCACGTTGCCAGGCGCATAGACACCGTGGACATTCCCAAAAGCTGCGGCAATCGAGAACAAATCTGTCACTTTGCTGAATGCCTTGTAAATATCCCAGATATCTTCAGGCTGGGTGTATAAAGCAGCGTTGTCTACGCTTTCGTTGTTCACGCCATCTTCTTCACCACCAGTAATTCCAATTTCCATTTCAAGCCAGCAGTTGATGGCTGCCATACGTTTCAAATACTTGAGACATGTCTCTATGTTCTCCTCTTTGGGCTCTTCCGAAAGATCAAGCATATGCGAAGAAAACAAGGGCTCGCCATTCGCCTTAAAGTACTCTTCGTCTGCAGCTAACATCCCTACAATGAGTAGAACAAAAGAACAACTTGTTATGGGACTGCGTTTATCACCTTCCTCTCAATTTTTACCGTCAAACCATGGTAACAGTTTCTTAGCACAGTGGTCAGAGTGGACTACAACGGGAATACCATAAGATTTGGCAACTGTCCGTACATACTTTTGGAAGGCGGGTCAATTGTACGTATAAAACGGGTTTATTGGAATAATATTGACGAAAGGAAGACGCATACCTGCGCGCCGGCAATGGCGCCGATAATAGACGCTTCTTGATTTTTGTTGCTGAGACCTTTACCAGCTACGAAGGCAGCACCACCGTTGGAAAACTGGATAATGATTGGTGATTTGATATCACGGGCAGCCTCTAGTGCCGCGTTAACGGTACTTTGCGTGGTTGGTACAGGTAAGTTAACACACTTGTCTCTCAGACATGAAGCCCGTCATTTTTTCACACTCCCCCTTCTGTACCCCTGTTTCCCCTCATTTTCCTTACCTGGTAGAAGTGCAGTTGATGGCAGGAATGGCAAAACCATGCTCGCGAGCTATATAGAGGAGGATAGCATAAACCCTTCAGATAAAGAGCCAGGGGAAACACCGAGCCTATTGTTTTACTATTACCGTATTGAAAGAGTTTGCGAACATTATCACCAGTGATAACGCCAGCAGGCACGATATCAAGAAGGCCCATGCTTTGTAAAGGAAGAAGGTGCGGTTGAAAAAGAAGGATGATATACGAAACGCTACGACCGGTTTAAATACAAACAAAAAGGTGTTTATATCATGTATCCCAAAGTCGTCTGTACTAGTTCGCATATTGCTGCAGGTCACATGCTGCTTCCGATTCCGTTTTCCTGTCTTATTACCACTGCAAAATGGACTAGCCTCACCAAACGTCCTTTGGCGCTGTGTATCTGTTATATGCTTATCTACAAAGACCGCGATATGTATAACCTGCTTGCAGATCGATAATAGGCTAATATGAATACCCAAGGCAGCATTGAGATCAAAGAGGTAATCGAAATTACGCCAACCTCCTCTTTTTCTCACGCATAGTGTATGGTATTTCTCGTTAGAATTTTTTACGGACGGTCGTCGAACCTAAAATAGAGTCATTGTGGAACAATATCGTGGAAGTGTATGGGCGTTTTGCTGTGCCGCCTTGGAACCATCCATGGTTAAGTATCGTAAAAGAAGTTGGGATAGCTTGTGAGCAATGGTCATATAAATTTTCTGAGAATATAAGGACTTGTGATGGAATTCAGACCTAAAACAGAATACGAACTATCTTTCCATTATCCAAAGCCAATGCTTAGCAATTATATACCCATACAGACATTCTAGGTCGATAAAGGGTTTTGTTAAATACAGTGTGAAGATGACGATGACGACTGAACAATATTGTTGGACGATCTTTTCTTACAGGAAATCATCGGCTAATACCGGGTGTCTGTGATCATAGCTTCCTGTATCATCATCAACATCCATTTCCAGAAGATATGTTGTCGAACCAGTTTGATTAATCTGGTCTCCAGCTTTTACTTTAAATTGTAGTATGTATCCTGTTGGTTACCTGTAGGCTCATGCAGCTAGCGAGAAAAAACAATATTTTTTCATCATAAGCCCCTAACACAACTACCTACTCCTTGCATATTAGCCTTAATGCCGTTCCTCTATACGAAACTTCAGGTCTTCGAGAGGACGAGGGTTTAATACAGTATGTACCCTACTGACGTTTGAGTTATATTATAAATTGGTTTTGAACAATAAGAAACTCCTACAGAATCATCAATTGCTGTAGGCATTTGTGGTGGTTAGTACATAGAGAATTGGGAGCTAGATATAAAACCAAGGAGGCAAAAATTGAGTGTCTGTGGCAGGATCCTCTGCATGAAATAACACAAATGTTAGCCATTCGGTGTTGATTCTCCTTTATTACTCATCTGTTATTGTTATTGTGGGCTTCTATTCTTTCAGATATCAATAGGAAGAAATCAACGATTGGACAGATGTTTTCATTGATTGAAGTCTGTAGACATTAGGGCTACGACAGTACTCTCCTGCTCCCGATTTGTAAATTTAGTTTTAAAGAGCCATCTAATCGAGACTAAGAAAATTGTTCGACGGCTCGCTCAATAAGGAACAAACACTATTTGAACATGGATAAGGCCGAAAGGCCAAAGAGAACGATTGTTTGGCGCTTGTTTTATGACTGTCGTTTGACTTTGGTATCTCGGATGACCTCGTCTCTCCATCTCTCACATAGAATAAGATGAATGACAAGGTAGAAAAATTAGTCAATAGACTGGTGTCAGTCACCATTAACATAATGTAGGAAACCACTGGTTTTATTTGTCAGGAAACCAAGGTATTGTTCAAGACTAAGTTCATTTTTGATACTACGCACATGAGCGGGTGGACACATCCTTGCAGACCAAGTTACATGGAGTCTGGTACGGTTTGGCAAGGGCATCAATCAGGTGTAGAGACATTACTGTATAGATTTAATACATGGACTTGCGGTTAATGTAAGGCCTTGCGAATAGATATACATGAATATACATTTTCATGTTCAATATATGAGAAGAGAAACAAATCAGAGAACGGGTAGATTGCATTCAAGGAATGGTATGGTCACATTAGTAGTTTTAAGACTAACCGTGCAATTTTTTGTAAAGATTTGTCCACGTGCTTCAGGCATTTCGATAAAAGTACTACACCAGAACCGCCAAAACTTCTGGAAATAGGTAAAGTACCCCTATTGCAGATTGCACGGGACAAATTGCTGATGGCAGCAAATAGGTTCAACTTGGGCATCCTGGCAAAGTATTTAGACTGTTGGATCTATTATGAGGTGGCGATCCAATATATGAAAAGAACCTGGCCGTCGGCAGAACTTACACTGCATGAGACTGATGTCTCAATGAGCGTCTGGCATGGTTCTACGGTTTCCCAATCCAACATGTATCTATCTATAGGTTGACTGCGTCGAAACAACATCACATGAGGCATTTAACAAAGGGAAGGACAGTCGGTTTGAGTATGATATTGCTTTCAATCAGAAGAGAGTTACGCTTCCGAGTGCAGGAGAGTCTTAATCCTAAGGACAGGAGAACCTGTCTCCGGAGGTGTTGATACTGTAAGAAATATGATGGGTGCGCCCCGACGCTTGTCAATATCGGCGACGCCAGGATTGATGGTGCCTCCTTTGAATCCGAGCTTCTTAGCTATCGCGTGCAGCAGAGAAAAGGAGTTTTTGCGCCTATGATGAGATTACAACAATTGAACAAGCAACTACAATGGCATTATTCTCACGGACGACGGTAGTAATTTCTGTTCTTCAAAAAGGCATATCAGCTAAGTGTTCGGAGTTTCCGCGGAAATCCCCAAAATTTAGTACGTTGCTCCCATCCACAAGCTCCTTTGCTTTTCAATATTGCTTCCCAATGAATATTCTAGAAACAGTAGCCGTACCAAACTCTACGAACATTAAGACTGAAAATCAAGCGAAGCCGGCCATTAATGCTCCTGAGAAAGAGCAATCCTCAGGTTTGGAGAATTTTCAAACTGAGAAAAATGTCGCTGATAGTACGAGCCAGCCTTCAAATGTGAAGATTGAGGATGAAGGCGATCGCGTTACCGCATCATCGGATCCTTCTACTGTCACAACTGGAAATGCCAATGAGCCTTCCTTCTCTTCCTGGGCTATTGCATGGGATGCGACATCACAAGCCTACTACTGGTGGAATACGGTCACGAACGAAACTACTTGGGAGAATCCGTCTCAAAAGCCACAGCCGCAGCCACATGAGGTATCAACAAAAGAAAGCAAAGGAACCGCTACTTCTGCCGTCGATGCAACTCTTGACACTACTGCTGCTGCTGACTCGGCGGATGCCCCTCCTACTCCTTCTATTACTTCCTCCGTACCTGCTGCTGCGGTTGCTGCCTCTCCGCTGGTGTCCAAGACTTACCCCTATAACAGCAACTACTCTTATTATGCTCCCCATACAAGCATCTACCGCTACCGCGATGACCTTCCTCCGCAGCTGGCAGATAGTACGCATACATTTTATGCCCATTTCAATGCCAGAACAGGCAAATTTCAAACGACCGTCGATATTAATCGCATCAATCCGGAGCGTATGTCGATAGAAAATCGGGCCACACGACAGATGCAATATTATTTTGATGTCGATGCCTACATGGAGCAAAGGAACCTGGAAAAAAGAATGGGAATTTCAATGAAGGGTACGAAACGGCGACTAACAAAGAAGGAAATCGATCGATTCAAGAAGAACAAACAGGAAAAGAAGATGAAACGAACGCGCGAGTGGCTTTGTGATTAATTTTGCGATGAATACATGAATATGCACCGTCACTACTTGGCTTTTTTTTTCACTAGTTATCCTTGCCTAATTGCGTTGGTGTCTGCGTTTTTCTCAAGTAAGAGTGCGGTCTGATTGACAATACTGATTTCTTGTGTGTCGTCTCTTTATTTTCTGCGAGAAGAGAATATCCAGAGTTTTATAGTATAATGTAGACGAAGTACAAAGGATTATAAACTCTTAGAGTATTAAGTGTAATTTGGTTATTTGCTGTTCCATATGGGTTTACGGGAGTGAAATGATGCGAGAATTGGGAGTGACTGCTATGGCCTAACCAACGCGATCAGGTTGGCATTGAAGTTCCATCCAAGTACCTTTCTCGCGCCACCAAGCTTCGTCCTCGATATGAGGTAAGAACAGCGGCAAGTAATGCATCGCGTATAATATTAACAACAATGTTGGAAGCCAAAAACTAGACAGGTTCGGCCCAAGAAACAATTTAAAAGCCAATGCACGGTTAGAGTAATTATGCCTAACTCTTTTGATTCAAGTAGTCCAGAAGTGAGCACTCCTGAGAACGTTTCTGATTCCAATCCCTCAACGGGAGCACCCGAGTCAGCGATTCGAACTGAAGAGAGTGCCGTCATTGAAAGAGATGAAACGCTAGAAATCTCTACGTCTGAGGAGCAATCCCAACAACAATCTTCGGTAAAGGAGATAAAGGTCGTCACAGTTGATTCGACAAAATCCGCAATTAGAAGCAACACAGATGTCACCGCAAGCGATTTTAGCTCAAGCGAAACGAGTGAAGTATTAATAACGAACTCGCCCTCAAAGGAAGAAACTCAAGCTGTTGCCTCGGCCAGCGATTCGAGCCATAGTAAGGCTGACAAAACGTCGACGGCCCCATTGAGAACAGAGCAGAACACAGAAGACATTGCAACATATACATCTTCGAAAACGTTCCAATTTTCTGTACCCAGCTCCAGCGCATCTGCTATTTCACTTGCTGACACTTCCGCAATTACGTCTATTTCTGAAAGTCCTACCACTCGCGACGCGGAATCCCCAACATTAAGCAGCAGTCCCTTTAGCTTTGTCGCAAATGAAGGCGGCAACAGTGCAGCAGGATCTCCAGCACCGAGCAGTGCTTCCTTTGTTTTTGTTGAGGATGAGGAGAGTACTACTGCAAAACCTTTTTCATTTGGCTCGCCTACAGGAAGCGTCGCTTCTGTACAAACAAGCTCATCAAATTCTGCCTCGAAAGCGTCGTTTACCTTTGGGGCCCCTTTGAATAAGAATACAACCAAGAGTGACATTGCCAAGAGCCCGTTTTCCTTTGTGGCTCCGTCTGCTTCATCCACTAACACACCGTCAAAGACAGTATTTGCTTTGAATCATCCTGACGCCACACCTACATCGACTATCGCTCCTTCTCTCCCGACAGAAACCTCAAGTAAACCTGGGACGACAGATGGCGAAACCAAGCCTACTCTTCAAGTTGGCGCATCTAACAGCCCTTCTATCTCTGGTGATGGATCCAGTACACCGTTATTCCCCTTCAGTACCTCCGCACCAATGGATAATAGTAGCAAGCCTTCCTTTAATTTCGGGACATCGAAGGACTCTGCACCAGTCGATACCTCCACTAAGACATCATTTACAGTTGGGAAACCCAGCGGTTCTTCTTTGCCGACTGACAGCACTTCTAAGTCCTCTTTGACGTTTGGTTCATCGAGCAATAGCTCTGATACCAAAAATAACACTGCTAAGCTATCTTTTTCGCTTGGTGCTTCTCACAGCACTCCTGCATCGGCTGACATCACGACTAATACATCCTTCATATTTGGCACATCAAGTCCCACCTCTACACCGCCGAATATAAGCACCAAACCGGCCCTTACGTTTGACGCAACTAACACGTCGTTACGAACGGAAACAGCCAATGCATTTCCTTTTTCATCCAGTGCAACTAGCAACATCTCTACTCCACAAGATAACGCCACCAAACCCTCTTTTACATTTGGGGCCCCAACAAGCACATCTGCTCCAGCAGATAGCGCTACAAAACCAGCTTTTACGTTTGGAACACCCAGCAGCTCGTCTGCTCCAGCAGATAGTGCTGCAAAACCAGCCTTTACGTTTGGAACGCCAAGTACCACGTCTGCTCCAGCAGATAGCGCTACAAAACCAGCCTTTACGTTTGGGACACCTAGCAGCTCGTCTGCTCCAGCAGATAGTGCTGCAAAACCAGCCTTTACGTTTGGAACGCCAAGTACCACGTCTGCTCCAGCAGATAGCGCTACAAAACCAGCCTTTACGTTTGGGACACCTAGCAGCTCGTCTGCTCCAGCAAATACCGCTGCAAAACCAGCCTTTACGTTTGGAACGCCGAGCAGCTCGTCTGCTCCAGCAGATAGCGCTACAAAACCAGCTTTTACGTTTGGGACACCTAGCAGCTCGTCTGCTCCAGCAAATACCGCTGCAAAACCAGCCTTTACGTTTGGAACGCCGAGTACCACGTCTGCTCCAGCAGATAGCGCTACAAAACCAGCCTTTGCGTTTGGAACGCCGAGCAGCTCGTCTGCACCAGCGGATAGCGCTACAAAACCAACCTTTACGTTTGGAACGCCCGGGAACGCAGCTACAGCAACTGATAATAAAATTCAGTCATCCTTCACATTCGGACCACCAACCAGCAGTCCTGCATCAGTAAGTAGCCCAGGCAATTTGACTTTTACTTTTGGGACCCATGGCTCATCAATTTTTCGTTCAACTTCCTTTCGTCGACACAGACGAGTATTGTAACATCGAAGCCAGCAGTTGCCCCTAATAGCGTTGCCGGATCCCAGCCTTCAACAGTGACAGGAGGCTCGTTACTCTCCACCTCGGCATCAATGGGATCTCCATCAGCTGTAACACAAAAAGGAAACTCAACATTTACATTTGGTTCCTCGCCAACTGGATCTTCGCAATCAATGGATAGCACCTCTAAATCAGGCATGTCTCAAGGTACGTGAATTGGTCAATTGGTCATGTAGTCAAACGAACTAATACTCATTTTTACTATCTGCGTCCAATGATTACATCCCTATCAAAAAAATAGCCGCTCCTAAATCTTTCCAGCCTGAGTCATTATCTACGGGTACAACGTCATCCTCCGTAATGACTTCCCAACCTGTATTTTCCTTCGCTCCATCCACTGCGCCCATCTCGAGTAGCCCGTTTGGCGCCGCCAATACGGTATCTACTGGCACCACTGCGCGCAGTGACTCGACGAATCCAACATTTAGCTTCCCATCGAGCACGAGCTCTACAGCAACTCCTGTTTCAGGGACATCTCCATTTTCGCTCAACATCACATCCTCCGGCGGAATCGCACTAGATCCGAAAGCAGCAAACAGCAATGCGGAAAAGAAAGACGATAAGCGGGTGTCGTTTGCATTATCCCAACCATCCTCAACCAGCACTTCAGCTTCGGCTGCGCCCACATCAAGTGGCTTTTCATTTTCTACAAGTACTGCGCCTGCTGCAAAGCAGAATGTCTTTTCGTTCACAAAGCTGCTGGAGGATATGGAAAAGATTGCATCGCAACCCCCCAGTCAGATGCACGCGTCTCTGATGACACCGGCGTTGATGGGTTTACAGTAAGTCCGACGGTATGGTATAAATGTCGACGGATTCTGGCTCACGGCATGACGTTTCATAGACAAAATCAAGTTGTAACCTCAACCAACTTTCGGATTGATAATATCTTGGCAACCACCCGGTTTTCTGAATTGCCAGAAGAGGCGCAAAGAGAGTTGGACCAGTTACACCAATATATCCGTCTAGAAAGCCAACGCTGCGATTCGATTGTGAAGCGTGGCGCCAAGCAACAGATTAATGCTATAGAGGCTGCCAAAACCCAAACCGACGCGCTAATCAGGGTACGGGGTAACAACAGATTGAATATAAAACGTTCCTTTCTCATGTGCGGCTTATCCATAGGAACTTGGTGCACTGTCGAGTAATCTCAAGGGTCAAATAGAAGCGACCGAGAGACTATTTGATAAATCAGGCAGCCAATTACGACATGCTGCAGATGCGAGCAGCGTTATTGAGGCGTGCAAAAATCCTGGAAGTTCCGGTCGTTGGCTTTTTGGATATGGCACGGATGATGAGTAAGTGAGCGAACGACGTACTGGTATTTTAATGAGGAAAGACTTAACTCGTGCATCTTAGCTATTTTGCCAACCTTACCAACCAACTGAGAGAGCGACTTGAGCACTATTACAAAACCGTATGGGTGAGTTTTTTTTCCCTTTGAAAGAAGTTATAGCAGAGAGATATCAGTGAGACTCATAACATTTGCCAATCACATAGGAAATTGAGCGGACAGTGGAGTCTTGGTCCAAACATAACATACATACACCCCAAGGTTTGTCGAAACAGAATTTCATGCAAGTTTATTTTACATCTTCATTTCTAATATGTACCTTTAGATATTGGACGAATTATGAGAGAGCAGAATCATGCGTTCATAGCATTGGCTAACCGAGTTGCGCTGCTGGAGGAACAGGTCAAGAGACAGAAAGAGCTACACATACAACACCAGAAAATGTATGCGCGAACTTAAGATATAGTTTGCATGGGAAATAAACGGTAGTCCAGAAGCCACTTTACGCAGTGCACATGATCGATCCCTTTATACAATTTCTAATACCTAAGTAAAACTTGAAGATTGCCGTTGACGCTTTACTTTTTTGTTTCCACGCCGGCGCAGCTCTAGGCAAGCCTTTGGAAGGATGATGACGTTATAAGGTTGGGTAGATGGCACTGACTCTTTTAATATGTGTGGGGCCTTACGTATAAAGCTGACAATGGAAGATATCCGGAAAGAGGTGGCGGTTTATCGTATGACACTGAATTCCGATGAATAGCCATGATGGGGCTCGATCCTCCTAAGGTCATTGTTGAGTCTCTAATGCGAAGCGCGCAACAAGGTTTTCTATCTACCTCGAATGGGGGAGCATATGATGTCCAAAGTAACCCAGTCTATAGGTTCCTTCTGTAGAAACGCGAAATGCGCATAAGTCCCGCTTTTTGAATGGCACGCAGACAGAGCCGCCTCCCTGTCCCCATGCATCCTGATGAGCAATTCACTTGCCTTCAGTGTCCTTGTCGAGATACCATTCAATTCTGGCCTGCGACAACCCAAAAAGTTTTGCGATATAGGTCCAGTGAAAACGCGTGTCATAGTCATGATCGTTCTTGACGACCTTCCATGTACCGTCTGGCTGCTTTTTCTCGACAGTCAAAAAGGTTCGGTCAAGCATGACGTTGTTTCGCGGATTGCCTGCCACAAACGTGGCTGTGACAATCGGCTTCGCTGCTCGAGAATAAACATCATCGACATCATTCGTGCAGTCCCCAAAATCGCGACCTAGGGGTGCAAAGTCCGGTCCATGCGAGGGAGACCAGTTGAACGCGTCGTGCGTATAGTCGGGAATATGCTCCGAGCTGTAAACGGCTCGACCGGTTGCCATGGCGGTAGAGAGCTCGGTAAAGACCTGCAGATACGCCTCCAGCGTGTGGGGCCCGTAAGGCGTCTGGAGATCAGCGAAATGCGTTCCTTTGGTCTTTAGCAGGAACAACGGGATATTTCTAATCAGAGGGCTACCTACCGATGCGCCTTCATAGCGCTGCATCTGATATTCTTCATACGTCGCACAGTAGGACTATGACGAGGGTCAACGGGCTAATCTTTAGTTGCCGTGCATAATTTTTCTCTGGGAAACCGCCCTATCATGCGCTTACTGCGTATCCGTTCGCAGGGCCCGTCTGGATCACAATAGTGTCTTCGTTTCCGAGCCCATGTTTAATTAGAGTGCGCTTGATAGTTTTCCTGAGGCGACGGCCACTCATTGTGGTCATTTCTGATGGTACACCTGCAATGTATAGGTTTCCAATCCTGAAAAGTTGGACATCAATAATGCTGGGCTGCCATTCGTATGGCTCCTTGATATTCCCGGTGTCAATAAGGATAGGCTTTGGGGCCTGACATTTCTTTTGCTCAGCGCTTGGCATATTTAGAAAACCTGAAAGCGCGTCCCAGAAAAAAGTGCCGTTTGTGGTATTCTGTTATTAAAAAGAGCAAATGTGAATCATCTTCCTCCTCACTTCTACACGGCGCGCGCGCGCTCTCGTCCTTCCGCACATGCCCCCATAGAGATGAAGGTGGAACTCAAATAACAAGGACATACTTGATAGAGCCCACTCACTGCAGGCCCATCCGTCGTACCTGCACCTACAGACATCATGGTAAATAAAGATATGTTTTGGGGGAAGTCCCAGGTAAGAATTACCAAAAGCGTAGCCCTTCAACGAAGCACACATATGATAGTTAGCAAAAAGTTTCTGCAGTGGTAGTAGTTAAGTTACCATGGCAGGCATGCACAGAGCTGCCCCAGTCCCATCAGGGCGCCGGACGACCGTTGAGGTTATATCCCACAGTTTTTGTCGGAAGTCGACCGGGCCTGTTAAGGTCATGAGATCCGAAGACGTCTCATCAAATAAGGATATAGCCTTGTCTGCCTGATTTTGACCAATAATGCGGTTCGACTCAAGATCGCCAATTTCCCATCCAGGGCCCCTAAGAACAGGAAGATGAGAGAAGATATATATATTATTCAAGTGAGATCGCAGCAAACTCGTCAGTTACCTTCCTCTGCAAGCCGATGTTCCGGGGCATTTTGTCGCATACGTTCCGTCACAAGGGATGTCGGTGCCGGTGCAGTACGAGCCCAACGTGTTTGGACTCACATCCCCCTCGTTTGCTTGTGCGAACGCGGCCACGAACGGGCCTTTCCCGGGCAGACTTTCCGGATTGTAGTGCTTCTCAGTAGCGTAGGCTGCATATCCTTTGTTGTCACCATTGATGAGACGATTGGTGTTGTTGATAGAAACGCCGTGTACGGCAAACCTAGTCACGAAATAAGTTCCATTCTTTGTTAAGCAAATGAAGGCTTCGGCGGATCCGATATGCCCTGAGGCCTGCGGCACACACTACGTACCAGCTGATGAGCCCCATGCCAACACCGTCTTGATCACGGAATTCAAGGACAGTCATATCCTTGTCAACATCATATGGATACTGGGCCCGCTCTTCCTCTGAATTGAGTACATATGCCTGCGGGGACCTGCTGATATTGGTATCCAGAAGCTCTCCTCTCGAAACCGTGATGCTGCCGGGCGTGATGTTACGATGGGCGCGCTCAATAGCATTGACAATACCTTCAACCATCGGAGATGTTGTTTCCTCAATCCAACCGAGAGCAGAAAGTTCATAGAGCTCTGCAGACCCATTTCCCATGGAACAAATAAATAGGTGACACCCGCTCCACAGGGACATTTCTCCAAGCCCACTCGCTCCCTCCGTACCCCTCATTCGTTGCTTTGGGGCCATTGATCTTACCATATTGTAAATAGCCGCCCATACCGCTATGCGAATGAGCACTTGAAAGCATCACGTTTTCCTCGGTGTAAAGGTCTCCATATTTGTCTCGCAATCTCCGGATGACTCGTTTCTTGACAATATCGCCCATGGATTGCGTATCGGTGTTCACAAAAACCACGCGCTGGTCACCGGAGACCACCACGTAAGCCCGAGCAAAGATACGCTGAAGTAGACCTTTACCCGTCTGTCGAAAATCGGCATAACCCATAAGCATCACATCTACAACAGGCCCAGTGATATCGGCAATCCCCGTGCCAATCATTAACGACTGAGCCCAGGCAAGGCTGCTTGTAAGCAATATAAATAAAATAAAGGCGTATTGGAGGTCGCGATGCATCACTACGGAAAGGCAATATACTTGCAAAGGTCGTTGAACGTCCTTTTTTACAAAATGAGAATGTGTTTGTATACGGCTGAAGACAATGCTTTGAAATCTTTTTGCAGGGAAGAAGAAGAAACCATTTCATTACTCATATCTTTGCATTATTTATAGGTAAAAAAAGGGGGATGCGGGCGCTCGACAGAGGGCGCTCGGAAATGATGACCCCTGATGTCGAATTCATACAAGCTGTCATCGTTTTAATACTACCGTTGGTTCTACTCGACCATACGTTGGGTTCGACTGTTGCACGGATACAGCGATACAGATTTGCCTACTTGTCCGCTTAGCAACGGGGACGAACTTCATTTTGAGGACCGGACATCGCCATCGCAGTCTGCGCCAGGGGAAAAAACCCTGCTTCTACCCCTTACTTTTTAATATCGGTCTATGTCCTTGTCAGGAACCCGCTATTGCTGCTTGTTTTTTTCCGAATGCTGGTATTTAGTGGCAAGGTGAATCGGTGAAGCTATCTGAATCATAAAGCGACATTTCTATTAAATATGACTGTTGTTGTTCCCATCTGAACTTCCTTTATATATATATAAACATGACAAAAGCAAGAGTGTCATATTATCAAATATCAAGACACATACTCACTCTGGGCGGCCACATGAGGAATGGTGCCTCGGAACTTGCGCAGACATACATTATTTTCCCAAAATCAAAAAGTCGCACCCCTGCCAGTTCTGAAGTCGCAGGGTCGCAAAACTGAAATCGCATGTAGCCCAGAAATCTTTATGCGTGATGACAAATCGAATGTCGCATGCATACATGGAAAGATGTCGCACAAGAAAGCTTTCTCTTTTATACACTTTTTACATTCTGCAATGAGCAATCAGTTTTTTTATAATGGGCAAGGTCTTGTTGTTGATGAGGAAATGTACTCTCTGCAATCCGCTTGTTCTCGCACTGAAATATCTGAGTAGCATTATCTTGCAAAGATAACTCTGATCTTACTACCACGCACATTTCCAAGCGAAAGGATACAGACATTCGGATGAAGGAAGTAGGGATCAAGTGCAGTTACACAGCGTACACGGACCAGGACAAGGTCAAATTTTTCAAACGGATGTTTGAGAAGGTTTGGACTGCATCGACTGCTGCAAAACATCTAGGAATCCATGTTCGTCCAGCCCCACGATGGACACTACAGTACGAGAAGGACCCTGACAGCATCTTTAAGAAACCTAACGCAAAGGGTTGTTCGCGTATTCACAATGAAGAGCATAAGAGCGTTATTTGAATGTGTTGATGAGAATCCATCCATTGTCCCTAGAGCAGCTGATGGAGCAACTGTTACAAAGATTTGAGGGTCTAAAATATCTGAAACGGCGCTCTATCGAATTATGCAAATCGAATGTAGCTTTTCATTGAAAATGGTTCAGCATGTAAACTTTAATAGTACTGGGAAGATCCGAGAGCGCCTTGACTGGGTGCGCAGATGGGATAGGACCGACATCGACTTTAGAAAAAAACTGCGTTTTCCTTGACGGGTATGGATTCCATATTAATATGAAACGCAGCATGGCGTGGTCCAAGAAAGGGACTCCTGCAGTGGTCACAATACCAAAGACAAGAGCAAAGTCAACCACAATCTTGGGTGCGACCTCAGCATTAGGCATCATAATAATTGTAGCTTGGGATCCGCGCAGTTGCCAACCAAGAAAAAAAAAGAGGGCAGGTCAATCTGCAGTTACGAGCAGAGGAACTGTAACTGGACATTATCCCCGCTTCCTTAAGGCTATGATGGACGGGATGGATAAGTATGAACCTATCCATAAGGCTGAGGATATCGATGTGCTTATCACCATCCACACTCGCCTGAGCTCAACCCGATTGAGCAGTTCTTGTCAGTTATCAAGAGCAAAGTAAAATGCAATAGGTTAACCTATCATATCGACTTGTTCCATACTGTAATCTTCTAATATTCCGGATCCTCCGTAGATAATGATACCAGCCTAACTCAAGTGCCTCGAGAGGAGAGGATGTGGCCTTTAGGTGAGACCGTGATTTGGCTGCACCTGCGCAGGTCTCCCACCATGACTTCGTCGAGGTGCTTTTGTCTTCGACTGCTTCTTCCATTGCTTCCCCCAATGCTTCTGCCGCTGGTATTGTTATTGGTCCATCGTCGTCCCTCCTCATTCTTTCCTCCAGCCCTTCCGCCATGACATCCGCCATCAACGCTCAACAGATCCAGATCCTTCCTTTCATCCCTCTTCCGCGCCGGTTACCGTCGGCACACACCTGGCTACCTTCGCGGTAAGTTAAAGAATAAGAAGGAGCTGATATTGGCAATATTATTTTTCGAAAATAAAGTATTAAACCATCACCGCTTAATTCTGATATTCCTTGAGGGTTATTTCAGACGGCAGCTGCTTATGGTCCTATTATCAACACCCAGGCATACGCGCACGCACTGCACACTCCTCCCTCTCCCGCTCTCTATCTCTTCTAATACGCTGATTTGAAAATACTGGTTGTGCGTACTGTAGCGCTGTTTGATATGTTTTGCTATACGTTGGCTCCAGGATGAAACAAGGTTTTCAGTACATACGATGATACATGTAATACTCGACTCTTCTTGTGGTAAAATAGATTAGACTGAACAGGGCCAAATTACGCTTTATAAGACAGTTGTGCTTCGAAAGTTATCGATTCTTTTCTTTAAACCAGTCCATTGGAATGTTGATGATTGGGCGGCACGTTTGCTTGACTTTTTGAATCCCATTATGTCCTTTTTGGGATTTAAATCAAATGTGCTGCAGACCAGGAATTCAGTTTTGTAGGACTTGTAGAACGCAGTAACAAACATGTGAAGAAATCGTATACCTCTTACAACAGGTACCGAGCACACTAGCTCCTTTTTTTATTATTATTCTGCCGGAAATGTAATTGGGCATGCTAAAACGTGATGATGAGAGCAACCCTAAAATAATAAAATTTTAAAAATTCGCTACAGATAAGGTAAAGTTTGTTCGATTTATCTTTTGAATCGTGGTACATTTACTGGTCAACTGGTACGTAAAATCTGCTCAACTGTGGGAGAGAGCATATAGGTAAGAAAAAACATCTCATGATGGAGCATTGCGCAAGGAAATACGTCGATATTGCTCCCACACAGAACTAGACTAATACCAATCGTTACATATGTTACATTCCTGTACTCGACCGACTGCCGAACGTGGGAGAGAGAGTACGCGGATAGAAGGGTACACAACGAACTGATAGAGAGTATAATGAATGTATTCGCGCTATCACTTGTCTTTTTTCAGGTGCAAATATTTTTGCAACGGTGAGACGATCCGCATTGACCAACTGCAGTAGCTTAAACCGTGACACATAATATTTCGTTCTACTGTCATGTGTGGAGCACATCATGTACGTGATGTGCCTCACACATACACTCATATAGATATACGTAAATGCATCAGGTGCTTTAGATGCAATTTGCTGCTGTGGGGACCCTGTCATTGTACTCAGTACACTTAATGATTCTGCTACAGACTTGTAATACCCGTCTAGTGTCTTATATATGATGTAACTATCTAAAATGAGATGGACAATCGTATCACGCGGCAAGATTTTGTCTTTGTGCTTATATGAGTTTTTGCCCTTTTTTACCTTAAAAATAAGGAATCGTGCGTATGTGCATTGTACTCAGCAATCGGTAAAAGATAGCCGATAAATAGAAAGGATCAATTGCAATTGGAAGAAGATAAAATCATTGATTGCAAACGGCCTTATGTATGTATAATTAGCGACGGTATTGAGTAAGTAGATGACATGAATATATATATGTATATATGTTTGTACGTATGTATGTATACATAGAATGACCTATAGAATGAGGCTATGGTAGGAGATTCAGGAAAGCAACAACAGTGCAAAGAGAGTATTAGAATAGGGATTCGAGGATGCAGACTTAGAATATTCGATAACTTGGGCTGAACTTTTCAGGTTTGTTATATATATGACACTATAAAGCGAAGAAAAAAAAAAGAATAGCAGTTGATAAGTGCTAGTGAGTGAGTTATTGAAATTATAAACCCATACTTCTTTTATCCATACCTTGTGAGCATGCTTATACCATAATATATTATTTCGCTTTCGTTTGCCGTTACAAATTGGTACATAATATCCACATTGGTGGCAGAGACCTTCGATGACCCCATCTGGGCTCAGCCGTTGTTCCAGGGGTTCTGCAAAGCGTTTTCCAGACACGGATGATATCCCATGATAGAATTGTTTGTGGTACCAATAAGCCGAATTTTTCAGCTGCAACCAACGGCCTTCGGTGCAGGTATCGCAGTACCCTTCCTTGAGTTGCCCGGAGTAGCGCACCCACTTGGGGCTATATTCATCGTCATTGTAACGAGGCTTTTGGCGACGAGGAATTGCCTCTAGTCCGACCATGGGTCCTTGCGGCTGGGACCATATCTCGCCTTTAAACTGGTTACTCCGTTGCTGGGGCTGTTGCTGCATAGAGAAAGTGGGATGAGCAAGTGGAGAATGGTAGTTTCCATGCTGTGTTACGTGTTGAAGCTGATGACTAGGAAGAGGCGGTGTAGTTGTCATAGTTGGTTGATATGAGGAAGAAGAAGGAGACGGTGTTGTGATTGGAGTTGAGAGAGGTGCGCTTTGACACGATTCAACCACCAAGTTATTGCTGCTCGCCAATGGAATTTCAATACTCAGAGCCGGCTTCCGGCCAGAGAGCATGTTGATGCAATCACGTAGAGTATCGTCAAATGTCACTGGTTCTTGCGGCTCATAGTTGAGCCACGAACCTATATGCGATAAATACGTATACATTAATAACGTGTGCATATTTATATGTTTATACGCGTATGGATGTAATGGGCAATGGTTTTTCCGGTTATTAAATATAGGGACAGTTGACAAGACATATAGAATTAACCGACCTTGATTCTGAGATACGCGGTTATGATTATTAAGAAAACGTCCATGACCGGGTCCAAATGCATCTTCTTGTTGTTGTTGCTGCTGTTGCTGAGATACGGCTATGTTACTCGTTGGCTCAGTTACTGCTACTGGTATTGAGGTATTCCAGCATAGGTCGGCGAGGTTCGTACATGAATGACTTTGGGATGTTGCTGGTGATGGAGGTAGTGAGTGCTCTTGCCAGAGCGACATATCGGCCCATACTTGATGTGTAACTTCTTGATCAACTGTGTAATACATTTAACGGGAAAAAGAAGAGCAGGCGGGTGTTTCGAAGGGAGAACGGGTCTTTATAAATGGGAAAATCATGGCAAGGTTGTGCAATCGAGCTTTAATGGGAGCTGATCAACACTGAAGTAGTCACGCGGCGAGGAAAGACAAAGATCGGGAACGTTCGGAGGATTTGACACGAATAAAAGTGCGAGGAAGAAGGAGAGGGAACGGGAGAGGGAGAGGGGGCGAGGGAGAGGATTAAGTTGGAGGTGAAATTGAGAGAGAAGAACGAGAGGATGTAAAATAATGCTGTCAAACGCTGTATCACTTGCAAGGAGACCTCGTGAAGCGAATGGCATAAAGTCTCGGATCTCAGCTGCGTTAGGAAAGGCGGTGGACTATATTCCATCCCTCGATAAAAGGCAATGACGATGGTAAGAAAGAATGCACTCATGCATTTCCAAGCCAATGTAAAACCGGATTGCAACGCAGGACAAATGCGTGGACATCGCATGGATGCTACCTCAAGGGATATCAGTCTAGTGCAACGCCGTACAGTCGTCAAGCGAGCAATGTGCTATTGGTGTATGGGTCTCTATCTCCTATGCTTTATTGCTTCACGGATATAGGTTCATACACATTTAAGAATGAAAAATAGTGCCAAGCGGGCCTTCTATTGTGTTGATAAAACACATAAACTTTGAAACCCGCCATTTTTCGTATCACATATCTCCCGAGGGAATGGGCGGGCGAGCAAACGAGAGACAGACAGGCATCCAGAGAACGAGGAGGAGGAGAAAAGAAATAGAGCGTGTGTCCATGTAAAATAATAGGGAAGGCTGTCGCTTATGTGGAATGGGCTCGCAAAACATCCTGCATCGAATGCATGGTAGAAACAAGAGCGTACAGAAATATATTGGATTTAGAGAATGAGTGGAGTCTAGGCCACACCGAATCCTCTTTTTCGAGGATTTGTCTTCTTTTTTCCTTGTTGTCTTCATTCCCTCCTTTGGCAAGGATTCAGTGCACGAAAACCATGAATAGTGAAAATGAAAAAGGCCTCGAGGGGAACCGCATTTCATTTATTAATTTAGTCGATCCATCGATCGCTTCTTTGCCTTCCGCCTCCCCACTACTAAACTGACACCGGCCCTGCCCGCGTTCTGCCCCTGGTCAAGCTATTGGAGTTGCTAGTAACAAAGAAAGTTCCTGTTAGTGATGCTCTGTGGAACGTCATACATGCACAAGGTAAGCCCCATGTACCCTGCGGCCGCGGAGTACAGTGTATAGTGCTTTAGATAACAAGGTTTTGCACTGCGATAGGATTGCCCGTTGACTGGAAAGGCTTTGAGATCTTGCTGTCGATCGATTTTGCTATTTCTTTCTCCATTTGGTCTTTAAAGGATAACCAAATGTATGCTCGAATTAGATAAAATAAGACGCATGATTATGCTGACAAGACGACTTTTTTTCCTTCACAGTGTAGCCTCATTTTTTTCCCACTTTTTAGAGCATGTGGCATTCCGAGTTCTCGGCGGGAAAGGATTTTACTTACAACTATCCGCAATGACCATCAATATTTCCCAGCTCTCCTGTCCCATCGGACGTAACGTTTTTCCCAATGCGCCTGCATTCATCATTACAATACAGTCTTGAAAGCCTTGCTGCTAGCCCGTTCAACCATGGCCCTGGCCAGTTGTTCCATCCATAGTGTACAGCGTTTCAAGGCCCACCGGATATGAATAATAAATCGGACTAGCTTCCCTTCAAACGAGTCAGAGATGCACTTCTCTCGATTCCTTTAAAAGCAATGTGTACCCGTAATAAGCGGGCAATATGGTACCCTTTTTTTTACAGATACTGCACAACTCCATTTGGGGTCATATCGTAGATCTTGCAGATTCCAGATGAGGAACAGTCAAAAAATCACGTTGAGAAGAAAAGGTAGTACAGATTGTATATAGATATTTTGTCGGTCGATCTTTAAGCAAGGCGATAGGGTTGAAGATTATACACCTTCGCTATCCGATCGCGTGTGGGAGGAAGGGGAAGGAGGGAAGGAGGGAACGACGGACTTGGATTAAAGTTCGACATGTTGTACTGATCATTTCGTCTTCCCGATCGAACCCTGGACCCGCTCACTCACAAGATCATATTGTTCGAAAGCATTCGAGGGTGACAGTCCCGAAGAGAGCTAAAGCGAAAAACCAATGCACCTGTCTACAGAATACACACAGAACAGCGCATAGCAGGTATACACACCATCGTTTGCAGTTGCTGAGAAAAACGTAAAGCTTGTCTCCGCAATTAGCCTTTAAGCTTCAGAGTGTTGTACCAGGTTTATTGCTCAAGGGACATAGAATACTATTGGGGTATAAACTAACATCTTTCCCATAAAAGGTGTCCTCTCATCATTACGGTTACTGCTGGATTTTGTTCGCGGGATACATGAAGATACGTTCATCGGTGCACACGCAAACGTCTCGGCTTATCACATGCACAAATTACGTCTGTCGAAATGCAAATACTCTACACTGACAGCGTGATGTTCATGATCGCAAACTTGATTGAAGATAAAAGTATATGGTGCTAGGCTGAATGATACATAGCAAGAACAAACGGGGTGGGCAGTGCTGTGCTACGCTTATGACTCTTTACGTTGCGGTCTATCAGCTCTAATAAGTTGTTCGCCTAGAGCACTTTTTGACAGTAGGTTACACATTTAATGGACAAAAAAACACAAATAGAGATTCATTAACCATCTGATGGTATGCTTTTTAATGAGTGCTATGTAATAAGAGATTATTAATTACAGGAGTGAAATGCTAGTTGAAGGGGAATGCAAACAAATAATTATGTATGTATAAAGCTGGTGAGCATGAGATGAAGAAATGCGAGTGGAGGACAGGATGTTAAATATGACGTTGAGGATGACCACATCTTTGGTTTATGTAATTTGCCGTGTGTCAACCCCATCAGCAAAATCCATAACAAGCACAGCGCTATCTTGTCGTGCGCTGCATAATGTTCAATAAGAGCGTCAGCTGTGTTCATCATATTTCTCTATTCAAACCATATAATTATTTACCTTATGATCCTGCTCTTGTCAAACTTGGCGTCGAATACCCAACTGGATTGTGACGACTCAAAGCTAAGAAGGCAATCACCGGTGCTATGAACGGACGCATGAATATCAAAATGACGACAGCCACCTTTATTCCTGCCTTACCTGATGCTCCATACGCGGACGGTGCGATCATATCCTGAGCTTACAATTTTTTCGTGGTCAAACTGAAGGGAGCGAACAAGACCGGTGTGCCCATACAATGTCATCGTATTCAACCCTGTCTAGAGATATATTGAATAAGACAACCATTGCTTTCCATAGCAGGCATATATTCGTATTTACCTCTGCATCCCAGACCTTGATCGTCTGGTCATTTGACCCGCTCACAATGCGTGTCCCGTCAAAGCGAATACAGGTCACACCGTGCTCATGGCCCACAAACTTTCTTATGCAAGTTCCGGTACGAATATCCCACATTCGAAGCGTAGAATCACCCGAACCAGAAACAAGGCGGTCGCCCTCAAGCTCGATACTATTTACAGGGCCATCATGGCCGGTGATTATGCGAACGAGCTGGCCAGTCGCAAAATCCCATATACGGATGGTCTTGTCCTTTGATGCACTTATGATGTGCTGATCGTCAAAACAAACAGCAGTGACTCCGTTGGTGTGTCCCTAACGGTCAAAGTCCACCAAATAAGACTTTTTTCTACAGAGATAGAGCGCAGGCATTTTTCTCTCCTTTACCTTAAGTTGTTTGATCGGTCGAAGGTGATTGATGTCCCATACAACAACCGTCGAGTCTGACGATCCAGAGACAAGGATGTTATCCTTGTATTTCAAACAAAAGACGCTGCCCTGATGACCCTTGAGTGTACCGATGCATTGATATGTTTTAAGATCCCATATCTTAATCTTTCGGTCTTGGCTGCCTGTTACGAGCATATTTTGGTCAAATTGAAGGCAGTAGACTGCTTTCTGGTGTCCGATGAGCATATGCGTGGACACACGGCCTGTCTTCCATCGATTCATGAGCTGGTATTTTTGTTTATAAAGATAATGCCAGTTGTATTGTCGCTCGTTCCAAACGCAAAGATCTCGGGAAGGGAAAGGCGGCTCGACTTGCCAATTTTGCTCAGCCATCAGATGCCGCCACAAATCGTTGTCATGATAAAGTGCGCGCCAGTGACGAGATACCACGGATACCGCAAGTAATGAATGGAAGTCAAGGAGAGCTAGGATGCGGGATGAGAGCTCAAACGGCAAGCGTTTTAGAAAATCTGGTAACGTTGAAGATGGCCCTTATTAGTTATATCGCAGGCCCCCCTGATGTATGCGTGAGGTGCAGAGAAGTAGGCTTTTCTTTTTTAGTTTTTCTACTTACCTACTCTCTTCCCGTATTGCTCGTAACTCCCTCTCTTGGGCGTTGCAACAGATAATTGCAGCCCGGGAGCTTCTGTGAAGTACACCGGGTGTGGCTGCGGACGAGAGCATCGCTGAACTGGAGATGCTTCTGCCATTACGATTTCGAGAGCGAATGGCTTGGCTATGGACAACTCCTTCGACGTGAATTCAGGTTGAAATGACATGTTGTATGAGTGGAAATAGAAAGAAGACTATACTTTTGTTTCGAGGAGAGGGGAGGCACCTACGGGCTTCGTTCCTTTGGGGTTTTTAAAACAATAAACATTGCTTTTGGTCCAATGTGCCTAAAATGGCGTGAGGCTTGCCATAAAAGTGCGAAGTAAAAGCAACACCGAAATGGGAAAAGGGAAAATTACACTGGGTGCGCATGTGCCACCCACCTTGTCAAGTCGGTTACAGCTTCTTCGATGTTTGTTATTGTGACACTGCCCTTTTGTATCCACACTGCGAACTTTATCTCGCTTTCAAACCTGTTGCTTTCGAATGTTTTTCTTCCACCCGCAACGTCACATGGCTTCTTCTTATGATCACATTTATTCTCTTTCCTTCTCTCGGTAAACAATAGGTAGACCCATGAATATAATAATAATAATAATAATAACAAAATCGCGATTGCGATATAAAAAGGGAATTCTCATATTGAAGCTTCAGATCGGTGCACGCGTCCAGCCGACCCTCGATCCAGGCCGTTGAATACCTCGTACACTTCCGCCTGCTCATCCAGATGGTCCCAAAGCGCCAGCTTTCTCGGTGAGTCATCGTTTGGCAACGACCCCGACGATAGTATTCCCAGCAGAGTCTTTGCGTCCCCTTGGCAGAACTCCCATGCCCAAGCAATAAGCATTCCCATCACACCATGATTGTAGCATCTTCGGGAGAGTTCAAGGAAATCCACAAGGTCGATGCGATTGAAGGCTTCGAAAAGTGCTACTTGCGATGCATATACATTATTCGACAAGAAGCCCACAATGGTGGGAATGGTATGATCATGTTGTGCCAAATCATTGTCAAGGCTGCTTTTGTTGATCGTTGCTGATGCCTTTTCAAGCAACGAATAAAAGTACTGTGCTTCGCCTGCTTTTTGTGACTTGGGTGGATTTGTGTCATCACAGCTTTTGCCTGTGAAGCAACCTGCACAGGTTTGGCAGCTCATGATGCTGTACTGTACGTCTCTTTTAAGACCTACCCATCGATAGCCATCACAGGACACAATAAAAAATATTATCCACCAACCCCAGCTACAAACTCAGATTGCAATAACACATTACTTTTGAGCAGCACTCTTTTATTTTCAATCAAGTTTGCGTCATGCGATCATGGATATCACGCCACCAGTACATAGTATTTGTGGTTCAATAGAGGCAATTTGTACGTGTAATAAGCCGAGCAGTTTGCGTGTGCGCCGATGAACATACAATGAAATGATGTTAGGTCGAGCCTATTTGCTGTCACATAGCAGGCTGTATTGCTCTATTCCCATCCAGCCCATCTATGGGATGCCTCCCTCCATTCATTGAATGGAGAGTAGCCCAAGTATCTTGCTTACCGCATCTTAACTCTGCGATAACAGGGCTGGAAAGCTCTTTATGGGGATTGCGGGAGTCATGACTTGTTGTGTCTTCTGCTAAGCATTCCAATGCGTTTATTATTAACAAAGAACTCGAGAGTCCTCATACTGCGATTCTCTTGAAATATAACAAAGCGCATATAGTGTTTTAATCCCCTTCCCTGCCAGCAGGCTGCCTGCGAAAAAATTCTACCTGTAGTCTCTGCCTTCATTAAGCAACAAGCTGAGCAGCATACAACTTGGATCAATATCAAGTATACGTTACTGATGAATGAAGTGCCATCCCAGGTACAGTGCAGTATAATATTACATAATAAAGATCTTCCTGCGTTGGAACTTCCGTCTATCGTGATCAATGGAGGAAAGCCCTTATTTGTGTGGTGTGAACATATCGGCTGAACAATGTTCCTAATAACAAAGCATGCAATGAGAAGTCATCGAAGCACAAAGAAACACTGCCTTCGCTGCTGACGATGATGCGTTCTGAGGCACGCGCTGACTTCGATGTCTCTCTTGATGTGAGGATAATGACGACGTAGCCAGCAGCGGCTGGCAGCAATAATGGCAAGACACAATGCAAAACCATTTGCGACGTCGCCCAATTTCATAGACTACTCCACTGCTAAGCTATACTCATATTCTGCGAACAAAAAAGTTCCACTGACTGAATAGCCGAGAAAAACCCATAGATTTTTGTGTTTATTGCACGACGCTATGGTGATATCTTGTCGATCGTTATTCTGACAGTATATATGAATATTTTGTTGAAAACCCAGCGATATACTGCCACTTCTAGATTAATAGATAATGCAGTCTGACTAGACCGGTTGAAAGTTTCGAATAGCTAAAAGAGTCAAACAATGAGTTTTGCGAGTGGAGATACCCATGAGACAGGAATTTCTTCCTTGTAAGGGGTTCTAGAACAGAATAATCCGAGGCGTAAACAACGATCTGACCTGATAATATCGCAAATTCATCAAATACTTCTTTTGGTAGCATCGACTGAATCCACCATCATCCCGTGAAAACCTAATCAGCTTTCCTTATGAAACCTCTTATCTGAATCTGACAAGTCGGCAATATCGCAACTTCATGGTTTTCTAACCCAAACCTCTAGAGCGGTTGCTTCGCAAGTTACAAACGTAAGCAACACTTTTATGTTCTTTACTGAGAATACACGAACGACTCTTAGATGTATACTATAGTAGAGCCATCTGTGTCTTTTTATAAATTAATATTCATCGCTGTGCTGATCTAATTTGTAGTGCTACTGTAGTTGCTTTGATGTACTCAAACGTTTCTCAGACAGCAAGCTAGAAAAATCAGACGCTGCATTAGCCAGTATAGCTTTTTTGTGCTGTGCTAAAACCCACCATCGTTCACCGGAAAATCTGTATCTCCTCGCTTGGGGATATGCGCTCCAGTAGGTCCAGGGTTGCCATTACAAATTAGACTATGAAGGTATCCCCATGAACAAAGAACTTGAATAGAATTTATAGACTTCCTCATCAACGACATAGTCAACAAGCTCAGGACAGTCCCGCTTATCAACAACATATTCCTGCACATTTTCGTAAAACAACTCATTGCTTGTTCTAGTTTGTTGGCTGTACACAGAGATGGCGGAATGGCAAGCTCCTTGTATGAACATTCATTTGCAACTAGACAAATGCGGCCAACCCATTCCAGCTCCGAATTAAGGTCTTCATCTGGGAGGAAATCGAATCCTTGCCTTTCTCCGTTTTGTCAGCTTTATTATGGACACAGTTTCCCGACGATTAATAAAAGAACTACGAGATTTCGATCGAGAGCGGGGCTCTTACCCTGAAATTATTGAACTTACACCCGAATCTGATCATGACCTGACACGATGGAAAGCGCAGCTGAAAGGTTTACCAGGCACTCCTTACGAAGGTAGGCAAGACGTGAGAAGGGGAAGAAAAGTGGGCCATATCTGCGGCAATGCGCGCCCTTCTGCCATAACAAGGGCTCATTCAAGTTTCCCAAGGCGGTGTATTTGATCTCGTCATTCAGGTTCCCCCAAACTATCCTATTCACCCACCTACAATGAAATTCACAACGAAGATTTGCCATCCAAACGTTCACTTTAAGGCAAGACTCTCAAAAAACGAATGGTCCGACTATTCCAATACAGTGTAAACTAAGAGAACCATTATAGACTGGTGAAATTTGCTTGGATATTCTCAAAACAGAATGGTCTCCTGCGTGGACGCTCAAGTCAACGGTGATGGCTATATCACTTCTTCTCTCCAATCCTGAACCATCTTCCCCACTCAACTGCGATGCTGCCAATTTGCTACGCTGTGGCGATCATTTAGCATACGAAAGCTTGATCAGAATGTATACCCAGCTATACGCAATGGGGAAATGAACTTCCTTTTTTATTTTTGCTATCACATATTCGGGGAAGAGGACATGGTGCATATTGCATATTCTGGGGGTTCATGCCACAGATTCGAAGGTTCAATATGTATGCAATCCATGCGCTAAATGTTTAGAGAAAAGAGGAGAAATTAGAAAGCTACCTGCTGGCGCCTGTTTTTCAAAAGGGTGGCATTACTGATGTCAAGACGAAAAGACATCTTCTCTGGGCTATATTCCCGGTTGCGAAAAAGCGCGGGTGTCGATGTTGGCTCCAGTGAGAATGATTGGAGACGCTGTTGCTCAGCAGATCGATGACGGTGCGTATTGTTATTGATCATTTCCTGTGCACGCTCAGCAAACAATATGTCGTCGTCATCGTCATCGTCAACATCTTGGGTATAACAGTACCGTGGATCTGCGTTTGGGTTCTCAATAACAGCACCGCGCCAAGTTCCTTCCTCACCCATTCGCTGCACCGCATAGGTGACATCAATGATTTCTTTGATGAACGGAGATCCTGGGGAGAATGCGTCCATGTGTCCGTTTCTGCTTCCATCAATGTGGTCGAAGTCTTTGATGCTATCTGAAACGGCAGTCGTGGGAGGGGACCGGATTAACGCCGAAAGATACGACGATGGATGCCGGGGCGGCTTCTTCTCAGTGACCCAAGGATGGTTCAGAAATTGATTGATGGTGTACCTCTTCGAGGGGTCAACACATAATAGATGCATGATCAGATCCTTGGCTGCATCCGAGACCGGGTCCCACCAGGGACTCAAAAAAGCATAGCAACCGTGTGCCACCTTGTTTGTCAATGAGCTGATCGATTCGTCGTAGAAAGGCGGGAAGCCGCAAAGTAATGTGTAAAGTACGCATCCCATAGCCCACATGTCTACAGACTTGGAGTAGCGCCTGTCACACACGATCTCAGGTGCAGTATACCCCACCGTTCCGCACGGCGTGTATGTGGAGTTATCCCAGACCACCTTTGAAAGTCCAAAGTCGGCTAGCTTGACCCTGCCGATACCGCCACCTCCGACTCCTTTGAGGAACATGCCCTCAATAACCTCACTTCTACTGGGTTTTCGCGTCTGTGTGCATACTGGGATGTATGGAATCGGCTCATACAAAATATTTTCGGGCTTGATGTCTCTATATAGCACATGAGCTGATTCGAACGTACGTATGAAGTACTTGGTGCACACGCCTTCTGCCCACCAGGAGTATCCCCTTCCTCACACCTTGACGTATTTTAGATTGCTGTATTATTACTCACCGATGCACCACTCCGCATTCCTCGTGTAGATATCGAACTGCTTGGGCCAGTTGCGTTATAACATGGCGCGCAAGCGCTTCGCTGAAGGAGGTCAGTTTTACAATCTGGTGAAAGAGCTCCCCACCTTCACAGAGTTCGAGAACCAAGAAGTATTGCTGCTCGGACTCGATAAACTCCACCAGTTGGACTATATTCGGATGATCCACACTGCGCATAATTTGTACCTCCTTCAATATGTTCGCTCGCTGGGAGTGCTAGTTAGGAATTCGAGTTTGACATTTTTAATCTAGAGACAAATTCACTTGCCTCAGTCGCCAGTGGCCTTCTCTTCACGCTAGGATGTAAATGCGAATTCTCCTTGGATTGCTAAATATAATGTGTAAGTGAGAGAACGTGTGTCTTTAAGCGATCCATCCTAACGCTGTGCTGGATGATAGACATACCTCATATTCGCGCTTCTGGACTACTTTAATCGCGACTTTTCTCCCGTTTGTTTTGTCACGAGCCATGTAAACGTTTGAAAAAGCACCTCTGTATTAAACGGATCCCCATCAACAGAAACAATCTCATGAACTCCTGGTCTATTTCGTTTCAGTCCAGACACTTACTCCCCCAGCTTTTTCTCGATTTCATACGAGTCCAGAGCTGTATAGTACGGTAAATCTTTTGCCTGTTTATCTTCAATCAATTGAGTTGGACGCTCAGACGCCTTCTGTTTCTCCTCGCTGTCGATCAGCCTAAAAACATCCTGAATTGGCACACGCGGCGGCAGCTTTTCTAAATAGACGTTTTGATTTTCCTCATCATGCATGCTATCTATGGTACGGTTCGTGCGCGTTATGCAATCTGGGATATTGGCATGAGGATGAGATGTACGTCTGTGGCCTCCTTTTCGACGCGCCCGCAAAAACTTTTTAATGCGAGAAAGCATTGTAGATCAAGAGAAAATAGAGGAACGTTTGTATTTAGGGAAAAGAAACATAACCATCGGCCGAGTTATTGCGGTTGACTATTTATTGGACCATATCCCAGACAGCTATTCTACCCACCTGCCAAGCTTTCCCTGCTATTATTTTATGAAAAGGTATGACGACGCCTGAGCTATTTTACCTTTTCCTCGCGCCTTGCATTGTGTAACCCCGCTGATGAGACATGACATTAGTTTCAGTTCTCCAGCAAGCCATTTACCACCATTTGGAATGGATTGTATCTCTATACACCGTTAACTGTTACTAGGGCAGTGGTGGAAGAATAAAGATGTGACCTATCCATGTAATGGCCCAATTACGGTTGAAGTAGATACTTATACGCTATTGGGACAGGTATTCTTTTTCCGGGGAGAAAAAGGTCACAAGACCATGTGGCTTCATGAAACCGTCATACCCTGATGACTAGACATTGCCGGAGCACGGGCTTTGAGGGATGAATATCATCAATATTGCCTTCGACGCATGTCTCCCGTGGAGTCGCATAATTTTTATTGGAAAATACAGCTCCGACCATTAGGCTGCATAATGTCAAAGTCAACCGAGTTACATGCGGAAATCACCTCACAGTTCTGATCTGGAATGTATATGTATATATGTCTTATCAGTCTCCAAATACAATGATAGACAAAGTAATAGCATAAGAAGAAATATCCCCCAAACTATCGTAGTATCTGCATGAAATATTAGTTGATGCACTAGCATGCATGAGACCAAGCGCACTACCTTATATATAGAGGTTGATAACATGGCTACTTATTAGCAGTCTCCATCTTTCTTTACTTTCCCTCTCCAGATTACCGTTTCGTCGTCTTTGATTTAACCGCAATATACTGTAAACCATACCAAAATTATGTTATGTATGTCCTCTGGTAGAAACTGAAGGCGATTTCCACCCCTAAGTCTTGTTCAAAGCGAAGCAAATCTGAAGACACCCAGTTACTCAATGGCGGATTATTGCGTCAGAACTGCTTGTCACATTTTTTCTTTTTTGCAAAACAAACTATCTCGAGCGAATTTCGCCGGACTATGATCATTATGGTTTTCATTCGTATTGCTGACTCTACAGATCATGCACTTACTTCGTTGGGGAAAAGATAATATCCCATTGATAAACAAGAGTAGATCTTTTGCCGAGTCTCCAGATTGTTGCGAGGTTACGTATTTGTTGCATGAATTCCAAACTGCACTATGAAAGGTGCGTTGATATATCGCATCCTCTTTTGGGATAGTAGACCTACCACTTTATGCAAGCATTTGAACATATGACAGGGACTAGTGGTCTTGGCTATAGTCACATAGCTGCAAAGTTCAATAATGACGCTGAAAAATAACCTGTAACTTTAAAAAAAAAGCTCACAGCGTTTATTCCAGTTCGGATCGCCCTGGATAAAGCATATATCCCGTGTCTTTTTTATCACACAGCACAGAAGTAAATTTCAGTCACAGGAAGCTTTTTAATAAGATTCTAGACACAACATAATGGGTTCCTATGTGCTTAATCATACGCATGTCGTGGAGGTCGTGTAGATGAGGAACAGTTTTATAGAAGATAGTTAGACGTATCGCGGCGACTACATTTGCTGGATAAACTGTTCTGCAGACTTCCCAACCCTTCTTTTGAAAAAGAGTGCATCCTTTTGCCAATACACCTGAACGTAAAAGTCTTACCTTGACATAGTCTGCACTGAACGGAGACCATCGTGATATTAAGTGAGCCTACACCTAAGCGAGCGATTGAGATATTATTGAGATCTGCAACTAACACCTGCTCTAGAAGGAGGTATCGAACACATAACGGCGATAATTAAAAGGTGAAAGATCTCTTTCGTTGAAAGCTTATTCGGAGAATACAGAATTTGTGCAAGCGAATATATTAGTTGTACGGTACTGGATGGAGAGGGGGCGTGATCAACATCAGCCGCCGCCTCCCACCTTACATCCTCTGTACCCCTTGCATAAAAACTAATAGTGCAGGAATCAGTGGTTGACATACGGCCAGCAGTATCTTCTACATAACTACAAGTGACTCTATTTGCACAATTTAACCTGTTGCAAAACTCGAGCTCGTCTTTCATGGGCACAGAATCGATCAATATTAAATTTGCCCCTTTTATCAACATCAAGATTATCTAATACTCGTGTGCTACCTATGCAGAACGTCGGTGTATCCCGGAGAGCCTGCAAAATACCTGCAGCCGATGAGGCAATTAAAGAAAAGTAGTGCAGTAAGGTATGTGCTGCTTTGCAGAAATGACTAACGAAGGTCAGATTGAATGAGTGGGTATGTCTGGCTACAGATAGACAGATGTAAATCCACTGTGTTTGGACTAGTCGTATCATCGTTCACATGCGTGACGAGTTTGTATAAATGGTAGGACAGGGAGTGTGGGTCTGGTTATGTAATCCATTTCGAGCTGCAGTTCCACTCACACGCCAAACATACCTGTGAGTGAGTGTGATGCGTGGTCCTTATATAAATATTCCACGTTGTCGAAAATGATCATCAAAACCTATACGAGGACAATTTAACGGACGTGTATGATACGATATTTTTCCATATGGGTTATATTTTTACTGCTTGCAACTCCACAGATAGTTGCTGAAGCAGCCTTAGATGTTGGTGTTCACAAGCATCCCTCACTGGACACATGGTTCCTGGTCACCGAAAAATCGACTTATGTTGTGGGAGCGTCTACGGATGGCTTTTTAATCAACCTTCACTGGGGAAAACGGCTGACTCGTCTTGAGAATCTAAACGCAACTGTACCGCCAATCACTCTCTCCCAGATTCCACCCATCAGTTATGCGACGGAAGAAATCCCTGTCTTCGGTGGCCTGCGATACCGCGAAGCTGCGCTTAAGGTCGAATTTGTGGATGGTGTACGTGAGCTTAATCTACTCTATTCTGGCTACAAACAGATTGGAAGCACAATGCTCGATATTAAGCTGAGAGACAGCAACCGGACGGGCTTTTCGGTGACACTTCATTATGACCTTGATGTCGAAAACGACATCATCCGGCGATCCTACACAGTCTACAACGGTTTGAAGGATTGCATCAACCTTGAGCGAGCCTTCTCAGCCGCCTGGCACCCACCAACCGCATTGAATGTAGACGAGAGGCGCGAAGTGCTCACATTGGCTGGCGAATGGTATGAGGCATATGGGGGTGGAAACAAAGTCCTGGGAATGATGAAAACTGATATGAACGACGGTTCAGGGCACACGAAGCGCAAGTGCATTGGACTACACTTCATCCGGGTGTAACCCATACCATTCAAAGCCCTCGTGGATTCACGGATCATGTCTCCTATCCTTATTTTGCCATCCGACAAGTTCCAAGCGACGTCAACCCCGGCACAGAAGTGTATTTTGGTGCACTTGCTTGGGGTGGCAGTTGGGAAATCGCAATACATACCAACACCTATGGTTATACACGGATCACCGGTGGCATTCATCATCTTGACTTTGGCTGGACTCTGGAACCAGGAGAATCTTTCAATACACCTTGGTTCATTGCTGGTTTCACCGACGAAGGCATGCCTGGTGCTCGCAAACGTCTTCCTCGCCATGCGCGCATGGTTCAGAAAGAAAGCCTTGCGACCCAGAAGAAGGACACAGTGCATAACCCTGTCCTCTATAACTCTTGGGAAGCTGTTGCATTTGATGTGACCGCTGAGAAGCAAATGGCATTAGCGGAGAAGGCTGCATCTCTCGGGGTTGAACTCTTCGTCGTTGATGATGGCTGGTTCGGGGCACGAGGTATATATTTTCTTTAGTCCATATGTGACATGTAGGTTAACCTCATATGATATATATATATATATATATATATATATATAAGACAACGATAGCGCTGGCTTGGGCGACTGGTTTGTTAATCCGAACAAGTTCCCTGAAGGTATGAAGCCCTTAGCCGACCGTGTCCACACACTTGGTATGAAGTTCGGGTTGTGGTTCGAACCTGAATCGGTGAGTCGTCTTCTCCCTGAATGGCCATTGACATACATAGACTTACTGGTTCTTGAATTTTCCAAAGGTCAATCCCAATTCTAATCTGTATCGCGAGCATCCTGACTGGGTCTTCTACTATGATGGAATTCCCCGGTATGTGCACCAAACCAAAACGCCGAAACAGAATGACTCTCGCTAAATGGAAAATATATCCAGATACGAGTCGCGGAATCAACTTCTTTTAAACCTTGGCCTCCAGGAAGTCCAGGATTATATATATGAACGCGTGAGCACCATCATCGCCGAAGTCGGTGTTGATTATATCAAATGGGATATGAACCGCCCTTACCAGGGTGTCACGATGCATAACTATGATCGCAATCCAAAAGAAGCGTGGGTATTGGCTGCGCGAGGCTATCACACCCTGCTTTCCAAGCTCAAGAAAAAGTACCCCCAGCTTTGGATCGAGAGCTGCTCCAGCGGAGGCGGCCGTATGGACTTAAGCGTCCTCGAGTATGTCGATCAAGTCTGGACGAGCGATAACACGCGTCCAGACGCTCGCATATTGATTCAGTACGGTGCATCTCTGTTCCTTCCACCTCGCACCATGTATGGTTGGGTCACCGACTCAGGCACAGACAACACAGTCAACATTCCTTTGTCATTCCGTTTCCATATCTCTTATATGGGTGGCCTTGGCATCGGCTCCAACTTGAACAGATTCACGGAGGAAGAACTCGAGGAGACCGCAGCATGGATCAAGTTGTACAAGCAGCTGCGACCTGTGATCCAGAACGGCGATCTGGACTGGCTTGTTCCGCCGTCACGTGTGGGCGAGCTCCTGGCTGTCTCTCAGACCACGTCTCATGACCAATCAAAGGCGGTGGTTCTTGGATTTCGGCAGGGCAGCCCTTTCTCAGACGTGTTGAGCCCAGTTCGACTGCGGAATTTGGATCAAGAAGCAGCGTATAAAGTACAGGTGTGGTACACAAGTCCAGATGCACCAGCAGAAGAATATGAATTGTCCGGTTCCCTGATAATGAGTCAGGGAATTAAACTTGATGGCCTGAATTTTGCATTCTTTAGAAGTGCTGTTGTGTATCTGCAAAAGAATTGGATATAATAGCATCTTTGCTTGAACTACCCCGAGTAAAAGGTTGTCAAATCTATCCAGTCAGCACGTCACGAACTCTTCCGTTTATTTTTTTCGGCTCACCAACATCTGGATCCTCAAGTGGGCGTTGCGCAGTTGCCCGGAAGATAGCCACTTATCGAGTATGATATCCTATGAGTCAAGAGAGAGAGGAGATGAACCCATGATCCTTCTCGCAGCTTGACCTTACTAGCTGCGGAATTCAAAAAAAAAATTTGTGGTTAAATCCACGTCAAGGTGTCCATTTTTTTTTGTTCTCTCAGTCCTGCCCGTCTTTTGCTTTTCTGACCAGTTCCGGCGGTAAAGGCATCTCGAAGCGACAAAACAGATCATTGCAACTATCCTTAGAGAGGCTGTCTTCATTTTGATAAAGATCCACCACTAGAATATCACTCACCCGAGACACACTACTGTCCCGCTCAATCGATCTATTTCTTTCTGTTGATCGTCTCTGGACAAAAAGACCTGCTTCCATAATATCTTACAGTATATACTGCATACATACGACAACACCTACAAGCACACACGAACACGCACACACACGTACACGCGCACATACGGTACATCGGCCTGTTCCTTCCCATTCGTCAGCTTGCATTCGAACTTATACAAATTAATTCGACTCAGCAACGCTGCAAAGAGATTCCGAACTTCAATTCAGCATGGACCAAATAGAACAAGCCGTGATTTATGCCTTAGGACCTCAGGTGGATCCTAATTTAAAAGCACAGGTAGATTTGGTTTCATCAGCACGCGCGCCATGAAACGAAGGCGATTGTGTTGCCGCGAGCTGATAAATCGAAGGGGTCCATGATACCAGGTGATATCGCATGCTAATTATTGGAGCTTCTAGGCAAACGCTTATTGTGAGCAAGTCAAAAATGCACCGGAAGGTTGGCAAATGTGCTTGCAGCTTTTTATGAAGCAACCTAAGGCGTAAGTGAACAATGGGGAATCTAAAAAACGCGTACGGAAAGGGAGGCGTCTCAAGATTTTTCATGACGGAAATAGAGTCGCCGAGGCTCGTTTCTTTGCTTTACAGGTGCTCGAAAACACGCTTCAAAATCGGTGGGTATAAACATACCGTTGGACTGTAGCAAGCGATGGGATCGGATGAGCCGAATATGGATGCCTAACTAGATTCATGCGCATATTATAGATACGAGTCCTTGGATAGTAATGCAGTAGAATATATTCGGCAGACGATGATGGAGTATCTCCGCAGAGAGTTTGTGGAGAACACAGATAGCGCATCTGAGGAATCATGTATGCCCCCTACCACCGCATTTCATCCATTCATGTGCGTACGTATAGCTCTAACAGATCGACCACTACCACATAGTCATACGCAACAAGGCAGCGCAGTCTATAACCCTTCTTTTTGCTCACGTATACCCTGCGGTCTGGCCGAACTTTTTCAAGGACATGATAGCGCTTGTGCAAACTCCATCTGGTACACAGAGTCATGAGAAGGCTGCTGACTTTTTCCTTCGGCTCTGTATCAGTATCGACGAAGAAATTGCACGTCTTGATATTCCTCGCAACCGGGATGAAGTCGTTCGGAATACTTCGATCAAAGACAATATGCGATTGGGAGATATTCAGATGTTGGCATCATTCTGGTTTGAACTCCTCCAGGAATTTAGGTCGCATCAACCGACTATTGCAGCGCTTGCACTGCAGAACATTGGTGCGTACGTTGCTTGGATGGATATCTCGCTCGTTGTGAACGACCAAGTGATGAGCGCTTTATATGAGCTCTTATCTGATCGAAATTTGTGTATTCCTGCATGTGAATGCTTGGCCGAGGTAAAATATGAGTTGGATTTTTTGTCTGATATCGAGACTGAATACCTTGGAATGGAAAAAGGTAGTGAGCAAAGGTATGCTCCCGTTGGATAAGCTCAGGATGCTGCAGATGCTCAATATCACGGATACGCTGAGCCGCTTGGATATGGTAATGGAAAGATTTGGTATGAAAAGTAGATCGTGCTATTAATATAACTGTCAGTCCGATGAGAATTTTGCCGAGCATGTCGCCCGTCTCGTCAACGCCTTGGGAATTGAGCTTTGCAAAATATATGCGGATAACTCTTTGCCTGCTGATGCAAAGGGTATGTCAGGAAGAGGTGTTATTTCCATTTGAATATTATATTTAACATCATTGTCGTTTGTAGCAACTACCTATGCTTTGATCGAGCACGCGCTTCCGTATCTGCTCAAGTTTTTAGCGGATGAGTATGATGACACGTGCACAGCCGTTTTCCCGTTTGTCAATGACATTCTGACTATTGTAAGTACAATTTGGAGAGTATATATTGATAAGATGACCTCATGATAACTAATATCCTCGAAAAGCTCAAGAAGCAGAAGAAGACAATGCCGTCCTACACCCAATCACAGCAGGAATTTTTGGGTTCGCTATTGAATGTCATTATTATGAAAATGAAATATGATGAAGAATCGGAATGGGGCAATGATGAAGACGAGCCGGAGGAAGAAGCGTTGTTCATGGAGCTCAGAAAAGTAAGGGTGGTGTTATTCGTTGGGAGCAGCGTGTAAACTAAGGATGTATGATAGAACCTCCGGATATTTGCTGATCACATTGCAGCGATCAATGAACCACTGTACGTCAACTATGTTCATTCTATTGTGATGGATACTTTGTCCCAATACAAGTCAGGGGCCGAATTGGACTGGCGTGCGGTTGAGCTCTGCTTATATGTTCTTTACACATATGGCGAAGCATTACCGAAGGCTGCTATGCAGTTCGTTAACAAGAACGACCCGAACACACTATCTCCATTGGGCGAAATGGTCTTAGAGATCGTCACATCAAGTAAGCCTGTCTTCTTGAGCCGAGGAAGAGGGAAATGTTAATGATCCAAAATAGATATATCCACCTACCCTCACCCATCCGCCTCCCTCCAGTTTTTCGAAGACATTTCGCGGTATTACCAGTTCTTTGAACATAGACCCAATCATCTTCCCCAAGCCCTGGCGGCATTTGTCAATGCCCAAGGTCTTCATCACCCTTCAAAGCCTATCCGAACCAGATGTTGGTACCTCTTCCATCGCTTTGTAAAGAACCTGAAATCCAAAATGGGTGAATATGTCGATACGATCCTTAATTCGATGGGGGATCTTCTGATGATCCAGGCTGAGCCTCCTGTGCAAATCAGCACAGCGGACGGCCTTCCGATCCCGGCGGCATCCACATTTGACACCCAATTGTATCTTTTTGAGACTGTGGGCATGCTGATTTCCCTAGAAGGAATGGATGAGATGAAACAGACGGAGTATTTGAAGATTGTACTGGAGCCATTAGTTGACGGTATCCGAAAATCCATGGAGCAAGGCTACAATCCAGAAGATGAACTCTATCTACTCCAATTACATCATTATATTATGGCTATTGGCAGTGTAGCAAAAGGTAACGGAAAAGGCACATGAGTCACACCGATTATTTATTGCATTGCGTAGGATTTCCAAACGCGCCTAAAGAAAGCGCATGTGTCCGACCCTGGGCTGTTGTATTCAAGCAAGCGACTGAAATCATTCTTACCGTCCTTCACACCTATAATCAGTTCGTCCAGATTCGGGATGCTGCGAGATTCTCCTTTGCCAGATTGATCAACTGTCTTGGCTCAGAAGTTCTCCCCTATCTTCCAGCGTTGATTAACAGTCTTTTGACGGAATGTCAGTTATCCGAACTGATCGATTTTCTTCCGTTCATTGGGTTGGCTGCGTTCAGATTCAAGGTATGCTTCCTTATGCTTCGCTAAACGAATATCTGCTAACTATTTAATAGCCGATGATCCAATCGATTGTTGATGAGCTGCTTTTACCTTTGGTTAAACGAGTTTTTGACTTCCTTAATACTACGCCAAGTGGAACAGATGAAGCAGTACTCTTGATTGATCTTCGCAAGGCCTACCTGAATTTTCTCATGAGTTTATTCAATGCCGACATGGAGGGCGTGCTAATTAGTGAACGTAACATTGGATATCTGGATACCATTATGCAGACAATCTTGCATTTTGCCAAGGATAACAATGATCCAACAACCCAGAAGATGGCATTTGGTGTGTTTCTCAAGATGGTTACTTCGTGGGCTGCTGGGAGAGGTGTTCCTGGCTTTGAACATTTTATGTATAAAGAGGTTGTTCCTGCTACCTTCACTGTACCAATGCAAGTATCATTCAACTTGACGGACGGGCAATCTCTCTTGGTAAGTGATGGTTACTATCTCCCAACCGATGAGATGGTATCTCACCGGTATGCACGATATCTAATAGGTATTCAGCGAAATTACAAGCATTCAAAAATCACTCTATGAGAAGCATGGACCTGAATTCTTGGAATATATGAATAACGTGTACTTGCCATCCATCCAATGTCCGGCGGAAACTGCATCTAGCTACTGCCAAGCATTGCAACAGTTCGATGCACGAGCCTTCAAAAAGTATTTCCAGGTAATATAAGTGTGATGGTTTTTATAATATTATTATAGCTAATATTTTTAACACATACTGGTGTTATTCAGAGCTTCATTTCAGAAGCAAAAAGTGCCTAGTTAATACCTTCCTTCTCTCTCTGTCTCTCTCTCTAATCGATACGCATTTAAATAAAACCCCACGCCATCCCCTTGTTTCAGCCAACATGAAATGTCATGTATTTACATGCTCTTGCTTAAGAAGCCTAATGTGACTTGAGGGAACAAGACCTATCTCGCGACCTATTTTTGCTATGTACCATCCGTCTTCACTGTCTTCTGATGCGAGGACTTCAATGGGCTGGTTCTTACGAAAGCTAATGTCGCCGATGCCCTGGGCTTCGTAAGTGCTTATGGCGATGCCGAAGCAAGGCGACATGCGGTCGTTTGAGAGTGAGATGTCTTGGTGTTCGTACGTGTTTGGGATGATACCGAGGCCCTCTCGACGGTTGGATGACAGGCCTGAGATGCTTGGGTCTTCTTGAGCGTCATCTAGAAATTTCGGTGGGGGAATGGGAGTGGTTTCTTTTCAAAAAGGTTCAGCATAAAAAGAGGCTCAGGCGGGCTGTCGCTGTGCTTCTAACGCGTCTTCCTTCATTTACCTGACTTCTGGTGGTGGGATAGTTCAAGCAATTCGATGATCTCTGAAACAGGAGTCACGCGGTCGCAATAATCGTCCATACTATTTCGACGGATGGACGGCAAGTGTGATATCTGGGAGGAAACATGGTCCAGAAAGAGCCTGTGTATTGTACATTGCAGTCCAAGCAGCTGCGCTAATAGTATTTGCATGATCTGATCGACGTAGCTGAAGAGCACAGGCAGCTCGTTCTTGAGCTTTATGTTCTGTTCTTCGTAGTCCCGCGCAGCTGTACCCTGAAATACGTACAACGTTTTCTGTCAAATATAGCTGTTCCGCAGAGGATTGTGAGGATCGGGAGAGATGATCTATACCTTCTCATCGCCCTTGCAGCGATCGTAATCCGACTTCTTTCTTGACCGCGTTGCCATTGTTTTTTCAGCCTCAGCTAATACCTGGCCTAACTCATTCAATGATGCGAGAAGGACGTTATTGGCTGCATCCTAACAAAAGTCCACCCCTCCCGGGGGATGTTCCAGTCCCAATGAGCCCTCTGCATTATCATCGCACGCTAGAGAGAGAGAGAGAGAGAGAGGGAACCTCCTCAGCGAATGAATGCCTTAAAACTCACCATCTGAGCCCGGATCTGGTCACGGGTTTTTGTCGCGTCTGTCAAGTATTCTTCCAAATTGCGTGCTCCAGGCAGTTGGGGATCATGATATACATTCCTGAACCGGTCGAGGAAATCGCATTGTGCAAGAATCGCATCTATGTATACATGCCTGAGCGCCATGACACCGTACACATTCGCCATGGTTGGAAGGTAGGAGAGGGAGATCTACAGACCTTGGACAGCGTTCTTGTATACCATAATATCGTTGTTCATCTTTGGCAGATGATAGGCGAGTTCGTTAAAGTGCAGTTGTAGCTTGAGGTATGCTTCGTCCATGGAGACTAAATACACACACACACGCGCGCGCGCACAAGTCGATCAGTCCCTCATTACCGCGTTAAAGATAAATTGATCTGTGCTCTATTTTTGCCTTCCGCATCATTCGTCTTGGATTTGATTCGATATGGTATCCGTGATAGGGCTTTTGAAAAACCTTTCCTGCATTCGGATCAAGATTATGTTAATCAAGCTACCCTTATCATTATTCCTCCCAGTTTCATGGTCAAGATACCAGCTCATTGACTTTCTATAATCTGCGCAAGGAAGAAAGGAATGAGGGAAGAGTCCAAATGGCCCGGATGAATAAGGCAAGTGTGGCGGTGGCGCCACATATACTCCGATGAATTGTCTAAATTGATTGGTGGTTTTGGTTTGGAAATGGGTTTCATAGGTTTTTTTTTTTTCTGGGGGTGCATGTGTGAGTGACTCTCTCTCTCTCTGTGTATCTCTCGCTTTTCGCTGGTTCATCTGGAGCTTGCCATTCTGATAAAGAGTAAAGACACAGTGGTGATGATGGCGTCACAATAAATATATGCACTTAAAGAAAGAAAAAGCGGAATTCACGAGGGAGTGTCTATGTGTCTCCTCGTAAACAGGTCGACAAGCAGCGTAAAAGTAATTCCTTACACAACGGTTTTGATAAGCAGAACCTTATCGTAGGGCGCCCTGTCCGCCATGTGCCATGGTAACTCATCCTTTCTGCATGGTTGTCTACGTTTCGGAATGGATAATGAGCAAGCAGGTGTTGAGCATATCATGGAAGGATGTATGATATGCAATTGTGTGTGTGTGTGATGGCCCTCCTTGAAGTGAAGCCACGACGACAAGGCTTGATGGGCGGTGGTGGCGTTTGATGGAGGATTTGCTTGGGCGTGAAGAAAAGGGACAGGCTAATTTTTTTTTTAGGAAGTAAGTCGCATGTCACACTCAAATGTCCGCACCGGGAATACGTACTGCCTACCCCCCAAATTGGTTTGGTTCTCCCGTGACCTCGAGTTACAGTTTGAAAGTTTACTTTTCCGTCACGGTGAGTCACTCAGTTTTAACATCAGATTAGAATAACGTCTACGATTTTTTGATCTGGTAAGAATAAAAAGGGAGAAGGTATGCCAGAGAACAATAGATGAATGAAATTTGGCTCTCTTTCCTGCCATCCTATGTTGACTTCTCTGGGGTACGTGCTTACAGATGGAAAAAGAAACGTAAAAACCGCACAAAAGAAGCGGGGAAGGCGAGCGGTGTTTTTATCGTGTTTTGATCGGATGCAAGTCTTCCCAAAAATCAATTTTTAAAACCCCCATTTATTTTTGTTTTTTCTAGCACCCCTTTTCTTCTTTTACAAAACAAAAAAAGCCATGTGTGGTATTTTTGCCGTTTACAACTACCAGGGCGATGCCGAAAGCTACCGCCAACGTGCCCTCTACTTGTCAAAGAAGTACGTCTATTCTGCGTGACTGTGGTTGGAATGGACAAAGAATTGACATTGTAATGCCGCGTTCTTTCTTCAGAATCAGACATCGTGGTCCTGATTGGTCTGGCTGCTACGTCACTGGCAACCACATTTTTAGCCATGAGCGTCTTGCTATTGTTGGTGTCGGTAAGTTGCTGACTGCTACTGGGAGGTTTTTTTTAGAGCATGTCTGATTAAAGTATGGGTAGATACCGGTGCTCAGCCCCTTGTGAGTGACGATGAAAGCATTGTTCTTTGCGTCAACGGCGAGATCTACAACCACAAGCAGTTGAGAAAGAACTTGAAGGAGAAGCACAACTTCCAAACCCACTCTGATTGTGAAGTCATCATGCACATGGTAAGATATATGAAAGATAGTTATAAGGGATCCAGGGACTCATCGGTCTCGGGAATTCTATAGTACAAAGAGATGGGCACAGAGCTTGTCCAGCAATTGGATGGTATGTTCTCGTTTGTTCTTCTGGATGTCAAGCGCAACCGTGTGATTGCTGCACGTGACCCCATTGGCATCACAACCCTTTACTACGGCTGGAATTCGAAGATGCCCGGCACGGTTTACTTTGCCTCCGAGCTCAAGTCGCTTAACGAGGACTGTGACAAGATCCTTGCGTTCCCTCCTGGTCATATCTACGACTCGGAGACTCAGCAGACCACCCGCTGGTTCAACCCCACCTGGTGGGATGGTGAGCGTGTGCCCCATAACCCTGTTGACTACAAGGTTTTGCGCGACTCGCTCGAGAAGGCTGTCCGTAAGCGATTGATGGCCGAGGTGCCCTACGGTGTGCTTCTGTCCGGAGGTCTTGACTCGAGCTTGATCGCCGCTATTGCTGCGCGCGAGACCGAGAAGATTGCGTCCGGACAAATCAGCAGCGTTGCGGATGATGATCGATTTGACGAGAGCGGCCCGACCCTCTGGCCTCGTCTCCACTCATTCTCGATCGGCCTCCCGGGTTCGCCCGATCTCATTGCTGCCCGTGAGGTGGCTAAACACCTCAACACCATTCACCATGAATGCACCTTCACTATCCAGGAAGCTCTCGATGCTGTTTCCGACGTCATCTACCACCTCGAGACCTACGATGTGACCACCATCCGTGCTTCTACTCCCATGTACCTGCTATCTCGCAAGATCAAGGCCATGGGTGTTAAGATGGTGCTTTCCGGCGAGGGCGCCGACGAAGTCTTTGGTGGCTACCTGTACTTCCACTCTGCTCCTGATGATGCCTCTTTCCATGCCGAGACCGTGTCTCGTGTCAAGAACCTTCACTATGCTGACTGCCTTCGTGCCAACAAGTCGACCATGGCTTGGGGTCTTGAAGCCCGTGTGCCTTTCCTTGATAAGGCTCTTCTCGAAGTTGCCATGAACATCGACCCCAAGGATAAGCGTCCCAACCTTGCCGAAGGCCGCATGGAGAAGTACATCCTTCGCAAGGCATTTGATACCTCTGACGAGCCTGGTGTGAAGCCCTACTTGCCTGACTCTATCTTGTGGCGCCAGAAGGAGCAGTTCTCGGATGGTGTCGGATACAGTTGGATTGATACCCTCAAGGAGGTCAGTTTGCAGAAGGTCTCTGATGAGGATTTCGCCAAGGCCGGCGAGCGATGGACGAAGGACACCCCCACCACCAAGGAGGCTTACATGTACCGTGTCATGTTTGAGGAGTGGTTCCCTCAAGAAGCCTGCACTGCTTCTGTTGTGCGATGGATCCCCCGCGCAGACTGGGGCTGCCCTGAAGATCCATCCGGCCGTGCCCAAAAGGCACACGATGCGGCTTATACGAAGAAATAATTGCGGGGAGGAAGTGCTCTTATCTTCACCACATCATACACCACACCCACACATATACATACGTTACACGCACACATGCTCTTATGTTGTCACAAACAAGATAAAGAAAAATGCACAATCCATTGTAGATATCATCGTTGTTTCTTTTCCCAATTCCATCTATATTAAAGGACTACAACCATACGCCGTTCACCTTGCTGCATTCTAGACAGCATCTCATGCTATTGTCAATCAACAGTGTTTGTTGTTTCACGTACGTACCAACGCGCTGAAAACAATGTACAAAATTTTATTGAACTACTAGTATCGTGTTTAAGCAAGTGGGCTGATGAGCCTGTAATAAAAGAAACATATGTTTAAGCAAGTTATGCAATATCCCGCCGCTTATTTTTTTCTTACTTGAGCAACGAGGGTCTGGGGTTACTGCGAGTCATGCCAAGATAAATGACAACGGGAATGAAGCCCCAATGCAAGACTTGCTTGGAAATGTCAATCACCTACCATCCGTCAAGAATGTAGAAGAAAAGCCTCCCCGATGAGTGAACTGCGCAAGATCGCAAGAGGCCCAGGTAATGCAATGCTCACCTTCCAGATGGATTCCTTGGTCGAGTCGTTCATTTTTGTTAGGTAAACGGAGAGGTCTCGGCTTAAAAACAAACTTCACAAGGGCTTCTGATTAAAAAAAAATATGCCCGTCACTCGCTTCTCCCGACGTATCACGTGATCAGATGTGGCGCCTGAAGCGATACCAACTTTTTTTTTTTAATTTCTCAAAAGGTTTACTTATTCGATGATGCATGCTTGTGAATGATAGCTTTTCAAACAAAGATAGGGCATGGTGGAGTAGTGTAAATAGAAATAAATACTGAAATATAATAAAATTATGAACAATCCATGGAAAACACCGTGCGGGACGACGAAACAATCATAGCTTAAACAAGAGAACAAGAAGGACAATGTATGTTGCCATGGTCACTGCAGTGGTTAAGATCACCCAGTCACCACTTGTCTTGAACGGTATAGAAAGGTCAAAAACGTCTCCGGCCGTGCGTCGGCGCCATACCGCAATCGCCAACATGGCGAGGCCAAATACAAAAAATGTAATCCCAATTTTGTAAAATTCGCGAGTGAACACTTTTAGAATGAGCAATCCAGTTGAAAATGCTGCGAGTGCCGTACGCCAGTATGCACCCTCAAACGTCCGCTGGCGGGCTAATGACGAGGAAAAGTTCTCCGTATATTACTGTGTTTTTCCTTTTTCTCCCCACCCTCTTTCCCTCAATGTACCTCGTAAATCTTGTAACTCTGTCAAGGTCAATAGTACCGACTGTTTCCGGTGGCCCCGTACCATGGTTTCCTGACTCTTTTTTCTGCGGAGCATGGTGTCGTATCTCAAAAAGTTGATTGCAATAATGGGAGGAGGTCGAACAAACTTTCTCTCTCTGTCTGCAGGATTTCATCTCCCCCACCTCACATTTGTGTCCATGTGCTGGGTCCCAAATGCATGTATTTCGGAGCTGGAGACGGTTTCACCAAACACGTACGATGTTTTGCCCATCCTCCCTTGGAAGCATTTAGCATCGGGGCATAACCATTTCTCTAACCTGGACAATCTGTTTTCCTATGGTTGCAATTTCTATCAGAATTGCAAAGGCCTCTCACTGATCATGGGTCAGATGCTACTCCTTGTGAAGAAGAGGAATTGTACTGTACAATGTAAAAAGATATGCCATACTTGTTCTAGTCATAGTCAATAGGGCTTCGATAGCAAATGAGCAGCATAGGAAGAATAGAGCCAGTTAGTATTGTTATTATTTGACTCATCAGGTTAAACTGCTGCGCATAGTCAAGTCAAATGTACTATACTGCAAGATGATCCAGTATCGGTATCAGTCGAACGGGGCTGAAAACGAGGAGGATTTCGGTGCTCCTCAGGTTTTAATGCTCGCCCGGCGAGAAAAATTTAGGTGCTCTTTTCCCAGAATATCAAGCCGCTTAGGAAGTGTTGCTTAAAAAGAGTCATCTCAGCACTGTGGAATTGAGTGTAAACACGACTTTGATAGACAAGCATGTACTAAAGCAAAGTCACAGCCGATCACAGTTCTCCCGGATTTATTGCTTTACTGCGTCTCAAAGCTGCCTTCATGAATGCCCAGCAGAAGTTCGCTTTGCAAAAGATTTGTATCAGTAGAGACGTCGTGGAATAGTCATCTTGGGTTAAAAGCTAATATAATACGCCATCTCGTGGCATATGACCAAGTTATTACTGAATAATGGTTGCCGTTGTATTCGCCTCTTAACGACGTTTTAACTATAACGGTGCATAAAATATAGGGATTGTGGTAAAAAACGGATCCAGTACTAAAGACAGTAAACGGCCTCGCATACGCTGCTCCTCATTATAACAAATGAACACAGTATTAAGTGCACTGATGCACTTCAGTTGAACCTTAATACTGAAGGTAGATACTTATACAGCCTGCATAACTGAACAACCACAGCAACAAAAGGCTTTCCCTCCATACGAACAATAGGAAACAAGGATCATGGATTTAATACTTATTCCATTATTCACACGCCTCTCAGCAATAATTGCGCCTACAACAAGCGCTCTTTATAATGGATGCCGTTAAACCGAAGATTCGCTATCCGGAATGAATTCTGCGTCCGCTCACTTCGTGGACAGACGCTTTTCGGTATTCTCTATACCTGAACTTCCCAACCCTTTCGGTATAGGAAATAGCCAATAAAAATGCGTAAATATACCTCTGCTTTATTGCTTTGCGGCAAAATCAGCGAAAGTTCTCAGATTTTGGGCTTCCTCGGTGGACAGTAATTTTCTCTGCCTAGCAGGCACGTCAAAATGTGTCAGAATGGATAGTTGCTGCAAAACCCTGATCAGGCCTTAGCAGCTTGTCTTCTATCTAAAGGATGTCGCTGATATGACCTTCTATTAAACGGGTTATTATGCAGGGAATTACTCAGGTGCAAGAGTTCAACGATCACGAGCAAAGCACTGCAGATGGCAGAGGATTGCAGAAAGGAAAAATGAAAACCTAAGGACAACGCAGAACGTACCCTGATGGAGACATTGAAAATTCCTTGAACTTAAAACCCTAAAATGTTTGAGCCATGAGACATCAATGACAAGTGTTGCTGAGAACTGTTACAATCTCAGGCTGAATGATTTCCATAACGTTGTCCAACATTTCAGTATACAGTGGCCGCCCACTATAATGTTATCCGTTACAAGGATATTTCGCTATAGTGATACGCTTTTACGGAACCATATTTGCCGGGCAGGGCTTATCCCAACCCGTTATAGTGATACTCTTGGTTCCCACCAAATCATATCACTATAACGGGCGTCCACTGTAAATGCGAGAATAAAGAGCGAATGTAGATGTTCGTATGGTGAAACATGTGCGACTAGGAGTTTCGAAAAAAGCATATGAAATGAGTGCACCAACCACACTGTCCATGACAAGGCCAGGGTTTTCAAGCTGAATGTATATAGGATCCGGATCATCCACACATTCTCCATGAAGTGTGTGCACTCATGCTATATCCGAATGCACTGACAAGAACCTACATCTTCTGTCTAAGAGGTATCTCCGGAGATTTGAAGGACCTTGGCTATCAAGCAATGCTCCGCCGATGTATACATGAAAGTCGACTACAAACTGTCATTAAAATCGGACACGATTTCCAGGGTAATAGATATATAGAGCGGTGGATGCAAAAATCCAAAAAGCTTGATTGGGTCTGCCAACGGTACTTGACTCGGTTTGTTTTCTTGAGGGTTCTAGGTCCCTTCATATTCGGCAAGAAGCGCAACATAGCAGTGTTCCAAAGTAGAGACTATCGCAGCGACTATTGTACCAAACATAACAACGAAGACGACGGCGATCTTGGGAATAATTTTACCATTAGGGATTATTCAACGTGGCCTGAGGCTAGCACAGCGATTTCCAAGAATTATCTCAGCTTTCTTAAGGGTGGTAGTGACAACGCATCTACTCATCAGAGGATGGCTACTGATATTTGCCGTGATGAGCCATCGGTACACATCTGAATTGTCTTTGGTGTCAAAGGTGGCAGCAGGATGAGACTTGTATTTTCTCTGCTGGCTAATAAATTTCTTTTAGCTCTTGGTATGAGAAGTTATGCCATTTTATGCGATCTTTCTTGTATTTTGTGTGACATTACTTTATAGTGCAATAGGAAAATAAAGTAAAGTACAGCCGCCCGTAATCAGAAATTTGGGCCTTTATTGTATGGGCTTTTTTCATCACCTTATCGAAACTCAGCATGCTCACGGGCGACATTCGCTGATTTTTTTTTTTTTTTTATCCAGGAGCTGGATCCGAAATTTGAATGGATGTCCAGGTACTGGTTTAATTAAGTTGTGTCGCACGCGCGAGTTTTCTTTTTCTCTCTCATCATCGACCAACCCTCGCTGACGGTGAAATATGTACGTACATTATCAGAAAGGTAGTCCTTCTCGGTTACTCAAAGAATGGTTATCTGGGAGTACAACTTTTGACGACGGCGGGGCGCGTGGGTGTGATGTGTGTGCGGTGATCCAAAATGGATGCTCATTTCCATGTGCGCGCACAACAGCAAAAGAGGTTAGATCAATGTCCTCGGTTGGTTAACAACAAGACAGTCGGGACTCATTCCATGGATGACATTTGCTTGTTCGACGGTTTCTGACGTTTTGCTCGGTCCTCTTGGTCAACATAGCTGGATAGGGTCATCAGCAAATATTTGGCATCAACATTCCCTCTCTGTGTGATAGTACACCGGCACAAGAGTTCATAATAAAAAAGATATCCCAAAGGAACGGATGAGAAGATGGAGGCCCAGATCAAAGCTCACTGTTGGCTATAATTGGTGGTGGGGGTTGGTAGTGGTTGTGACACGCACACAAGATACACGCATTCGGTGATTGGGTCGAGTGATAATTTCGAAGGATTCTGTGCATCCATGAATTAAAGTGCAACAATGAGCAGGAAGTCGAACAGAGGTTGACCTTCCCTTCCTCCCTCTCTTTTCTTTCTTCTTCCTTTCTCTTCCCCGCTTGCTTCGCTTTCCCTTCCCTTCCCTTCCCTTCACATGCGTCAGTGGTTCGTCGCCTTCCTGCTCCTTCATTTCATTGCCCTTGTCGTGGCGCAGAGCGATGCCACCACGGGCGCTCCTGCTCCCACCACACCTGCTCCCACTACCGCAGAACCGCCCAAAACCACCCCTCCCCCAGCCTCAACCTCCGCTCCTCCTGCACCAACCACGACGCCACCACCACCACCCCCAACAACTACCCACGACGTAACCTCTTCAGCAGCCACAACGACATCGAATCCTCCGTCCTCGTCCTCTGCCTCGCAAACAACAACCACTTCGTCTGCGGCCTCCACATCCACCAATCCTACCTCGTCCAGCGCTCTCACTGCTTCCAACTCGCTCTCATCCACGAGCCAGTCTGCCTCCCAGAGCGGATCCGTGACAGGTACTCCCACCGCCACTTCCACTGGATCTCCGAAAAAGGACGACGACGGTTTGCCCATCGGCACCATCGCAGGTGCTGTTGTGGGCGGCGTAGGTAAGCGAAATAATCTAGGATGGAACCGGGGGGGGATGAAAAGAGCAGGGTGGGGTGATATCATTTTGCGAAGATGATCAGAATCAACCCTTCGCCTGTCCCCATGGAGTGTGTCAGCGAAAAAAAAAAGTTCACTCAAACGTCATGACGTTTTAGTTGGTATTGCCCTCATCGGTGGTTTGATCACATTCATCAACCGACGTGGTGGATGCACTAGTAAGCGTACGAAGCCCAACAAGGCTGATTACGAAGACTTCGGCATGTCCGAGACAGATTACCCTCATCATCGATCTCCTGCCATGGCACCGGCATCTCCCATGGTAGCAGCTGCAGGAGGGATGGCCGTGGGGGCAGCAACAGGTGCAACGGCTGCTGCTGCTGTTGCGTCGCCGAGAATGAACGATGCTTACTATGACGGCGGGCTTCAGCAGGGCGGCGCTTACTACGGTCAAGACCATCAGCAGCAGCAGTATTACTATCAGGATCAGGAGATGCAGCAGGGCGGCTATTACCAAGACCCTTACGGTAATTCCCAGACACCGGTCATGGCATCCAATGGCGCTTACCAGACCCACTACGATCCCAATGCCGCGGCGTACTACTATGACCAGCAGCAGCAGCAGCAGCAACAGCAGCAGCCATATCCTCATGATAACTCTGGCTATTACAAGCCGGATCTCGCCGATGCCAACCAGCAACATCGATAGAAAATCATAACGTGTAACAAACAAAAAGCGTATATACATATATATATATATATTATATTGAGAATCATCTATCTCTTTGTTGTTGTTGTTGTTGTTGTTGTTGTTGTTTCTGCAGACACCTTCTTTCGACATCGTCCTTACCCCTTCGTTTGCCTCACACTACTGCCCCTTTCATATATAAATATACACCATTTTTCAAAATCAAAATCGCACCCTGCCAGTTCTGAAGTCGCAGGATCGCAAAAATACAAATCGCATTTTTGCCCGGAAATCTTTACGCGTGATGACAAAGCAAAAGTCGCATACATACACGGAAAGATGTCGCAAATCCATCTCATCCTTATGACTCTTTTTATAAACTTTTACATTTTGAAATGAGCAATCTATTATTTTACAACGATGGCCAAGGTCATGTCGCTGATGAGGAAATGTACTCACTTCAATCCGTTTGTTCTTACACTGAATATCTGCGTAGCATATCGTGCAAAGATAACTCTGAGTTTACTCTCTCACACATTCCCAAGCGAAAGGATACATACATTCGGATGAAAGAAGCGGGGATCAACGGCAGTTACACAGCATACACTGATCAAGGCAAGGTCAGATGTTTCAAACTGGTGTTTGAGGAGGTATTGAGTGCATCAGTTGCAGCAAAAAAGCTAGGACTCCATGTTCGTTCAGCACAGCGATGGGCATTGCAGTAAGAAAAGGACCCTGACAGCATTTTAAGAAACGTAGAAGCAGAGGGCCGATCGTGTATTCTCAATGAAGAGCATTTATTGTTCTAGAATGCAATTGTCGCTAAAAATAGCCGTACTCAAAAGAATCCTATATCGAGAAGAGTAAGTTTATTCTTGGAAAGAACAAAGAACTATCAGAATGTGCTTGTTGCTTTTGTCAATGAGCCATTTAGCTGGTTATCAAATGGAATAATGAAGTAATGGCTTTCAGGAGACTCCTGTGTTCTCATTGTAATATTCAGAGAAATTATTCATTATGTACCTACACTTCCTGAACGTATGGATAAGGATGACAGCAGTGTCGTGTTTTGTTGTGTTGTAAGAGACTGAGAGAGTACGAAAAGAAATACAATCTTCCTACACTACACAAGTGCCGGATATGTATCGGATTATTCTTGAGATGGTCTCTTGGAATTACTTGTTGGAATTGTTTGGGATTTCATTGTTGATTTCAGACCTCCCTCACGTCGATACAGTGGCCGCCCGTTATAGTGATACCCTCGGTTCCAGGAAATCGCATCACTATAATGAATTATCACTATAATGAATTGGAATAAGCCCTACCTGGCAATTTTGTCCTTCATAAAGTGTATCGCTATAACGAATTATCCATTATAATGAATATCACTATAACGACCGGCCACTGTAAAACCTCATTAAAGAACCCAGTGGGAAAAAGAAAAACACTGTGGAGATGGATCATTGCTGACACTATAAATAGTGATGCTCAAGCAAACTGTCCCTTTCCATTATCCACATACAAAACTAGAGCCCATTCAGCCTACAGGAAATAACACAGCACCACATTTACGGTTGAAAGGTAATACGGCCGCTTTCATACTCGGCTCTGCGATACTAAGAAATAATATACCCTAGGTCTTCACCCACCAAATGGCCCAACCCCACCGCCCCGTCATTCCCGAAGGCATGCGCACTGGCCACAGCATTGACCGCACTGGCCGTATAATTGGGGTGAAATCGTCCATACGGGGCATCGGCTGGCGACAGCAGTACCGTGAACGTCTGTATCAGTTGGTCGACCTTGGTCCACAACATCACAACACAGGCGTACGCGTTCGCCAAATATATTTTCATCAACGAGGCAGCGCGCGATCCAACTTTTAACATCCAGGAAAACATCACGGAGAAGTTCTTTCAGAAGTTTGGCTCTCCATGGTTAACAAAGCCGAACGCCGCACCCAAGGTGAAACTGCCCGCATCCGAGAACTAATTAATCGCCACAAGGATGAGTACCTTTGGATATCCGGATACAACAGGCCTGCGTTCCCTTATTCCCAGCAATGTTCTTCTTACGAAGGCACCAAGATTTATACTGCTTACGTGAATAATGTCCACATGCGGTTCGGGCAACACCTTCGGCGTGTCATCAATGTCATCCTGAATCTTCGTCAGCGAAAAGCCGACCGCAAGCGAGAGTTAATCGCACAGGGTCTAAGCCCCGATCAAGTACGCCAGGACCTTTATGAAACCATCACCCGGCATGCCACAGGATTCAAGCTAGCAATTGCCCGTCGAGGTGCTTTGAGGGAAGACATTAATGCCGAACCTGGATTTCTTCGGGAAGCATACGATATCCTACAACCTGTCTTAAACGCTTACCCCCGAAACCACCAATTCCAACACCAGAGTATCTATTACGACGCCAAGGCCAATCCTGTTAAGCATTTCAACGCCTTCTTCCAGCTTGCACGCGTTTGTCAACAGAACGGAATACGCGGATTCAACTGTTTTCCACTTTGTCGCTCGTGGTCACCATGCTACATGGAGATCGATACGAAAATCCTTTGCTACCATATCCTGGGCTGCAAAATGGAATCCCACACAAGCAATATGGAGTACTGGAGACGTGTTGTAAACCTGAAATCAAGAGCTTTCAAACCCCAAGAATCCGAGCTGCTCCAATTCCGTGGGACTATTCACACTGACGGCGTCGGTGTTACTGTGTTCAAGAAGACAAATGGCCTTCAATCGGGTTTCGGACAGAGATTTGGCATCCAGAGCGAAGATATCGAATACGTCACCCCACAGATAGTCCGGAACGAAGACTATAGAGGACAATGGGTCACCATTGATCCTGGCAGAAGGGACCTGTTGTATTGCGTTCATGAGAACTCGTCACCCGACAACCACCAGACCTTCCGATATACAAAGCAGCTTCAAGATCATACACGGAAGACCAAACGGTACCGCAGACTCCGAGAACGACTCAAGTTAGAGCAACCCGAGGTCGCGTTGGCTGAGCAGAATCTATCTCAATTTCAAAGTCATACGCTTTCCGTGCCCAACTACGACGGATACCTCGCCGCCAAGAATCGGGTCTCTGTAGTTCTCAAGTCTTTCTACGCGACAACCACTACGAACCACCCGAACCCGCAATTTCATTTTCGAAAACTTCGCCTGTCAGCGTTTTACAAGAAGCAGCAAGCAGATGAAAAGCTTCTCGACTCTTTGAATGCGCAAGCTTGGCAGTAGATCCGTTTTCGTGATGGGAAATTGGTCTGCGCCGCATACAAGATATCACGAGCCTATCCGTGGTGTCGGCTTCCGGCGGCTGTTGAAGAAGAACAATTGCAATATTTATTTGATCGACGAGTACAAGACAAGCAAGTGCTGCCCTGTATGTGACAATGAAAGCCTTGCTACCTTTAAAATGGTTCCTAATCCACGCCCATATCGACGACCCGACAATCCGCTCACGATCTGCCATGGCCTGCTACGGTATGAAGGACGGGCATGTTGTGTTATATTTCCAAAAGATTATAATACAGTATTTTGATGTTTCAATAAATGCACAAATCAAAACTGTACAGCAGGCATGGCAGAGGGTGTTTGTCAACCAAGGTTATGGAACCGGGATCTGGCGGCGGCTCTCAACATGCATCATATCCTCCGGGGTCTTCGGGAAGATGGTATCATCCCAGCAAGGTTCCAGAGAAGAAATGCTGCACAAGCATCCGCAGCTGGTGGAAGGTCACAGTCACCTGAACCAGAGCAGCGCAGCGTGAGACTACGACGGGCAAGGCCAGGAAGGCCACGAGGTGCACGCTCTGGCGGGTCGAGACGACCGTAACCCCAACCAAGAATTTTCCGCGTCAGTTATCGCTGACGCACCCCAGGATAACCACAGCCCTTCGGGGCAAGCCCCCTTCCTTTGGAAGGACGGTGTGTTGTAAGTCAACGGGATTGGAGAAGGCGTAGTGTTTTCTGCTGACTAACAGGGTTTCATCCATGGATGCGAAATCTTTTTACCTATTGATACGACAAATTTATATAATTCTATGCGACATTTTTCTTGTATTTTGCACGACATTATTTTATCTTGTTTACGACATTTATTTTTGAAAATAAAGTATGTGCGCATATATTTACATACTTTTCGTTTCTTTCTTATTCCATAAATATAATTGACTTCATTGTGCTTTTATACAACACCTTTTCAAGAATGTGCGGACGCGACATAGTTCCGAGATATTTACGTCTTCATAACATGTGAAAGCGATCCAGGATCCCTTGGCATGACCTGTATATAGGCATGTTGGACACATACATATACACACAGATGCAAAGACAAAGATGCGAATATTATTTAAAAAAAAGGTAACATTGGAGAAAAAGGTCTTGGAATAAATGGAGGGTATAGAAGGATCATTTGGAGAGGAGAACAACGGGATGAATGGAGTGACGTATCAATGGATTACTACCTATAGCTCGAACCTGCGGATGAGGCTGTTTCTGTTCGAGTATCAGCATAGCCATTGACAGCTAAAACACCAGGAGTAAGTCATCAGCTACTGTATCAAAAGGGACAAGGACGCGAAGTCTGGTTATTTTTTTTTTACCTTGTGAGGCTTGGAAGGCCTGTCTCGCAATCTGCAGGTCTGTGTCGGTGGCCAATCCGTCTCTGTGATACTCCTCGACCGCGGCCAGAGCATGGCGAACGCCGTGCTCACAGAGACTTTTCCATTGGGCCAGGGCCAGCGGGATATTTTTCTCGGTGCCGACGCCCTTCTCATAACAGTAGGCGAGGTTCTCCTTGACGCTGACAATGGATTCCGGATCAGCATCCTGTTCCATCTTCAGTAGTGCGCGGAGGGCTTTGGCAGGATCATGCACAGGTGGGTACCAGTCATACAGGTGGTAAAGTGTCATCAGCATTTCAGCGTGTATCCGAACCCCACGATCGTCCTGCGCACTTGATGTGACAGCACGTTGAAGGCTTTGATAAGCTGTCCTGTGATGCTCATTGCGCTGGAGTTCGTTCGTGCTGTCGTTGGCCATCAGATGGAAGAGTCGCCCGAGGACAAAATCGAGGAGGGGATTCGTCTCTTGTGCGGAGGAGACTGCTTCCGCTCGTCGGTAGTATCCGAGGGCCTTGGTGGGGTTCTTCTCGTGGTATTGACCGAGCATAATCATCGAGTCGATATCGTCCATTTTGGCTGCGCGGCAAAAGTATGTGATCGCCTTGTTCTTGTCTTTAGTGATAGTGAAGGGTTTGTTCTCCCTGTCGGCCATCGAGAATCCGCGGTCATACAGAAAGCCAACTGCCTGGAGGGCAGGAAGGCATCCATGCTTGTCAGCCGCGTCCTTGTACGCCTTCCACCCTTTCTTGTAATCACGCATCTCCCAGTACGCCTCGCCGAGTCGGAATGTGGCGTCCGGGTGGTCCTTGAGTGCTGCCTTTTTGAGATAAGTGGCTGCGGCCACCACGTTCTTTTCGAGGCCGGCCTTGCCTTCGCGATGAAAGAGACCGACCTTGTACAACGCCGTGACATCATGTTGATCTGCCGCGTGGCGATACCATTCGAGCGCATTCACCTCGTCCTTGCGGCCATCCAAGTAAAGATTCGCAAGCGCCAGCATGGCAGGCACATATTTCCTGTGCAAGAGGTCCGCAGCTCGTGTGTACCATCTGATGGCTACCTCGTCATCAGGCGCACATTGTCCAAGGGAGTAAGCTGCTTTGCACCACCACAGCCGCTCGTGTGTATCCGTCTCGGGCGGTTCGGGCGGGAGGAGCGTCTCCAGATACTGAATTTTGTTGTTGTTTGTGCTGTGCGCCTGGGTTATCATGAACATGCGGAACTGGCTAAACCAGTGGTCAGATTCAAGCTCAAACCAGACCAATGCGTCTTGCTCGCGATGGTCGTCGTAGTAGAGCACCTCGCCCGCAGCGATCCGAGCTAGACGATGGCCCCCTTGCTTTCCTGCTTTGACATACAAATTGAATGCGGCCCGGTGGTTTTCCGAAGGAAAGAGGCCCTTGGGGTTGGTCTCGTACAGCTTGCCGAGCTCAAAACAGGCGTCCATGTCGCCCATATCGATCGCCTCGTCTAGTAGACAGCGGATGGTCCCTGCGACGGTACTGTCGTCCATGCCATCTTGGAGCAGAAGCAGCGCCATCTCACGTTTTGAACTGGCATTGCCCTTATAATCCCCCTTTTCGAACCAGTATCTTGCCTCGGCATGGTCATTCTCACGGAGCGCCAGCTTGCCTAGTTCGTAGTCGGCTTCTAAATGACCTTGATCAGCTGCCTCAGCCAGCCAGCGCTTTGCTTCTGATACGTCGGGCTCAGACTGGTGCAACAGCAGGTAGCCTTCGAAAAAATAAAAATCATTATTTGAAATGGGGGTTAGTTGGGCAGCGACAAATGGCATGACTAACTTACCCAGGAGAAAACGTGCTTCGCGGGCTTGTGTAACAGTCTCGGACGATGAGTGCGACCGCATCTTGTCGAGATGGGGCTCGAGTGCACGCAGACACGAAAATGCTGCTTCATGTTTGCCCTGCTTAAAATACAGCGAGGCAAGTCTGCACCGTACACGTTCCTGATTGAGATCGGCGTCTTCGCCATCTTTGATAGTAACCTGGATGGCCTTTTCATACCATTGTGTGGCCTTGGCCAAGTCACATTGGATTCCCCGATCGTTTTCGCAACACATGCCTGAAAAGAAAACAACAACAACAACAACAACAACAACAACAAAAAGGAAACGGGTTAGAATGATTTCTTCTTGCTTTCTTCCTTTCTTTTTTTTCTCTCTTTTCTATTACCTAACAATTCATAAGGTTCAATGAGACTTTCCGGGGTACGTGGGTGCTTGATCATTGCCTGCAACAGTCGATAGGATTCGGCCACATCACCGACTTGATGCAACACTACCAAGCGGTGCTTCAACAGTCGAGCAAACCATCCATATTGGTTTTCTATTGGAAATTTCGCTGCAATCGAATCGTACTTGTCAGCCGCATTTTTCCACAACGATTGTCTCTCATAGAGCGTAGCAATATTGAAACTCGCTCTATTCGAAGGATTTTTTTTTTTGGTCACATGGGTTAGATTCTTCTTTTTCGCACTCTTCTGTTCTCTCTCTCTCTCTCTCTCTTCAACGAGTAAATTGAGGTAGACTATATTTGGAGTGGGATGGGGAGGGGAAGTAAAACGAAATCAGTCTCAATTGCGTACCTTGTATAACCTAGTGCTTCTGCCTCTTTGAGGCATTCAAGTGCCTTGCAAATGCCTGTCTCGCCTTTGTCACACCAGCGGCCCTTTTCGTAGTGCTCACTCAGGGTCACCATGGCCCGTGGATCTTTGAGATCGGCTGCCTTTTGGAGCCACAGAAAGGCCTGCTGCTGTTCATGTTTGTCCTGATCGAGCATGGAAGCCAGATGTCGCATGGCTGTGGTATTTCCCGCCTGAGCAGCAGATAAGAACCGGCTACGTGCTTCGGACGGATCCTTCTCCATGAGGACTGTGGCGAGATGTACGTTCGCCTGATTAGGTTTCTTTCGGACGGCTTGGCGCAGCAGCCCTTCTGCGCGAGGATAATCCCTGGTGCGCACCGGGGGAAGACCATTCATGTAGTACAAGGCCTCACATACCTGGGCCATCGGATGGCCGCGGTTGGCCGCCTGCGTGTACCAGTGATAGGCGCTTGCGGGGTCCTTGCGATGGTTGGCGAGAATGTCAGCGCATTGGTACATAGCCTCGACATGGCCGGCCTTGGCCGCGCGGATATAATGCGCAAGGGCATTGTCCCTCGAGGAGGCCATCTGGCCGAGGTTGTAATCGGCGGTGGGGTCGTTAAGCGATTGGAGCAGATCCACGTCGCGGCGCAGCAGGCCCAGATGAAGCAACGCTGTTGAGTAGTACATTCCCGAGGGGTCTGCAATCAGACGCCGGAGCACCTCCTCAGCCTCGTCAGGCCGGTCGAGCTCAACGAGGAGGTTGGCGAGCGACATCAGCGCAGGGGGGAACCCAGACTTGGCTGCTAGGCGGTAGCATTCAAGAGCCTCATTGCGCTCTCCCCTGCGGGCGCGATACAGGTTTCCAAGAGCACCCAGCGCGAGCACGTCTCCCTGATTTGCAGCAAGACGGAACAGACGGCGGGCCTCGTGAGTATCCACAGGAATGCCGAGCCCAAGCCGATACATGAACCCGAGCGATCGCTGGGCTGACGCAAGCCCGGTGTCAGCCGCTATTGTCAGGTGTCTCAGCGCCGCCTGGTAGTCCGTCTTGAGGTCGGTCCCGCCTTCGCGGTAATGTAAACCCATCACCCGGTGAAGCTCGGCATGATTCGCCACTCGCGACGGCGGACACAGCGCAAGATACTTTTCGTACAGCACAAACGCATGTTGGATGTTCTTTTCTACAAGCTTGCCTTCCTCGTAGAGATATGCAAGCTGAAGGATGGCAGTCGGTTCGTCCTGTTCAAGCGCATCATGAGAGTGAATGATGGTGAAGGTCAGATATATGCGCATGTGCCCTTGCATGGTAGGGGTTGGTGAAGGAAAAGTTGAGGTCTTCTATACCTTTTCAGCAGCGCACTGGAGCCACTTTTGGGCTTCAGAAAAGAGGTCAGGGAAGGTCTTGTGGTGCTTGATAAGGAGGATACCGAGGGCGGCCATTGCCTTGACATAACCCTGGAGACATGCCCGTCGATACTGGTCGATAGCGCGAGGAAGGTTGTCGGCATGCTGACTATAGTGACCAACCATATACTGCGCAAGCATGTGGCCATTGTCTGCAGCAGACTCGAAATATTTCATGGCCTTGGATGAATCGGGGTGAGGCACGCCTTTGCCGGTGATGTGCATCTCGCCAAGATGATATAAGGCGTCGGCAATGATATGCACGATCTCAGTTCTGTATTCAGGATACCGAAGGAGATCAGACCGCAGCTCAGAAGCAGCTTTCTGAAAGAGTTCTCGTGCTTTTACATAGTTGGGCTGCTGTTGCTGCTGCTGCTTTTTCTCTAACGGTGTATCGGACGTGGATAAGCCGTGGTAATGTAGAAGGGCAAGGACATAATCGGCATCAAAACGTTGATGGTGGCGGTGGTGGTGATGCTGCTGCTGCTGCTGCCGACGGATGTCATCCGTTGTGGAGTTATTATTAACTGATACAGAAGGCGATGCAATGTCATATTTGGATTGAATGGATTGTACAGAGGATATGGTCGATGTGAGCGAGAGGGTTGAAAAGAGCGCGGTGCGTCCTGAACTCAGTGAAGACGTAGTGGAAGAGAGACTGGGAGGGAGGCAGACAGGCGGTTGACTCGGTAAATCGTCCGAGAGCTGACTCTCTGAAAAATGATTCTTTAAAAGGCCATTGGCATGGTGGTCTCGAAAATCAATCGATGGCCAGCCGTTATTATTATTATTATTATTTTCATCACCATCATCGTCGTCTTCGTCTTCGTCGTCTTCTATTAAAATAGGTGGATCGCTCGTATATTGGATGTTAGGGCTGGAGGAATTCGTTTCTCCGCTAGCGTAGGACGAAGAAGGGAAGGCGGGCCGCAAAGATTGTTGCTGCTGCGCTCCTCGCGACAGTCTGGGCGATGGGTACGGAAGGGGTGCGTGCCGCCTCGAGTGTCTCGGCGGTTTACTCTGGTTTACACCCATTATATTGAAGGAAATGCAAAATAAAGAGAGAAAGAGGATGGATATCAGCGGTTGTAACGTATTTTATAATGGATGGCGTTTTCAAGATCACACGAGCATGCCGTTTATATTACAGACTTGTAACTTAAATTATGAAATATCACAGACCCACAGCATCTTTTGCTGACCCTGTATTCTCTCTCTCTCTCTCTCTCTCTCTCGATCGCTCTGTATGTGTGAGCATATTTTCTTCTCATGATCAATTGCTCTCTCCCCCCATCACCGCTACCCAAAATAAAAGCCAACACCCGTTTACTTTTAAGGTAACTTTCTCGTGTTGCCGTTTCTTGTTTGTACAGACGTGTGAAGGCCATTATAAACATTGTCATTAAGTTCATGCCTTGTATTGCCACGTCTGTAATCCGCGTTCTATGCCAGAGGTTGTGTAGTAGCCCAAAGACGGTACCCATTTGTTCGCTCGGCAACTGGGGGGTGGCCTGGGATCGGGGTAGGGGTGCGGACAGCTGTTGTGAACCTCAGTTGTACCACATTAGAGCGATCTCACCAGCTTTTTTCCTTTTGGTGCCCCGGGAGCCGTCGGTGCCTTCTTGATAATAACAGCCGTATGTCTTTCGAGCCTGAGGGCCCAACAATTTCATGAGACCTTTTTTTTTTCCTTCCTGTGCTCGTTTCCTAAGCCTATCTAACAGACAGTAGAAAATGGAAGCATGTACTCACGTGGTGTTAGAGGTGCATCTAAAGAGAGATGCAGCTTACCAGATCCCCCCGAACCTGGCTATTTGAACAAGAAGCATCGATTCTTGAACTCTCCTTCTTAAACATCCAGCAGCAGCATATTCCATAGTTTTGTTTTAGTTTCTGTGGCAAGGCAATCTGTCGAAAAGTTGCGCAATCAGAAAGTGATGCGCAGCAGGGATCTTTTCTTTTTTATGCGCACACGCCCTCTGGCCATAACATAGACACTAACGTTTTTACGGCGCATTGCCTGCATCTTGAACGATGAAACAAAAAGATTTTGTCAATTAATCTTGTTGAAGTGTTTACTGTCGCACGGATGCCAATCTTTTTTTTTTCTGTTGAGTAAACAGTAAACATTTCCAATGTTTCCCACCAAAGAGTTATTCAACCCTAAAAAAATTGGTACGTGCGCTGATCATTTCCATGTCGTACAGATTTATTTCTTTTTTTTTTCTCTCTCTTACTGTCGAGGGCTCATTTTGCAGCTCGATTCGGCTTTCTAATAATTGCTTTCGCATCCTCACGAAGATCATGCATCCCAAAAGCGCGGGATCAGTCATGTGAAGCGGTCGCTTGACTCAAAATAGTAGTTAAGGGGTTGCTTTTTTCATTTTAAGTTAGCGGACTTCATTCCGTGGGTGATATCATTACGAAACTGAACCTGTATACTGTATTTAATACAGTACGACAGAAGAGGTCTGGAATGCGCATTACTGCGAGCAGCCAGAGATAAGAAGGCGATATCTAGATATGTATCCAATAATTTTTGAATATACACTATTTTCCAAAACTAAAGTCGTATCCTGCCCACTTCTGAAGTCGCAGGATCACAAAAATAAAATCGCGTTTTGCCCAGAAATCTTTACGCATCCACGGAAAGATGTCGCACAAAAAGGAACACCTGGCAGATCCATCTCTATAAAGATTGGTCCTTTTGACTCTTTCTCTTTCATACATTTTTACATTCTAAAATGAGCAATCTATTTTTCTACGAAGATGGCCAAGGCCATGTCGTTGATGAGGGAGCCTATTCTGAACCTATGGACTATGTAATTAATGAAGAAATGAAATCTCTGCAATCCGTTTGTTCTCGCACTGAATCTCTGCGTAGCATATCTTGCAGAGATAACTCTGAGCTCACTATCACACACATTTCCAAGCAAAAGGATACAGACATTCGGATGAAAGAAGCGGGGGATCAGCGCAGTTACACAGCGTACAAGGGCCAGGACAAGGTCAGATGTTTCAAACGGAATGTTTCTGAAGGCCTAGCGTGGATCAGCTGCTGTAAAACAGCTAGGTATTGGTGTTCGTTCAGCCCAGCGATGGGCATTGCACTACGAAAAGGGGCACTGACAGCATATTTAAGAAACCTAACGCGAGAAATCATTCGCATATTCTCAATCAAGAGCATAAGAGTGTTATTTTAAAATGCGTTGATGAGAATCGATTCATTGTCCTAGAGCAGCAGATGACTCAACTGCTCCAAAGATTTGAGGGTCTCAAAGTATCTAATCGATGCTCCATCAATGCATGAAAAACGAATGTAGCTTGACATTGAAAACGGCTCGGTGTCAGTCTGTAGACAGAAATAGTGATGCGAAGATCCAAGAGCGCCTTGACTGGGTGCGCAGATGGGACAGGACCGACAACGTACTTTAGAAAAAACTGCGCTTTTCTTTTATGCATCTGGATTCCGGATTAATATGAGACGTAACATGGCATGATCCAAGAAAGGCATTCCTGCAGTGGTCAAAATACCAGAGGCAAGAGCAAAAGACAATCACAATCTTAGGAGTAATTTCAGTATCAGACATTGTTAAATATAGCTTAAGGCTCCCGCAGGCATCAACCAAGAAAGAGGATAGGTCAAGCTGAAGTTGCGAGCAGAGGAACTATAACTGGACATTATCTCAACTTTCTCAAGGTTACAATGAATGAGACGGATAAGTATGAACATACGAAGAGCCATTATTTGGAAATGGATAAGGCATCTGTCCATACGGCTGACGATATCGATGTGCTTATCTTTCACTCTACTCGCCTGAATTCAATCCGATTGCGCAGTTTTTGGTCAATTGTAAGAACAAAACAAAACGCAATAGATCGTCCTTGTTCCATTCTGTGACCTTCTTATACTCCGGATCCTCCGTAGATAACGATATTAACCCAACTCGAGTGCCTCGAGTGGAAAGGATATGGGTTGTGGATGGGACCGTGGTTTGGCTGCACATTCACAGGTCTCCCACCGTGGCTTCGTCGATGTGCTTTTGTCTTCATCTGCTTCTGCCTCTGGCGTTGTCGTTGGTCCGCCGTCGACACTCAACGGCTCCGGATCCTCCCCTTCCTTCCCTCTTGTGCCATTGTTACCGCAATGACACACCTAACTACCTTCGGGGTAAGTTAAAGAGTGAGAAATGGGCTGATATTTTCAGTTGATAAACAGGTATGTCTCCGGCCTTCTTTATCATTTACACAAGATCGCAGGAAAAGCAACCATGCATTTATATGAATGAGACAGTCTTGTTAATAAAAACCCCATCCGGACAAACCATCTCAAATAAACCAGTTGCTGGGCACTGCCCTGAGCATTGGAAAATACATGTACTCATTTGATATCAAACTAATAATTGCTGTGTTTCCTCTTTTCTCTTTTAAAAATTCTATAGCTCTCAGACTTGCCCGAAATGATATGTTGCATTGTCACCCGGCCCCCTCAAAAAAATTGTAGAGGAGATAAATGACGCGCTCTAAATAGAAGAAGGATTGTTGGTCATCGCATTAATGGTAGTAAGAGTTGTAGTGGCTGCTGAGGAGGAAGGAGGGTTATCCAAAAGCCGATCGAGCGTATCAATAACCTACGACGATAAGATGAGGATTAGACCTTTCTCTCTCGTTCTCCCAAAATGCCAGAGTGCCAATGTACCATTTGTATATCAGCACGCTTCTTGGGATCTGTCACCAGCATCATCCGAATGAGACGCCGCAGATCATCACTGTATGGATCGTTCTCCGTCGGAAATTTGTAGTCGTTATTGAGGATGGCCAGCGTCAATGATCCGCCCATTTGCTGCATAGTAGCCTCGTATGGACTATTGCCATATGCCGTTGCATAAAGCAGACATCCTAGACTCTATGAAAATTCCGGCGGATTGGTTGGTGGTTGCAGTAGACAGCAAAGGTTCCCATACCCAGATATCGATCTTCTCATCAAGCTCCATTCCGGGTTGGACATCATAGAGTTCAGGTGCGCGATATGCCATTGTCGTGTGTTCAGCTGCCAAGTCCTATCGCTCTTCATTCAGCCACCAGGCGTATTGATTCTCTTTTCTTTACCTGCTGAAGTGTAGCATCACTTTTTGTTTTGATTGTGATACGGGCGCGGGCAATCGAACCAAAGTCGGTCAAGATCGGAGTCTGACCATCATCGGCAATCAGAATATTGCTCGGCTTAAGATCACGGTGGGCTAATAAAGAAGGGCATGTTCACATTCTGGGGCATTTGGCTAAAATACACCGGGCTTCTAGCCAACATCAGAGTTATTTACCATAGGGAACAAGGGCGCCTTCTTCTTCCTGGTCATGGTACCGGTAACCGTTTGCATTGTAATAGGTGGTAGACATAGGCATCATGGGTGGTTCCACTCGAGACATATCAACCTGATTTTCGTCTTCGGTGTTTCGTATTGGGACTTTGGGTAACCGATAACGATGAAGGACACGGACTGCACAGCAAATCTTGCGAAAGAATAAAAGCAGATCACGCTCCGGGAAATGTGTCTTGTTCAGGTTGTTTGCATTGATGCTATCCTGAAGATTACCTCGCTTTTGGGGCAGAAAAGTGAGATAAGGAGCGGCGATGCGCAACCTTTCGGTTTTTCTTTCTCGAAACGATCGGGCAGCCAACATACCTTGTAATAAGGTAGGAATATGTAGACCGTCTTTGTCCCATCCTTTTCCATGTTGATGCTCGTATTCTAAAGAGAGTCCAACGAAAAAAAAAAAACTCTGTCAACAGCAGTGATATAAATTGGCCTCCATTCCGCAAACAGAAGAAGATAAGGAGAAAGATCGCTTGCGGGCGGGTGGGCGAGCAAGTGAGGAGTACAAAGGAGAGAAAACAGACCAGCAATTTTATAATGTAATCATGCTGGAACATGCGGTACATGTCCACCTCACGCATTGCTTCGCCGACGGCTTCCTGATCGCCCGGTGGACATTGGATTTTCTTTAATGCATACAGTTGACCGGAAGGAATATCTAAAACAAGATAGACATAGGCAAAGCCGCTTTTGTTTGTAGATATTCGGTGTACGTAGGCGTTAAAGAGTGTTATTGAATTTGGGTAGTTTGTGTAAGTGAGTGTATAATAAGAGTTATAACTTTGCTTCTATCGGTTGTGGTGCTTTCCCCAGCGCCCATTCTCCGTCTGGGTGCGGGTTATGCATTCACTCCACTTCCATTGAACTACATTTGTATGCTTTACCCTTCTCCAAGAAGGTGAATGACTTTGAACGTCCGTTTGTTGATTTGTACTGTGGGATTAGGAAAGCAACAGGAGGTTAGGCCGTACAATGTATCTCGAAAAGTTGATGATAGTGACATGGGAGTTGCGGAAAAGAAAGAAAGGGAAAAAAAGTAACTTTTAAGTCAGCATTTCAGGGCCTTTTCGTGCGTGCGTGCGTGCGGTCAAGCGATTCGGTCAAAATAGTGTGCGAGCCCTAAAAATAACCCAGCTGGCCAGTACCGTACGCACGCACGCACTTAATAGGGGAAGCGCTGCATAAGGGATGAGCTGTTTATAAAAAAAAAGGGGGCGGGAGTGGAGAGGAGGGCACCAAACCAAGTAAGTACTATACGTTACATTCCGTCACTGCATATGGGTCATTACTTTTGGGAATTAACGGATAAACATGTAATGATAATAAGTGCTTTGAGCACAAACGGGAGAGATAGACGAGGGGGTAATGCGGCGGGAATGGGTTGTTACTGTTGGGGAGGAGGTTGGTTATTGGACAGGTAGCTATTCCACTCGTCAACATCAAATGACGTCGGCATCTCCCAGAATGCCATGCTGATAGGGTCAAAGGGCCTTTCCGGTGACTCAGACGAGGAGTCGTACGGATTGACGCCTGCTGGATTGCCATAGTCAAACACGGGCTGTTGCATCCGCTTTCCGTGCTTGACATGGTGCTGCTGATGTGCGGGCTGAGGCGAGTTGGGGACCTGGATGGCTGGGGTAGACGATGATGACGAGGCTGACGCAGTTTCTGTGCGGTGCTGTGTTGTGCAATCCTCGAGGTTGATATCTCGTAGCCCGGCAAGCTCACCAAGGATATTTGAATGTCGTGCGGACGTCTTCCAGGTAGTCTCCACCTGTTCCATGGCCCGCATAATCCGATTGATATTGATTTTGGCCTCAAAGGCCGCAATGCTGTCAGAGGATTGGGCATCATTGATAAAGACGGTTCCTGCGGTAAACATAAAGTAGAGAGCGTAGCAGTTAATGTGCTGGAGTCTGCCTTCTTCCATGAGGCATACAGCAATATCAAGGATCTTGTTTGCAGCGTAAGTACAGATGGCACTTGCGGGAAAAACTGAGGCACTGACGGACTGGCATCGCCCGGGTATAAAGAGACGATGCAAGAGAATCAAGGTGGTGTAAAAGAGCATATGCATTTGACAACGCTCCAGCGCAGGTGCTGGGGCACGTTCGCCAGCACGGGTGTTGGGCGGACGGTACAGTACAGATAACGGAAGCTTGGCCATCCACCCATTTAGCTCCTTGTCAAGGACTGAAATTACGCGGTCTGGCGTTGACATGACTGAGAGCTGGTGCCGGCCATATACTGTGTACAACTGCCGGAGCACTGATCCCAACGTACCACATAGCTTGATTAGTTGATGGAAATTATCAATGATCGTCGGGTCGTCTTCGTCACTAGCTGTTGGAAAAGGTGTGTCGTAGTCCCGTTCATCAATAATCGGCGTTCGTCCAAACATCGCGCTCGATAGCCGATCCACCACAAAACAGCAGAAAAAGCATCGTTTTCTGTTCTCCTTTTCAATATCGCACATATTCCATTTGTCGCAATTACGGTTCAGTCCTAGGTTCTGCATCATCCGAAAAGCCTACAATAAGAGTAACAAAAGATGAGCTGACCGGCTGTTTCGGATAATAGCACCAGTAGTAAAACATACCAAGCCGCTATACAGCCAACCACGCACTGTGTTCATCGCACCTGTCTGATGACTGCTCAGCAAGATGAGCGACTGCACTGTCATCACGGTGAAGTCCTCCCACTCATTATCCAGGAGCACTCGTGCGCGCTCAAAAAAGAGGTCTCCTGCAGTGTCGGGCTGCTCAGGGTCGGCCCGGACGCGAGGGTCAGGCGAAATGCGCGATGAAAGGGCATAGATGGCATTGAGAAGTAAACGAGGCGGCTCAGCTGATGTTGATGAATCGTTGTATGTCTCGAGGAATGATTTTTTATGCATAACAGGCAGGAGTGGATAAAAGTGTTTGAAGTACAGGTCAAGTAAATGATCGGCGAGGTCTTTTGGTGGCAACTCAAAGGGGTCGAGATTGATAATGGTGGTTGGCAGAATCTTTTTATGGCGATAAGCGCTCGAATTAAAGCGAAATACGCCCTCTTGATAGTTTTTGCTGTCGCGTAGCATGTAATAGCCCGATGCTTTGCCATAGTAACGCACGGGCCCGTCCTGGTCTGTGTATTGGCTGCCAAGTGTGTCAGGGTTCTCCGCAGGCGACGGGTCAGTAGCAGTGAATTTTGATTGGGACGGAGTAGGTTGCTGGTGTTGCCCCCGCTGCTGCCGCTGTGATCGTTGATCTTGATCTTGCTGTTGCTCATCCGTTTGCGAGCGACCGAGAAGGCGAGGTCGGACAAGCTCGCCATAGGGTGTGTGAAGTGGCGCGTTGAGTTCGCTTATGATGGCCTGAGAACGTGGGTCGTCTTCTTGGACAACGCTGCTTAACAGCGCCTCGAGTCGCTGCAGACGACCCTCAATGGCTTCAATATAACCTTTGGGCGGGCCACGCTAAAATAAGTGCATCCATAAGACACACGACACGGTTTTCTTATCTTTTGCTCCGCGCACCTTTTTGTGAGACTCATTGTATTGACAGGGTAAACCAAGCCCTTGGCAATTGTTGCACTGTGGCGAGACACCGTCGCATTTCACCTTTTTCCGTCGACATTGTTCGCTAAAAGAACGTGAGCGAATAATGAAAACATTGAAGCCAATGGGGGATTAAAACTGAGTTCTGGATTACCATGCTTTGCTGACACGCTGTCTTTTTGCGGTAGGCTGATCCCCATTTTCGACCATTTATGTCAAAGAAATATATATATATATGTATGTATGTGTGTGTGTATCTGAGAAACGAAAACCTCCACTTCTCAGTGGTGGTTTTCTGTGTTCGGCACCCCTTAGGTCCCCTCGGAATGGTTAAACCAAAAGCCGAACGGAGCAGCGCCCGCCCACTCAGATAAAATTATTTCACACACTTTTCGGGTATTTTTATATCCCGTCCTCAGTCACTCTCAAGGCGCATGGTCATACCTTTTAAGCTTGCAACGGCTGCTAACCACCTGGCGGGCTGCGAAAGGCGAGTTGATCCGATGTTACCTCGCTGGAGTTGACTGCATAGACAATCTGTCGAACATACATGTGTGTCTAGTGCCATGCATTCATGGGATGGAAACGGATGGATGGAACAAGCAATCATACGCTCGCTTTTTGGGTGGTAATAAAGACCTATGTAATGCTTAGAAAGACGCGGAAATGACTGAGGTGATGTTTATATTATGGGTCAGGAGAGAGGAGCCTTTATTTTCTACTGAGTTGAGCACTCTGAATGCGTCAAAAGCGCTGAGACGGCCGCTTGGCAGCGTCGCACATCTCCTTCGTTTCAGAGGTACAGTATCAGTGTACGAGATAGATTTCCCACGCACGCTTCTTTTTGATCCGGCGCCACACGCGGAACTGTTTGTCATCCAGCGCGAACACATCGAAGGCTATCGCTTTGAGGTACTAACCCTGCCCCCCTTTTTCTGAACACCAGTATGCGGCCTTGTGGAGTGTATGGTTATACCGTGTCAACGAAATCGCAGATAGATTGCAAGAGCAATAACAATCCAAGATCACAGCCTTAAGACCAAAATATCCATCTCCGCTCAATAACCTGGTTTGGTGAAAAGGGCCACGTATTTTGTTTTGACCCTCCTTCCTGCACGATGGTCGGCGGGTTAAGTTACTGGATTCGTTCAACGTGCAAAACGTTCCGCAGAAAAAGGTCTATTATCCAGTTACACTTTCAAGGGCTAACTTGAAACAAACAATACCTGCTACGCGCATGGACGTGCAGCTGAGCACTAACCACAGTACCGAACTACTACAAACAGCAGACACCATGTGTTGACACGTTCTCCGCGGATTGGTGCATGGTCCGTCACGTGAGATCATGCTTCTCTTCATTGGCAGCATAAGCTTAAGGGTCAAGAGAGATCATCAAGAAAAGCTATCCATGGAAAAAGTGAAACGGTACAATCACGTCACAGTGAAAGCCTCCCAACTTGCGTAGAGTATTCCCGTAAAACCTGAAATCGAAGACTTAAATGTATGCTGGCTCCCTTGTCTCATTAGCATACAATGCAGAACGAAGCACATAGCTTTTTTAATGTCGCACAGAGACAGAGTCGTCCTGTTGGTACGTAGACGCGAAACGAAAAAGCAATGCATTTTACGGATCGTTCTGAAAAACCATAAAGGAGAACGCCACACACGTTTATCTTAATGAACAGAAAACAACAGTTCGATCTCACAAGCATGTATAGCACATGTGCATTTCCTACAGTAAGGATTAGCTTCATCAATGGCCCAAGACAAATATCCATCTCTTGGCAAATCTGTGATACAGATAACTGTCAATTTTTGCCAGCTACTGCACGGATACACCTTGTTTATGTGTTGCTATATGATAATAACGCTCAGAAGGGCGTATTTCGCGAGTGTTAGGCGTATTTACACACGTTCGTGCTCTCATGTTTGCAAACATTTTTAACATTAACTTTGTCCCGCTACGCTGTCTTGAATCAACACATCGGTATCACAAAACGCACATGGTCATACTGATTCACAGGCCAACGCTTTTCTAAGATCATATATAACGATGTCCTTGTGGGACCCTCCATTCGTTCTATGCTATTTGCGTCGACAATTATACATAGTAAGATATCCAAAAGGGGTGAGAAACCAGGCAAGCGGATGGACTAGAACAATACAACAGGTGATGTAAATGAATTTTTATTGGATGCAGCATGAACCATACAGCTTTTGACTGTTATACTTTATTAAAAAAAAACTTTTTCCGTAAGCAGATGGACGCTTTAATGCCCCTGGTTCTCGACACCGGCTTTTGTTTCATATAACGGATACCATGATTTCCGATGAATGAATGATGTATGGTTGTAGTAGTACAATCGAATGAGGGTAGAACAATCATCCCACTGCAAACCATGGAAAGCTATATATAAAAAAATTCGTCGAACCCACGAGTATGTCATGAATAAACGTGTCATACGAGGACAGACGCGAAGATTATAGAACTTTTTTTTTTATTGTTATTAAAATTAGAGCTGCATGTACGAATGCGTTGCAACAGACAGACGGTTGTCCTAGCATTTTGTCATGGTATTGATGGAGATGCATAGATGTATTTATGCAATTAGATTGTATTAAATGTTCGTAGAAGGCGTATTATTTTGTGCTGGGAGGATATCGTTGGGGGAGATCTTCACGATTGCCCTCTTTTTCTGTCATTGGTAGTATGCAAGCAGTGGGCTGCAGTGGACGAGAAAGCAATTTCTCGCGTTATGAATTTCTTGTGAAACATTCACACTGATTTGAACGGGTGAGGGACTCGATGAGGAAGATGTCTTTTTCCTTCATCAAGGCAACGCTGCACGTGCATATTCAACGAATCGTGTGATGGAGAATATGTATGCGTCCTGTTTTTAGAGTTCTTGTTGTGAAGCTGCGCAAGCTGCGCGGTACCGGGAAAGAGATAGATCCAAGGGAAAATGCACGCTTGCTTCTTTGTTGGGAATTGCCCCAGTCTATTACTTTAATTAGAGTGCGCTTTCCACGGAGCGGATGAAGAGAAAAGGTCGGTCCTACCCGACAATGCCGTAACAAAGACCTTCTTCGCGAAAAATGATAGCTAGTAGACGACGTGGTAGTCACTGACAAGGAGGGAATTTATTTATTTATTTATTTTTTTTTGGGGAGGGGTGGATTAGTCAAGTACGGATGGCTTCAGACCCGGGAAACGGAAATGAAGTATTCCCGGTGTATGCTAAAGAGCCTTTTGTTTATGCATGGACGGTGACGCCATGACTGAAAGAGATAGTCATGCACGGCTCGTTCTTTTAAGGAGATCCGGCGGAACGGTCGTTTTTATATATTTCTCTTTCTCTTCCTTTTCTCTTTCTCCGTCTCCCTTATACCTACCTGCAACACATATACACACATATGATCCCATCTCGATTCGCCATATATACTGTACTCTCACTCTGCCTCTTTGCCCAAGCCGGCTGGACCGCACCCATCGCTTTTCGCACTGACAATGACAATGAGCCCCGCAAGAAGAAACTTTTACGGCAAGAAAACTTTTTGAATCAAATTCTGTCTACAGACAGCGATGAAGATGTCTTTTTCGGTCGGACTTGGTCTGACCTCTTCTTGGATGATGAGGATGACGAGTCCGCGGTGATGTTTGTCGCATCCTCCACAGATGGAGATGATAGCCGGGAAGCTATAGACAAACAAATCATTGTAATCACCCGTACCAAGCAGTCCTTCCTATCGGACCCGGATGAAGAGCTGGATTATTTCTCGGATACGTAGGATCAGCCGCCACGTGCCTAAACTCTACACTATCTCTTATCCCTCCCCCCTGCCCAGCGCTCTTGTTCTCTATTTTATCCACATTGTACATACCCATAAATTTGCATGGAAAGATATTACATGACCTTTATTCATCCACACAATATACATATCATATATACGGCAGATATCTCCCTTTATGGGTCGAGTGCAACGTAGACATATGCGCTCGCGTAGCTAACGCTGCTGTCCCGGACACTACGGCAACGGCTGCTCTGAGCATATTTGATGAAACGGATGCGTCGGTTCACTCCTAATGTTTCTAGCGCACTCATCATGACACCGATCGGGTGACGGCCGCAGATCGTATTATGGGTCCTCTGAAGGTACTCATAAAACGCCGCATGATCAAGAGACTCGATGGCGACCATACCCTCGTGATCGAGGTCATCGATGGATTCGTATATATCTCTTTTCCCGGCTGTAGTGTCGGTTGTCTTCAATCGTCTCAATGGCTCATCCTTACTAGGACGATACATCGTGTATGAGAACCGTCTCCCCCTTGTATGAAACAGTTAGTGGATTAGATCGAAATGCGATGTAGTAACATGGCTCACCAGTGGCAAAAATCGGAGGAAACGATAAAAAGCGCGTGTGGGTCGGCTAAGTACTTTGAAAGGAGCTTTCCATATAATTGTTCCTTGTCGTCATCAATAGCGCCCACCATGATTGGAATTATCTTGATCTGATCTAGCTTCCTGTTTCATATCGCCCGTGGATTGCTTTTCGTAAGAGAATTTCACCTGATTTCTGACGGTTTCCGCTCTCCTTACTTCTCAAATATTTTGGCCGTATACGGAAGATGCATCTCAATGCTATGTTCGTCCTCATCCACCTTTCTGGACATCCACTCGAACTGTTTTGTAGCATAGAGCTCGCGAATCACTAATGAACGATATGAGATATCAGCTCCCGAGTTGGCCACAGAACTGTTCATCAACGCTTTAACCTTCTTTATCGAGGGTTAAATCTCCAAGCGGAGTCTCGTAGGTGTCACACAAAGACAATGCGCAACCGTCCAGATAGACATGGTGAGAAGGACCGAGGATAAAGACTCGTGTGCTAGGATCATCATTAACCTGCTGTTAGTCCTGATCCACTGTATATCTTCATCCTCCCGTGGATCTCATTTCATTACATGTTCGAAACGTCAACACACTTGTACGCGTAAGCAGCCGTTGCCCCGCTGTAGGAATATCCCGCATGACTAAATAATGCACAGAGGATGAGCTTCCTGTCTCCCAGCGCCTCCTCTCGCTCTGTGTCTGCATGTGTATACTTACGGTGCAATGATAGCGCGTGTTCCTTGAATAGGAAGTACTTCTCCATGTTCAGTAGTCTCTGGCACGGCAGCCAGGTACTTCTCAAGCTCCATGTCCAGATGTTTTTCTATAATGACGAACATTGTTGAATGTTTCTTTTTCAGCTGCATTCCTGCTAAAACGGAATAGGCTTCCCATGGGGAGGGGGAGCGCTTAACTCTCCCACCCGTCTCGTTTCTTTCTTCTTCTTCTTCGTCTTCTTACCCGAGCTGTTATACCAAGAGCCAGCGTGAGTGGCATTTCGCTTTGTATTGGCCATCGTGGGCGAAGGAAAAATCAAAAATTGTTCGACGAGGAAGAGGCCGTATTCTACACGAGTTGAATTTACGATCACCGCCCCGCTGCTGTTTTAATCTGCCAAGCGCGCTTGCCCCTTGCCCCCGAAAATACTAGATGCACGTATACGCGAGCGCACAAACTCTTCACACACATACACACACACACACACACACAGAGATATATATATATATATATACCGGGACGCAGACAGAGTCAGAGGGAGAGAAATTGGTGGGCGCTTGCTCTGATGCTCGGCTATCTGGCGAGGGTTTCCGTCGAATGCACTCAGTCGGCATTACGCTGTGCGCGGCTTGAATCAACCTGTTAGTGTTATCGCGCCAGTGGTGGTTACTAAAAAAATTTCGTTGCAGCGCCCCATTTTAATGCTTCCCGGACAACGGTGGTTGTAGCACCGCAGTTATATATACGTACAAGCACTGAGAAAGGAATAAACGACAGACAGTCAGGAAGCTTTGTCCTCAATTCCTCTTTCCGCATCCAAAATGAATCGCCCGGTCCAGGGTGATTGTTGGAGCATCTTCTCCATTCGAGTTGATCACACATTGAAAAAGGGTTCGAGAAACGCGCTGTTTTCCAGGAGACCCCCACAAAAAGAAGCGCGGATCACGTTTGACAGAGCTGTTCCGAGAATGCTACTATAAAGGTCCTCGGATATCGAACAGAAAGTCATTGTACGTAATTAGTTTACTAGTGTGCTGAGAGTCGAGCAAGCAGGGACTCCGCGAGAGAAACTGCCTGGGCTTCAGCAAAGGAAGGGGGGCGAGAAGAGTGCTTTGGAAGAGGAGAAGTCAATATCGGCGTTATAGAACCAAGAAAACACAAGATATTAGAGACACCAAACCAGATGGCACCGGGACGGTTCGGATGGGATCAAAGCGTGAAAATAAACGTCGAGAAGTCAAGACAGGTTGGGGTTCCGCAAAGAGGCATCGACCACAAACCATCCCCGCTACTTTATGCATTGGAGGCCGTCTAAGGATGCGTAAGAAGCGATTAGTAGACCAACACTGCTGGAGGAAGGTTGCAGAGACAAGACCGATGGTGGAGCGCCACTCACGATATCAAGAGAAGGGTCCCCCAACACAGGCCGCGGTTTGGGGGAGGGGTAACGCGGAGACGTGCCAAAAATGATGATGGAATGATCCAAAAATTCACCAGATCCTGGAAGAAATGGGCGGTCTGTAAGGTTTTTGGATCGAAAAGGTCTGCCGCGATGGCTTGGCCACAACCTGGTCGTTGAGGAGGATCCATGCCGATGGCTGGGTACCAGACGACATGGAGAGGCAAGCTGAGAATGCAGGCTGGTTTGACTGGGGGCGTGCTGGCGTCAGGTGATCGGTAGGAGCAACTGTCTGGGAACACCATGGGAAAGCGTAGGTCGGGCACCTTGAGACAGAAGCGAGTAAGATGATGGTACAAGACGGCAATGTGGTTCAAATATCCCAAGGCCTCCACTGGGCGCGGGCTACCGCGCGTTACACCCATAGCAATGTGCAATTTTCAATTGTTGATACCGCACAACAACGACTTCTACGCATGGGCGCATACCGTGATGCGATTAGCAGGAGTCAGTTGCAATACAAAGAGCTGAAAATCGTTTGCATACGCCGGATATATGTATGAATGCCTCGCACATGAAAATTCTTTATATGTATTTCTTTGCATTGCTCAGAAAGGAACTGACTCTGTACAGTGGTGTGCATATTTACAATCGCAGTGGTGTTGGAGTACTATTTAAACAGAGCGATGGGGGGGATGGTTATGACGAACCTGTCAATTTTCTAGATAAAAACAGTAAATATTTTGTTATAGCTGGAATAACACTTTGCATACCGTAGCCTATGCGTAGCAATGATGGCCGCGAAACAGGCCCTCCATTTGGATGCTGGTGACCGCGGCTCCTTGATATCTTGGCCGTTCAAGGCTCTCATCTCGCTAAACATCAGTGCTTTCTGTTGAGTGACACTGGGAAAACAAAGGAGTTTTTGATGGTTAAATTACCATTCTTCTAATGCTCGATTGGTGAGCAAAAGATAACGTTTTTGAAACACTGTAAGAGCAGAAGAAAATGAGTCGATACTTATCCTATGGACACAGTGCTTCTTCAACCTACTCAATTGCATTCGTTTCTTATGTTCAATGGTGTACCTGTCCTCGACTTCCTGCAAGTGTGTCTTTAATGCTTCTATGTCCTCTTCATATGCCTGCAAAAGCATGGTGTTCTTAGTCACAAGGCATTCGTCCGTGGTATGTCATGATTTACTTTGTCTTCAGCCCGCTTGTCCATCTCTTCCTCTTCATGGCGTAGGCTGCTCTCCAGAGCTCTGATGCGCTCTCTTTGTACCTCCAGGTCTGCAGTCAGCTTTTCATTCTCAGCCTTCGTTGCATCAAGTTCAATCTGGAGTCCTGCGATTTTTTCTCGTGTGTCTGACTGGTATTGATGGTTTGATATGCTGGATTCAGCTGATCTTCTCTGTGATCATTTGTCAGATCCCTCTTTGACTCGTCGACTATTTTCTAGACAGTCAAGCGGATCGTACCTTTTGCACCTCGAGTTTCAATTTCAGGTCCTGGATGGTCATTTCTGACAGTTGGATATGTCTTTCAAACTTTTTCTCCAACTCAGCCTTGTCTCGATGACTCTGACGGAGATCCTCGCGTATCGACTTGATAGTATCGAGCAAACTTGTGTTTTCTTCACGTAGACGTCGAACGAGAGACCTCCACGAAAACTATTGGAAAATCCCGCGCTGTCAGCTTAACGGTAAAAGAGGAAGAGGTTCTTTTTTAAGTCCTGCCTTTCCGTCAACTCTCAACTGCTCGATCTTATCAGCGACTCTCTGGCCCTAGCTTACTGCAATTAGAACGCGCATTACTTGATGGGTCATTGTCCTTAATCTTACTACTGGATCCTCTTCTCTGTCGACCCGGGCGTGATCCTGCATATGGGCCCTTTCGCATTCTATTTCGTCAAAAAGCGTCCTTGGAGCGTTCTTGAAGAGGTGCTGTGAGAGGTTCATTGGGGAATCGAGTAGAAATGATGATTGCGGCAGATCTTTGCTGAATACTATAGCAGAGAACTCGCTACTAACGCTCATAGTTTCATCGGCAGAAAAAGGTGGAAAAAAGGGGCGTGCTGGTAGTTGTGGATCGTGAAGCCCAGACAACTTGCTTACCCCACTATACATAGAAAAAATGAACACTATTCCTGATTGGCTGAATATGAAGTACCATGGCTATGCTTATTTAATGCTGATTATTCTTGCACTCCAAACGATGATCAAGCTTTTCTACACTCAACATTAATGCTCGATAATCGAATTCAACTGGAAGCTAGTTAAACATATTCATTTGCTCAGAGTGAACACGTCGGTTCTAAGCAAATTTCGTCTAAAAATGCCATGCATTTGCATTCTCTTGTTCCCTCGTCTCTACTTCTTCCTGGATCTGCATCTGTACATAGGCCAGTTTGTCGACCAGTGTCTTCAACGCCATAGTGACGACTTCATCTGGTGATAATGAGCCTACAGTCTAATAGCGTCCAATGCGGCCCATGGCTGATCTATCAGTATCTTGCTGCCTCATTTCTTCTTCATTAGGAATACTAGACCTCGGCTTCAAAGTAAAATCGATCAGGCTTTGCATTGTAGTCGAATGCTAAAATCGAATGCGGTTAGCTGCGATTCTTCTTCCGTTACTTCCAGAATCAATGTTAAGCAACTTACGCGCATTTGGAGCTGGTTCCTCTTCCAACTTGGCATTTGAACTCAGTGGCCTGGAAGAAAAAAAAATAATGTAAAAAGATCAACTTGCATTCCGTAACGTAGATACACTTAACCCCAGATGTACTCACCATTCAGCCTTCTCATCTTCCTCAAACCAGTAGCTCGTGTGCCGTAGCTTGTTATAAGGATCGTATTCAAATGATACACCGCATACAGGGCTCCATTTTGCGTGTTCTTTTGCTACGCCCTGAGAGCAAAGTTTTAGATCTTGTCGATGGAGTAGCTTATTTCGCACAGAGACACACCTTCTTTGCAATGCACTTCAGTTTCAATTCATGACCCTTTCTGAGCTTTACAAGCAGCACACCAGGATCGTGTTTATCTATGGATTCGAACGGGTTAGGCACTGTCCTAAAAATTGCTGATTCTGCTCTGAACCTTGTATCACTGGAACAAAGGATGGGTTCGATGATATCAGATCTCGACTGGTGACATATTTTGTTCGATCGTCGGTGCATTTTACATGCAAAGTGAGTTCAACAGAGCATTCGGGGCAGTATTGGGAACAGGTACAATCCTATAACAAACATCATCAGCCGACCCCAACGTAAAAAAAAAAATGTCAGCATTCCTCTGTGCATATTCGCACTACACGCATGCAAACCGCCCTACTCTAGTATATCTTAATTTTTCAACATCTCGACTATCGATAGGGATCATGCCAAGGCGGTGCGCAAGAAACTCATCGGCGAGGACCGTCGTGTTTGCCTCAAATTCAACCATGTCGATCGCTTCATGTATATTGGCATCGTCATTTTCTTTCTTTCCCGACAGTTGCTCAGCTCACTCACCCACGGTTGGTACTTCTGCAATCATAACTCGTCGGAGCGCATTGGCGACGCTTAACGAATCATACAATGGTCAGCTGTCTCGTTTCCTTCGCGGATCGTCCAAAAAGACGACGTAACGTGAATGATGCAAAACAAGTACCTCAAATCCGTGTCACTCAAGATAAAAGATATTTTGTCCTTTGTCAGACTGTTGATGGTGATGTTTGGGCCACCTAATGTACCGTAGGTTCCACTCAAATCCATGTCGTGAAAAGATTAATACAGAGAAAAAGAATAAAAAGAGCTTTGACTGAGTTTTCAACGCACAGTCAAAAAAATGGGAGCGACAGGTCGAAGAGTGCGGTTAAGTCAAAAAGTTCCTAGGACTTCATTTTATTTTTTTCACACTGGATCCCTTTTGCTGGTTTACTTTATTTGTATCAATCATCCTCATCGCCGCTGCTATCACGTTCCTGCCGTGCCACCTTCGTAGGTGCTTCATCATCCTCTTCATCTGCCTGACTGCGCTTCCCCAGCGACGCTGATACAGCAGTACCCTTGTTTTTACTGTCTAATGATCGCATCCGGTACGTCCCGTCGAGTTTTGCAACAACATGAGACTTAGTCTTTCCGTATTCGATATTCTATAAATAAAAAACAGGCCGCAATCCAAAGCGTCAGAAAACATGCGCGTGCAGTAGTGTTGTTGGTCGTGGTAAAAAGAAACGTGCTCATCCGTACAAGTGATTTGTTGTAAAAGTTGAATCCCTGAAGACTTCTGAGTGCCGCAGTGGCAGAGGCAACATTGTCATAGACGATGAATGCTTGCTCACGCATTTCGTTCGCTTTCTTTGTAACGATGTCCAGGATCGTGCCATACGTCACGAACAGTGAGTACAATGAAGCTCTCAATTCTATGATATAGTTAGCTCCTAGACGCGATCAGGTGAATGATAATGAGAATTACTTTACCATCCATGTTGATCTTATATGGAAGATTTGACAGGTAAAGCGTTTGGCTAGGAGGTACTTCGGTCATGATGTTTTCTGGAAATTTAGAGCGTTCAAGGTGTGGAGGGTTAACAAGATATAAGTGGGTGTGACGGTTCGTCAAACCGAAATCGGCTGAGGGAGAAAATAGCATTTGCACCCGCCACCCCATTTCACACCAATGCTTGAACTCGCATTGAGGAGCCATACGTTTCATTCCGCCCGTTCTTTCAGTAACAAAAGCTTATAAGAACTGCTGTTTACATGCTACCGTGAACATATATTTGTATCTCTTGGCGCTGTCACTGGTCCCTTTAGCTAAAATACGCTGTGGAACAGTGTCAACCGACAGCCAAAAAGCTCTGCAACCAACGATTCCGCTTTGTCGACAGCTTGCGCGACGGCAATAATATAGGAATATGGCATCTTTATTCAAACATGATAATAGCATAAATGGGAAATTAGCTCATCAGTACGGTATGTTGGATTGGGCTATTGCTGCCAACGGTGACAAGGATGCAGCTATTGGGTTGATCCATGTTCCGAGAAAGTCAAGCGTTAATGCAATAGGTCTTGTTAAGAAGAAACGTAGCAATTACTAAACAGCGTATACAGAAATGGAACATATTGGGATACAAATGATAATGACCAAAAGCAACGTAGTGGACAGTAGTATCAAGCAGCGAGCATTGTATGCATTAAGTGCTTAATGCGAAGAAATTTATCTCCACTGTGCCTGCCCGAAGAAAATTGCTTTATCATCTCAGACCCCTATTACTATTGAAATCCGGGGATTGATAAGTGGATCCTGTCTCCATATCTTTAAAAGCCTTGAGCCGTGTGTCATTCTATCAACTAGCTCATCCAATATCTGCTATTTTACGCAGTATTAAAGCCATCCATGGTCAAGCGTCAAAAAAGTGCGCTTATGTGGGAGGCAATAAATAAAGTACCGAGCTAGAAGCTTCATAGTCAAAACGTCATTGAACTTCTGTTTGAGGTTTGCGGAGGAAGTTGCTGCTGTTTATGTCTGTCATCAGTCTGTGCTTCTTCGCCGTTTCTCCATGCTGTTATCTCCGCTGTTGATCTTCTATCTTGCTCTGGTTGCCGCTTTGCACCGGCACATATACTCTTACCTCCTAGGCCATTTAAGCGTATTGGGGGGGCTAATATCTAAACAGGATTCCCCTTTCTTTGTCCATCCTTACATATCTTTGGATGGCGTCCTTGTCTCATTTTGAAATCCAAGAAAGCTCTTGCTCGGTTTTTAGCGTTCCTCCACCTCAACCACCCTTTTGAGAATACAAAAGGATTTTTCGCAGCTTTCTTTCTGAGATGGAGTGCAATCGTTTTCTGATTAACTGACCTTGCAATATCGCTCGCGGGTTTGCTTGGAAACTATGGTGATAGCCAAGTAAAATTAGTGACCTCTCCCGAGGCACAGTCATACTATGCATAATGCGGAGTTGCACAGTCAGCTGCAACTTAACTAACGCCCAGACTGCAACTACCTGTTAGGGTGTTGGGCTCACTCCAGTATTACAGAGAACCAAACAACACACTTAGGATATCACCAGCCAAAGGGACAAACTCATCATTGGTGAAAGGTTTATTGAGTATATACGGATTTAGTACTAAGCTACAACGCTGCTGATCGGCTGTACCGGGCAAAGTTAATTTGAAACGCTGGTTTTCCATTGCTCGAGAATACCTCTAAAAGGCAAGTACGGAATCGCCCCCTATTTTTGTAAACCGCTTCCCGCTTCAGCACCCATACGACATGCCCAAAAAAATAGTACGGAGTAGCAGTTTGATCGGTGTTCTTAGGGGTGCATTCAGCGACACTTCTCAACTTGGTGAGTCAATTGTACGATCTCGCGTTGAAAGGTTTTATTAACTTTAATTCTTTAGTGATTCCCATAATATTCGAGGAAGTGATTGTCGTTGGCAGAATGCACACCTGGTATGTAGATTCCGCCTAGCAATCCTTAATTGCATAGCTAATTCTTCTTGCAGTAACCTGCTTATAAAACATAAAACGATCAGTCCCGTTCACGCGACAATTTACACGGTAAGTCAAAAGTATTTTATCCGACGAACCTGATTTCTTTTGCGCACCAGATCGAACATGGGGAAATGAATCGCAGAATCGCATACATTAGAGTAAGTTGTATAATACTCGTTACGCCAACTCTGATATTAAAAGTGGCAATATCGATCTTAGGATGTCAGCGATAACGGAACTTTCAGTATGTTCGTTCATCTTCTTCTGTTCTTATACTAAATTGGATTTTTTATAGTCAATAATCGACCCATCGATAAAGGAAGATCCGCTATTCTCTTTCCGGGATGCGTTGTTTCATTTGCACTCCAAGCATTTAGTATGTGTGTCCTACGGGATTAATGTTGATTGCAAACAAGTGATACTAATTCATTCGTGAAGGCTTTTATTTCATTCCTGCAGCGGAACCTGACTATCAGGTCGGATCTTCGATAAATATTGAGCATCTGCAGGTACTTCTTCTGCGGTTACCGAGTCAGAGAAGTGTGTCCTTAATCAACATCTAGATCGAGAACCGCCGTATAACACTTATCAAATCCGCACTTGAAGCTGGAGCACAAGGATCGGTCTATTTCGCAATACCCAATGACGAGAGTGGTTATCAGATGGCATGCAAAGTTCGGGATGTTACCAGTACAATGGCCATCATGGGCGGTGAAAAATGGCTCCGGCACGAATTACATATGCTAAAGCAACTACACCATGTAAGTCTAAACCTTATTAATGCAGTGTCTATTATTAACGTTTTGGAAGCCGAATGTGATCAAACTTCTCCATCACCACAAGTCATCCAACGGCTCCTATTACTTTTTCATGCCTCTGTAGGTCACCTGCATATTAATCAAGCATTTGTGTTGAACAAGATACTCCACATAGAGCTGGCTCAGGAACTCTTCAAGCAGAGCTTCGACACTACTGCAACCAGTCCGTCCCCATGCCATTGCGAAGAGTGAAAAACATATTCCTTCAGCTTGCGAAAGCTGTACATGTAAGTTGAATATACACCACCTCATCTGCCATCTTTATCTGTATTTTGGGAATAGTATCTGCACAATTTCAAGGCTATTGATGATGGCGGCAAGACCTACAAGCGGCCCATCATCCATCGAGGTAATGCCATTTATCTGATGTGACAGTCCTGTATAATGATATATACTAACGTGATTTCCAGATATCAAGGTAATAGCGAAGGATCCCAATGTTTTACTCCTAATATGATTGAGCACATTCATTGTAGCCTGCCAACATATTGCTGCACACTCGCTCCTTGTATCCACGTGTCGTCTTAACGGATTTCGGGAGTGCTGTGTACGAAGATGAAATTGCTACAGCACCCAGCGCAGGAACACCATTGTACGTTACCGAAGGGATAAGTTTGTGTTTAAAATCGGCTAATTCTCGTATATGCAAGTTATACTGCACCAGAGACGAGATATGATGACAGATCACTGAGCGGGGCACCTGCGGATATTTGGTCGCTAGGATTGGTTTTATATGAGATGATCTCTGGGATGTGTCCGAGTGAGAGTGATGCACACACAGTTGTTCGAGACTTTGATGACCCAGTTTGGAAAACCAAAGAAACCAGAGGAGGTATGCAATGCATTGGTAGCGTGACAGAGTAATAGAACTAAAGGTGAGATTTATCTATAGCCGTCAATCTAGTGCGAGGTATGCTGAGCGAACATCCAAGTGCGCGCCCGACCACCACGGAACTTTTAAGCTCAGGTTGGATATACTCTGGAGCACACAATCTTGAACGAGGACGAATGTTCAAAAAACAGTTCGAAAATGAGGTTGCTGTGTGGGAGGGACGCGAGAAAAAGATGTATCCTATGATTGGTTCTGAGCGTGCAAAAGTTGAAGCGTGCGTTAAGGATCCAAAACGATTGATCCGGATAAGCTCGAATTCCGCTGTCAATTATTCTACAATTAAGAAGATAACAGGATATCGAGTCAATCCTGGGCTGTTTGAAGACGGAGTTGCTATGATAGCAACGAACGAACGGCCCCAGCAAAAGGAACATGGCGTTGGCGATACGGGGTGTCGTCAGGAATTAAATTCAGTCCACAGAATGAACGACTCGAAACCAATGAGAATCGCTACTTGACGCTTGCAATTTGATGTAGGAAGAAATCAATAAATTGCCATGTCATTTATTTGCATTGTATGCTGGGGAAACGAAGGAAGGACAATGAAAGCCAGAGGAGGTATTTTTATGTATTTATCTATCCAAATACGAAGGCTTGGTCAGCTCCAGCATGAAAGCGGGCGAACATTGTTCCTGCAGGAAAACATTATATTCAATAGGAGCAGCTGAGTGTTCAAAGTTCTTATCTTATCTTCTTCCATGGCCGGTATAATTTTGTCCGAATTGCGGGAAATCCATTGTCCTTGAGACGATAGCAGTAACTAAGCCGTGATCTGAAGCTTTTCGTGCGATTTACTTGATCAGCCAATTTATTGATTGTGAATTGTAACATTTGTGTCTGTCCAAAGTGTGCGGTGCATTTCGTTCGTCTCAGGCCTGTTTCCGCTAACCTTGTGTGTCAGAGTAATCTTATTGGTTGGCGTGGAGCGATAATTTCCAAAGATACCTCAACACCATGGGAAATATAGGGGGTCCTCTTTTTGTACTCCCTTTATCCGATACATTTGAATTCCTTGCTCTCCCCCCTCCACTGCACTTTATCCTTTTTCTTTACTGTTGTCATTAAAAATGAGCAACCGCCGCTACTTGGTTATTAAGGCTCCCAAAGCCGTTCTTTCGTCGACAGCCGACTTGGGTCCTGTTTCCATCCTTGTAGATCGAAGCACGGGTAAAATTGTTCAGGTTGCTACAGACGCTGATATTGAGAATCACGACGCGGATTTGATGGAGTTATCAAGCGCACAGGTGCTGATTCCTGGCCTTGTTGATGCTCACGGTAAGGGCCAAGGGCATCGTTGGAGGCATTTAGATTCAGATATCGAAGGAGTTGGCTGTTTGCTGATGATGATAGATGCAATGTGTTTGGTTTAGTCCATTTGAACGAACCAGGACGAACGGATTGGGAAGGTTTTGAGACAGGTACAAAGGCTGCTGCCGCAGGCGGTATCGCGACAGTGATCGATATGCCTTTGAATGCTATTCCGCCCACGACGACAGTTGTCAATCTGGATGCCAAGCTGCGGGCCGCGAAGCAACAATGCCATGTTGATGTTGGTTTCTGGGGCGGTGTCGTACCCGATAATGCCGAAGATCTTCCAGGACTAATGGCCCGTGGTGTCTGCGGCTTCAAGTGTTTCCTCATCGAGAGTGGCGTTGACGAGTTTCCGTGTGTTAACGAAGCACAAGTCCGACTAGCGATGGACAAGTTGGCTGGAACCGAAAAGATTCTGCTCTTCCACGCCGAAATGGAAGAGTCCACCCATGCAAGCAGTGCGAAAGGCTGCAGTACAGGGAACCCCCGTGCTTATTCGAGCTTCTTGAACTCGCGCCCAGAACAACTTGAAACACATGCGGTTGACATGATCATCCGGCTCACACGTGAATACGCCCAAAAGGGAAACCCCGTGAAGACCCACATAGTCCATCTATCGGCTGCATCGGCATTGCCCGCCATCCGGGCTGCCAAGGCAGAGGGTCTGCCGCTGACTGTCGAAACCTGCTTTCATTATCTTAACTTCTCTGCTGAGGCTATCCAGGACGGTGCCACTCACTACAAGTGCTGCCCACCCATCCGTGACGCTGCAAATCGAGAGCGCTTGTGGATGGCATTAATGGACGGTACCATCGATTATGTCGTGAGCGACCACTCACCTTGCACTGCGCAACTAAAGAAGATTGAAATTGGCGATTTTGGACAGGCGTGGGGTGGCATTGCCAGTGTGCAGTTTGGATTGCCTGTCCTCTGGTCTGAAGGACGGACTCGCGGTGTCACGTAGGTCCTTTTATTCCCTTTGATATATATTTATTGATCCACCAGGCTGATGGGCTTAACCAAATCTATAGAATACAACAGCTGGTATGTTGGTTGAGTGAAAGGCCTGCAGTACGTACAGGACTTGGCAAAAAAAAAGGCCGTATCGCACCCGGTTTCGATGCAGATTTCTGTATCTGGCGCCCTGAGGCGCCCTTTGAGATCAAGACCGAGGAGGTCTACTTTAAAAATAAGCTTTCGCCTTATATTGGATATACACTCTATGGAGTTGTTGATCGTACTCTTTTGCGAGGCATTACAATCTTTGACCGGGACCGTCCTTGCCGCTTCGCATCCAAGCCCCAAGGTCAAGCAGTGATGATTTAAATCAAAAGAAGAGAATACGTAGCATAACCTTTCCAATTCCTGTAAATTATTAATTTGTCATTGTTATTGTTTTCCCCCACTATATTTCCACTTGTTTATTGCGCGAGATTCCTTTGAAAATATTCAACCTTGGACCGGTAATATGGATGATATTCGTGCCCTTGATGAATAAAAGAGAATTTTGCGTCCGTACCGTTCCGCTCTCTAATCCGTTTTTCGAGAGCATCCCCTGCCCTCGCGACAGCCTGAGCGGTCTTGTCGATCACTTGCGCAACCGCAGGCGGTGGTTGTTTTCGTTCATCGTCCTCTTTTTCATCCTCGCTGCTTGATGTGTCTCCATAGGCACCCAGGCCCGAGGATGACAGCCAGACCAGGTGGGTGTAAAAAGGATAAAGGGTATTCCTTCGATTCAAAAATGAGTAAAGCGGATTATTACTTTGCCGCGCCTGGGTTTTAATCTCAAAGAGCTTGGGATTGACCGATGCTGCAGCTGATTTGGCTGTCATGGCGATTACATCCGCTTGTTCTTGGTTATCAGGCTACTCAAAGAAAATGTGAGAAGGGGTGCTTTAGGTACACCTTTTTTCTGATCAACAGACAGCCGCGCATATTTGCCTTCGATTTCCACTTCATATTACTGTACCAGTTGCATCTTCGGTGGCGCCCTGAACTGGAGAGCAAGCGCTTTTTGGATACTGTTTCGTTCTTCTACTGGCTTTGGTCCGTTGCCTTGATAATCGTATGAATAAAAGGTTTTCTTTTCTTCCTCTTGTCTCTGTCGTCGCCGCCGTTTGGTTTCTGCCGGTATGATGTTCAGGAAAAAGCTCAACATGATATATATCGTCCTCCCTCTCATTTTACGGCATTACCGATATGTGCATCCCGGTCGTCCTCACTCATATCATAGTATAACTCCTCATCAGAATCGAGGTCTATATAGCGCTCTTCGTCGTAAGCTGACTCATCTTGATCGATCTTCGCCTTGTCCCACCCTCCGGCCGTTGTTGGCGGAATAGCTTCAAGAAGATGTCTCACATCAAATCTAAACATGGCGGTTTAACCACACGAAAAATGCGACTGTCTGCAGAATCTATTATCGACAAACCGGTCCATCATGTTGATAATTCCGGTGGTATCAGGTAGCTCATTTTTCCATGGCACAAGATATTCTCCACGTTCTACTTTTCGTGCAGAGACGGGATCGTTAAATATGCGTGCTTCATAACCAAATATAATCAGATCGCTGTCATCGTGCTTGTTTTTTTGTCGCTTCCGTTGACATTGATCGTGCGATTTCAACAGTTGCTCGCTTACGAAAATGGGCCGACCTCCTTTGGTATCTTCCATGGACGTCTCTACTTCCGCGTATGATATACAGTGTGAGTGCTCCGTGAGTGAGTGTGTAAAATTGATGAAAGACCGAACTTTGGTGATTTCCCCAAGCGGGGGTGGACCAGCAATCCCGTATTTGAATTTTCAGGCTCAACTTTTCAAGACACAGCGACTTGCTCTTCTTCCACAATCTTTGGCAACTTGTTCGCTACGCGATCTCTCCCTTCCTGTTTTCTTTCCTTGTCAATCGACACTTACCGGAGAAGTCCTTGGTAATCGATCAATTCTGCGCATAAACAAAATCTGAGTGTCCCTCTAACGCATAATGTCCTCCTAGACAGAAGTAGTCGAAATGGATTTGAGTGGAGCGCTGACACAGCTGAGCGAGTTTACTCAAGAAACGCTTGCTACACCTAATAATGCACAATCCTACGCTACCAATCAGTTTTTAAGCTCTCTTGTTGACCTGATAAACGAATATATCACCAAGTTCGATGACTTCAAGGTAGTCAAGGATGCGTTTCGTGCGTTCGCTCTTGTACTTCCCTACGTGTTCAATACGGTGTAAGTGTTTTCAGCAATAGACAGAGATAAAAATTGATCCGTCTTTGTTCGTAAACATTTAGCTGTCAAAATGAGGCCGAGACGCGGATGTGGAACACGGCTTTAGAACTGGCGCAGCTAATCACCAACGCTTTAACTACCCATCGAGAAGCTGGAATACGCATTAGTGCCCTCAAGGGGATACAGACACTGATTCTCTTGGAATCTAAATCGGATAGAACAAGTCAGGTAAAACCGTATATATGAAATCTGAGCGAGAAGAGGACCTAAATGAGGGGAGATTCTAGAGAGACCCATCGCTCAGCTTAGTCCGCCCACAACATCGCTTATTGAACGTGCAGCAGCTCGAGGAGAATGGCCAGGAGCTGCTTTCAGTTATGTTAGCGCTCCTGGTAAAACCAGATGAGTAAGATAGACATGGCTTATCAGAAGCCGCTTTTGTCTTTTTAATGGTCGACGGCATGAACATTGACGGTATCTTATATGTAGAAAAAGCACGATTGTTTCCGCCACGTTAAACTGTCTCGTCCCAATTGTTCGAAAGCGGCCTCAGTTTTATCGGCAGATCATGGATGGAATGCTCAATGCTACCCGTTCACCACCTGCAGAAATGTCTGCAGTGCAAAAAAGAAGTGTGATAAAAATTGTCAAGATTGCACTTACGACACTGATACGGTAAATGGGGCATTATATCACAATGATAGTGGTAGGACAAATCGTTAATTTGAAAAAATCTATGCAGGTCCGACCAGTTACCACAGTACAGGCAAGAAATGATCGATGAATTTGCTTCGCTGGGCGGGAACCCAGCAATGTTCCAAAGCCGGCAAAGAGAACGTGAAAGAGCGGAGGAAGCGAGACGATCAAAGAGATCGTTGCCTCCTTCGGCGGCAGATACTGTGCCTGAGAAGAGAACTAAAGTTGCTCACGGCAACGCTCCAATCCGGAACCAACCCGCACCACAAAATCCCATGGACGCACTACGAAATTTCGATGTGACTAATATACCGCTGGCTATTGTTATTGAGCTATGCATAACTGCGTTGCAACAAGTTTCGGAACAGGAGATAAGGCAGCGCTTTGACATGGTATGAGCCCCGGGGGGAGGTTTTTATGGTTCATTATCATTGACAAAGACTAATGCATCTATATAGCTCCCGCCAGAAGGTATCCTTGGACTATCAAGTGCATCACTACCATCATCATCCTCTACACAGCCGCAACCGACAGGAAATCCAAACATCTCTCAGATACAAGTACCATCCCATCCGCAACCGTTTTCAACCCAACAGCAACAGCAACAGCCAGCACGTTCACATCCGGTTGCTAATATAAAGAACGAGGAGGATACCGATGTGAAACTAACAACGTCCACTCGGTCTCGCGTACCTCTTGCGAGCGTCCAGGAGCGCGCAACACAATCTTTCAAAATGAAACCATACGAGCTTACTGCCCCAACATCAATTGCTCATTCGGAGCAACTTGATTTACTGAAAATGTCTATTCAGCGTATTTTCGATGCCGAGTACCAATTGCAAATGAAGACCTTTGAGGAAAATGACGGACGCAATGAAGTAGGAGGAGCACAAAGGAGGCCTGTTACATCATGGAGCCAGTCAACAAGAACAACCTGGCTACTTCTTATTGCAAAATTAGTCGCTCGTGGTGTCAATAACAAATATCCTGGGCGACCTGCCGAGGAAAACGGTAGCGATACCAGAGGAATGGACATGGACGCCAAATACGAAACAATGGAAAATGCGAACACAGACGACATAAAACATATGCTTGTTGACTTTATTGTCGCAGATCTTCCGTCGAGGTAAGGATGTTGCTATTGTTATCATAAAATTGATAACTTATTATGTATGAATGTAGATATGAAATCGCTCTCGGATGGCTAATGGAGGAATTCCTTTGTGACACTGAACTGGCGAGGCGGGACAGGAGCTATCAGCCGCAATGTTTCAAATGGCTTTTGATGGTTCTGAACAAGGGAATTTCTACGCTCGAACCGAAAGATAAGACACTCACAAAGCTTCTTTTGGATGCGCCAGTGATCCATCAAGAAGCAGTTGAAATAGTGAGAAAACACATGAAAGAAGAACCCTCGCGGTTCGTATCATGTGTATCTACATTAAGGGAACTGGTAACGAATAGACCACCTGTTCGTGATGCGTGCTTAAACGTCTTGCTTGACTACTGTATAAACCCGGATATCAAAATGCGTTCTACAAGTATTGTTGCAGTAAAAAAGTGGGTCCCAGACCATCCGGATATTGCATCAAAGGTTGAAGCCTATGCGATCCAGGCATTGAATATGCTCACCAAGAACCCACCCAAGAAGGATAAAGCGGGGAAAGAAGAATCAGAGCAAAAACAAGAGCCTATGGAGATTGAGCCAGCAGAGGAGAGGAAAGACGGAGAAGGCGCAGAGAGTGCTGATGATAGCGATTCAAACGGGTGGACTGAGCAAGATGTGGTACGGCATGCCGAGCTATTCTTTGCACTATGTGTTAAGAAAAATGATCTCCTGGATGAGTAAGGCGCTATATGCATACTTTGAGAGAAATAAGCAGCGCGACTAACTTTCTTTTCTGCCAGACTATTCAGTGTATATATTCAAACAACCGATCAAGTGCAACGATTTATCCGGCAACATATATATCAATTAATCAAGTCAATTGGAATGCACTCTCCTAAACTTCTTGAAACTCTTCGCACCTTCCCCCCAGGTGCTGAGACCCTTGTTATACGTATTCTTGTGGCCTTATGTGATACTGGTAAGCAAAGGCTTTGAACCTGAAATATTTGCTGAGTGCTTCTATGTCTACAGTCCGTCCTACTCCAGAGCTTGTATCTGCTGTCAAACAAGTATATCAGGAGCGAAACCTAGATGCAAAATTCCTCATCCCTCTTGTTTCTGGATTAAGCAAGGAGGACTTGCGCCAAAGCCTTCCAAGGATTGTTGAGCTCCTGAACAACACAGATTCTCAGCGCAAGGTGGTCAAAAAGGTGTTTTCTCGGATCGTATCAAGCAGTGCTACGGTGGCAGCACCGATGAACCCTACAGAACTCCTGCTCGCATTGCATGAAATGGGAGAGGGTGTTCCTTTGCCCAAGGCGGTTGAAGGCAAGAGCTGCTCGACAGTTTGGAGCACGCGATATTAATTTCCTGCTATTTTATTTAGCCATTAGCATTTGCTTCACGATGCCCGACACGTTCGAGGTCAAGTTTATATCGAATGCTTTACGGCATCTCGTAGATCAGCCTAAGATCCCCATACTTTTGATGGTCACGGTGAGCAATGTCATTTTTTCACCATTCTTATACCATAAGCTTACACTGAAGAAAACTAGATGATCCGGACTGTATCTGTGTACAAGAGCATGGTACAATTTGTTATCCATCTCCTTGAGAAGTTGATTAAGAAGAAGGTGTGGACATATCCTAAGCTTTGGGACGGGTTTGTCAAGTGCACAGATGTAAGTTTTTGATCAGCAGTTGGTTAAATAGAACCTCGTCATTTCTGACTTGCCAACTGAAACAGCGAACGCTGCCCGACTCGGTCAAAATGGTGGCCTCTTTGCCAAAACCGCAACTCAAGGATATTTTAGAGCGGATTCCCAGCATACAAGCACCTTTGCGGGAATATGCGGAGCAGAACCAACAGGTGCAGGTGCTTGTTCTCATGAACGATATGGGTCTCATTGAGAAAGAGCAATAAAAACAAATATCTATTGCCGTAGCAGACATTCCAGTGATGAACTATTGAGCACAGATGACCCTGGCTAATTTGATGAAACGGCCTTACGAAATGTGGTCTATGGGCATGTGACTAGGCTAATGCTCATGCAATTGAACAAAATTGGACCCCGACGCGGCTTGATTTTTTTTTGTTCAGGTCCGAAAAAATCCTAGATTAGTCTCTGTCCCCCAAACTTGACATAACACCATGTCCAAAGATGCCTCAGTCGGCAATAGCTTACGAAGCGAGGCCGATGCAAAACGAAAAGTTTACAAGAATGTCCTCAACACGCCTTATGCAATTCGCTGGTAAAAAAGGAAAAGAGAAAGAGATCGCTTCGAAATTGTTTTCTTGTATGCGTGTCTATGCCCTGCTAACGATTGCTGACTTTACTACTTTGGCACACTGTTTTCCAGGCCAGCCATACCGAATGAGTTAAATGAAACGATCCTCACCGATCTCATAAAGTAATGTTTTGTTTGTGCACTCGCAAAACAGCCTTGCAGCAATTTTAATTACAATCTATCAATGATTAAAGTATTCTTGCACCGATCGGGCAGTACCGTCAAGCGAGGAAGGAACAAAGGAAAAGTCAAAAGAAACAAGACGCTAAAGCGGCCGTTGCACCCCCGCCTCCCGCTGAACCGGAGCTCCACAAAAGGCTTGTAATTGGGTTGAACGATGTCACTCGGTTTCTTGAGAAAGAAATCGAGCATCGAGGCGGCAAGGCCGAATCAGCCACATCAGGGACAACGACTGCCATTTTCGTGTGTCGCCGAGATTTACAACCTTCTCACCTTTGCAACCACCTCCCGGCCATGGCCTGTCTCGCGAAGGCAAAACTCGTTGGTCTGCCCAAGGACTCGTCGATGAAACTTGCGGTGGCACTAGGACTACAGCGCGTGGGCTGTGTACTCGTTCAAGTAGGAGGGTGGAATGAAATGGGAAGGCAAATGTGTGGTGTGTCCTGAAGATCGGTTGTCTGACACGGATTTATCTCTCTCTCTCTGTGTGTGTGTGTGTGTGTCTATTTATGATGAAAAAAAAAATCATCTAGATTGTCGAAGACAAAGAGGAACGGTTACGGCTCGATCTCGAGGATGTCCCTTTTGTGGATGCGCCTTGGCTATCATCGGTATCAGACATCAGCTTTCAACGAACGCAGATAAAAACTCTTGAGACGACGGCAACGATCAAGCCAAAGAAACGCCAAGCACCACCTCCCTCAAAGGCCTCAGATCATCCAGCAGAGAAGAAGAAGAAAAAAAACTAATAGATAAATGTTGACGATCGATGTAGGTAGTACCATGAGATTATCTGTATGCTTTGTTTTGTTTTCCTCTGTGATGGGCATAAATGCCCGTGTGCCCTGGTTCTCGTCTTGCAAGGAAACGTCAATGCGCGTGACAGCGACCAAAAAAGCCATAGTGTTGGATGGAGGAAAATGCTTGACCTGGATCATACGTTGCAGTTCTCCTCTGGAAAAGGGGTCCAGTCATCGGAGCCGAAACGATATCTCGCGCACGCAGAACAGAGTTTCCAGGAAACTGGATGAAGGGGGGGGAGGGGGAGAAATGATGTGTACAGACCGTGTCATCGAAAGCGTTCATGACATCCAGAGCGAAATTAGCAGCTGTGCGCGCATGCCAGTGACTCTCGACGTTTTATTCGAAAAGAAGAGCGATGGAGGAGGGAGGAAGGGGGGGGTAAAACGGAAAAAGTTGCGATTGTTACTGGGACTCAACAGGAGCCTTATCGTAGGCGGCCAACTGCTCGGCCAGGTCAGCATCGACGGTAGGGGCCTGTGTGTGTATGCGCGCATTAGATATCGCGTATTGGGGTCCCGCGCGGGTCAACTTACAGCAGGAGCAGCAGGAAGTTTCAGGTCCTTCACCTGGGACTCGTCGGCTTTGACCTGAAGCAAATGCCACCGCCGGATGATTAGGGGCTTTTTACGTTCGGATTCCATAGTAGGTGAGTCTTCTTCCACTTACGGGAGCAGGCTTATAGCCCTTCAATTCCTTGAGATAAAGCTCTTGAACGACATCTTTTTTTTTTAATATAAAAGTGAGTTGACTGAAGCATAACCATCGATGCCGCTTTCCCAAAAGAACGGAGAGCGTGTAGGAGAATCAATGTACCCTTCTGCACGATCGAGGTGGAGGCAATGGTGCGGACGGCAGCAAAGCGGTAGCTAGCAAGCGAGGTCTGAGCGCAACAACAAACATCAGCATGGCCGAGATTCATGAAGACTATGACGTTTCTGAATTACTTTGGAGCTAACAGAACCAAGTGCGATGCGAGCAATCGACATGTCAAAAAATCGAAGGTTGAGTAATAAAAAACAGACGGGTTCGGTGGGGGGGGGAGGGGAGCTTCTAACAACCCGGTCGTTGCCGTGACTGGTTAAAAAGAGACCCGCTCTATTTTCCAGCTTGCAGACAGAGAACCCTTGCGACTTTGACAAGAAAGAAAAGAGACAAGTTATTTTTGGATCTTGTAAACAAAACATTGAGATGCTTTAATGGATTCTTTTTTTTTTCCTTTTTACACTCTAGTTAGTAAAAGTAAAAAAGTAAAAAAGAGTAGGAGACAGGGAAATTTTTAGAGTTGAGCGAGGTTCAGAGGAAAAAAAAAGGGAAGTGTATATACTGGGGAATGAAAATATTAAAAAAAAAATGAAAATGTGCAAAGAAAAGAAATAAAGAGGGCTTTCATTTAGTCAACCTCCTCCATCTTGGAAGAGGAAATGACCTCATCAACCTGTTCGGTGGCAGCAGGGGCATCCTCGACGAGCTCGTCCTCATCAATGGAAAGACCGAGAGCGACCATGCGGTGAATGCGGGCAACGAAGGTGCTAGGTTCGTCAAGCGAGAAACCAGATGTCAACAGAGCAGTCTCGAACAGCAAGGTGGTGAGGTCCTTGACGGTGCGGTCGCTAGAGTCAGCAGCAACCTTCTCCTTCAAGGTCTTGATGATGGCATGCTTGGGGTTGAGCTCGAAGGTCTTCTTGGAGGACATGTAGGAGGACATGCTGTTGTCACGGAGGGCCTGAGCCTTCATGATACGCTCCATGTTGGCGGACCAGCCGAACTGACCGGTGGTGAGGACGCAGGGCGAGTCAGTGAGCTTGTTGGAGATGATGACCTTCTCGACCTTGTCACCAAGGATCTCCTTGACAGCACCGCAGAGAGCCTCGAACTGCTTCTCCTCCTCCTCACGGGCCTTCTTCTCCTCCTCATCCTCCTCGATCTCAGCACCCTCCTTGGTGATGCAGACAAGCTTCTTGTCGTCGTACTCCTTAAGCTGGGTGGTGGCGTACTCGTCAATGGGGTCGGTCATGAGCAGAACCTCAATGCCACGCTTCTTGAAGCCCTCGAGGAAGGGAGAGTTCTCGATGGCAGCACGGCTCTCGCCCGTGATGTAGTAGATGTTCTTCTGCTTCTCGGGCATGCGGGTGACGTAGTCCTTGAGGGAGGTCATCTCATCACCAGACTTGGTCGAGTGGTAACGGAGGAGCTCGGCGAGCTTGCCGCGGTTCTGGCTATCCTCGTGGATACCGAGCTTGAGGTTCTTGGCGAAGGCCTCGTAGAACTTGTCGAAGTTCTCCTTATCTTCGGCGATCTCGGCAAACATCTCAAGGCACTTCTTGACAAGGTTCTTGCGGATGACCTTCAAGATCTTGTTCTGCTGGAGCATCTCACGAGAGATGTTGAGAGGAAGATCCTCAGAGTCGACAACACCCTTGACAAAGTTGAGCCACTCAGGAATGAGCTCATCGCAGTCGTCCATGATGAAGACACGGCGGACATAGAGCTTGATGTTGTTGCGCTTCTTCTTGTTCTCGAAGAGATCGAAGGGAGCACGCTTGGGAACAAAGAGGATGGCACGGAACTCGAGCTGACCCTCAACGGAGAAGTGCTTGACAGCCAAGTGATCCTCCCAGTCGTTGGAGAGGGCCTTGTAGAATTGAGCATACTCTTCCGCCTTGATGTCGTCGGGGTTGCGAGTCCACAAAGGCTTGGTCTTGTTGAGCTCCTCAGTGTCGGTGGTCTTCTCCTTGATGGTCTTCTTCTTCTTCTCCTTCTTGTCATCCTCATCCTCGACCTCTTCGATCTTGGGCTTCTCCTCGCCCTCCTTGACCTCTTCAGCTTCGTCGTCAGAGACCTCCTTTTCAACCTCCTTCTCAACAATAAGCTGGATGGGGTACGAGATGAATTCGGAGTGCTTCTTGACGATGTCCTTGATCTTGCGCTCCTCAAGATACTCGAGCTGATCTTCCTTCAAGAAGAGGCGCAACTCGGTACCGCGGCCGAGAGGAGGGTTGACCTCATCGCGGGTGATGGTGAAGGAGCCACCGGCGGCAGACTCCCAGATGTACTGCTCATCATCGTTGTGCTTAGTGATGACCTGGACCTTGTCGGCAACAAGGTAAGCGGAGTAGAAACCGACACCGAATTGACCAATCATGGAAATGTCAGCACCGGCGTTGAGGACCTCCATGAAAGCCTTAGTTCCGGACTTGGCAATGGTACCGAGGTTGTTGACGAGATCGGCCTTGGTCAAACCAACACCGGTATCACGGATGGAAAGAATGTTGTGTTCGCGATCAGGGGTGATACGGATGTAGAGGTCCTTCTCAGCCTCGAGAGCGGAGGGGTCAGTCAAGGACATGTAGCGGATCTTGTCCAAGGCATCAGACGCGTTGGAGATCAACTCACGCAAGAAGATTTCCTACAATACAAAAACGAAAGTTTGGGAAAAGAGGTTGTCTTTAGGATACACAGTTTACGGACGCGTCATGAACGCAAGAGGAGGTAAGACAGCTGTCAAGCCGTCAACTTTACCTTGTTGGAGTAGAAAGTGTTGATGATCAAGCTCATCAACTGAGAGATCTCAGCCTGGAAATTGAAGGTTTCAGTCTCGGCAGTCATGATGGATGGGAAGAGTAAAAGGAAGCTCTGAAGAAGCGCAGTAAAGTGTGGATTTGCGTTGCCTTTTATTCTCTTTCAGTGACCAAATCACGTTTCAAGTCCAGCTGAAGTTTATAATACAAATATACAGGTTGGCATTTTCCAGCATCTTCCACCGTCTTTTGTAGTTCAGGCACCGCCCACTTTTTTTTTTCTCGTTCATTTAGCGCCAATCGGACCATTCCAGTTCCGTTCCTTAAAAGGAACCCATCTTCCCATCCAAGAAGTCCCTAGAAATTGCTGGATGCCTTTGACATCATTGATCCACACCCGTGCTTGCTCCACTCTCCCATTGCCGCGACCAACGAATAAAGGCGACATCACCTCTCTTCCAGCTGGAATTTCTTCTTTTGCATGATGGGTATAGCTCAGATGGCCAACCTATTTTATTGGTCACACGATACTGGCTGTTGCACATGAAACGCCAACAACAATGGGCTTGGCTAGTTACTTCAGCATTCCCAAACGTACTTCGAAAAAAGACATCATCTTTTCTTTTTGCTTCAATGCAATCCCCACCAAAGGACGTGCTTCTCCTCTAAAAGGGTCGATCTGCCTGCGTTTTCCCCCACAGCTGTTTGGTACCCGCAGAGAACACAGGAATATTCACAGCTTGACCAGGAAATCCTTTTTGCTGCTGGGCTTTGAATCATACTTTTTCGGGTTGCCAGCGACAGCACGAATAACCCCATTTTCTCATTTACTGTGTCGAACTCTGCATTTCGTGTTCATGACCGTCACGGGCTATTTGTGTTTCTTATCCTTGGGCATACGTCCGGATCCAAAAGACGATGAACATGGGTTTGATGTTCAAACTCTGCGCAGGATAAACCGCGCGATCGATGAAGCACAAATTAGCGTCGTTAAAAGCATCAGTCGGCATGGCGCTCCCGTGGAACAACAAGGTATGGAGGGTCAATTGCTTAATAACAGATTCTTGCGCATACGGCATGTGAAGATTGAAAGAAAGAATTCTTTGATATTGTTCTTCGCATATCACGTTCAGCATACAAGAAAAACCTAGCAATCGACGTCCTCACTGTAGGCACTGTGGTTGCCAACTATATCCTTTGCTTTCCGGCTGTTGCTTACCGGCACCGCCTCCAGGCATTCCCAGTCTATCGCGGATGGGAGCAAGACACACCGGTCAGCTTCATGCGACGATTTTGGAGCGAGTACCAGCAGAGCGGGTTGCGCCGCATGTACCCAGGTTTTGGCCTCGGCTTGCTCAGTCAGGCTATGATAACTACTTGGGAAACTTTGATACGCAACATGAGCAAGTATGTTTTAATCAAGGCCGAATCCGATCTTGCTTATGTGACACTTCGTCTTACAGATTTATGGTGCGTTCACTTTTTTTTTTTTTTGGTTATAACTGCAGCAAAATAATGGGATAGCTAAGTACAAATGTGCGTTGTCCTAGTCTAGGGATTCTTTCGCATTTCTTAATATACCCATTCAATCGCAATGCGCTGATCATACGCGTTCAAGCAGACTGCACCCATCAACCTATCCGTACGGTTCGAGATTTTGGCGAACTCTACAAACGCGAATTGCTCCGCATCTTCTCCCCTTCCAGCGGTGGACTTCCAGTTCTGTCCGTGATCGTCCCCACTATCTTCATGTACCTTGCCACGGAGACCATCATGATGTCTGTGTACAAGGCGGCTTACAAATTTATAAACCCACCGAACGAAAAGATCCGCCGGCGGCGAGAGCGGAGAGTAAGGCGTCAGCATCACAACAACGCTTCACCCTCGCGACACAATCGAGACAACGGCGTTGTCGACGCACCGGTGGCTACGGATAATTTCGCCACGTCTGCAGCAAGGGATACACTACCACGAGCTTATTACTGCGAAATTGTCTGCGGCGTCGTCGCTAGTTTGGTCACACGCTTTATTACCTACCCAATGGATAGCGTCCTGTTCAAACTCATTCTCCAGGACTCGGGTATTCAGACTAACCAGACCTCTTACACCGGCTTCTTTAACTGCATTTCACGAACATGGCGATATGAAGGCGGTTGGAAAGCATTCTTTCCTGGATGGGGAGGACTTGTACTCGAGGTTGCAGCAAGCTATTTGGTGCTTGAAGGCTCATGGATAATTTACAAAGCCATTGATTGGAAAACTCAAAGAGTTTCGGACTATGAGCCCCGCAGCGTCCGAAAAGCACGGCATCTATGGGACAGGATGGGCCACTCGACATAAGGAAAAGATACATCCCCCTCCGGTTCTGGTTTTATTTATATTTTCTCATAATCCAACTTAGTCTCCAGTTTTTTCGCATCTGACATCTTGCGCACTGCCTTCATAAAATCTTCTTGGATACAGTAGTCACGCTCTTCTCGAATGGCAAACATGCCTAACCAATAAACGATCATCAAAACCGGCAAATATTTCATCTCGAAATAGGCATGGATACATACCTGCTTCTGTGCACACATTTCGCAAATCAGCGCCATTAAAACCGTCGGATAGCTTAACAATGGCCTCGTAATCTATATCGCCATGCTTGGCAATATTGCCCGCGTGGATCTTTAGGATTTCTAATCTACCCTGCTCATTGGGTAAGGGTATCTCAATCTTGCGGTCAAGACGACCTGGTCGCAAAAGCGCAGGATCGAGTGTGTCAGGTCGGTTAGTTGCCATAATAAGCTTCGTCTGTCCGAGGTAGTCAAAACCGTCCATTTGGTTCAACAGCTATAAAACGATGTTTGTCTAAATTCCCTAAATATCCACATCGCCGAATATCCTTTACCTCCATAAGTGTACGCTGGATTTCACGATCTGCAGATGTGCCTTCAGAGAAACGGCGACCACCAATAGCGTCAATTTCATCCATGAAAATAATGCAAGGTTCATGTTCCTTCGCATAACCTGCGGACGACATTCTCGGTGTGAGATGGAGCACATCCTTTGTTTCGGATGATCTGACATACCGAACATTTCGCGAATGAGGCGAGCACTCTCACCAATATATTTGTCGACGATCGCGCTAGACACCACCTTCAAAAAGTTGACAGATAATGTGCTCGCAACGGCCTTGGCAAGTAGGGTTTTGCCTGTACCAGGAGGGCCGTAGAGAAGAACACCTTTGGGGGGTTTGACACCGACACGAAGGAAAAGCTCGGGATTGAGCAGAGGAAGTTCAATAACCTAGGGAAAAGTCAGAGTCAAGCTGCCAGGAACTACTACTACCTTATCCATTATAAACAAAGCATACCTCTCGCAACTCTCTGATCTGTTCTCCCAAGCCACCAATACCGGCAAAGCTGATATCGCCCGGATCTTCCATAGACATGTTGTATACAAGTGGATCTACTTCACGTGGGAGGATACGCATGATCGTCAACGTCGTCATATCCAATGCAACACGGGCGCCCTGTTTCAGTTTTTCTTTATCAACGGTGTTGCGACATCCGACAACATATCGTGGTCCGCTTGTGTTTTTCACAATGACTATGATGGAAGAGCGAAAGGAACCAAGTAAATGCAATGAGTGCAATGTTACTATGCTGCTTGAAGTAAGCGGGCTTACATCGCTCGTCATCAAGTTGTTTGAGAACTTCGCCAATGACCTGTCCGACACTTTGCAGCGCCTTGATGTCATCCTCGGACTTATCGTATTCCTTCTCTAATGTTCTTAATCCAAGACGCACTAGTAGGAGGAATTTCCGTCAGTGCGTCAGCTCGACTGCCAGGTGTAAGGCAAAAAGGTCGGAAAAAGATGTCAACATACTCTCTTTCAGTTTAGCGTCCAACTCGCGGTGCTCAAGCAATCGTCGTTTATAACTTGTGAGTGCTTTAGCTTTGGGATCAGCATCGGGCTGAGATGAGGAACCTTGCACTGAAGAAGACATTATGTGAAATCGATGAAGGGGGGAGGCACACACACACACACACACGCAAGACCTCGGACGCGCGTTCTTCCAATTCAATGACACTGGCTGTGTGACTGGGGAAATCTTGCCCGACATTCCGCATAATAGGCTGGCATTGAAGCCTCCAGACACTCCTACTCCAATGGACCACTATCCTAAATGCTACTTTTGTCCAATCAAATCCTCCATGCCAAACTACAGTCATGTGACCTTGCTGTGTATTCCCAAGCCAAATCGCGCTCCAAGAAACGTACATGGCCTTCAGAACAAGATGCCTGCAACATCCCTCTCGAAATACAAGGATCTCTTTGCTTTGGAGAGATCCAATTTATGCATGTCTATGCAAACGGGTATATGTAAACCTCATTTACTGAACTCATAAGCATCAAGTGAAACACGTAAATATGGCCGGACCTCTGATTCGCTTATTCCAAAGCCATGGTCAATCCAAACAAACAACGTAAACGCGGCAGTGACTGTCCGCATCACTAGAGCGAGTCTTTGAAACCCTTTCTCCCAATGCTCACCAGAGTCATTAAATTCAACCTTGCGATTCGCAAGTCACCTACCGCTTTATGTAAGTGCGTTGTTCAAATAGCAGCGACCAAGAATAGAAATAACCAAGTAGTTTGCTCGTGGGTGTCTCTCAATTGCAAGCAGCGTTGAAGCGATGCTTCGCGACGAATGGGTATGAGTCGACCATTCAGAATCTCAAGATCAATTCCAACACCAAAGTGATCTGTCAAGGCTTCACGGGTAAACAGGCAAGTCGGATAGCAACAGCAATAACAAGAGAAGCTTCATCTGGCCAATGAACACGAAAATCATATATGTTTTCCGGATATCTAGGGAACTTTCCACAGTGAACAAGCCATCGAATATGGTACCAAGATGGTGGGCGGTGTGACGCCTAAGAAAGCAGGGCAGATGCATCTTGGACTTCCCGTATTTGGAAGTGTGAAAGAGGTAACTGGAATTAGGATACATTATTTCACATCACTAACAGCAGATCAAAAGGCAGTTGAGCATACCAAGCCTGACGCGAGCGTGATCTATGTCCCTCCACCTTTTGCTGCTGCTGCGATAATGGAAGCGGTGGAGAATGAGGTTCCGCTTGTTGTTGCGATTACAGAAGGGATTCCTGTGCACGATATGATGCGTGTAAAACAAGCGCTCTTGGCTCAGAGTAAATCGCGCTTAGTCGGACCAAACTGTCCGGGTATCATAGCGCCCGAGCAATGCAAGATTGGGATTATGCCTGGCTATATCCATAAGCGGGGGTCGGTTGGCATCGTTTCCCGATCAGGCACATTAACGTATGAAGCTGTCAAACAGACAACGGATGTCGGATTAGGACAGTCACTTGTGGTTGGCATTGGCGGCGACCCTCTCAATGGCACCAATTTCATTGATTGCCTCAAGATCTTTTTAGAAGACGACGAGACAGAGAGTGGGTACTTTATTGCATAGTTCACTGAAAGAGGTCTAACACACTGGAGGGGGGCATGATGACAGGTATTATCATGATCGGTGAAATTGGTGGTGGCGCCGAGGAAGAAGCGGCTGATTACTTGAAGGAGTACAATAAGAAACGATTGCATCCCAAACCAGTGGTGTCGTTTATTGCAGGACTCACTGCTCCACCAGGAAGACGAATGGGTATACAATGACATGCTCTAATTTACCCGGACCTACGTTCTCACATGTCGCGATACATAGGTCATGCTGGTGCCATTATTTCTGGTGGTAAAGGTGGGGCTAAGCAAAAGATGGCAGCATTGGAAGATGCTGGAGTGATTATCACCCCATCCCCGGCAAGATTGGGGATAGAGCTCAAGAAGGTAACCGAATACGGAAATGTTCTTTCTGCACCTACATACTGAAATGGTCTGGTTAAAGGCAGTGGAAAGAGCTCGTTTGGAGCGAGACTAGGACGACATTATTTAGCTTTGTAAAAATAAACGATCCTTCTGCCTATTGAAAGCTTGGCTGCAGGCAGGCGTCTCTTAACGGATAAATAGGTCATAAGCGCAGATGTATTTACCGCTTGATCAATGGTCTTTGCATGGGGTAGTTGCAGAATGGCAGCTGGTGGCTCTCCCATCAGTATGATGGAATAACCATATGGATAGTAGCTGCATTTTAGTCCGCACGTCAATGCTGTCAGCAGTTTCTGTGGGCCACTGCAGACACAAATGGCAGCTACTGAAGTAGATGACGTGTGTGTCCAGCGTAAAAAGGCACGGACACGCATTATTTCAATCATTCTTAATACGGTATCCTGCTACTCACACGAAGCGTTTCATGACTCTGCCCGCTCAACTGGAATACGGTATCTCCAGGCTACTCTGATTGGTAATGTGGGTGACACTTGGAAATATGATAACATAAATGATAGATATTTCCTTTGGTGATTTCAGAAAACGAGAGAAACGCACGTTGAAAGTACCACAGGCCAGTACAACTTGCCTACTGTTAATCGGTTCTACCGCGGCGCTTCGGCGTAATACTAAGGACTCTTTGCCTTGCTGTAGTTGGATGTCCATCTTTGTAGATATCACTTAACTTCAGGAGTATAACCGCCCTTTGGGCGAAGAAGCATTAGGCGTTGATTCTGTACTCGTGCGCACCAGCATGTGGATGCATGTAACCGGAAAAGGAAATAAAGCGCGGAATACAAAATCGAGCGCCTTTTTTTTCTTTCTTCCAACGTGGTTTTGGTAACTTTTTTTTTTTTACCCTCGGTTCCCAACCTCGATGGCATTTCCATTCGATCTCGTACAGCCCCCTTTATCCTCGGCATCGTCTTCCTCCTCTCTTATTGTTTCCGAGAGTCATAAGACAACCCTGTGGTAGGTATTCACCTCCAACTCTGCATTTATCATATAAATCGCTTTAACTAGACTTTTATTTAGGATGGGAGAGCTGGAACCATGGATGGATGAACAATACCTTCAACAGCTATGGTTCAACCTAAATGAAAAGGTTCTTGTCAAAGTAATTCGAGATAAAGTGTCTGGGTAAGATCTTTTTCATTCTATGTAGTGCCCTTGCTGTCTTTTGCTGATTCTTTTTCTTATATAGAGCTAGCGCAGGTTACGCTTTTGTTGATTTCGGATCGACTGGAAATGCGCAGCGAGCCCTCAACACCTTTAATGGCACCATTATACCAAGCACGCACAAACAATTTAAATTGAACTGGGCGTCCGGTGGTGGACTTATTGATCGAAGGTAGGCATCACTTCAATATAGAAGGAGCGCGCTGTTCTTATTCCAAAGTGAAATTCTATAGAGAGGACCGACAACCCGAATATTCAATTTTTGTAGGTGATCTTAGTCCCGAATGCACTGAACTTGGACTTTTGGTAAAAAAAAAAAAAGCAACTACGAGATCCCGTTTATCTTTTTCTCGAAGCTAACTTGCTACTTTTGTAGGCCATTTTCCAGACACATTATCGATCATGCAAATCAGCAAAGATTATGACGGATCCGCGCACAGGTCTAACGCGCGGCTACGGTTTTGTGCGATTCTCGGATCAGAATGACCAGCAGCGAGCATTAGTTGAAATGCAAGGCTACATCATCGGCTCCAGACCCATACGCGTTTCGGTTGCAACACCCAAAAACCGCATGCATAATTCGACAGCGTCGCCTCTTCCAAGATCTCCTCCACAGAATCCAACGACGACGACACTGAATACGACGCCTAATGCATTTGTGGATCCTAGCAATACAACCGTTTTTGTTGGTGGTCTCTCGGCTCCTATTCGCGAAGATGAATTGCGGGAGTATTTTAGTCCCTTTGGTGAAATCACCCAGGTCAAAATTCCAGCTGGGAAGGGCTGTGGTTTCGTTCAGTACGTCCACCGTCAGTCAGCAGAATTGGCGATCCAACAGATGAACGGGTATCAGATTGGAAACTCCAGAATTCGTCTCTCATGGGGTAGATCGCAGAGCGACAATGGCAACAAGCATGTACAATACCAGCAACAATTGCAGATGGCCCTGAACAAACCTCATCAAGCATTGCCACCTCCTGCTCTACCTCTTGGTCTTAATCGGTAAAAGCTGTGGCTAGAGAGCGATATTTACTTTGTACTGACGATCAATCCCTAGATCTGCTCTCTATTCGCCATCTCCCCAGGCTCCGTTGGGCGGGAGTAATGTTGCGTTACCCTATGCAGGTTTGCGTTACGTGGCGCCACAGCACCAGCAGCAACAGTTAGCATTCTCTGGTGGCCTTGATATGAACCTGTTACCGCAGACGTCCGGTTTCCGCAGTTCATATGAGCCCGGTGAAAATTACGCTGCTGCTGATCGTCTGGATCTTATGCCTGAAAACGATCTCTTGTCGACTCCAAGAATGCTACTCGACAAGAAAACCAGTAGTACTTCATCCTGGAGACTCAGCCAAGTGTATGCTCAGTAAAAGCTGTGCACTCACAGGTACATGCACGCATGCAGTCTTTACATGACCCACCTATCCCGGAAACATGCACACTCAACACATCACAGTTCTCTTTGTCTCAGTTTTGTTCTCGTCTTACTATCTTCCTTATCAACCCACATCTGCTTCCACCTTCAACCTGTGTTGCTTTTCTTCGTATATTTGTACTTGCTTTGTTTGTGCTATCAGTATTGATCTTAGTTTGCTTCCCCTATCTTTTGTGCTATAGTTATTATAAATCGTATGTTATTACTCTATTATTCTTTAAATAAGAAATATTTATTTTCTGCGCCATCCTCGAATGATCTTGAATCTGATTGGTATGTCTTGATTTGGTTATTTGGACGGGTACAAGAGGAGAGGAGATCGGTGTTAATCGGATCTGATTGTCTTTCCTTTCTTCCCCGTTTAATTTTTCGCTCTTTCGAATGGCTCTGCTTAACGCCAATCCCATTGTCTACGAACCCACAGTCAGCACCTTCCGTGTCGAAACAGAAGCTGATTTCGATGACGATGTGGCCGATCCTATCGATTCCGAAGAAGTTTACGAGCTTCTTCGATCCATTTCCGATCCTGAGCACCCTCTGACACTGGAGCAGCTCAATGTCACCCAACTGCAACACATTGTAGTCGACAATGACCAAAATCATGTTCTTGTTGAATTCACGCCTACAATTCCCCACTGTTCGATGGCCACGCTCATTGGTTTGTGCATTCGAGTACGTTTGCTGCGCAGTTTGCCCGAGCGGTTCAAGGTAGAGCTATCTGGGAGGGAGGAGGAGGGGAGATAAAGTGGGTTTATGAATCGATGGTGGCTGACTAATACGAAACAAAAAGGTGGATATCAAAGTACGCAAGGGGACGCACCAGTCTGAGAACGCAGTTAACAAGCAGCTCAATGATAAAGAACGAGTTGCTGCTGCCTTGGAGAACAAGCACCTTCTTGAGGTCGTCAACCAATGCCTGGCGACTGCGGGACGTAATGAAACAACTTCCCATTGAAAAAGAAGTAGAATAGGATGACTGAGAGGAATGTATGATATCCCACACACACAACACACACCCATACACAACACACTTGTACATTATCACGGAAAGAAGAAAAAAACATGAAAGGAAGAATTCTATGCATTTTAAAGTTTACACTCTCGGTCTTTAAACGCAGAGAGCAGTTTATATATATATATATCCAGCTCTTGCTATTTTCTCCACACGCACACCCACTAGTTTTACCCACACACGCGCACATATATACACACACATGCCTAATGTCCCTATTGACCGATGCTAACTTTCTGATCCATGAAATGCGCCTAAAGCTCCTGCGAACTGACGAGCGAGGAGAGTGCATAATTTCATTTCGACCGACGGTGATGTCGGACGACTACATTCGGCTAGCAGCACCCACATACCCCGAAATGCAATACTGTTACTCGCCTGTCTATGACAATTTCATAACCAAAGGAGGCACTGGCACTGGCACTGGCCTCATCAGTAGTCCGAGAACTAAACGTACTCATTACAGGCTACGTAAAAAGGAGAATATACAACTGAATCCGCCTCAATTACCGAAAGCTGTGTCATCAGACATTGGCAATGAAGAACCTGCCGTAGATTCAGAGCTCGGGTAATCATTAATATTGGTAAAGTATGCAGCGCCCATGATTGATTGGAGTAATTGCGCTTAGAACAAAAGTCGACAAACCACTGCCACCTACACCAGTACGGAAGCAATCGGCACCCACTTTATCCATTACAGAAGCATCAAAAGGGGCAATCAGCAGTAGCAGCAGCAGCAGCCACCAGCACCAACAACGGCCAAGGCTCAGTGAAGATACGATCACCCCTATGCCGCCAACAGTAGCTGCTGTTGCTGCTACGGTGTCTCCACTACATAGAGAGACGGTGGTACGTTCCCACACGCGAACAACGTCGAGCACAACCTTTTCTTTCCGCGGTGCTGGCAGCGAAAACGCTACCGTGGCCTCGCTCCATCCTTCTATAGAATCCCCCATTGATCCTTCTCCTCAATCATCGCTCGATGTCGATGGCGATCAGGCGTCTTTCCCGTCCCTTCCCCCAACAGAATCCCAGAGTGTCAGAAGCAAAAATGATCAAAACAATCAGGTTCATCAACAGGAAAAGCCCACACTTCAAGCGGCTGGAAAACAGGATGAAGACAGAGAGAAGCGAACGTTAAAAGAGGACGAACAACAACGTACACCACTTGTTATTACCAAGATCAACTTACCGCCACCTATCAATGCGATTGCCAAGGCACCGACACCTGCGCCTGTTGCCCCAGTTTTTCAACTGCCGGCCAACATCAGGATTGACCCGAGGCGTCGACGGCGATTCAACCACAATGCACCTCCTTCTGTATCATCGTCACAACAACAACAGCAACAGCAGCATCAACAGCAACAGCAGGCATCCGCTCCTAAACGGCAACCTGTCAAATCGGCGCTTTCAGCAATGATCGCAGCACGTGCATCGGCTGCGGATAACCCGTTCAATGAGTTCTCTTTTGTTTCTGGTCGTGGTGATACGAAACCGTTCACGCTCTGTGTCTATCTGCCGCACTCCTCGCATCCCTATGAGCCCATTAGTCTAGTGGTCCGACCAGATGCCATTGTGGACGATGTGATTGGATATATTCTCTATGACTATGTTGAGAAGAAGTTGAAACCGCCATTGCAAGAGGAAATGTGTGATATTGCGCAGTGGGAAATGCGAATAGTAGAGGACGATGGCGAAATTGAAGATGAATTACCAGGTAAACTGATCAGGAGAAAACGCTCTCGGTATTGAGGTATATACACAAGTGATTACTGAGATATACATGGCTGCAGCGCTTGATAGAACGCGGCAAATCAGCATGTTCTCGTTTGTCCAGTTCGCACTATGTAGGACATCTCCTGAACAAGGTAAATCAATTAAACAATGTGGGGGCATATGTAGGAAACGGTGCGTGGCATGAAATGTACTGAGATGGCTTTTTTTTTTATGAACGTGGGGGTATAGCCAAAGAGAATGCAATGGTCCGTGCGAAGATGGGCCGCACAGGTCCCAAAATAGTCACCACATCAGCGAAGGGCAAATCCGCAGGTCAAGAACCGCATCAAGCGGCGGGTGCAGGCGCCGGAGCGGGCACAAACGGTGGAGACTTGGGACCACTAGACTTGGCACCTTCGGGGCCAAGTTACGGTTCGCAGCAGGCTGAAGCTGACTCGTCGGCTGTTGCTGTCCCGATACCTTCGTCGAAGGCTGTGCTGACAAAGTCGACCATGCCAATGACACCAGTTAAGTATTTCCGAATCCGATTGATGACAAACGAGGAGGTGTCAGCTACAACTACGATCCCAGTGTATGCTGAAATGTTCATTGGTGATGTGCTTGAGCTCATATCTCGGAAACGAAAACTGGATCCAGACGAGTACATGCTGACGATAGCTGACAGCAATATGATTGTGTCGAATGATACCCCGGTGGACAGCATGGGAGGAGTCACCGAGCTTTGTCTGGTGCGAAAAGGGACGGGTCTCACCATACCGAGCTGTAAGTGATGCAGCTGACCAGCCGATTCTGCGAAAATATGTGATCTGACTGAGTAGATGGCCCCCACCTCCACGATCCATTTAGCGTCCCATATATGGCGGTCGCCAAACAAAAGGAAAAAAGACGAACTGTATTATACCAGCGAGTTCAGCGCTAGCTTCCCAAGCGCTGCAGGCGGAGGTGCCAACAACGGGATTCTCTCGCAGTACAAGAAATACTTGGTCTATCGCAAGAACCAGGTGTTTGTTGGCCGCAGAGAGTGTATATTGGCCATCGATGGCGACTACATCCATATTCTGCCGCCAGAGCACAAGGGCATGTTTGACTCTGCGAAGACGGTATGTAGTGGTTGATAAACGGCGCGTCTACAGACACCAACCATAGAGCTTGCTACTAAACCGACATACATATAGACCACACTTCACGTTAGCTTCATCATCTCTTGCAAACAAAGCAAAAAGGCACCGACCAACTTTAAGATTGCTGCCATAAAAGACCAGAATCAGAAAGTATATGACTTTGAAGCCATGAATGCAAAGGAATCACGTAAGCACGTTTGAACTTGTCTGATGGAAAGGGGTGGGGTTCGGGTCCAGATCAGTTGTTTCTAACTCGGTGATATGATAGAGGAGATTGTGTCGAGGATAAACTACTTGATGCAGGTTTCCAAATAAACGAAAAAGTCATGTGAACAACCTTGAAATAGTTTTGTGCAACTCTTGAGTATGCTGTTGCACAAATGGACCTGTAACATGGATACGTACCGGATCGGACAACGTCTACGGAACCATGTTCTGTTTGTATATGGATACGGTTCAGGCGGTGCTCGGACGGACATTGCTCTATTCAAACGGCCCATAGCACGGTGGTTCGGATGGGTTCGCTTTCTTTCGCTTTGTTTCTAACACGTTATTTTGGCGAAGGCAAAGTAAAAAGCCTCACAGATGCATCAAAGTGCGTGACATATTGGTGCCCTTCTCGAGGTCGTCCGTTAGCAAGCAATACGAAGAAGTTGGGTTGGATTGCTTTTAATTTTTTTTTCTCTGCAGGGAGTGAGTGATATGTGTGCGTGCGTGTGTGTGTGTGTGTGACTGGCACAGATATGCCGTGCTTCCATGACGATCTGAACATTTCATACAATGTTTCTTCGTAGTGGCAAGGAACGATCGATGGCTTCTGGTGCTTGAGGATAGAGAGAGAGTATATGGTGTGTGTGGAAGGCGTGGGACGGGGTTGTTTTTCTGCAGTAGAGTGAAAAAGCCTGAGCGAAAAAGCTTTGCCCCGTTTGGGTTCTCTACGAGCTGAGTATCAATTCAAGCCCTGGCCGCAGTTTTTGGTAAAGCGGCGAGAAAACATACGGGGTAGAGCTTTTTCTCACTCCATTAACAATCGGTTACTCCCTACTCTTCTCTTACCCCGCATCATGTCGATCGCCCTCAACACTCTAAAGACTGCTGCAGTCCGCGCCCGCATGGCCCCTGCCGTTGCTGCTGTGAGTACCAGGCCGTGATATAGAAAAAAAAAACTGTCTGCTGAATGTGTCACTTCCAATGTCTGAGTAGCCTCTCGCCCGCTTCCTGAACACGAGCTCTACCACCAGCATGGCCTCTGCCACTGACGCTGCTCCCGTCAAGAAGCAGCCTTTGATGAAGACCTTTGAAATCTACCGCTGGGTACGAACTGACGCGTGATTTTCATTGTGTGCGTGTGTTTACAATTCAATGACTAATGCGAACCACACACACATATTCAGAACCCTGACAAGCCCACCGAGAAGCCTTACCTTGAGAAGTACGAGGTGGATTTGAACCAGTGCGGTCCTATGATTCTCGATGCTTTAATCAAAATCAAGAACGAGCAGGACGCTACCTTGACCTTCCGTCGTTCGTGTCGTGAGGGTATCTGTGGCTCGTGCGCCATGAACATTGAGGGTGGCAACACGCTTGCCTGTATCTCGAAGATCAACCGTGATGTGAGCAAGCCTGTCAAGGTGTATCCTTTGCCTCACAGTAAGTGCTTTGGGCCCTTTGTTTATTTCACAGTTGTGCCCCGTCTTTCATTCTCCTTTCCCTTTTTCTTTACACTCCCCCCAACCCCCGCCCTTTTTTTTTTTTTTTACCTCGGGACATATCGGAATTAGAATTATCCTTGAGCATATGAAAACTGATTTCTTCCATTTGTTCACATCAGTGTACGTTGTCAAGGACTTGGTCCCTGACCTTACCAACTTCTACAAGCAGTACAAGAGCATCGAGCCCTACCTTAAGCAGACCAAGGGTCCTGAGAATGGAAAGGAGAACTTGCAGTCCATCGAAGATCGAAAGAAGCTGGTGAGCTCAATATATATATATGACAGTGAAGGATGGCGTGCTTGCATGGATGGCTGATTGACTGGCTTGTGGTCGCTCTAACAGGACGGTTTGTATGAGTGCATTCTCTGCGCTTGCTGCTCAACTTCTTGCCCCTCGTACTGGTGGAACCAGGTATAGTAAAAGCGGGATGCGATGACATGCTGTTCGGTATATGATATACTAAAAGATAATGCGTTTTATAGGAAGAGTACCTTGGCCCGGCTGTGTTGATGCAGGCCTACCGCTGGATGATTGACTCGCGTGATCAGTTTGGTCCTCAGCGCCGTGAGCAGTTGCAGAACAGCATGTCGATGTACCGATGCCACACTATCATGAACTGCAGCAAGACGTGCCCCAAGGGTCTTCAGCCTGGTGCTGCCATCGCCAAGATCAAGTACTTGATGGCTACCGAGTAAAGGGACTATGTCCATGTTCTAGAAAATCAAACACAGGCCCGACTGTTTTGCTTTTGTCTGATAAAATCGATAAGATTACACAAAAGACCATGGCGTCTCGTTTTATTGCTATTGTACATGAGCTTTTGCGTGTATCTCTTTTACAGACGGCTATCAAATTTCATTAGCACCGAAGCAGGGTATGCAGGGTTGCTGGCAGTGAGCCAGTGGCCGCCGTCGACAGGCATGGTGACGCCGGTGATATAGCTTGCGGCATCAGAGAACAGGAATACGGTTGCGTTCGCGATGTCTTTCACGTCACCCATGCGCTGCGTTATACAAGAAGCAGTAGCGACTTGCCGGGTCAGTATGCGCAGTGCAAACGGAGTTAACCTGACATACCTGAGCAGGAATTTGGTCGGGCGTGAAAGCGCCCCCACCCAAGCGATCCATGCCCACTGTGTTATCCTAAATGGAGTTCCCCACCTCCGTGTCTCAGATGCCTGTGAATCATCGCAACCATGTCCTGACTTACAATAGGTCCAGGGGCAATGCCGTTCACACCTGAAATAGAAAAAAACAAGTCAAGTCCGTCTTTTTCTATCATGACGCTCCAGATCATGTATGCCTACTTACGAACACCGTGAGGACCCAATTCTACAGCCCAGTGCTTGGTCAAGGCCTAGGGATGTTCATTCAATTCGTATTAGCCATGAGTAATTCGATACAGAAAAAAAAAGAACACATACGTCAATTCCGGCCTTAGCCGATCCGGCATGCTGCTGGAAGATAGTGCCGGTATAATGCAACGTAGCGCTGACGTTGATGATGGCGCCCTTGCTCGCCTTGATATGCTCCAGAGCAGCCTTGGTCAAATTGAAGGTTCCCATCAGATCGATTTCGATGACGGTTTTGAACGCATTGTACGAGAGATTCTGGAAAGGCGCCAGAAAGTTGCCAGCAGCACCATTGATCAAGAAGTCGATGCGTCCATACTTTTCAATGGTCTTGGCCACAGCAGCCTCGAGGTCTGCAGGTTTGCGGACATCCGCAGCGATAGGACTTTGAGAGAAAGCAGAAGAAGGAAAACCCGCCGCGCGACCCATTAGCTTGGTTTCATGCGGATAGAGTAGCGAGCAAAGCGAAAACTTACAAAACTTCACCGCCGGTTTTCTCAGACATCTCTTTGGCAGCCTTTTCGAGCTTTGCGTAGCTGACATCATCAACAGCGTCAGACACACACACAACATTGAACCCTCTCTTTTTTTTTTATACCTTCTGCTGATAATGACGGCCTTCGCACCATGCATGACCATGGCCTCGGTCATGCCTCGACAAATGCCACTTCCACCGCCCGAGCAAAGGAGCACTTTGCCTGCAAAGATGTCTTTGTTGAAAATAGTGTTGCTCTCGACTGCGGCCATTTGCTTGAAAAGAATAAGAAAAACACAAAAAGCGTGTATATATGTGTGTGTGTGCTTTCTTTCAAAGCGTGGGCGTCTTGAAAAAAAATTAAAGTTGAGGGGCGGCCAAATGATGACCCAATCACATTAGTAAATGCTATTGAAATTAACGCATGTCAGCGCAGTCTTTGTTTCCCGCCCCCTTTTTTTAACGTATTTGTAATCAATATTCGAGGGTGACCCGTGTGAGTAAAGCAGAGGGTGGGGCCATCCAGCGCTTTGCTACTATTGTGACATAATCCAACCAGAATTTGGGATTCCTGCCACAGTTTGCACTTTGCATTCTGTCTATTACACATACAGTATTACAAACCCCACCACCACTTTGCAGTGCTTACCACATCGTAAGAATCCAGATAATTTTATGCTACTGTATTAAAAGCCCGAGATAATCAGCGCGGGAGAAGGAAAAAGAACATCTCAAGCATGAATCAACCGCGAACCGAAAGAAGATCGTGAGCCCCCACGACCATATTCTACGATCTCTCCGGCTATAGTGGAAGTCACGACAGTACGTAGTATCAAACCACCCACATCCCGAATCATAGAATATATCGGTCAAGGAATCGCTGAGAAAGATGGATATAGAGGGCCAGGAAAATCCTTTTGTTTTCAAAGATCCCATTATAAATACAGGAGCCAATGTCGATTGAAGCGGAGGCTTTGGTTGGAGGGATACGTAAGCTATGTGACCTCTTCTCAAAGGCACGATGTCTGTCGCTGGAACCTATTTGCCATGGTGATGGTTGATCTCGTGCAGACTGTATCATATTGGTGAACGTTTCTCGGTGGCAAAAATAACCATGGTACTGCGCGTTCTCTTCTAGGACACCTGGTCTGTACGTATGGAAACGATCAACTTGATCAACCCGATATACCAGCTATCGAGTTATTTTGAATCGAATGAGCAAGTAATAAGGACCGTTTGGGCTTTATATATTTCCTCATCTAATTTTGGACTTACATGGATTAGACTACAAAACATAGTCATCAATGTTTTTGTTTTTTTTGATAAACGGCTCAAGTAGCCTTCCCGCACCCCATGGCGCCGTCAAACTTTATCTAGCCAGATGCACGCAAGTCTTAAGCTGATTCAGGTATAATGTATAATGCTTGCTTGGAACTTAGCCTTGGCGGCCCAGAACAGTAATAGTAGATTCAGGTGTAGCGTTAACACCCCTTTCACTAACGGAAATACGTAACACAGAAATGCATATGCCCTCAGAAACTAGAACACGCGAACAACATCCGTAATCAGTATATACCTAACCAGATCATGGACAGGCCACATCAACATGCGATACGTACATATGATAGGGTTTCTCTTCTAAGTTTAACATACTGTACACGTCTACGTAGTGAGATTCGTGCCGAGAGTTTCTTCCATATGCCACTGCCGGCCACTGTTCGATACATATGATCATGTATTCTCATTAATACAGTCCCTGAGGGAGAACACCGAGAGGCGATCGTGTTTCTGTCTTGGGGATATGCCAACCCTCATTATTATACCTCTCGTCCGCATACAAGAGCAAGTCTTAGGATGACTTCTCCCCTACAATACGCAACGGGTCCGCAGATGATAGCCCTCTTACGAACGTCGCGAGAGGAGCATTCTATGACTTTTTCAAGCGATGAAAAAATTCCAAAAGCTTGGCGGTTGCCTGTTTTATACGCTGGGATGGAGCCATATCGACCAGCGCTTTTCGGGAAAAAGAGGGAATGGTAGAAAGTGAACCAATCTCAAAGAGATGATTGTATATAAAGACCCCACCACGGTTGGGCCAGGAAAGGTGCTCTATGCTTGATTATCTCAGCTAGGTCAAGCCTTCCTCCGGAGGGCTTTATGGGATGTTTCCTTCTCATTGCTGTGAAAATCATGATCTCTGTTCCACTTTGACCGCCCAATCTCCACAACCCACCCCCATCTCCGATCTCGTTTCGTTGCCCAAAGAAGGCAATTCTACCTAGATTTCCCAAATCACTTGGCATTCAGTACCGCGCTGGCATAGCTTCATCAACAGGACAGGTTGGCCGGGACAACAGGAATAGCGCGGAAGGTATAGGGATCGAGCTCTTTAGTGGCTGGCTTGGATTTTATCAAGAGCTTCTTACCTTCCGTCTCTTTCATATGTCCATGATGCATGAATCATGGGGAGATTGAGTTTGACCGATATGGCAAGTACATCTCAACTGCCGCACGTCGATCTAATCTTTATGAAAGACAAGGAGTTTCCCCACTTCTAAGGAGACTATATATATATATATATATATATATATAATGCTGGACTATTAGAATCTCTAGCTTCATCCGCTACACACACACACACACACTAAAATCAACATGGTGCCACCCAGAGATTTTACTACCAACGAAACCGAAAACACAGTCGACGACATCCAGCGTCCCCGCGAACCGATCGCATCGCCGTATACTCCCCGATACCCTGACCCGATGTCAAACATCTCCAATTTCAAAATCATCGAGACCACGTTAAGAGGTATGTTACGTCCATAAAAAAAATAAGAGATGATGTTCCGCTGCTGCTGGTTGAAAAAGATACTGAACAAGATTGGCTATAGAGGGGGAGCAGTTTGCCAATGCCTTTTTTGATACCAAGACAAAGGTCGAGATTGCCAAAGCCCTGGACAATCTTGGGGTTGATTACATCGAGTTGACGTCGCCTGCAGCGTCTGAGCAGTCTCGCAACGATTGCAAGGTGATTGCAAACCTGGGTCTGAAGGCAAAAGTGCTGACGCACGTCCGTTGCCATATGGACGATGTGCGGCTCGCGATCGATACGGGTGTGGACGGTGTGAATGTGGTGATGGGCACGTCGAGTTATCTCCGGGAATTTTCGCATGGCAAGAGCATGGAGTACATCACCCGGCGCGCGATTGAGGTGATTGAGTTTGTCAAGAGCAAGGGCCTGGAGGTGCGGTTCTCGACGGAGGACTCGTTCCGCTCCGATCTTGTGGATCTTCTTGCGATCTACCGTGCGGTCGACAAGGCAGGCGTTCACCGCGTCGGTATTGCAGACACGGTAGGCTGCGCGTCGCCTCGACAGGTGTACGAATTTGTGCGGACGCTGCGCAGCGTGGTCAGCTGCGACATCGAGTGCCATTTCCACAACGACACGGGCTGTGCTATTGCGAACGCTTACACTGCCCTCGAGGCGGGCGCGACGCACATCGACACGACGGTGCTCGGTATCGGCGAGCGCAACGGCATCACCCCTCTTGGCGGTCTTCTTGCGCGCATGTACTCTGCCGACCGCGCCTATGTCATGGACAAGTACGATCTCAAGGCCATCCGCAACGTCGAGAGCATCGTTGCTGACTCTGTCCAGGTCACCATCCCCTTTGACAACTACATCACCGGCTTCTGCGCCTTCACGCACAAGGCAGGCATTCACGCCAAAGCCATTCTCAACAACCCGTCCACCTACGAAATCCTCAAGCCAGAGGACTTTGGCGTCTCACGCTACGTCAGCATCGGCCACCGGCTCACGGGCTGGAACGCGGTCAAGAACCGCATTGAGCAGCTCAACCTCGACGACCTCAACGACGACGACGCCAAGGCCATCACGCAGAAAATCAAGCAGCTTGCAGACATCCGACCGCTCGGCCTCGACAATGTCGATATCCTTATTGAGCAGTACCATCACGCCAAGAAGATCTCAGAACATCATGCCGTCCTCAGCAGTATCGAGTCTCCAGATCAGCTTGTCGCTGCTTAATTCTCTCGCTTTTCCCCTCTTGTCCACCATCCTTCCCGCCGCATCTGAACCAACCAACCCCCCGCCCAAACACTTTTCTTCCCTTGTTTGCCACTGCATCGATTTTTTTTTGTATAAATGTTAAACCCAGCTATTTACCCATTTTTTGCATCATTAAAATATACGCGTTCCTGCATCTTTTATTTCTGCCTTGTGCCATCCTTCATGGCCCATGCTCGTCCGATACGCAATACACCTTTCCGGGTATAACGAAGCCATGATCCCCGTCCTTGGGATCGACAGCAATAAAGGGAGGCGAGATGACAAACAGGACCCGTCCCGCAGGATCGCTTCGGCTCACTGGCTTCATTGTTGACTCATTAAAACACGTGATACCTTCCTCGATGGATTCGCAATACACGCTGAACTCCTGTCCCTTCATGGCAAGATTCAGCTTGGCGGCTCGCGCAACAAGCGTCTCGATCTTCTTCTGCTGGTTAGGCGTCTCACGGACGCGGGGGTATATGCATATGAGCTGATCGAGGATGTGGTCGACAATGTCGTTGAGCGATCGGGCCATGTTGGCCTGTTCGTCGTCGCCCGGCTGGCGGACGACGAGCGCGGAAACCTGTTGCTGAAGGCGCTTGGCCCAGTCGTGGTTGCGTTCTCCGATCCATTCGCTCACTTGCTTGAAGGTGTCGTTGATGGAGACGCCTGCATGGATGGGCTGGTCAAAGATGTTTGTACGGAGGATCTCCATGAGAAGCTTCTCGGTGAACATGGTGATAATCCCAGGTTCAAGTCGCTCTGCATCGCCTGCAGAGCCGCCCGGCGGCGGCTTGAGCAGGTATCTGCGAATGTCGGCTTCTCGGTCTTCCCAGCGGGTCAAGATATAGGTGGTGCCTCCGGTGCGGTCCATCTTGCTCTTGAGGCCCATGCAGAGATTGTTGAGTTGGTTGGAGATGTAGGTGAACTCGTACTGGATTGTCGATAGGTCGTCGTCTGTCGGCCGTATGCTGTTGTCCAGAGCAATTAAAGGGAAGGGGGGGCGGTGCCCACCACGAGGACGTTAGGTTCAAACTTCTTCCTCCCCTCCCTACTCCTGAACCTCACTCCTTGGCTATCAAAGTCACACTTGCCTGCGCACATGGTCGTAAAAGTTACTCTCCATCTTTCGGTACTCGTTCTTTTTAGCCTCCAGCTCGGTGACCACCGTCCGATACGCCTCCTCGAGCCGCCTGTACTTGTCAATCTGCTCTTCCATCGCCGCAAGCGCTTCCTCTTTTTCTTTCTCCGTCGCCCTCTTTTCTTCCTCCCGCTCTCGTTTAAGATTGGTCACAAAAGTGTCCTTTTCCCGCTGGAGCTCTTCCATGATCTCCTTGTGAATCTGGAGGGATTCTTTCAACGTGATGATGACAAGATCTTTGTCTGATTCATCGTCCCCGCTGTCGACTTCTATCGTGCGGCGCCGGCGGTGTGTATGCTTCAGGGTGTTGTCTGGAAACTCCGCTATGGAGACATGCTGAGTGCTTGACGACGAGAACGAGTTCGCCTCGCTGTCACGCTGTTCGGTAGTGGGCATGGTCGGGAGAAAGTTTTTTTTTGAAAAAAAAAAAAGAGAGAGTGAGAGAGAGAAAGGTGTGCTCCTCTCGAGAGTGCATACCAAAAAGAAAAGGGTTCCTTAACCCGCCCCTTTGTGCACAAGGACCAATGCATGATTTTGAGGAGACGTGACATGTGTATATATGATGGGTCGCTTTTAATTAGCTGTTGTCGGCATCATTGTGTGTTCTTGAAAGCAATGGATGTGAGCGCGAAGAATTAGATCATGGTGGGTGAGAGTCAGCACACCGTTGGAGAAGAATTACACATTTTCCTGCACTGGTTAAAACGACCAGATCCGTGTCGTAGAATCGAGTCCTCTTTGTCATAAAGGATGACGCGGAAGAGAGGCGTTCCTGGCTTCTGGAACCTTTGCGTAGGTTGCCCGGGCAAATTATTTGTCCACCAAAAGGAAAAGATTTTAGTGGCGGCGCACCCGAAGAGGTTAGGGGAGGGAAGGGGTGAGAGAATATATGCGCACGGCTATTGTCTTTTGTTCGACATATCAAAACCTAGCGCGCCCCCCCCAATAATGGGAAAACTACCCTTGCTTCTTATTCATCCCCGTCCTAACGTTTATCCAGCATGCTCAAGTGAGAACCCACAATGCCAAACAAAGGGAACAGGGCTCGCTTGTTCTTCGCAGTGGAACTTTTTTGTGTACATGTAGCAGCAGATTAGGGAGAGTGTTCTTAGTTATTTTGATGTTGGGACGTGCCATTCAGCCTGACAGAATGCTCCGTAGGAGCCAGGAATAATAACACCGGTCGATGACGGTCCCACTAGAGACAGTCTTGTACTCTACAAAATTCATATCCTTCTCCCACCTTTGAGCTGTCCATCGTCGTTTCAGCCATCACAGTATACCTATTCCAGCAGAGGGGCATGCACACCGCGACGGTCTCAAGGAATACTTGACATGTGAAAGGTGAATGTCAGGCGGGATGTTTCAAGTTACACAGATATGAAGCAAACATTCATCAGATTAGCACACAGGGCGCGTACGCCTCTTAGATCCGCCACGCGAGCACACGTGTGTACAGTCTAAATATTCCTACATTGTAGCCCTCTTTTTTATTATTATTTTACAACAAAAGATATATTTCTTTTTGGATACGTGTACAGGAAGGAAAAAAATTACTGGGCGAACTCGTTGCCCTTCTTGATGTTCTTCTTCAACTCAGGGACAGCCTTGGAGATGAGCTCCTTCTCGTAGTCAGAGATCTCACCAAGAGCGTGGATCTTCTTAACACCCTCGGGGCCAAGCTCAATGTTGCTGGAGAAGTACTCAACGCCCTCAGCGGCGAAAAGATCGGACTGGACGAACGAGGGTTCGATGATGCCAGTCTTGCCACCGACAGTAGCGTCCAAGACGGAGTTGGCGAAGCGGGCGCCAGCGAAGGCCATGGAGAGAGTGGCGGAGCCAGTGCCGTTCTTGGCCTTGACAACCTCATCACCACCGAACTGGATGCGGTGGGTCAAGGCATCAAGCTCCTCCTTGGTGAAGGACTCACCGATCTGGGAGAGGAGGGGAACGATAGTGACACCAGAGTGGCCACCGACAACAGTGACCTTGACGTCCTTGGGGTCCTTGCCCTTGACCTCGGCAACGAAACGGGAGGCACGAACAACGTCAAGAGTGGTGACACCATAGAGGCGCTTGGGGTTGAAGACACCAGCCTTCTTCAAGGTCTCGGCAAAGATAGGGACGGTGGAGTTGACGGGGTTGGAGATGATGAGGAAGTGGGCATCAGGGCAGTGCCTAGATTAAACAAAAGTATGGTTATTTATGAAACTCTTCGCTTTCCCTTCCCTCCCTCCCTCCTCCCTCTCCATCATAGCCAGTCAATTTCACAATAACTCACTTGGCAGCAGCAGCAGCAAGGTCGCGGACAATGGAGGCGTTGGTGTTGAAGAGATCATCACGGGTCATACCGGGCTTGCGGGGGACACCAGCGGGGATGATAACGAGGTGGGAACCCTCGAGGGCCTTCTTCAAACCATCATCCTCAGCAGTGTAGCCCTTGACCTAGAAAGGCCGTAATGAACGCGTGAGTAAGCTCTCTACTCTTTTCTCTCTTATTTCATTTACTTACGGTGGAGTTAGTGTTGATGTGGCTACAAATGGATGAGAAGAAGGATATGAGAACGAAACGAACCGACTCGCATATTCCCAGCTTTCATTACCTCAAGTCAGCAGCAACACCGGGAGTGTTGACGATATCGTAAAGCGACAACTCGGTGACATGGGGGTTCTGCTTCATGAGCAAAGAGAGGGGCTGGCCAATACCACCGGCAGCACCGAGAACGGCAACCTTGGAGAGGTCGACAGAGGAGGTGGAGAAGGCACGCTTGGCGGCGACGGAGAAGACACGCGAGGCAGCGAACATTATTTTTGAGCGAGGTAGTTGGAGAAGGGAAGAGCAAAAAGGGCCGGGGCTGGGTATTTCAAATAAGCCCTTGCAAAATTCATATGTGACCGTCACACGGAAAACATTTCTGCCGACGATCCCCAATCTTGATCGTCATCATCCCCCCCCGGGGGGCGGATGAACATTTTATTATTTGCTTTGTTCTGGCATCAGTAATGCCGCACGACTAATCTCGGGGCTCACAGCCAGATCAGACTGTATCGTCAGTACAGCCGCTCTTTGGGCTCGTATGATCATCTCTCGCCAAATATCTGTGTCGGTCGGGCTCACATCCGGGCGCTGTTGAAGATTAGCGAGAAGAGCCCCCACGAAGCTGGTGTCAAAAAACATAAGAGCAGCCTTAAGTTGGGCATTTCATTCGGCGATTGAGATCTGACTTTTTACCTGTCTCCAGCGCCAGTCACACTCTTGATGTTTGCAGTGTCAACAGGTTCAGGACTAACGTACTGAACTACAGGGGGGATCCCGGATTCCTGTGGCCGTCCAATGTAAACGCAGCCATCCTGCCCAAGCTTCGTGATCACATTAGGCACCCAGTTTGACAAATGAAGGCCATGCGGAATGGCCTCATGGGCAGACCGCGGAGCTACAGAAGTCAGCCAGCCCTGAGCCTACTTTATCCTCCCGGGAACCCTCAACCGCGGTCCTATCTACCTTTCTCCAGATTATAGGATCGTATTCCGCTCGCAGCACTCTTGGGCTGCATGAGAATAGTCTTTGCCACCTCGCTCATTACTTGCAACTCATATTGGTTTGGTGATACGAATTGGAGTGACCGATGTTTGAGTGCTGCGCCAGCGTCTTCGAAAATCTTGAGCGATTTGGGAACGGACGTAGGTTCAAAGAAAACTGAAGATAGATGAGCCTTGGTTTGTTTATACCACAAAAGACACACCTGGTACATGAATTTCCGAGCATACGGCGGTGATGGATGCTATGGCTTGCGGTGTAATGTTGCCATCGAGACACACAATGCCAGGCTTCTCCGCTCGCAGAATCGCCGTAATCTGATATGTCCCATCTTTGGTATTAGGCCATAGTTCGCGGCAGGACATCATATTCCTTCATCCCCTCCTGATTCTTTCTTTACCTTTTCAATATCCAAGTGTTCAAAAATGTCCATATCCGCAATGGCAGCTACAAGCTGCCCATCAGCGGAGTGCAGTGCATTATACACTGCTGTAGTATGTTGCGGCACTGTTTGGATGTATTTGTCTGACTGTTTTTTCGTGGAATTAGAGTCACTGGGCAGTCCTAACGCTTATTTTGAGAAGACGGAGGAGGGAGGGACGGAATGCTCACCATTCCGATCTCTTTCAAGCCCTGGTGGACCGCTCTGCCGGCCAAATCATCTCCCGTGGCAGAGACAAGATAGCCCTGTGCTCCAGCCCGTGTCATGGCCTCACAAACGTTTCGCCCGACGCCGCCTAAGGTTTGCCGCATACTCCCGGGACTGGAAGTGTGAAGTATCGACGCAAGTTTGGTCTGATGCTTGATCGTGCCGGTCATATCGAGTGCTATACCGCCAATGACAAGCACCTAAGATGGTTTAAACGGCTTAGCTGAAGAGCAATGCCTCATTGAGAAATAAAAGTTTACATTTCCCAGGGATTTCAACATGGCGAAAGATGGAGAGGGGGGTTTGTCTAAAAGAGGTTGATTGGAAGGAATGAGGTCCGACCGCTCCGCCTCCAACCTTCGCACGACAAGCTGTCATCCGATTTTACCAGCAAAGGATCCCCCAGACCATAAGATAATAATGGTGTCAACTCTCGTGGAAGGGTTCGTGCGGCACGAGCAGACAAGGCTCTAGTCTCGCCCTGTAGATAACCTTCAGATTGACAGGAACGGGCAAATAACACCGTCTAAGGCATTCGTTTTGATTCGACCACTGCATCCACATCACTAACCTTAGCCAATCAAGCTTTGTGAACCATACGATCTTGGCCCCAATTTTCCTGTTAGGCAATTCTCTCATCCACCTCCCCCACCTCGTTCTCCTTCTTATCCTACCTTCTTTGTACTGCCTTGCCTCTCCTTCTTCCCCACCCCGCATTCAACCCGATTATCTACTGTTCAACTCATAAGTTCAGTAAGAAGGATAATTCACTCGAACATCAACAATCCCCGCCTTTTAACAGCCCGCGTCATTACGCCCATTTTTCTTTTCTAAAACTAGAAGCGACTCGGTATGTCTCAGTTCATTCATCCCGACATACATAGAGAGTTGCACCAAAGACTGACAAGATAATCTTATTCTGTTTTTTATCAATCCTAAGAGGCAGCATATAGTCACAACACTTCATCAGCCATGAAAGGATGGAAAGGAGTTGTAAGGCACAGCTTCCAGAGGCATTCAATTTAATTTCTGAACCGGGATGTGCATTCTAACTTTCGACCAGCTTTCTAGGAATAAAGGTGCTGCTGCTGCTCCGATGGGCAATGCCGCCGAAGCTGCACAGCAGCAACAACCTCATTACACTACCACTCCTCCTCCCCCTCCTCCGTCCGCCGCGACTGTGATTCAAACGACGGATCCCGCCTTTTCAGCTTCTGCTCCTGCACCGTCCATCGTGGTGGTCAATGCAGAAGAACAAATGGACATGGTTAGCCTGAAGAGAACTGAATAATAATACAGTGCTGAGCTTTTCTTCTCACCATGTTCCTACGCGCCCCTTCTTCCCACCCCACCCCCAACTCTACCCCGCTTCTTCCCCCCCCCCAAATCCCCTTGATTTGATGCAATAGCAAAAGCGGGCGGCTGGTGGCTCTGTTTCGTTTGTCCACGGCTCTCATCCAAAATCGGGTGATCGAGATATTCCGAAAACGGGTCCGCTCGGTCGCCTCAAGAATGCCCCGAAAGACCAGATCCCGATTAGCAAAGCGCCCCGCCGACAGAAATCATCCCGTTTTTATGTCAAGGAGAAGGTGCAGCTTGAAAAAACACCAGCGTTTCAAGGTAAAATTCAGAGGCTGGACGTGACATGATGGGATGATGGCTGATCCTGGATACATAGAGGTCCCTCCACATCTACGCCAGGATCTGTTTATTCAAAAGATCCGGCAGTGCACCGTTGTCTTTGACTTCAATGATGCAGCAGCAGAGTTACGTGAGAAGGAGATCAAGCGCCAGACTTTGCAGGAAATCCTGGAGTACATCAACATGAACCGCGGTGTTTTGATGGATAATGTCTATCCAGAGATCGTCAACATGGTAAGTGATTTGGACTTGCACTCGAAGGAACCGAAAGGAGGAATCTCACTCATTGAGATCTAGTTCTCAGTCAACCTTTTTCGAACAATTCCTCCCCAAGTGAATCCTGTTGGCGATGCCTTTGATCCAGAAGAAGATGAGCCTGTGCTGGAGTTGGCTTGGCCCCACCTCCAAATTGTATATGAATTCTTCCTGCGCTTCCTTGAATCCCCAGAGTTCAATATCAATTATGCCAAGAAACACATTGATCAAAAGTTTATATTACAGGTACATCCCATGGGAGGAACTCATATATTTCGTGTTCACACAAACAACAAAAAAGCTAACGCAAGTCATTTTAGCTTCTGGAACTTTTTGACAGCGAAGATCCACGCGAGCGCGATTTCTTAAAGACAACCCTACACCGAATATACGGCAAATTCCTTAATCTACGTGCATTCATTCGACGATCTATCAACAATATCTTTTTCCAGTTCATTTACGAAACGGAGAGGCACAATGGTGTTGCTGAACTTCTCGAGATCCTTGGAAGTATTATCAATGGTTTTGCCTTGCCGCTCAAGGAGGAGCATAAGACGTTTTTAACCAAGGTGTTGCTCCCGCTCCATAAAGTGAAGTCATTGGTGTTATATCACCCTCAACTGGCTTACTGTGTGGTCCAGTTCCTGGAGAAAGACCAGCAACTGACTTACGATGTGGTCATGGGGCTATTGCGCTATTGGCCCAAGGTCAACAGCCCCAAAGAAGTGATGTTCCTGAACGAATTGGAAGAGATCCTCGATGTTGTTGATGCATATGAGTTCCAGCACATCATGGTTCCCATGTTTACTAAGCTCTCGCAATGCGTCTTGAGTCCTCATTTCCAGGTATGAAAGGAGAGAAGGAACGTATTCAATGCGAGGGGTGCTGATAGCGTATAGGTTGCGGAACGTGCTCTGTATTATTGGAATAATGATTACGTGGTGAGCTTGATGGCCGAAAATATAGACACTGTTATGCCCATTGCTTTCCCTGCTCTGTTTAAAATGTCCAAGAACCATTGGAACAAGTAAGTACGAGTTATTCCTGACGTGTAAGAGTTGATGGGCTAATATTTTGCGCGTTCTTAGGACCATTCTCAGTCTTGTTCACAACGCTCTTCGGCTCTTTATGGAAATCAATAACGTTTTATTTGAAGAATGCGCTCTCCAGTTCAAGTCACAGCGCCAACTGTATGTGCCTTTTGCTTCTTAATATCCTTGTAATGATTGGATAGCTCACTAAGTGGGTCTATTAGGGAACGAAAACGACAAAAGGAGAGTGAGGAGAATTGGAAGTTGCTGCGCCAAGCAGTACTGGAGAATTCTGCTAATCCAAGCATCAGCATTCAAACGCCTACTGCGGAAGCGTTTGTATTCCCAGCACAGTCTAACGCAGCGTCGGATCCAATGGATATTGAGGCCGAGATAGAAGACGAGATTTTGTCGGACGAGACGGATGCAGAATCGGAGACTGCAGCGGAGCATACGGATGCAATCCATCCTGACATGGTAAGACACAAGAAGGGGGGGAAGGGCAATGTAGTAGATCGTAGCTAATGTGCTCTCTGTACACATAGCAACAATTTGACCCTGCACCTGTGCAATACCAACAATTTAGGCGCAAATCGATTATACCCGTAGATGAGACTGTAAGAAACACAAAACGCTACGGCAATCATGAATAGATATGACTGACCTGTCATCTTTGTCTATGTATAGGTATTCAATGAACTATCGCGCCACGTTAGTCTTGATGATGTACTCAATCAAGCACCGGGTACTTCTACCGTGCCGGCGACATTCTCTGACATCAATGACGCTGACCAACAACAACAACAGCAGCAGCAGCAACAAAACCAGCAAAGTATGAATGTAGATCAGAGCGGTTCTGTGTAGATTTAATATATATACAAGAATGACTTGACGTTATTTCCATATATGTACATGACGTCAACATGTGCGGGGGATGGATGGGGAATTTCAAAGGGCTAAGGAAAGAGAGGGGGGATGGGCAAACGCTCCTCAAACCCGTCCTGCCCAAGGTAGCTCTAAATGGAGCCATCAATTTGTTTGTATGAGCTTGGTAAGCTGACAATGTCGCTGCCCTGGCTCGTACGGTACAGTACTTGTGTACCTGACAAAGATGTGTCCTTAGTTATTTAGTATGTCCTTTTCTTTAAATTCTCCAACTTGATGGAAGCAGCAAGAGGAAAGTTGATCTACGTAGGCGATAGCTAGAGTATTTTTTCTTAGGCCAAGGCCAGCGTTCCATGCATTTATTCGGTATTGCCGTCGATATCAAAGAAAGAGGAAACGGGATCATTAAGAGAGAAAAAAACAAGGAGGGTATCTATTTGTCGATATTCGATGAGAGGAGAGGAGGAGCGACCGACCAAAGAGGTCATATGGATTTCGAAGTCCACTTCCTTTTGAGATCACTCCATTCTGAAGAGACGGCAGAGATGGGCGGAGCACTCTGGATACTGAGGATGGGGTGGCTGAAGCCTTCGGGATCGGTATCATGGATGGACGACACAGAGAGACGGTTTGAATTCGTAATGTCACTTAGACGGGTTGGCGAGAGCGTCTGCGGGGTCGCCAGAAAGGAAGGCGTGGTGCTTCTGGGGGGCACACGTATGGCCGTCCTCTCCCTCCCTCCGAAACTCTGGATGGGATCATAACTTCTGCCGCAATGGATGCACCGAGACGGCAACAGGCGCAGTCCTGGATACGGCGGCACGGCAGCTGCACGACCATCGACGAGCACTGAATAACCACGCCCGGTATCCAAAGGGGGTCGCATTAATCCAGCCGGAGGGTTCTGTTCTGCCATGAACTTGCGCCGTATCGTTTGAATAACGATGGAAAGTTCTGTATCGTAGCCAATCAAGAGGACCAACAGGATATTGGTAACTGGCCAGGCCACCATGATGGCCACGTGGCGTCGATGCTGCCCAAGAGAGAGAGAGAGAAACAGACAATACATTATTTTATATGTGAACATGCGTGAGTAAGCTACCAATTGCGCCTGCCCCCCCCGCTAGCTTCCTCTCCAGGATTCGCGTACCAGAAACAAGAGGATTGCAGTGACAAGATTTCCGAGGGTAAGAATGGTTGTTCGTGTCACGTTTTGAGCGATGATGATAAAGTAGGAAGCCCTATTCCCGGTCGTATGCGCGCTCCTCAGTTCGCGAACATGGTTATTGAGTGAATAAGCAATCATCGCGGTAACATAGAAATCGACGACCGTATCATAAAGCGTATACACAATGCCCCACTGGCGAAAAAAAAAACACATACACATACACGATGAGTGGCTTCGTTAGATCACTTGAATGTTCAGAAAAAAAAAAGGTTTGGGTACTTGCATAAATGTTTTCTTGATAGATACACATGTTTTCGGCTGTCATCGAATATTTCACGAGACACACGTCCACAATGCCAAACGATAATCGTATGATGACGACCGCACGATGGAATAGAGACATATATTTTTTCCAGCCGGCTGGAAACATGTCGCGGATGCGAAGGAGGAGTACTATGGTACCGAATGTCATGCTGAGATGATAAAGTAAATCACTCAGGTGAATGACAGGAGAGCATGCGATGTCACTTGGGTAAGAATATTAGCTGTGTGCTGCCCTCTTTAATTTACGGGATTTGACAGATAAGAGATATCGCCAAATTTCATTTTTACCTTGCTCCAATCGCTGCAAAAAGTATCGCCTTTACCATCATAGCAGCAGCCATGACGCACTTTGCGGAGCGGACATAGGTATTCCGGGCATCGATCTTTTTGGCGCAGCAGTGGTAAACAAGCTGAGCAGAGAAGGCCATCACCATCCCGTACAGGAAAGTGATAGTGATCTGGACGGGTTCGATAGGATGCACAGATGGTGCTACGGCTCGACTGTAAAGGATAGTGGCATACTGACGTGTCCGCAGCATTAGCCTATGCTGTTTACCATTGGGTGGATGAAAGAGAGAGAGAGAGAGAGAGAGAAAGGCAGAAAGTCAAGAAAAAAAAATTGCAGCTGGTTTCACTCAACCGCCCTTCTTTCCCCCATGCAGAATATTTTCTCCCTTTTCGAAAGAAGTGAGGGACATCCGCCAAGGGTTAGCTTGCCCTTCATAAGACCTGCCATCACTGGCACGATGGTTTCTGTTTGTTCAGTATTAGCAGCTGGCTGGCTGGCTGGCTGGCTGGCGGCTGCTTTCTGTGCCTTGAGCCAAGTTAAAACGAGATGATACGACATGCAAAAAGACAATTAGGTGGCTCTGTGCAAATAGATGGTTATTGGTTTCTAAGTTTTTTTTTTTCCCTTTATTATTGACCACAATATATCCCCCTTCCCATTTAATACAGTACGTAATAATAGAACAAAAAGAAAATGTTTCAGGGATGAGCCTAACCCCTGTGTTTTTTTCCTATTTGATCAAAGCAGTACTCATCGGCGCCATCTGGCCATGGTGTTTCTGCTGCTGCCGTTGCTCAGTCCATGCCTGCGCGAGGTTTTCTTGCTGGTCGCACATGGTCAGTAGCACCCTGCGCCTGGATTGCATGAGGAAGACCAGCTCCCAGTCGTTGACCTGGTAGCATTCCTTTAGCTCGAGCACCGAGAGCTTCGGACAGTAGGCCGCGCAGGCCCTGAGGGTTGCGTTAGAAATGCGCGGACAGCAATTGAGGGAGATGCGTTCGAGCGTGCTGCCGCGCTGTCGAGCCACTTGGATCATGCAGGCGTCGTCGATATCGCACCCGGCGAGGCCGAGGACCGAGGCCTGCGTGTATTTTGCGATGAGGAGGATGGATCTGCTTGTGATCCGCTCCCGTTCCCGGATGCGTCCGACATTGAGATGCCTGAGCTGTCGACAACGATACGCGACGGCCGCAATGCCCGTGTCGGAGATCTTCCCGCAGGCTCGGACATCGAGGTGCACGAGCCGGGGACAGTGCTCGGCCACCTGCTGGATCGCATCGTCCGTGATGCGGTGGCAGCCGGCCAAGGACAGGTGGGTCAGCTGGCCCTGCAGCGCAAACACTGTCAGGGCTTGATCCCGCATGTGGTCACAGATGTAGAGCTCCAGCCGCTCCAGTCGGCTGGCATGGACGCCAATCTGCTCGAGATACGTGCCTAGGCTCTCATCCTTGAGCTTACGTAGCGACAGGGACCGCAGCGATTGCTGGTATTGCGCGAGCAACGGCGAACGGTGTTCCTGCTGTGATTGCTCGGGTGGTGTCGGATGTTTTGCGTGTGGAAACAAATAGCTGAATACGCTAAATCGAATGACATCGCCGGTGGTCGTCCGCTGCAACTCCGTATGCGCTTCTTTCTTGCTGGAGGGTGGTAGCTGGCTTTGTCCAGCAAAGGCCTTGCTGAAGCGGACAAAATCCTCGTAGCGCTTCTCAAAGGTGAAGCTTCGCCACGCAACACTGGCCCCGCAATGATGCCAAAGTCGATTGACGAGGAGACAAGGCGCCACATTGGCGTACGTTGGGCTGCTCTCAGTGCCCGGTTCCACCAGATGTTCAAGTATTTGGCTTACTAATTCGGGTATACACAACACCGCATGGGCTTTTTGGAAATGGACTGCTGCTGCTGCTGCTGCTGCTGCTGCTGCTGCTGCCGGCATGGACTTGTAGTGTTTGATTGGATATTAGCGAAGAAGAGAATGAGAGACGAGAATAAAAGAAAAAAAAGGGTAGAACTTGTTACCTCTAAAAAATCCTTCACATTCTTGGACCTTTATCCTCTTTCCCCTTATCCTTCTTCGAGGACTCCTCGTCATTGTTAGTCTTTAAAATTCCATACAACATAAAGATGGACATACCACTTTCAATGCTACATTGTATCATGTACGCCTATTTTATCAATTTCTTTCTCTCTCTCTCTCTCTCTATTTATCATTATCTCCCTTTTATTGTCTCAAACACGGTCCTGTTATCCTGTTGAATACTCGACCAAAAGTAAAGCAAAGCAGTCCATATCTCAAGAACTCTAGGTTATGCTTGATGGGACCGTGTCACTCTTAATCTGAGTGGTGCACCATGGATATTCCCATGCTTTGATGATCATCCGCTTATCGAATGGGTTACCGTTCTCAGGTCGTCCCCCTCGACACCCAACCCTTTGCTCGCGCGCGCGCGCGCGCGCGCGCGCTTCCCCTACACCTCCCTTTCTCCTTCCCATATATATCAACCTTAATTCTTTTCGGGAAAACTCCTGTCGGTGCATACAAGCCGAAGAAAATAGAAGTTAATGCCGGTCTACAGGGCTCATGTGAATAACCTGCAGTTCTTCATATGCAAGTTAGTAATCATCATTCCCGATCGCTTCACTATTGGATAACTAATTTTTTTTTCAGAAAGTGGCATGAAAAGTGCAAAGAGAGAAATCGAGTAGAGTCGAAATGAAATTCCAGGGAGCAAGGAGAAAGGGAAAGAGCGAAAATAAATAAATAAATAAATAACCGGAACGTATAACAAGAGGCAAAAACGCTCTGTCTTGCTTGGCTCATACTTATTCCCCCTTTCATTACGGGAAATAAAGGCTTTTCGGTTCCCTCGGCGGGGAGTAAGAGAAGTATAGCGCGAGTTTGTGTGTCCATATTCATTAAATGAGTGCATGCCATGCTCACTCTAATCCAAAGGACAAATGGTTCTATTATGAGGAGGGACAATGAGTATGTTCAGAAAAAGACATGTACAGAATATCATGGAATCTATCCTTCTTTCAGGTAGGTGGTGAGTAGAAAAAAAAAAAGGTATGTACACGGGGTTTATTACTTATGCAACCAAGCAAGAAGCCACGTGGCTTCAATCAATATCCATCGCAGTGGGTTCGGACCAGATCTCTTCGTCGTCTTCGTCTTGGCCTTGAACGATCTAAAACCACTCGGCAAGTTTGCATTGATCCCATCATTGTTTTTTTTATTTTTCATTTTTTTATTTTTTTTTTTTTACTTTTTGGTTAATTCCATTCCCTCGTATCAACATACCTTGTATTCTTCAGCGGGGGTAGCCACTCGCCATTTGACAGTTGGATATCGAGCCGAATATCGCACATGGTCCGCTCTGTTTTTTGTAGTAAACAACAAGTGAGCGAGATTAAATGGGAATGCCATTTGTTTGCATACGCTGTCAAGGGAGGCGGTCGAAGTATGAACTCGGGTATCCTTAATTTATCATCGCCCAGCCGCTGCTCGAGCGGTAGAAGGCTGCCGTTGATATTGGCCCGGATCAGATTGACGGCCATCTTTTTTTGCTTTTCCTCGGGTGGCAGCTGCAGAGCAGCAGCAGCAGTAGCGGCTGTGGTGGCGTTGTCGCCATGCTTCATGCCATGATCGAGAGACAATGCAGCCATTGCACTGGCGAATTGCTCCGAAATGTATTTCTTTCGAGCATGTTCTGTGTCAATGAGCTCAAAGTCGGAAGGCGAATGAACACGTTTCGGCACGAATCCCATGGCAATGTAACAAGGGAAATGAGTGCTGGGTTTTGTACGTGAATGTATGTGCGCGGAATGGAAAGTTGGTAAGCGATACGTGGCGGGAAAGAAGAGTTTGGGGGGTGGGGGTTTCCTTTTTTCTTTTTTATTGGTTTTATCCAGAAAGGCCTGGAATATTCAATAACATGGATGTCGTCGGATCGTGGTTGTCCTCCTCCTCCTCCTCACAACCACAGTGGTATTTCTCCTGGATATCAGCACAGTCAAAGATCGGCTTGTGAAGCCGCTCGTTCACCTTGTTGTGGACCGCACACAGCCATTGTGATGCCGCTACCCGAGACGATGTCTGGGGTGGGTAGTCTTTGAGCAGAAGCTGGAAATGGGCAGCACTACAGCGTACCGGTAAGCCCAAATCCTCCACCCACCCCCATCTCTTGCTAAATTTTTTTACCATTCACCGCAAGGATAAAGCCTCGAAAAGAGTCGAATGAATTGATCAAGAGCTTTTCGCTCATTCTCGGTCGGATCCTCTGGGTATTGCGCTGCCATGGTATGCAGGAGCTAAAAATGCGTGCTTGGTTTATTTTTTCTTCTCGTGTGAGCAAGATACCCAATGACGCCTCTTCATTACCTTCCACGACGATCGGCCTAATTCCGCTCTACCCAATTCACATTAGAAAGAAAGCTAAAGCGAGTGTGTATCAACAGGCAAACATGACGAGGATACTGACTTGATGGTGGCGTTATTCATCTTCGCACTAATGACATGGCCATCGTAGAGAGGAGCTGTCGGCTCCATATTAAACAGCTCTATGGTCTGATCAGCCGGACTGTCTCTGGAGACTGCAAAGTACGACACTGTAATTACAAAAGTGATGCATGTCAAAAGAGCAGCAGAAATGAGGGGACGCATTTTTTCTTGGGGGGGGGAAGGAAGGGAACTGACGAAATACGTCTGCCCACTACGGGGCGACTAGGTTTTTTTTTTTAAGGAGTCCGCATGGAAAGAAAAAATGGAATAATGCAATATTATTAAGAAAGGAAAAGGAAATTAGTACAAGATGGCAAAGGGGAAGGAAGAGGATGTAACGTATGTGCGTGTGCATGTGCATGTGCGTGTGACGGATGAAGGAAGAAGAAAGTAAGGTAGACAGATAGTGGGGGGATATCGCACAGATGGATATATATGTATATCTTATTGCTACTCTTCTTCTTACTGGTCTGTATCCATCGAAGATGAGGATGACGCAGCCGATGACGAGAAGAGCATGTCAGACTCAGGTTCATCGCGAACGTCAAAGTTGTGGATTTCCATGACTGTTTTACTGCGAGATGGATTGTTGGCGTGCCGTCGTTGCATAAGCACGACGGCTTTGGTATCATTGAATTGGATCTTCCACACGGTATTTCCGGGAGCGCTGAGCTGGCGCACAAAATGGCCTTGTCGAATATCCCACAGCTTGACGCGGCCATCATTGCCAGCGCTGACCATTCGTCGATCGTCGAACTGGAGGCATGTGATCGAGTTATCATGGGCCGATATTTGCTGGACGCATTCGTAATGCTGTAGGTCCCACACACGGAGACAGCCGTCCGATCCACCGCTGACAAGCATATTCCCACTCAGCTGGAGGTGGCCGACCAGAGACGTATGGCCCTGAAGCGCTGCTAGGCATTGGCCAGTTTCTGTTGACCAGACACGGATGTTAGAGTCGAGTGAGCCAGTTACTACTTTCTGGCCGTCAAATGCAATGGCATAGATCTGCAAGTGGTGACCCACCAACACATGGAGGCACCTGCCCGTCCGTAGATCCCATACACGAGCAGTGTGATCGTAGGAGCCAGATGCTACGAGATCACCGCTGATCTCCAAACATCGGACACTGGACTGATGGCCGTGAAAGAGATGAAGGAGCACACCCCGTTCGATATCCCACGCACGCATGGTGGCATCTCTCGAGCCGCTCACGGCAATGCGCTTATCCTTCATCTTAAGGCAGCGGATGGTCGATGTATGTCCACGCAGGATATGTCGCATTCGACCTGTTTCAAGGTCCCATACGCGCACATCTCTAGGATAGGTTCATCAATTCACATCGACAAGGAACTATTCCAGCTCAGCAACCTCACTTACCGATCGCAACCACCAGAGACAAGCACACGGTTGGGGTCGTTCTTGCCGCCCCCTTTGAACTGCAAGGCCCAGACGCCGCCCTCATGTCCCTCGAGGGTCCTGACCTTGCGAGCCGTCTCTGTATCAAACACTTCAATTCGGTGATTGTCGCAGCCGACGACAACATACTTTTCATCGAACTGGAGCGAAGTGACAAGCTCTTCGCCAAAGCCATCCTCGACGACATTGACACTGCCTCCGTGGGCCCATGCAGCAGCGATGTTATATTTGCGTTTGAAGTACTCCCGATATGAAAAATCGAGTCGCTGCTGAGGTGGTGCAAGGAGCTCTCCTCCGCATATGCTCGAATTCCGTCGCCGGTACTGGTGCTTCATGCATAGCGTCTTCCAGGTTGCCTCATCCCGTAGCAATGAGTTCCAGAACGTAGATACACAAGAGGCTCTTGCTAGCGTTCTTGGGTCATCGATAAAGGAAAGTACATGAAGCGATATTTCTATGGGCAATTCTTTAAGAAAGTCAATCTTGAGTCGGGGAGCAATCAGGTTGTTGAGGTATGTGAGCTGAGTATTGTCGCAGCAGTTAATAATCTCATAGAGAAGGAATTGCTTTTCCTGGGCCGTGAGAAGCCGGAAGGCGGATTTGAGCAGACGAAGGTGGTTGAGCTGTGCTTCGTCAAACATGGATGTCAATTGAGCGCCGTTGTCTCCTCCTTCCAACAGCGATGTTTGCTGCTGGCGCTGTCCGTTAGAGATTGCCCCTGAGCTCCTGCTCCCAATGGCTGTTGCTCGCACCGCAGCGAGAGAGCCGTTATTAAGAAATGTGGGTGGAGTAGCTGGTGGGCTGAGATTTTCCGGTCGACATATATCCATTGGCGATAACAAGAAAGAATGGTAATTCTTGTAGTAGAGATGGAAGGATGACGAAGTGATAATAAGTGGGCGATCAGAGATCAAAGACGACGAAGGAGGGGTAAAAAAAGGGGGAGGAGGTTACCAAGAACAAGGAGGTGAAAAGCAGAGTCGGGGCGGAGGCTACCGACAATAACAAAAAAAGGGCCGGATTTGTTCCAGCACTTGGCAAATGAGATACTACTGGATCAGGCATGGTCAGAGCTTGCCTACGTAATAATCCCCCATTCCATAGACTCCTTCGTTATGTGCATCATTCTCAGCTGGTAGGCGTGCAATTCGTTCCAGCTAGTTGCAGGGATCTTTCAGTCCATACAACTCAGCTATCGTGCACATTTTGTTTCCTTCTTATGATCAGCTGTGTGAAGTGAATGACAGCACACCTTCGCACCCCCCATTGAGACGACTGAGGTGACACAAATATGGTCAAGAGGGTTTCGCTTTCTTTTTCCGAACAGTCTTCTGCATACCGTGGCAGTCGGCAGAAGGTTTCTTCATACCATAGTACTTGTTCCTAGATATTCATCATGCCACAAAGAGTTATCGATAAGCACGTCGCATGCTTTTGGAGAAAAAAGGGGGGACGGGTGGATGCAGATGGATAGTTAATAATAAGGTCAGGGAGAGAGAAAAAGAAAAAAAAGGCGAGGGAAGCTGGGCCTAAACAAGAAATTTTTCTTTTTTCGATACACTCCCGGGACTCCTGCTTTGCTTTGGTCATCGATAATCCCCAATGCAACCTGACGTCGGATAGTAAAAGGTTTGGAGAGAGCACCTCTCATCATTTACCAGCAGACTCGCCTTACAATTTTACGTGGAACAACCCTGTCGCTCTTGGGCCGTATCATACCCAAGCCTACATGGGAAGGACCTTTCAAACAGTAAAACATACATTCTCTATTTCCCTGCCAGTCTCGATCGACCTGCGTGGGTATGAATTATGTGTAACATCCAGGGCTCAAGGGTCCCTTCCCTCAAACGCTTGAAGAAAAAAAAAGGGAGGTGTTGGAAGAGAAAGAACAAACATGGATCAGCAGCGCAGCAAAGACATTTTGATGGTGAGGTAATATTGCAATGACGCTGAGAAAAAGAGATGCCTACAGCATGTGACAATTATTTATATACGCTCGGCGTGAAAGATCTTACATCCTGGGACGCCATACACAGAGAACCCAAGCGCATTCGCGACCTTTCCAAACGCCTCCGATTCGAGTTGGTGCTTGTATACAAACGCCGGAAAGTTGGCACCTTCTCGGTGTACATTGGATTTGACGACCATGAAGGTCGCACCGGTCCCGTCTAACGGCACCCGATGGTCAATTCCGAGATGGGTCGGCATATCCACCATCTATCGTATTAGTAATAATGGAAAAACAATGAATATAAAGCAGCCAATCCCCATGGACACATGTATAGAGAGAAAAAGGGAGAGACAGGGAGACATTACCAGGGAGCGTCTTGGGGAAAGTTCATTATTGCCTACATGAGAAAAAGTGTCACCCTTTCTCCTATTATGTATGCACCTGTTATTGTATCTCAAGCTCACCTTCCATAACAAGCTCGTCTTCATCCATGTATATCTGTCTCAGAAGCGATTCGTCCGTCTCAGCCCAGTTGTTCCGATCGTACGCCCAGAAGGCGTTGTCCTGGGGACGGTGGAGAAGTGCGTTGGGAACGATAACATCCACATCGTGCCGCATCAGGTTTTCAAAGATTGACGGATCGTAGTCCACGATGTCCATGTCCACCCACGCCACCCAGGCGTGATGATCCCTGAGCGCCGAAGCGAGAAGAAAGTTCCGCATCCGTGCCATCTGGGACCGGGCGTACGCCCTGTCCCGCTCGAATCGGTAAAACCGTTCATACACGTCGATCCGGGCAAAGGACGTTGGTGACGACAAGAACGACGACCGGTGATTCGAGAGGGGTGACCAAGATGTGGACGAGGGCCGCAGCCATCCCCGCTTGCTATCGTAGTAGCGCGCAATGGCTGCTTCAATCGGTTGCCGGAGATTCGGATCTGTCACGAGAAACGCAACGGAGATCAGATGAGCTGGATAGGTGGTGCGGCCGAGCAAATCAAAGAACCGCTCAATATATTCTCGGTCGCGCCGCAGGACAGGTGTCAACACAAGAAGTGGCGCATTGGGTGTTGCATGAAGGCTATTTAGATTGAGGTAATAGTGGGTGTGGTTGACAGGCGGAACTGAGCTCTCATTATTAGGACCATGCCCGTCCCGGTAATGGTTGATATCCTGACCATCGAAGGATCTCGAGCTGCATAGTTGTGTCGGAACCTGTTCCAGCAAAGTGGTATACAGGTGGATCACAAATGTTGTCAGCACTGTGGAAATCAAAATAAGTCGCCTGCAAATCAGCCGAGGTGTCATCGCTATAATGCCGAAATGTGCTTTCTTTCACTCTCGTTTGGGAATACAAATGGAATTGCTCAAACTTGCTGATTGCAGCTGTTTGCTTGAGACAGAGATGGAGAAAAGAAGAGACAAGAAAAGAGTGATGGATTGGCTTTTTTTTTTAGGTCACCCGCATGGTTACCCGGGTGATTTTCTCTCTCTGTCTTTCCTACACAAAGAAATGTAAACAAATAAGCCTGAATGCACAGCTACTCTTTCGACCACAATTGTACGCCCTATCAATAGATCATGGGCTTATGACAATCTGAGTTTATGGCGGGTTTTTGAAGTAGGACACATTGATGAATAGGATGCTTCCCAATCATCTCCAAAACCGTTACCGCGACCAGCGTCCTCACCAACACCCCCCCAAAAAAAAAGTTAACCTTTTTGTCCAGACCCGCCTTTGAGGAGAAAAGGATAAAAGTCAATCAGTCCGCCATAGCCTGACGTTGGGCTTCTGCCAAGGACACAACCCCCCCCAATCATGCATTAAGCCTAGACACTCAGGGAATGTCTGCTTCATCTTTTTATAGCGCGTAAGAGTGACACAAAAGAGACGAGCCCGTACATCCACATGACGGATGCAGAAAGTTAGCTGTTCAAGCACTTATTGACAAATGTAACTATAGAATTTTCACATTTATCCCTTGCAACTGGGATTTATTCTTTCGGTTTCTTTTTTATATACAATCTTATGAATGGGATCAGGAGAGCGAAGGGAGGGCGTAGCGTAGGGAAACAGCAAGGAATTGTGAGGAATAGATAAATGTGTGTGTATAGTAAGCAGCAGCAGGCATTGAGGGTAGTTAATAGATTCTCAGCATGATTGGGTATGAAGGGCGTGCGCATGTTTGTGTATTTTGTTTGGACGGGTGAGTCTTGAATTGGAATGAGCGAATGTGAAGGAGCGTGACGGAATAGAGAAGAGGAAGACGACCGAGTAGATGAATGAGTGGGTGACAAGACGGAGAAGCGTGGGCACTTGCACGCCGTTTGCTATGTACAGGTTTGTAATAATATTTTAGCGATTGCCAGACCATCGAGGGCCTAACCATCCTAGCTTGCCAAAGGTACTCCAGAGTGTGCTGACTTTGTTAACGTCGATACGGCACAACTTCTGCGCCTCCGACTTGCGGAATGGTGTATTTTCTTTGGCTGCCTCCTGTGCGGCAAGCACAAGGACACGCTTGCAGCGGATGTACTGTTCTGGCAGGAGACGCAGGGTCGAGGCAATGGCGACCTCGCCAGGGTGAAGCTTATCGTAGTACTCATACTTTTCAATGTTGAGCGGTGTACCTGGATAATAATAGACAATCGATTAGTATTTAATATAGCTAGCGTGGTATGAATATTTATTATCTACCTTTCCAGACCACCCGCAAGGGCCTCTCGGTGAAGGCATCCATACGAGGAATCCATTCAGGATCAAATACTAAGGACTCGGGTTCATGTATGGCGATGGTGTCGTATGCAGCCGCTGCTTCTGTTTTCGCCTTCTTCATGTGACGATCCGCGCTAGATGTCTTGACTGTCATGTGTTGCTGTTGCTGTTGTTGTTGATTATTCTCTTTTCCAAGGTTTGTTGGCTGTTGAGTCATGTGCTTATCGTTTTTATCGTCATCTGGGTCTACGTTGGAAATACACCGCTTCCGCTGCTGTTGATGATGTTGCTGTTGCTGCTGCGACGGTACAAGCAGCTGGTTTTTGAGCTGGGTGATTTGGACGGGACCAATCAGTAAACTAAATGCGCCTTCTGAATTTTTAGGATCGATGCTTCGGACAGGTGTCTGTTTTGTACGAGGTCGTGGCTGGTGTCGAGGCACGGCCTGCGGCGTCTGCGGCGTGCTAAAGGATGCAAGGGCTGACGTGATCGTCATTGTCGGCTGCTCAACAACTCTTGTGCTTGGTTTTTTCGACGACAGACGTTGCTGATGGATTACCCTGGCCCTGGTGACAGGTATTGCCTTGGATCGTTCCATGTGGAACTGAAAAACTTTAGTGCTCTGAGAACGACACTCTTCATCGGACGAGAGGGATGGCGGCGAGTTAGGTGGTAGTGAAGAAGAAAATGACGAGATGCTGCCTCCTTCATGTCTATTGCGATAGGCTGTGGATGCCGGTGTCCATTCAGTTGGTGGATCAGGCATCTTATAGATTTTGGTGCTGGTGGACCACATAAAACGTTCGTCGGTTTCATTGATGATGGAAGAGATATCCATGGTACGGTTTTTAAGTATATTAAAATAGAAAGAAAGAAAGAAGAGAGATAACTGTGGCACTACTTAGCTCAATTTTATATATACGCAGCTCTCTATTTTTTTTTTTTTTTGCTTGGCAGCTTCATCAAATATCCAGTCTTTATAGGATCCCAATCCAAAATTAGACTCCACTCGTAGCCGCTACAGGGTGATGTCTTTATTAATATATGACAACATTTTCATAAGAGCTCCTCCTCCTATTTCCTTTCTGCACAGTATCCATGATAACAACCCTTTCTGTGCATGCCCATCTCGCCGGCCATTGCGTCATCGTTGACTTCCGCCTCCAAAAAGGAGGAAGAAGGCCAATGGAGACCAGCTATAAAACTTTCCATTACCATGGATTTCGGACAAATGTACCATACCGTAAAAGGAATGTCGTACCACCAATGGAATTTTGCTGCTGAAGGACGTCGATCTTGAAACGGAGTGACACGATTATTAGCTTTTCGCAATCAATTACTTTATTTCACTGTTTCCGACCCCGTTTGTACACCGGTTCTGGCCAGCAATGAGGCAGTGTGAGTGCATATCAGCGAGAATCATGGGCGTCTTTCCGGGTCTCACAATTAAACTGCGTATTTATTTATGAGTGGATATACGCACACAAAACATTATCTTTTCTGCTCGCACAAATGCATTGTGTCCTACATCCCGTTCTTGCTCTTGGGAACAAACCTCTCTTGGCTCGATTTATTTTTAACGTCGGGCAAAGGGTGAAAGGCCACACCTTGTAGACGGAAACGAAAAATGAGGCTAGTCTACAGCCAATTCAGGTTAACCTTTTCATTCGTGGTAGGAGAAAAAAGACAGTCCAACATGTGATGAAAATACCGACATTTTCAACATCCGCAGCCTTCCCCCCCCAAGAAGTAAAACAAAAGGGCAGTCAGTGAAACGATAAGACTGAAAGTTCTAAAGCAGTCATTGGGGATGGAGAACTGTTTCGCTAGACAAACTAGATGGGCTCCATTGAGAAAAGAGGCATCATGAAAATTAGGATGAAAAAATCATATTGCATATATTCACATGGAAAATAAACAACGACCACAGAAGCGTCGAAGGCTGATAATTGCTGATACGCGGTTTACAACATGGATTTGGCAGATCGCTATTTTGTTTGCTATTATTCGAAACACGTATAGCCTGAACCGCTGATGTTATGAACTTTGAATAGCGTGATAGTTTTTCTTTCTACACATTGTCAGATTGTGCGCTATGTAATAAATCTACTACTACGCCTGCTTTCTTTACGGTCGTCGGGGAGACTGATTCGTCCTCCATAAAGTAAGCCATCCCTTCCCACTCCGGCGCCACTACTTCTTTTCCCACCATCCCCAAATATCACTTCCAAGGACTACAAGTGTAAAAAATAGCATCTTCGAAAATATGACATATTCTATCCCGTGCAAGTGTGACACCTTGCGACCGAGCGCAAGCAATTAGAAAGAGAAAGTCGACCTCTTCATCACTCAACGATGTTGCCCGCCGCATGATGTATATTCCCGGAGACTAAGAACCATTGGTATTGGTCGTGGTATCCCCATGACGACTTTTTAGTTTATTCTACCTTCTCAATCGTGTCTCGGAGGGCGACGGAGTGATATTTATTACAATACGTTCGTTCTCATGGCCATCTTGCGCACTTTAATAATCTTGGAAATCAGCTGCAGACATGCCTGCATATCATTTTAAACCTAAACTTATTATTTCATCATCAATCATGGTAATTCTATGCATAATCTATTTAATTCCTTCGCAGTCAAGTGGTCCGATTGTGGCACAATGGTGTCTAGCAGCGGGAATCCACCAATTTGTCACACCCGTGTCCTTCTCAGGCTGCCTCCTCTCGTTTTTTGTCTTTCTTCCTTTACAGACGACACCAGCTTATTAATTTAAATTGACTCAGGTACTTCTTTTCTCTTTTTTTTTAAAAGTAATGATCCTGCTAGAAGAGTCATAATTGCTTTGCTTGTGATAACACTGCGTTATGGTTCTCTATTAGCGCTATACTATATAAATAATGCGGATTCTTTTTTAGCTTACCATTTTGTTTAAGGTCCTCTGATAAACATAAACCAAAATAGAGTAGGGCATATACACAGGTCCTACAGCCCATGTACAGAAATGTTACGATGAGCACTGGGAAATTGCTCTTCAGTAACCCCATATGGGGCCATTGTGTTGGTCATGTGTAAATTATGACCATATGACTAGCTTTTTCATTGCTTCTTCTGGCTGCCATAACTAACCCCGGCTAATGTATCTTTGTCGTATGCAGATGCAGCGATACCACGCAATTCCCATTGCCGCTGTGTAATAGGAAAAGTGCTGTTAGGCGCATTGGTGAGAGCTATGAATTGTAGCATTCCGACTGCAGCACGTCATTAAGCGAGAACGCATGCAGATCAAATTCTGCCTTGTAGTATCGTGCCTAGCTACATATCATGAGCAATAAGGTCCGAGAATTCCTTGTGCAACAAGGCTATTATCTGCCAATGTTTTACTTCTGCTTGCATTCAATGGCTTCCGAGAACTGGAGCGATGAAATAGCTAATCGGCGAATCCGAGCGGTCACTAGGTATCAAGAAAATATTTTTGTCGTTAATAACCTGCCTATCATGGGTACTGTATAGAGTAATACATGATAACTAGTACCTAATTGATATTGTAGCTCAAGTCGTCTATGCACCAGATTCTATAATACATTTTTTTTCCAATGTCGATATTCCATTTATATGCTACGGTAGGGAGGTCAATGTCATGGATAAAAAGTGCATTTTTCATCGCACTTGTTCTCAAACCAGATATCTGCGCAGTTTATCTTCTAACCTTAAGACTGAATTTGTTCCACTGCAGATCTCAAAGCAAAGTTGACATTTAGAATCAACGTTGAGGAACTTCGGTGGACACCATGAATATATTCAGTATACTTTCCCAACCAAACTTATTTTAGGTTGAGATTATCCATGTTCGAGCGCTTATATTATACTGTACTGCGTCAAAGCAGCTGAGGATCTATCGAGTCAGAAGAGGCCAATTCTGACATTAGATCGTTTAGTAGCAGCTCTTCCTGACGTTTGATAAGAAGGGGAGTCTCTGTCAAAATGAAACGCTTACATCTGATGGACTCCCGAGCTTCGTGTGAGATATCCATCCGAGGATGTCCTTGCGGAAATAGATGTTTTCGTACAGTTATTAATCAGCTAGCAGTCTACCTCAAATTTGATTTCATCCTTGCGGGCATCTAGACTTTGGAAATCTCGACATGATTTTGATGCCATAAGCAATGCGCTATCAGCCAAGCTTACAGCTCAGCCACCAAAGTGTTGGCCAGCGTGGCGACCTCGAGAATGGTCCAGAAAGCAAAGCAAGACGCTGCCGTGGGGGCATTTCTCGCTGCAGCCCTTCAGCAGAACGGCAACCGACGTGCAAAGGTAGGTATACCAAGGTACAAAATGCGCTGATACCTAATCCTATTATGTTATAACCAAGCAAACGACAAGGCGAAGAATCAAATAACAGTCCCGACACATTCGCCAGCATTGGCGAGCATCAATCAAGAAGAAGGAGCAAGTGCAGGCGCGTAGGAAAATATAGACTTCTGCAAAAAAGTCGCTGAAACTTGAAAAACAACGGGAAGGACATCTGCCTGACATTCGGCAGCTGTAAGTGTTTCTCCATGCACTCGAACGTAAACTTATGTTAAATCCGTACATCTTTCGACTACATCTTCAATTTCAGATTCTTTTTCGATGACTGTATCTATCGATACATATTGACGAGAGATATGCACGTCAAAAGGAAAGGTGGACTTATCGGAGGAGACGGTAACTTTACCAGCATATGCGGGAGAAATGGGGCTGTTGGCTTGCAGCGGAAGGTAAGAAAAAAACACATGGTCAAGGATCAAGCTGACCTTCATTACCCAAGAGTCCAAGAGCAAAATGACGACGTTGGAGTTGAAGGGTTCTACAGCCCAGTGCCTCTGCACAGGCAACCCGACAAAATAGCGAAAATCTCACCGCGTTCGCGGACATTCTGCATTGCTCGAATGTATTTTATATGCGTCTGCACCTCTCGATAGGGTATTGTCTGATAACCTCCGAATGCAACCGCAGGGCACCAAGGCTTCAAAGGCCGTATATGGTCACTGTCGAGGACATGCTCGTGAAGAATTGCTTTGCTGATTTTGTTGATGTTTTGTTCAACGACGACCTTCAGTCCAATCACGACAGGTACCTTTTACACTAGTTTATCGATTTCGAGAACTTATTTGCTTCATACCTCTTAGGGTAAACAAGAGCCCCCAACAAGCGTCTACCATGGCTATAAGGCGGATTATATCGTCACTGTTGCGCCTCGCCAACGCAACCTCCTAATCATTGCCATGAAAGCAAAGCCACACGGGAGCGAAGATCGGCCGGAAAGACAGCGGCAACGATATGTTGCAGGTCTCTAAGGAGCTAAAGATTATAATTGACTTATTATTCAAGAACAAGTGTGCGTGCCGTGTCGTTTTGGGATTCTATAATAAAGATGGACGCTGAGCACGGAACTATCGATCGACGGGTCAACTTCAGACTCTCCCGCCTTCCAAATACTCTCAAAGCCGTCATTAACTTATTGGATATCATTGAGTCGTGATAATGTCTAAGGTAAAGCACATGCTGCTACTGCTACTGATATGCTGTTAGAATGTTGAAATAGGACATTGTAAAAAGAACGAGAGTCTCACGTCCAACAAAATCATTGACATCTACAGCGGCTCGGTGACCGGAAAATACAGATGATACGTACAGTGAACAGATAGCCCATTGTTGATGGCACTTCAAAATAGTAACAGAATATGCCTTGTTCATACCTCTTTAGCCTCCCTGAAATCTGGGTTATCTTTGAAGCATGAGAGATCCGTGGCTTACACGGTTATCCATCCATACTTTACCATGATTGTAACTTCTGTTCTTTATTTCACCGGTTATACTCATTTCTTGTGTGTTATTTTCATTGCAGTATTATGTACGCAACTTTGGTCTAATAAAGAAAATGTTCTGCTCTGCAGTCATTTTAGCGGGACAAAGATTTCTTCTACTGGGTCTTGTAACAGTGTCCTCTTTTCAATGAAAATGAATATATTACATAATGTCTGTGTGTTCTGTAAAGCATGTTTAGAGGACTTGCAATCCTAGCGAATATCAGACTGCTGCAAGTGAAGGCCTGTCAAGGCTCATTTCAGACTTATTGATGCCCTCATCCAACTGTGGATTGTAGCGCACTTGGACCTATGACCAATTTGAAAGCTTTATTGCCTCTCAATCCCTCAATTGGTAGGATCAACGATCTCGAATATCGCCTGTTAGAATTGCATCTTCCACATTGACGGCAGACATATTCTTTCACGTGATCTTTTCCGCGAGTTGAGGAGGCTTATCAAGGAAGCTCGTGATCTCCGAGAAATTCAGCGTTCAACTGTTCACATCATACTGTTCTTTTTTCCGCAGCGAAACTTATTTTTCAAAAGCAACAACGTACTCTCTTGGTTATCTATCCTAATTGCTATAGATGCATTTCTTCATGTCTTTATGCATGTCTGAACAAGTAGCTCACGCTCTCACCGTTGTGCTAAAAGAAAGAAAAATAGGGAGTTGGATACCATTGCATGTCCGTTCGATATGAATCTTACCGTTCGTCGGATGGCTTCAGCAAGCGTGTGGGAAATATCAATGATCTCTAATTTCTTGCATTGTTCCCTCTTTTCCTCAGGGATGGGGAAGGTGTTGGTTACAACGAGCTATGTGGAAATGAATGCATTAGAAGGTCATGTTATGTTTTTATATCGAGAAAAGCAAATGCATAGTTCACCTTGTGCACGCTGTCGCAATTCTGGATTCTCTTTGCCGAATCACCGCTTAGGACACCGTGTGTAGCAATAATGTAAACCTTTGCGGCGCCACACTTCTTGACAAGATGTTCTGCAGCATCCAGGAATGTGGCGCAGTTGTCGACCATGTCGTCCTAAAATCGGGTTGTTCACATCAGGTTCTCCTTTTTGGTCTTCCTCTTTTTTCTTTACTTACGGTCAGAAACGCGATCTTGTTCTTCACATCACCAACAAGTGTGATCGTGCTCTCCTCGCCCTTGTCGCTTGCTACCACAGACACAGCCGTCGTATTCATAAGCTGATCCACTGAATTGAGGGACGAGATCGACGCCATCAAGTCCATTTCCTTATCTCCTACAGCCGCTTTCTTTTGAAGACCATTTGATTCATTGTTGTCTGCGGATTTGGGCATGCCACTGTAAGGTCGGTTGTGTCCTTGGGGGCCCGCACGTGCCCGATCCTTGTGGATCAGAGCAAAGTCGAGTCGAAGTGCATCTGCAAGTGAAGTAACTCTAAACCATCCATTGTTAGTCAGAAGGCGCATTAGGCATCGGAAACAAGTCCCTACCGCTTGGCGCCACCTGCGTTCTTGCTCACCACCACACCGTTCTCCCAGTCGGGCACATTTTGGATGATCCACTTTGCAATACTAGGTTCTGCGTACAAATTGTCCACAGGCTTTTGGAAAAAGCCTTGCATTTGCGATGCGTGGAGGTCCATCGTCTATTGCCAACGTCGGTTACTTCTCTTCCGGTATAGTAGCTATCCCGACTTACGATAATATGGTCAACTCCAGCCACAGCAAGCATGTTGGCTACCACTGAAATAGACCAACACATACACGTAAAAAGGAGAGGTAGATCAATATGTATCATGGTCATCCTCATTCCAGTCGCTTATTTTTTTTTGGCTTACATTTCGCAGTGATACACGTTCTTCCTTTACGCTTGCTCTGCTTGCAGTAGGGGAAGTACGGCAGCACCGCAGTGACACGACTGGCGGACCCAATACGCGCCGCTTGGATCATGATGCAAAGCTCAATAATGTTATCGTTCGTGTTATGCGAGCCCGACTGGATGATAAATACGTCCTCTCCACGAACAGAAACACCTGTTATATCGACGGCAATAATGTCGTCATATGTAGGCATTAACAACAATACAAATGCAATACCAACAACCCGAGATGACCCAATTTTGTGCTTTACCAATCTCCACACTGGTCTCTTTGTTACTGAACTTCTTGAGAGTAGCCTCTGCGAGTGGGGTGCCGAGTCGTCTGCTGACTGCCTGAGCAAGTTCAGGATGGGATGATCCTGCTAAAATCTTTGTATTCCGAAGCATTGCGGATCGAGTGTTTATTTTTTATTGTTTTGACAGGCGAAGAGGAAAGAAATGGAGGGGGTATTGTAAATATGCAGAGCAATTTTTTCCACGCCCGAGGGTTGTGGTGTTGTTACACATGGATTGGTAAGTCAGTTGGTAGTAGTGATAGGAATTACTTTATTACTTAACAAGAGAGAAAAGTGATCGTGTGTCTGTGAATAAGGAAATGAATATATGTTGAAAGGTTTGTTGCAACTAAATAGTGTATAAGAAATCGTATAAATGTTGAGCGTGTGTATATAAAATATGTGCGCATGTGTCCGGAGGGTGGGGTATTTCTATCTCGCCCGTCCACAAGTCATGAAGCTTAAAATTGAGACACAAAGACAAGCTCTTGGAAGCAGCGGCCTGTTGTTTCAATCTTTTCATCACCTACGGTAATTTCTGCGGTTGCGATATCGAGCCACTGATAAATATAAGGCTTGACGACGAATGTTTGGACGAGTTTCTTCAAGAACCAAGGGATTTCATTAAGCACATCAATCTTGTCAACGAGGTTCTTAATGGCAACCACCATGACAACGGAAACATCCTTTGGATCCTCCTCTGAGCCTTCTTCCTTGATGGTCTTGCCTTTCCAAGTGAGCTTGATCTTCTGTGGAATCTGATAACCCGTTTCCTCGTCAGGCTGCAAGTCGAGGAGCTCAACGTGATTCTCAACAGATACGGAAATGAGCTTTTCGTTGAGAACGATAGAGCCTTGGTTAATGTTGACAGCACCGTACTGTTTGGTTGTCTGGAATTGCATCATCGAAAGGGCTGCATTGTCGGACTGGAAGTCACAAAAGTTCCAGTTGGACGCAATGAGCTGTGGTTGCATACCCTGGATGGCATGGATGAACATACCATCGCCTTCGACCTCATGCAGCGCCTTGTCAATAATAAAGGTGCCCTTCGCAGTCGCACGAGGCCAGAACTTGTGCGACACGTAGCCGGCAGCAGAAGTCTGGTCGTTGCCCCCCAAGTAAGTCTTACCCTCGCCGACCTTGAAGCCCTTGTCCACACGCGTAAAATCAAGCGACACAACCAACTCGGGGTGGGTAATGGAAATCTTGAAAATAGACTGCGTAGGGTCCAAAGTGATATTGAAAAACTCGGTCTTCACGGACCGTCGGTCGGCCGAAAGGTCAAACTTGTACGCCTGGTTGATGTTTTTGAAGATGTTTGTGTTGGTAGCTGGATCATAGAACCGGCAGGTGAACGAAATAGTAGGGTTCAAGATGCTGTAAGACCACCGGGTGTAAGTCTCGGAACGGAAAAAAAGTTAGGAAAAGATAAGAAACTTACCCAATGCTTGAGTAAATCAGCTGCACAAAGCAAAAGCCGCCAGACTTGGTGGTCACGTAGAAGACCTGATTCTCCGTAGAGGAGCCGGAGGCCAGAGTCCACTGCAGATCACCCTCATCCAACTTGGTAAAATATTGGCCATCTTGGACAGTATCCGCAACAGTCCGTACGGATTCAACGGTAGCTCCAAGACCAGTAATGTTGGATACAGTGCTCGACAATTGAGAAACTACAATCCTTCCATAAGTTAATACTCATTCGCGCAAGAGAAAAGCGGTGCCTACACCAAGATGCCATTATTCAGTAAAGGGAAAAAGGGGGGAACGGTAAGAAAAGAAAAAATAGTCAAAGCTGCGGAAGTCCGGTCAGTGGCGGCAGCCGAAAGTCTGAGCGGCACGCTCACGCTCAATGGCTGACTCAACCTGGGCTCCGGTATCCAAGCAATCTCGTTCACGGAGTTTCCATATCCTCCCCCGACTCCAAATTCCACGTGACTGCACAAAAGCTCTCAACGGGAGAATACGCCGGTTACTTTTATTTTCATTCAAGTTTGCGATGATGGATATTAGTAGCGGTTCAATAGAGGCAATTTACGCGTGTAATAAGCCGATAAACATACAATGAACCCATGATGTTAGAAGATAGAGCATTTACTCTGTTGTCAAACAGTCGGCTGTATTGCTTAAATAATGCTGTTTCCCACCCGACTCATCTATAGGGTGCCTCCCTTCCATTCATCGATTGGAGAATGGCCCAAGTATCTTGCTTATCGCATCGTAGCCGTGCGATAACTGGGCCAGAAAGTTCTTTAGGGGGAATCGCACGAGTCAGCCTTTGCTAGCAATTCGCTCACGACTTCTTTTTAGCAGATGCAGTTGCTGTACTTTGCATTTGCAGATTTGGCAGGTGCCAGGTCACTTTCACCATCATTCTGGGATTTGGCACGTCAGAACTGTTCTGGAATTTTGCCATTGAAGCGGGGGCTCAAGAAGATGCGCCTGAAGTTGAGTACTGCTGCTGTGTCTCCGTTCCAAAGCTGCAATTGAGACAATACCGTAGCCTCCTGCATTAACTTCAAACACTCTACGCTTGTACATCTTAGAATCCCATGGCATTTAACTTCAGGGCTTTTCGCTCGCTGCCATGGTTACGGATTGGGGACAAGCTTGAAGGACTCCAGGTGGCTGGAGCATGCGGGATAGATCAGGGTTGTGAACCAAATATATCCTGGGCGCATGCCTCTTGAACATTTCCCGCCAACGTTTGTCGTGAATGGGCTCACGGTGACGGGCCATGGCTGTAGTCCAATTTCCCATGACAAATATGGTGTCCTTCCTACCCTGTGTTGTATAGACTGCACTCATCTAGCATCGGCCTGTCTCTGGTAGATATAAGCAGAGAGGCGCAATTCCCGATGGAGTGGATAACTGTGCGCCTCATTATCAGTATATAGATGTGTTTTTCGTGCTCGACGCTTCCCGCAACCGCTCTTTGCCGGCCCATATTTTCGGTGCACGGTGTGCAACGACATTAAATGGGCAGTGGTTTTACTGCTGTAAAAGCAGCTGAGAAGTGTCCATTCCCATCCTCGTACCTCAACGTAGAGTTTGTACTGTGTCTGGCGGTATTGACGGTGCAAGCCTAGCCTCGACTTCGCTGATAGTGTTTCCGTAACCATAAAGCTCCTTGGCGGCGCCACGCACCTATCGAAATTGCACCATCCTTGTTCCTCAGGCCCGCTCGTTACGCGTATGCTGGTGTACTTTGGGGAGCTCGACGTGCTCAACTCATGCATCCCATAAAGAATATTGCGACAGCCTGGATCATCGAGAAGACATTTTCCCTCGGCGTCTTTTAACTCGTCTAGTGAGATGTCGTGAATGTAGGAACAGTCTGCAGAGTGATTGTGCATGCTTTGCTTCCTCTGAGTGTCCTTGCTTCTCGTATTGCTGAATCTGCGCATGCGTTTAGGCTCCGTAGCACTGTCGCTGGTGGTGACCCCATCGTCATCAGTCCCAAAGGAGGATATCATATGATACATCCCGGCATTGTCGATCATAAAAAGCTATGTTTTTGTATCAAATCCATCCGTAACTTCCCTTCCATGGCCTTACCCGGTATGAATCTTTACGATATTGTCTTGACTTTATTCTATGCCTGACGCTCATTGCTGATTCTAGATTGACAAATCTTACCCGTACTCAAGGTCATGGAAAGAAGTGAAAGGATACCGGACTCCACAGTCGGAACGCGGTTTGGCTGCCGTGCGGCAGGGGCCTTCTTTTCTTACATCGATGTTTCCATTGGTGATTCCGCGTTGTTCCGCCCGTCCACCGTGCTCCTCTTTTGCCACGTCCTGCGAGGTTAATTTGCCACGTTGGCCGAATTGCCTGCAATGACGCCACCGATCACTCGCTTCTGGCGTTACCTGTCCCTCTGCTTCCCACGTTGCTCTGCGTGCTGATTATCGCCAGCACATATCTGGTTAACACTGTGGACGTGCATGTACGTTAAAGCATACGGAGAAGGATTAATACTTTTTGGTGGCTAACGATTTGGTATTTACGGTGCGATCCTTTGCTTTCTGTTACGATAACTGGATACATTTTATGCGACCTTTTGTATTTGCTACATTATCTTATCTTGTATTTTGGAGAATAAAGTATCCAGTATACTGCATATGTGTGAGGGAAGTTCCCGCAGGCCATCTAATTTTGGGATTACGTACGTCTTTGTATTTCATTACGAATCCTTTGTCATGTTTCATATCGGTAGGCATCAATTGACACCTATAACCTGGTCGCTTGTCACGCAATAATGTAGACAAATTCTAGCTTCAGGTGCTGAGAGAGAGACAAAGGAAATGAAGCTGCAAGGCAACAAGTGAGGCCACATGGCATCTTCCATGCGACACAATATATCCCGAATGGACTGTAGGGTTACCTGCTGCACGCGAGAAACCAAATCAAGGAAAAAATAGGTGATATATGAAGTTATATCATGTTTGAACTGTGGACTATGTCATCGATGAGTAATCTCTTTGTTCCCACACATAGTGATTGAAGAAGCTCTGCCGCTCGATCATCGAGATGCACGAAGCAAATACCTGAGGCGACCGAACGAAGAGGATATCAAGCGCGTCATGGCGGTTGGGGAGAGCTGGGGTTTTGGATTCATTGACAGCACGTACTGGACCTGGAAAAACTGTCTAGCATTCTTGGCACGGACAATTTACTGGCAAGGATGTGGTGTTTAGTTGTTTTTTATGGTGGACAGTTAGAATACGATGAGACTCGTGGATGTCTTTTATTCGGATGCAATCGGAATCAAGATCCTCCATCGCTACACATTTATCTACTATTTATATGATTTATGGAAGAGGTCCTAATTAGGTCAGCTGGATACTCCGTCTTACACGGGTACTCGGAGATGGTAGCACTATTACAGATAAGGTGCTTGTGTGTGTATCGGTGACCTCTATCATAGATTATGTACCCTTGTTCCTTTCAGACCATCCTCACGTCCGTAAAACCTCATAAAAACCCAGTGGGAGAAAAATAGAGAGAAAAAGACTGTGGAAATGGATCTGGTTATAACGCGGCGTCATGGATCCTTCAATCTGTAATCACCTATGCGACAAAGGATAAGGTTGCTACCATGGCCTTGGAAGCCGTCGCATCCTACGCCCTGCAGATATGGCATTTCTTTTTTGGGCTCCAGGGTCGCTGGATGATATAAGTGCCCTGAATCGTTCCCCTATGTTCTCAATGCTCGACAAGGAAGTAACTTTTCTGTGAATTTCTCCGTCGATAACAGCTAATACAATACAGATCACTGTACAGTACCTTGCAGAAGACATCTCTCCAAGCTATCTTACCTACCATTGCGCGTCGCAATCGTCGCCGACTCTCGACACCTCCGGATCCTTCCTTTCCTCCCTGTTCCGCCATTGGTACCGCAATAACACACTTAGCTACCTCCGGGATAAGTTAAAGAGTAAGAGGGGCTGATATTTTCCGTTGACTAACGGGCATATCTCCGGCTTTCTTTATCCATGCGACGAATTTTACTACTCTATATTCGTCTTCCCAGCACTATTTATCCTAAAAGTCTAATCAAACGTGACAAGGATGTACGTACCGTAGTAAGCGAGAAAGAGATATATCCTAGAAGTACTCTAAGGAGCATGAATATTATGAAATTCGGTAGGTGTAGCTCTTAATACGTATCTTATATCCGGAATATCATGTTATGTTCGTAAGATAGACAACGCAGAGGTTCCTCTTAGTTACAATAGCAACATGACAGCCAGAAAGCTGTGAACCAACATGTACGTAATTAAAGACACCCTGGTCATATTATGCTTCAGGTCCATTAACCACTAAATCAAGCGAACACACATGCGTATTCCATATTATACATAAGCAACACTCCTTCCGTAGTAGAGTGACCTTAAACTTCAATCCTTGCACAATGCGAATGATCCGAAATTTGTATATTACACGAATCCATGAGACACAGCAAGTATCATAATTTTGAAAGTACGTAACGTATCAATCCAGAAAATCCTCGGTCGGTGATTCGCCTTCCCGGTCTGCTCGGATGACAGCATTCATGATGGCGTAGGGTTCCGCAGAGGATGATTGATTGCAGGCATCAGCATGGTCGCAGCGGTTGCAGCAGTACGTGCGGTGTCCAGATAAGTATAACAGCGGTGCCATCTTCGCTGAGAATTGCACCAGTATCAGGGGGGAAATCTATCGTGATCCGGCAGGCTGCATCCACAGGGCAATCCATGATATAAACCAGTGAGTTGAAAGTCTAAATGTGTATATGTTAGATTATACACCATAGGCTGGCTATAATCCACTTACCCGAGATTAAAAAACCACATACTTTGATGTCCCTAATGCTGGATGGTGCTGCCTTCGCCAGTCGCACAAAGATATCCTTGAGTGTTCGAAATAGCCTCCGTTGTCATTCTCTCGGCGCTTTCTTGCTGGTTTGGTCACCATCGAGGGCCGCTTCCACGCACCCCATATTCATACTGAAGATGTGAGAAACGGATGTCAACCTTGGCTCCTATGGCCTTCCTCCTCATTTCTCCATTTCCGGAAATGCGCTCGCTGTTCGGACGTTGTGCCGTTGAGTACATTGTCTTTTCCCCCCTGTATTCATGATTGTTTTCATATTCTGATATAAAGCAGCAATTATCCCCAATCACAATTCACATGCGTGTTCACATCAATGACCGAATTTGCAAAGCACTTCTTAATAAGCGACCAGATATCATGCAGCAGATCACTCTCAGAGAAGGTGGAGTCAGGCAAGCGATTGTAAATCAGTAAGTCCATCGCATCCACAATGGATTTATGTGCCCAGCGCAGGTCAGCCTGTTTGATTGGGGGAAGCTTTTTTCTTGTCGGTGGACAAGTAGGCTATCCATGTCGCGCTACATTAATACCCAACATATCAGCACACAATATAGTTAATTGCATAGTTGGAAGGAAATGTACCTTCTCCTTATACGAGAGAACATAGTCCAAGAGGACCGCAGGTAATTTTGGCAGCGTTGGAACAGCATATGTTTGTATGATTTCCATCTGTGCTATTGTGAAATAGTGGTCATTTATCGGCGTAGGATCCATCGGATCGATGATCATGGAGTGTACAGGGCTTATAATAATATCAGTGTTGATTCGTGTAAATATTAAATCGACATACCTATGATACTTGCATCTTAATGCCCGCTTCAGCATTTGCGCCTCCACTGACACCTTTTCCCCTCGATCGCTGGACAGCCACCAACACTGGTCATCCATCTAGATAGCAGGACGGTGGCCATGGAAGTTGGAAACCGGTAAGGAGTGTGTAACAACTCACATGCCGAATGAATTAGCCCTGAAAATAGATGGCGCTTAAGCGTGTTGCTTATACTTTGCCAGCATGGTAAAAGCAAGGCCATGTTGAGTAGACAGACGTGGAGGTTTAGTTGCGAAGTCCTTGACGTAAGTCTAGATGGAACAGCCTCTAGCGCAGATCCTGATGGTAGTAGCAAATATTCAAGTGAGAACCTTGAAGACTGAAGTGGAGAAGGGTTCCTCGAGAACATTAGTTGGTCGAGTGTGAGTCGATCCTAAGAGATAGGTAGTTCCGTTTTACTCAAGAGCTCAATTTGAGCCTCCTATCGAAAGGGAAGCTGGTTAATGTTCCAGCAATGAGATGCAGGTCTGCTAGGCGGCAACGCAAATGAACTTGGCGACATTGGCATGGATCCCAAGAAGAGTTCTCTTTTCTTCTTAACATGGAGCTTTGACCATGGAATCAATTTAGCTGGAGAAATGGTTCAAGTTATGTAAGAGTGCAACAAGTTCTTGTTGCATTTCAGCTGGTTATACGACTCCTCGACCCAGAGAAGTTCTGTACTCGACAAAGTCGTGCCAGAGGATAACGAGTTCGAGCTCGTAACGCTTGTCCTGTCGCTTGCGCTAGTTGCAAATTTCGCGCGCTCCTTGAAGGCCAGATCCAATTTCTCTCAGTTAGGCACACGTTCACCCTTCAGAAGTGCGCTGGCTCGAGATTAAAGAATTCAAAATTATTGACATCGCAGATATCGTACCACTTTTATATTAAGCTTCTTCGCAATTCGGTAGAAGCGCGACACCTAATCATTCCGGTAGTCATTCCCAACAGCAATGTTTTCCAATACATACTCCCATCGTTCCTCCAGAAATGAAGCTAGCGAAGGTGTTTCACTGGTTATGTTTGTCCTCAGAATGAATGACTCGATTACTATTTGAGCTGATAAGCATAGATATGCTAGATATTGTAATTGTTTTTCTACCTGATGATGGATCAATCGCCACGGCGAAAAGCTGTTGAGTGAACATCCTGCAGCAATGGCTTTGTAATTGCGTCAGCGTTCATTAATGAAGAAGTGGTTCAAGCGAATTCTGTAATCCATGCTTTGGGCTTCTGCCGAGCCTATCAACAAAAGCCAAGTGTTCAATACATAAGAAAAAGCTACTCAAATCAATGACGCGTCGATGATATCACGTTGCTAACAATGTTCTCTGCTACTATAGAAGATTGCTGATGCATACTTGCGCGATTGTTTGCTTTACTGGCTTCGCTTTCCTCTGCCACTCTCAGCACCTGCGACTAGGTCTTTTCTACACGATGGTGTAATGAACGAGAAAGATGTCAGCATATCTGGATGTCTATGGATGTCAGTGGACCGGGGGATTTGTATTGAAGTATGGCGAAATAGTACTTTATTTTCAAAAATAAATTTCGTAAAGGAGGAAAATTATGACGCATACAAAGTAAAATAAATGTCACATGGATAAAGAAGGCCGCAGAGATACTCGTTAGTCAACAGAAAATATTCTTACTCTTTAACTTACTCCGAAGGTAGCTAGGTGTACCATTGCGGTAACAATGGCGGAAGGGAGGAAAGAAAGAGTCCGGTAGCTGTTGAGCGTCGACGGCGGATGCAGCGGCTGAAGGGTTGGAAGAAGGAACGAGGAGGAACGACGACGGACCAACGACAGTACCAGCGCCAGAAGCATCGGGGGGAAGCAACGGAGGAAGCAGACGAAGACAAAAGCACCTCGACGAAGTCATGGTGAGAGACCTGCGCGGGTGCAGCCAAACCAGGGTCCTACCCAAACCGCATATCCTCTCCTCTCGAGCCACTGGAGTTATGTTGATATCGCTATCTACAGAGCGTCCGGGATATTAGAAGATTGCAGAAGGCAGCAAGGATACCCTATTGCCTTTTACTTTTGCTCTTGACACCTGACCAGGACTGCTCAATCGGGTTGAGATCAGGCGAGTATCGTGGAAGATAAGCACATCGATATCCTCGACGCTCGATTATTTAGCGACATCCTCAGCCCTATGGATAGGTGCATTATGCATTAAGAAACAACGACCCTTCATAAGTTCATACTTATCCATTCGTCCATTGTAGCCTTAAGGGAGCTGAGATAATGTCCAGCTACAGTTCCTCTGCTCGCCACTTCAGATGGTCCTGCCCTCTTTCTTTTCTTCGTTAGTGGCTGCGGGAGCCCCAAGCTACATTTAATGGTGCCTGATGATGAGATTGCTCCCAAGATTGCGGTTGTCTTTTCTAAAGTCCATGTCGGTCCTGTCCCATCTGCACACCCCGTCGAGGTGCTCTTGGATCTTCGCAGCACTATTCCTGTCTACAGGCTGAAACCGGGCCATTTTCAATGACAAGTTGCATTCGTTTTCATAAATCGATGGAGTGTCATTATAGATACTTTGAGACCCTCAAATCTTTGAAGCAGTTGCTCCATCAGCTGCTCTAGGGCAATGGATAGATTCTCATCAATGCATTCTAAAATAATGCTCTTATGCTCTTCATTGAGAATACGCGAATGACCCCTCGCGTTAGTTCTCTTAAAGACGCTGTCAGGGTCATTCTCGTACTGTAATGCCTATCACGGGCTGAACGAACATGGATTCCTAGCAGCTCATGCACGCAGACCTTCTCAAACATCCGTTTGAAAAAGCTGACATTGTCTTGGTCAGTGTACGCTGTGTACTGAGCTTGATCCCCGCTTCTTTCATCCGAATGTCTGTATCCTTTCCCTTGGAAATGTGTGTGTTAGTAAGATCAGAGTTCTCTTTGCAAGATATGCTACGCAGATATCAATGCGAGGACAAATGGATTGCAGAGGGTACATTTCTTCATCAATGACATGACCTTGGCCATTGTCGTAAAAAGATAGATTGCTCATTTCGGAATGTAAAGGTGTAATGAAAGGGAGAGAGATGGATTTGCCAAGCGACTCTTATTTTTGCGATCCTGCGACTGTAGAACTGGCAGGGTACGACTTTGATTTGCAACATAGTGTAGTCAAAATAGGGTGCCATGCAAAAAGTGTGGCTTTGCCTCCTATCAAGGGGCGTTCCTTATTCGTTGCTGGCCGAAAGCGGAAACGAAAAAAGTGAGAGAGGCCCATAGAGATGGAACAACGGAAACCAAAAGAGAACGATCGCTTCTCCTCCGCCACCCCTTTCCTTCTGTACCACTCCCCAAAACCACCTCCTGTTTTTCTTTCTGTGTGTGTGCCGACATGCCCATCGCCCAGTTTTCGTGTATGCTCTTCCCATACAGAGTTAAAGTAATCAGTTGCAATTCAGACTGATCGTCTTCATCCTCCGAAAATAGACCGCTCCCGAAAAGACTTGACCGTTTGGTCCGGCTACCCGGAATACACTCCCATCAAGGGGTTTGAAAAGTAAAGTCCCATCTGCCTGTTGAAATGTTGTCGCTGCGATGCTTATGCTTACCTGATTATACTCTTTTTTTTTTTTCAGCCCGGAGACTGTAACAAAAAAGTTCCAATACAGCAAATACGGTCACGCGTATGGATATGCGACGAATGAAAGGTAGTTGTCCGCCGTCTCTTGGTAAACCAGCATGATGAATACGTACTTAACTTCGGATCAATTAGTGTCAAAGTGTTCGATGCGGCGACATTGACGCAATGGTGTGAAATCCAGCGACCTAATGTGGTGGATCTGTGGTTCTCCCCACAAGGAAGCTATGTGGCCACCTGGGAGCGTCCTAGTAAGTGTTTAGTTCTCCATATGGATCGCGTACGCACACGTATGAAAGATAAATCAACCCGGTTTGGTTTTTACCATAGCCAAGCTCGAGGATGGTTCAGGTAGCCAGAACCTGATGATCTGGGATGCCAAGACGGCCCAGCTAATCGCGTCTTTCTCGCAAAAGTCCCTGAATAACTGGTAAAGATCCGGGTGTTCTATCGATATGGGTTAAGGCATTCAAACTCTTTTTTTCTGGTATAGGTGCTTCCAGTGGACAGACGATGAGAAATACTGCGCACGTATGGTCACGAACGAAATTCAGTTTTGGGAGAGCAGAGCATGCGGAAAGAGCGTCTGGGCAAGACTTAAGCTAGAAGGTGTGGCCCAGTTCTCTCTGAGTCCTGGAAAGTCCCCCGCGGTTGCTGTATTTATCCCAGAGCGCAAGGTGAGTATCTGCGATGCGGAGGATATATGTTTCGTGATTGCTGAAGCTAATCGGTCGGCACGCACATAGGGAGCACCGGCCATTGTGCGCATGTACAGCATCCCCAATTTCAACCAAGCCTTGTCCAACAAGACATTCTTCAAAGCAGATAACGTCCAGATGTTCTGGAATGATCTAGGAACGAATCTTCTCGTTTTGACCCAGACAGACGTGGACAAGACTGGCAAGTCGTACTATGGAGGTAAATTCAGTTGGAGGTTATTACGATATGGTTGTAGCAACCATTGATTGTGCAACACAGAGACAAATCTCTATTATCTTGCTGTGGCGGGCAACTTTGATTGCCGTGTTCCTCTTGGTAAGAAAACAGGATGTAGAGGAATGATTGATATGTTTGTAACCTGATGGTTTGGTATGGAATACTAGATAAGGAGGGACCTGTTCACGATGTTCACTGGAGTCCCAATTCGAAAGAATTCGCAGTTGTCTATGGATGTAAGTAACGAGAAGAACATACACGCCGTACAGATGACAAACCCTATTCCGTTTATAGCTATGCCGGCCAAGGCAACGCTCTATGATCATCGAGCCTGTGCGGTGTTTTCATTCGGTATCGAACCACGCAATTTTGTTCGATTCAACCCCCAGGGAACGATTATTGCGATTGCAGGATTTGGTAATCTGAACGGCACGATCGATCTGTGGGACCGTAAAACGCTGAAGAAGATCAATACTTTCCATGCGCCGAATGCGACGCACTGCGAGTGGTCCCCTTGTAGCCGTTTCTTGATGACAGCGACCCTAACGCCTCGCTTGCGTGTGGATAATGGATTTAAGATGTGGCATCACACTGGTTGTCTGGTGTATGAGGAGGCTGTGGAAGAGCTCTATCAAGTGGACTGGCGCCCAGAGTCGGCTTCTGTCTATCCGACCATGCGTGCGGCATCGCCTCCGCCGAAGCCCATTAAGATCTTGCCTGGCAAGGCTACGGCGGCTGCATCGTCGAAGCCTGCGGGTGCTTATCGACCACCTCATTTGCGTGGCAGCAATGCGCCTACTGCGACACTATATCAGGTAAATACTTGGATAGCATATAATCCGAATGAGGAAAGCACCTGTGCTAATGGACTGATTAGCGTGAGGCAGCGATGAGTGGTCGTGGACCGGCACTGAGCTCAAACCAGCGCAAGCCTGCGGGCACATCCGGAGCCAAGAACGGCAATAAGAAGAACAATAGTGGTGGCAATGGGGCTCTGACTAAGTCTACGCCCACTACGACTCTTTCGCCCGAGGAAAAGGCGAAGAAGATTCGAGGTCTCGAGAAGAAGCTTCGGCAGATTGCAGAACTTAGAGACAAGCAGAGTCGAGGCGAACAGATTGATGCTGCTCAGGTATGTATAAATGTAGATCCATATGACGGTTGGGTGCACATCATCCCTCATTCTTGTTTACTCTTTAGCAACAAAAATTGAGCACGGAAGCCAATGTGATGCGTGAGCTTGCAGCTCTTCGGGAGAATTGAAACGATATTTGTCTGTAATTAATAAATACAAAAGGAAAGAAGACAGTGCGCCCATTGCGGTGATACTGCGCTTTTTTTCCGTTTCTTTCTCTCCTCTTTATAAGAAAACTTATTCCTGAGCAGCAGGAGCAGGAGAGGTTGTGGTTGCCACCGGGCGTCGTCTACCAGGTGCAACAGGTCGTCTAAATTCGCCTTGCCGTTGGCCGCTAAGCATTTGGACGCGCTGACCAACAATGCCCTGCGTAGGAACGGCTGTGGTAGCCGCCACTTCTTCTTGGAGGTATTCTTCCGTGATATCTGAAGTGTCGCTCGTCTCGAGCTGATAGAGAAAGGATCAGCTCTGGCGCGATATATGATGTCCTCCCCATTTGCTGCCGGATGCCAAGTTTTTTACCTTTTTCACGACCTTGAGATCCAGCTGGGTCTCGGCGCCGTTGATGACGTTAGCTTTGGAGGACGAGTAAAGCATGCGTTCTCGGATCTTTGACGAAGAGGGGCAGGTGTAGATGAAAACTAAACAGCTCCGTTAGCAAATGATCATGCGAGAGAGAGAGAGAGAGCGCTAGCGCTATACACGCTTTTCTCGGTGCGTACCAGGACTCTCGTTCCCGTGATGTTCAAAGATGTAGAATGTGAAGCGCGGCGCGGTTGAAGCCAAAGTCGAGCTCACCTGGCCAGCCGGTACAAGTGCGGCTTTGTCAAGCTCGATGGTTTCCTTTTCGAGGTACTGAAAGATGGAATGTCTGAGTTTGAGGTATAACGTAAAACAATCCCCCTTGTTGCCATATTTCTTTTACCAAGGACACGAAATTGTGAGCGCGTTCGTCCTTGCTCTTTTTCAGTTCGCTCAAGGCCTGTTGGGCCTTGTCGGTCAAGGGGAAGGAGATGCCCGGGGCCATGGTCTTACGGGTTGTTGTGCCCTGGTAATCGGAAGCTGCCTTGGCCTACACCGAATGTTTATGATGACCCTGGAAGATGAGGGTGGTGGGAGCGCGCGCGCGCGCGCTTTTTCGCAAATATCCTCTTTTCCTTACCTCAGCCAACTTGATCTCTGCAAGCTCGCGCTCACGTTGCGTAAGCGGGGCGTCAGCTTTCTTGTGTGCAATGTGCTTGTTGTACCCATCAAAGGACATTTCGTCCTAATGAAAAATAAAATAAGGTGGTTATGGCCTTGCATAATACAGCTCCATCCACTGACTTCTCTCTCTTGTTCATTACCTGGGTAGTGCCATAGATGCTATCCACGAAGCGACTGTCGCCAAGTTCCTTGGTCAGCGATGCCCGGGTCGACGCATAAAGCATCTTGTCGCGGATTTTGGCATGATCAGGTACGTAGCACAAGAACAGCCACTCGTACTCTCCTTTCGAATCCTTGGTGTCCAGACGAACGAGCACATAAACAGGTTGAGTGGGCTCGAAAAAATGGGCCATCTTATTGTAATCTATTGGACCGTTATATATATATATATATATATACATTACATATATCTCTTCTTGTTCTCGCCAGCTTAAAAAGGATATCTGGAGTTTATTTTACCTTGCTCAAAAGTTGACTCCACCGGCGTCGTGCCGTTCGCCTCCAGTGATTCTGTCATTGGTAAAGTGGGCGGGCGGAGGGGATGTATTTAATAAACATAGGCCGTCAAAGATGACCACTATGCGAGATGCATTACCGTGAACAATGGAAACTCGGATGGCGCGTGTGGATCCGCTTGCCACAGCGTCGGCGAAAGTTTTAGCAAGGTCTTCCGAGACTGACGGTGGCGATTAAGTTGTATACATATATATGTCAAGGTCGATGCCTGCAATAAGTTGTATTGTTACCTTGGATACCGCTTTGGCTGGACATGGCTTGAGGAAGCAATTCACTGAAGGGGAGGAATATGAAAAAGGGGGGGTGCGGTGCTTTGCCCTCTGGCTATCGCTATGGCTGGGTCTATGTAGAAAATCCCCACCGCTCGCTGTTTTTTTTGGGGGGGGGAAGAGGAACTCCCCTTCCCAACGGTGCAACAAAGCATAATCGATATACGCACAAGCGTACACGCTTGTTCCTCCATTTTTTCAGAAAATTATTACGTCCACAGGAGTATAAATGCTAAGGCTAGGTGTAGGTGACCTTTGTATCAATGGTGGGTCTGTAGGATGGATCAAAAGCTTCGGCGGAGCTACGAACACCCATACCTCTCTCTCCTCCCCCACCCCCCAAAGTGCGCGCGCGTACTTTTTTTTTTTGGCGGGTCGCTCTTCCTCTCCCCGCCTCCTCAAACCCCCGAATTAGGCGCTGGAGGGAGAGGAGAGCGGGGTGCGGGAGAGGGGGAACAGTTGGCGTCGCGTCCGAAAACTCAGGACAAAACGCGTTTTAGGCTTTTCTTTTTTTTCTTTAATCCAACCGATTCAATGACAGCCTCTTCACGCGAAAACACACCTTCTAATATCGACCTCGACAATTTCGACGAAAATGATGTCACTGACCTTACGTTGAAATCTCTGCTCAAGCGCGAGATCGAACTACAGCTGCAGATTGACGCTCTGCAGACCGAGATTTCGCAACTCGAGGAAACCGTCAGGGGCAAGGACAAAGGCCCTGAAGAGGAATTGCAAGAACAAGGTAGAAGCAAAAGAAAATACTGTGGAATGGAGGAGAAGAGCAAGAAGCCTGTCAAAAGGTTGAGATCAGTCGGTCGATTGCATTGCTCATTCCATAAATATATATATATATATATATATATATATAAATCAAAGATCTCGAGGAATTCGAAGCGCCAGAATGGTGTGTCCCCATCAAGGCCAACGTCATGAACTTTGACTGGGATGTAAGTTTGCGTGGGAGAAGAGGGGAGGATGGTATTCGATGCTAAGGTCGGTTTTCGGGCAATAGTCTTTGGCGGCAGAGGTTCAGTTTGACGTGATTGTAGCCGATCCACCATGGCAGTTGGCTACCCACGCTCCCACACGTGGCGTAAGTGGACGAGATTGACGGGGGTGACAATCGAGAAGCAATGCATTCTTAAAAAAACATATTGGGTACAGGTGGCCATTGCGTACCAGCAACTTCCGGATATATGTATAGAGGAGATCCCTATCCCGAAGCTGCAGAAGAACGGGTTCATTTTCATCTGGGTGATTAACAACAAGTACGCCAAGGCGTTTGAGCTGATGGAGCGATGGGGCTACACGTAAGCAAGAATACAAGAAGATGTGGTAAAGATCGTATTAATTTGCATCATAGATACGTTGATGATATCACTTGGGTCAAACAAACCGTCAATCGACGTATGGCCAAGGGTCACGGTTACTACCTCCAGCATGCAAAGGAGACCTGTCTAGTCGGCAAAAAGGTAAGGAGCGGGACGAGTGGACGAGCGACTGGACTCAATGTTCGTGTAGGGCGAAGACCCTCCCAATTGCCGCCACTCTGTTGGATCGGATGTTATTTTCTCTGAGCGACGAGGACAAAGCCAAAAGCCAGAAGAGCTCTATGAGCTTATCGAAGAACTTGTGCCTGATGGTAAAGAGAACACACACTCGCTCCTTAAACGAAACACTTGCTTACGTCTATCATGAATTAGGCAAATACTTGGAAATCTTTGGCCGCAAAAACAATCTCCGTGATTACTGGGTGACCATCGGCAACGAGTTATAATCCACACGCACTCACACACACCTCCCTCACGCCGTGTATTTCACACATCCCTTCCCAGGCTCTTTCTCCCCACCAGACAAATGCTTCATTTCGTATCTCTCTGCACACACACACACACACACACACACACACATACACACACGCTCACTCACTCGCACATGCATTTCTCCCTTCAACTTCCCTGACCCTTGTCATTGTTATCCAGGCGACCAACAGGCTAGCAATGAAATTGACCTAGTCCAATCGTTTCCCATTTACATTTATTTGTACAAAGTCATATCAACTTTTTTAAGAAAAAAAAAAAGAGACGAATTAACTCGTTTACAGACCGGCTAAAGGATATACGATACATGAATGTGTGTATATATATATATATAAAACACCAATTATACATTAAAGAGATGACAGAGCAACGGTTGGTGCGGTTTGCTCATTTATGCACGACGCCAGGGTGTTTACTGGTCAGTGTTGTCTAGGGCAACTAGGACGACCATGAATATTCCCATGAGCAACAGTTGTTTCTTCAAGACCTATAGCGATGAAGGGTGGTGGTGGTGTTGGGGGGAGGTGGTTGGGAGAGAGAGAAAGAGAAAAAACCAGATACTCTTTACTTACGTCCAATGACACCGCAGCCGAGACGGGCGCCCGAGTTTCCGGTGGTAAGCGAGTCGGGAGAGTTGCCAAGGCCAAGATCATCCTCGCCGGCATGAACGACGATAGCACGGCTAGCATAAAAAAAAGGGGGGATGGTGAGGACGGCGGGCCCACGTGAGTTTCAGATGGTAATACCGTGATTTATCTTACCCAATGATGGATTCCGGACCGTAGAGCTTGGAGACACGATCCTCCTGCCAATGGTCGACGTGGCCGTTCGCGTCGGCCCAGATGTTGCCGTAGTCGCCCTGGTGTCGGATATGCGCGTCGGGGCCACCGTGAGTAACATTGTGGGGATTGTAGTGCGCGCCGGTGGACATGCAGCCGTCGGTGAGATCGCCCCATGTGTGGACATGGACACCGTGAGGACCTTCCTCAAGTCCGTCCATCACAAAGTGGATCTTGACCTGCTCGCCGTGCTTCTGGGTGAAGCGGACATATCCGGACAAGGTGCTGTTGAATCCAACGAGCCAGGCAACGGCAGAGTAGAGCTTGACCATGTTTCCCAAGAATGTAGAAAAGAAATGTATGTGTGCGTGCACGCGTTCTTTTGGAAGCGAGCCAAGAGAAGCTCTCGCTTTTATATACGCACAGAAAGACAGGAATTTTTTTTTTTTCATTTCGTAATCGGATTACGTAGGAGCCAAATGGGCTTGACGGTTCCACCGAGGACGGACACACTTTTGTTGACCGGGGGAAAATTATGCACCGCCCTTTCCGTGGCTTTTATGTAATGTATTCTTTAATATCCTAAACATGGTCCCACCCTCGTTGCACCGATATTTATCTTCTCGAATGATCGACCCAACAAACGGATAGTTATGGACAATAGAGCACAGTGCCAGAATTATAAAACACGTACAATGGTGTCATTTTGTTTCTCTTTTCCTGTCAGGGGTGATTTTACCAAATAGACCAGGGTCACCAATGTGGTATAGTCTATTTTTTTTTTATACTTTCTCTCTCTAAAGGTCACACCAGTTGTTGACAGGGAGACAAGAGAGGTACTTGCAATTGGGGCATATCTGGTTGGTTTTTTTTTTTTTTTTTAGTTATTCATCCGATGCGGTATGTCAAACTGGCATATGAACGCGCATTTCGAAGCTTGTACTACATACCTGCGATGGATCTGGGGCTGAGTAGAACTGAGTAATGGTTACGGCGAATAAGATGATGAGGGCGACGAAGGCCACCGCGCGGATGCTCCAAGTCAAGATCTTGCCCCTTGGTGACACGGCTTTGCGCGTCGGAGCAATTAGTGCTCCCATTATAATGCCAACAGTGAAACCTCCTAAAAAATTCCGTGTCAGCAATGACCTAGTCCAAGCCGCAATAACATGGGCTCTGCGATTCAGCCCGTTGATCCTCGCATATACCCAAATGAGCAAAGTTGTCGAGGCCAGGCAAGAGGCCAAGTACAAGGGAAATGATCGTCACAATAAGAAGTTTCATCAGCTCGCGTCCTGGGTGCAGGATATCCTTCCAGTTGACAATGACATCAACAAACATATAGCCAATGAGTCCAAACAGAGAGCCTGAGCAGCCCATGCTGGCTAGAGATGTATCACTTGTGAGTCTGCGCATCTATTAATAACCCGGCGAATGTGTACAGACCTGATTTGGCTTGGGAAAGAGTGGATGAGAGAACAAAGCCCCAGATGCCGGCAGCAAAGTAAAGAAGGATATACCGTGGTGTACCCAGCAAGCACTCTAGGTCGGCCCCCAGCCTCATGTGGGTGAGCATGTTTATAACATAGTGGACAACTCCCGCATGGAGGAAGATGGGTGTGAAGAAGCGGAAAGATTGGTCGGGTACATCATCACTGCCGAAACCTCCGAAACCACAAAGGTCTTCAATTGTGCATGTCTCATCGGCTCGATAACAATAAGAAACAGGCGTCGAGGGCGAGTAATTTGGAAGCGGCCGCATGCAAGGCGTGTATTTTGCGCCCATATTAATCAGCACCTATCAGTCCAAATGGATTAAATCTTGTCTCCCCAAGTCGTGTTCCTGCAGGAACAGCTTATTGTTATTATTATTATTGTTATTCTTATTACCGTAGAACTCGGTCCAATCATCGGATTAAAATTCGGACTTGTCTGGATCACGCTCCCCGTCAACTGCCAGTTCTTGACAAACTCGACCACCAGCAGAACCAGCATGGCCAGACCCGATATCCACGTGAACACTGGCCTCCGGATCGGCCCCAACAGAGCCTGCATGGCAAGGCTGCGCCGGTCGCTGGGTTGCAGATAGGGCATATAGGATGCGTTCGAAGCTGGAGGAACGGCGGGAGGTGGCATCTGTGGCGGATCATACAAGCCCCCACTGTCTCCGCCGAGGCTACCGCCAACACCGCCCTTGGCTGCCTCTACATCCGTCGTTTCCAGGCGCATAAACCCATCGGATCGGACGCCTGCATTACCGTAATATGTCGGCTCCTGATTGCGTTGGTACATGGCATAGCCCATGTTACTCTCATCCGTTTCAACGGCATGCTTTTCTCCGCCAAAGTCCTGGCGGAATGTGTCGGATCCAAAGTTCGTGCTCTGATTTACTCTGCTCTCAAACTGATTTGTCGTCGAGGACATGTGCATAGGTGTAGGTCGCGGCGGAAAAGGAGAGGTCGAGGGGGCGGGCGAATTGACATATATCGGTGAAGGGATAATCGACGGCTGGCGACTGGAGAATTGCACATGTGGTGAAGGAGAGCTTTCATGGAGTGGGATGTCGGTGGTTGCATCAGAGTTATCCCAGTTTTTGCGGGTAGGGGCTGGAGAAGAAAGCGTGTCGGCAGCGAAGCCTGTGTGTTGTTGTTGATGATGATGGTCCATGTGTAAAAGAGGAGAAGATAAAAGAAAGTGAAGTTGCGGGGAGGGAGTACACACACACACACACACACACACACAAACACCTCTCTCCGTCTGCTTTGGCACACTAAAAATAAGAACGGGTCCGTTTTGGAGAGCCGATATAGGCCGAGCCAACAACCTGCTAAAACAAAATCCGTTTTTCCCTCTGTATCATTCTATGCTTGTAATCAAAACATACCGTTCCAGCTTTGCTGGCCACCGACCCAGGAGATAGCGCCGCATCATCAAGACCGTGTGCCACCAAAGGAGAGAAGAACATCAATTCTCATGTGATAAGAATGCGACAGAAAAAATGTGTATTAATGTATAGCAATAAAGAAACAGAGATAGGGAAGGGACATCAAATAAAAGCGTTGCTCGACTTTGCGGCAGAAGCGGAAAGACGGAGACGGAGAGAAAGAAAGAGAGACACAAAGCCCCGATGTTCCTTGGTCTTTGAATACAACAAGAGAATAGAGAAACAAGGTTGATTATAGATAGAGGACTAATGATATGGACACAGAGGATCCACATTGCTTCCAACTAAAGGCAATCCGAATACCAGCGCGTTGCCACTGTTGTTGTTTTGATTATACATGCCACTGCCATTGTTGCCGCTTCCAGCGTACGAGGCCAGTGATCCAACGCTCGGTTGCTGTCGAAGCACTCGGTGTTGTTGCTGTTGCTGCTGCTGTTGATACCGACCCTGCTCACGCTGGATTTTGCTGCTGATACGTTTGCCGTATGGAGTACTCCGGATCGACGGGAGTAAGGGTCGAATCAATTCAACGAGCTATGTGGTTCAGAGGGGGTGAGTTTTCCTTGATTCACCATCAAGGTTATACACACGGACCTGAGCACGCTGGTCTGGGTCTGCATATTCCAGACATGTCTGTACCACATAATTCGCAAATGAGTCGCGGAGAAGCTTTTCAATACTTGCTTCGTTCATCAGCTCGGCAACCAAAAGTCGACGCGTCTCGGGTTCAGCTACACGGATACACTTTTCAATCACATTGGAGCTGAACTTTTGGACGCTCAGGTCGCACATATGTTCCAAAAAGCAGCGCGCTAGTGTATCAGTGTATTCGATATCGCCAAGGTCGAGTACGTACTGGACAACATAATTGCCAAAGGGATCTTGAACTAGCGGGAGCGCATGCCACGTGATCACTTTGGCAAGTTGATCCTGGACAGATGCCCCGCACGTCGGGGGATTAGATACATCGCCGGTACTCAACCAATGTATAAATACCTTTTGCGCTCTGGATGCATAGTCGATACAACGTTGGAATACACAACAACCATGGCGATGGGTAGCCACCTGAATGCAGTTCTCACTGACTGCGTCATAAACAAACTGCTTATGCTCGACAGATAAGCGATGCAAGCACTTTTGAATGACATGGTTGCCATTCAGATCCTTGATTAAGGTTACCACGTTGGGTTTCAGAGCATTTGTTACGGTTTGGATCTAGAGATTCAATTTTAGAGGTTGCTGGGGACCTTGTCTTCCGACATGCGAGGCTTCTCATCCGTACCTGATGCAGCGTTGACAAAAACTCTATCAGGCGCTGGACAGCACGCGTCCCGTGCATATTGAGGGATATCTTGAGCAGATCAGGTGCCACTGTGTCGACAAGAATATCTCTCTGGCGGTCGTCGCAGTGTTCAATTAGCTTTTGGCACAAGTAATTGCCGAAAGGTTCAGTCATCAGTTCGACAAAATGGGGTTCCACTTCATTAAAGATGAGTTCAAGATGGCGTAGGTCAGGTTCTTCAAGTTTCTTCTGCAAGAATCGACACCCATTCTGGTCCTTGCAAAGTTCATATAGTTTGCCTGCAAAATCTTCGAGTTTGGCTCCAGTGTACCGATTCGTATTACTGATGTCCTCGGCATTCGAAAGGCCGGTATGTGAGGCCCGCCGTTGTTGCTGCTGCTGCTGCTGCTGCTGTTGTTGTTGTTGTTGTAGGACCGCTGTTCCCGATTTATGCTGATGAGACATCGCTACCTGCGGAAGATGGACAGCACTCATCGTAGAGGCATTTGTGGCCAGGTTGTGAAGGATCGATGAGGAAGGGTAGGGCATGCTGGGAGGAGGGGAATCGGAGTATTGATGATGATCATCTAGTATGCGGAATTTGTGAGACACTGCAGCTCCATGAACTGAAGCGCCAGCATGATGATGAGCCACGCCATGCAGATCTGAATAGGAATGCGAGGTGGTGAGCCTGTTCTTAAATTTTATATTGGCCGGCAAGTGGTCGGATTTGCTATGCCCCGTCTCAGCCCATCCATAATTATACTGTCTTGGCTGCCCATAAAAGGCCGCCTGAGCACGCGCATTAGGGAGAGATGCCTCGTTCTCTCCGGTTGTCGGTAGAGGTGGTGATGAGGAAGGAATGGATGGTGGACTGAATGACGACGTATTCTCCACGTACTGGGCCCAAGACTTGCTACGCAATGACTCGACACTCTTGTTTTGACGGGCCGCTGCTGTGGAAGCACGGCGAAAGGAGGAGGTCAAGTCAAGTGCGGATGACGAAGGGAACTAATTTTTTTTTTTTTCGTGAGTATGTCTGTTAATGTCCGAATCATCCCAGCGCTCTAGCCGTGTTCCTATATGTACTGACCACATACCAAACCATTATGTTGAGCTAATGACGCAAGTTTGTCGATGGGTCCAGAATAGAGCCTGAGATAGCGGTGATGGTCGCTGTTGCTGCCGGTAGTAGTAGCGCTGTTGCTTCCTGGGATCTGAGGCGTGGATGAACGCATGTCTAGTGGATCATGCAAGATTAAGGTTTGCGCAAATAGCCACTAATTAGGTTGCTTACCAGACTGCTGCTGCTGCTGTTGCTGATAGAAATGAGGGTCACCATCGTACGAGAAAGGATGGCTGTTGCTGGACGATAAGGACAAATAATTGGACGGGGTGGGGGTGTCCATCACATGTCTATACTGCTGCTGATACAGCTTGTGTTGTTGCTGGACCGATCCGACATCCACGCTCATTGAACGGTATGCCGTTGCGCAGAGAGAAACACCAGAAACAGGGGACGACGCTTTGGTGATAGGATGGGGATATTGATATTTACTGGCAGTATTTGGCGATGAGTTTCTATATTCCACAGTAAAGAATGGTTCAGATGAGCACAGGGGACGAAGGCAGGGAGAAGGTATTGCAAATAGGGGAGAGACAGACGGCCCAACATGGCGTCAGTCGAATTCAGTCATGTCGTACCTGCGTTCTGCGAAGCTCTCCATCTTTAGTTTATCAAACACGGAGCAGAGACCTGAGGAAGAAACATCATCATCAACCACTAAGGTAGCATCCGTAGAGTTGCGTCGCGAGTCCGCAGCGGATTGAGAGCGAGTGGTGGCCGTGCAGCAGCTATCGGTGGAAGGCGAGGGACGGCGGTGGAGAAGCGGCTGAGACCCATCATGAGCAACCAGCGGATGGACACTGGCACTGACATAGGCATTTTCATAAAAAGGTGGCCTATGGGCACTTGTCTGGTATGGGTGGTGTTTTTCCATGCGTTAAGGAACAGGGACGAATACTTTAAAAAAAGAGAGGAAGAACGCACGAAGGATGGCAACGCAAAAAAAAAACAAGGAAGGACGCGCGTGTATTATAATGAGGAGAGGAATAGGGGTAACAAAAAGATAAGTCAAACGCAGTGGCCTTCGTTTAAAAGGATCGACAATGGCTTGTTGAGGAATAAAAAAGAGAAAAAGGGAAAAAGAGAAACGAGAAAGTAACTGCACATTTGTGGAAATCAACCTGCAGGGGTGAGGGGAGAAGGAGCAGGAGAGTGTGTGTGCAAAGGAATCCCATGTGGTATTTGATACGAAGACAGGATGTCAGCGAAAGGGATAGGAGTTCTTTTAACAATAGGGCCCTATCCATTTCAACTCTTCTCCATAAACCCTCTGGATAAAACGGAAGTGCTCGTCAATCAGCTCATGTGAAGGACGGCTCTCTGTTGGTCTTTGAAAAATTCGAGAAACGGCCATCAAGAGGGAGATAAAGTGGAAGAGCGTGCAGTTGTCGGTGTCAGCTGGATGGGGGTCTGTGCGAAAGGGTCTCTACGGAAAGGACCATTGGCATGAGAAGTTGCTTGCCCACGTCGTGCCTGTGTCACGTTGACAGGCTGGAAAAGAAAACCTTCTTTTCTTTTAAGACTTGTGCTGGCCCCAAACAACATCGTCCCTTTCCACTCATCCCAACATTGGTTTTTCCTTTCCACCTGCACCTTTAGTCCTCCTCAATCTCTGTCTGTGTCCCTTTTCACCCTAACACAGTACCCACCCACTGCAACCCCTCCAACCTTAATAACCCGATGAGCGACCAGCGCTACGTGGGGTCCAGAATCTCGGTATGTCATTTTATCTTGATATTGTTGTCGACAATCTCCTTACCAGATTCCCGAGAACACCAGCTGGTGTCAAAGAGTGGCATTCGCTACATTGGCATCCTCAACGCCCTTGATCCCCAAAACGCGACGTTGTCCCTCAAAGAGGGTGGGTCCCTTGGTCTCGGCAATATTGGAAAACTGCACGCTAACGAACATGTTATCTACTAGTCGTTTCACAAGGCACAGAAGGTCGACGAGGTGGAAACCCGGCGGATGAGATACCACCATCGGATACGGTTTTCAAATACATAGTCTTCCGCGGTTCTGACATCAAGGACCTTTCTGTTTTTGACCTTCCTCCTCAACAGAAAAAGAATCAGCAACAGGCTTCGCCGTCATTTGGTGTTGAAAACCACAAGGTTCGTAGGATAGCCTTTGATATATATCGGTATTGATCCTTCATATAGAACATCAGTGCACCATATCCTTCTTACCACGTTCCTGAACCCAAAATGATGTTTGATCCATCGAGCCAACAGCAACAGCAACAACAACAACAACAACAGCAGCAGCAGCATTTCCAGCCTTACCTGCCTACCATGCAAGCCTTCCCATATACTGGCTATGAGCCTTATGGACAACAACATTTGGGTCCTTATGCTTTCCCTCATCTTCGTCACCCGCTGCCCCCTCCTCCCCCTCCTCTCTCTTATCCAGATTATTACCTCAAGCCTCTGCCAACTGCAAACGAAACACCATTCCTCAATGACCTATCATTACTCCAACAGCAGCAACAGCAACAGCAACAGCGCATTATTCAAATGCCCATGCCCATGCCCATGCCCATACCAATGCCGATGCCACTCCCCCCGGAACCGGTCCATAAACCGGAGATGTTTGCCAACGATATCCCAGCACCATCGACTCCGCCAATTGGCATTGATATGTCGCATGAAACTCCCAAGCTGCAAGTACGTAGCCGATGAACAGAATATGTTCCCTTTAATGCTTAACCCCTGCTCATGTCTGTTTCAACAGCAGCAGAAACATCAGGAAATAGATGAACTGAAGCAGCAGCATCAGCATCAGCACCAGCAAGAGCAACAGCAGCAACAGCAGCAACAGCCAACACCGAAACCCGACCTCAGGGAAACTGAGGAGATCAAGCCTGACGTCAAAGAAAAGGACCCAGCGCTATCGTCACCGCTAGCTCCACTGTCGTCTGACAAGAAGATCAAGAAGACAGATTCTGTTCTTAGTGCTGTTGCTCCTACTGAAACTTTGACTGATTCCATGGTTAATTCTGTGGAGGAACTGGCCAAAACGGTGAGCGAGCTTGGTGTGGCAAATGATCGGAAAGGTAGACTGGTAGAGAGATGAATTTATGCAGGCGACATGAGCCTTGATGGATTTCCATTTTTAGCTGATACCATGTATGCCGAGAAACGAAACGTTCGCCATCCACAGCAGAACAGTAACAATTCCATAAGCAACAAGAGTAATGGACGCCGCAATAGCAAGGCCGCAAAGAAATCGGCCATGACTCTGCCAGAATTCGATTTCGCGTCCGCCAACGCCAAATTTAACAAGGAGCAGGTCCTTCGCAACTTGTTGACAAACGGCAAGAGTAGTGAGCAAACCATCCGGAACAAAAAGGATGAATTAGTTTTGATTCCAGAGGCTGAGACGTATTATGACAAGAAGAAGAGCTTTTTTGACGATATCTCCTGCGATGCGAAAGAGCGTGCTGAAGCGAAAAAGACAAAGTCAGAAAAGAGAGAAGGGGGGAAAGAGAAGCGTATGTATGTGTCTAACCATGCACATTTAGAAATGATGATTATCGGAAAAAGCAACAAGAGGAAAAAAAGCTCAACCTCGAAACATTTGGCCAAGCTTCTGTGGAGGCCACTGGGCGCAATCACACCCGTGTCGGAGGTGGTGGACGTGGTGACAGAGGGCGTGGAGGCGGAGGACATGCCCAGGGCCGCACTAGCCGCAGTAATGGAAAACGAAATCAGAGCACTCGAGCTTGACGACTCGCTCTACATGGACCTTCATACTTTTACTTTCTAATGAAAATAACAAAGAATCAAGGCGGCATGTGTGTGTGTGTGTGTGTGTGTGACGCGTGCATTCCGCCTTCTTTTCATCCCTTTTTATAATCTATTACAATGACATGGTCATGTAGCAATGAGGAACTGTGTACCGGTGAAAGATCCTGCCATCTGTCATGGAGAAACCGAGATGTTTATAAAAGGACCTCTTGTCGTACTGGCCCGTTAGAGTGAGAGCTTGACACTGTCGCTCCTTGGCGGCTGCAATAACAAATTCCACCAATTTTCGGCCGTACGAGTGGCCGCGGGCATCCGCGAGGATGGCCAATCGGGAAAGAATGGCGACACCATTGTCATCCTGATGAAAGCGCACAGTGCCAACTGGTACACGCGTGCCTTTTGGATCATTGATTAACGCGGCCGTGAGCAGATAGTGATCTGCAATGGGATCGATAGGTCTATAAAGATTGCATTGATATAACGATCTCCATCAGGGAGATGTGAGGGTGAAAACGCGTAGTTTACTCATTTTCTTCTATATAAGCCGGGTATTTCTGTTCGATGATAAAAACTTGGTATCGTACATTCATGCACTTCTTCAGGTCGGCATCGGTAACTGCAAGGGTGATTTCTGGATGGCAATACTTTGAGGCGGGGTCCATGATAAGAAAGGGAATAAAATTTTGTTCTGGAAGTCCCCGCTTTACAACCCCCCCTTTTTTTTTCTTGGGCGAGTTGCCCGCTTGTCACCCCAATTCATGACCGAACTTTACACAGGTACCCCATGTCATTCCTTTGAAGATAGATACATTCTGATGATTCAATAGATGCAGACCCTCTCTACAGCGCAACATTGACACAGTCGACTGTGCCGCCGCCTTCACTGCGCGACTTTGATCATGTTGTACAACACCAATACGGCGAAGGATCCGATCGCCGATCGGATCCCTCGCGTTCACTCGACATGCGCATCAACGTAGACTTTTTGCGATGCGAAGCCTCGCAACGTCTTTCGGTTCACAATCTCATTGAGACGATCCGCGTAAAGACAGACCAGGTAAAAAAAAAAAGGAACGGGTTTCCCTTTTTGGCATACACACTTCCGCAACCCAATTGACGAATACCACGTGTTAGCAAACGACCCCATTTTGGGAGATGTCTTCCGTAACAGACAAGTTAGCGTTTTTGCGCGTAAAGTACAGACGGAGAGGGGGGGAAGGAGGATGTCTTTCAATAGTAAACTGAAAAAAGTGGGGGGTGCGGCGGTGATGGTGATGGATGCGTGTTGGCGCTGACAACTTTCCTGCGACGTGGCTGTAGGAAAGAGTCAAAGATGCATCACCCGAGGCACGGTTCAAAAGCAACCCATATGAGCGGATCAATAAGGCAATCTTTATGAACAGAGCAGCGACGAAGATTGCCGCCCTGGACGCTACTTTTGGTCTGACGCAAACACAAGACAATCAGGTAATGCGTCCGAGAGGAGAGTCTGGCATAAGGCAACAGAAGAAGAATAACCATGTCTCTTTAGAAGTTCACTTTTGCAGATGTATGTGGCGGACCGGGCGGATTTACAGGTAAAGAGTGCGCGTATGTGTGAGAGTGATTACGGTTTGTACGAGTGTTTACGACGAATGTATAGAATACTTGCTGTGGCGGGTCCATAGTTGGGGCGGGTCGGCTTGTGGCTATGGCATTACGCTCAAGGCTGGGCCTCACGAAGATGAAGTCAATTGGCATACGGAGAAATTCAGGCCCGATGTGCCATTGAATTTTGTACCTATCGCTGGCGAAGATGGCACAGGTAAGTCAAAGAGAGGACGGTGCAAGCGACAGTGGATAGATACCCACATTCGGACATAAGGGAACATCTACAAGGAAGCCAATATACGTCAGTTTGGATCGACTGTTCGGCAATATAACAGTGGCCGAGGTGTGGATCTTGTTGCGGCCGATGGGGTAGGAGAGAAAGCGGATTGGGGTGGGACACTGTGAACGTGGATCATAACCTTGGATATGCAGGGCTTTGATTTTACAGGCCAGGAGAAATACCAAGAACGCGTGACTCAGCGCCTTATCTTGTGCGAGATTATCACCATGTTGACTTGTCTCAAATCAGGTATATCGCCTTTGGTCTCTTGGTACTTTATTGCGTTAACTCGCGTTTTCTTATAACTGCCCAGGAGGCAACTTTGTATGCAAGTTCTTTGACACCACCGAGTACTTCACGGTCAACCTCATCTGGCTGTTATTTCAACTCTTTGACATGATCTGCATCACGAAGCCATTATCGAGTCGACCTGCCAATTCCGAGCGGTATCTCGTTTGCAAAGGCCTTCGAGAGGAGCATCCGGCCTCACTTATTGACACCTTGCTTAAGGTAAACGAGTACTTTGAGAGGAAGATAAATGTAACTTCGCTTGTCCCTGCTCCAATCCTTGAAAGCGATGAAAGTTTTGTGGAATATGTGAAGATGCAAAATATGAGGTATTACTTGTATGAACTGGCAACTCGGTGTGCTTCTGTCTCATCGCTAGCTTCCAAACCCCCCCCCCAAATAGATTAGCGACTAAGCAGATCGATGCATTGGAGCAGTTGGAACGATACACACGGGACCCGTAAGTAGAATGGAAGCTTAATATCTTACGGGCATGTGGTCTCATGTGCACATCATGCAGATCCCAGCGACCCACGTATGACCACGAATGGGTGCGTCAAACTTGTTTGAAAGAGTGGCATCTACCGTTATGAAAACCAACGCAAGTGTGTTTTATATACATAAATTTGTTGAACTGCCCTTTCTATGTGTTCTGCTATCATCTTTTTTTAAGGTGATGATTCATCCTTGGATGCTGCTGCTGCTGCTGCTGCTGCTGCTTTGGCCTGGTTTTCCTTATGAGTGTAGTATAATGAGCCACCCACCATAGCCATCACCGTAAAACTCTGGGCTGCCACTATATAGGGTAAAATGGTTAGATTTCCTATTTTTTCTACATCCCCCTCTTTATTGTATACCTCGCAAGCGGAACATATTATTAGCATATGCGCGGTTGCCTGTTCGTACACCCACCGTAGCGGCAATCAGTGCAAAGCAGGTCAAGGCAACACCTTGCGAAATTGAAAACCAAAAGAATTCAACATGGCGAACCACAACAAAAGAGCACCAAGGGTGTGTATGTGCGTTGTAACCAAAAAAAACACACAGCTTACCTGCAGGGACGAGAGGCTCTTCTCTCGATTTCCTTTTCATGCGATCCCATGCAGATTCGCCTTCCAAGGCGATGCGCATGTTGTCTAATTCTTCTCTTGTGTACTCTGGCATCCGTTGATAAGATTACTTTCCTTGTATGCGTTCGTGTAGACAAGACAAAGATGCTGTTATTTACGACCTGACCTTGAAAAAAAAACGGGGATCCAAATGAGCAAGGTTGATTGGATTTGGACAAAATACATGCCGCCAACCCAGCCCCCAGGTGGGGAGGGTGGTCGAGTGCGCAAATAAAACAAGCGCTCCAACCCCCCCCCAAACACTGGGAGAGGGGAGAGACGCTCGAATAGCAAACAAAGCTGGCGGATCTTTAAAAAATCTTTGGCCTGGCTTCGTTGCTTTATTATGATTACGGTTACGATTATACGAAAATAAGAAAGAACACAATGTACAAAAACAAAAGGTGGTTGGGAGAATGGTGATGGGCTAGAGAAGTGGAAGTGCAGCAAGAGAGAAAGAAAGAGAGCGCATCGTCCCACATTTTTGGTTTGCCTTCCAAAATCTGATACTGACATTGAATTACCACGTGGGAAACGATCGCTTGAGACCGACCGAGAGAATACAGTATAAAAGGAGAAAGGTACGGATAGATGGCTCGCTGTGAGAGAGAGAGAGAGAGAGAACGCGGGCGTGTGCGGGGGAGGGAGATCTGTCAACAGCAGAACCAGCTCATGCTGACATTGCAACGGGTGACGCGCGCTAGATCGTTTTGATGATCAAAGTCAATTGACCCGCCAAAGTACGCTTGATGTTCGAGCCGGCGCTGTCGGGCCGGATGGACTGCATGCAGACTCCGTTTGAGGATGATATTTTTGTGCGTCAGCACCACCGCGACACCCATGACGCCTCGCATCCGAACCCACCACCAGTCATCTTTCGGGGCAAACTCAATCGTATTACCCTCTGCTCTCCGGATTAGTTCAAGCGGCTGAAGCACCGAGTAAAAGCAAGGTTGCTGGTGTTGGTGCAGTTGCTGTTGCTGCTGGCCTGTACCACAGCAATAGCAGCAGGTGGTGGTGGTTGTCGTTGTCGTCATCAAGGGAGGTGCCTCGAGATATGTAAGGTGTGGAACCGGGTGCCCAGGCACAAGGTAGGTCTGGAACAGAGCCGGGTCGGTCATCAAAAGGACATGGAGGCGCCGGTCGACGGTGAAAAAGGGGTGATATGACAGAAGCCGATCGATCGTCGCATCGTCGCTGGTCCCAATGAGCCGAAGAATGTCTTCACCGGGCAAGTGAATCGCAATCAGCCATACAATCTCAGGTGGAAGGCGTGGAGAAATAATGCGGCCTAGGCTCAACAGGTTCATCAAACGCTCATAGGAGTGGAAGAAAAAGACAAGATAGAGGTGTCGGTAATCGCGCGGGAGCAGAAAAAGAAAGGGGGGGTATGTGTAACGGGGTCCACTACTCGCGTCTCCGAAAGCGGAATTTCAAAGACCGTTAACGCGCTGCTCTCTAATGATAGCCTCTTCGCTCTAAGCAGCTGCAGGAAAAAAAAAGGCTGGGCATAGGAAAATAATGTGATGATCTGGCATTCACATGGGGGTTCCATAATAAGAGCAACACTTGCCTAGTCTGTTTCGGAAGGAGATCTCGTGCGCTGCATGCCATCGAGAGGACTCAGAAATAAACCGCTGGAGACGCCTCCTGGTGGACAACCCAGCCGCTAGTAGCCATGATCGAGAATCCCCTTTTGATGTCCTAAGGACTCTTGTAGAGAAGGCGTGTGTCGGGTGTTCATCTAAGAATCACAGCCGTTTAAACAAATCAAAACCCGCTGGTAATCCTAGAACCCACTTTTCGATTCCTTCTGGTCAAGATTTTGTATGCAAAATCACCTCACTTGCCAGCATATCCTTGCCAAGAATGAGCGGCATGATTCTATCGTTTATAGGGTAAACACGATTCGTCTACGTCAGTTCAAGAGCTGCTAATGTCTAAAGAGAGAATCGCTTGTAGAAGCCATTCGATCAAGCATTATGCTTGCACTATTTCTCGTCAGCCCCATTTCTTTTTGCAAGTGCAAATTGCTGCAGCACGTTGGCATCAATCATCGGTATGAAATGAACAGATATTTCGTATTCCAATATATCAAACCTCTCATGCATACTTGTGTGACTCCCAGCAAAACGATCAAGTGCATCATTTCTATTGTCGAATGGTTCATAGGCGGGGTCAGCATGTTTGACACATGTAGCAATCGACAGAACTTGTGTAGAAGCATATTCACATTTGAAAAGAATGGTTACGCGTTGTCTGTTGAACATTAAGAGCGATGTGACTTTCTGGCGGTGATATGAGCAGTCTGGAACGTATGTAGCGCACTTTAATCACTTGCAACTGGAGAAAAAAAGGAAGCATTGTATCGCCGCAGCAAGATGCTTTAGATATTTTTAACAGATGGAGGGTAAGAATTATTATTAATCCAAACCAGTACAGGTTACAACGTGAGATATATGATACAATGATGAGGCTATATATATATATATGTTGGGGATATTCATATTTTTCTGACTAAAGTCACGGAAGAAAGGCTGCTTCTTGTTCATTAGAGGATCATTGCGCATGTGCTCTCTTTGGCTTGGCAGGAGGAGGGAAGATCGGCGGTGCGAATGGTTGCTAGGAAAACATATAAGTGACATGCGCGCGGGAAAAATGGATGAGAAAGAGCTCATCTTACAATGAAATGGACGTTCAAGTCGCCGTTGATTACGAGTCCCCAGGAGTTCTTCTCGTCTTTGATCGCTTGGCGATAGGCTTCCATGGCAAGCGGCGGGAAGAAGCGAGCATTGAGCAAGTCATCTTCGTCTTCTTCTTGATATTGCTTTGGCGGGAAGATTCGTCGGAAGCGCTCGCATGCTTCCTGAATCGGGAACTGCCAAGACGTGGGCACTCGAACAAAGGATGCAAGCCAAGCACGTCTTTCTTGGTAGGCGGCCTTCTTTTCGTCCGCGGCTTGCACAGCTTCTTCAAAGCTGTTGACCACCAGCTGATGGTCGTATCCGGTGAAGATCTTGGTGGTGCAGAGAGAGAGACAGTGCACCATGTTGCCAACGAGAGAGGCCGCCATAGTTCGGCGCGGAGCCTTGGTAATGTTCTGAGCGATCTCGGAGGGATCATCGATGCCATTAATTCTGAGGTACTCGGCATGCTCCCGTCGGACGTAGGGGTCATAGTAGTCGGGGCAGAGGAGGATTTGCTTGAAGCTTCCGACGCGGCGGGGCAGGCTGGTAAGGAATCGAGCACCGTTCTGGTAGTGCTCTGTCAGGCATGAGCGCACTGGCACTCGAACAAACGACGCAAACCAAGCATGGATTCTTTGATGGGCGGCCTTCTTTTCGTCCGCAGCTTGCACGGCGTTGTCAAAGCTGTTGACAACCCGTCGATGTTGGTAACCAGTGAAGATCTTGGTGGTGCCGAGAGACAGCCAGCGCACCATGCCGCCAACAAGAGAAGCTGCCACAGTTCGGCGCGGAGCCTTGACAATGGTCTGAGCGGCCTCTGCGGGCTCGTCGATGCCATTGATTCTGAGGTATGCGGCGTGCTCCCGTCGGACATAGGGGTCATAGTAGTCGGGGCAGAAGAGAATCTGCTTGAAGATGCCAACGCGGCGTGTCAAACTGCCAAGAAGGCGGACGCCGTTCTGGCACTGCTCAGTTACATGGGAAGATACAGTTGATGTCACAGACGCGACTGTGGGGAGGCCTGTTGCGACCACCGTGCTCTTGAAAAAGTGGATAAATGTGTTCATGGTTTTTTTGGAGAGAGATGGAAGAAGATGTAGGAGGCAAAAGCGCGTTCTCTTGAGGCTCTTTTATTCCTATTGGTTCACCCCCGAATCGACTGGCCTAGCCTTTTCGGCAGACTCGACAGAAAAGCAGTCTCCAGCACTTGCAAGACACGAGGTTGATATATCAATGTCTTTCACCCTTGAAACAATCAAAGCACCCGGTACGAGCAACGAAACGGCTGGTTGCGCGTACTTTCAACGCCGTCGCCTCCTTTCCTCCGTCTACATGTTTCTGTTCGTACCCTCCTGCCACTCACCTTTCGAAGAAGAAAAATATAGAGAGTAGATGCCCCTCCCACGCGCAGCAAAGTTGTTTTTTGTTTTGTTTTGAAATTCATGCAACAATGACGGCATCACAGTCTTGATCAGCTGTACAAATAAAAACATGTAAGAGCTTGATGACAAATGGTAAACAAGGGAGGGAGCTCCACCATGAAATATTTGCTGTAAACACATGATTCATGCAACCCGGCTCTCTATTCTCTGATCCAGGTTGGAGGTGGTTCTGGTATTTGCAGTCACATACAAACATGTGCACTCAGAATGAGATCAAAAATACGGGTTAATGTATATTTCTATCGAAGGCAATGTAACAGAGTCTGGAAGGTTCCAAGTTGATATTTAGATGGAAGCAATGAAACCTAAATCGACGGGACATTAGGTCGTTGGACCACCGATTTTTCCAAAGTGTAAGCTATGCCTCGCCCAAGCAAACGTCAAGTATCGTCTCAAAAAAAACAGCGCGCTGGAGATAACCTCATTTCTACCGCTCCACAGGAGTCAAACGTAAAATTGCAGGGGGCAACCTTCGTGATGTTTACACCGATGGCTCTTTAACACCGTACTGGAGAAGGAAGAAGATGGACGGTATAGTTAGAACGTTCCGGAAACTGACTAGTTTTGGCCTCAGTTTCCATAGTGGTTCAAATAGTGTGTCTAACTTTCCTGAATACGCTACCAAAAGGATATTGCTATCGATTAATGGTAACTCATAAATAAAGCCCTTAATAAGCTCGTATTTTGATAAATACTCAACCAGAGGCGCAGAGTGACTTCAGCGTAAGCAGAAAACAGTATACCATTACTTACGTTATATATCGGCGGGGCATAAGATCGAGAATTCGGAGCTGGCTGTCAAGAACTGCCGCATATCGCCTTCTGAAGCCGACCGCCCGGAGATCATCAGACATTGCGCAAAGGAGCTCCTAGATTTTGGTACTATTTCTGAACAACAGTAAGGGATAAATGCGAAGGGCGAATCTATGGTTAGCGATGATCACCTAACAGCTACATTTCTTAATAGAAACCTGAAAAACGTAGCTTTCCGCCTCTTAGAAATTTCGTAAACGAGACCAGTATTCTGGAGGTTCTCGGTGTATCGGGATCGATCCCACAAGTAACTATGTGGAGATAACATGCATGAATGGGGGTGTAAATAACGAAAAAATCAACGATTTTCTACTACCGTAGTCATGGAAGAGACAACATTGTTTTTTATTTCAACGAATGGTCGAACCGGATGGTGACAAATCGAACCAGGTTGGAGCCTTGCGAAGTCGACCATGAAGAGATTAGCATCGTGCCTTCCTTGAGTACTGGCGAAAGAAAACTTGTGCTGGTTACTCACAAACTATAATACTTTTATGCCAACGACGACCAATAAATTATGGCTCAAGGAAGATGAAACAGTCCTACGGAACAAAAGCCCTGGGGGATCGACCATGATATCCGTGTTCCAATGTGCCTGCCACCACAAAACTATGCGATCTGGGTTATGGACATCCCCAAAGATGCTCAACCCTGGCGCCAACAGATATCAGTACTGGATAAATAGCCACATGCTCGAGCAGCCAAAAGAGGACACAATTCCGGTATTCTACCACCTATACCCTGATTCTCGAGCAATCACTGACTTCGACCAGATCAGTAATCATAATACTTATCCAAATGACACTTTCTGTCGCAGAAGATATTCAAATGCCCTCGGTGATATGGTCCCCGTGACGATAATCATCGCTTTAGCACAGATCAGTTTGGTGACGGCTGCTCCCTGGAGAAGTTTATCGGCATGATTCGATCTCAGCGCATGTATGGGACGATCTAGGTAATATTGTTAATCACAAGAGGGACCACAACATCGTCGCAGCCCCGAAGAAACACGGGTATTAGTTCAGAGGATGCAAAAAATGTTAGAGGAACGAGACATCTTACCTAAAGATGAGCGTGGCCTCATCGTCCAGTGCTGATCTGACAGGCTTACTGCCAGGGGAACGAATCGCTGATCATGCATGCTGCATGAAGCATCCTCGTGCAGCTCAGCCAGATTTTCCCGAGACAACTCTTTGCGAGATGGTAGAAGAGGCAGGCCACATATTTGAGGTATACCCTAAACTCCATGGTGAACACAGTTAGATCTCGAGATATTGGGGTGCAGCAAAGTGCGAAGCTAGCGTCAACTGCGATCACGGCTTTAGAGCTTTGCGTAAGAGCGGTCTCCAATTTCCTCGACGCTGTCTCACCATCGGATGCAGCTCCCACAACGATCCGAAGATATCATAAAAGATCATAGCGCTACCCTGACGCATATTCAGAGGGTAAAGCAGTCCCTGAAACTATCAAAATCTCCACAAAGTTCTCCGGCAGAAATGAGAGCGGAAAGTCAAGTTCTTTTTTTTATCTTCAAACGGAGTACATATGGTATTGTCAGTTGTATAATATCGCATGGTGGCACAAACACTCACTAACCAAGCGCCCATAATGTAGCCCTCTACAGAATCAGGCATGTTGTTTCTCAAAGGAAACTGAGTGCAGCGCAGATCAATTGAGCCACTTTGGAACGGCGATGCTGAGCAACTGGCGGAGCAACCTCATCACTAAATACATTGACATCAGCATAAACTTATGATATCGACTTACAGAATAAGATTACAGAAATACCCCAGTATGGCTTTGGTCCGCTTCAGTGCGCTTTTATAGTTCTGATGGTAGTCTTCTACGCTTCTAGGATCTGCACCCTACCTAATGCAATCTTTTGGAAGCCAGATACGTTCTTTTTTTTTTGGCACGTTAGATTGCAAGAGCATTCAATCCAACAAAAAAGACATGTCTAGAAGAGAGTCAGCATAACAATGTGCTCAGTGTTTTTTTTCCACATGCACATAATTTGTGCTCAAGGTTATTCAGCAACTTCCCCTCAACTGGGAAGAGAGCATCTCTATACTCAATGATCACTTGAGATCAAGATATCCTCAATGGATGCTATAAGCATGTCTAATCCAGCAGTCCATGATATACCGCACAATGAATGTTCTCTAGTATGTCAGAGTATACACTGACCATATCGTGTCCTGAATCCTATGTGTCGCGATATCCCATAAGTTCTACAATGCCGCTCTGGAATTCTTTCAGCCAACCATAGACAGAGATCGGGCTTATGACACCGAAGGAAAATAAATAGATGGCCCCAACCTCCCCAACAAGAGTACTGATATGCACTTCTTTTTTGCAGTTGCCACTCGAGCTCAGTACCATCGTAGTCTTCCCCTCCCACCCTTTCCATCGAATAAGATGATTTTGGAATGGATTAAGCGAGGAATACCAGCATCCACTTTGGCAGGTACACCGTGGCCAATAGAAGCGACTTAAAGGTGGAGACTAAGGATAACCGGAAAGCACTACTTATTACATTGGAATACGAATATATTCATACTGTTTTTTATCTTCTAACAATGCTAGAGAAGATGGAAAAAAGGGAAGAAAATTGATCGTATATTCAAAGAGTGCGTTATCGCCATTTGTGCAAAGAACATGGCTGGCTAGTCGAGCAGTCTGCGCTACAGCGAAAAACTGTATGGTACAGTATGTGTGCTCTTGCTTCTCCTTCAGATGCACCAGGAACTCCACCGCTCACTCTTTGCTCGATAGATTCAAGAAGAAAAGGTAGCTTACGGAATAATTTAAGCTGGTTCATCTTTATCGACCAACGCTAGACCTTTCGCCGCGCCGCTATTCTGCACCATCTTTCGGAAGTTAACTGAAAAGTCAGGTGTATTCCAACCACGATATGCGTCATCCCGCCCAGAAGAACAATGCGGAGAAGGCAACCTTATTCGCTGCCTTTAACAAACATTGATTGAAAACAGCAATACGATGAAAGTCATGAAATACATGCACAGTTCCTTGCACTAAAAACCAACTTGGAAAGTATGATGCGGCAGTGTTTATATCAGTTCTTGTTCATATAAGCACCACTGAAAGTACTTACATCCGTTTTTTGTTTTGAGATAACATGTCATTCCCCGGTATACGGGCTATACACATGGTAAGCAATTACAGTACAAAGACATATGATAAGCTCCATGGGACCTTGATAAAGCCAGCAATATCAGTGGTGATAGATATCCTCAACCAATTGACATAATAGCATCATGCGCAATCACGCTTCAAGGGAAAATATCGATGATTACTATATGATATAAGAGGGTCCTCTGTTACAGTATACAACGGTATATTAATTCTTGCTATGCCTTATGGAAATCCATGAATTGTTTTCTTAAAGAACTACCTTGATTTATGAACAATGAATATGCGACGTTTCGTATACGTAGGTTCCATAGGTAGGTGACGAATACGTTGATTAGAGAATGAAGGTCATATGGATGTATACCATAATATTACCCAACTGGTTTTCAAGTACACGTATCTGAGTGCAAAGATATCAAAGAGGATTGGACTTGTGAAAAGACTTCTTAGTCCATGACAATGCTTATATTGTTCCTCATATAAAAGACTGTGCTTAAAACGTTGATACAACATGCTTCATTGGCCATGATAAAGACGTTCATCATTACGTAACGGAAAAGTCACAGCAGCAAATGAAGGTTGTTGAGTTACCAAAATATTTTGAGTGTATGAAACAAAAAAACTGCAAAAGGGCGCACTCTCGATAATATCCTGCGCTAAATCCTCAGTTTGTATGTGACTGCAAATACCAGAACCACCTCCAACCTGGATCAGAGAATAGAGAGCCGGGTTGCATGAATCATGTGTTTACAGCAAATATTTCATGGTGGAGCTCCCTCCCTTGTTTACCATTTGTCATCAAGCTCTTAAATGTTTTTATTTGTACAGCTGATCAAGACTGTGATGCCGTCATTGTTGCATGAATTTCAAAACAAAACAAAAAAACAACTTTGCTGCGCGTGGGGGGGCCATCTACTCTCTATATTTTTCTTCTTCGAAAGGTGAGTGGCAGGAGGGTACGAACAGAAACATGTAGACGGAGGAAAGGAGGCGACGACGTTGAAAGTACGCGCAACCAGCCGTTTCGTTGCTCGTACCGGGTGCTTTGATTGTTTCAAGGGTGAAAGACATTGATATATCAACCTCGTGTCTTGCAAGTGCTGGAGACTGCTTTTCTGTCGAGTCTGCCGAAAAGGCTAGGCCAGTCGATTCGGGGGTGAACCAATAGGAATAAAAGAGCCTCAAGAGAACGCGCTTTTGCCTCCTACATCTTCTTCCATCTCTCTCCAAAAAAACCATGAACACATTTATCCACTTTTTCAAGAGCACGGTGGTCGCAACAGGCCTCCCCACAGTCGCGTCTGTGACATCAACTGTATCTTCCCATGTAACTGAGCAGTGCCAGAACGGCGTCCGCCTTCTTGGCAGTTTGACACGCCGCGTTGGCATCTTCAAGCAGATTCTCTTCTGCCCCGACTACTATGACCCCTATGTCCGACGGGAGCACGCCGCATACCTCAGAATTAATGGCATCGACGAGCCCGCAGAGGCCGCTCAGACCATTGTCAAGGCTCCGCGCCGAACTGTGGCATCTTCTCTTGTTGGCGGCATGGTGCGCTGGCTGTCTCTCGGCACCACCAAGATCTTCACTGGTTACCAACATCGACGGGTTGTCAACAGCTTTGACAACGCCGTGCAAGCTGCGGACGAAAAGAAGGCCGCCCATCAAAGAATCCATGCTTGGTTTGCGTCGTTTGTTCGAGTGCCAGTGCGCTCATGCCTGACAGAGCACTGCCAGAACGGTACTCGATTCCTTACCAGCCTGCCCCGCCGCGTCGGAAGCTTCAAGCAAATCCTCCTCTGCCCCGACTACTATGACCCCTATGTCCGACGGGAGCATGCCGAGTACCTCAGAATTAATGGCATCGATGATCCCTCCGAGATCGCTCAGAACATTACCAAGGCTCCGCGCCGAACTATGGCGGCCTCTCTCGTTGGCAACATGGTGCACTGTCTCTCTCTCTGCACCACCAAGATCTTCACCGGATACGACCATCAGCTGGTGGTCAACAGCTTTGAAGAAGCTGTGCAAGCTGCGGACGAAAAGAAGGCCGCCTACCAAGAAAGACGTGCTTGGCTTGCATCCTTTGTTCGAGTGCCCACGTCTTGGCAGTTCCCGATTCAGGAAGCATGCGAGCGCTTCCGACGAATCTTCCCGCCAAAGCAATATCAAGAGGAAGACGAAGATGACTTGCTCAATGCTCGCTTCTTCCCGCCGCTTGCCATGGAAGCCTATCGCCAAGCGATCAAGGACGAGAAGAACTCCTGGGGACTCGTAATCAACGGCGACTTGAACGTCCATTTCATTGTAAGATGAGCTCTTTCTCATCCATTTTTCCCGCGCACATGTCACTTATATGTTTTCCTAGCAACCATTCGCACCGCCGATCTTCCCTCCTCCTGCCAAGCCAAAGAGAGCACATGCGCAATGATCCTCTAATGAACAAGAAGCAGCCTTTCTTCCGTGACTTTAGTCAGAAAAATATGAATATCCCCAACATATATATATATATAGCCTCATCATTGTATCATATATCTCACGTTGTAACCTGTACTGGTTTGGATTAATAATAATTCTTACCCTCCATCTGTTAAAAATATCTAAAGCATCTTGCTGCGGCGATACAATGCTTCCTTTTTTTCTCCAGTTGCAAGTGATTAAAGTGCGCTACATACGTTCCAGACTGCTCATATCACCGCCAGAAAATCTCTCAAAGTTGGAAAGAAAGTGGCCTTTCGCGTTGTACCTCTTGATTTTCTGATGGATTCAACCGAATGTTCAAGTCTTTTAGGACGATGGCGCATCATATATATATCTATATATAGCCATCCTCCAGCCGTTCACTAAGACCAGTTTGCTCAAAAGCTCCCCATCGTAGCCATATATCTATGTATTAGCCTAGCGATCGTCGACCACAACGGTCGGCTGTGAGACTTGCGCTCTCGGCTGGGGAATGTCTTTGACGTCGTGTCGGCATCATTGCCGGTGCTTAAGAGAACTGGAATACATATAGGGTTTAACGGTTGCAGCCTCAGTTTCCCGCGGTGGGTAATCCATTGGCATTGGTAACGTTATTGCAATCAGCCAGCCCCTCCCCCATGGTCAGAGAATGAAATGGGAGACAGATGCCCGTTGGCCCCAGTCAGGGTTGTCAGAAACTTTCCCAAAAGTACTAACTTGGCTGTGGAGAAACAAGTTGACAGTTCCCCAATGGTAAATTTATCATGATTGTCTTCCTGGAACTGTTACTTAAGAGTGGAAAGGTTTGACGAGATAAAAGATAATATATCGATGCTTGTTCTATCATTCATCTGATTAACGAATGGTTGAAATGAACGACAAATCACTTTATATAGATTTATTTGTGCTATTTCGCTGCGATTGACGGACCAAGAAGAGCATCTCCTTTCGCATCTGGTTTATACCTGCGCCCGTCTTTGAGCTCACGAGAAGTACATCTTTGATCGCGTTGCGATATTTTTGAATCCCATTCTGCACGACTACAGCACGGCGCGCTAGTTCTGGAAGCACAGGTATATCGCATTTTGTCATGACAATTTGAAACTTGACGCGTTTGCTAGATCAGGAAGGGAGGAGACAGAAAGAAGTTAAAATTTCCCAGACAAGCGGATAACTCCTCCCATCAATTGCACACACCTATCAAGCATTTGAAGAAAATCCAGATCGGCCACCTTGAGCCCTTTTTTTGACGTACGTTATCGCAGGATCCAATGCGTCGCGCTTATGTTTTTTTTTATGTTCGTAACTTACCATGTCGAGCATCGATCACCATGTATACCCGCTTCAGCGTTTTCCGCGTCGTGATATAATCTTCCATCTTTTTTGAAAAAAAATAATCAGTAAATGTTCACAGAAATTCACTTTTCCTCATTCATGCGGACTAGTACCAATTGGCGCCAAGCACGCCGTTCGCTTTCATCTACTAAAGCAAAGCCATATCCGGGCATATCCACCATGCAAAACTCCCGGCGTGCCGAGTAAAAGTTGAGCTGCTGCGTCAAACCCGGCTTATCCGATACGCGCACGACTGTAGTGGACGCTAGCTCGTTGATCAAGGATGACTTGCCGACATTTGATCTACCTACAATGTACACAGCGAGGATAGGATATGAACATGAGAAGCGTGTTTCTTTTGCTTGACTGTATCAATGCACAATTTAATAATCCCATCCTCCGTGAACTTGCCGACAACAGCCAGTTCTGGTAAATCCTCCGGCGGGAACGACGCCGGGGTTTTCGCTCCTGCAAAAAACGAGAGCAGCGGAAACTTTTTGTGGCAGGTGAGAATGAGATGTTGCTCATTGTTTTCATGGATTACCTTGATCTCCGGCTCAGGAGGTCCTTCAGGCTTTTGCAACTGCCGTATAACGCCTGCGTATCGTTTTGTCTTGCGAAGGGATCCAAATCCAAGTTTTTCGAGTTTCTCAAACACTTGTCGAGGTGGCTGGATCTGATTGAATTTGGCGCGATTGGATAGGGTATGCATGCAGCGGCATCGTGTAAAGAGCATTATGAACAGATCAAAAGCGTTGCGGCTAATTGTTTTATTTTATTTTTTTACTTTTTTTTTGTTCGCCCCCGACCTGCCTTTGTTACTTCTTTTCTCCACACATTAACTCACTCCATGCTGCGGCGACAGACCATTTATGCATTATCTTCCGCGCCTGGAAAAGCCGGTGTTGCCGTGATTCGTGTCTCAGGGCCGCAGGCCAAACAGGCCCTCCGATCCTGTGTGCCGACCGTGCCGATCTGGCAGCCGCGACTTGCTTACCTGAAATCGATCTGTCATCCTGTCTCGGGAGCCAAACTCGATCGCGGGCTGATCCTTTGGTTCCCTGGCCCGAAGAGTTTTACCGGCAACGACACTGTTGAGTTTCACGTGCATGGTGGCAATGCGGTCGTCAGGAGTGTCCTCGATGCACTCGGCGAGCTTCCGGACTTTCGACCGGCCGAGCAAGGCGAGTTTGCGAAGCAGGCTTTTGACAATGACAAACTCGACCTGACGGAGCTCGAGGGACTCGCTGACCTGCTCAATGCCGAAACAGAGGCCCAGCGTCTGCTGGCGCTCCGGCAAGCTGAAGGCGGTCTGCGCGTGCCCTACGAACGCTGGCGGACACACATCATTGAAACCATGGCACTCACTGAGGCAGTCATCGATTTTGGCGAGGATGAGCAGATCGATGACGGCGCGCTGGAAACGGCAGCGTCAAACGTTCGTGCCATGCGCGATGCGATTCTCGCCCACCTCGATGACGGGCATGTGGGTGAGATCGTTCGGAACGGCATACGGATCACGATCGTCGGTCCACCGAACGCAGGCAAGAGCACTTTGCTGAACATGCTAGGTAAGAAAAGAAAAAGAAAAAAATTGCCATTTTTTGATCTGAGAAGCGACCTTCATGACAGCTCATTGTCGTAGCAAAACGCGAGGCGGCTATTGTATCTGATATTCCTGGCACTACACGCGATGTTGTTGAGGTGACATTGAACCTGGGTGGTTATCCAGTGATGATTAGTGATACAGCAGGCCTCCGTGATTCTGAGGATGTCATTGAAAAAGAAGGCATGAAAAGGGCACTGTCTCGGTAAGTTTGATACATCGGGTTAGGCTGCGCTGGGCAACTAACAGCAATGATAGACTAGATCTAGCAGACATAAAGATCTGTCTTGTGCCATTGACAGAATGGCGAAAACTAGATGCAACGGTCCGGCAGGTGCTGGGTATGGATACATTTGTGATTCTTACTAAACAGGATTTGGTGGACGATACCATTGTGCAAAGCGCGAAAACTACACTATCGGGGAAAGTACGTGGTGTCTGGACTTTGAGCTGCAGGACGGGTCAAGGGGTCAGTCTCTTTTTAAACGACATGATCGAATTGTTCAAAACGACATTTGACGATGCGATGACAAATCCCTCATTGATTACCCAAGCAAGGCATCGCCGCCATCTCCAAGATTGTGTGGATGCCCTCGAGGAGTATCTAGGCAAGTTAGGCAAAAAAAAAGACCTTCGAACGATAGCAACTTAACACGATCCATTTGCACGTAGCCCTACCTCCCGACGATGTTGTCCTCGGGGCCGAAGCATTAAGGCAGGCAGCAAATGCGCTGGGTCGCATTACAGGAAGGGTTGATGTCGAGGATGTTTTGGATGTACTTTTTAGTCAATTTTGTATTGGGAAATAGAAAGATTTTTATAACACGCTCTTTAGCTTCTTCTCGACAGCTTCCCAATCGTCGGTCTCTATCTTGGTGATCTCTCTGTGGAAATGTTGCTCGATCGCTTGGATAAGCTTCCATGTCTTCTCATTATGAACAAAATTAATACTGACGCCAGTGCGACCAAATCGACCCGTTCGCCCGATTCTGTGAAGATAGGCTTCAAAATCAGGGTTTCCTTTTTGATCGATGGGCAAATCGTAGTTGATGACAAGCGTGATTTGTGAAATATCAATGCCACGGGCAAGAACGTTGGTGGTAATCAGGACCTTGAATTCACCACGCCGGAAATCGTCCATGATCTTGTCACGCTCTTCGGGAGTCATTTTGCCGTGCAAGGAAATAACAGCATGTCCCATTGCGGTCATTCGACGGGAAATTTCGTCCGCGGTGTCACGTTTGTGGCAAAAAATGATACTCTGGCTGACAGTCAAGATGTCGTACAGCTGGCATAATACTTCATATTTGTGCTCTTCGCTGTCACAATCCATGTAGAACTGCTTGATTGCGTCAACACTGAGTTCCTCTCGTCTGAGCGAGATTTCGTTCGCATTAGGAGCAAATTTGCTGGCAAATCGTCGGACGTTTTCCGGGAAGGTTGCAGAGAAGAGAACGATTTGAGGGTTGCCTTTGATTAGGGTTTTGATACGGTAACTCTGATCGCCCAAGCCAGCCTGATCGAGCATATTATCTGCCTCATCGAGTACAAAGAGCTTCAGATACTGAATAGGTAGGAGTCTCCGACGGATAGCCTCCTGCACAGTGCCGGGGGTACCCACGATTATCTGTGCTTGGATTGCACGGTTCTTTTCCAGCGAATCCTTGACGGCAAGTGCTGATGTGATTCTTGTGAACTTGGACATCTCCAAGACAACGTCCATGATTTGTCGTGCAAGCTCACGCGAGGGCGCCAGGCAAATTGCCTGGGGGAGGTTGATCGCTTGATCGACACGAGTCAACATGGTGAGGACAAACGCAGCCGTCTTGCCAGTACCGCTCTGAGATTGTCCAATCATATTTCGTGGCCTAGTCATAACACTATCTTTAAAATCTTCACTTTCACACAAATTCAGTAACTACTTACGGGTTTGATAGCAGAAGAGGCAGCGCACGTTCCTGGATTTTAGACGGCTTTGAGAATTTCATAGCGTAGAGCCCCTTCAAAAGTTCTTGGCTCCTATATTTGAAACCAGTTAACGCCATATGCATTGTTTAGGGACGCGTTTCGTACACTTACAGCCCCAACTCTTCAAACGACTTCACTGAATAAAGAGGCGAGTTCGGGTCGGCTTGCTGATCAGCAAGTTTGACCATAACAGTGTGTGAGCTTTTGATGAGGTTGCTCTCATCTTGTGCTGCGTCATGCCATAAGGTTAGCGATAATCAGTAACATGTGCACTTGAGCCATACCTTGTGTGTGAGCGGGTTCAGGTTTTTTCACATAATCTGCTCATATATGTCAGAGAGATCGTATTGATTGCACGTTGTACATGAAAGAAACATACCCTTGGATGGTTGTTCCGCAGGCGCCGGGGCTGGGAATGAAGGCTTAGTTCAATAATAAAATTAGGATGAGAAAGAAGTGGGGCTGAAGTCTTACATTTTTGAGTGGTAAGGTCACCAAGTCTTGCTGTGATGTTGTTAAGCGTTTCTAAAGAAATAAGAAAGGCGATAAGTTCAATGGGATCAGAGCTCGAGCAAATGGCGGAATCGATTCTCGACTGATCGGGTATCTCGATTGTTCAGCTACAGGTGAAGATCGACCAAGAAAGGTAACACTAGCAGCATCTTCCCCGGCGAACCATCAAGCAATCCGAAAGCTGGTTGAATCGCCTTTATAGATAAACGTACCGTCCGACATGTTGACCGACCGTGTAAATTAAAGGGATAAAACAAAAGAGAGACGAAAAAGGGCGTAGATTCAAAATTATTTTTCGGTCCGTCCGCTGGTAAGGGAATTTTTTGACCTCGATACTTTTCTCACTACCTTTCCTGGCACCGGTTTAGCTTGGTCGAGGTCGTATTCTTGGGGAAAAACATAAAGCATTTCTTTTAAATTACATTGATGGGAGTCCTTCTGCCCTGGTTAGTGAAGTGGCAGAAAGTTTGGAACAAAACTTTGAAAACGTTTCTCGTAGGACTGTTCACAACTTCATGATAACAGTGTAATCTATCTATTAAGCAGGTACAATTCCATCCTATGGAGAGAAACAGCGAGGAAAAATTCCACCAAAGGTACGATTGGGTTCAAAAGTGGTAGCAAACTGACCTGGATTTCACAACAAATTGTGTTTTTCTTGACGAATCAGCCATTCACATTTATTTGAAACGGAATTGGCTTGATAGTTACAGTACCTATAACGAAGGCAAACGCAACTTCAATTTTAGGTGCAATATCCGCAACTCGCTTAATTAATGTTAGCTTGAGAGTTCCAAAACGTATCAAAAGAGAAAGCTTGGACGTGCGACTGATGGTTATTGCACAGGGACAGTGACAGGCCATTATCTAATCTTTGTAAAAGCTACTCTCGACGAAATGGACAGGTATCCAGAAATGATGGAACACTTCCTTGTCATGGATAATGCTCCTATTCACAATTCAACTGATATTGGTAAGTATATCACGATTCGTATATTTTCCTCCATACTCTCCCGAACTGAATCCAATTGAGCAGTTCTGGTCAATTGTCAAAAGTAAAATGAAACGAAATAAGTTTCTCGAAGAAGAGACACTAATGACTAGAATCAGTGCCTGCGGTGCTATCGGTGCCTGCGGTGCTATCGGTGCCTGCGGTGCTATCGGTGCCCGCGGTGCTAATCGGTGCCTGCGGTGCTATCGGTGAAGCGTGTGATAGTTTATATCTAAATGACTTCCATGGCTTTGTTTTCTCATTCTGTTAAATATTTTGACAAATGTCTCAACAAAGAAAAGTTATAAAACGTGAAGAGCAAAAAAAAAGATATTCCTACGTATAATGACCACTTTATACCGAATCAATTTACAAAGGATAACACTCCTCTTAGTTGATGCTCGCAATAAGATAGTTTTCTACATGATTTGTTGCACTTGTTTGGAGTAGAATAACCCCCCGCCTAACTTTCAGATAATGCAGGCTATCCTAGACTATCCTAGACTTATCATAAACTAAAAAACCATGCAGTCCATTACAATTATTTATTCATCAATTGTGGTAAAGTTGGATATGACAGGACCTCTTGCGGTTCTTGGACTGGGAAAATAGCTGTTGGATATTTGCCATTGGCAAGGTTGGGGCACAGCGATGCTTGATGGTCTCCGGGTGTGCTGCACGAACACAGACGCGTTCAAAGATGTCCAAAACTTTGAGAATATCAGGAACCTTGTAAACCAAACCAGGCAACTCGTTGATGCTGTCTGGGACCTTGATAGTTGCGAGAGGAATCATGGTATAAATGCTTTGGGCGGGTAACGTCAGAAGATAAAACACAACAGTTCGTCCAATGATTTGTACGGCCAGAATTCCTTCAAACAACTGATTGTCGAGAGCATCCTTGCAAACCCTGGCTACCTTGATCAGATCCTTGCAAATAATAAAGTGATCGTCGCTGTACATGGCAGATTTGGCTTCACCATAGGCCAGGGTGGTTGCCCATTTGACGCCTAAAGACTTGGTTACACTCAGGTCTGGCCGGGAACTTGATACTTCCTTATACTTGGCCTCGAAGGTGGTTTCGTCCAGCCAGCGCAAGTAGATACTATTGTCTGGATCATCAAATAAACCGGCCAAAAAAGGATCAATGAAGCGAGAGCAAAGCTCCGTCTCGTTCACGTTTTCTTCGATAGTCACAAGAGGTAACTTTGAAACCAAGTTGCCGATCGCTTTGGCAATTTTCTTTTCCATGGTAGGTAGAGCCAGAGATTTAAAGCTGATCTCAGCTTCATCCCGGCCAATCTTTTTGTTAATAAACCGATCAAGGATGCTACTGAATTGTGTGGCCGTCGCGAGAGGGATGGGTTGACGCTTGATACCGTATGCTTGCTGGATATACTCGTCGATCATACGCCACTGATCATAATCAAAATATGGTTTCACCTCTTCCGGGTATTTATTTCCATCAAGAAGCAGCACTGAGGTGGATGATAGTATCAATAGCAGATTGTCTTCTAATGAGAGCTTCCATTTGTTTGCTTTGAGCGACATCTTCATATTGTGAAATCCTGCTGACACATCAAGGTTGTTGATCACCAAATGCTCGCCCAACGGCTGATCAAGGTTTATCCCATCGAAGCAAATGGCTTCATCAGACTGTCGTTTTTGTCCCGTCGTGCTTGACCCTGAGATGGATTGGTTGACGTCCACTGATGCGCCTAGCAGTGTGCTGCTGCTGCTACTTTGATCGTGCTCACGCTGCTGGTTAGGGAGATGCTCATGATGGCTACCCTCAAAATGCGCTCTCATAGCACTCAGTTCAGCGCAATGATGCTGGCAAATTGGGCAACCAAAATGGATTGTAACAGCCAGATTTGAAGAAGTGGAGGAATCACTGAGGTATAGATACGAATCATTATTACGCAATCGTGCCTTGGAAATGCGGCTAGGAAAATCAAACTCGTGTGCCTGTGCAAGGTGGCGTCGAAGGTTTTGTGATGTTCTGAAATTTGACTGACAGTCATCGCTCATAAAGCAGCGGTGAGCGATAAACACGGGAGTTGGTTGAGACATGTAAAAAGTGGGAGAAAAACGAAAAAAAGTGGGAAGGTGTAGGCTGCAGATTGGGCACAATCAGAGAGGATAGCCTAGGATAACCTAGGATAACCTAGGATAACCTAGGATAGTCTAGGATAGTCTAGGATAGTCTAGGATAACCTAGGATAACCTAGGATAGTCTAGGATAGTCTAGGATAGTCTAGGATAGTCTAGGATAACCTAGGATAGTCTAGGATAGTCTAGGATAACCTAGGATAGTCTAGGATAGTCTAGGATAGTCTAGGATAGTCTAGGATAGTCTAGGATAGTCTAGGATAGTCTAGGATAGTCTAGGATAGTCTAGGATAGTCTAGGATAGTCTAGGATAGTCTAGGATAGTCTAGGATAGTCTAGGATAGTCTAGGATAGTCTAGGATAGTCTAGGATAGTCTAGGATAGTCTAGGATAACCTAGGATAGTCTAGGATAGCCTAGGATAGTCTAGGATAGTCTAGGATAGTCTAGGGTAACCTAGGATAGTCTAGGATAGTCTAGGATAGTCTAGGATAGTCTAGGATAACCTAGGATAACCTAGGATAGTCTAGGATAACCTAGGATAGTCTAGGATAGTCTAGGATAGTCTAGGATAACCTAGGATAGTCTAGGATAGTCTAGGATAGTCTAGGATAGTCTAGGATAACCTAGGATAACCTAGGATAACCTAGTGTCGCATAGGTGATTACGGATTGAAGGATCCATGACGCCGCTTTATAACCAGATCCATTTCCACAGTCTTTTTCCCTCTATTTTTCTCCCACTGGGTTTTTATGAGGTTTTACCGACGTGAGGATGGTCTGAAAGGAACAAGGACATATAACGTATGATAGAGGTCACCGATACACACATAAGCACCTTATCTGTAATAGTGCTACCATCTCCGAGTACCCGTGTAAGACGGAGTAGCCAGTTGACCTAATTAGGACCTCTGCCATAAATCATATAAATAGTAGATAAATGTGTAGCGATGGAGGATCTTAATTCCGATTTCATTCGAATAAAAGACATCCACGAGTCTCATCGTATTCTAACTGTCCACCATAAAAAACAACGAAAACACCACAGATAGTCTAGGTTATCCTAGGTTATCCTAGACTATCCTAGACTATCCTCTCTGGTTGTGCCCAATCTGCAGCCTACACCTTCCCACTTTTTTTCATTTTTCTCCCACTTTTTACATGTCTCAACCAACTCCCGTGTTTATCGCTCACCGCTGCTTTATGAGCGATGACTGTCAGTCAAATTTCAGAACATCACAAAACCTTCGACGCCATCTTGCACAGGCACACGAGTTCGATTTTCCTAGCCGCATTACCAAGGCACGATTGCGTAATAATGACTCGTATCTATACCTCAGTGATTCCTCCACTTCTTCAAATCTGGCTGTTACAATCCATTTTGGTTGCCCAATTTGCCAGCATCATTGCGCTGAACTGAGTGCTATGAGAGCGCATTTTGAGGGTAGCCATCATGAGCATCTCCCTAACCAGCAGCGTGAGCACGATCAAAGTAGCAGCAGCAGCACACTGCTAGGCGCATCAGTGGACGTCAACCAATCCATCTCAGGGTCAAGCACGACGGGACAAAAACGACAGTCTGATGAAGCCATTTGCTTCGATGGGATAAACCTTGATCAGCCGTTGGGCGAGCATTTGGTGATCAACAACCTTGATGTGTCAGCAGGATTTCACAATATGAAGATGTCGCTCAAAGCAAACAAATGGAAGCTCTCATTAGAAGACAATCTGCTATTGATACTATCATCCACCTCAGTGCTGCTTCTTGATGGAAATAAATACCCGGAAGAGGTGAAACCATATTTTGATTATGATCAGTGGCGTATGATCGACGAGTATATCCAGCAAGCATACGGTATCAAGCGTCAACCCATCCCTCTCGCGACGGCCACACAATTCAGTAGCATCCTTGATCGGTTTATTAACAAAAAGATTGGCCGGGATGAAGCTGAGATCAGCTTTAAATCTCTGGCTCTACCTACCATGGAAAAGAAAATTGCCAAAGCGATCGGCAACTTGGTTTCAAAGTTACCTCTTGTGACTATCGAAGAAAACGTGAACGAGATGGAGCTTTGCTCTCGCTTCATTGATCCTTTTTTGGCCGGTTTATTTGATGATCCAGACAATAGTATCTACTTGCGCTGGCTGGACGAAACCACCTTCGAGGCCAAGTATAAGGAAGTATCAAGTTCCCGGCCAGACCTGAGTGTAACCAAGTCTTTAGGCGTCAAATGGGCAACCACCCTGGCCTATGGTGAAGCCAAATCTGCCATGTACAGCGACGATCACTTTATTATTTGCAAGGATCTGATCAAGGTAGCCAGGGTTTGCAAGGACGCTCTCGACAATCAGTTGTTTGAAGGAATTCTGGCCGTACAAATCATTGGACGAACTGTTGTGTTTTATCTTCTGACGTTACCCGCCCAAAGCATTTATACCATGATTCCTCTCGCAACTATCAAGGTCCCAGACAGCATCAACGAGTTGCCTGGTTTGGTTTACAAGGTTCCTGATATTCTCAAAGTTTTGGACATCTTTGAACGCGTCTGTGTTCGTGCAGCACACCCGGAGACCATCAAGCATCGCTGTGCCCCAACCTTGCCAATGGCAAATATCCAACAGCTATTTTCCCAGTCCAAGAACCGCAAGAGATCCTGTCATATCCAACTTTACCACAATTGATGAATAAATAATTGTAATGGACTGCATGGTTTTTTAGTTTATGATAAGTCTAGGATAGTCTAGGATAGCCTAGGATAGTCTAGGATCTATCGACCGACGACCAAGATACTACAAGGATAACGATCACGATCAAGACCGCATCTCCGGCGACGATATTATGCACCACACTCACTTTCTCTGTACGATGATCCTATATGTATACCACTGTTTACCCCGCTACTGTTTATTATATAAACAAGGATGCGCTGTGATGTTCGGGCATCCCCACGTTGTATTATTATAATCATCGTTCTTCTCGTCGCGTTCGCTCTTCCTCCACGCTGTATATCAGACGCTCTTTGTAAGTACTCGCACAACAGTGCCTGTACTGTTACAGTCTAGGATAGTCTAGAATAGCCCGGATTATCGTTTGAACATCTGAAAATTAGGCGGGGGTTATTCCACTCCAAAAAAGTGCAACAAATCATGTAGAAAACAATCTTATTGCGAGCATCAACTAAGTAAAAATAAACGATTTGTTTGTGACACGTGAACACGATTTTATTTTTGGACCAACATAAAACATCTGTTTTATACTTTGATTTACCAACCCGGCTCACACCACGCGTATCCAGGGGTGCACATGCCGATAATCTTGGCGGAAGATTGGTGATGCGCCAGGAGCAGCGGCAAGAACACGCCAGAAGCAACGGCAACGCGACGGCAGAGACAAAGCACGAGCGAGCGCCAGAAGTAACGGCAGGGCCACAATAGCGTGCACGGAACTGGCGAAAGGCGGGACATTGGCAATATACACCTGGTGAGCGCGGGGACAAGGAAGACAAGAGTGAAAAAAATGAGAGCACCTTGGGTGGAAACAACGTCGAAGCGACGGCAGGTACATGCATAGACAAGGCAAGACGCAAAAAACTGAGGGGAAAGCCTGCCCGAAGGCGGCCAAAACGTGGCCCTACTGGATGATGCGATTCCGTTTTGGCCTCTCTTCTATGGCTCATCAAGTATGGTACAGTTGGTCGATCGAGAAAGGACAGAAGGTGTCTGATCCGAATAACAAACAAGTCGATATAAAGATTTATACCGATAACTCATGGAAAAGAGCATAAGGAAGGATTTGATAAAGATAAAATAGTTCGCTCAGAACCTCTATTATTTATAAGAGATCAGTCATGACTTATCAGATGATATCCTCCTTCAGAAAACTTACATCTACGACTCTCATCTCTGCTATTTCACATGCTTTTTGTTTATATCACAGTTTGTTGCAGACAAGTCTAATCGGGCCCTTCGATTTTTTCATTATGGTTAACATAAACACAGGTGATGACTCAGCTGCAAAGCATTGCATCAGGGGTAATCCGATTTATCAGAATGTGATAGACGAAGTGACGTTGTCTGATTATGAGGTAGCAAAGAGAGTCTGTCTTGTTGTGCGCCACGTGCTGCATATTAAAGCCACTACTGCATCAAAGTTTTGTCTCATTTCAATGAACATGTGTATAACTATACATTTGTTATCAATTATAGACAAACATACACTCCAAAAAGAACTTACATGACAAAGCTCTTTATCATCTGTTTCGCTGATGAGTTGTTCTATACAATCAGGTAAGTGACCATCCGTATGTCGTAATTATACACTGTATTTCTTCGTTTTATCTGAGGTCCGATCTAATATTGCATCATCGCATATAAAAGTAATGCTCTTTATATCTCAACAATCTTTCAACATACCCAAAGAGGTCGGGGATACGATATCTTCTCATATTCACCCTTTTCCCTCTCTTTCTTAACATATTCATATCCATATACATACCATGATGGTCTATGTAGAATTATCCCTAGTCGAATAATTGTTTTCCCCATAACGACAGCTAGCTAGACACCTGAAAGGATGAGAGACGAATTCCTCGAAATCGCTCAACTTTAAGTCATTCGATGTTTCATTGATTAGGGTCATTGGTGTCTCACTCCTCAAGAACCTATTACGTTTTACTTTGCTCTTCACAATCAACCCAAACTGCTCAATAGAATTGAGTTCAGGCAGATAGGATAGAAAATAGGCGCATCGATATCCTCGAGAACTCAATGCATTTAGAGAGGAAGCTTCGTTGTGTGACATCTTTCGTCGTGCATGTGGCATTCACTTTATCATCACTTGTAAAGCTTTCTGGGCAAACACAACTCTACTTTTATGATCTTATGGCTTCAGAACTGCTAGGACACGACTTCAATTTTGGAAAACGTTCTATGCCAGTTGGTGATACTGGTAAATCTTCAACCAAAAGCTGGGCTCGGGCTGTCATCCCCGCCCACCAAACATCGGTTCGGCAGGATTGCATTTGCTTTGACTCTAAACGATGGAGAAAAATATTACTCTAGAGACAGACACTCTTTCATGTTTTCTATTCAGGACAAAGCAAAGGATAACCACGACTCAATACAAAAGAAAATCATGAATGCGGATGATTCTCGCCTTCATTTCTTAGCACAGCCTAAATCAATTCAAACGCCGCTCCATTTATACTTGGCTCTGCTGTACCCAACCAGATCGTTCTGGGCGACTCCAATTTCTTAATGGCAAGTAGAAGCCGCATTACCGCAGGGCCAAAATCGATCATTTGCCACGAAACCGATCTTCGCGGGGAGATCTCCATTGGTAGGCAGAGAAGTAGGAGCAATAGTGGCATGACGTGTCTCATCCTCTCTCTCTGTAGGCGCAGGTAAAACGGCATTCGTGCTTGTCTTTTAGGTCATGAGCGGCATCACTCAGTTTTTGTTATTTGTTGCTTTCTTCCAGGCACGGTGTTGCACCCCCAATGCCGCATCATCGCCGAGAATGGACCTGTATATATTGGACGTAACAATATCGTTGAAGAAAACGTTGTTATTTTTAACAAGTTGAGTAATATAACAGATCCGACTGAAAAAGAATATGTCCTAAATAGAGCGCATCGTAGAAATACTTCACCACTTGTGATTGGGGATGAAAACGTATTTGAAGTAGGCTGCTGTAGGTTCAATATATCGGAAGGTCTATTTTTTATGTATGCTTTCACATTACTCACGCTTTTTGTTAGATGTCGAGGGCTCCCGTGTGGGCAATAACAATATTATTGAAGCCAGAGGTATATGAACGAAGATAAATGATGACTGGACAGCGCCACGCTTATAGCTCCTCCCCTCTTTGATCTAGCAAAAGTATTGGGAAGCACTATCATAGGAAATCATTGCGTGATTGGCGCCGCGTGCTCAACCGAAGTAAACGAGACCATTGAAGATAAAACCGTGATTTATGGATCAAAGTCGAACAGGCGCCTTCAAAGCGAAATATTCCAGGCAAGTTCTCTCGTTTCTGACATTGCATTCGGCAGTGTGTTTACATCTATTTCATACAGACCCAGGCTTCTTTACATGCTCGTCATCTGGAATATTTACGAGAGGTAACCTAAGCCGATAATAAGCAGCAAGGAAGAGAGAGGGAGGAAGAGAGAGAGGGCAGGTTATGGGTGATAACAAGTAAGCAAATCTGATAGGTTCTACCCAAGTATAACCACTTGAAAAAACTCGATGCCATGTAACAGTTACGAGCTTTGCTCCTCACTTGTTCCTCATCCTCAAATACCCTCTCTGCACTATTAGATCCGGCATTCTATAGGGTATAAGTCACGATATGATATTATAGCTTTTATTTTGTTGGAGGGTAGATATATCTAAATAAATTGACCACGCGGGCTTTATAATAAACAAAGAATAGAAGACAAAGCGAACGATGCCGATGTCGTTTGAAACAGCCGTAAGGCAACGGGCGTGCTTGTAGAATATGCGGATAGGTCTTTCGATCTTGCTGTCGCCTGCATGTGTTATGTATCTCTGTGGTGAACACTTTTTCTGGCCAAGCCCCTCCAAAATTGCGGTTTGGATATCTTCCGACTCCACTTTCTCTCGAGTCTACTCTACTACTGTGGCTTTCGACCACATCAGTTTATTCAACAACAGCAACAACAACCTCGTCTTACGGTGGCGTACCATCTCAGAGGCTATCTTTCGCACTCCCTGATTCTGTAACCACTTCAATAGTGCCCATGATTGCAGTGCTTGAATAGCATGTGGGATAAGTCATCAACCTTCGCTCAGCACTGGCTGTGGGAGCGCAGTGTCATGAACAGTAGGGCTGCGACAAATGAAGTACATCAACACCCGCCGTCGGTGAATTCTTCAAGCAAGATCATGATATTGAGTGCCAATGGTTAGCTGGTAACTTTTTTTTTAAAGTGCTACTTCTATGGATTTATAGCAAATGTAATAATAAGGGGGGGCGATATAGCCTATATGATGTTTTCAAGCTAGAAGGACAGGCAGCAACGAAAAATGATGAACCTTTCGCTGCCATTCTATCCGGATTGAGCAATTGCAACAACCAGGACAAGTTCCAGAGAGGAGGCACCTGTCACAATGCCACTCGCTTTCTCCCTGTTACACGACGATCGATACTAAGATTCTTATGTGAACATTCCTGGGCCACAAGATGCCGCCAAAAACACAAGTCCATGCAAGGGTGCGACTGCGAACAGGTAGTTGATCTGAGAAGCAGAGCCTTTCGGGAGCCAAGAGAGCAATACGCTTGACAGTGCGGGCGTATATGATACGCAGACAGGACAGGGATCAAGGTATTCAAGAGCGAGACGGATGTCAATCACGCAAGCGAACAAGGACCAACTCCTGATATTGCTTATTGGGGTGCGCTGACATAGCGGGAATGGATGAAAGCAACAGGCCCCAGCAGTAAGCATTGACCAAAGTAGAAGACATCTGCTATTCTCTGTAAGGTGCTGGCTCCCACGCCACAGAATCCTTTGAAGTTTCGGTACACCAAAGCGGCAACAAGAATCAAACGCGCGCAACCAATAACCCACTTGCGTGTCAAGGTAGAGTCAAGTGATATCCTCCAGGCCATTCTATGCTAATACAGCCGCCCACCACAAGCCCTTTCGTCCTCTTATTCGCAAGTTACGCCTTAACGCGGATATCAGCATGCAGCGAGCCGATTGAAGGCTGGTGAAGCACAGGCAAAACAAGTTGCTTTATCTTGTGACGGGAACTCCTAACGTAGAAGTGACACAATACCGCATACTCTACCTATTTTTGCTGTGTACCTTGAAAAATCGATATATATATATATATATGTATATATCATTGAAGATTTATGCAAAAACGCTTCACAGTTGGATAAATATCGATAAGAATGAGAAACGAAACCTTCAAATTACTCAGCGTTAGGCGATTCGATACTTCACTGGTTCGGATCATCCTCGTGTCTCGCTTTCCAAGATCCTATTGGATTGAGTTCGAGACGAGTAGGATGGAAGATGAGCACATCGCTATCCCCAAGGCTCGACGTATATAGAAATATGTACATCCCCAGCCTTAGGTGCATCATCCACTGCCTAATACTGGCCGTCCATTTGTTCGTACTTAACTACCGTTGCCTTAAGGAAGATAAGATGATGTATACAGATCAAGCTGTTACCTCAACTCACGGTCATTTCTGGGCAAATTTATGGTCTCCAATGCGAATTGTATCCTATGCTTCTCGCAGACCTCTTGATATGGATATATCCGAGGATACATGGTCCGCTTCAAGCTTGGTGGTTATCCAAACAAACGATCACCACCGCTGCGCCCGATTTCGACATTTGACTACTCACAAGTTGGATCGTGTCGAAATCAAGAAAGTGAATCCAACAATTTCAAAAAGTAAATGACGTTCTCTTGGCACCCGACTCACCTTCATGGGCGACGTACTCCTACCGCCAAGTTATTTTCACATCCCGTGAACAATAAAGTTGAGAAATCCTCAGTCGATAGATATTCACCCGGAATGGAAAGTATAGGACACTTTGCTGATCGAAACCTTGTCTTTTGAAGATAACGTCAATGTACGCGCTTTCCCTAGAATAGCGCCCCGCCCTGCGATGTAGGTATCTGAGCAGTGGTTTCCCTCCACCCGCAAGATTTGACAAAGCAATGCTGATGCTCAGAACTGCGCGAAGCCGAGAAGGGGACCGCGGCCTACTACCGTAGTCGGATAAGGCCCTCCGGTCAAGGCTGTTCACATGGGGAATTTTTGACACTTTTTCCCGCATCAGTTATCGGAGCCACATCCCAGGTGAACCAGAGCCACATGGCGGGAGTGTGGGTGGGTGGGGGGTGGAGAACAAGTCCGGAACTGGAAAAAGTTCCTTTCCCTTCATTGTTTATCTCTTGCATTAGTTGGGGGATGATGGGTATATCTCTGAAAATGGAATGGATCTTTTGCAAGATCCACTAAAGCCAAGTTGAGCGTGTATCAAGGGATCCCAGGACTCATACACGGGAATCATTTAGCCTGTATTCTCTCTCTATCTGATAATGGATCGACTTGCTTCCTTTTTCATCTGATGCGCGTTTCTAATGTCAACGTGCCTTCATTTTGCCGTGCCAACCTTTGGCCTATGCCGGTGGTGGAGAGTAAGCCAGCCAGCCAGCCAGTCAGCCAGCCAGCCAGTTAGCTAGCTAGCTAGCTAGCTCGAACTTTCCCGGATTTCAACGTCCGCAGCGCAAAGGACCACTGTCAGGCAAAAAAAAAAGTTCTGCATTATCCCGGCTAATTGATGTGACGGTAGGTGGAGGGACATGTCTTTAATAGACCGGATCATGGCTTGATTGCAAACTGACCATGTTGGGGGCGGATTCCTGCAAGTGTCCCGGGGTGTGTATGTGTTTTCCCGTGATGTAACTATAAATGGATCATCCGTAAAAAAATTGATGGTATTTCGGCAATGGAATGATTTGGTGCCGGTGTTGAGAGGTAAATTCAGTCAACGAGGGTTGACACCGCTCTTGTTAACGTACGTACCCATTCGTACTTCCAGATACGGGATATGCCTATATTTATCCTGATGCATCCGAAATCCACGGTCCGCCTCTGAGCGTATGGGTGGGGGCATCGGGCTTTCCGGAAGGTAAGATGCTCTTCACTTGCGACATGTGGATGACATGAAAGTACGGGGAGATTGATTGGAAGCGCAAATGGCAGGAAAGTGAACAACATGTCAATGGATGCGGTTCATTGCTAGCTTTTCGCTTGGTGGGAAGTGGTGGTGGTACAAGAATGGTCTGTGGAACACAGAATGATTTCATCGCCCGGAGAGCGGTACGTAAATGAATGTCTTGTCTTTCTCAAGGGCAGACAAGAGGAGGAAGAGAAAGAGGGAAAAGAGGCAAGGGGAAGAACGAAGGGGAAAGATGGTCAGGGCGAAACAATGAGACGCTGTGTGTGTGTGTGTGTGTGTGTGTGTGTGACTTGAACTGGCTTCTTTTGCAACGAAGAAGTTGCCTAAGCTGCGGCGGCGATGATAACGCTACGCGGTGGCTTACGATAACAACCCGATCTGCGTTCCACAAGCTTACTTTTCTTCTGGATGGTGAGCAAAGATAAGCTGCCGGATGCAAGCAGAAGCATTTGGATGGCGCTGGTCAGACGGGGATGATGATTGCCGAGGTGGAATTGGAGGAGGGGGGAACCTGAGGACGCATGTGTGTTTAGTGTGGTAATGATCTTTGTGTTTGCAGGACAACAGAGGAGATGGATTCGATCATAATGAGACGTGGGTAATTTGTCTAGGTTTCAAGGCCCACCGCACACAGCCACACATACACACACACTGGTAAAGGGCTCGTGTCACCTCCAAATTTCAATCAGCTTTGGTCAGACATTGCCAAAAAAGGCGATCGCTATTTTAAGCGGGTGTGCCAGAGTCAGGTGCAGTTGATGTTATTTAAAGAACCCTTTTTTTATTTTCCTTCTCTTGTTGTTGTCCCTTCTTCATACAGTTGCCATGCGCTCACCTAAAGTACTGCTTGCGGCTGGCATTGCCTCACTTTTGTTTATCATCACCTTCATTTCCGACCACGGACGGCACGCACGCTTTCAATTGTGGGATGATACGCCTTCAACACCCGATCATCGGCCTGACGAGAAGTATCTCACGTTCTATCCACACTCGGGACTGCACAACCAGCGAGTAGCATTGCTGAATGCTGTGATTCTCGCCAAGGCGCTTGATCGAACGTTAATTCTTCCGATGCTCAACCTTGGGCGGGCGGTGTACTGGTGGCCGTCGCCCTTGATGGAGCAGAAGCTGAGCGACTGCCCCGAGCTGCCTGTGCTCCAGCGCCGGGGTCTATGCAGCGAGTACCGCAATTACGTGCCGGTGAATGTGACGGACGTCTTTGATCTCAGTGCGCTCGACCAGCTGGGCATCCGATACATCCAGCGCAGAGACATGACCTTCGACTACTGGATGAACGAGTGGGGCGTTGCGTATGACGACCCGGCGCACGTCTACCGCCTGGACGACAACACCCGGTTCTCGTACCGCATCTTCGACACCAAGGCGAACGAGACGATCGATCTCCGCATGTTCAAACGCAGAATCGACCTGGAGGACCTTGCGACCCGCCCTGAGCGCTTCTTGAACTTTGGCTCGCTCTTCTCGACTTTCCGTCTGCAGATCGATCGACCGGACCTCTACTGGCTGCGTGAGTATCTCGGCGGCGAGATTGGGTTCAGTAACGCCAATGCCATGCAGCAGACCCTCGGCGTGGTCGGCATGCTCGGCGGCCCGGGGGCGTTTGCAAGCGTCCACCTGCGTACGGGCGACGGCATGTTCAAGGTCGAGATGGCGCGCACAATGGACGAGGTGAGACACAATCTCGAGAGCATGACGAGTCTGCACCGCGGCCATCACGAAGAGGAATACGCGGTCATCGACAAGCTCCAGGCCTACCAGCGCGAGGGCGAAATCGACACCCTCCTCAACGAATGCGTCTCGCTCCAGCACAACAAAGAGTTCCTCCACCCTCGCCTGCGCCTGATCTTCATGGCCACCGACACGGCCCAGCCTCGCCAGACCGTGCCCCACTTTTTCGAGGAGTTCGTCTGTCTCTTCACGCTGTCGGACTTTTCGCAGGCTCTCGAGGCTGCCATCACTTCCTCAGACACCCACGGCCCGCTCCTCTTACCACTCATCGACGCAGAAGTCGCCGCACACGGTTCCTTCTTTGTAGGAACAAAGAAGAGCACCTTCTCAAAATACATCAAGTATCGCAACCGGAGGTTCTTGTCCCTTTACCCCAATACCATCGACAATGATCCATCATCCCTTTAAGTTCCCTTTTTACCCCGCCCAAACGATGTCTTTTTTTTTTTTTTTTAGTTCTTTTTCACCCATGTAATATATTCTCGCTCCTACTCTTTCTTGTCCTATACTCTCATTACTTCCCCCCCCCAGTCCTCGCTTCCCTTACTGCTCACCACCACCCGTCTCATATTATCCCCATAGCATCTTTATCTTTCCCGTCCTCTTTGAAAAGACAAAGCAAAACAAACACATAGGTGCACAGCCCTACCGCATTGTTTACATTCTATAAAGTTCGTTTATTTCTCATCTCAAATCTGCTTCGTTTATTGCCCTACACTATATGTAGGATCGGTGTTGATTCCTCCTCTTTTATGAATACGAAACTGGACTTGTCCGCTAATGCATCTTCTATGTTTCCAGCTGCATGTCGTCATTTTTGGTTCTTGTACTTATGTGGAAGGAAAGAGAGAGAGAGACATTTTGTGTGTCTGTGTGTATGTATGTGCGTTATGGCGTATATATGTATAGATAGATCAATATGTATCAAGTAGTGAAATACTAATAGTATGGGTTATAGATAAAAAAATGTTGGGGTAGTGTCGCGTGGGAGAAGAGATGTTTTCTTTTTTGGAATACAAAATGAACAGGACGGGTTTTTTCCGGGGGGGGGTCTTGTTGTGAAGGGCGATGAAAAGGCACAGCAGGAATAGTAGCTAGATCTTCCGTACCTGCGGAGAAAATGGTATGCTCGATAAGGTGACCTCAGACCGAGTTGCAAGGGGTAGGATGCCTTCTCGGTGGTGGACTTTCTTTGAGCGGGTTAGGGTATCACAATGCGCCCGTAAAAATTCTTTGGATGATATGTCGGAACTGTAGAGCGTTTTAATCATGTTGGCATCCTGGGTTGACATGACGATGTCGGCTGGTATCTATATATATATATATATATATATATGTTAGCGTTTCTCGCACTGTCCCTTCATGTTTTACGCTTGCTGCTCTCACCATAGTAAAGTCTGGCTGATACCGGATTAGCATGTCTACAACCTCTATCTCCTCTTTCGATGTCCGTGGCTGCAAACGCCCGGTGCTGGAGGAGGATGTAGGAGGAGCATAGAATACACTAGGTGTCAAGATTACTGCTAGGTTATGCGAATCCATCAGGTTCTTGTCCTTGAAGCTTGCAACGTGATTTAAAAAGAGGAACAGTAGCTGCAGCACATCGCGGTTAGGTTTGGGTAACATGCAGCACGCGAGATGGAGCACACACTTCGCTTCTTCTTCATTACTCATCCCTGCGAAAGAAGGGGTTAGATGCGCCTCTTTTTTCTTTTTAGACACAGCCAGCCACCAAGACTTACGTAGACTCGTAATAAATAACTTGTAAAGCTTAAACGTCAGGAGTGGCTCCGGAAGATCTCGCAAGTAACGCTTTAATAGCGCCGCAAGCTGGATAGAAGACGACTTATGCACTAGCACCTCCATGTACGGGTCACCTTTGTCAACCTTGATGCTGGTCTCCTTCAGGTCACGGATATTGCCATTCTTTCGAAAAATGCCTTCCACCGCAAGATCTAAGTTATTCCAATGGCTTTATTATCTTTTTTTCTCGACTCAGCTTCTTTTCTTTTCGGTACTTGCCTTGCTGAAGTAGGGAGAGAATTATATCCTGTATAATGACTGGCGTCATGGAACTCTCCATGTAGAAAGACACAAATAAAGGATGATGCTCGGAAAGAAACCTAAGCGAGCTCGCATATATTGCTTGATCAGCCGGGTGGCGGTATTTTTGCTTAGCTACTGTTGCCAGGGATACGCCAAACACTTTGCCATGATCGGCTTGCGGTGCAGTCGGCGTGCTGCCCCAAAGATGGAGTTTCACCTTAGACCACATTGTCTCCTTTTTGCAATCCAGACATGATGCCAGTTCGTCAAGATCAAGATATGGATGAACATAGCGCTGCACGTAAATGGCTCCCAAATTGCGGACAAGGATATCCTGAGCAGTCGATACCTCGGCCATTCGTTTGCTTTTAATATCACCTCCATGCTGCTGCTGCTGCAGATGCTGTAGTTGTTGTTGTTGGCGTCTATTCTGACTGAGTGCTCGTCGGAGTGAATGTGATAGCTTGTTGCCTGCGCTATTGGTGCGGGTAGGCGAAATAGGAGATGCTCCTGTGGGTGATGTAGGCAGAGATGGGTTCATGCGGCTTTCTTCCACATGAACAGTCATTGCACGTCGCGGAATCATGTTGGTAGTGGTAGTAGCGGCAGCAGTCATGCCGTTATCGCCTTGGGTGGACCAGGCCCTTCGGACGCCCGGTAAATAGAGGGATCCAAACATCCCTTGCTTTTGATCACTCAATTGCATTGTATCGATAGTCGTTCTCCGTGTGGGAGAAAGTGGAGAGGGGGTCGTCTGCGAGGATTGTGCGCGAGCCAGAGTCAGAGTGCTAGTATCCATTTGAAGGGCGGGTCTACTCTTAGAAAATAGACCGCCGCCCGCTTTATCCTTGAAAGAAAGCGTTCCACGGTGTTGTTGATGCTGTGGCTTTTTTTGCTTTTCCTTCTGTTTCCCTTCTTCTCCCTGCTGGTGTTTTACACGTGCAAGCTCCACACGCAGTAAATGCTTGTACTGGTCAAGTTGTGATACATACATTATCGGTGCGTTTTGCATCAGAAAGTGCTGCCGGTTTCGTGGATCCATTGTACATCGATCGCATAGCATGATAACAGCGGACGGATTACTATTGGACTGTGTCGCATAACCAACCCGCGCAAGTGAAGTCATCGATATTGGTGTTTTGCAAGCATTGCATTCCAGGCAGGTAGTGTGCCATCGACCGTTTCCGTGGCAGAAACAGTCATCTAAAATGTTCTGGAGACAACGTTGACACCTGGTGTCCAATCCTGTACTGGGGCCATCGATTTCCGGAAATGGTTGTTCTTTGAAAATATACCGTCCGGATACTGGCGTACAGTTTTTCCGCAACTCAACAAACCCATCGAGAAATACGGACATAGAGTTCTTTATACCGTACGTAATATCCTATAATATATGTATATGTATGATCTCATTATTGTGAGCTAACAAAGAGGTCCATAGCCCTGGGAGCTTACCAATTTGAGAGATTCTTTAATGCCCTCTAAAAGAAATGCTTTGAGATTATATGCAAGGCTTCGAACAAAATCAATCACTGTTTTTCCAGAGGACTCTTTTTGAGCAAGATCCATGGTGTCGAAGAATCGAAAAAGTTGGATAATCTGCGATCCAATGAGTCGTGACCACGTGACACATGGTGGGTTTTCTGCTTTCTTCTTGAGGATAATGTCTTGAAGAATATGAACAATAAAAAAGCTTACCGTTTGCGACCAGGATTTGATTGTCGCGATAGATGGCATGAATGGATTGGTGTGCAGATAGTAGAGTGCGCAGATGCCAGGCTAGTTGAGTAACTGTGGTTACGCTCTCCTGATATGATCCAGCGGTAATGTGTAATGCGAGATCATAGATGCACGTCGCGAGCGAGTTCTCAAAATCACGTAGCTCTTTCCAGAGCTGAGTCCGTTTTTTCTCCATAGCTTGCTGCATTTCGATGAGCTCGCCAGGACTCAAGGTAATATAGTGGCCTGTTGTTTGTTGTGTATGATTTTCCGTATAAAGACATGATTCATTTATGTAAATGATGCGTGGATATGAGTGGGACTGTATATATGTACGGGCATGTTTCATTTCCCCTACCATGGTGATCAACAAGGGGGTCTGCCAGTTTGACTTGCCAATACTAAGTGGGGCAAAGTGTAAGAAGGAGGCTGCTTCTCGCTTTCTTTCTTTTTTCTCTTACCTTGTAGATCATGAAGCACTCGTGATGCCAATGTTTCCCAGGCTCGGTTTTATCATCAACGGGCTGGGACAAGATAGCCTGCCCACAGCCGGTGCATCCGGTGCCGCGCAGAAGCGAATAATGATATCGACAGTACGATTTGTTATCGTACTTGTATTCTGGCCGGCTGTCGACAAGGGGCTCGTTTAGGGTGGACCCATCGTAATTACTCGTGCTGTTGTTTGTTTTTGAGGACCGGCTGAGGCGGTTGACCACCCGCCAATTATTAAAGCCACTTGCACTATTGGTGCTACCACCCCCGTTTACGCTGTGGCCCGAATGACAGGATGCTCGTTTGGCAAGCAGACATCCCGGACACTGTACGCACTGCTCATGATACCTTAATCCATCCACCTCCTGTATCGATTCCTCAGCTATCTGGATTAACAACTCGCCGCAACGAGCGCACAGCGTGTGAATGTAATAATGTTGCTCGCAAACGATAGCTTGCCGCCGATTTCGGTCGATAGCATAGTATTTTTTGGTGACCGGCTGTTGACAATCCTAAAAATCCATACACACGTGTTAGTCCAATGAACAACCTCCATCAGTTCCCTCCCACCCGCCCACACCCCCACCTCCCCTTCACCCCGAATCCCTCCTTCTGTTTTCCTCCTCGTCCTCCGCCTCTTCAGACTCTCCCAACAGCCCCCTCCCAAAAAAAAGGACAGCTCCTTTTTTTCATGGCCCAAGCTGATCTCTATTTCCTTCGCCCTTTTGCACTTCGATGTTCCTCTCCCGCCCATCCCCCAAAACCCTGGCTGCTGTTTCGACAGAACGAACAAAGAACCCAGACCTATGTCTCCTAGAGAATAAAGGGAACACAAAAGATACTTGCTTCGCACACAAAACATTGATAGTGGTAAAGCCGTCCAAGCGCGTTAATATGTTTTCGTTCGCTGCGCGCACAAGGGTGATGACATGCGTAGCAGTAATGCTGAGGAGGAGAGGTTGTGGCAGTGCCGGCACTTGATGTCCGTCGAGATTGCATGTCAAGCTGCCGCCCAAGTGGCCGTGGAGTTTGTTTGTACGAGGTGTACGTATCGTCGTCAACCATGGTGGGCCTGTATGCTATTATTTTTTATTACAGATCGCTTATGCCGACTGGTGGAGTTGGGGGCGAAGTAGATTTTTTTGGGGGTGCGAGTGTAGAAGGAGGGAGCCTTTTCTGTGGTGAGGGGGGTGGGTATGGATATATTTAAGAAGGATAGCGGAGAGACGGTTGGAAGAAAAGGATTAAGGAAAGAGAGAGAGAAGAGAGGGAGAAGAGAGGAAAAGAACGAAAGAAAAGGGATGCCTAATTTTTTTGCAAGTCTCAATATGACTTACTCTCACAGAAGTGTAGTATTTTTAGCTTCTACATGTTCTTTTTCCAGTAATCATTGTATCGACTTGCTTGCTCATGCCATTGGCGAGTCTGGAAAGAGGCCCATGTGAGTGCCACGATCAAAAATGACAGAAAAACAACAACACCAAAAAAAGAGTCTGAGCTGTCCTTACTATATTTTCCACTGCTTGTTCTCGATTCAAGACCTCGACGTTGTCTTGGTCCAGTGTCCAGTTCCGCCTCCGCCGCCGCACAGGACGTCTCGTCGATCGTGCTCTGCTATTGTCCTTTTTCGTCATCATGGATTCCTCGACGCACATGGCTCGGATCGATGGCACATACTCGGCCATAATGACGCTGCGGTCCGGTACACTGGCGAGCCGCAGGTTAAGCAGGCGCGAGACCGCTTCTGTGCATTCTTGAAAGGCAGTTGTTCTATATTTGAACATCAGTCCTGACTGCGCCTGCGCAAGAGCCCCCCCTCCCCACCATTTAAGAATGAACACACGCCGCTGTGTTTACTATATGTGTATGCACCCTCATTACCGTATGTCACACAGCTCCTTCCACAGAGCATATCCATGTCTAATTTCACTCTGCCATTTGCGGTTCTTGAGACGTCCCGTCGACAGCTCCATAATAGCAGAACCCACGTTTACTAACCGTGGGTCGTTTTCGTCACCTGCGAGTAGAGTGCCTGAGTAGCCCGCCAGCTGATCTGTGATCTGAGAGTCCTGCATGTACTACAAAGAAATTCAACATTCCAGCCGTACTACCATCATCATTATCACCACCTCGTCTCTGTGCATCCATCTCTCTCTCTCTCTCTCGGAGGTTAGGCTTACGTGCTGTCTTTTGGGTGGACGTTCAATATATGAATCGACAAACGCCGCAGTCTCAAGCCCTTCAACCACCGCGTCCAGTTTGACGCTCAACATTGCCTCCGCGATACTCTGTGCTCGCGGCTTCTCATTTACTACCTTGTTGTAATAGAGCTGACTCAGCTGCTCCACGTCCACATCATTCCAGTATGGCTCCTTGGACATATTGCGGCGGTCGATTCGTCCCCCTTGTTTGATCCCCATATACCGTCCGAATAAACGAGGACATGTGGCGAAGCATTTTACATCTTGCCCGTCTTTGGGATGATCAGCCGCTGCTCGTGAAACCTTTCTTTGCTGCCTTCGCTGATTTCCACCATCGTCACCAGTAACCAGCTGTGGTTGTTTGCACCAAACCTCCAGTGTTTGGATTAATTGCCGTAGGTCATTGCCGACTGCAGCCACCAGATGCATAAGATCTAATGGGTCCACTATATAACCTTCATTCAGGCAGACAAGCTGCAGATATGGAATAAGCGTTTTTGTCGATTGGGGTACAAACTCGAGCATTTTATCGAACGCAAGTGATTCAATGGGCAATACATCAATATCTAAAGTAGCCCTGGAATCAGATCGCTGGATATAACACCATGATTTCTCTTCCTCTCTTTCATTTTTTGCTTTACCATTACACGTCAAGATAATCGGCCGTTTGCTTTTTTCGGATAATTCCACAATTGCTGACCAGAACCCCTTGTCCTCTTCGAACAGAATATCCACCTCTTCAATGAGTACCAAGCTCTGCCTTGGTATATGGCTGTTGGGTGCTGTTGCTGCTGCAGCGGCGGCGGCTACTGTTAGTGGTTGTACCACTGAATCGCTGTTTTCTCCATCCTCTTGAGTAATATCCATGATATCAACATCATCCGTGTCTTCGTTGTCGCCGGGCTTGGCGGGTCGCGGTTGTAGACTCGGCTGCTGCTCATCATTGTCGTGGTCATCCACTAACATAGGTACTGGTTCTGGTGGTGCAGCGGGCTTTGACGCTAAGGCGAAATGGCTCATAATGGATCCCTTGCCATTCGCTTGAGAATCCTTTGCATTCTTCTTGCGTTTCTTTGATCTTCCGAGCTCCTTGTCTTCCTTTTGCCGCTTCTTCAACAGTGCTGTCTCTTGAAACATGTTGGCCAGATCGGCAAATTGGCGACTTGCGTCACCTTCTTGGAAATTCACTTGGTGACTTTCGATCATCTCCCCCACCGCTGCCATCAAATCCTTCCCTGATCGCCGCGACGACGGGTTGATCTCAAACACCTCGTACCCAAGCTCCTGTGCTGCGGTATACACGCTTGCTGTCTTCCCTACCCCATGGGGTCCATATAATAAAATTACATTCGTCATGCGTTTCCTTTCCCGAGGCTTTTTTGTTGCCTTTTTTGCTCCTGGTACATATTCATCGCCACTGTCATCATCGTTATCGGTGTCATCCGCTTCGCCGTCGATGCAGTCCATCTTTCCATTCTCACTCAAACTCTCCTTGATTGATAACGCGTTTATGTCAAGGTGATCGGACACGTCGGGTTTCATTGGTATCTTGGCGGACGCCATCTTGCGCTCCTCTAACCAACTATACAGGAAGCCATGGCACGGTCGATTGCCGAGCAAATGAATGGCCCGGTTCGGCCTATATTTCTCTGGCCACGCGAGAGACTCAGTGGCGGTGGACGTTGAGCCCGAGTCAAAGATGGAGGCCATTAGGGTTTCACAGGCCGGGACGGTCCGCCACGCGTCTTTGTATGTGCTATCCATGAACGCCTCGATTTTTTCCTTGGTGAAGTATACCGTAGTGGACGTTGATGGGGTGGAGAAGGCGGAATGGGCGCTAATGCTGCTGCTTCTTCCTCCTTCTTTCCAGGAACAGAGATCAGAGGACGACGGCGCCGTGCCGGGCGCGATGGGAGAGGTGCCATTCATGAGGGATTTTATGCAGAGATCTGCATCCGAATTTGTTTCCATACGAGTATATTGGCACTTGGTACGGCGACGATGGTCGTGGTGGGGGGTGTTGTCCAGTTGTGTAATATGGCCGCCCTCGTATATATCCATGTTGGGCCATACGGCTGTCCTTCCCTTGGTATAGGTACGGTAACAGGGCAGGCCAGGCAGCTCCTTCGGCTCAGGCTTGTCGAGTAGGCAGCCGTAGAAGTCGCGCATAAGCTGCTCGATTGGCGAGAGATCGTCTCCCCATGGCTGGTGCTGTTGCCGCTCCTCCTCGGCTATTTGTTCCTTCATAATTTGCCGGTACTTTGCATACCGTTTAGCTTCTGTCATTGAGCTCTCGGCAGGCGCAATGTCCCTCGATCGCGCTGATCGCTCTTTTAGCACGACATTCAGAGAAGCTGATTTACTATGATACGACAACGGGGATGCAGCTGGGGATTGGGTGCAATCATCAGGTGCTGTTGCTGCTGTTGTTGCTGCCACTGGTGCTATTGCTGCGGTGGACGTGAAGATTGTGCCAAAATCAGAAATGGGCAGTTTATGACCTTCCTTGCTTTGATAGGTACTAGTCACCGCTGGGCGCTTTGAAAAGAAGGGATGTATGGGCTTGTGGGTACTGGCATTAGACTTAACGGTCATAGTGACCTCTGATTGCTACCCACGTCCACTCAAAAGAAACAGAGACACGCCCCGAACCACGTAAAATGGAGCAGACGCAAAATTCAGGTTCGTTTTAATAAACGCGCGCCGACACGCGTTTTTTTATCTGGAATTGTAACCACACGCACGTGTTGCATCACCCATTATCATTATCATCTTTTCCCCCCAGGATCCCCATCATGTAAGCGGCACAAGCAGTAATAGTAAAGAGAAAAAGAGAGAGAAAGAAGCATGATGATTATCTTTAAAACAATGTACAGAGATATGAGCTTCTCTGCAATTACAAGGCATGTCGATGGTCTTTTTTAATAGGTGAAATTGCGTGAAAGTACGAATGACATTTAGGCAGACTTGGCGATCTCTATTGTGTCCGACAAGATGTTCTGTTAGAAGACACATCCAATCCATAGTCTTTTTAGGACCTGTCCCAGACTTACTCTGAATATCAGCAACGGCCTGATCCAAGATCTGCTGCTGGACCTTGGGGTCCTGAAGACCCTTCTGGACCTTCTCAATCAAATAAGCAGCCAATTGCTTCTGCTCGCGCTCACGGAGCTGAGCCTCATGACGGACCCAGCTGTCAAGAGTAGCCTTGACTTCTTGAGCAACAGCCACCTCCTGCTTAAGGGTGAAAGCCTCGGCCTCGAGCTTAGCAGTCTCGCGGGAAAGCTCAAAGAGCGCCTTGGTAACATCAACAATATCCTTCATCTGACCAGCCTCGGTGATGCGGTCCTGAACGGCAGCCTTGTGGTCCTCACGAGCCTTGTTCAAGATGCTCTTGATGCGCTATTATGGTGAAGCGTAAAAAAAATTGTCAATGTCGAATATTCGCATAAAGAAAAACCGCAAGTCGTAATTGAATGTATTTACGTTAATGTGATCGTTGGCCATGTTGGTATAGGGTTCACGGAGATACTTCAAAAGAACACCCAAAAGACCACCGGTGGCAACCAAGACGAGGGTTTCCTCATTGAAGACGTAAATCTCCTTGGAGATGAGGAAGGTGGCCAAACCAGTGCTAAGAGTGACGAAACCGGTCTTGCTGACGAGCGAGTTGCCGGGGAGCGAGTCGATGATACTGGCAGCCTTCTGCTTGGGCTCAACTATGCAATTCCCCCAAGAAAACAAGAATATGGAAGTCAATTAACACATAAAATCACCCACAAGCCCCGCCTCCTCTTTCTTCTTTCGCTCTCTCTCTTGCTTATACTATTCTTACCTTCCGTGGGGGTGCTATAGGCACGGATGCTACATGGAAAATAAATATAAAGAGAACCCCATTTTGAATATGTGAATTCATCGTACAACGAGCGATGGACTTACGCAGCAGAACCAGCAGCCTGGCGCGAGATGGTCATGGCGGGACGTGCGACGGCAGCAGCTACTCGCGTTTTTTTTTTTTGAAGAAAAGTGATATATGTTTACGTGAGTTCAGGTTCGAGAGTAGGATCAAAGCCAAGTCGAGAATTTACCGGCGGCACCCTTGGTCAACAATCGGAAAGCCATTGGCTATAGAAAGAAGAATGGCAAGAACAGGAGAAGGTTAATGGAAGGTGATGCTCGGATGACGAGGCGCGCAGGCGAGACGACTTACAACTTTTGGAGAGGGGTAAGCAAAAGAGGTGCTGGAAAAAGTGTTTTTTACACCCCATCCCAGCGCTGCGTTGACAGAAAAAATTTATAATACAGATATACACGAAAAAGCCCAGGGTCGAAAATAACCAACGTCACAGGCGGGGGGCAAAGCTGCTGGGGGGTGGCGGGCGCGGTTAAGTGGTGATGGAGGAGAGCACAAACGAAAGCAGTCCTTCAAGCATAACCTCTTTTTCCTCAAGAGGTCCATATTTCTTATCCAACACTGGGCAATACACAGCAATGATAGTAATCCGAGCACTACTGAATCAAAGAGAATACCGAAATTACACCGAGGTTTCATGACTATTTCATATGATGGAAGCCAGATTAAGCAGTGCTTCCGAGAAAAGGTCTCGGCTATGATGGCTGTCAACTCATTTTGTTTTTACGGGTTGACCATGTGATGGAAGAAAATGGCAGGGAAAGTCAATTGGAGAATGACTTCTCCTTTTAATGAGGTTAGGTGGGATTTCGTTTTTACGCAGAGTAACAACAGCGGAAGGGTAAGGACTATGAGATTGTTCTACATGTAGTCGATAAGGTTGCAGCTGCCGCCTTCATACACATCGACTCTGCTGATGCGGTGTTCTCTGTTGAGGGTTTCGTAATGGTCCATGGCGTAGACATAGAAGTCGATGTGGTGCGAGGAGAAGCTCCAGCCCTTGTCCTCGACCAAGAGACAGCCATTGTGGGACTTTCCGCCGGGGAGCTTCCAGCCATCGAGTTGGGGCACGTAAATCTTGGTACCGCGAGGGATATCGTTCGCGGCTACGGTGACGAATGGACGAAGAGGGGTGCTATACGAAGTTAGACCAAATGGATCTTCATGTTTGTCGAGCTCCATGAAGCAGTTATAGTTCGTGCATCCGCAGGAGCCGAGGTTAACAATCTTATCACCAAGGACACCGGTGCCCTCCATGACCAAGGCATCTGCATATTCAACAGAGGTAGTGCCAAGTACTTTTCCGTTGCAGCTCTTGATCTCGACCTTCTTGCCGCTTTGGTCGTAGTCTTTGGGCATCGCAATCCAGTAGTAAGTCATTGGGATATTTGATTGCATGATCTTGCGTTTCTCGGAGGAGCTATCGTTATTGTCTGACTTTGTCTTTGCGGAAAAGTTCGTAACAGCTTTGCTGATCTTCTTCTCTTCTTCTTCTTCTTCGGCCTGCTTAGCAGCAGCAGCAGCTTCTTTTTCTTCTTCTTCGGCTTTCTTTGCAGCAGCAGCAGCAGCTTCTTCATCTTCCTCAGCCTTCTTCTTGGCAGCAGCAGCAGCAGCAGCAGCTTCTTTTTCTTCTTCCTCAGCCTTCTTCTTGGCAGCAGCAGCTTCTTCGTCTTCCTCAGCCTTCTTCTTGGCAGCAGCAATAGCAGCAGCATCTGAGTCATCGTCCTCATGGGATAAGCGGGACACGGCAGGCGAAATGCAGTAGCTGTAACCGATGTTCAGATTCGAGCAGGTTGTGCTCAATTCACTGTTGAGCTTGAAGAACTCGCCTTTGGAAATACCGTATTGCTTGGCGACAGACGCGCACGTGTCACCCTTGACAACTGTGTATATATTTCATGAGATGGGATGGCGTGATAGATCGGTAAGGTTCGTATTCTTACCTTTGTGGCGAACAGCGCATGCTTCGGGTTCAGCGCCGATGCTGCGATTCTTGACGCAGTAGCGCCTTCCTGCCTTCATGTTCTTGCAGCGGGTGTCGATCTGAGGATTCCAGTAATAGAAATCTTCAAGATGGATGCCAAACTTGTTGGCCACATCATGGCAGGTCTCGCCGGCCTCGACTGGAAATTAAATATAGAGTTGAGCAAAATCGCTTTTGTAATGTAATTTCTTTTGTTACCCGTGTATTCTTGTTCGCATTCTGCAGCACCGCGACGTCTGAGCGAGATGATTTTGTCCTTCACAGAGATGGGAACAAGCTCAAAGGCAGGCTCGGGGTCACTATCACGGGCAAACACCGAATGGTAGTTTGCAGAATACTGAGGAGCAGAAGCAGCGTCACTGCCGCCACCATGAACAATTTCAATCATGCTGCGGGAGCCAAGAGCAAGAGCGCTAGTGGTGGTGCATTGAAAGACCAAAAGAGCGGCCAAAGTCAGGGATTTAAAGTACATTGTGAGGGGGTTAATTGTTGCTCCAGCACCAGGCTGATTGCGTTCGGTGTTCAGTCAGATAAGGAAGGGATTGGGTAAGAGGATGTAGAGCGTTTAAACTCGGGGGGGGGTCTTCTTGTTGTAAGAACGAAGGATAGGAAGGGGTGTGGAGAGAAGAGTTAAGAACGAAAGGGACGATAGGAAAGAGACTGGGACAGCAAGCGACGAATTTTTAAATGGAATTGCGTTGGAGCCGAGTTCCACAAATCATCATGGCCTGGGTTCTATCGATTCCATTGTTATTATCACTTAGCAACCCGCAATGTTTATTGATCCCTGTGCAACATGCGCTTCAATGTTCCATTTTTCGATTCGACAATGCAGGACATCCATTTTTTCTTTTTACCAATATTCCACACTTTAATTTCCTGATCTTCCAAAGCGCTTTATTGGCAACTGACCATTAACCTCTAATGTCTGCTGTATTGGCAATAACAAAAGAGGCAACTGTTCCCCTTTTTTATATGCTGTGACGAACAGTTTATTTCACCGCGAAAGATATATCTCTATACACACACCGGCATATATATATATGTATATATGTATATATATAGGTATATAAGCACTTGCTCGCACATACGCACACGCGCACACGCACATACGCACATACGCACGTACACGCACACATACACACCCACGATCTTTCTCGCAGGCGCGAACGCACCCGCAAAGCTGCTGCTTGTATACACGCAAGGTTGCTGGTCGAAATAATTCGCAGTGATGGCGATCGTTAAATGATTGCAATGACCTTTTAATATCATCACCGTGTGAACACTGTAGCATATTTACACGGTGTCAACTACCACCAGTCACAAGCAATTTATTAGGTGGGACACCCGTCTATTATGGAGCACATAAAATAGTGATATCGAAACAAGAGTTCTCTTACGGGTTATCCTCGTCTTTTAGACATCATCTCTTGGTATCGTGCAAGGTAAATGAAATCCATCGAGTAAAAGTCCCTGCGTTGCCAAAACCAAAAGGCCAGCAAGCTTCGTCTTCTTCCTCGTTCCTCAATTCCTATATCTGGGGGATCAATGGCGGGCGCTCTTGTTGGGGCTAAAAAAAGGACGTCTTTGTGACTAGATTGTCATTTCCTGAAAAGTATGGCCTATTTTTTGCCCCTTCGACTAGGGACGTGATAGCTTTCGTAACATCAGCAGAAGACGTCTGGTAATGGGGTTACGAGATCCCCCTTCTTTTATCCCAGAAATTCTTTTTTTTTGGTAAGGGGCTTGAAATCGATGTGATAGGACGTATCAGATGTTCATGACGTTCGGACAAGCAGCGTGAGCGCTTGACACCGTGTGATGCAGCAATGTGTACGTGCGCATGGCAGGCCAGACGATCCGAGAGGTGGGGAAGGAAGCCAGCGCGCCACTACCACTTGGGCGATGGGATAGTTGTTTCGAGGAACAACATTATCATTCTAAACCGACCTATTCTAGGAAGTCGATTCTTTAAACGGAAATGATATCATAACTTGCAGAGCAGAGGATGTGTTGTACAGGACAAAGGGAGGAAGAAGTGAGAGGGGAAAAAGCCGAAAGATGTATGAAGGCTTGGGTTGGTTTCCGCCCGACCCTTCACTGCCTAGGTAAGAGAAAAAGGTTAGCATAGTTATCAAGTTATTGTCGTGGCTAAGCGATTTCTGAGGGATGAACACGATCTGTTTACTGCTAAGCCTTGGAAAGTGCAATCCAAACAGCCAGTCTCTGGCGCGCGTGTGGGTGCATGTGCTGTGCCTGTGGATGACGGGGGACCCACAGACGATGTTGTGTTTCTTCTGAGAATGGGGGTGGGGAATAAAAGCGGAAAATTATATGAGTGGCGCAGGGGGGTAATGCAAAACTCTGGGCGAATCGTTTGGCTTCATGTTCATCACAAGCCCTCTGGAGTGATAAAGGGATCAAACCCGCACTCCCCCTTTCCCTGCAAATTTCCAGCAGGATTGTATCTCTTTAAGCTTCAAGAAATAGCCGAAGTAAATAGCGCAACCGATGCATGCAGAAAGCAGTCTAGAGTCGATCGCAGCAGCAAGTATGTACAGTGATTTTCCCCAATAAGAGGGATCTGTGATTGAAACTAAACCGCGCATCCATTTTTTATTTGATCCCGGATGATATTTGTGAAACACAAAAGAAACGGGTCTCTTGCGCCTTTTTTTCCACCCACAGGCGCAAGGATCGGATGCATTCTTCGTTGTAGCATTGATTGAATTGATATATGTCAAGGAATAGTTCAGTACTAGCTAACGAGCGCGGCGCGGCGGATAACCAAAAGAGGCTTTTTGCCAGGTTGGTGGAATGATGGCAAAGGGACTAAAAGGGATATTTCTTCATCCACACACACACACACACACACACACAATCTCTCCGACAGTACCATGTGTCGCCAGATGACAGTCATCTATTCTCTCCTTTTGTTCCTCTTCAAGAACAAATCGATGAAGGTACACGGTTGCAAATAAACGACGAAAAATGATCCGATCATGAGGTATTTTTATTCGGGGTTGGGGGGGGGCAGGAGAAGAGAGAGAGAATGGGGAATGAAAAGCCGGTTGTACCCGATCGCCACGCATGAACGACTCAGTGGGCCCACGCCGACATGAAAGAAATGGATTCCGAAAAGGATCACACAAACAAACATCCTTTCGAACAGAGCGCACACCTGAGAGAAAAAGGATGCTCATGTTTTTATTAGGAGTAAGATGGTATGCAATACATGGAAAGGGGATTTTTCTTATGGTAGGTATGATGGGATGCAGGCGCGGGTATGTACAGATTCTTTGTATTCAGCTGAGAAGAGGAGGTTTCACTCTTGCGGATGATACAGAACCGCGTTCGTCAATGCTGATAAAGCTGGTGGTGGTTGGCAAGGTTGCCTTGGGAATGGAAACGTCGATGGCATGTTTCGCACCGAATCACATCCTTTCTTATTGATGACGTTGGGGATCTCGATGTGAATCCAAATCGAAAACAGGAAGACCCCGAAGAAGACGAAGACGATGAGGAAGGGGTGGGCGATGGTAGGTGAGTTGCGGCGGCATCGTCAAAGTAGGAAGTCGCTTCAATAGAATAGGAGGATCGTTGTGACATCAAGATATGGGCTTCTTGAGCAGGATCGAGGGGCCATATGAATTCGCTGTGGTCGCGTTCCATGATTTCGTTCAGTGACATGTGAGAGCAGGACTCCATAAGGTGAAAACGGTTGGAGAGGTATTTGTAGTCAAGGAATAGGCGGCCTTTATATACACAATAAACCACGAGTCCCGATTTGGCTAAGGCTCGCAAGAGGAAGACGTCTCCCCCAACCCGGCAACCGCCTCAACATCCTACTCTCTCTCTTTCTCTCCATTACCCCCCCCCAACTTGCGCGCGCTCTTTGTGGGAAAATGGGGTTCAGAAATGCAGTCGGGCAAATGGTCACTTGTTTTTTCTTTCTTTCTGCTGCAGAATTCCATAGTTGCAATTTGCACTATTTTAGAACTATCACCTCCCGTGCTGTACGCTTTGTTGACTCGATATCTCCACACCTGATACACATACACAAGCATACACACACTCTCGCTCTCACACACGCAAAAAGTGAGGAAGAGAGAGCGTATGTATGCACAGCAAGAGACAGAGAAGATCGGTTAACCTCTTCAATTTTTCCATTTCTCCCGCCAACCCCCCACCCCCATGACACCATGTGCCTCTCAATATTCTCCGTCAACACGCAACAATCGTCATGACATCGGGAATTGCAGGGCTTCGTGTACCAGATATTTGCGTCTTTTATGGATACGCTCACTGACTTGCATCCGGCCATGGAGACCAAAACCGTCGGCCCTTCTAAAATTTGATTAAGATCATGGAAGCAAAGAGAAACCAGATCGGCTCCGATCGACAATAATGGCAACAAGCTGCTGTTATGTGATGCACGTTCCTCAGTTACCATATCCGATAATATCCTTGTCCTTGAAGATCCGCACTTGATAGATGGGCAATGTTAGTAATACCCTACTCTTCCCGCGATAATACTGAAAGTTCATGTGCTATATGCCCTTATAATCAGAGCTGTTTTTCCTTTCCTCTCGGTACAGTTGCTCCGAATTCAAATGGGATAGCTTGCTGGGAAAAGTCGCAAAACGCGATCTTGACGGCATACCCAATCATCGTCCTGAAACTCTTGGGTGCTGAGATATAAAATCGAAAAAGTTTCGTGTCAAAATTGTGGAGGGAGGAAAATTGTGCTCAGACCTCTGGTTTTCTTCAAATGACAAACTGCCCGTCTTTATTAGGAATGGTCGCATTTATGATTCGGGTTAGAGCCTTTGTGTCTCGCATTATCCGATGTTTCCCAATTGTCTGTTTCCCGTAGCAATAAACGGCATGAAATTTGAGTACGTTGACATCATCTCTAGTATTATGAAGCGCATCGGTGGAATCCCCTAAACCCTTTTACATGCTAAATGGATAACTATCAGGAAGTCCTGCATTCCATAGCCCGACCGAGGATAGTTCAGCTTTCTTGGCTGTAAATCACATACAGTGACTTCGAGGTAACACAGCAGAATAGAAAACTTCTTTGAGAAGAATACGCACCCCCGCTGGTGCACAGCCCTCAAATTCTATGAAACAAGGAGTTGGACAACATTGTAGCGGTCTCCTTACACAGAGAGTGCAGGTGCGAAATTTGGGGTAACCCGTCCTTTCCTGAAAAGACCGAGTAGGGACCCACCTTGAACATTCTGAGAGGTTGCCACTATGGACTACTTTCATGATCCAAGGTCTCTCACTCTAAGTGTATAGGGCGGAGCCGAACAGGGAAGTTCCATCGGCAATTGGATTAATGTCCAGCTGTAATACAAGCACTGTTCATCTACCCCGAGCCGCCGAGCCGGACACATGGATGACAAAAGAAAGCAGATCGCTGCCGGTCTCTTTTGCTCCTCTTTTGTTTTTCTTCCCATACGGTAGATCAATGTATCTATACTCTCCCACCCTTCTATATAAAGCGAAAGAATCTTCCTCGTCAATCTTGGACTTAAAAGAAAACGCTTGCTATTAACTTTTGGCTCAAATCCTCCTCTAATTTTCTCGCCCTCGTACAAGTCATGCGGCACACACACACCGTTCACATATTACGATGGGCGAGCTGAAGAGGGCCTGATACCCTTTGTTCTTTTCCATGGGAAGGCACCACTTGTGTCTTCACCATCCATCGCCTCGTACCTCTCCTCTTTAGCATGCCTTCCTAAATCGATAGAGCGCTGCATTCATTACCTGAATGATGACATCGTGAAAGCGTTTCTGGCGCCAGTGCTTGCGCTCGACAAGATCTTTCTATGAGAAGCGTTCGCGCATGATTGTCAGGAAACTACATAGTGCCTGCCGTCTGCTGACGAAGGTACCAAGGATGAATGAATTGAGTCCCATTCCACTGTGAATAGCAGCAGCGACGACAACAAGAGCAAAGGCTAGGAATGCTGTCGCCTCTCGGCAACAAGAAAGTACGAGATGGATGAAGGATTTGTGCATGCACGGTTTTTGGCTCATTGTCCTGAAGAGCCACCCTTCAGATACGGCAAGACCATGACTGACGCGGTTGAGGATGCTCTCCGTCCCCTGATCGACGTTCGGCTGGATCTCATGTAACGGATTCCAGCGTACGTTCCATTTGAGGAGAATCATACTTGTCAGACGCAATTTCGATCAAGCGTTATTATTACCAGATGCATCAGCATTCGTAGCTCCCTTATAACAGATTGTTTTATAACCATTCGATGAGGCTCGATGATCCATTGAAAGGAGGGCAAGCAATGGTTGATTAGTACGGAATAGGTAAGGATACTCATCGACGGACTCAATAAGGAGCGGACCACTGCGACGCCAAGCTTGGAGGCGCTGAAGGAAAGGATCACCCCGCGTGGGATTGAACTATTATACAGAAAGATACTGGCGCCGTTCGGATTACTGCCCGGTGCATGATCTGCGTTTTTTTAAACGATGAGACATGGATAATAATAAGCGAAGATATTCAGGATCTAATGTGTAACGAAAACGACAAGAAAAATTCAAGAGAAAACTGGGATGAGTTGAGACGATAGTGCAGAGAGAAGAGGATTGCGCTGAACTTGACTGAACAGGTTCTCTCCTATTATGGATAATATTCACATCTGCTGTACACAATTTTCCATAAACCAGTATCGCATGCATGGAAATACGATGTCGCACATAATGTTCGGCAAGTTCATCTCTGTAAATATATCAGCTTTTCGGGTTACTTGATATATTTTCTAAAATAAAAGGCTTCGAAATCAACAGAAAACATTAACTCACACCCTTCACAATTTGACTTACCAACCCGGTTAACACCAGGCATATCCAGGTGTGCACATGGCGATAACCATGGCGGACGATTGGTGGTGCGCCAGGAACAGCGCCAGAAGAAAGAGGAAGGGACGTCAGAGGTAACGGCGGGAACACGCTGGGGGCACAGAGCCGGCAAAATACGTCGGGTGAGCACGTAGGGGGACAAGCAGACGATCACAAAAAGTGTGAGCACCTCAGAGTGTGAGCGATTGCGAAGCGATAGCAGGGACAAAGTACAGGCAGTGGCAGAAGCAACGGCTCCTCGATACGAAGAGGAATGGCCCAATTCTGACGGCAACTAAATCGCGGCCCCACCGAATGGTCCACTCTCCTTTCTGATCTCTCTTTCATGGCTCATCAAGTACGGTTGCATTTGGTAAATCTACAAAGGATAGAAAGTTTTGGACTCGGATGAAAGGCAAATAGATACATAAATACACCGTCTTGTGCCATGCATGTGGCATTTACTTCATCATCGTGAGTGAAAATTCCTCCGACTTCTATTTCCCTGACCTTTTAACTTCAATTTTGGAAAAATGATTTTATCAGTCCTACTCCTTCTACGCATACTCATCATTTTGAAATGAGTAAAACTGATTTCTTTATGAAGATAGACAAGGGCATGGTGCTGATGAACATGGCAGTCTTGCGTCCACACGATATATAATTAACTAGCTGCGAAGGGTCCGGGATCCTTCCGAATTGCAAGCAGCTATAAGTAACGGATTTCCTCCAACTTGGCAAAAATGATACAGTTGGAGCTCAGAACAAGAGGGAGCACAGCATCCCGTTGAAGAACAACATAAAGACTATGTTATCACGGGCATGAAAAGGCGAGTATATTATCCTGCATGATATCACTGCCAGGATGGGTGGACACATCAAAATCAATGAGTTCAACCACAAACTGATTCCTCAATAACATTGGTCCATCCTATTCATCACACCCATTCGATCCACTCAGGTACTCTTCTTCATCACCCATGGGGTGTAAGCAAGGCCTTTACCCCCCCCCATTTTTGTCTCATAAGAGGAACCTGCTGAGCTTCTCGAGACACTACTAGCGGATATTTCATACTGTTGTCCTCAAGTTTAGTTCCTGAATTGATTGATACATGAGACGATCGTTTTTGTAATCATCTTCACGAAGAGTTGTCCGTACAATTATTACCTGTGAACTGCAATCTCTATAGCATCATGATTTTGTTACTGTATCAACGGCTTCATATTGCATAATTGTTAGAATCGGCCTAAGAGGACAAGAGCTTGAGAGATTTGCTCTTTCCACGATGCTCCGATTCTGTCCATCCAATCTCCTACCTCAATTCGTCATTGGATGCATTTGCACAGTACAAGTGAAAACGGACACATGGCCCAATAAGAAAACACGTAGCAAACTGGGTGGAATCGCTGGACATGGTCAAACTATAGATACTTTGTTACTCAGAGTAAAACGTGTATAGCCCTTTTGACACCTTCTTTGTATTAATCCACACATACGTACATAAAAAACTCTCTCTCTTTCTGACACAGGTGTGGAGTGGAGAAGACTCCAAACAAGAATTTTTTCCTTTGCGGGAACACTCGTAGCTATTGCTTTTAATCGGGCTCATATGCCCAACGAGCGGTAGGGGCGCACTCCGGGCTGGCAACCTCCTGCTACGATTTCATGACTTTGCCATGTTCTCACTTTTTCCTTCTTCTAATGTATCGCCTCTTACCTTTTTGCTTCTGCTGCTGTTGTTGTTGCCACCATAGATCTGCGTCACTTGTTTCATGCGTTCGTACCAGTGATCGGCCGCGCATAGGCTTCCATTTTAAAAGCAGACTATCTCAGTAATATATTTTTTCTATTGTTAAACGAAAATAAACTATGTCATGTGGTGGCTAAGTATGCATGGATAATTTCCGCGCCGCCCACCCCCTTTCCCCTGATGACATTTAATTTATCATGCGCATGAAATTTTAGAGCTTACAAAAGGGGAAGGGAAGAGAGGGCGGGAGCTTTGCTCTTTGTTCTTCATTTCCATTAACAAAGAAATTATCTCTATGGAGTAAAATGCCACTTGGGATGTGCTAGTACACCAATGAACTTAACACACGCACCCGTATATTGGGTACCTAACCAACCTTGGAATATCCCAAAACAGAAAGCATCGCAGAGAGCTTGCCGAAAAGGTAAATGCGAATTTTAAAGGTTCTAGAGAGCTTATTTACATGCATACATTAATGAGAAACGCCTGTAGATATATGACATCGCAAATCCTTCGACGAAATATGGTTCGTTTTCAATCTACTGAATTTCTCATTCTTTTTTTATTATTCCTCATGTATAAAAGTTATTGCTCATAAAAAGATATATTTAGCGAACCTATTCGATGATATCTACATATCTAGTCTTCCTTTGAGGTAAAGATATATATATGTCGGGAGTTGGGAGGAATAAGATCATAAGATCAATTATTGCTTATCGCTCCTTCTTTGGTGGATAAACAAGGGAAAGAGGCGTGATCGGCAGTATCTACCGCTCTTCCCTCTTCATCAATCTTAGCAACTATTAAGAAATTACAATGAAAAGAAGAGAACACGGGCCAAAGGGGAATGAGCGCAGTAAAGCCTTAGGAGGGAGAGAAAACGTGATTGCATGGATGTGGACACAAATAAAATTACTTATTCATTGCATCCATGAAATATATTTCTGAATCTAATGTGTGTTAATGACCATGCATCTTGCGTATATGTATGTGTGCGTGTCTGCAGCACAAGCACGTATGACTGCCTTCGGGGTGTCTCTCTCTCTATATAGTCAGCATTGTTCTCCATCGCTCCAACAAGCGACAACTAAAGCCCCACTAGTCCTGCCTATTGAGGGAGTCTGAATGTCCTCGCTATGGGTTTCCTCCATGATCTCGCATGGCATTCCCCTCGCCCATTTCCTCTTTCTACCCCATCCCTGCCCATGATGACCACCACAAGGGTCGTGTGTGCGCTCCAGGGGTGCCTGTGGGGAATACCCAAATTAGGAAAATCTCACTCGTACCTGATGGATATAATCTTTGCCTCGCTCAGACTCCCCTAACCCTCGCCCTTTGCAAATGCTCCTTAAGAGCGTGTAGATTACAAAGAACCACAGCTACGCACCAGGCGCATCCTATTACTTTTCTTTCTCCTCTTTGTGCGCCGAAATAATAACAAAATAAATTATCTCCTATACGCCCGAGATACATCTTTCCTCTCCTCCTTTTTAAAAAGAGCGCGCGATGAAGAATCAACATTCTATACATAAATAGAGCCCTGTTGCACTTTTTTCTTGCCATTCGAACCACAGACACTTATTTCGTTTTGCCACACGCAGAAAAAAAATGCCTAAATGGTCGATTCTGATGAATCGCTTCAACGTCAACTGTGATACGCCTTCCACGCTATGCAACGACCGACGGCCATCCCACGCAAGTAGCTTTAATTCAACCGGGACGAGCTCAGATAGTTGGAGTGTCGATTCTGCAGGCCGCAAAAACTCGCTCGCAAGCACGAGCAGCAGCAGCAACAACAACACAAAATATCTCGGGTTATCATCCTTATTTCGGCGGCGCGGGTCAAACACGTCTACGTCCACATCCTTGTCCTCTCTGACCATCGAAGAAGAAAGTAACCAGCACGAGAACACCTACGAGAAGAGCATCCGGACTCTAAGAAATCTGTGCGAATTGGCTTTGGATGAGGTAGGCTGCAAGAAGCAAAAAAAGCAGGTTGCTTCAACATCAACAGCTTCCCGGCGCGCACATCATCGCTAACCTACTCTTGATTCCTGTAGATCAAGTACGCACAAGATTCGTGGGGCACAATGTACTACGCGGGTGACCGCATGGCAGCCCAAGAAGCCATGGATAACTGCACCAGCACGTTCATGGCACTTCAGAAACAGACCATGGACGAGTCCATCCGTTCCCTGCTGCAATCCGCCATGACCGCTCGGCTCATTCATCTTCAAACAAAGTTCGATGCTCTGCCTCGGGAGGATAAGGCTTAAACGAAAAGAAAAAAAAAAGACTTCCCACGCAAATCTCTTTGTACATATACGAAAATTCAACCCCACGCAAAAAACTCATCATCTCTTTTTACGTCGTAATCACCCATCCTACTCGCTTTTGCGCGGTTCCCACGCTACATACGCTTTGTGTATGCGTATGTGTATGTGTGTGCGTGTCTGCAGATGTACACTAATCTTCTCATTCAACCTCTATGCAAGCAAGCAAGTAATAATAATAATAATAATATAACTCCAAATCGCTTTTTTGAATTTCGCCTCTAGGCGATCTAGGCGGGAATGGGTCATGTGTTCAAGACACTCGCATAAACATGATCCATTTGTATGTGTGTGTATATGTGCGTACTTGGTTACGCTACCTCTTTCTCTTCCCTTGTTGCTTTTTCCCCTCCCATTAATAAGTTTTCTCATGAAGCTCTCTGAACTACCCATCGACATTATCGATCAGATTCTATCTCTTCTTCCTATAGCGTCGCTTTTGGGTCTGTCAGAAACATGCTGGAAGCTTTACACACTTTGTAATGCCGACTGCGTATGGCATGGACGAGTCACCACCGACTTTGGCCTTGCTCGGTTCATGCACCAACTTCCGTATGGATCTTCTAAACAGTTTTATCAAGCGCTAGCCGGTGCGCTCCAGACATTCGCATGGGGGGAGAACAGTGATAGGCAGCTCGGCTTCGGTGACCAATACAACCCTTTCCAACACATGTGCGTATTTGGCGGAATGAAGAGAAAAAGGACTAAAGAGGAGAGGGGATATGGCCTATCTCAGTTATAAGACCATCCGTATTCATTACATCATGGACACCCCTCGCTCTCCTCGCTGCCTCACTCTGGAGAGAGTGAGAGTGAGAGAGAGACTGGGTGCATCGTCTATGTAGGTTTCTGAAGCAGATCCATTTTCCCCGGGAACTGCGTGCGATGCGAGGGAAGGCTATTGCCAAACTTGTTGCAGGCGAAAAATCCTTCCATGCCCTTGACCGACGCGGCCAGGTCTGGATGTGGGGATTGGTAAAGCGAAAAAGAACCCGTTAACCTAGAGATAAAAGACCCATGCTAAGGAAGGGGAGAGGGAGCATTGCCCTAATCCTCTTAAAAGATGCAAACACGCATAGCAGAAGACACACCGAGCCTTGTCCCAACACAACCCTACCAGATGGATGATCTTCCTTCAAGCATCACATCCATTGCCAGCAGCAAATTCCACTGCATTGCCGCTGACCGTGTCTCGGGTAGGGCTTGGCACTGGGCACATGGCCATGCGCCCCGAGAACTTGCACTGGTCCAGCCAATCCAGCAGGTCGCAGCCCACCGGTCTTTTTCAACCCTGCTCTCTTCCCAGGGCATCATCTGGTTCGTGCCGTCTCCGCCTCTATCTCCGTCACAGCCTGCCGTCTTGACATCCTCAACCCCAGCCGATCCCTTCACGCATCTCGCAGGCATGCTCGACAGCGGGATCGCCCTGACGCGATCAGGTCGGGTATTTCGGATCTCTCCTCGCAGCAGCAGCAGCAGCAACCACAACCGCAGTGATACACAGAATGACGGTGTCAAGGTGTCAATGGACGGATTTGCATCGGCCATACAGGTCCATGGCCGGCCTGTGTCGCTCTCGGCACACTTCCATAACTTCGCTATATGCACAAGATACGGCAGCGCTCTGATTGGCACACAACACCAACGCCAAGCCGAGCAACCACTGCGCATTCTTCACCTCAACGGCCAATCAATTGTCAAGATCATCTTTGGCATGTGAGTCGAGGTGTGCGATGGAGAGACACGCGTCCTTTTTTTTTGAGGCCGAGTTTTTCATCTTGGTTGCAATAGTCATCATTACGGCGCCCTAACGGATCAGGGAAGGCTGTTGACATGGGGTCAGCATCACTCGGGCGCACTTGGCCGCGGATTCGATGGTATGGGCGAGGACGAAGGGGAAGAACAGGAAGTCCCCAAACTGGTGGATAAACTCGCCAACATGTTCGTCATCGACGCAGCCTTCGGCGCAGATTATTCCGGATGCACCGCGTTTCCCCGTGAGTTATTGCAAAAAATAACATCGTCGTAGAAATAGCGGATTTTATTTTTTATCAAGCATTTCTTTTTGTACCTGCAATCAGCAGAAGATGAATCTGATATTTTCGTAATTTACTCCTCGCGTTCTTTGCGTTTCCTCGTCTGCTTGCCTTTTCCTTTGTCCTGGGATGACGAACTCGATTCTGCCTTGACATGAGTTCGCTCCTCGTTCTCCTCTTCTTCTGCATCAAAGTCTTCCTCATCATCATTGTCCTCTGAGCTGCTCTCCTCTTCGTCATCCACGAAATCTTCGTCTTCCTCGCTATCATATTCGTCCCCGTAATTTGCGTCCATGAATTCGGAGAGGATCTTCTTCGGATCTTTCTTTTCGTCATCATCGTCGCTGTCGTCATTATCATTCTTGCCTCCGCTTTCTTGTTGTCTTACAGAGGCCTTGCCTTTGCCCTTGTCCTTAACTCCTGACGACGTAGCGCTCTTCGTGGTCTCCTGTTTGTTCGAGGTATGTGTTGTTTCTTTTGAGTTTCGAGCGTCAGAAGCTTCCGCAGAATCGGCTTCCTCATTGTCATCATCGTCGTCTTCTTCGTCGTCGTCGTTGTCGTCGTCTTCAGATATCTCGTCATCGAACATGGAGGTCATAGGGGGTGATTTGGTAACCTTTGCCTTCTTGGCCGGCTGCTGCTGCTTGAGCATCTTGCTCACTGCACTTTTGACACTCTCAATCACTTCCTCGCGGTCTTCCAGGAACTGATTATCATCAAAACGAAACTTCTTGGGTTCGCGCTCCTTAAGTCCTTCCTCAATTTTCTTCTGAATTCGTTCCTCTCGTTCTCGTTCGATTTCGGGTAGTGCTGCAAGCGCTTCTTCACGTCTTTTTTTCGTATACAACAAAAAAAAAAGATAAGGATGAGTAAAGCTTAAAAACCCCCCTCATCTTTTCCCTCGCTCTTCACCTTTTGTTTTCATTCACCGTACGGATGCGTCTGCCCTGGAGATCACGACAGGCCTCAAAATTCGTCGTCTTTTGTGCATTCATGCGACCGCCCTGGGCTCGCAGCATCGATCCAAAACCGCCCTTGCCACCACGCAAGCGCAGCGAAAGATTGAGAACTAGCGGTCCGTGTGGATCACCAAACAAAAGATCGTCATCTTGCAATGGCCGGCCGCCCAGAGTACTGATCCGTTGATCGGCCATATCAATGTGTGTCATTCCCTCAAGCCTGACCTTCAGATCTTGAATGGTGTGATCGTCAGTGGGCTCAAAAGAGAGACAGAGCGGCCCACGGCCGCCAAACATGTTTATAATGGCTTGATGATTATGATGCATGTCGAATGTGAACAGATGCGGAAATAACAAAAGACAAGGAAGGAAGAGAAGGAGTAAGAAGATGGTGGGGGAATTTCTTTTTTTTTCCCTTGCGTCTGCCGGCTGATCACTGGCTCAAATTGATTGGTAGCTGTGTTTTGATGACGTTTAAGGCAGGTGTGGATGGATCAAACAAACACAGATGCGTGCCGAGGTTTGGCCACGAACAACTGATGTTCATGACAAACGGTATATATATAAATAAGATTAAATCTGTAAAAGTCCTCTTTTGTTGCGAGTAGGAAAAACACGGAATTCTTTGAATACTCGTTGCGCAAATAATGCAAATGGCTACTGTTGGAACAAAATAAAAGAGGGCATTATGCGTAAAGGCGCCATTGTGTCACAACAAGGAGAGGCTCTGTTAGTAGAATAGTGGTTTCTTAGATCAACCATGTTCACGCGAGGTACGATGGATATTCCATTCGAAAGGGAGGAGAGAGAGGGAAAGAGACAGAGAGGTGTGCCCAGGACAACGAACGGAAGATAAACGTTGCCCGCTTCTGTGACTCAAAGCATCTCCTCCCGACACGGACCTAAAAAATTAGAAAACACATGCTTTTGCGTGCGTTTTGTTCTCACCGCCGGGTTTCCACGGTTCTTTCTCGTGTTCAATCGCAACGTCCTCAGACACAGGGTCTCCTAACAATAGCGCGTCTTTTGACAACCATGCCTGCCTCTATTATCGACGGAAAAACCATTGCACAGCATGTGTTCATCCCCATCCTTGACCATTCCTGCTTTATGCTTTCTCCGCTCATTCCTATTCACTTAGATCTGTGCGCAACAAGGTGAAGGAGAATGTCGCTGCCACCAAGGCCCAGTTCCCGCATTTCAACCCCCATTTGGCCATTGTCCAAGTGGGTGAACGAGAAGACTCCAGTTTATACATTCGCATGAAGGAGCGTGCTGCCCGAGAGGTAAGTATATATATATATATAAACGGGATGGTGGGGTGGAAGTAGCGGTGGGCGTCTTACGCCTATTATTTTGTTTCTTTTTTAGGCCGGCATCGATTTTAGTTTGCAGAAGCTGCCTGAGACGATATCCCAGGCTGAGCTGCTGCAGAAGCTCAAATCGCTCAATGACGACTATCGTGTCCATGGTATCCTTGTCCAGATGCCCTTGCCTTCGCATATCGATGAGACTGTGGTGGTTGAAGCTATTGATTACCAAAAGGATGTGGATGGGTAAGTACATGACAGATCAAAAGCCGTGCGGGCGCGCCCTTGCTCACGTATTTTGTCCTTTTTTTTGGGGGGGGGGAGAACAGCTTTCATGCTGTCAATGTCGGCAACATGGCCAAGAAATCTGCAGAGCCATTGTTTTTACCTTGCACCCCAAAGGGTATCATTACACTCCTTCATTCGACTGGCATCGATATCGCCGGAAAACGCGCTGTGGTGCTGGGTCGCAGTGACATTGTTGTACGGCAAAGCAGCTGGGAAAATATGCACATTGGGGTTCGGCTGATGTACCGGAATTTTTAATCTAGGGTGCCCCTGTTGCTACACTTTTGACAGGTGAAAATGCCACCGTCACACTCTGCCATTCCAAGACCCGGGACATTGAAAAACTTGTAAAGTATTATGGGAGGAAACAGAAAGCGGTTGCTTCAGAGGCTCTTTATTTGTATTTATGCTTACCGGAAGGGAACTGTATGCCTGCAAAAAAATGTATATATGACGGCTAGGTCAGGGAAGCGGATATCCTTGTGGCTGCTATTGGCAAAGCCGAATTCGTGAAGGGCGACTGGATCAAGCCTGGTGCTGTTGTTATTGATGTCGGCACGAATGCTGTTCCTGGTATGGCGATGGCTATATATATATATATATATATATATATACTCAAAGAAATGGATGTATTAGATGCTACCAAGAAGTCAGGTATGCGCTGGGTAGGTGACGTTGAATATGCGGCCGCGGCCCAGGTGGCTAGTGCCATCACTCCCGTCCCAGGTGGAGTTGGTCCCATGACTGTTGCGATGTTGATGGAGAACACCTTCAGCAGTGCCAAGCGCTGGTTTGATTTGAGCCGCATGCGCAATATCTCTCCGCTCTCATTGGATCTCAAGTCGCCTGTTCCCAGTGATATTGATATCGCCAGAGAGCAAACTCCTAAGAACATTGAGGTGCTTTGCAAAGAGCTCGGTCTGAGTGGTAGCGAGGTTGGTCATTCTCTATTCTATCGTTTGGTCAGCGCGGTGCTAATGTTACACGCATATTTAGTATGAGTTGTATGGTGCGAGCAAGGCAAAGATCAATCTCAACGTGCTTGATCGTCTTGGTTATCGCAAGGATGGTCGTTACATTGTTGTTACTGGGTAAAAAAAACAGTTCCCCCGACAACGGAGATTCCGGTGGTAGATCCATCTAATTCGGATCTTGAATTTCTACACACACAGCATTACGCCGACACCGCTTGGTGAGGGCAAGTCCACGACCACGATCGGTCTCGTCCAAGCGCTCGGTGCCCATCTGAACAAGGTTGCGTTCGCCTGTGTTCGTCAGCCTTCTCAGGGTCCCACCTTTGGTATCAAGGGTGGCGCGGCTGGTGGCGGATATTCCCAGGTCATCCCCATGGACGAATTCAATCTCCATCTGACCGGTGATATCCATGCTGTCACGGCTGCGAACAACTTGCTGGGTAAGACGGTAGAGAAAATTTAGAAGTGAACGTAGCGCATAATCAGGGTGTTGACCTTGTTTTTCTTTCCGGGGCGGGGGAATTAGCTGCCGCTATTGATGCTCGCATGTTCCATGAAAATACCCAGTCAGATAAGGTAAATCAGTGAGGCAAGGTGGTTGGTCTTCCCGCTCACGTTAATTTATGAAAACTTCGAACAAAGGCCTTGTTCAACCGACTCTGCCCTGCCAAAAAGGGTGTACGAAAGTTTGCTCCTGTGATGCTCAAACGCCTTCAGGTCTGTTAACTTGATGCTGTGACCGGAGAATGAATGAATCAGTCGCGGCTCATGGTGCTTTATGTGGATAGAAACTTGGCATCAACAAGACCGAGCCTAGCGAGCTCACGGATGAGGAGATCAGACGATTTGCCCGCCTCGACATTGATCCTGCAACAATCACCTGGCAACGTGTTGTCGATATCAATGATCGGTTCCTGCGCAAGATAACGATCGGGCAGAATGCGACCGAGAAGGGCCAAGAACGTACGACTGGGTTCGATATTGCAGTTGCTAGTGAAGTGATGGCCGTGCTCGCGCTTGCGACAGATCTCAAGGACATGCGCCAGCGCTTGGGCAATATGGTCGTTGCGAGCAGCAAGAGTGGCCAGCCTGTCACGGCTGATGATATTGGCATTGGTGGTGCGCTTACAGTGCTGATGAAGGATGCGATCAAGCCGAACTTGATGCAGACCCTGGAGGGTACACCCGTGCTGGTACATGCGGGTCCGTTTGCTAACATTGCCCATGGCAACTCGTCCATCCTCGCCGACAAGATCGCGCTTAAGCTTGCGGGTGTCGAGGAAGGGATGGCGCCGGGTTATGTCGTGACTGAGGCTGGCTTTGGTGCTGATATGGGGATGGAGAAGTTCTTCGACATCAAATGCCGAGTGTCTGGACTGGTGCCCGATGCTGTGGTGATTGTGGCCACGGTCCGTGCACTCAAGATGCACGGTGGCGCTCCTGCTGTCGTAGCAGGTAAGCCACTGCCTGACGCTTACACCGAAGAGAACCTCGAGTTTCTTGAGAAGGGCTGCAGCAACCTTGTAAAGCACATTGAAAATGCTAAGAAGTTTGGAATTTCCGTCGTTGTTGCGATCAACCGCTTTACGTGAGTTTGGACCAAACGAAGAAACCGAAAAGAATATCGCTCATTCCTCTACTAATTAGTTCGGATACGGATGCTGAAATGGATCTGGTGCGCAAACTATCGCTAGCAGCAGGTGCAGACGATGCAGTTGCATGTGACCATTGGTCTCGTGGAGGCCTGGGTGCAGTTGATCTCGGCAAGGCGGTAATCAAGGCCTGCGAGAAAGACAAGCAGTTCAAGTACCTCTATGACCTTGATCTCCCCATTGAGAAGAAAATCGAGACGATCTGCAAGGAAATTTATGGCGCTGACGGTGTTGAGTTGAGTGACCTTGCTAAGTCCAAGATTGAGACCTATACCCAACAAGGATTCGGCTCTTTGCCTATTTGTATGGCCAAAACGCAATACAGTTTCAGTCATGACCCCGAGCTCAAGGGCGTCCCTACCGGTTTCACTGTACCCATCCGCGATATCAGGTAAGAAAGGTGGGATTATGGGTTAAAGAGAGAAGGCAGTTTTACTAAGCATGGACATGGACACACACACACACACGCACATATCAATACGGTCTTCGTTATTCGTCGAATGATAGGGCTTCTGTCGGCGCTGGATTCTTGTATCCTCTGGTCGGCGCGATGCAGACGATGCCCGGTCTTCCCACTCGGCCCTGCTTCTTTGACGTTGATCTGGATGATGAAGGAAACGTGGTCGGTCTGTTTTAAATTATCTTTTTTATCTTTATGATTAAAAAGCGGTGCAGCATGCCATGTACAATTCACAAGTTGAGTTCTTTTATTCCTTGCTCCTTCGTTTTGGATTGTGTGTCGTTTGCTTAATACGCAGTCAATGACCCAACGCTCAGCGGCACAACATTTGTTTCACCAAGGTCATCAAAACAATGTCCAACCGACCCGAACATTTCGGGCAGAACAAATTAAATATGCTACAGTACGTAGCCTTTTAGATCATATGAGCTTCTATACAGTGTGTGCTTGTGTGGGAGAATGAGAGTGGGAGAGTTCCAAGAGGAAGATGCTACAATGTGTTATGCTGGGAAAGGGAAGCCATTCTTTTTTCTACGCACATGATCTTTCTTTGAGCGCCAGCGAAGATACGTCGATAAGATTTTAGTTTCCGCGACCACGACGGCCCAAGAGGCATGAGAATAGAAGGGGAACCTATCAATTCCGGCTAAGGGTGGTGTGTTCTATTAAGCGCGCGGAGCACAGAAGACAAGACTAGGTTTTTCATTCCCGTGATTCTGAACACTCGACTGCTTCCGTGAAGCGCTGTACCACACGATGCACGCATTCCCAAGCGCGAGCATATGAGGTTCCAGTGATACAGAAAAGCACTCACCCACACGCCTTTACTATTTTCCCGGCTCGCTGGCGCTCTCTCTTTTTTTTGGGGGGGGGAGGGAAGGTGGAACGTAGCGATGAAGGAAAGAAAGCGTGGGTGAGAACAAGGAGGTTGTCGTCCTATTGACCCGCCAAGGATTCAATCGGCGCATGGTAACGAAGGATCATGACGCAAATCACTCCGCTGCGCGACGCCAAAGCAGACGCAAGATACAGATTTGTAATAACAGCATGATGCATGTCATGACGTTGGGTATTTCTCTCTTTCTCTTTCTCTCTCAAGGATCACATATTTGTCCTCCTCGTCTTCTATCGTTCTTCTTGTTCACGTGCTATCTTGTATCGTTTGGAATTTTGTTACAAAATCGGTTCAGTCTTTGTCATCCTCTCCACAACACTCCCCCTGTTTTTAGCTATGTAGATCTAGCTTGGTGTCGACAATGAATTCTACTCAGTCTGGTATCAGGATTTGTATTTGTATAAACAATCCTTAATAACGGTTTGCCATTCACCTATTTTACCGGATTTTAAAAACAAGATATTAAAAGAGGTTGTCTTGCGCGCATTACTGCGCAGCAGCGGAGCCGACAGCGGATGGCACATGGACTTAGTAGGCAATTGCCTATTCAGGAACAAAGAGAAGGATCTTTAAAGAAGATTTTAGAGAAAAGCGCCTGATTCTGCTTTTTTAACTCGCAGACAGCTCTAACCTAACGATGTGAGAGGAGAGAGACGAAAAATGTATTCCTTCATGAAGAGAGAGAAAGAAAAAAATTATTTTTCTGCGGTTAGCGAGCGAATATGGCAAGATTAGCCATTCTAGCTGATCTCCTCGGGCTTCGTGTGTTATGAAGAGCAGTAACGGATGAAATGCAAGTTTAATACGAGAATAACCAGGAACATTCATGTCAGGAATAGTTCCCTATTTGAGAACTAAATCCCGTGGCGGATCTCTTGGGCACGAGACCTGACCGGCTAATCAGATCTACGGGATCTTCCGTCCTACTTTTTAATACTTCAAATCTCTCTATATTTTGCACCATCCTGCTTGACTTCCCAAGGCTAGACTTGACCATACATGTTTATACTCTGTAGCATCATCACAGAAGACTATTATTGACCAAATTCTTTAATGATATCTCGGAATTCCTTGGCATCTACGAGCTCTGGGAAGCGTTCGGCTGAATAAACAAGTGTGGGAAAAGATATAAAATTGATTTGGGCCACTTTACGGCAGTTCCCGGCTCACAAAGAAGTTTTTGGAGAACGAAATAGTCATAGGACCTGTCGTGCGTAGCATTTTTTTGGGGGGAGGAAGGGCGGATGCAAAGAGGTTAGAAGGACGGGACGAGAGCAAGATTAGAAGGAAAGAGTATGTGCTTTCTGAGATCCATGTTCGTCTACTATCGGTCAATACAGGGGCATGAAGAGTTGGCTTATCATAGTGGTTATAACGCGCTGATATGCTTCCATAGACCGAGGAGCGCTGATGGAATGGATGCCGAGATGTGATGGCGCAGGGCCTTTTCACAACAAAGCCAAGTGCAGCTCCCCCACCCTCCGCCCAACAGCCCCCCCCCAAAACCAAGCATTCCCTCGTCCACCCCCCAGCTAGCTTCAAAAACAATGAAAGCCAGCCAATGGGATTCAAGAAAGGATCCAAAGAGCGGGTTGGCCTCGTGGAGCCAAAAGATCGCGCCATTGTCTACAGATTTTAATCTCTGGTTATTAATAGCGACATAGCAGTTAATAGAAGGAGGGGTAACATAAAGCATCGGGGTTAGGGGATTAAGAATATTAATATTAATAGCATTGGATTAACGAACGGATCTCCACAGCTGAGTCAAGGGCCCGTTTGTTATTGGGAGACGGGCGTGGAAAGGACAAGTCCCTGTAATTCTAGCGGACAAGGCAACACAGAATTAATCAATCAATATAAGTTTTGGGTGGGACGAATCGAGCGACAAAAGGAGCCATATTGAATGGAGAAATTCGGGGGAGCGGGGAATAGGTGTGAGTGTGGAAATGCAGCATTAACAGGCACTAGACGGGTGGGGGAGCAGCGGACGATGGGAATGCCTCGTCGGTTGACAGGTGAAAAGGGATAGAAGGCCGTCTTTTTTCGCGAGTGACGAAGCTGAGAAAGGCAAATCGAGATTAGAGTGACTCGGGAAGGACTCGCTATTGAGTAGTACATCATTGGTAATAGAGTGGGTCTCTGATCGCTTGAACGGGTCCCTGTTTTACTTCGTTGGATATTGACGAATAAGATGGTCTATGTGGACCGAGATAAACAATTCGGGTTGAAGAAGTGCACTAAAATGAATGTTTGGGCCTGTGTTCATTCCGGGTTTGTCATTCTGTCCGGACAACGGGAAAGAGGAAACCCACCAACCGTCACCCCCATCTTTTTCACCTTGCGGACAGGCTGGCTTTCAACATGGCAATAACGTCAATGTAATGTAGATTTTACTTCATCTCTTGAAGAATAAAACGAGCATTATCTACAGTCTCCGATGGACCCTTCGAACTATTGTTGTAATTCAAAAAAGCGAGCGGAAATCAAAGGGGTGCGAGGGGTTCAATCCAACGTGGCTGTTTCACATGTGGGGGAGGGGCCTGCTTTTTTCGTAAAAAAAAAACAAATGTGGCGTGAGGGTTTTGCCGTGGGCCTGAGCACTGGAGTTTCAAAAAATGAGGTGAGGAGAGGCGGGCCAATCAGATTTAGGCATGAACATGGGGGGCCCAAAGTGGCATGTTTAAACAAAACCCAAACCAATATATAGGTCCAGAACAATTCAGATGTCTCCCCTCTTTTCGCGTATCGTGACTCACTCACTCACACTCACTTATCTTCTAAAAACATTCTCTATCAAATGATGGACGACACTTTCGAGTCCTATCTTGGAATGCGTCCTCCAGCTAATGACGAACACAGACGATCTTCAAACATTTTGGAAAACCATTTATCACCCCAGCTATCATTGGAGTCATCTGCAAGCGGTGGTCACCAAGCCGCAGCCTCCGACTTTTCATTAGATGACTTGGAAGGCATGTTTGATTGGGAGCATTCCTCCCATCACTTTCCCTCTCCATCCTCATCCTCCACTCTTTCACCTCCCACAGACCATTTGTTGCAGCACGACGACGTGCCCACCGAGGCCCAGAAGGCCTTTGGTAGCGGATACTTCCATCCCACCGCCACCAACGTTTATGAAAACTGCTTCGCCGAACCGTACTCACTTACCGGACCAATGCCCGGTATTGCCATTCCCGCCACACCGCTCGCAGACGCCCCAACCACCTCTTTATCGCCATCATCATCCTCGAGCACCTCACCTCCAACCTGGCAGCTGCCAACTTTTCCACCTGCAACGGCTGCTGCCCTTGCTCCTCCCGCAAACTCTCAGCTAGACCGTGGTAAGTCTTTCTTGTCACCTCTCATATGGACGCAAAGAAAAGTATGAGGCTCAAAAGAATGCCTTTATTAGATGAGCGGTCGCCAGCGATGAAAAGGAAACGAACCAGTTCAGGTAACATGGACTTTTGGCAGCTTGAGCCCTCGCAACAAATCAAAAAGGTCGCACACAATGCTATCGAGCGGCGATATCGGACCAACATCAACGACCGTATCAATGATCTAAAGAACGTCGTTCCTGCCCTCTATAAGGCCAGGGTTGGCGACAAGGACGGCGACGACGGTGGCGATTCAGATGAAGATTCCGGAGAACAGGAAGTAGTTGACGGCATCGAGGTCGCCAAGAAACTCAACAAGGCCACCATTTTACGTAAGGCCACCGAGTACATTCTTTTCTTAAGACGAAGCAACGAGCTCGCAGACCGCGAAAACCAAATTCTGCAACACATCATCGGTCAAATGCCCGGCGGTCAACAAGTCCTTAGCGAATTCATGGCTCAGAAGCGTGAATTCCACCAGCGCGAGCAGGAACGTCTAGCGCGCGAGCGCAAAGAGGCGCGTGTGCGTGAGCAAATCCAGCGCCAGGAACTTCTGAAGGAACGTGCTGCCCAACGTGCTGCACTCGCGCAGCTGCTCCCTAAGCGTGAGCGCCGTCCTTATCGACGAAGAAAGAAATCGGAGGACCAGCAGCAACAACAGCAGCAGAACAAAAAGTCGGCTGCTAACAATGCCAAAGACCAGGGTTCCAACAGAATGTTCATGGCCTTGTACCTCTCTGTCGCCTTCTTCTCCACCTCCCCCTTCGATCGAAACGGCGCTAATGCGAACGCCCTCCACCACTCAAATCACCAAAATTCCCGCATCGTCTATAGCGCAGCCAACGGTGACAATGGCAGCGCAGCCCTTTCGGGTTCTAGCTTGCGCAGCTTCTTCTTCAGCTCCAGTAGTTGGTAAATCCATCCAGAGCAACCTGTCCCGTCCCTCAGATTACTCAATCTGCTCTTCTTATGTAGGATCTGGTTCCAGGTGTTCATGTATGCCATCGGTTTCTTCTACTTTTTTCTTTTGCCGTGGCTCAACCGTCCACCCCGCCGTACGAGCAAGAAGCAACACCATCTGCACCACCACTACGCCGCAGAGGTTGTAACATCTTGGAATGAGCTCTATGAATCTGTTGTTCAGCTTGTTTCCATGAGCCGCTCTTCGATTGGGCTCGTGTATGAGACTCTGTATGATCTATCCTTCCTTCCTTCCCTCTTCGCTTCCGCTAGGGTCAGCAAGACCGAACTGAATGATGCTGCCGCCTGGACTCGTCTTTGCGAGATGCAGTGCCTTGGAGGTATGTCGCTCAAACCACACATGGGCGTGCATTTCTTTTGGCTGACGTCGACATTTATTTTTCTTCCTTGAATAGCTGATCCTTCGCTCAGCCGACTCCAGCTCCTTCGTTCGTGCGCCGGTATGCTCTCTCGCATCCACTTGCTCAAGCGTGAACATGGTCTTGTCACGCCGCACACGCTCAACCGCGTACACACAGCAGCAGCCATTCAGCTCGAGCTTGCGTTTGGCAAGAATCCAGTGTCACGCCACCTCGTCTCGCGCCGGCCAACCGACCAAGTGATGGCGATGCTGGCAACGCGCTGCGGTGGTGGTTGTCCTAACGTGTTCTACTCGTTCGTGCTACCTTATCTTGTCACGCCGTTCGACTGGACTGCTTACTGGGAAGCCCTGGGCATGCTCCAGTCCAAATATACCCAATGGATCATGATGCCATCCGATAACAGTATCTTTGACACCACGATCGCCTCCGATTCCTCCGCAGTCCCGTCCATGATTACCTGGTGGACCCATCTCGGCGCATGCCTCGTTGACAATGATAACAAGGTTCCTGCCGAAAGCCTCCAGTACTTGGAGGACTTGACCGAAAAGGACGAGTTATGTCCGTCTTCGTCGCTCCTCAAGCGCCATTGCCATTCCATCTACCATCTCGTCAAGGCTGTTAGTGAGAGCGACCGGTTCGTTCTTGCCCATCATCTCGAGCAGGGTCTCGCGGATGTGAGTGCGTCAGTAGACTGTATCAAGTACCTTTCCCCACCCGTCGACACCATGTCCAATGCCGAGGCCGACCTTCTACATCTATCGACGCTGGCTGTCCACATGTTCGTTTACCGTCGACTCCTCGCCTTCTCTGCAGATAGGTCACTCGATCGCTTCAGGGACTTCCTCGGTGCCCAGATCTCTCGTGAGATGGAGTCTAAGGTCGTACCGGATGAATGTCGTGAAGTCATCGAGACGGTACTCTAAAAAAAAATAACTATCTCCACCGATATCTTCATTTCATCCTTTTTCTTCCCGACCCACCCACCTCCTTTTGTCACTTTGACTTTTTTGTATATCTAACTTCCCGTATCTCTTCTCATCTGCATGTATATCTCATCTCTTTTGTCCCCCTTCTTCCTTCTGTATAGTCACCTGTATGCAGATTTTATCACGATTCCCACCCGCTTTTGCTTCATTCTTCACTTTTTTTTCTTCGCTCAACAAATAGACTCTGTCGCTTTAGATTCAGTTTTTCTTTTTTTTTTTCAAAAAACAAGATGACATCCATGCATTCGCTTTTATATACACCATTTCCCGAAATCAAAGTCGCACGTCACCCAATTCTGAAGTCACCAGACGTCAATAATACAAGTCGCTTCTGCCAAAACTTTTCTGCGCAAGATAACAAATCTAATGTCGCAAATTCATTTCTTTAAAAGTACCCAGCTTTTCGGGATTTTGCCTATACACATTTCACAGTCGGAAATGAACAATTTCTTTTTTTTTTACTACGACGGCCATTGTATTGACTATGCCACCGAAGAGAAAATGTACTCTCCTTAAACCGTCTGTTCTCACATCGTATACCTATCTAGTGTATCTTTCATCAGCAAGTCCGCGTTTGTTACTGCGCATGTCCCGAATTGAGAGAATACAGTCAGCATTCGATTTACCGTTGAGTTCTGGCAGGCCTAAATGCCACTGGCAAACTGACTATCGTTGTTTGATGGAGTAACCCAGACTGGATGGTCGTGACCCCTTTCGGCTATCATAGGGTAGAGGTTAGGTACATTATCCTATTCTCTAACTGTTCAAATAAGAGCTGTTTTGTCTATCGAACCAGCAACCTTGCAAGTAATAGGGCATTGGAAGTCTACAATAGGCTTAGTAGACAGAATTTTCTAATAAATAGATAATCAAATCAAGACTGTACAGCAGGCATGGCAGAGGGCGTTCGTTAACCAAGATTATGGAATCGGATCTGGCGGCGGCTCTTAACATGAAGCATATCTTCCGTGGTCTTCGGGAAGATGGCATCATCCCAACAAGATTTCGGAGAGGCAGTACTGCACAAGTGTCTGCAGCTCGCGGAAGGCCAGGCTCACCTGAATCAGAGCAACAGAACGTGAGGTCACGACGTGCACGCTCAGGCCGATCGAGACGGCCATGAGCCCAACCAATGATTTCCGCGTTAGCTATCGCTGGCGCACTCAGGATAACCACAGCCCTTGAGATAAGCCCTTTTCTGTTGGAAGAACGGTTTGTTGTAAGTTTCACGGGTGTAGTGAAGAAGTAATATATTTAATTCATGAATGAAATGTTTTTACCTATTGATACGTCGTCCTTTTCCTATTTTATACGCCATTGTCTTTATATCTTGTACCAGATTTAAACCTATTGGATTTTTCTCGGCTATTCAGCGTGATATCCATGATCGCAACCTTGATTGAAAAGAAAGTATCTCATTGTGGGTATCTGACTTTGAAAATCCAAGTGAGGAAAGGGGGGATGCATTTACAGTGACACCTCTATCTTCTCCAATTCCTTGTTGAAAATGAAGCACCTTGCACGGCCACTTCCGTTAGAATTTACAATGCCCACAAAGGTGAAAAGTCGGAAGTGTTACCGACACGAAAGTGAGTTGAATTGCGCTCCTGGTTGCTCTATGGCTGCGTCAAAATGCTCATTACTCAACCCTCGTTCTATATTTTAACACCGGCCTGTAGTCCTCGCGAACAAAAGAGGTAATGCAGAGAGACATACATAAATGACATACATGTTGTCTCCGCTGTATATTTTAATGGCGTCCATTCGCCGGCATTAACGCTTGTATTTTTTGTTTTATTTTTTTTTTTGCTGCAGAATTTAATTCGATCACTTCCGGCTCAAGTAAGCAAACGATAAACGATCGCAGTGTATTTTATAACATGTTTGCCGCACTACGCCTCTCCGAGCGGGTAGGGGAATGATCACTGACATGTCATTGTAGTAGACTGCTATTCCAACGCTGATTTTTACAATCCAACGCATGTCCGCCGCCTCTGTCAAGCAATGTATTTAAATCGATACGGAGACAACAAGACAGAGACCATCAGCATTTGCAGCAGCAGCAGCAGCAACAACAGCAGCGACCGCGATGAGAACGATTCATTGACTTCGGGATCATCGCCGGCAAGAGTTGCAGGTGCACAGAGCGAGGAGATAATAGCAGCAGCAGCAGAAGAAGGAGCGTCTATCGTCGATTCTCTGCTAGACGGGCTGGAGTCTCTCACGATTCATGGACGGACTTCGAGCCGTACGCCCGAAAGTTATCAAGGAAGCATTGATAGCCGGGCGCGCGGCATTCGGCTTGCAGAATTAACCCTCGGACCGCCGAAATATGACTTTGATGCGCTTTTCAAGGCAACCGAGTTCGTCAAGAGTCCTGCGCTGTCGCCCTTGACAGACGAGGAAGAAGCACTGGTAAGTTTATATATATATATATATAGGCTATTGCCGGACACCGAGTGAGAGAGAAACTGATTGGTGAATGAAAAACTAGGTGAAGCAGCTGATGCGTCGGGGACAATCAGGAGAAATTGCGCAAAACAAGACAGCCATTGTCGAATACAAAGATATCTACAAGCTTGCACCCGAAACCTGGCTCAATGACGAGGCAAGTTATATATACTACATATTAAGGGTACAACCGATAGTAATCAACGTCGAATGCGCAATATAGATCATCAATTTCTACATGCAGTTGATTGTCGAGCGCGCAGAGAACAATTCGCAATTGCCATCCGTCCACTGCTTCAACACATTCTTTTGCTCGACCCTACGTGATTCGGGATACGCCAAAGTGCGCCGATGGACCAAGCGTGTCGATATCTTCTCCAAGGATATCGTTTTTATACCCATCAACTATTCCTACCATTGGACTCTAGGTGTAATTGACATGAAAGCTCACACCATTCAAGTATATGATTCATTGGGCGGCTCCCATGACAATACGCTCATGGTACGTTCCAACTTACCCGTTACTATGTTTTTTTCATTCATTCCTTTTTCTTCTTTTTCAGTTGCTGAAAGAATACCTCGCAGCTGAACACGAAGACAAAAAGAAGCAGCCAGTTGACTTGTCCGATTGGAAAACATGTTCACCAAAGGTAGAAGAAGAAAGAAGTCTATTTTAGGATCGCACACATTGCGCTGATCACGTCAATTTATCAGGACATTCCTCAGCAACGCAACATGTCCGACTGTGGCGTCTTTGCATGCACGTTTGCAGAACGCTTGTCACGGCGCCACTCTTTTAATTTCTCTCAGGACGACATGAGCCTTATCCGGAAACGGATGATTCTTAGCATTGCACAAAACAAAATCGCTTAATTCCTTCAACCAGATACCTTGTCTATTGCATTTTCTTCTATCTGTACAAACATAATTTCGCCTGTGGTGGTTGGGGGGGGGAGGAGGAGGCGGGGAAGCGGGACGGTTATGCATTAAAAATTAATTCGTTCTCCCCACCCCCACCTGCCTGTGATATTTTTTTCTAATACATCTAGCCCAAAAAAAATGAAGTTTGGATTAAATGTCAGGAAACAGGCTAAACCAAGGCCCATGTTCAGTCGGTCAAATGCGTTTGATCGGTCTGATGATGAAGGAGAGGATGAGGTACAACAGCAGAATGACGGAAGCAGCAAAAAACAACAGCAGCATCGCAGCAATGTGAATCAGCAGCTTACCCAAAGCAGCCGAATGACCAAAAAGGTGGCCGAGCAGCATGCCAAAGCATTAGAAGAGGATGCGCATATTTTTGATTACGATGCCGTCTACGATGATCTCAAGGAAGCTGAGCGTTTGAAGAAAGAGGCTGCCAAAGGGCCGGACACGAAAAAGGCAAATGAGGGGGGAAAAAAGGGCCCGGGAGAGAGGGAAGGGTTGCGGAAGCAGACGTTTTTGTTAACCCTTTCCTCCGCACATGCGCACTCCAGCCAAAGTACATGCAGAACTTGCTGGAGATGGCAGAAATACGAAAAAAGGACCGGTTGATGGCCGAGGAAAAGAAGATTGCACGAGAGCGTGAGGCAGAGGGCGAAATGTATGCCGACAAGGAGGTGTTTATGACAGAAGCGTAAGTAAGAGAGAGAGAGAAGAGAGCCTTCTATTGCTCCTTACAGTACACAATGTAATCTCCCGGTTTGATCTAGATTTAAGAAACAGAAGGAGGAGTTGAAGCGTATCGAAGAAGAAGAAAGAAAGCGAGAAGGTAAACCAGAAACAAAAGACACACACACACACACATATATATATACGCGCGTATACAGGCGATGATGTCCAACATTTGTTTCTAACCCAAAGAGGAGGCCAACAAGAAGAAGAAAATGACCTCATTCTACAAAACCCTCCTGGACAAAAAGAGTGAAGAGCGGATGGCTCTGCTGCAGCAACATGAAAATCAAAAGGGCAACAAGGCCACAACCTCAGCAGCTGCAGCTGCAGATAGCGCCTCGAGCAAAAAGGTGGTGCTGGATATTGAACTGGCCAAACAAGCCGAACGCGAGGGCAAGAGTGTCATGTTGAATGCGAGTAACGAGATCGTCGACCGCCGCCAGCTTCTGAACGCGGGCCTGAACGTGAAGCCCAAGTTTGGCTCGCTCGGGTCATTGGCGGATGAACGGGCGCAAGAGCGACAGCGCGAATACGATGAATACAAACGCAAGAAGATTGAGGAATACGAACGGAAGCGGCGCGGCGGCGGCGACAGCAGCGAGCGGGAGCGATACAGCCGCGAAATCGAGCAGCAAATGCTCGAGACGCGCGAAAAGGAGAAGAAGGCAGAGGAGGAAAAGCAAAAGGAGTTGGCAGAGAAAGCAACTGCGAAACGAACGACGGAGGATGCGGCGATGAGCGCAAGAGAACGATATTTGGCAAGAAAGAAGCAAAAGCTGGAACAAGAGCAGGGCGACCAAGGAAAATAAAATTTTCTTTTCATGTGTGTAAAAGTACGATTAATGCCATTCTTAGGTACTGGGCCTACATATCATCATCATCATCATCATAAATGGGGAGAAGGAGACTTAATAAGTTATCATGCATTGGTTTGAGTCATGAACCCCCACCACCCCCACCACCCATACCTTGGCAGTTCAAACTTGCGGCCCTTAAGCACCCTGTTCGCAGACGCAGTCCTCGTGTAAGTGTACCTTCCACAAACTATTTCCCCACTTATATATATATATATACCTTGTGTAATAGACATAGAAGAAGTCGCTATACAAGGCCGTCTGTAATAAGCCTGCCACCCAGGCAATCCAATCCGAGTATCTGGGCTCGGTGATGTAGCGGTAGATCCAGTTGACGAGGTACAGGCCACGATAGGCCCCGAGAGCAAAAATATAATGGGTGGTGATCGTGTCTGCCTCGCCTGTGCGCTGCAGCATGAATAACTGCGGTAAGATCGCAACCGATTCCAACCAGATTGAGAACGCCCAAAGAATCTACGACAGCCAAGCACCAACCAACCCAGTCCGCACACCCGCGCGCCCCGGGATTGGTTTATTCTTTTGTGAGAGTTGAGGGGGGGATGGTTTGGGGGGGGAGCTGCCATGTCGTGATTTACCTCAAGCACCGAATACTTGTATGGAAATATCAATGCCAGAACAGCGGCTGGAACCAAGAGATACTCAATGCGAAACGTGTCGAACGTGGCGTCATACGTCGCATGGAACTTTCCTGCCATGAGGTACACGACGTATGTCGACGACGCAATGAAAAAGATCTTCATGCAGCTGTTGTACCCAGAATGAAACGTGAAGAACATGTCAAGGTAGCGACTCGCAAAGACAATTAAATACAGCAATTGGGTCTTGAAAGAAATGCCTAAACGATGCCCATCGCATCAATACCATGAACTTCCTTTCCTCTATCCCCAGAAAAAGAAAAACTGAACTCGTGCAACAATGAGCGTGAACTTACCTGCGCACGATCGCGATTGCCTGATTTTAAGCAAAAGAATAAAAATGGATGCCAAATGCATCACATCACCACCCAGTCTAAAGAGATTCATGGAGAATATCTATGTTATAAACAAGAAACAAGAAAAGGCGTTCCCATGGGTAGTCAAGTGCATTCTTTTTTTTTTCTCCGGCAACTTTCATGCAAAATGACTTTCATGCTGAAATATTCGATCCTAATGGATATATATTTATAAATTTGTATATTGTAGGAGAGGGAGAATGGGTATGCATCGTACACTTTGGAATTCTTTTTTAGCAACAACCGCTTGACGACGGCGGTACGTTCAATGATGTGCCCTGCGTCACTCGGACGCCGGGTCGTAATGGTGGGGACGTGGCAACACCCATGACCTTGTTTCCCACCCGATCCTTGATCTGCTTAGCTATCTCGATAAATGCCTGTTCAACATTCACCGAGTCCTTCGCCGACGTCTCAAGGAGAGGTATCGAGAGGCTATCGCAGAGATTCTGCATATTTTTATGTGCATGAGTGGGTATATGTGTCTTGCGGGATGGAGAGTGGAGCTCTCTCCACCACCACACCGGGCTCTTTTTACCTTGGCTGTTGTGTAGTCCACGACCTTGAGGTCGGCCAGATCATTCTTATTACCCACAACCAACTTGCTCACGTTACTGTCCGCGGACGTGAACTTCTCAATCTCACGAAGCCACATCTTCAAGTTGTTGAAGCTCCCCTGATCCGTCACGTCGTACACAATAATGATCCCGTGCGCGCCCCGGTAATAGGATGCCGTGATCGTACGAAATCGTTCCTGTCCGGCAGTATCCCACTGGTTGACATGAAGGAAGAGATGGGGGACAAGTTAACCGATTTTTTTTATTGTTAGATACACGCGCAGACGCAACCCGGTTCCCTCCTCCTCTTCCGCTCTTTTCACGACTTGCAATTTGTAGTTTGACCGTTTGTCCCTGGATCTGCACCGTCCGGATTTTCTAAAATAAAAAAGGGTGATTGAGTATTGGCAAGTACGTCATGCCCTTCCACCCACCCCGGGTGGGTTCCGGAATGAGACGTACAAAGTCAACTCCAATCGTCGAAATATAGCTTTCGGTGTAAGTGTCATCTGCAAATCGGAGGAGCAAACAGGACTTTCCAACCCCTGAATCACCAATGAGCAGGAGCTTGAATAAGTAATCGCTAGAGAGAGACAGGGGCGGGTTCATTAGCAAAAAAAAAAAAGAATTGCACAGTTGTGGTCAAGGGTGCTAAAGCATCCACGGCTCTCATGTGGTCCATTAGGCTGTCAACCAAACAAAACTTACTATTCGGCGGTCATGGAAGTATCAAAAAGAAAAAGAAGCACAAGATAGACAGAGGCGGGAGCGCAGGTGGTTTAAGAAAAACCCGACGTACGGGAAATAGGGCCGCTTTTCACTCTTTCTGTCGCCTGGGGCAAATGGTTTCGTTCTATGTATCTCTCACGTGGCTTTGTCATTCTGCTGAGATCAAGTTGGTGGTGGCGCATGGTACGGTAGTCAGCCATGGTCCGCCCTCTATGCATGCGTATGCATCTCTCTAAACTGGTTCGTGGCTTTCTCTCCGCCCTCCTTTGTGCACACACACACACGCGCGTCACCTCCGGGCAATTCGGATGAAAAGGTTTGGTTGGACAAGGCGCTCTGCTGGAAGCATCTTTCGCTCTGGTTAGCAAAAATAAGGGGAGTTGGAGCGGAAAAGAGTCAGCAAAGTGCCAGAGAGAGAGAGAGAGAGAGAGAGAAACGGTAAAACACGCCGTAGTTGATTATGTGATGACATGGTATATCCACATGAGGCTCGAGAAGGACAATACTTCTGCTTATCGAGTATGCTTCAGGAAGATGTTCTGGATGGTATCGAGAGAAATCCTCCTATATACGGTGGCATTTCTTCTGGTGAACGATTGCTGCATGCAAATTCACCTCACTTGGGAGCGTTTACTTGTCCAGCAAAAGAAAACGATTAGCGCCATGACCCCACAACTATGTGAGCCAATGCTGTGGACTAAAATTGCCGACTGATAATGTCACTTGGGGGGCTGGGGTTTCTGAAGGGTAAACGCAATTTGTCAAACAACCGCTGATGGATATACTTCCATAGAACCGCCCTTTTTATTGTGGAAGACATTGAAGCATGCATTTCGGCGATCATGATGCTGAAATCCAGATCGTTCGTGGTACAGTATTTTAACCTCTCGATTAACCCGACGTCGAAGTACTGCTCTGTCATCCAACCCGTTCAGGAGCCCAAATGACAATTGTCGATACGAAATGAACAGATATATTGTATTGCCACACATACACACATATAACATCCATCAAAATGATCAAGTGCATCAAACCTACGCACAAAACAGACTTTGCGCTGAACCAGAGTGCAGGATGAAATGTCAAAACTGCAATAATGTGTCCTGAATCTTTACGCATTCCCTTTCCAACCTTGAGAACACTGAACTTTTCTGTCACTGAGGATTCATTGGAGCGGCCTAAAATGTAACGCATTCTGATCACTTATGATAGAAAACGATATCATATTGTCGCGGCAAGATACTTATATACGTTTTACTAGATGGAGGATAAGGATCTTTATTAAGGCAAACCAGTACAGTTTACAATGTGGAATGCGATATATACGGGTAGTGCTATGCATCTGTTTTGCGGACATTCATATTTTCTAGCAAAGTCGTTGAGGAAACGTTGTTTCTTGTTCGATAAAGGAATTATTGCGCATGCGCTCTCTTTGGCTTGGGAGGAGGAGAGAAGATTGGGGGTGCGAATGGCTGCTAAAAAAGCATGTTAGTTATGAGCACGAAAAAAGAAAGGATGAGAAAGAGTTCATCGTACAATGAAATGGACGTTCAAGTCCTCGCTGAATACGATTCCCCAGGAGTTCTGTTCGTCTTTGATCGCTTGACGATAGGCTTCCATGGCAAGTGGCGGGAAGAAGCGAGCATTGAGCAAATCATCTTGGTCTTCCTCTTGATATCGCTTTGGCGGAAAGATTCGTCGGAAGCGCTCGCATGCTTCTTGAATCGGAAATTCCCAAGAGGCAGGCACTCGAACCAAAGACGCAAGCCAAGCACGTCTTTCTTGGTAGGCGACCTTCTTTTCGTCAGCAGCTTGCATAGCTTCTGCAAAGCTGTTGACTACCCCTTGATGCTCGTAACCAGTGAAGATCTTGGTGGTGCAGAGAGACAGACGGCGCACCATGCTGCCAACGAGAGAGTCTGCTATGGTTTGGCGCGGAGCCTTGGCAATGATCTGTCCGACCTCGGTGGGTTCGACGATACCATTGATCCTGAGGTACTCGGTGTGTTCCCTTCGGAGATAGGGGTCATAGTAGTCGGGGCAGAAAAGAATCTGTTTGAAGATGCCAACGCAGTGTGTCAGGCTGCCGAGAAGACGGACACCATTCTGGCAATGCTCTGTTATTTGGGAGGACACAGTGGATGTCACTGACGCGACCGTGGGAATCCCAGTCGTGGCCGCTGTACGCTTGAGAAAATTGATAAATGCGTACATGATTTTTGGAAAGAGATGAAAGAAAGATGCAGGAAAAAGAAAGCGAGTTCTCTTGAAGCTCTTATATTCCTATTGGTCCACTCCGAACCGACTGGGCTAGCCTTTTTGGCAGACTCAACAGGAAAGCAGTCTCGAATACTTGCCGAGACGCGACGTAGATATACCAAATGTCTTTCGCGCGTGAAACAATCGGAGGGTTGAGAACGAGCAAAGAATCAGTTTGCTGCGCGTATTTTCAAGGCCATCACGGTAGTCTTCCTTCCTTTCTTCTGTCATTATGTTTCTGCCTGTATCATCCTGCCACCTCTTTCAAAAACGAAAAATGTAGGGAGTAGATGTTCCCATAAGCAGTAAAGTTGATCTTTATTGAAATTCATGCAACAATAGCGGCGCCACAGACTTGGTCAGCTGCACAAACGGAAGATAAATAAAAGCTTAATGACGAATAATAAACAAGAGAGGGAACTCTCACTATGAAATATTTACTGTAAGCGCATGCCCCATGCAAGTTGGTATCAAGAGAACGTCCTCTGGGTTGCATAGCCAGGATTAGTTTTTTGCTTCATACATTCTGCCATTGGAGCACCTTCCGTGGATCAACCATATCTTGCCATGCAAGCTGCTTCGGTAATTCTACAACCCCTAGTTGCTGCTGTAGTTTTCTGTTACATAACAATGAACGCGTTTATCACTGTTACTGAAGCGTGGCGTATCAACTTTTTAAGCACTTTTTTCTATCTGAGGTACAATATAAGCGCTGCCACGAACTAAGAAGACTCCTCACATATCCAATTCTCTTTGATATTTTGCTCCCATAAACGTGTAGTAGAAAGGCAGTCGTTTAAAATTATATCAATACGTTCATAATCAGTGTATTTATTGCTACTAATGCAACCTATACGAAGCGTCGTCTGTTTTATTGCTCACAAGTCAAAGTAGGACCTAAAGAGGACACTGTAAGGATTAATATATCATTGTATACTGCAGCAGAGTGTGGCCCCCTCATATTATATGGCATTCATTCCTTCGATGATTGCATATGACACTATTATAAAAACCGATCGAATGTTGCTATCACCAGCTGATGTCTATGGGCGAATCAAGATCCTCACAATTATTGGCATATGCCTACGTTGCTGTTTACAACTGCGCATTGTCCGTATATGGGGCAATACTGTAGGCATCCTATCAGATTTTTTGGTGCTGTGCATATAAGCAAAAGGTCGAGGATATCCCAGGGGATGCATGTGTGGAGTTGCTGTATCTTCGCTACGTAGGGAAACTCGCGTGATATATATACTTTCGATATGATTTCAGTGCAAGTATTTGTCTAGTTCATGATTCTCATCCTGCTGCTGTTTCTCATTTGTGTTTATTTGAAGGCAGCGATTAGATATCTCTTCTAGCGGTCCTTGCGCGTGGGACAAGACGTTTGCAAACACTGTCTGGTAGTATTTCATTCAACTTGTGAAAGGTTGTACTACATAATCACGCGGCAAAAGGTCTAAATCGAACTGATTGAAGATGGGATCAGATGTTCTTGCGGCATACGCTTTCCTGGATCATTCGGAAGGTCCAAATGATTTCGCTCTTCTCGAGAAGCCCTTGTAAGGGGCTTTTGTACAAGTTGCTACTTTTGCTTTGTTGTTTTCCAATTTACAGAAAACACATAGAAAATCCCATTTACGGTGCGTTTTTGTAAAAAAAAAAAGACCCAGACAAGGGGGAAAGATACTACGAGATGCAAAAAATCACCCCCATGGTTTTCGAGTGGCATTCCAACTTTTGGAGATACAGTATCGTTTTTTCTTGCTACTTCGTTGATTCGATCTGTTTCGGATCTCATGTGAACCTGTGAATTGACACGGGCGATGGAGCTACATATCGAGTGTAAAAGTAATAAAGGAGCATTCTTTATAGTGGAATGATTGCAAACATCACCGTTGACAGTATTTACTTATAGCATCGTTACTATTTCAGCCTGGAGGAAGTATCTCTAAACGTTTTCGCAGTGATATTTAACAACACACTGCAGCTACTGTCAAGACCACGGCCAACATTTACAGTTTTGGAAGGCCGTGTTGAAGGTAATACTATCCAATCTTTTCAGCCCATTCTTCAAGGGAATATAGAGAATACAAATCATTGCTATTGCTTCAACCATTAAATCGATTACTGCATTTGCCACAGACATCGACTTCATCAACTGATTTTTGTATCCTCGGCAATATGGCCCTGTTTGAAGCAGCGAGTCGATTCAGATCCCTCACCATTGTAGGGTAACTTCATTTTCACCAACGTTTTTCTGATAAGGCGCATATGTTGCTGCCGATCAATGTTTGCTCGGGTTATCATGGAGGAACCCTTATGTGCTGTGGTGAAGATAATCCATAATACTGAAGTTCGTTTGCAAGAACGAATTTTGCAGCAAAGACACATTAACGAGATGAACCAAATAGGGCAAACGATAGTCGTACCTTCTCTCCTCCATTTCACACGCAGGATTGGCGTCTGCCTTCCCGTCCCATGTCAGTTCTATTGCAACATCCGCCTTCTGTGCCGTCGCTGAGTTTGCGAGCAGACATGGTGAGGTTGTTAGTACGGCTACCATACATATTAGAACCATGCTGTTGAAGAGCAGGTCATACCTGCTCAGGCAATGCTTAGGTGTAGCATCTGTTCGCCATATGCGTACCATTAACCCTGTCTTCCTTTTTCACGCAGCATATACGATAATTGGAGCGTGATCGGTAAATCTTCAGGACCGATGCCTTTCTGATGGAGAAAGACTTGGTAAAGCGTGATCATCTCCAAATACATGATGAAAGTTTGAAAAGACGGAGCCAGACGTAAGGCAAAAATGTGGATGCCTGACTGTGAGATTCGAGATCTAAGTGAGCGCCATAGTCAAAAGAAAATCAATGTTACTGTAAGGAAAAGAGCGAATACAAATGCAAAGTCCACGTCTTGGGCTCACGTGATCAAAGAAGGTGCACAAGCAACCGTACAATGTATACAGTACTACGTCGATACTTGCTGCCAATAGTAAGTATGTATAGCTATAGTCTTGATGTTCTTTTTAAGTAACAGGGACAACGTATTCACCAGTTATACATTCTATACTACGTCAAGATCCATACGTTGGTGCTGATTGAGTGCTTTCATGAGTGCGTGAAGGGCGAGATAGACAAATGCCAGTAAGCACCCCAGAAAACCTTTATGGAAGGAGGTGTTTTATCTGTACAGTCGCTCACTGACAAGAAAGTCCTGATTTCAACAAGTCTTCTACCGTCAGGAGAATGGTCTCTGATCGAAATCCGTTCGGCCGATGTCCAAAGGGACTTTGAAAACTGTCTCTCCTGGAAACGAGTTTTTGAAGTTCTCTTCAAGCCCAAGGTAAAAGAAAACATTTACTGCGCTAGGAGAGTTTGTAAACTAAAATCTAGTAAGCAGGTTACTAAAGGAATCAATATGAAGGACAGTACGAGCTCATAGAGATGCTGATAAACGCGATTGTCTAAAAAGGCAACACAATTCTTTACAGATATGAAATTAATAAAACTACTTCGTGTTTCCGATCTACCTGGGCCAAACTTATTCTTAGCCTAGGACTTCTATAAGTCGCTTCATCACCGCTGTATCTGCCTTTCGATAGCGAAAGTCGAATGTGCATGATTGTTCTTGTCGTGATGTGTCAATCACTCTGCAGAAAGACCAAAGAAATCAAGAAACCCATCTATTGGCCGACTGTAAAGAATTCCAGTGTGCCGCAAGGATAAGCAGGACTTAGGCTGAAAACATAATAGGTTCAGGAATAGGCGAGCATCAAGTTTATGCAATAAATTCAACTGTGTCCTGCAAACACAGTTTTGAATATTGAAACAGATAGACAAAGTTCTGCCAACGGTTGGCAGGCTGGCCAGATAGAACAAGCGCAAAGGTCAGCGCGTTGCCCGGATTTGGAACGCCTTAGCAACTACATAACTGGAAGCGGCGAATCAACCAGTTTCCTATGCCGACATTGGTATTCTGTCATAGTCAAAGAAAAGGATTTTTGGCATGTTTGGAATGTCAAGGGCAAGAGCAATGGTGACTACTGGCTTAAGAAGTAATTTCGATATTAGGCATCCTTAAACTAGTTTGATCTTCTGCAGCCGCCTACCAAGAAAAGAAAGTAGGGGCGCGCCAACCGGAAATTGCGAACGGAAATGTAACTGGACTTATTTCAGCTATGTTGAGGATACAAGAACGTGATGGGAGAACACGCACATGCGTAGCTCTATGTATTAGTTGATATGTAATGGACAATACGCGTATGAATAAGGCTGATTGGATTTATTTCGACTCATGCACCTCTGGCTAAGCTTTGGTGTCGGGCCGTGCGGAAAGTTAAAGGGTATGAGGATGCATTTGTATTTTCTTGATTGCCAATGGATTTCTTCATTGATTCAAACATATCTTGAACATTCAGATCAGATTCTAGTAGTATGCCCCAGAAGGAGACACTGAAAATCGAAGTTTTACACCTAATGTAAAAACTTGCTCTCAAGGAGTATTTGCGGGTATATGCAAGATGATTGTTACTGCAGGATCAATGGATCATTGCGTCTGGAATAGAGGCAGCGTCAGGATGGGAGATCCTCTGAAGATCAAGTACGGAGCCTAGAGGGCATTTGCTAGACTGGTTCCTGGTAGTGACCTACAATGTGCTACAATATTTAAGTGAGCTCAGGCGGTGAAGCTGCTCTGGGTGAATAGATTGATCGTACCATGCAAAACAGCTTGTACACATGATTTTGTTGCGTTGACAGTAGCAAGGTAGTACAAATATCCGTCCCCCCACCATTAAGGCTTGGACCGCTCCGCTCCTGGAATACTACACCCTTCAGCCTCAGAGAACAGATAGGTTGGACCCAGTGCATGGCGGCTTGGAGTCAAGAGAGAGGAGGAGCATGTGGGGGATATAAGTACAGTGCATGTGGGATGGCACGCGAGGTCCAAAAATTTCAACGAAACTCCGTACGCGAAAAATCGGAAAAAGCGCACTAGGACTAATCCGTTTCTGTTCTCTCTCTCCCTCGCTTCAATTTGGGAGTCCACTCGAACTACAGCCTTTTCTCCCCTTCTTCTCACCCCGTCCTTCATACGCTGCCCTGGTGCCCCACATGTCCACAGGCACTATTCCAACCCCACAGCAACTCCCCTCCCAGCTGGCTCAGTCCCTCCGCCACCAACAGCATTCATCACCATTACCGCAAACACCGCATGTGCAACCTCAACTTCCTCATGGCGTTTCGCCACATCCCATGCCTATACAACAACTCCAGGGTCATGCTCAGTTCCAAGTTCAACAGCTTTTGCAAAATCGCCATCGCATAGTTCTTCAACAGCAAACTGCCGCCGCTTCTGCCGCGCGATCAGGTGAAAGACCCCACCCCAGTATGCAACAACAGCCAGCCACTGCTCTTTCTGCCTCATCCATGAGTGCCCCTCAGCAAGCCATGTCTCCCCAGCCTGCAGCATTACCAAATGGGATGCCTACCGCGAAATCCATGCCGCCATCTCAACCGCTAACAGCGATATCAGCATCGACACACCAGTCTCTTCCTCCCTCTACCCCTCAAGAGCAAACACACTTTGCAGTACCTAATCCTCAAAGGTGAGTTCCCTTTATTTGACTATCGGTAACCGTGCATGCGTGTGTGTGCGATACCTCCTCCCGCATAAAATATGCAATTCTCTGACAGGTGTTTATCTCATTATATGAACCTCTTTCTTTATTTTGCAGATCCGCGCCCTCACCGTCCGGTCAGGCAATATTGCGCTTACTTGAATTTGCAGACAAGATAAGTCCGGGAGAACAGGTATGTATATGCACGTTTTCTTTCGATTTGTTTGGTTATGGATCTTTCTCGAGCAAAAGAGATGACAGAATTAGACGGATAGTAGTAGCATTTTTTAATTGTTATGTTATTATGGGGGTGATTGTGTATATTTTTATTTTGGGGGATGGCGAATGTGGGGGGTCAATAGGGGGTGAAGAAGGTGAAGAGTAAAGATATCCGTCAGTGCACTCAACGGCTTTTGCATTCATGTTCACAAGGCAAACTCACCGGCTTTTTGGGATCAATTTGCGGACGATTTCTTTACAGCATCCAGTGTGCTCAAGTTAGGACTTTGGAGCGCGCAGAAGAATATGAACGAATTTTATGGTAAACTGAACGAAGATAGACATGAGTCTTCGGCATATGTACTTATACAACGTTATACAGAACTGACTCGCCCAACTGTTCCGAGTTTCTTTCTGCAACATTACGCTTGTCACGTCAGTTCGATGCAAATGACCCTCGAACGCTCGAGCGAAACTATCTTGGCCGATGAAAGCGTGAATATTGACTGCTCCCGCGCAAGCCTGATACATCGCTATCAAAATGGAGAAATGGTAACTGTCTACTCTATCAGCATCATCTCACTTACCGAGGTCAATGTCCTTAGGTCGTGCTGACCGGGTCCCTAGAGGCTCAGTTTCGTCGCATGGACGACGGAATCTTCAAGATTGAAAAGATGGAAATACGATGCAGTACCCATGCTGAATTCATCGAACGAACGCGTATGATAGAAATGCTTACTACTACATCTAAAACGAGCAAAGCTAAAGGAGCAGCTGCGGTAAAAAATGCACAAAATGAATCGCCTGTCAATGAATGGGGGATCCCTTCAAGGCTTTATGAATGGTTAAAGGTAAGGAGGGCCTTGCAGATATTCGGTAGCTCTAGCCTGATGGAATGAATTATATCAACTAACATATACATGTTATACCAGGTTGCAGAGACGATGGGCCGGATAGACGAGATCATGTTTTATTCCCAGGTCACCAATGCAACACCTAGGGGTATGTCTGTCAGTTTGTGGACATGGGCAGTGGACTGATAATATTACATTTAAGAGTCATTACAGTCGCTGGCGTATGAAGCGACCCTTCAGAATCATGAGAGCGCCGGCAGTGGCGGTAGTAGTAGTAGTGGAAAAGGTGGCGGTAAGGTCAAAGGCACGAAAAGAGATACAAAGACAAAAGAACGACCAAAGTTGACGCGACAAAAATCAACTCGCACCAAAAAATCAGCTACCGACAAAAACGGTACGAAAACTACGGCAAATGCGACAGGAAATGATGCGTCCTTTACCAACAATAACAAAAATAAGAATATGATCGGCGGGAACGCTAACGCTGCTGCTGCTGCTGCTGCTGCTCCTCCTTCTTCTTCTGCTATTTCCAGTAATTCTAATGTCATCGGCAATGGCAACAATCTTTCTCCGGTAGTCAAGACACAGAATGCAGGTTCAGTGACAAACACTCCTATGCAACTACATTCCCAACTACCGATCGCATCTGCTGCGTTTAGTCCTCAGCATCAGATGCAACTGCAACAACATCAAATGATGATGCAACAGCGACATCAACAGCAGCAGCAGCAGGCTTTGTACCATCATCAGCAACAAGCACTATTGCAGCAACAAGTGGCGGCAGCGTCAATCCCTCAGCAGCATACCTCAACTGCATATCATGCATCATACCCAGCCCAGCTTCACCAACCTGGTGTCTGAATTTTTGCTTTCCTAACCTCCTGTCCTCTTTTCTAATCTATACGCATCCCTTCTATGTAATATCATCCTTATTCATAATCCATGGCATCCAACTTGCAGAACCAACTCGAACAACCGCACACACGCACACAAACACAAACACGCAGACCCCCGATGTCTGAAAAACTATTCCCTATGGAAGACACATTCGCCGGTCTCCATATGTACAGTGCTTCCTTTACTTTATTTTCAAAAATAAATTCGTAAGGGAGGAAAATTATGACGCATAAAAGCATAAATTTTGTCGTATGGATAAAGCCTGGAGACATACCCGTTAGTCAACAGAAAATATCAATCCCCTTCTTACTCTTCGACTTAGCTCGAAAGTAGCTAGGTGTGCTATTGCGGTAACAATGGTGGAAGCGGGAGGAAAAAAAGGATCCGTCACTATTGAGCGTCGACGGCGGATGCGACGGCAGAAGGGTTGGACGGAAGGAATGAGGCGGATGGCGACAGACCAACGACAACACCAGCGGCAGAAGCATCGGGGGAAGCAACGAAGTAAGCAGACGAAGACAAAAGCACCTTGACAAAGCCTTGGTGGGAGACCTGCGCGGGTGCAGCCAAACCACGGTCCCACGCAAAGCCGATATCATCTCCTCTCGAGGCACTTGAGTTAGGCTGATACCATTATCTGCAGAGGATCCGGAATATTAGAAGATTGCAGAATGGAACAAGGGTAATCTATTGCCTTTTACTTTGCTCTTGTCAACTGACCAACATTGCTCAATTGGATTGAGTTCAGGCGAGTATGATGGAAGATAAGCACTTCGATATCCTCGCCACTCGATGTATGTAGAGAGACTCTAAGCCTTATGGACGGGTGCATTATCCCATTACCAAACAATGGCCCTTCATAGGTCCATACTTATCCATTCGTCCATTGTAGCCTTAAGGAAGCCGAGATAATGTCCAGTTATAGTTCCTCTGCTCGTAACTTCAGATTGACCTGCCTGATGCTGAGATTGCTCCCAACACTGTGGCTGTCTTTGCTCTTGCCTTTGGTATTGTGACCACGACAGGAGTCCCTTTCTTGGACCATGCCATGCTGCGTTTCGTATTAATATGGAATCCAGACTCATCAAGAAAAACCACGTTTTTCTAAAGTCCATGTTGGTCCTGTCCCATATGCGCACCCAGTCAAGGCGCCCTTGGATCTTTGCAGCACTATTCCTGTCTAAAGGCAGAACCCGAGCCATTCTCAATGACAAGTTGCATTCGTTTTTCATAAATCGATAGAGCATCATTTTAGATACTTTAAGACCCTCAAATCTTTGAAGCAGTTGCTCCATCGGCCGCTCTAGGACAATGGACGGATTCTCATCAACACATTCTAAATTTATGCCCTTATGCTCTTCATTAAGAATACGCAAACGACCCCTCGCGTTAGTTCTCTTAAACATGCTGTCAGGGTCCTTCCCGTACTGTAATGTCCATCACTGGGCTGAACAAACATGGATCCCTAGCTGTTTTGCAGCAGCTGATGTATTCAAGACCTTCTCAGACATCAGTTTGAAAAGTCTGACGTTGTTTTGTTCAGTGTATGCTGTATAACTGCGCTTGATCCCGGACCCTTTCATCAGAATGTCTGTATCCTTTCGCTTGGGAATGTATGTGGTAGTAAGACCAGAATTATCCCTGCAAGATAGGCTACGCCGGTATTCAGTGCGTGAACAAACGGATTGTAGAGAGTACATTTCTTCATCAATAACATGGTCCATAGGTTCAGAACAGCCACGCTCATCAACGGCATCTCTTTGGCCATCGTAAAAGAAATAGATGCTCATTTCAGAATATAAAAGTGTATAAAAGAGAAAGAGTTAAAAGTAAGACATGGATATGCCAAGCTTTTTTTATGCGACACCTTTCCGTGGATTCATGTGACATGCGATTTTATTTTTGTGATCCTGCGATGCTGATTTTGGGAAAATGGCTGCTTTCAGTACACAGCATTTCCCGAAATCAAAGTCGGACGCCACCCGATTAAGTCATCAGACGTCAACAATAGAAGTCGCTTTTGCCAAAAATCTTCTGTGTAAGATAACAAATCTAATGTTGCATATACGGAAATAACATGTGTCAAGTTCATCTTTTTTTTAACTACGACGGCAATTGGCGAGCAATAGCTGACCTAAATCTATCGACCATGCCACCAAAGAGAAAATGTACTCTCCTCAAACCGTCTGTTCTCACATTGTATACCTACCTAGTGTATCTTGCATTAGCAAGTCTGCGTTTGTTTCTGCGCATGTCCCGAATTGAGAGGATACAGTCAGCATTCGATTTACCGTTGAGTTCTGGCGGGCCTAAATGCCACTGGCAAACTGACTATCGTTGTTTGTTGGAGTAACCCAGACTGGATGGTTGTGACCCCTTTCGGCTATCATAGGGTAGAGGTTAGGTACATTATCCTATTCTCTAACTGTTCAAATAAGAGCTGTTTTGTCTATCGAACCAGCAACCTTGCAAGTAATAGGGCATTGGAAGTCTACAATAGGCTTAGTAGACAGAATTTTCTAATAAATAGATAATCAAATCAAGACTGTACAGCAGGCATGGCAGAGGGCGTTCGTTAACCAAGATTATGGAATCGGATCTGGCGGCGGCTCTTAACATGAAGCATATCTTCCGTGGTCTTCGGGAAGATGGCATCATCCCAACAAGATTTCGGAGAGGCAGTACTGCACAAGTGTCTGCAGCTCGCGGAAGGCCAGGCTCACCTGAATCAGAGCAACAGAACGTGAGGTCACGACGTGCACGCTCAGGCCGATCGAGACGGCCATGAGCCCAACCAATGATTTCCGCGTTAGCTATCGCTGGCGCACTCAGGATAACCACAGCCCTTGAGATAAGCCCTTTTCTGTTGGAAGAACGGTTGTTGTAAGTTTCACGGGTGTAGTGAAGAAGTAATATATTTAATTCATGAATGAAATGTTTTTACCTATTGATACGTCGTTCTTTTCGTATTTTTATACGCCATTGTTTTTATCTCCTGTACGAAATTTATTTTGGAAAATAAAGTACCATTACTGGTAATATGAAATTTTAATTGTTGGGATGGAAACGGAGTCATAAATCATCCATCTCTGTCTCTCGCTCGCTTCACCACCTCACACGCACAGACTTACATATACATACACATAATGCATCGCACAGCACCGAGCAGTGTAGCAATAACCATGCCCTCATCACCCTCCATGATGACATCATCTGACGATGACGGCGACCTTTCGACGCCGCCATCGCTACCTCCTTTATCGTGGGATCAGTTACGGCGCCAGGCGCGCCAAGTGGAGAACGAAATTGAACTCAAGTTAGCATCTCTTTCCAAGCTGGGAGCTTCGGTATCTTCATCTTTGCAGGGTGGCAATGGAAGCAATGGCGATAGTCCCGACGGGGGTATACCGTTGAATGGCATTGGCAAGCCTAGTCAAGAACTGGAGACGGAGGAATTGTTGCGCAAGGTAAAGGGAAACGAGATATGAGGGCGGGGCGTTTCGTTTTGATCACTATCTGATATACATATGTCTGTGTGTTTTGTCCGTTTTCCTCCTTTCTTTTGCATGGATTCGTATATAACATTTTCAGCTTCAGACGGTTATCACATCGATGCAAGAGGTCCTGGACCGTCCAAGTGCTACACCAACGAACCCGTCCATGGTACATCAACTGGACAGACACAAGGATATTTTGACGGACTATAACAAGGAATTCCGGCGTGTGAAGGCAAAGGAGATGTGTTATTGGTACAGTTTGGTAGATCGGCTGACACGCGCACGTATGTTTATTTTTTTTATAGGCCAACATCAAAGCGGCACAAGAGAAGGCAAATCTGATGAATTCTGTGAAAGATGAGATTCGGTATGGGTTGAAGTGGCAATCAAGTGATCCGCGCTAATTGCATCGGGTAGGATTTTTAATGCTACAAATGAAGGCGGATCAGACTATTATTTGTCCGAACGAAACCGGATTGAAAGTTCGCACCGTATGACCGATACAATTCTCGAGTAAGCAATACATATATGTATATGAAGGATGTATGGATGGAAATCCTAGAGGGTTGATCCTTTCTCTCTGTACTCTCTCTTTCTTTCTTTTTCTCTAAAAGACAAGCCTACGCGACCCGACAGGATATATCGAGCCAAGGTCGAGCATTGCGCAGCATCAATAGCCGCGTCGGCGGAATCGCCAGTAAGCTATAAGTTTTTATTTTGACAAAGGTGGAACTTACCGCGTGGATTGGCATTTAAAATGTGGATATTCTTTTTTTTTCGGTTAGGCCGTATACCTGGGATCAATAGTCTCATTAGCCGCATCAACACCCGGAGAAAGCGCGATACATTAATTATGGCCGGTGTAATATCTACTTGTATAATACTTATTCTTCTTTACTGGTTGCATACATAAGAAGAACGAAAACTCAGACAGGACAGACAACGTTTCACACCAAGAACGAGCAATAGTCTATTTTTTTAAAAAAACAAAACCACGTCCGCACAAAGATCGAGGTCATAGACCCGATAAGGAAACTTCCCGATGACTACGCTAAATAAAAGCGAGGGGTGCCCTTCTTAGAAAGGGAACCCTATCTGGGGAAATTCTGGTTTATTTACAGCCACTGAACATTTGCCTACATATCCAAACACAGATCCTGCAAGAGGACCTCCGTAAAGGGGGGGGAAGGAGTTGCCTAGGAACATAGAGAAGCACCATCAAACGATGGGGGAGGGGTTTGTCGCATACGTAGGCCTTGCTAAGGTGGCCCGAACCAAAAGCGACCTTTGATCCAAGGAAGCGAGGGCAGTGATGCAGAAAGCAAGAATTAAAATTCTCGGGGCTAGAGCTTCAAGGATTCGCCAAAATGATTGCAATACTACTATCCCAAGGTTTCTGTGCAATGAGAAAGCCGCTTTCTCATGATGATCGAGCATATGAAGTTGATCCCGCGCAAGGAGAAACGAAGCAGTGAACTGCTGATGTATGCAAGGATGACTTGTCGTCTGAATGCGTCCGAGAAGCCAAAAGGATCTCGGCAACATTGACCTTGAATCGCTCGCTCAACACGATGATGTCGGACTTTCTCCTGGTAGGCAAATCAGCACGTGCATTCAAATGCAGGAAAGTGTAACCATGAGCTTCGAAGATAAAAAGCAAGTAGGCACACACACAGGTTTTTATTGCCCCAATGGCGGGTTTGGGCGGATCGGTTATATCCTGATGATTGTGCGACAGAGCGCAGGCAGCCCTGATTTTGGCTTGCTCAAGCCAAAATGAAAACCCGAGGATGGTAACAAACCACGGCCGCGTGCGGGGAGGGGGAATCTCGCAGCGGCTGGAATGTGAATAGTCGAAAGATGGATCAATAGGTTTCGATCCAGTATAGTGTTTATTTGTTTGGGTGAAAGTAAACTGGAGTCTGGCAAGCTAATAAAATACGGTTGGGATGATCATCGAGGAATCGGATCAAGAAGATCCTTTTATGATTGTTGCGGGGAACAACAGCTCAGCTTCGTCCAAAAGGTAAAATGCCTGTAATGGTAACGAACCATCTATTGCACCGCGGCAAGTGCTGTAAAGTAAGGACGGGAAATGATGGATTGTGAACCAGAAGAGGGGAGGAAGGAGGAGAAATAGGTCAATGAATGGAAACGATGTCTGTTTGCCCAAAGTGAACAATAGCGGGAGGGAGCGAGGGAGGAAGGAGAGGAGAGGAGAGGAGAGGAGGAGGTTGCTCCCCGACTATGAATGACACATTTGGAGACCAGACGCTGTTACGCAGGAAGATGGGTCCTTGGCCATATTTGGATCCGCAGAGGGTGCGTTTAAAAAAAGTGGTATCGGTTGTATGCGGTCCGTCCTTCCCTTCTTCTTTTCCTTCTCTTTCTTCCTTTGATATGCCTCCACCGCAACAGCAACAACAGCCACCACCCTATGATGAATCCCAACTTCCGCCTCCTTCACCTTCGAGACTTGTCAACGCCCTTCAACAGCGAGAAGCGATCACCGTCCCTGCCCCTGCCCCTGTCCCTGTTCATAAGGAACAGAGCAATCCACCGATAGAAACAACAACCCAAGCTCCGGTAACAACAATGGAGATGAATTTATCTCGTTCCAAGAGCACTCCGTTTCAGCAGCAGCGCCGACTGCGTACTACCAGCTTTGGTGTCGGCCCCACCCCAAGCCGGAATCCCAGCATGACCGCGCATCGTCGTCGTACCGCGTCCGGTGCAGGAAATGTCGTTAAAGCAGCTTCGGATGTACAGCTTTTGCCTCGACTCGAAGAAGAGAATGCGAATCTTCCTCCTCAGGTAGAAGAAGAGAGAGGGGGGAAAGAAGGGTGGAAGAAATAAATCAGTAGACCGACCGGAGGGACATATGCTTATGTTATATATATATATACATATATGTATTTTTTCCCCTTTAGGACTCGATCGATTTTATCCTCGCCCAAGTGGAGAAACAGAATGCCATGCTCGACGAAGATCCAAAATCAGTCTGCATTCAGTCGAATGAGCTCAAGGCTCACCTGTCAACTATGCAGAGTTTAGTGAGCGACTCGTCCGAGGATATTGACTGGGAATTCTGGACCGCACTGACCGAGGACTTTGGTGAGCTAGCAACAAAACTGCCCCACCTGCTCTCGGCAAAGCTCAAGGCAGGCATCCCGAGCAAGGTGCGTGGCGTGATTTGGCAAGCCATGTCACAGTCCGCGTCGCTGAATCTTGAGACCGTGTATGGCCAACTGATTGCGGAACACACACCCTATGAGCGCATCATCCAGCGTGACCTCGCCCGCACTTTCCCTAACGTCGACATGTTCAAAAAAGAAGGAGGCGATGGCCAGCAAGCGCTGGAACGTGTGCTCAAAGCCTACAGTTTGTACGATTCGCACGTTGGCTACTGTCAAGGTCTTGCTTTCCTCGTTGGGCCCTTGCTGATGAACGCAAGTATCAACGGCTCCACTACGTAACAAAAAAAAGAAAAAGATAGAGGGGCAAGACTCACAAGAGGTTCCTTCCCTTTCTATCTATGTTTATAGATGCCGGAACAACAAGCATTTTGTGTGTTCGTGCGGTTGATGGAGACATATGACATGCGCACCATGTTCACACTAAACATGGAAGGGCTTCAGCTGCGCTTGTACCAGTTCACGAGCCTATTCTCGCAGATACTTCCGGAACTCTCGGACCACCTTGTAAATCATGCGGTGCACTCGCCAATGTACGCGTCTCAATGGTTCCTTACTCTTTTTGCATACGCTTTCCCGATTCACATGGTAATGCGCATCTACGATATCATTTTTGCGGAGGGCGCTGCAGAAACGATCATGCGCGTGGCCATTGCTATGCTCAAGCGTTCCGAGAAACAGCTTCTGGAGCTATCCGAATTTGAGGACATCCTCGACTATGTTACTTCCAAGCTTCACATTGTGTATAACGACGATGCCGGCTTGATGATCACCGACGCGATGGAGCTCAGTGGCCTGATCACCCGCGAGAAGATGGATCATCTCGCAGAACTCTATCTTAAGGAGGTTGAACAGGAGCAGAAGCAGACAGAGCAGGTCCTCGCAGTCCGCTTCAACTTTTGGTCAAAGAACTCGGATAGAAAGAAAAAGCGTGAGTCCGCTGGATGGCTCTCCAAACGGTCGTCGAGCTCCGATGAATCTTCGACCACAGCAACCAGCTCGCCCACTTCTGCGGCAACATCAACAACGTCTCCCACTACAGCGACATCATCAACCGCATCGAGCTGCTCAACCCCAACACCGCCCTCAAACCACGATACGCAGATGCTTCATCAACAGATTGAGGATCTCTTGCTTGCGCTCTCGCAGATTCAGAACGAGCACATCCAACTCAAGCAAGAATTTGTCCAAGTCCGGATGGACAAGATGGATGTCGAGGCTGAACGGGATGCACTCAGGATCACGATCCAGGGTCTCAACGAACAACCAGGCATGGATGAGCTTCGGGCCGAGCTTGCCAAAGCCAAAGCACTTAACTTTGAGCTCCAGCAAGATAACGAGGAACTCCGACATCAAAACCTGATGGCCAAGGAAGCACAGACAGGGCTGATTGAAAAGATGGTCAATATGAAGAACAGGATGGAGGAGCTTGAACAGGAGCAACATAAGCGGCAGCAGCTACAGCGCGACTCGGTCGCAAAATCCAAAACACCCACGCTGAAGGCAGCCACGCCTGCCAACACCAAAAAAGGCCGAACAACTCCTGGATCGGATAACACCAAGAAGACGTCAGCCATGGAATCCCGATGTCATGAGCTTGAGCAAATGCTTGCAGACGCAAAATTGCACATTGCAGAGCTAGAAACGTTTGGGCCAGCCACCAGTACGAGCAACAGGAGAGCATCTTTTATGAGTACCGCAGCCGGTCCGGTCCAAACGCCGAAGTTCGCCAAGCGAAGAAGTGATGATGTAACCAAGGCCTCGAAACGAGCCAGTTTCTATGGTCGTTTCTGGTCATCCGTCACAGTCGCCTCCTCCCAGGAAACACCTCCCGCCAGCCCGATATAATGCGTCCATTTCTTTTTTTTTTAAAAAAAAACCCTGCTCTGGAACTACCTCGATCATTCCGCTTCCTTACCTCCCGCTCTTCGGTGGTCAACCGCCGTTCCTCGCATATGCCCTCCCGTTCTTTATATATCCCTCGCCGCCGTTTCTTTTTTATTTTATTATTCGTACATGTATGCCATTGTCTTTCATTTAAGCCCCCTTAATGATCTCCCTCATCATCCTCTTTCGCTATACGTTACATAGTAGGTAAACAAATAAATTCTATTTCTTATTCGTGTACTCTCCACATGGAGGGAAAGGCACGTGAATTACAGTGCATGATGGCGCCAATGGCCTCGCAAGTAAATTCACCTGGATACGTACAAGGTTGCGAGATCCGATCAGATGCAGATATTGGTTCATTATTGTCCATCTCTCGATCTCCAAGACGAGATGACGAAAGGGGAGGAAAATGGTTGTGTGGGGTTCTGCCGTTTCCCGGGATCCAGCTCAAAAAAAGGTTGCTGTGGGGTTAGGGGAGTGCATGCTGACAAAACAGATCTGTTCCAAATACGGGTTTCTGGATTTAAATAATACGGTTGGGGGGGATTATTCGGTCATGCCGCTTCTCTCTTTTTTGAAACAAAGTAGACCGTGGGGAGACACTTCTTACCTTCTTTCGTAATGGTTCACGGCGTCATCAACAAGATACTTATTGCTAATCGTGGCGAGATTGCCTGTCGTGTCATTCGTACATGCCAACGCATGAGCATTACGACCGTCGCCGTCTATTCGGACAGGAAAGTTCCCTGGTCGAGAAAGTGTGTGGGGGGGCGGCGGCGGCAGTGAATAGAGGAGAAGAGGCGACAAAGAAGAGCTTGGTGCCTCACGTCCAAGGTGCTGACAGGCTAACCCCCTTCATCTTTCCAGTGACGAGAACGCGCCATTCGTCAGGCTTGCGGACGAGGCATATCATCTTGGCCCGTCTGTTGCAGCCGAATCATATCTTGACGGCGACAAACTCATTGCGCTATGTCACCGTGCTGGCGCGGACGCATTGCATCCTGGATATGGCTTTCTGTCAGAGAATGCCGACTTTGCGCAAAAGGTCATTGATGCCGGCATTGTTTTCATCGGCCCTACTCCCGAATCGATCCGAGCCATTGGTGACAAGGTATGTCTGTGTATTGAGAAAGGACGACCCCACTTTGAGAAACTCCCGCTACCCGATTTCATATTCATACGTGCTTGCTATTGCAGAGCGCGGCTAAAGACTTCATCACATCACATGGACTTTCGATCCCACTCATTCCTGGCTATAACGGCAACGATCAGAGCGTCGAGCGCTTGGAAAAAGAGGCGATGCGCATTGGTAAAAAAAAAAAAGTCAGGCCAAGGGGCCGTCCTGCCTTGTACTCACATGATAGACGGGGATGGATGATTCTCGTGTAGACTTCCCTGTGCTTCTCAAGGCGTCCGCTGGTGGTGGCGGTCGTGGTATGCGTGCAGTCTACGAGGCTTCAAAGTGCGTTCCTGAATTAGGGTCGGGGATATAAGTATTTCCTCACCCCCCTTCGTTTTCCCTCGTGCTCTTTTCACTGATCCCATTGGCTTAAAACCAACCTTCTCTTATACCCAGACTTTCACAGGAGATTGAAGCCGCCAAGGGCGAATCGCTTCGTTCGTTTGGCTCGGACAAGCTGCTAATTGAAAAATATTTTGAGAGTATCCGTCATGTCGAAGTATGTACAGATAGATCCATTCGTTTTTTTGCAGGGGGAGGGAAGCGGATGAACCTCTCATTACCTCTTGCTAGGTCCAAGTGTTTGGCGATAAACATGGCAACGTGTATTCTATCCATGAACGAGATTGCTCCATCCAGCGCCGCCATCAAAAAGTGGTCGAAGAAACCCCTTCGCCTGCTGTTGATCCTGACCTTCGCAAGGCCATCACCGGAGCTGCTGTCGAACTATGTCAGAAACTTGCCTACGAAGGAGCAGGAACTGTCGAGTTTATTCTCGTAAGATTTTGTTTTTGTTCCTCTTTACGCATCATTTCATCCAGCCGCAGCAGCCAACCACCCCGTCATTCCCCTCCCCCTTTTTGCCCTCAACCCATGATAGGACGAGCATACCAAGAAATTCTACTTTTTGGAGCTCAATACCCGCTTGCAGGTCGAGCACCCAATCACAGAGTTCATTTCCGGCTTGGATCTGGTTGAATTGCAGATCCTCGTCGCTCAAGGTACGGGACCTGCAATCCATACCTCTTTTACATGTAGAAGCTCAGCCTTAGTCTTCGTTTTACACAGGCGCTAATCTGAGGGAACTCGGTATGCTTGAGAACATCCAATTTAGCGGGCATGCCATGGAGGTCCGCCTATGTGCTGAAGATCCTGACGAAAACTTTAGCCCCCGGACAGGCGTGATCCGGAAATGGACCCCGGCAACGGGGCTACCGGGAGTCCGGTACGACGCCGGTGTCGAGGATGGTAAAGAGAAAAAAAAATGGCGAATAGGCGATCTCGTTTTTATTTTTATTTTTATTTTTTTGTCCTGCAGGGTCTGAGATATCTGTCTTTTACGACTCGATGATTGCAAAGGTAGTTGTCCATGCGCCTACACGTGCGGAGGCTGTCCGGCGGATGGAGGCTGCCTTGGCCAGGACCGTTCTTCTCGGCGTGACAACGAACCAAAGGTTCTTGCTGAACATCATGAGAAACCCGCGGTTCCGATCTGGCACCTTCGACACCAACTTTATCTCCCAGGAACACACGCGTCTGTTCCCACCCCTCACACTTGCTTCGGTGTCCAACGCAACGCTTGCGGCTACGCTCTTTGAGTGGGTCGTTCAAAAGTCGCAGAGGGTTCACCTGCGCAACATCCAGCCCGGCTGGCGCAACATGAAATGGCGCTCGTTGTCCAAAAAGTTTTTATTTGGAAAGGATGTTTTCGAGATTGAGTATGATTATCAAGGTCTCCGTCAGAAAGACCAACAACATGCATTCACAGCCACAGTCAAGCGAGAAAATGAAACATCGCCCATGCATCATATCGCGCTCTGCGAGGCACATTATGGGGCTGAAGTCCCTGGTCGGCATGGCATTGAGGGCTGCTCGGGGTTGGTCCGGTGCAGCATTGGTAAGATACTGCGGCCCTCAGCTTTTTCTTGTATTTTTCTAAAAAAAAAAAACACCATTTATTTGGTAGATGGCAGCCAACACTACTTTTATGTAGTGGAACATGTGCAGGATGTGAATGAGAAAACATACTATGTGCATGACTTTTTGCAGGGTTATCCATTCAAGCTGGACAAGGTCGACCGCCTTTGCAGCTCAACCGGCGCTGCTGAAGATGACAGAGGTACGTTTTTTTTAATAAAGAAAAAAAGAAGCTGTGTGCTCACGTAGCAAACAACGCAAACCTGCCCACCCCCTTTTTTCAGTAACTCCGTACACGTCATCGATGCCTTGCCGCATTCTCAAAGTTGTAACACCCACCGGCACACATGTCAAGAAGGGCGACGTGCTCTTATCGATTGAGTCGATGAAGACAGAAGTCAAGATCCTGAGCCGCCATGAAGGCGTGGTGAAAATGCATGTGGAAGAGAACCAGGTGGTAGAAGCGCGAGTGTTGCTATGCCAAGTGAATGAAGTCAAGAAACAATAAATTGGATCTGCAGCAGGGCAGAGGAACTGGGCGACGTGTGTGTGTGGGGGGGTGTTGTTGATTGAAAATCCATGACACGTGTGTACCGAAGACACTAAAGAAACAAACTTGAAAACAAAGAACAATGGTTAGTTTGAGAAAGACTGTAATGGTACATCGAGCTGCAGCATCGAGGAGCACTTCGGAGCACCTCGGAGCACCAATGAGGACGGCCCCCGACAGGGTGCCCTTCATCATACCTTGGATAAACAGAATGACATGATGGCAACCGCCGGCGCCATCCCTCCCCCATCTTTGCAACCCGTTCGGGGCGGAGACCATATATAAATCCTACTGCAACGCCCTTCATTAAAGCTATATCCTTGTCTTTCTTTCTCTCTCTCTCTCTCTCTCTCTCTCCCTCGCTCGCACACACACACTCTCTCTCTTCTCTCCCCCTCCCCTCCCGATGCTCCGTCTATCCTCTGCTCTCCAACTCCAACAGGTTTGGGAGCGCTCCAAGGCCTCACCTCCTGCTTCTCCCGAGGGCTTGAACTATCTTGACCAAAATGCCTCCTCAGGTATGTAGAAGAACTTGTGTGCGGCGGTTCCCATTAACATTCACGCGTGCTCATCTGTTTTATTTTAGTTATTTTCGAAGATGATGATGATGAGGCCTTCCAGGTCGACCGGACCGCTTCCATTGTGGCCTCCATTGTTGCAGCATCCGAAACAATCCAGCCGGAGCTACAGAAACAAGAAGAAGAAGAAGAAGAAGAAGAAGCAAACGATGAAGAAGTAGTAGAAGAAATCCCCGCACCACCGCCACCGCCACCACCGGCAGTGCCACCCAAATCTTTTGCCCAACGACCAAAATCTATTAACAAGCACAGTATCAAGTCCATCATAATATACAAAGACGAGGAGGAACAACAAGACCAAGATGAAGGAAACCGTAATCCCAACCGCTGCAGCGCTGGCTCGCTCGATGTAGATCCTCAGAACAGCTTGATACTGGCTGGTGATACTGCGTCTGTCGGAACATCGTCTTCCTCCATTATGCCACCCACCCCTACCTCTACGACCCAAGCAGAAGCAGAAGCAGAAGCAGATGCGCCAGTCCTCGCGCCGCCAAGCATGCTCCCATGCCTTCCTTCTTCACCGCCACCACCACAACAACCACACCCTTCTCATCCTCGTTCCATAGCTGTTGCTCCTCTTCCTCCGCCGCCGCCGCCGCCTGCCAAGAAGCCGGCAACCATTGTGAAACCTACCTCAAATGCTCCCTCACTCGACGAAAGCAGTAGCATTGGCGGGACAGGCCTTCATCGTGAAAGCTCACGTCTCTCCCTGAAGCGAAAGGGCCTCACAAAGAAATTGAAAAAGGCATTTTCTATCCACCGATTATCGAGCAAAAGATCAACCTTGTAAAACTCTGCTATTCTCTTGATCCCTCGCTCCCACCCCCTAAGAAAAAATTATTCATTCTCCATAGCATCATCTTATACCACATCCATAGCTTGGTTCTATGATTATACATATATATTAACCACACTCTAGCACCTCAAAGCATACCTATACACCATCATTATTTAACACTCATTGTCATATTTTTATCATCCCATTAAAAGAGCATCACTTATCCATTCTACATCTGTTCTGTTAGCATGTTCATGTATCGCATCCTGATTGCAACTGCGCAGGCGGCGAAACACTTGTCTCTTGTACGCTGTCGTATGACCAAGTGCAGCTGCCATGCAGGACGACTCGGTTACCTACATTGTATGCGTCTCCAATCTATCTATCTATATCTATGGCCATGCATCGGGTATGCACTAGAGTACCTTTTTTTTTGTATGTGTGTGTGTAACTGAAATGGGGGGGGGATTCATCCAACATGTTCAACCCTCAAGCTATACTAGGTCATTCCATTCTTTGACACAAAATAAAGAGAATTAGATATAAGAGACAGAAAGCAACTGCCCCGTCCCCCCGCGCGTGTGTGTATGTGTTTTAGCATACACAAACAGACGCATTCGACTCCGCGGTTCTGAAGTCGCAGGATCACCGCGCGTGATGGTCGCATACACGGCACAAAAACGCTTGGGCAAATCCATCTCTCCAAACGTCGGTTTGCTCTTTGTCCTGGTCTTTGATACACTATTTTACGTTTTGAAAATAAAAATCCACGAAAATCAAGACTGTTCGAATAGTGTTAAAGACACGGCAAAGTTGGGGAATGGTTTACTTGTGTTACTAAGCAATCCATGATGGAGTGTGACAGATCCTTCTCCCCATCCCCCACTGCTAAGTTTTTTCCAAGCATACGGCAATGAAAGAACAAGATGGAATGGCCGATTTATTTGTCGAACCATTCATCACCGTGGTGGCCAAATTGCGCAAGGGCTTGCTGTTTTTGGGTACAACATGGCTAAAAGGTAGAGAGAGCCAATCGTAATCATCCAGTATTCCCCCTTCCCTTTTGATTTGTCGCGTATGACGAGATATGAAAATATAGACGGCATACAAAGCGATATCTGATAGATGAGGAACGCATGTGAGCCAGCAGCATCTGCAACTGCTGGCAAGAATGTGGCAAATGCAAATATTGACTTGCGACAGACGACCTGTTGAATTCCTTCTTGAGCTGTTCCGCATCTGCCTGCATTGACATCCTCGCTTTGTGGTTCTTGACCACCGGGTCTTACAGAATCATAAACGCCGCCCATTTGAGCTTCCGCGAGCATGTTGTTTGTGGTGAATGTGTGCACGAGACCCACACCGCCCCCCCCAATCACTGGGATTGACAACATTACTATTGATGCCGTATCCATCAAACCTTGGCAAGTCTGATATTGCTGTCGTACTAGTGTGTAACCGATCGGTCTCCGAGACAACGATATGCTTGAACCCGCCAAACAACAGCCGATGCAAGAAACAAGTGGCAGTCGCGTGGGGGTGGGGTGAGTGTCTGGCGAGGCACCCGTCAAGACTTGAAGCGTGACATTCCAGCATAACGGAGCAAGTGAAGAGAGTAGCCATCAAATAGGCGTCCTTGTTGGACAGGTGGCAAAATTTCTGAGCTTCACTTCAAAGGTAATACACCATTTTCCCAAATAGAAGTCGGGTTTTGCCCAGTAATCTTTATGTGTGATGACAAAGCAAATGTCGCATGCACGGCAAAAGATATCGCACAGAAAAGCTTCCATCTCTAATAATAAATACATCGAGTCTCGTGGATCTCGATGCGCCCTATCTTCCATTCTATTTGTCTGCGCTCAATCCTATAGAACAGTTTTGGGTTGGTTATGAATAGCAAAGTGAAACGCAATCGGTCCTCGGAAAGCGAGACAATGATGACTCGAATCAGTGAAGCATCGAATAGCTTAAAGTTGAGCGATTTCGAAGGCTTCGTCTTTCATTTTTACAGGTGTCTAGTTCATTGCTGTAATGGGGAAAAACAATGATTCGACCTGGGATAGTTCTATCATTGTACGTATATGGATATGAATACGTTGAAAACAAGAGGAAAAGAGTGAATACGAGAAAATATCAGAGAGCAGTTTTCTTTGAGTATGTTGAAGGATTGTTGTGATATAAAGAACATCACTCCTATATGCGAGGATGCAGTATTAGATCTCGGATCTCGGATAAATGAAGAAATGAACTCTATAACTATGACGCATGAATGGTTATCAGCGAAACAGATGATAAAGAGCTTTCATGCAAAGGAAGGGCTGTGAGTTCTTTATGGAGTGTACGTTTGTTTATCATTGATAGTAAGTGTATACATATGTTCCTCGATATGCGACAATAAGATTGATGCAGTAGTGGTTTTCATATGCAGCACGTGGCACACAGCAGCACAGATTCTCTTGCTGCCTCGTACTCAAACAATACCATTAGTCTGTTACGTTCTGATAAATTGATTTACCCATGATGCAATGCTTTGCGTCCGAGTCATCGCCTGTGTGTGACTTGATCATCATGATGACAATACGAAAAAATCAAAGGATCCGTTTAAACTTGTCTGCAACAAAATTGTGGTCGGATAAACAAGAAGCATCGTGAAATAGCAGCGATGAGAGTCATAGATATAAGACTTCTGAAGAAGGATATCATCTGATACGTCATGATATTCGTTTCAGCATTGCCCACCACATGGGTGGCTGATCTTGCTCCAATAATAGAGGTTCTGAGCAAAGTATTAACAAATCCTTCCCTGGCCTCTCTTCCATGAGTTATCCGATACGAATCTTTATATCGACTTGCTTGTTATTCGGATCTAACACCTTCTGTCCTTTGTAGATTGACCAATTGTATCCGTACTTGATGAGCTATGGAAGGGAGATCAAAATGGACTCGCATTATCCCGGCGGATGGGATTTGGATGCCTTCGGGCAGGGCCCTCCCCTCGTTTCTTTAACGTCTTGCATCGCCTGTACCTGCCCCCATGTGCACACCAGGATACGCCTGGTGTGAACCGAGTTGGTAAGTCATATTGTGAAGGAGGTGTTTTCTGCTGCCTACGTAATAATTTCATATAATTTCATGCGACATCTTGTATTCTGAACAACATTACTCTTGGTCAATAAATTTGTCCTTGTATGAAACGTATCTTGTAAAACTTTCTCGTAGAACAGCCAAACCTGGAGCAGTATAGATTAGTATCTGATGTTTTTGAATATCATGTATTTGATAACTTGTGTTCCCGCCTCGGGCCTTCGACACCGCATGGCACTGATTTGGCATACTTGCTACAATGTTTGGACAAACTTTGATGCTGATATTTGCCCATACTTTATATGGGGTCGCCTCCAGCAGATCATTGGTGGTGATGCTTCATCTCCTCTTTGTGATCCGACTTGTCAAAGATGTTTCAATTGGGTTGAGATCAGGGATATGAGCTGGCCATGTCTCAAACCGTTGATCTCAGTCTTTGCTCTTTCACCATCTCGCATATGCGCCAGTGTGACAGCTAGCGCCATCCTCTAGAAAGACAAAGCCGGATTCTTGCTCCTCTTCCAAGTTCTCAAGTCACGGAAGAAAGGGTGTACTGAGGCACCGGATGTACTCCTCTTGATTAATGTCGCCCTGCCGTGTCACCAAAGGACCTGACCCTCCCGTCTAGAGGTAGCCCCAAACCGTTACTGATTCTTCGCCATAGTTGCGGGTAGACAGAGTATGCTCTGTTATACCCCTCGCGCCGCCATCGTTGCGCTTTAGGCAGACGCGAGACTCATCAGTCCAAATAACCTTTCCCCGCCCCCACTGTTCTTGTAACTCATAGAGTCTTGTCTTAGCCCATGGTATTCTGTTTGAATCGATGACGAACAGACAGGAAAGATTTCAGTGTGGGTCTGCAAGGACAAAGAAAAAAGAAAGGGCCTTGAGGGCTTGCAAGGCATTTAGGCGGTTTCAACGCAGGGTGCTTCTTGTGCGCTCATTGCAGTTTCCAGATGCTTAACCAGTGGTTCGAATATGACAAAATGACGTTTGTCTCTTCTGTAAAAGCTAGTGGATGTCCAGAGCGAGGAGGTGTTGCAGTATGTAGTGAGCCTTCGTTGTGATACTTTTGCTAATTTGCGCGTACTGTTGGCGTTGCCTGCCATACCATACTTGTCCTGCATCGCTTTCCTTCCTTTCTCCATCTATGCCACCTTTATGTATGTATGTGTGTACGGCAGACACGAGCATACATCTGAATTTAACTGCTACGTATGAAAGACAGACATCAGCCCAATCTACGGATAGCGTTCGTCATGCTATTGCTTGTATGATCGTGTTAACTAGGTAGATCAATAAAGTACATAATGTAGTACATAAAGCTCTTTCACGAGAGCACTCCATTAAATAAGTGTAGCGAGGAAAGGTGGAAAAGGAAGAGACTGTAACAGGAGCAAAGAGAGAGAGTGTGTGTGTGTCAAGCGATGCACGGAAAAGAAAGACAATATGAATACATTTACAGGGAAGAGGAGAATATACAACAACGGGAAGGATAGAGGAGAGGGAGTTGTGTGTGTAAGGAACGGGAAATACCATCATGATCCTTGAGCAGTGGCGGTGGTGGCTGCGATAGCGACGCCGGAATTGGTTGCAACTGCAGCAGTAGCAGGTGTGTTCGACTCTGGAACCGACGAAGAGGAGTCGGAAGTTGGGACCACAGCATCGTTGTTCCCGTTGTTTTCCTCAGCCTCATCCGTACTGTAGACTGATTTTGTAGGTATCGCCACATTCTTGCTCTCAAAAAGAGGTCCAAGTTCGGTCTTCCACAGCCGCCGTTTCTCCATCGCATTAACAGCATTCTCTGACAGGACTGCCTTGGGCGCGGTTGCCTTGCGTTTCTTAGACTTTTGTACTCTCTGGAGAATATAAAACATCAGGCGCTTCCCTTCTCATCCATCTCTGCTGCAGAATACTTACAAATCGTTTCGCATAACACTGTTCTACCTGTTGGTCGTACGTGTCCAGCACATTCCTGTATTGCTCGAACTGAAGCTGCTGATCAACCACTTCCAAGAGCCGCGACTTCCGAAATTCGTTTATTTTCACTTGCTCCTCAAGCTCGCGTCCCAGCCTTCGCAGCTCCGCGCATATTTCATCGTCCTCTCTTGCATTCCAATCAATCTGTAACGTAATTCATCAGTCATTTCTCCATGTGTCCACCGCAACACCGCCAGCATGTATGAATTGTATAATACGTACGTCATCATCGCCAAAGAGACCCGCGTATCTCAACTCTCGCTTCAGCCGTTCCTCAAACTCAACAATCTCCTCGGGCTGTTCAGACGTCAATTCTGTGATAGTTCTCCCTGGAAATGATGACGTAGATGAAGCGTCTAAATCCATTGGATCACCCTCTTCATTCTCTTCATCCTCCTCCTTGGCTATCATTCTGAGCTCTTCTGCATCTACCAGCTCCTCAATTACCAAGCTACTCAGCAAGCGTTCCGCAAGACTCCCACAACTTAGGTCGTTTGTCAGTAGGAAGTCATCGGTAAAATTTTCAGTGGAGCGCAAGTAGCGAACGGGTTCTTGCTTCGTAGCGGCAGTCTCTGCTGTTTCAGATGCGGCCTGTGCGTCCGGATGCGGGGCTCGACCGGTGACCCCGTTGCCATTATTGCTTATAGGTGCAGGTGAATTCGACCGTCCTCGAGTGGTAGATGTGGATGATGAGGAGGACGGAAGACCGCTCTCGGCAGCCTGTTCAGCCCATACCTCACGATAGTGACGTCCAAGAGGAGGGATCAAATATGGCTTGACATCATCACCCTGCATTAACGAAGACCAACCCGCGAAGTCTCAGTCAATCATTCTTTCCCGGCATCCAATTCACTTGCCTTTTCCAGAAGGAATTTCCGATCCTCTTCTGTCAACGGGCGAAAGTAAGGCTCCATGCCACTCCAAAATGTTAGAATTGGAACCTGATCTTTAGGCTTGACACGCACGAAATCGACGTCGTTCTCTATTCTTTGCTGTGATTTCGCTTTGGGATGCTTGCCCTGGTGCTCACCATTTGCACGCGACATAGCTTTGGATGTCTTCTTCTTTTTGTGTTGGCTTGTCTATTATAAAGAGAGGGATATGCATCATTAACATATACATAGTGAGAGACCGAATTCTCTACTTACCTCATGCGGCTTGGGTAGATGATGTTTCCCGGATGGAGCGGGCGGCGGGGAAGCACTACGTGACGTGATGGGAGCCATGTTTTCAAGCTTCTTAGACTTGACAATGCCAAGAGGTGATTCACTTCGGGTAGTCGCTAGATAGACATAAATTGGTCTAATAAGATCCAGACAATTTGTTGACAAGCTTTTTCCATTTGCATGACTTACAATTGCTAACAAGATCGTCTTCGGAACTATCATCTCGTTTTCGCCTCTGTCGTAATACTTCCAATGCTCTATTTGACCATGTTTGTCTTAATGCCGGCCTTTTCGCAATAGGGACTCGCATACTTTATGCCACATCCGCGTTTTCTTCCATCACTCATCCATATGCACGTACACACACATTCACTCTATCTCCCCCCTTTCTCCTCATCCTTCCTCATTCACTTACGCATGTCTGTCAGACTGGACTTTACTGTAAACGTCATCATCTATACGATCCATCCCAAAGTACCGTCTTAGCAAAAGGTCCAATGTTCTCTGTTTTTTCATATCGACTTGATGCTTACTTTGTTCCCTCTTTATCCGCATCTTTTCTAACATGGCACTGACGTTCTTGCCTGAGACACCGCCCCCATGTTTGTTATCATCGTCTGATTCTGCCATTGTTTCCATAGTTGAATTGATTAATTGGCTTGCATATGGCGTGTCTGTAGAATGCAATCAGCATGCTAGGTTTACCGTCATTGTTGTGAATCTTGACATTCTTGTCAAGGTTGTTAATGTCCTTTTTCAACTGTCTCAATCGCATCTCTGCACGCGACAAGACCCGCTCCAAATCTGTTTTGATACTTGATAAATCGCTGACGCCCGGAAGGTTAGGGGATGGTGATGATCCATGCGTCGATGCGTTGTTTGAATTTCTTGATGCCTGTTGGTTGCGGTAATATAACGCGGTTGATTGCGAGACAGGTGTTGGTAAACTGTAATGCTGCGTAAGGTTTGAATACGATGAATCGGAATCCATTGTGGGGGCCTCTCCTTTGGTTGTTTGTGCGTGTGTGTGTGCGTGATTATAAATGATTGCAGAGAAAGAGAGAAACGAAAGAGAGACAAGGAAAAAGCAAAAGGCAGCAGACCTAAATTTGAGCTACCAACTCACCCCCTCTCTTCCATATATATACACACACACATCCCCCATGTGTGCACCTCCGCTTAACCCCGACAGCGTAATTGAAGTGTTGCACAGAACATCTCAATAGATATGAACATTTTTATATTCTATAATGTTTTTTTTTACCAGTTGTAAAACGCCTTTGGATTATAGATTGGCTTATCCTCCTTCAACGGGGTCCACACTTTCTTAGACTCCTTCCATCCCCGGATGTTTCGCCGGGCAGACTGATCGGCTGTCTCCAATGCAGCCTCTGCCGAATCCTTGAGCAGGAATTTGATGTGTGCTTGCTTGTGGTGCATGATACCGAACTGACCTCGGCCGTGGGGCTTAACGCGCTGGAGATATCGGCCTTTGCCTACCCATGCTTGGGCTAACAGAATAAAAGACACTCTTCAGTGGACTCCTTCTTTTTGTCTGTGATTTCACATACCAACAATAGGATTCTCCATGCCATGTTGCTCCTTGGCAAGTTTGCGCGCAAATGCGAGGTTATGTAAGATCTTTTTGGCGGTGCGTTTCGGCGAGAATTCCATCTGCTTGATCGCCTCGTCGACAGGCATGTTGCGGATTTGGCGAGCGAGCATATTGAGCTTCCGTGGGCTGGTCGGCATATTGGCAGATGCCCATCTATACTATTAAATGCACATAAAACAAAGGTTGTATAGGACCATCCATTAGCTCACGTTACAGCCTAGATTTTTGTATGTGTGTGTGAAACCTTACTTCTTTGACAGCCGCCTTCTCGGCAACACCTTCGGTGGCTGCGGCGGCCTCAACAGCGACATTATCGAAAAGTGAAGACGCTCCAATGTCAGGGCGGGACGCTTGGGGTTGCTCTGCAAGACGGCGTGAACCGGAAGAAAAGCTGATGATTCATTATGTCAATGCACTTTGCTCTGGAGACACTCTCTGTTTTCTTCTCGCGTTGTTTGTTTGTCTGCTTCTACCTCTTGACTTGTTGGAATGGCCTCAAAGGATTCGAATGAGACAGAGGGCGCAGGGCTGTTCGGAATGCTGCCGCTAAGGAGAGAAGACGAATGAGTGATAGTCAGTCGATTCGGACGTAAGCTGTCAATACCGAATGTGTTCATGGTGGGCCGGCTGCGTATTAGCGAACAGAAGGGTTCGGGTGGTGGAGTTGAGGAGAACAAAAATGGCACTCTGCTGGCTTTACCTTTTGTTGTTCTCGGCGCGAGCAAGCGTGACTAGCAAATTTTACCTGATTGGGTGACAGAAATTTAGCGTGAACTGTTATTTTACAGAAGTAAAATCTCCCTGGTTTGTCCTCTTAATGTATCTCTTCCATCAATAGCAGAAACAGCATATGCGGAAAGACAAAGTGATACTTCCATGGCCAGGCCACAGGCTGTCTTGAATGCTCTTTTATTATCTTCGCTGAAGTGTGCACTGCCTTGCGTCAGGCTTCCGTATGCCGGAAAAGAGGATGCGTAACAACCTCGCAATTTTTCAGTCTTCTGCATAGGATCCAGATGATGAATATCTGCAAATCATGATAGATACGGCATCGATTGTGCTGCTCTTATATATCAATTTCTTATCGGGGTATCATTGCAAGAATCCAGGCAAATACAGAGGGTATTGCACTTAATTGTCAGCAAATGGAGCCATTGGAACATGTCGAAGTGAGCCTATAATTGCCATCATCGTATCGCCGAAGCACTATTACAAAATTTCGCTGACTAAGAAGCGTACTCAGTTCCATCTGCTTGCTGCCTCACGCGAAACATCTACGTTACAGTAGGAAGAGGATCTTGGCAGCATTTCAATGAAATGCTAACCAATGGCCGCTCGTGTGTTCTAAATTGAGAATATAAGAGTCTCATTTTTAATGGGTCGATGAGATATATCATCCCCATTGTCTTAGGACAGCTTGTGAAAAACCAATTCCAGAGATTCAAAGTACTTGAAACAATCCAAAACGGCGCTCCATCGATTCATGAAAAACAAATCCAATTGATTGCAAATACGCATCTTCAGCCTGTAGGCAAGACTGCAGTGATGATGCGATGATCCGAGCGGGCTTGACTACCTGAACTGATAGCACATGGCTCTTATTGCACTGTGATGTGTGAATCAAGGCTTTGGTTTCCATGGAGGCGTGCGACATCTTTTTGCGCGCTTTAGACTCTTAATTCCCGCTCAAGAGGCGAATCAAATTGGGAGACACAATCAAAATCAACATATGTGGTGTGTGCTCCTAATGCAACTGTTCATTGGTCTATCTACCTGCGGACCCGCGATCCCCATAATGAAGTCTATTTCTCGCAATTATTTGACAAGGGCACTTCACTGCGAGGAATAAAGTAATACCAGGCGATATGGAATGGCAACATCGCTTATCTGTTTGGCAACATGCATGGATGGCAAAGAAATATGAGTGAGTACGTTTTAAGGTTTGCCCATCTGCTTGACGGAAGCGGAATTTTTAACAGTCAGCTTTGAATTCAAGAGAGCCATGTCTCGTCCTTTTGTCCGAACAGCACCTTCCTTTACCTCTCTCTTCCCTACCTGTACCTGCCTCCCCAGCTCCTTAACCGCTCTGCGCATAGATGGGATCCGGTTCTCATCATTTTGAAGGCTCACACGAGTTCCTAAAGGAAATTCCTATCATGTTACCACCAACTGAAACGTCACAACAACAGGAGCGCTTGCCCGGGACAGCAGGAATCCATTTCTTGACTTTTGATCACAATGACTTCGATAATTATACATGTCATCCGCATGAGCAACACTCTACATCCTTGCATAATGATTTACCTCCATCGTCAACAGCATTTGATCATGGCTACAATGTCTCCCACTCTACCAGCAACAATGTTCTAAAAGACTGTAGTCCTGACTATGCCATATCACCGCTTCAGATATCGACGCAGTCTGTCCACGATATTCTTCAGCCGACTTCGACGTCATTTAATATTGAAGATATTGCATGTTTTGGCGATGACGAGGTCAGGAGCTCTTTTCATCCCAAGTTTTCCATAACTATTTCAAGAAAGAGTGCAAAGTTCTCTAACCCAAGTTTTTTTTTTAAAAAAAAAGGATTTGTTTAGTCCTTTGATATCTCCAGCTATTGCACCCACAAATGATCGGATATATCAAATGAACGCAGGAGGCGGAAATGGCGGCGAAATCAGTAATAATAATAATAAAGACAGCATGGTTGAATTGACGTTTTCGCCATTGTCTTCGCCAGCACTCCATGCGATGCCCTATCAGGCGCCCGTCCTGACCGACAGTGCTTCCAGAAACTCAAGTTTGACCCAGATCAGCACCGAATTGCTCCCAGAAAGCATGCTACATCATAAGCTGGCCTTAATTGAAAAGGAGCAGGAGTTACTTCGCTCTGCTCATCAAGAACTTCAAAGTCATTCGACGCACCCACATAGCACCAACAGTGGATCGACTGCTACTGCCACAAGTGCTGCGGCTATGGCTGTGATCAAAACGATGGACTCTACTACAACGATAACACAACAGCCCTCACGCGCCTCTGAAGTCGCGCCTCATTTGCAATCTCATCGTGCGCAGACAACGACAACAGGAGGAGGAGCAGAACCCGCATCATCTTTTCCCTCCTCGTCTTCCCGCACATCCTCTCCTTTCGTGATCACTCAACCGCCTGGAGCATCTGCATCAAGATCGGACGCTAATTTTTTTGCCCCCGCAACTCCGTCCTTGCTTATGAAGCTCGGCCAGGTCGGTACTAACGGCAGCAGCAATAGCAGCAGCAGCAGCAGCAGCACTGTCTCCCCTGCTACTGCAAGCAACTTCTATTCTTCCGCGGTGGACAAAATGACATCCCTACCTGCTGCAATGTTGCAGGACAAGCAACAGCCTATCAGTCAATCCGGAACTCCGAAAAAAGCGCTCCTTTCCAACGCCCGTAAAAGGCGTCGAACGACGCGTGCGACAGCTGAGGCATTCACTTCGCCAGGCCTGTACCCAACCGCTGCCCACCTATCGCCTCAAATCAGTGCTACTAATCCATCTCTTGCCGCTCTGCTGTCTCCTGCTGCCTTGCGACCGCATATGCCGAGCAGCACGAACTTGACTGCCTCCAGAGGCAGTGTATCAACGGCGGCTGTGGCAGGCAGTGTGTCTTCCCCACGTGCTCTCAAGCCGCTTATTTCACCTTCCCTTAAGCCTAACGGAAGGAGGCTGTCGCCTCTGGAGGAGCAAGCCGCTGCGGCTGCTTTGGCCACCAAGAGCAATTACCAAAACATACGAGAGGGCAATGCAACGAATCTCGGTATTGATTTTTCGTCGAGTTTCCCGTCGGGTGTGGAGAACCGGCGGTCAGCGCACAAGGCGGCTGAACAGAAACGACGAGATACCTTGAAACAGAACTTGGAGGCGCTCCGAAAGGAGATTACAAGCACTCATGTCAAAGGAGACGATTCGCAGAGTAGTGGCAGTGACCGCAATGCAGAAAATGATGATACCCCGGAGGAGGAAGCGAAGGAGAAATCGGCCAGTCAGATGAGCAAGGTGGTTTTAATACAGCAATCATACGAGTACATTGTCAAACTTAAATCAGAGAACCGGTCAAAGGACGAAGAACTCAAGAAGCTCCGAGACGAGCTGGCTGCATTACAGAAGCAGGTTAGCGTTGCAGAGAAAGGATCTGAGAAAATCACATCACCGCCGTCGCCAGCACCACCACGGGAGGATGAACTGTCCAAATAACGTTGTTGTATTGTAAGCAAGCAAACAAAAACTCGTCCTAACTGTACATCATCTGCCATATGTTCTACCGGTATATAATCTCTGTAATTAGCTGCTCGTATCCTTTGTTATCTGAAATTATGAAATCGTCGCGGATCTATCATCCATCAATAAAATAGTTGAATAATCCCCTTGTTTACAAATCAATATGAGTACAGTATTTCTACTATATGAGGGTGGGTGTGGGAATGAAGTTGAAGAGGATTGCGGATCTAAAATCATGGACTACATCGTTGATCAAAATGAATTTATAGTTGAGACAATCGCCACTCGCTCCGGATACTTGCAAAGTCAACAGAATAAACATAAAACGGGATTCTATCTGCTATAAAGCTCTTTTTTTATCTAAAGATTGAAAAGGCCATGAGTGCATTAGCTATAGCGAAAGGGTTCGAGGCGGGGGGGGGCGTTGGCGTTTGTTCGTGGGTTAAGCAGAATCATATATGCCGTAATAGCATTCTTGAGAGCTGTAAATAGTAGATCGAAAAATGTATCTTGACCGAAGAACATAACGCGTGTGCTACGAACTGCGTTGATGCCATTCCCTCTGCTACTATTGTTGATCTCAAGATGTTCTTGCAAACTGTGTATATCCTTGTGCGAGGCAATCGCAACCTTTCGTAATCTCCGTCCCGTCGAACGAAACAGTCCAGCAAAGGTTGAGAAACGGTACGAATGGATTTGTAAATAGGAAAATACAGACTTCTGAAATGCTCAAGAGCTAGGTAAAGAAAAGGTACTGATGTTATTGATAACAGGCTCAGCACGCGAGCAAACACAACATTGATATTGGGTGCTATCTCAGCGGCAGGTTTGATCGCAGTTGGCGTAAGAGGTCAAGACCTGTTAAGAGAAAGACTGAGGGATGCATAAGTTCAGGGATAGTAACTGGCTACTGCCTAACTTTCTTAAAAACGACCCTCGATGAAATGGATAAGCACAGGCATATGAAAGGTCACTATATACCCGTGGATAATGCGTCCGTCATACAAATGAAAACATAAAGTAATATATAGGGCGGTATCCATAAAATAACTACTTAAACCGGTAGTATGCCCGCTTGAAGCTAACTGCGTCGACATAGCGAGCGACTGCATGTGACAGCGAGGGATCTTTTGTTGCAGCCAACGAAGCCCAAAATAGCCTGTTTATCAAAGTCGGATTCAGGCATCCTTGCTGGATCATTGCACGCCAGGTCATCGGCATCAGGCTCCTCCATAGGAGTACCACAATCATCCTCGTTGGATAACAAATGATCAATTTTTCGAGCCATTTGAGAGGCGTATTCCATTCCAGCTGATGCATAACGGATAGCCCGGCCAGGATTCAAGCGGGCAGATTTGACGATCTTCTCAAATTGGTCGTGAGTGTCAACGCATACTCGTTTCAGTGTATCCAGCCGGCTCGCTTCCTGTTTGCCATCTTGAGTAGCAAGTGCCATACACAATTGATAGAACATTTTGATATGCTCATCGTCTCATCGTGAGTTGCCAATGATGCTTGGTTCACCAGAAATCAAAAAATGGGCAACAGCAGCAAGAGGTGGTAGTGGTTCGTCCGCACTGACCAAATCCATGATGCTATCTTTCGTCAGCAAATAAAAATGGCTAGATACAAGCGAGCATTCCGTTTCCAGCATATAGGACCGCTGTTGCGTCGCCGTAAACTGTTCCATCAAAAGAAACTGATCCATCTCCTTAAGATGGAACACCATGTAACAGTACAGACACCGTTGTGCGAGGACTTACGAAGAGCGTCTGATATACAGCGTGGAGGAAGCGCGACGTGACGAGAAGAACGATGATTATAACAATACAAGGTGCGGATACCCGATGTCACAGGGCATCCCTGTTTCTATAGTAGACATTAGCGGGGGTAATAGCAGTGGTATACATATAGGATCATCGTACAGGGAAAGTGAGTGTGGTACATAATATCGTCGTCGCAGATGCGGTCTTGATCGTGATCGTTATCCTTGTAATATCTTGGTCGTCGGTCGATAGTGACCCGTCTCTGTAGCTACTGCTACACATCAAGACAACAGGAAAAATAGTGTATCGTTTGTAGATCTCCATGCAGTACGAGAACGCACGGTGAATATAGTCCAAGTCCACCTCCGCCTGGAATTCCAATATCATAGGTGGGAAGTTACTTTGCGTTTTGGAAATATACATTACGTCGCATTCTTGGTCTCGGAATGTTGTTGGTGCAGCAATATATCTTCCACTGGGATAATTTACGAGAGCTGCAGTCACCAAGTTAATGAATTCTGGTTGCAATGCAAGAAGACGGCTCATTCTATCTGCACCAGGTTTATATTGTTGGGCAATTGAATTCCAACAAATCTGTATCAACTAAAAAGAATATGAGTTAAAACTGATCACATGTACAATGAAAAAACCTTTCCGCCACATGGACATGTACGTTATTCTCTGCCTGTAAGTCGCCTATGCTAGTAATCTTTTGGAAGCGATGGAACACTTACTCTCGTTCATTGTCGTATAAACGACAAAAGGGGCGAAAAAACGCGGTGCCAGCGGTGCTATCAGTGCCATCGGTGCCAGCGGTACTACCGGCGCCCATCGGTGCTATCGGTGCTATCGGTGCCAGCGGTGCCAGCGGTGCTATCCATTAAAAAATTTAATTGTGCGCCTATTCTAATTGGTTGTTCATAGCTCTCACCAAATCATACTAAGGGTACGGTCTACCTGAAGAAAATATTATCGCCCAATCTATATGATACCGTGGTTGTACATATCAGAAGCATATTGTTACATGATCCATTGCTGTTTTGCTAAACAATGCAAGTGCAGGGACTCAACATGCTTTCTTGAGCAATGAAAGTAATGACCGTGTACAATAACCTCTGCAGTAAAGGGATTACAGTACATGGGTTGTCCGACAGTGGATTGCCCACCCAGCGCAACTCGCTTGATATATCACTTAATAGATGCGCTATGTGTACAACCATTGATGGCAACCAATATACTATGCTGAATCTGTATAAGGGCGGTTGGAAAGGCAATAGCCATTATAGCACTTGTCTCCAGTATGTGGTATATAAAGTGTTCCTGAGAATTTTCTAGACTGTCGTTAACAATGCCACAAACCAACATCTACTTGAGATTCTAAAGTTGTAGGCAATTTATGATTTTGCTATGTTCTACTGAGCTGGCTAACCACCTCATTATCCTAAGAAATGCCGCAAAGTACTGTCAAAAAGAAGAGGACCCCTTGGTCGAAGATAAAGCGATCCATCATTTATCTTACATATTGGATTGATTAACGACATAAACATATGGAGAATTCTGAAGTTTGCAGGATTAACGTCGTCATTTGATTCATGGCCCAATAATTGTAATCTGATGGACCAACATCTTAGAGAAAACGCACTATAAACGTATTGAGTTTTGTTGGGCCAAGATAGGGTTTATTGTATGGAAGAGAGTTACGTAAATGTCGATGTGCAAATATGGCTAAAGGCCTGCTAGTCTATAATGATGACATCTGACTGTTTGCCCACTTTGGACGACTTCTTGATATGTAAGTGCCTCCAGGTAGTTTGTTCCATCCATCTGGCTGCATGGTTAAATCCATGAGGCCGTTCAATTTTGATTGACGGTTTGAGCTGCACGGTTTCCCAATGGCAATTGCTGATGTAGTGCACCACGATAGGCGGCATCTTGGTCTTTGGTGGTAGTTGGAATGGTATATAGAGGCGCGATGGATAGTGATATTGTCCACCTGATGAAAAAGTGGCAATAAGGCGGTTAAAAGTCTCCGCAGCAAGCTGGCAATCTACTGATGCTTCGAACCAGTACTTTTGCAGACAGCTTTGATTACCTAGTGCCCTCGTCTCGTCTGAAATGCCATATGACATCCTAGTAATAAGCCTTTGCAGCTCATACTCTGAAGATAAACATACGACACGTTTACAATGGTCGCGATTATCAACAAGGTATTGATACGTACGCAATTTCGCCTCAATATAGAGATCCTAGGAACCAAGGTGGACATAGGCAACAGTTCTAAAACCGCACCATCCATCAGCATCGATCGGAACTTCGCGGACAATAGCATCTGCAGGCAAATCAGGATGTAGCTCTGGCATGTCTTCATCACTGTAATACTATAATAAAAAAAATCAAGAAATCTTAGTGATGATGGTATTGAAGTACAATGTACTGATATTTACCGTAGTTTCTGCTTCTTGGTTGATGGAAAGTGCCAAAGGTCGTCGTCTTCATACTTTAAACTACGGTTCCTCTTTTTTGACAACGACATGTCGTTATCTGCAAAATTCTGTTTAGTGTTCTTCTCCTCTGTAGCAGTAGCTACAGTGACGGATCACTCTCGACCAACGACCCAGATACTACAAGGATAACGATCACGATCAAGACCGCATCTCCGGCGACGATATTATGTACCACACTCACTTTCTCTGCACGACGATCCTATATGTTTACCACTGTTATTACCCCGCTACTGTTTACCATATAAACAAGGATGCCCTGTGACGTCGGGCATCCCCACGTTATATTATTATAATCCTCGTTCTTCTCGTCGCGTTCGTGCTTCCTCCACGCTGTATATCAGACGCTCTTTGTAAGTACTCGCACAACAGTGCCTGTACTGTTACATGCTCTTTCTCTGCTATTTCGAAGCCGGAAGGAATTCGTGCCCCTTTCGCGCCCTTTGGGCGGCCCTTCGTCTTTACTCTGTTAGGAAACTTGACCTGGTCGATATTGTCCAGCTTGAATGAAACTGTGAGTTCTTCTAGGGCACATTTATGATCTGAGCGCTGTTGATCGTCGCAGCAGGCGAGCAATAATTTATCAAGAGCGCATTTGGCGCTGTTGTATTTTTTTTGCTATCAGCGTGAAATTTATATCACTGAGTGGAAGTATATCGAGTCGTCCTGCCCCAGCAGGTAAGTACCAGCTCAGAATATCTAAGGATTATTTCAATACCTTGTTCAGATGGTACGGCGCTCATTAAATGCCATCGACGTGAAATCATGTATGACTCTACAAGATTCCCAAGACTTGTACAGTTCCTGTTGAATGTTTATGATTGCGAACTGGCATATAACTCCTTGTAGTTTGCTGAGAGCTCTAGTCATTGCTATGTCAACACATTGGTCGTTATCCTTGTAGATAATTCGCGTTAAAACTTCTTTGTTATAGCTTATAGCTTGCATGCCTGTCCAAGTCCTGGACCCTTACAAAATCTTCTTACATGCTTTGTAAGCCATTCATGCGTGCTGTGGATCAACTTCATTATTCCACCAGAGATCGATAGGATTTGCTTCAGTCCCCAATGCGCGCCCTCAACCCTTTGAGTAGTCTTGGTCCCAAGATACAGGTGCTTCTCGGCCCACGGACCTCACCACATCTCCTTATATGACAAAAGCCTGAAGTAGCTGATAATTACTACATGAATATCTTTTGGTCAAGAGCACACACCCATTGATGTAGTTGTTAAGCTCGTCCAATAATTAAATGGCGGTATTCTTCCACGGCAGAGTCAAATATGTCGACTTCTCGCCCATAGACAATTCTTGGTACAGTGCCTTGGTATCTCTGAAGGTCTTTATCATTAAAACATCTGACAGCACGGGCTCTAAAGTTGTTGCTTATATGCCGGCCGCAAAGAATATGCGGGATGGACGGGAAAACAGCGTGAAGCGTAGCGTGCAAGGCCTTGTTGTCGTGTGTTACAAATTGCCCTGGCTGATTTCAATGCGAGCAGTATTCGAGAATACTACAGATTGAAATGTCTCTATGATCCATTTGTATGATATCTCTTTTTCATCTGAAAGTAATGCTGCGGCAATGAAAAAGGTGCGTGGAGCCCGTGCATTGTTGACTGATGCAAGGTTGTCTACGCCGACAATATTGACAAATGGCATCTTGTTAATATTGGTCTTGTGGGTAGCATCGATGATGATAACTTCGGGAAAAATACCAGCGCGCTCAATTGATGAAGGATGGGTGATAAAAAGTGAGCTCATGACGCCGTCTGATGCCTTATATCGAAGCTTATATCCTCTTGCTAAAAGATAATCATGGACCTGCTGAACTTGGTTGGACCCGTCATTGCTTGCACTTTTCTGCTGAATATTATATATATCCTTGGCTATCATGGTGGGGTTTCCATTAAGGTCACATGTCAGGCGGCGGATTTGCGCAAGCTTGACACCTTTGCTGCCCATCTCCACTATCTTTGCTTGTGTGTCACCACTAGGTTTACGAGCATTAGAGTACACCAGGGAATTGGTAGCTAGTTCATGGTTCTCATGGCAGTCAATACTGGATTTTTCTCTCCTGATAGTCCACTCTTCTCCTTCCTTGCAAGCCGCATACACCCTCCAGGGGCAGCCGAGCTTCTTCGTAAAGCGTAGTGGCCATCTCTTGACGACACCATTTACGCAGCGATACTCAGATTCATTCTGCTTGTCGCATTTTTTGTCGCTGGGCCTGTATTCATTTAACTCAATGTATGGTGGCATTCTTTGTAACCTCTGTCATACTTGACTCCCTGTTTACGTAAACGGTGTTGTCCCCCATGGATGCATGCGAAAGAGCAATATGACATTTTTCTTATTGGTACCACTATCTTTGATAGATACATTAAAGCCGTTTGCTATAGCGTACTCACGGATAGCTGTTTTGAGATCGTCGCGAATACGGTAAGACGTGTTGATGATACTCTCCATTTATTAGGCTGCTGGCTCTTTGTGTTCTTTACGATAGTAACAATAAATCAAGAAAAAAGAGGAAACCTCCTACAGCCTAGCCGTTTACTACTTTTACAGAGTCTCCTCGGTGCGGTATTATTCCAAAGATGAAAATACCAACAATGCTTGTAGGAATTGTGCTATATGTTAAATACTGTATCCATCTACCTCTTGCAAACTCTATTTGAAACAGTCAAACGTACTGCCATTAATTGCCGTTGTATGTTTATTTTTTCGCACTGTTGACATTGTTAACGACAGTCTAGAAAATTCTCAAGGAACACTTTATATACTACATACTGGAGACAAGTGCTATAACGGCTATTACCTTTGCAACCGCCCTTATACAGATTCAGCATAATATCGTATATTGGTTGCCATCAACGGTTGTGCACATAGTGCATCTATTAAGTGATATATATCAAACGAGTTGCGCTGGGTGGGCAATCCACTGTCGGACAACCCATATGTCTTTCCCAAAAAATTTCGGTGTACGTAGTAACCACTTCACTTCCGAGGCTATTGTACACGATTATCACTTTCATTGCTCAAGAAAACATGTTGCTGCCCTGCACTTGCATTGTTTAGCGAAACAGCAATGCTTCTGATACGTACACCCACGGTATCATATGGATTTGGCGATAATATTTTCTTCAGGTAGACCGTATCCTTAGTATTGATTTGGTGAGAGATATGAGCAGCCAATTAGAATAGGCGCACAATTAAATTTTTCAACGGATAGCACCACGTGCACCGATAGCACCGCAGGCACCGATAGCACCGCAGGCACCGATAGCACCGCAGGCACCGATAGCACCGCGGGCACCGCGTTTTTTCGTCCCTTTTGTCGTTTCCATGACAATGAACGAGAGTAAGTGTTCCATCGCTTCCGAGAGATTACTAGCAGAGGCGGCTTAAAGGTGGAGGATAACGTACTGTCTTGCCGAAGCAGCATTTGCTGTCAATTCAATTTACACATGTCCATGTGGCGGAAAGGTTTTTTCATTGTACATGGGGATTAGTTTTAATTCATATTCTTTTTAGTTGATACCGCTTTGTTGGAATTCAAATTGCCCAAGCAATATAAACCTGGTGCAGATAGAATGAGCCGTCTTCTTGCATTGCAACCTGAATTCATTAACTTGGTGACTGCAGCTCTCGTAAACGCACCCAGTGGAAGATATATTGCTGCACCAACGACATTCCGAGACAAAGAATGCGACGTAATCTATATTTCCAAAACGCCAAGTAACCTCCCACCTATTATATTGGAATTCCAGGCGAAGGTGGACTTGGACTTCATTCATCGTGCGTTCTCGTATTGCATGGAGGTTTACAAACGATACACTATTCTTCCTGTTGTCTTGGTGTTTTGCCTTAAGGAGATGGACCGGTTTCTTTTGATGGAAAAGTTTAAGGCAACGCAACAGTGGCCCTATATGCTGGAAACGGAATGCTCGCTTGTATCTAGCCATTTTTATTTGCTGACGAAGGATAGCATCATGGATTTGGTCAGTGCAGACGAATCACTACCACCGCTTGCCGCTGTTGCCCATTTTTTGATTTCTGGTGAACCAAGCATCATTGGCAACTCACGATGGGACGATGAACATATCAAATTGCTCTATAAATTGTGTATGGAACTTGCTACTCAAGATGGCAAACAGGAAGCGAGTCGGCTGGATACACTGAAACGAGTATGCGTCGACACTCATGACCAATTTGAGAAGATCGTCAAATATGCCCGCTTGAATCCTGGCCAGGCTATCCGTTATGCATCAGCTGGAATGGAATACACCTCTCAAATGGCTCGAAAAATTGATCATCTGTTATCCAACCAGGATGATTGTGTTACTCCTATGGAGGAACCTGATGTTGATGACCTGGTGTGCAATGATCTAGCAAGGATGCCTGAATCCGACTTTGATAAACAGGCGATTTTGAGCTTCGTTGGCAAGTTCAAAAAGGAATTCAAAGGCAGGATGAATTGGAGTGCCTGTTACACTGCTGCCACAAAAGATCCCTCGCTGTCACATGCAGTTGCTCGCTATGCCAACGCAGCTAGCTTCAAGCGGGCATACTACCGATTTAAGTAGTCATTTCTTTATGTTTTCATTTGTAGGACGGGCGCATTATCCATGAGTATATAGTGACCTTTCCTATGCCTGTGCTTGTCCATTTCATCGACGGTCGTCTTTAAGAAAGTTAGGCAGTGGCCAGTTACAATCCCTGAACTTATGCATCCCTCAGTCTTTCTCTTAGCAGGTCTTGATCTCTTATGCCAACTGCGATCAAACCTGCCGCTGAGATAGCACCCAATATCAATGTTGTGTTTGCCCGCGTGGTGAGCCTGGTAACAATAGCATCAGTACCTTTTCTGGACCTAGCTTTATAGCGTTTTATGTTTCCTCTGTTGACTTCTCTGCAAGTATCCGGAACGAGTGGTAATTTGTCTCAACTATAAATTCATTTTGATCAACGATGTAGTTCATGACTTTAGATCCGCTATTCTCTTCAACTTCATTCCCGCACCCACCTTCATATAGTAGAAATACTCTGCTCATATTAAAAATACCATTTGCCATTTTCGAAATGCGAACTTGATCTTGATTGGCGGTAACAGTGCTTCCGAAGTCAAGAACATCCCACGATATTTGTCTCGGACCAAACCTCCCCGACCTGTTAACATCTGCAATGTTCGTGAGACGATCGCTCAAAGAACCTAAGGAACACCAGACCTGAGATCTCCTTTCAAATCTGGAATCGGGACGCAGAAAGCATGCATATCACGTGATCGACTTACGCCCTCAAAAAGTAGCGATCAGTGTCGGGAACCTTGGACGAAGAATGTTTGGTTGTGGCATTGGGCACCCGACGTAACACCGTCCTTACGCACAGAATCGAGGTGGTACAAGATCGCAGTAATAAATTTTTAATCCCATAAATGAATACGTCATAACCTCCCTTCTTTTTCCACTATCTTCCCGTTCAGAGTGCCTCTGGAGAGCATGCGCACTGCTCGTAAAAATTCTCAAATGGTAAAGTTTCCTGCATTGTGTACTGCTTTATTATATGTAACTGAGCCACGCCAATTGATTGGATGGATCTTTTCTATATGAGGTACAACGCATGATTGCTAACAAGCTTTCATACAGAGGAGGGCGCGATCAATGGTGAGAGAAGATGTACCCATATCAGTATAAAGAACATAACCAGACACTTCGACTTAAACAACTGAATCTGTACCAGTACACGATGGATCTTCCTGGACTCCGCACTCTTCATTGAGCCAGAAGACTAGTTTACGATCTGGATGAGCATGGCGTTGGACATATCCCACGTGGCATTGATGAAATTCCGCTGCACTTCTTCCTACGTCACCGTAGTTTGCCAAAAAGAGGAAACTCCAAGAACAAACTTGGCTTTGTGCCGCCGCCCCACCTTCCCACCTCCTCAGCCCCGCCCTACCATCCGCAGCTTTTTAGCATCTTGAATCATTACCCAGTTGGACAATTTATTTTAGTTACTTTCTCTACGTTTATGCTCAAGCAGTGGAGCAGTAGCTGAACAACTTAACGTACGAATACACTGCTTTCTACTGCCATTCGAACATCGTTAGCGCTTTACTCTCTCTTTTTCCCACTGTCGCCATCGCCAAACCCTTCTCTCTTTCACTTCTTCCGCTGCTCCTGAAACACGGCAAATTAGGCGGCAGACCATGGCGAGAGTAGTTTGCACAGAAAGACGCCTTCCACCCATTTCGAACATCAAGTACAAGCGTCTCAAGAGGCGATTTCTCGAAATTGTAGAGGTTCGCAGAGAGCTTCCTGTCCCCATGGTTTAAGCCAAAGTGCTCACTCATTCGTAAATGCGGCTGCTTGTTTGGGTGTATATCATTACTGATAGCAAAATGAAGTGCTCCTGAACGACCTTAACGAGGCCAAAAAGCGGCTTAGACGTTTGGCAAAGGAACGCGAGTAAGCACCTTTTTTTCTGCATTAAGGGGGGAAGGAGAAGCATAAATTCTGCAAAAAGGGGGATGCGTTAATCAAGGGCACCTGTATTTTATACAAAATAGCATCCTCCTCGACAAAATCTGTAAATACGATCAGCTGCACGCCTTTGAAGATTCAGCAGAACATCGAAAGCCCACATTGACGCCGCCACCCCCACCGAAGGAAGTGTGTACTAAGTCTTCTGACAATGCTACTATTACCATCTTACCGACGATTTCAAACTTGATGGATACCAACGACGATGCGACCTATGGGTCAGATAACGTCGTTGATAGAGGTAGTTGTGCCCATGTTATCAAAGACCAGCATATCCAGACTATTAAAAACATGTCCTCATTTCTATTCTTTAGCCCCTTCACCTCCCCTGCCTGTTCAATTACCGCACACTTCTTGTCACTGGCAAGAGCCTCAGCCCCAATCCCATCCAAGAAAAGCGATAGCAACAGATGCTCTACCTCCGTCCTCTTCATCTTCAGCCCAACCATCGCTTCCACACCATCAAATCCCCCGCGGTCATCATCATCCTTCTGCATTTTCTCCAAATCCGGTCTCATCCCAAAATGATCATCTAACCGCGTCTTCCGATCCGGTATCGTCCAACACGAGTAGAATCTCCGGGGGCCCGAAAGTAGAAATTATGTACCAGGATGGGAGGATGGTCCCTTCTTCGCGTCCCAAACGGATGCGTCGTGGTCCTGTTGAGCCCAAGATGCGCCGTGTTCAACCCCTGGAGAAAGATCCCGACTCGGGCGAATATATTTTACCTGCACGTGTCGGTATCTTGACGGTACACTCCCTTGGGCGGGTTGTTCCTTTACCAACATACCATAACGATCGATATATTTGGCCTCCGGGGTTTAAAGTGAGCCGAACATACTTGAGCATGGTCAATCCAAATGCCAACACAATCTACACATGTTCAGTTGAGGAGAACGGCGAGCAGGGTCCTCGCGTAAGTGCGAAAAAAGAGAAGCTCATTAAATTGATTCGATGCTTATATCACATACACTCTTATACTAGTTCCGTGTAGTAGCCGAGGATTATCCTGACCAACCCATTATCGCGAACTCAGCAACAGGCGTGTGGACTGCAATTGTAAAACGAGCGAATGAAATCCGCAATAGAGAACACTCAAACTCGGGCAAGTCGAGGGAGGAATCAGACTCATATGGAGATCCGCTAAACGAATACCTTATAGCATCCGGTCCTGACTACTACGGTTTCACCCACGCAACTGTTGCCAAGATGATTCAGGATCTGCCCGGCGCAGAGAATTGTATCAATTATGTCTGGCAAAAGTTTGGTGAGATGCATCAGCGCACTGCGGCAGGCGTTGCCGCAGCTGCCCAAAAGAAGCTGACCAATTTGGAGATAATGGGTAGCGCTAACAAACGACCGCCTCCATCGCTGACTGCGAAGAAAGGAACAGCACAAAGGCAATCGCAGTTGCCAGCCTTACCACCCCCTTCTTACCGACCTATTCAGCCTCAGGTGGCACCTACCGTCCCGACAATAACTGCAAGGCCCGCGGTGGAATTGTTGAAACAAGAGGATGACCATTTCCGCGTACAATGTCAATATAAGAAGCACACATCTGGAACGGATTCACTCAAATCAGAAGAAATGGACTAAAGCATTAATTAGTTGGTTCTTGGCTTTTTTTTTCTGAAAAAAAAAAGAAAAGAATGGCGCGAGAGAAAGACGTTGATGCTTAGCGGTACCATACATACGCTGTCTATTCTGCTTTGCTGCGGCACATCAAAAATAGGATAAAGATATGACGATGATTTATTCCGAGTTCGCTTTCCTCCGTCTCACACTTTAGAAATGAAAGCTCAGGGCTCCGTTGATGCCATTGAGAGTTCATTGGAACAACTTTCCATAAAGGACATGGAAGGATTTTACGGTTTAATTCCTAGAAACACAACTGTAGAGCAGGCCGAAAAACTTGAGGCTGGTGACAAGAACCCATTTACCAAAAAACCGTTCAGCGATCGGTATCGATCCATACTTGAGACACGCAGAAAGTTGCCGGTTCACAAGCAACGAGCGGAATTGCTGTCCATGGTGCACAATAATCAGTTTGTTGTCCTTGTTGGCGAGACTGGCTCGGGAAAAACGACGCAGTAAGAGGGAAACCCTTAGGCACTTCTCCCACCCGGAAAAGAACGCAGCAGCTGAGAGAGCGAGATGAATCGATCTAGAGTTCCGCAATTTTTGGTCTATGACGAACTACCACACCTTAAAGGAAAGCAGATTGCGTGTACGCAACCTCGGCGCGTGGCTGCCATGTCCGTTGCGCAGCGCGTCGCGGAGGAGATGGATGTCGAGTTTGGCAGGGAGGTCGGTTATTGTATCCGTTTTGAGGACCATACGAGTCCCGAAACATTTCTCAAGTACATGACGGACGGCATGCTTCTACGAGAAGCCATGTCAGATCCAAAGCTGTCTCGTTACTCGGCAATCATTCTCGACGAAGCCCATGAGCGTACGCTGAACACAGATATTCTGATGGGTTTATTGAAAGAGGCAAGTTTCTTGGTCGACTCCTTCAAAAATTATGTATACGCATGCCTATTGATAGTTGCGCTTCTAGATTTGCAAGACCCGAAAGGATCTACAGGTTGTGGTGATGTCCGCCACCCTGGACGCAGGCAGATTCCAAAAATATTTCAATGATGCGCCGTTGTTGGTACGTCGAGCCTTCCTTATTCTCCCCCCGGGCTTACCCGCAAGTGCGAAAAAGAGAAGATATCTCGCCCACTAAGCGTATGTTTTCTCGGGATAGACCGTGCCCGGCAGGACCTTCCCCGTGGACATCTACTACACGCCGAAGCCAGAAAGCGACTATCTTGAGTCAGCCATCCGCACTGTGGTCCAGATCCACCTGAACGAGCCCGAGGGAGATATCCTGCTATTTCTGACAGGCGAAGAAGAGATCGAGATGGCGTGCAAAATGATCAAAAACGAAGTGGAAGACCAAGTGCGAATGACTGACTGTGGACCGCTCAGAGTCATTCCGCTCTACTCAACGCTATCACCAGCGGCGCAGCAGCGGATCTTTGATAAGGCACCACCTCCCAAAGTGCCAGGTGGACGACCTGGCCGTAAGGTGGTTGTGTCGACTAATATTGCAGAAACATCGCTTACGATTGACGGCATCGTATATGTAATTGATCCGGGTTTTTCCAAGCAAAAGGTGTACAACCCGCGTATCCGGGTCGAGTCGCTCCTGGTATCGCCCATTTCAAGGGCAAGTGCTCAGCAACGTGCAGGTCGTGCAGGTCGTACACGGCCTGGAAAGGCGTTCCGTCTCTATACGGAGAAGTCGTTCCACGAGGATCTGATCGAGCAGACGTACCCAGAGATCATTCGCAGCAACTTGAGTACGGTTGTCTTACAGCTCAAGAAGCTGGGTATTCAAGATCTGGTACATTTTGATTTCATGGATCCTCCAGCTCCAGAAACGCTGATGCGTGCGCTCGAGCTGCTTCACTTTCTCGGAGCGTTGAACGAGGAGGGGGATCTCACCCATATCGGCGATCTCATGTCGATCTTTCCTTTGGATCCGCAGCTTTGCAAAATCCTTATCGAGAGTCCCAGGTTCAAATGCTCCAATGAGGTCCTTTCGATTGTTGCACTCTTGTCAGGTAAATAATACATATCGACTTTAGGCAATCAGCGTATACTGATGTTACTACCATGGAGCAGTGCCTCAGATCTTTATGCGCCCTGCCGAGTCGCGCCGCCAGGCAGATCGGGCCAAGGAGAAGTTCATACATCCGAGTGGCGATCATCTTACTCTGCTGACAGTCTACAATGCTTACAAAGAGAGTAAGTCTCCAGACGAATAAGGCTCTTCGGTTCCTGGTGGAACTTGGCATGTTTATAATTCTGTCCTTTAGATAACTCGGATCCCCAATGGTGCAAGGAGAACTTTTTGAATTATCGGTCACTCAAATCGGCAGACAATGTCCGGAAACAACTAGGTCGGATTATGACATCGCAGAAGATCCCCATTGTTTCCACACCGCTGAAGAAGCAGCAGTCTTCCCAGGGTATCCAGAAGGCTTTGGCAACGGGATTTTTCATGCAGGTTGCACATCTTGATCGCTCAGGACGCTATGCCACCGTCAAAGACAACCAAATTGTGCACCTTCATCCTTCTTGTGGGCTTGACCATAAGCCTGAATGGGTGGTGTTTAACGAGTTTGTGCTGACTACTCGCAATTATATCAGGACCTGCACCGAAGTGAAGGCAGGCTGGTTGCTAGACTTGGCACCATCCTACTATCAGGTATGCAGTGAATGCTGTTGAAATTACGGCCCAGTATCTTATACTGCCTCTCTTCCTTTTAGTTGTCTGGATTTCCACAGTCACCGGCAAGACGTGCTCTCGGTAAGTTATCGCTTTGACGAAGCTTATCCTTTTGCTGAAGGCAAAAACTTTCTGTAGAGGTTGTAGCCCGAAGACGAGGGCGGGGGTTTGACGAGGACGAGGAGAACCAGATGGGTCAACAGAGGAACAAAAGTGGTAGTAATAAAAGTAGTCGGAGACGGTGAATCTCATATTATTGAGATATGCAGCGCCGTTTGCAACAGCAGCACATGCTGTATCAGTGTACAAAAGGCGAGGTTGATCGATGCCAAATTGGCAATGTACCCCTTGCAGTGATAAAAAATAGAGAGAAGATCATCCATGTGGGCAGATGGATGTGGGGGAGCAAGGACGATACGCATTATCTATGCAGATGCGCCTTTTCTCTTCGAGTGGAAAAGACAATAATGTACATGTACGGCCGACAGCAGCAACAAACATCATTGTCCTGTGTACGGGGGCGGGTGATCAGTTAACATGGATTGTCTCCTGCTATTTAACAGGGAAGAGGACGAGGAATGTGGCACCGCAACCTGCCTCACTCTTCGTGGGCAAAAAAAAATAAATAATAATATAAGAGAAACGGGCGGGCAAAAAGGGATTGTCACAAGCACGGAGTTCCGGCGAGCTCCGTTCCCTCTCTTTTCTCTATCTCTCTGTCTCTCTTTTTCACTGCCTTTCCTCCTCTTGTGCTCTTTCACCTGGTGCGAGCCAATTAATAAGCACCTATGGCATCGTCCAATTACCAGCTCCCAGCCTTAGCTGCGCTTACAGGCTTGGCTCTTGCTGCGTCTAGTTATGCAGCATATTCGAGCGGCAGTTCCGAAATAAGAAAACGACGGAAACGAATCAAGTCAAGAATCATGAAAGGTAAGGATTGACAAGTGAGAGCTGGGGAAACGTTTGTGAGGAGGAAACTCTGGGTTTTTTTTTTGCTTTACTAAACTTTAACAAAAAGAGCGCGATGCAAAATACATTACCGGTCTGATCAATACGGGAAATTCTTGTTTCATCAACTCGGTGCTCCAGGCAAGTTACTTGGCTGAAGACGTTTAAAAGAAACAGAACTAAAAAGGAAGCCATGTCAACGACCAATTTCTCTAATGGCTTACACGATGAACGGTCTTAATTTGCGTCATTAGGCACTCGCCACACTTGCTACACTTCGGTCCTATCTGGTAAAGCCATCTCCTTTTTTTACATTCCTGCCCACTCATTGTTTGTCCTAAAAAATGAACGAAGGCCGAACGCGTGGATGAGCATGGCGATGAACTTGAACGGCTCGAGTTGACAACAAACGACTATGTTTTACAGTCTGTGGCGTATGCGCTGTACAACACGCTGGAACGCAAGTAAAAAGGATTCACTCCTCTTTCTGCTTTTTATGCTCACGCACGCAACCTTCTCATTTGACAGAACTCAACCAACCTCTGACCCAACCACGGCGAATGGCCCCGACTGAGTTTATCGGCGCATTAGAACGGAAAACTAACGGAACGATCAATCGCGAACAACAGGTAACAATTGCCTGCTGCGCAAATCTCAGCTCGCTCTTTCTTTGTCCTGTGTTCCGTATTGAATGGATTTCATGGTATCAGGATGCTCAGGAGCTCTTCCAAATCATTTCAAACGCACTCTCCTCAGAGGAGGAAATCCAGTACAGGCAAGACCCATCTTCCCTTTTGGATGCTGGTGCGCTTCGCAAGTTGACAACCGATCAGGCAAGGAACCGAGAGGACACAGCCACCCGGGTTTTCTCTTTTTTAACTTTCACGTTATACAGGATTCTGGGTGTGCGTCACCCGTAGCATTAGACAATTTTGAGACTTCCTCCTTGTCATCTTTTGGTACAGCAGGTTCCATGTGGAGCTCATTCTCCGTCTCCTCGGTCGGGGGCCGCTTGCGACACAGACCGCGTCGTCCGAGAAATCCATTCACCGGCCTGGCGGCGACCAAGATCAGTTGCATGAGATGCGGTTACACCGTAAGCGACATCCGAGAGAAAAATATGGGATTGGGTTATAAAGACGAAGCTTACCATCTCTCCATGGTTAATCTAGGCACCTATCCGCCATAATACCTTCGATAATATCTCTCTCACTGTCCCTCAAACGGTATGAGTGTATGATGCGGATAACTTGCAAGCTCCGCTAACTCGGAAATGTAACATCTGCATAGCCGAGTTGTACATTACAAAAATGTATCGAAACCTATACTAAGGTCGATATACTCACGGATTTTCGCTGCCGTAAATGCAGCCTCAATGCTACTCTAGAGGCTTTAATAAACGAGCAACCTAAGCTCGCGAAGGCCAGTCCGGAAGAGCAAATTGAACACAATGGCAAGATCCAGGTATTACGAGATGCCCTAAAGTACAACGTGGAGGCACCTCTGGTACGTGTAATCAAAGCAGCTCCGCCAAACAACGTAGATGTGGATTCTAAACGAGAGACATACACCTTACGTAGCCTGGGATTCCACTGGTGGCACCCAAAAGCACTTCAGCGACGACTAAGCAAACTATGTTCGCTAACCCACCGAAATCGCTTTGCTTCCATCTCTCCCGCTCAATCTATCACCCTAGTGGTGTCGTTCAGAAGAACCACTGCGATGTCCGATTCCCAGAGGTCCTTGACCTTGCTCCTTACACTACCAATGGATTCCTCAATACTGCAGACCCTTCGGCGTCACTTAGCGCCCCTCCTGCCCCAATCTCGCAGCAGCAAGCACGTACCAGTCGCACCAGCCTTGTTTATCTCCGAAACATGGCGGCTGGTCACCGTTTTGTACACGGTCGTGATGGCCTGAGCGTAGCGTTGGGATCTAAGGACGAAGACCATCATCGTCTGATTCGCAATGCTCTGCCATCCCTCTCGGTGCCTGTCGTGCGGACTATCCCATATCGTCTGAACGCAGTGATTGTGCATTATGGAGGTCACGAATCAGGGCACTTCATCACCTATAGACGCAAGAAATTGCCGACAGGACATGAGGTGCGGCGGCCGCATGAGGATGGATACGTGCCTGAGCCGTCTGTCTTTTGGCGATGCAGTGACGAGCATATAGAAGAAGTAGATCTCCAGACAGTGTTGTCTAGCGAAGCGTATATGCTGTTTTACGAACGAGATGCATAGCAGCAGGGGTGCAGAAGACAAAGAAAAATGGAAATACATACATTTATTATAAGAAAGGAAGGAAGACCAAAAAGATATGCATGCTTTCTTTCTGTGGATTGTTAGGCAATATTGGCCAGGTAGTCCCGAACCTCGGCCGGGCTCAGTTTCCTAAAGAGCGGCATAGTCTTGCGCTCACCACCATACACGCCCACTGTGCTTTCGCCGATAATACCGATCTCTAGACTGTTCTCGGTCATTTGGCCCTCGAAACCCTCCTTGAGCTATGAATGGGATTGGCATCAGTATGGGAGATTCCCCATTGCCAATGGCTTTCTCCTTACCGTCAAGATGGCTGTATGTACTGCGTCCTCAAGCTCCATGTCCTCGTTGTACCGCTTCTCAAGAAAGGTCTTTGCGTTTATCATGTTTTTCCCGATGGCGCTCGCCTTCCATGCGAAATAGGCGCCGGATGGATCGACCTGGTAGAGCGAGGGTCCGGACACATCGTCGTGACCGATGATCATGAGTGACACGCCAAAGGGACGGACACCACTATTTCCGAGGGGTGGGTGAGACACTCTCAAAAAACATTTTTCTCGCTTCGACGACTTCTTACCCGCTCTGAGTATACTCTTGCATGACACCAGCGACTTCCTGGACGAGGATACGAACCGGTGGTTCTTCCATGTACACCCGTTTGTATGCCTGCACGGCCTTTCGTGCCTTTGCAACCAAAACACGGAAATCAGGACCCATGCCTGAGTACACCATGCCAATATTGGGCGAGATCATGGCAACCTTCTCGACCGAGGCATCATCCACCAGACTCGAGGCTGATTTCTTTTCGGTGGCAATGACGACGCCATTGGTAGCTGTTGTGTTGTTACATGTGCGTGTGGTACGTTTTGCGCATGTGTGTGTGGTTTACGTGTCTGTGTTGGTTGGTCTAATATTTTTTTTTTGTCATTGGTATATATAAAAAAAAAAGGTACCTTTGATGCCAACGCTGGTGACACCTTGCGAGACCGCATTCAGAGCATATTCGATCTGAACAAGTTTTCCAGAGGGTGAGAATGTGGTGAGCGAGAAACTATAACGGTCGGCCATGGGGTGATTGAAAAGCAAGAGAGAGTTAACAAAAAATACGGGTTGGGTATCAAGGAAAAAGGGGGAGGGGACGCGCGTCAATCAATTTTCACAGACAGCTTTCATGCTGTGCGGGTAAGTCACCCACATTTTTTTTTCCCTCTCTCCCTCTTCACTCGGCTAGAAACCTCGGCTTTTGTTCTTCTCTCTCTCTCTATTTGTGATCTTAATTATTGTTATTTCCATTAGGATCAGCAGCTTATTTTATAGACCCGCAAGCGTTTACCGTTTGTGTGTCTTTGGTGATGGGCAAGAACAAAGCAGATGGGGGTGGGAAGGGGTGGAACGAATGGCGGGAAGAGGAAAGGGGGGGGAGGTGGGGAAGGTGTCTTCCGTTAAAGTACTGTAATGCTAGGCAGCGCTAACTGGTTGTTGTTGTAGAGGTGGACCAACGTTATGTTCACGCTAACGGGACGATGCAGCGTCGTCACCTGACAAATGCAAAATAAAATTATGGAAAATACCATCCGTTTTCCGGAACGGACGACGATGGAATTCATTGTTTTTCCATCCGCTCAATATGTTACCCCCATGTAAACATTGGAATCATGCGCCCAAAGAGCTATCCGAGAGAAGTGAATGAGCAGAGCCTTGCCTCTCTTTCCAGACGACTATGGTCGTTCTCTTCTTTCCCAGAAGAAACGGTTTCAAAAGAGCCAAGACGAGAAAGAGAGAGTAACACGAAATATAAGATTAAAACAGAGAGGTGCCATATAATCCAATTGTGCAAGTAGCACGAAAATGAAGGAGCTGCAAAAGAAGCCAAGCAAATACCACAGAGAATAAGCACCTTTTTGGGTGATGGGAGGTGATAAAAATATTATTTTTTATTTCTTTTCCGTCTTTTCCTAATATTGTATTAACCCTCGTTTCTTCTTTGCAATGACAACCTGTGTCGTTACTCTCATTACAGAACCAGATGAGAACGAAGGAGAGCGTCTGAACGTGGTTATTCCCTCTTCAACCGAGGCAACGACGCCGGCCAAGCTTTCCTCCTCCGCTCCGTCACCGACAACATCCCTTCCTCCTCCTTCCTCTTCTTCTTCTCCGTTGAGCAACAACAGCAGAACAACAGCACACAGGGAGCGGCATATCAACCAGCTCCACCGGCGCATGTCCCGGATCTCGTCTACCACCCTGTCGGATTTGATCCCCTTGGCCACAGTAGCTCTCAAAGAGCAGCAAAAGCTAGAAGAGCGAGAGGAAAAGGAGAACAATGAGGATCCGAGCAAACAGCAGCAATACCAAGCAACCCCGCTTGCACGCGCCCTCACAAAGGTGAAGGTGCAGATCCAGTCGAAGCGGCTCAAGGAACGGTATTTAGGTCACGAGTGGATCCGACTTGCCCTGGATCTTCCCGTCGACGAGTCATTTAGGACTTGCCGAGTCAAGCCGCGCTTCATCATCAAAGAATCATCAACCCTGCCACTGTCCCCCGCCACGCTTCGGCTCCTTGAGCCAAATCCATCGTGCACTCCCGCACGCCGCGTTGCTCTAAAAAGCCTCGACGGTCGCACAGGCGAGATTGCTGCTTGGTATGAGTGGAAATTCAACAAATCAAAATGGACAGTCGAAGACATTGAGCAAAAGGTCGATCGACTAAGGAAACTGAAGATCGAACATCATCATTATCTCAACCACCATCCCGTCTCCGTGTAAATATAGGCTTTATGTCGAAGCCTATTTTTTTTATTCTTTTTTAGATCCTTCTTCCTCATACCTCTTCCTCTGTAAATTTCTCCTCTCTAATACTGTCTATTTCTTTTGGGTGCATGAATTTGTCACCTTTTCCATTCTCTGAGAACAGCATCCACATCCACATATCACCACACACAGACACCCCGCTTCGGTTGTTGTTTTCGTCTTTTTTTTATATGTATAAAAAGAATATACAACGAGCACGTTCCTTTTTATCTATTCAATAAGAGGATTTAATGACGGGGGACAACCTTGATGTTATCAAAATCGCCACGCTCGGCAAACTCAGCAGCCACCTGGTCAATATACGGCTGGAGGTATCGCTTGTCCTATTGATAATATCATACGATTTAACATCATCCAGGATTCAATGCTCTCCATCGCATCAGCGAGGAAGGAAATGCTTACGGTCTCGGGGGTGACCCACTGGTCCTTGGGAAGGAGGGTGTGAGTCAGCGAGCACTGCTGGGCAACGCGAATGCGGTAAGCACGGTCGTAGGCCTCGCGAGGCTCGGCGATTTCGAGACGACGAAGGGCTTCCTGAACAAGCTCGCTCTCCTCGGCGATCAGATCGTCATAGCGAAGACCTGGAGTTCGTTCCTTTGCAAGTTAATGGGGCGTGGTTCTCTCTCTTTTTTTTTTTGTTTCGTAAAGCGACAAGTATTTTTTTGGGGGGGAGGGAAGCATGCGACAAATTACCGATCTTCTGGTAGCCAGCAGCACTGCTGTACACCTTGGCAACAGGAGTCAACAAGCTGTTAAGGAGCTTGCAGTTCTGGACGAGGCTCTTGAGCGTAATCGACATGGCGCGTGGTGGTGAGTGGGGAGGGTAGGGGAGTTTCTTAAAATGTAAGAATTGTTGATTGAACGGATTGGAGCAGCGGTCCGTCCGAAAAAAGCACGTCACAAACCTGTACGTCACCACTCTTTTGGTGAGGCAACACACGTATACTCTCTCACACACAAAAAGTGCAAAGCTAGGGGGCGGTGTTGAGGGGCATTTTTTTTTTATTGTGCTACACAAGTAATGAGTATTACACACACGGTCAAGCTGCTGCAGTGCATTGACCTCGAAAATACTAGCATTGAAGGAGTCAGATTGATATGCCCTTTTGGACGCTACCTGATGCTGCGTGACACACGCACACACACCCCGTAATAGAACAAAGTAAAAGGATCTCATCATTAAGCGCAAGCGACAGCATGACCTGAAGGTCTAACGGTTCAACCCCTGACAGCCCAGCGTCCTGTGGGAGCACTGGGGTTATAGATTCGCTCTCGAGAAGGGCCTCTTATCGGCTATGCGAATCGAATGCCTTGCAGCGAGCCATCTCCCCCAATGAAAGAGGGCGCACGCGTGGCGCCCCCAAATACCATGCCGAACACGAGCAATATAAGCTTATTTTAGGTCTGAAACAAGACCCTCTAGAAGGAAACCTATTCGCATGTCGCTCTTTTTCTCTCTCTATCTCTCTTCTTGTGTCTGTGTGTTTGTGTGTGGCGATCGTTCACGCCAATTGTTATCATGGAACACCAGAACACCAGCAGCACTAATCTCCTGGACAGTCTGAGCGCAAACATTAATCCCATCACGAACAAGCTCACCAACACATTCGGCCTTGCACGCCAAGTGAGTCATTGTCGCTCAAAAGCCTGAATCCTGCCAGTGCTTTAACTGCTTGTCCGGATGGAGTCAAGTATGCTCAAGAGCGATTAGGGACTGCCGAGGAAGTGACACTGCTACCCGAGACTTATTGTCATCTCGAAAAGGTTATTTTAAAAATTGGGAAGCATACCTTTTCTCTCTCTCACACATGCAACATATCTATATATAATAACCCTGGCGGATATATAGCGTGTGGATAACCTTGCTCAGGCCCAGGCCAGTTTCCTGAAGGTTTCACGTATCTTTAATGACTCGACATACGACCGACCGATGCCCATCATCTCTGCTCCGTGGGAAGATATGGATGATGATGATGACGATGAGCACGACGGAAAAAAGAGGCCGATTATAACGCTGCTCCATGCGCTGGCTCATTCTGCCGAGCAAGGATCGGAGGCGCTGGGTGTCGACGATCCTCTGGGTGCTGCCTTGTTCCGGACCGCCGAAACATTCAACAAAATGGGCGATGCGCGGGTTGTGATGGACCGGACCATCGCCGCTCGCGTAAACAACAATACGCACCTCGCATCAGCCATCAAGGAGGCCAGCCGGGCGAGACGCCACGTCCAGTCTCTGCGCCTAGCACTCGACGCACTGAAGCACAAATATCGCACCGCACGGCCGGATAGACGTGATAGCGTACGCATGGAACTCCAGATGGCGGAAGAACAATATGCAGAGGCCGTACAAAACAGCTTCGATCGAATGCAACAAATTGTGACCGATGCAAGTGATTAAAAAAGGCCGGCGTGGGGGAGGGATGGATGGGAACGACCTAACATTGTCTTTTTTTTTTTTTCCTAGAGTGAACCCTTTCAGCATTTGGTCGACCTTGTGGTTGCGCAGGCTGTATATTATAAGGAAGCTTATGAGCTCTCGACACAACTGCTACCTCAGCTGGACGAGATCCTTGTGGTGCAGGAATCCCTCCATCGCCATCGCCAGTGAAAATACTGCAGGCATTTCGCAGCCAGGCAGGAGAACAATACTTTATCATTATAACGATACCTCGCGCGTTGGTAGCATCATTAACAGAGCGAATCACATTTAATAGTTCATAAAGATACTGTAGAACATTGTGAAGTTGAGAAGACGGCCTGGATTCGTATGGAAACGAAGGAGTAAGATGAATGACTGTCTTTTAATATTTTTAACTATCGCGAGTTGCTTCTGGAACTTTTCTTTTTTCTTGTGGAATCAACGTGAAGAGAATGACTTGTGTGATGGATTGTTATGGTAAAAAAAGGGGGGATTAGTGTGCAGGGCCGACAGAGGTGTTGAATGGATATGTGGTTTCCTGCGTAATCGGCAAAGAACATACAGAAACCGGAAGGGCTATTATTGCAAGTTGCATTATACAACATACAATAGAGGGACCACATGGCAACGTTTGATCAGCAAAATCCAAAAAAGGACTCGATTTGTTATTGCTCTATAAGCAACCTGTATTAAATTTTCACCCCCCCCCCCACACACACCCGTGTTTGTGCATCACTTTTCGGGCTATACTTCAATCTTTTTTTTCGGCCATGCTCAAGTTGGCAAGTTTGTGAAGCCCCCTCTGGTACCCAAACCCCATCTTCCCTTGAAATACGCTTCTCTGCAATTTGATTGTGCTATCAATAATTTTTTTTGTATTGATTATGCACTTTGGTTGACATGCGTTACTTTTTTTTGGGGAGGGAGAAAAGGAGGAGACATGATGAAACAAAACAGTTCTAATGGACCACGGAGTCGAGAGCAAGGATTAATATATACACAGATGCATATGTATATAAAGGATTTCTTTGAGATTGGAGTAGTAGTGCATAAGGGTCGGGAACAATTAAGTTGTTGTACAACAAAATGTAACTTTAAAAAAGGGAGGGACAATGAACATTTAAGGAGGGAAAAAAAAAAAAAGATACGCTGCAGAGTTCGGCCTCTCTCTTTCTTTCCTCGTGCTAAACCTTTGATTGTTTCTAAACAGCGCAATACTGTCGTTTCGTCTCTGGGATCAGAGCAAAGACCTCATTAAGGCCGCCGTGTAAACGTTTGGTTCGCATAGAAAGCTGCGGCCGAGCATCCCTCCGGACCAATTCATTCCAGGGGCATGCACGGACATGATGAACCCAATTCCGGCAATGAATGGCAATCGATCCTGACGCTCGTGGTGCAAAGAGGGAACAACATCTCGTTTTAGGTTCTTGTAGCTGTAGCTCCTGCAGGGACTAAATGGTTCAGCGGGTGTACTGTATGAGCTCAAGTAGACAAGAGTCCACGAGGTTTAGGGTGCAAAAAAGAAGAGAGGAAAAAAGGAGGGTTGATCGTCAGGTAGGATGACATAAATACATGGATCTTTTTATATCCTCAGTTTGCTCTCTTTCCTCTCTCTCTCTCTCTCTCTCTCTCTCTCTCTCTCTCTCTGTGCTTTTCCTGCTTCTTATTCTCGCATGACCCTCTCAAACCAGTTGCATTATAAAGATATCCTAGACGAATTAAGCAAGGCTGTCCAGTATAGCCAACCTTTAGACGTCCTGCAGTTTTGCGCCGACTTCTTCCACGCCAAGTTAGCCGAACAGCGAGCCATGTGGCACGACAGTACGTCAGGTAGTTCCTGATCGCAATGGAATCCGCCAAGGAGTGCGCGAACTCGTCTCTCATGCCCCTCATTCTGTCCTCTTTCTCTAGCTGATCATCCGATGGAGGATCATCTTCATCCTACCGTAATGATACCCAATACAAATGCGTCTGAAGATCACCATCCGCTCATGTCCATTCCGACCCTTCAGAGCTCCTGCTCCTATAGCACCACGGACGACGACGACGACGACGACGACGACGACGCTCTCTTCGAAGATGAGGGCGATGACGTGTTCACTGCCGACTTGCCCGATTTTTCGATGTACAACACGAATAGCAATAATTACAACCGAGGCCGACGCACGTCAGTGAGTGCGGAGAGCATGACGCCGTCGAAACACAAGGACTTCAAGACACCTGTCATTGCCAAGACCGCTGAGCAGCAGAAGCGCATCCGGGAAGCGATTGCCAGCAATTTCCTGTTCAAGAGCCTCGACGAGAACCAGTACGAGGACGTGGTGAATGCGATGAATGAGAAACAGATCATCCACGACGAGCAGGTCATTCGTCAGGGCGCTGTGGGCGACTACTTTTATATTGTCGAGGCCGGCACGCTCGACTGTTATATAAACGATCAGAAGGTGGCCTCGTATGGCCCGGGCGGAAGCTTTGGTGAGCTGGCACTCATGTACAATTCGCCACGGGCAGCAACCATTGTCGCCACGTCCTCTGGCATCCTCTGGGCCCTCGACCGAATCACCTTTCGCAGGATCCTCATGGAAAACACTTCCCGCAAGCGCTACATGTACGAGACCTTTCTCGCTGAGGTCCCCATCCTTCAGTCGCTCGACCAGTACGAGCGCCACAAGATTGCCGACGCGCTCGAGACCGTTTACTTTGAGGAAGGCCAGACAGTCATCGAGCAGGGCACTGTCGGCGAGAACTTTTATCTTATCGAGGCAGGCGAGGCAGGCGTTTACCAGATCGACCCTGAGACGGGCCTCCAGAGGCAGATCAACTGTCTCAGCAAAGGCGCTTATTTCGGAGGTAATGCCCCAGAACACACATTCTAACGGATCCTTGTTTCTTATTATCCATTTCAGAGCTTGCACTGTTAAATAATAGTCCCCGCGCAGCAACAGTCATTGCCCACGGTCGCCTTCGTTGTGCCACACTGGGCAAACGAGGCTTTAAGCGTCTACTGGGCCCCATCATGGACATTCTCAAACGAAACTCGGAGAACTATGCAAAAGTCATGAGCAGCTTCGCATAGAACACACACACACACGCTCTCTCTCTATCTCGCTGTTTATAGTATCTATTTTTCGCCTCCTCCGACTACCTCTCTCTCTCTCCCACCTCCCCCCGGCATCTATCGTATTCCCCCCCCCCGGGGCTCCCTTGCCTTGCTTACAGTCTGCTCGTACACAATGCATTATCTTCATAACAAACCATTCGAGTGAATCTCGATCCGAATTATATATTTATACTAGAAAAGAAGGCAATGCTTTATATGACGTGTGTATGTATGTCGGGAGGAAGGAAGGCGTATGGGGATGATGGGCTAACGACGGCGGGACTTGGGTGTTGGCGTACTGGCCTTGGAACTACCCTTTTTCTAAACACAGCACTATCAGTTATCTATCGTCTACCGATTGTTCGGGTGTATGTTTGTTTACCTTCTTTTCTTCCTGAGACCGCTCTTCCAATTCTGCGTTTTCTTTCTGAACAAGACCAATGAGTGTATTGCATCGTCGTGCGATCTCCTGGGATGTTCGTGACTTCAAGAACCAGTCGAAGCGGAACATGGGCGACTCTTTGATCTCGCGTCGTATATGATCGTACACATTCTCTGTGCCATAACCATACTTCTCGAGCATCACCAAAAGGAACCGATCCTCTTCCTCTGTGTAATTCTTGCCCTTGGTCGGCTGTGTGTAATGGATCTTGAGCTGCTGGAGCGGCACCCGGTGGCGTGATACCTTTTCGCTGAGCTGCTCTTGGATATCGGCCATCTTCTCCAATTCGTTTTCGCCACGCTCGATCTTGGCAATCTGTCGCTCATAATCCGCTATTTCAGTGTATCGCTCCCAGAACACCTCAGAGTACTCCTTGACATCATCTAGGGTCTTGCCCTCAATCTCGTCAGCGATTGCCTGAAGATTGTCGCGTCCGTAGCGCGCGCACGCATTGATGAAGGTCATAAAGTCCTTCTTGGACCAATTAGAGAAGCCGCTCTCGTACAGAGTCTTGCGTTCCGCTTCCTCTTGCTCCGTCAGCGGTTCAGCTTCATCAATCTTGCGCTGCTCCTCCACTCGCTCCTTTTCCTGTTGCTTGATTTCCTCAGCATCGCCTTCTTCAGAAACCGGAGGAACCTTGTATCCCACCGATTTCCGGAGGTATAACGTATCCTTCTCATTTAACTCTTGCAGGCGTGGAGGGAAAAACTGGAAGTCTTCGCATGCATATCGCTTGGTCCGCGGCGCTTTGGTCGACGGCGTCTTGGTGCTAATGCGGAGAACTTCCTTGTAATAATCATCAACCGCATAGTTCCCCTTACGCTCACGCTTTGCAGGTCCAAGCCATGAGAGGCCAACGCCGCCCGCTTTGCGCTATTGTCATGCCATGCATATTACAATACCATTCTCAATTTTCTCAATTCTACCTTCTGTTACCTTGTTGCTCCAGTCTTCGCCGTTCCATTGGTATGCACTCTCGGACGTAAAATTGCGGAGCTCGTCTATATTCAAGTTCTCATATTTCTTGCTGAGCTCGGCCGTCTTTTCCTCGCCTCGGCGCAGAATTTCATCAATGTCATCGTCACCCGTCATGCTATCATTGGTCTCGCCCTCATTAAAGATCTTCTCGGCACCATGCTGAATCATGTTCAAAAGTTCATCTTTGCTTGGAGCTATTAACATTGACTGCCACAGTTAACAATTGACAGAACTGGATATCTTCGTCTTGGATCCATTACCCTTCTGAGGCTGCTGTGTGCGACCTTGTTGGATAACAAGCTGGTCCAATCGCAGTTTCTGTGCAGCGCGCTCAAGCACTTTTTCTTCAATGGCATTCTGAATGGAATATTAAACACATCACCAAATATACCTTCATCACCTCTGAGAACTCACCTCGGTGACAAGACGGTAGACATACACCTGCTTCGTTTGACCAATACGATGGGCTCGATCCATTGCCTGCAAATCAACTTGAGGATTCCTAGATCATGTCGTACAAGGATATTAGTATCTCGCACTCAGCCATCGGAAAGACGACGCATACCAGTCACTGTCGAAGAGGACAACGATATCAGCAGTTGTCAAGTTAATGCCCAGACCACCAGCACGTGTAGTAAGAAGGAAAATAAACTTGTCGCTTCCCGGTTTATTGTATTCGTCGATAGCGTCAATGCGATCTTCCTGGTTAGTCTGACCATCAATGCGGCAATATTCTAAATGAAATCACGTCAGTCTCTTCCTTAACATGTCTCTTGCAAAAGCTAACCATAGCCTCGCCACCAACAGTAGTCTTCGAGAATGTCTAATACGCGGCTCATTTGACTAAACAAGAGGACACGCGAACCCTTCGCCTTGAGACGCGTAAGCAACTTGTCGAGGACGATCATCTTTCCAGCGTTATCGACGATATGCTGATCGGTTGTATAGGGCGGTCCGGGTTCCTAGTTTAGATGTGTTAATAGACGAAATGGATCTCGACGCTGCAATACTAACCGCGCCATCAAATAGATAGGGATGGTTGCAGCACTTGCGGAGCTGCATGACAATGTTCAATAAGCGCGTCTTGCCTTCGCGCTTAGACATACCGCTTCCACCTGAAGCGATGAACTGTTAATAAATGGGGACGGAAGAAGAAGAAAAAAGAAAGAAATGAAGTTATACCGTTGATTGCATCAATGTCCTTTTCCAGGATTTTTTGATACCACTTTCGTTGCATTGAGCTCATCTTGACATAAACATTCACCTCCTTTTTGGGAAGCAATGACTTCTCCACATCCGATTTAAGGCGACGCAGCAAAAACGGTCTCAAAACCTAGTTTACCTATCAGCAACCTACACGAATAGTCTCTCTATAGTGTCATATGTTTACCTTATGAAGCTGCTCAATCACTTTCTTCTGATCACCATCCTGTCCTGCAAACCAGTCATCGAAAGCCTCGGATGAGTTAAACACATCAGGAAGCAAGAAATTGAGCAGAGCCTGCCATGGGAAGCGATAGCGTTAGTACATATTCTGCTTTCTCCGCTATTTACTTTACCCAGAGCTCATGCAAGTTGTTCTGAAGGGGCGTTCCGGTGATCAGCATGCGGTTCTTCGACTCCAAGATGCGCATGATTTGAGAAAGCATTGAATTTTCATTCTTGATGCGATGGGCTTCATCGATAATAATGTATTGCCAGGATATTTTCTTGAACTGCGATTTCTCCAACAAGCAGATTTCGTAAGAAGTGATGCAGATCTCAAAATCCATTGGTTTGATGCGATCGCGGATCAACTCGGACTAAAGAATACGGTTAGGCATTGCAAATGACTAGTCCTTAGCATAGCTCTCTGGCGTACTCTAGTGTCCTTGTCTCCGTGGAATACAAATGCATTAAAGTCGGGGGTCCATTTGTTGAATTCGTTCTTCCAGTTGTGTAGGGTTGATTTCGGAACAACTACTAAATGAGGACCATTGATGCCGCGGATGTGCTTCAGATAGCCCAGAAAAGAGATCGTTTGAAGGGTTTTGCCAAGACCCTATCAGGTAGCGGGCGAGTGTTAATATATCCATTTCTACTTCAAGATAGATAAGCATTGTACCATCTCATCGGCCAGAATGCCGTTGATACCGTTCTCGTATAAGGAAACCATCCAATTAAGACCCTGCACCTGATAGTCGCGAAGTTTACCACCGGTCACATCTATGGTCAGCAGCATATTTCAGTCAATGATGACGTTGATGATATTCGGCTGATAATTACAAGATGGAGACTCGGTGAAGACAGTAAGTTGTTCATCAGATTCTCCTGATTCGTCTTTAAGGATCTCCTCATCCTCCTCTTTTTCTGTCTTCCGTCGGCGTCTCGAACTAGACAAACAACCGCAGTGAGCGACAGCCCTCTCCTCCCTCCCGTCTCGTTTTTTGTTGATTGATTTGCATTTGTCCTTACCCCTCTTCTGCCTTGGCTTCCTGTCGCTTTTCTTCCAGTACTTTCTGCAGTGCTGCATCTTTGTCTCCCTTCAAATCAAGAAAGTGGGCAAAGAGTTCCGTTTGCCCCAAGAGATAGCGGTAGCGTTTAACGCGGCTTTCGTACTAAAAAAAATTATGTGCGTTGGTGTGTGTGTGTGTGTGTGTGTGTACGTGCATGCGAAAGCTGGATAAAAATAGAGAGGGGAAATGCTCGCGATCGCGTAGAGAAAACGTCAAGATTACCAATGACTGCTCATCCACTTTTGATTTCTGCGATCGGTTCTTTTGAGGCGTCTAAGCGTGAAGCAGATTAGTTTCTGCATCGTGTGGCATTTGTAGGTCGTTATTGATGTTGTATATCAGACCTCCGCATCAGGGGTAGTGGCATCACTAGCGTCCATGGCCGTGTCCTGAGATATAAACGCATTTGAGAGATAGGTAAGACAAGAAAGGTATGTTGCCGCTTTCGATAAAAAAGCGCGTTACTCACTGGGACCTCCGTCTGGCTGTCAATATCCATAAGGTCAGCTTTCCTTGTCTATATATGAGAGCTGTCAATGGGTGGGGAAGTGGGAATGATAGAAATGTAGTTTCTTACAGCTGTCTCAGCCATATCCTATGGGTTAAAATGGAAAAAAGAAAAAAGTGAAAAAAAAAAATATGATACGCGCGCGCCTTCATTTTTTTTTTTTTTTTGGGTGAGGGTGTGTTGCGGCAAATTCGCGAATAATCTGCTGCTGGCCAGGATAAAAGCTGTGCCTGAGAAATAACTGTGCTATCGGGATGCAATAACCAACTTGGAAACTACAATGTGCTCAAGCCTCTCGTCGTTTCAAGAACGCAAAGGCGTTGCTTTCGCTACTCCAATTGAGAGAATTTACGTGGCTTCCTCTCCTTATTTTTCTATTGCTTATTGTATGCACGCACATTTTGTTCTCAGAAAAAAATCATCAAGTAGCACTCTTCAGCGTATCATCAATTAATACTGTGGGTTTTCGATCATTTATTTTGCCAGCCATATATATCGGCAAGAGTGCTTGACACCGACCCCTCCCAATCTGTTTTGATCCCACAAGGGTTTTCGACTAAGAAAACAGTGGAGCTCGCCTACTACATACCGCTCTCATGGTGGCTCCCCCCCTCTGCATTGCATAAAATATGTACCTTGACAGCGTTGTGAAGGAAGTGAATTTAGGCTTGTCGTAACCATATCGAGCCCATTTTTTTGTGGCCATGTGAAGGCGGGTATCTCTAGCATGGGTGTGTCGGGCGCGGGCATTGGGTGCCATGACGACATGCGCAAGACCTCATACGCAAGAAGACACGGAAACAAGCAAGCCTTCAACTTGGGGGCAGGTCTATTCCAAGTCTGCCATTATACCGTATTCGAGACGGGAGATACTAGGTGTGTTGCTGCCAGCGCTCATACGTTGGAAGGCTTCAGCAAGGGTATACTTCGCAGCATGCTTAAGGATACGTTGATGTGGAGGGGCTCGTCAGAACTCCGCGGGTTTGCTCCTTGCCCGGAAAAGTGATCTGGTGGATGCCTAATGCTTACCAAGCCGTGCTATAACGTTGCAGGGTCTGAGATATACTTGTTCTTACAGAATGTTGCACAAATGCTTGAATATACATTATGGAGAGCGTGCAATGTATGATGACTAATTTTAATATTGACGATTGTTAACGGAAATAAAAGTGAGATTACGTGAAAACACCCAACCCATTTAATGAATAACTGATACATCCACCATTAAACCCAGCAACTACGGGATGCATAACCACATTGTACATATGTAATAATCAGTCGGTAATAAGAGTGACTCCTAAGATATAAAGCTGTGTATGTGAATGACACATAGTTCAAATAAGATATGAATATATTATGCATGGCATGGATAGAGTCATAAACATCAGCAGATTACATGTGACATGAAACACTATGGACCAGAAAGAATATAAATGCACGTATCAGTTTAGCACACGCGATACGGGACGGGAATAAGGTTTCGTAAGAAACACTGGTTGTATATATTCATTGGTTGTTGGATCATTTATAGCAGCACGCTCGGCGATCTTCTGGAATTGCGAGGTCTGGTGTGAAGTTGACATCATTGTGGCCGAGAATTGCAAGAAAATCCATGAAACACATAGTCTTCGAGGTGGAAGCCTGTGTAGTGAGATATGGTCTTATAGTACACTAGGACTGATATATATATGTATCATTCAAACAATAGCAGGTTCCATTCTATTGCGTTTGCGTTGCATGGGTGCTTTATTGAATGAGCGGTTTTGGTTTATTTGCGATATATATAGAGAGAGAGAGCCTTAAAAAACGCTTTTGCTTAACATATCGTTTGGCTACGGCAAACGCAACCGGATGGACCATTGATACGGAGGGAAAAGGAGGCGATATTGACATTATTTTAAGGCTTTGCACATTGCACCGCGACATTTTCAGCAGAACGCTATACTGATCGTCAACACAAAAGAACCAAGTTGCTTCTTTCGCTCTTTTTCTCCTTTGTTCGTGTATACATCTGCCACGCACAAGTAGATATCTGGACATAGACTGGCACACATTCTCAAAATGCTGCAGCCACGGACAGGTTTCTCGTCCTTCCTCTTCGCCGTGCTTCTCCTTTATCTCGCCTCGAGCGCCAGAGCCCAAAATTCACATTATTCCGCGCTATTGAATGATTCCTTACACTTCTATCACGCTCAACGGAGCGGCAGATTACTTGCAAGCAACCCAGTGCCATGGTAAAATCCATCGCTACTAACCATTACAAAAGACTCGAATGGCTCATATCAGCGATTTTGCACACCAACCAGGCGACATGATTCTGCGCTTAATGATGGCTCCGATAACCATGTTGATCTTCTGGGTGGATATTATGATGCTGGGTAACATAAAATAATTCACGCAGATACATCGGCCTCATAGAATCACGGTTAAATGATATATAAATTCCCACATATATCAACAGTGACTATTTAAAATTCACAATGCCCCTTGCGCATACACTGACACTAGTGGCCTGGGGCGTCCTTGAGTGGGGAGACGGCTACGCACTGGCGAAAAAGACGGACGCGGTCCTGGATATGCTGAAATGGGGCACGGACTGGCTTATCAAGGCACATCCCTCAGACAGTCTCCTCTTTGTACAGGTGGGTGACGGGAACGTTGATCATAACTACTGGGGTAACGCATGATCTACATGAGAATTTGAATGGCAACAAGGAGGGGAGCCGGGGAAGAATGGATAAAGTTTGGTTGTCATTCAGACGAGGGCAAAAGACAAAGCTCATGTCTACTTATATAGGTCCAGATACGAATATCCCTGGCCCACGCCCCTCCTACTTCATTGACCAAAGCCATCCGGGCACAGACGTTGCGTCGCTCACGGCCGCTGCTTTTGCATCCACCTCGATCCTATTCGAGCGCATCAATGCAACGTACTCGGATGTCCTCGTCCATCATGCCGAGGCGTTGTATGCTTTTGCGGAAACGGCAACGCCCTGGCAAGTATACACGGAACGATCTGTCCCAGCGTCGGTAGAATATTATGGAGGCACCCACTACGCCAGTCATCTTGTCCTGGGTGCGCTTTGGCTCTATCGGGCCACTGCTAACGCCACATACCTCGATAAAGCCTCCAACTATTATCACATGCTTCAGCTGTCGACGAATCCTGTTGCTGTCTATGACTGGAGTGACCAGACGGGCGCTGTGTACATCCTCGGTGCAGCTATTGACCCCTCCACTGTGGCGTATAAGACGGCGGCATTGAATTACCTGAATGCCATCATCGATGGCACCGGAAATCCTTGCAGGTATACGCCCGGCGGGCTGCTCTGGTGTGGTGCCTACAGCGATACGAACTCTCTCGTCATCGCGACCGACATTGCATTTCTCGCTCTCATGTACGACACCACCGTTGCCAAAAGCGTTACTCATTTCACAACATTTGGCATCAGCCAAATTAATTACCTTCTCGGCCAGAATCCTATGCAAGTAGTTTCTCCTCGTTCAAGGAAGAAAAAATAGACATTCCCTATCAGCTTTTGTTTTTATATATATATATATATTCTTTTTCTATAGGAAAACACCATATGTTGTGGGCGTCCATCACAATGCGCCCAGGAACCCGCATCATGCAGGTGCCTCTGGTGGGTTGGATATTGAGAACATCGATACGAGTCCGCCACACGAAAAGTACGTTCTCTATGGGGCAGTTGTTGGCGGTCCTGACAAGAACGATATGTTCTTTGATGAGCGCAGCGACTGGAGTCAAACTGAGGTCGCGCTTGATTACAATGCTCCCGCGCAGAGTCTCTTTGCCTATCAAATCATGACAAACGCAAGCAATCCGCCTTATGTCGGCATTACCGACACAAGGCCCCTCGTGACCCGCAGTGGCTCGCCGCCCTCCTCCTCCTCCTCTTCTTCCTTTGGTTCCTCTTCTAGCAGGCCTCACCGTCGTTCCATGCCAGCATGGTCCATCGCCGTTGCCAGCGCTGGCTCTGTCCTGATGATCATATTCGTCGCTCTTCTGCTCTCTGGATATTTGCGACGGCAACAGCAACACCACCACAGGAGCCGCGCAGTGGGAGCCCACAAGCAAGACAGTGCCGCAATAGTAATACAACCAGAGCCCCAGAAAACAGTCTCCGCTCAGCCCGGACGTGCCGCGCGGTCTACGCTTGTAACGTCGTCCCTGCAGGACAACACTGGATCATCAGGCCCATGCCTTTCAACAATAGATAGCAAATCCTCCGTGTCAGCATCCGTATAAAAGGGATCCTCTAATCGACTTGATTTCTCATTGTTTTTATAAAGCACCATCTCAATCATTGCCAATGTAATAATAGTGCTGGCTTGTTCGTACGGCAAGAAAATTACTAATTGCTACTTCTTTTATTCTGTTTTGTCGCTGGTGTTTTCTACAATAAAAATGACTGTAGAAAAGGGAGGAATAGATTGAGAGAGAGAGAGAAAGGTCATGTCAGTATATAGTCTGAGAAAACATAGGAGTTAAGCATTGGAGTGGCGAGGTATATACAAAGCAGGTCAGAGGTAACCATGTTTGGGGAAAGCGGGAGAGCGATCATAAAGTGAATTGCCAACTAGAGTCGACAGTCATAGTGGGGTTTGACCAGTGGTGCATGGGATGCTGTTTCACATGGACAGAAGTCCCGGATGGAAAAGGAGCCGTCGTCGATTTGCTGCTGATGAACTGTGGCGGCGTGGCGCACAGCGGAGGATGGTACAGAAGGTTGCTCTGGAACATTGCCGGGCCTTGCTGAGTAGTTAGGGGAATTAAGCAATGGTGATCCAAGCAGGCGCTCGTAGCATTTGAGGGTGGGGTTGTAGGCGGAGATGATGGATTGCTACTGCTGTTAGTGCTACTGCTGCTGGTTGTCATCAGAGGGAGGAAGAACGGATCGAATCCAAACATTTCGGAAGATCGGACAGATTCCCACGGCAAACTGGGCTGCTGAGGCACCATGTAGGCTGGGTCGGCGGTTGTTGTCCACTGGCTATTGCCATAGGATTCCGCGGTAGTATAATACCAGCTCTCGAGAGTGCCATGGGTAACAATGCCACTCGTCGTCGTTGTCGTCGCAGTAGAAGGGCAGGACAACGACATAGCATTTTCGAGCTCGGTCTTGTCGCAACGCAGCTGTGTCTGCTCATGCGGTTGGCGCTTTTTGTATGGGCCGCGCTTTACACCTTTCCGTCTCTCTTTGCGAGGTGAATCGACGCAAGTAGCCGTCAAACCAAGCTTGATGCAACGTTGGCAAGCACGCCCGTCGTCGCATTTCTTGCACGCCTTCTGGCAATTAACTAAGAATTATTTATTTTGTTAAATGAGCATACGTAAGATGATCATCTTATGTGTGACAGACAATTACATACCACATGCATTCTTGACCTGCTTTCGCTTTGATTTTTCTCTGCGCTTAGCTTGTGAACAATTTGCTGGCGCTGCTGCTGATGTTTCTGCTGCTTCTGCTGCCGCTACTGGCAATGTCAAACCCGCGTGATGCGAAGACTGTGTGGATGAAATTGCAGCAGCGTGCACAGGTGATGGCTGCTGACAAGAACTGACACTCGTGACCGACGTTGATTCCTGAGGAAGCATAGTCAACTTGGTGGAGTGGCCGTATACCATTGTGAATTTAACGTTGAACAACAGCAAAAAGGAGGAAGAGAGAGGTGTGTGGTTCTGGTGAGCGACCAAGTCAAAACGATTCAAGCAACGGTCGAGGACAGCCGAGGCACATTTTGGGGAGGAGAGTATTTTTATATAGTTGTCAAGGCAGCCACGTCTCTAAAATTACATCCGCACCACAGACCTTATTAGTTCACCACGTTCCGTCTTCCATCCTCGGTCAGTTAGGTCAGGCAGAGTCATCTGTTCCTGGAAATTTGGACCATTCACAAAAAAAAAGTGACATTTTCTCCCATAGTATTGAGTTTTCATTCATGTAGTACGCTGTGCATTGTGCTTCTTGTCTCATCCCCTCACAATAGGCTCTGGATGCACAAAACTTTAATTGTTGTATCTTTATCCCATCTACCTATGGGATTGATTGTATGATCAGCGCCTGGGAAGACCTGAAAAAGGAAGAAGAAAGAAAGGAATAGACACTCATTCGGCTGAGAAAAAAAAATAAATGAAATGAAATGTTCATAGCTAAATTTGAGAAATTGACTCGGTCCTGGAATGGGGCTCCTTACATCTGCTTTTGTAGCGGGCGAGTGCAAGTCATCCTCCACAAAAAAAAGAGAATACAGATAATAATACGTATCTTTTGAAAAACTGCTTCATCTTCCGGAAGTTCTGCAAAAAAAAAAAGTCCTTAAGTATCGTCATTTTCGTTGGGGGGACCAAAATGCATCACAGGTGGCACAACTGCAAGGCAATTGGCCACGTTTTTGTCATAACTCTCACCTTCCGTATTCTCCGTTCTTTTATCGTCCACCATGGTGATCATCCTTTTTTTTTCTGTTGGGCCCTTTGAAAAATCTTCTTGATATATTTCCCCTCTCGGTGTAAAGCTCTTTTGTGACCCTTCTTCCATGCGGCGTTCTTTGTGCGTGTGTATGTGGATCCGCGAAACTCAGCAAACGATAGATCTCATGCTGTGACACAATACATGCATGGGCCGCTTGACGTTTTCGGCGCAGTGTATGTGCGTAATCCTGTGACGGGGATGTTCCCAGGCGCGGGTATTAGTCTCCTATCAAAACATACGTTGGGGAAACAGAGCCAAAATCCGCAATCGTACGTCGCCAACAAACAGAACCAAGTAAGATATTCCAAGCTGTCGGTTTCAAGCTGTAGATAGGCCATCCTTCGTAACCCCAACTTTAAGCGTTGCACTACGATTTGAGAGATCAATAAAATCGATAGCGAGTTGCTCTGCATCTTCTCGTGAATACAGTTTCTGTACGAATACCCCCAGTCTAGGCTTTTGATTGCACATACGGGAAGATCGAGAATGTCAAGATGGAAATGAAGTTAGCATACACCGTATGCTGCGATGGTACTCTAGTATTGACCGAACGAAAAGCAAGACCTTCGCGGTCACTGAGGAGACTGTTCAATCTCGAAAAACATCAACCGTGTATGACTTACATTCTTTCCTGTCAAGGGTGGTGCGTGATTCTTTCATTTTTCCGCCAGTCTTGAACAAATATGGCCTCAAAATTGATCATTCTAGAAGACATACATCAAGGTCTGATAGCGGAATACCTCATAGGCTAGAATTGAATGCCGGGACTTGTCGTGGTACATCTTGACTCGGTGACTTGAGAGTGAAGGTCTCTGCCTCTAAGGAACATCTCCTAATGCTTACTTTCTACAGAAGCAATTGTGCATGTCTATTGTCCTACCCATATGTGCTCTTCGTGCGACAGAATCAGTTCCTTTCCTAGACATTCCTATGGCACAATCCTCGAAGCCTGAAGAACCAGGACATTGTTTTCGCACGCGGAAATACTGTAGAATATTCGTATTGCTTTAAAATAAAATCTGTCAATAGAACTATTAGGATCGGTTCTAACCTTCGAGACACAGTTTTGACTTCAAGTACCATCAAGTAAATATTTTAATCCATCTTTATCTGCTTCTTTATGACACTATATGCTATAGTGTTGCAATATCAAAATTCTTTTTTGACAAAGTCCAGCTTTTGCTGTCCTTTGCAAATGGTTAAGAACGATCGGCAGGACACCGGTGTTCTCGATGAGATTGCGTTTTGGGTGTACTGTGCAGAGCTCTTCACCTTTTCATTGCCTATAGGATGCTACTTCTGAAATCACTTCCTCTATCGCCTCTTCGCCACGTTTATCGTCGTGCTATATTTTCGCGATGAGTACATCCATTCCTAGATACACGTTGGTGTGGAGCCGAAGAGGTAGGCTGAACGTGTGCTGGACATTACAACTATCTGCTGGATCAATTTTTATCTTGAATATCTGTGCGATGTGCTGACGTGCTTTTTGTGTCGTCATTCACTTGACTGCCTTAACCAGGAAACACCTAGAAAGGGGAGGTCTCTCTTGTAGAAGATCTCTTTTCTCTTTCTCTCTCTCTATCTGCGTCCTCCGTGTTGGATCTGCACCATTCTAAGCTTACATGTATATTCATAATTTCGGCTCCATAATTGGTTACCATCGAGAGGAGCAGGTGATATTCTGCTGCTGCAATGTACATACAGTTTCTTCTCGACTTGCAAATCCAGGACAAGAAGAGTGCCATGTTCTTCACGATACGGAATGCATATACAGTGCGTGGCATGTACACAATGCTCATCTCTCGGTGTCCAAAAGAGGCTCTTCTGTGGAACCCGACAATCAGGTGGGAAGTATAGGAGCAAAAAAGGCCATGTATTTGTCACTCGCTTTGGCAGAGAGAGCGTCCTTTTAGGTGGCTGGACTCCCACGTGGAGTTCTTTTCCCGAAACTTCGTACGATGGTTGCGCGCCGTCAAAGTGAGAAGTGCAAACTTTGTTTGCCACACGTTCTTTTTTTTTTTTTGTAACAATAATAAATACTAATTAGCAATAATTCATATTGCGCGGTTTTATGTAGCAAGATTGGACGTATTGTAGCGACACATCAAGAGATGAATCAGATTGTTGGTTAAACACACCCATCTGTACATTCGGATGGTAGAATTCATCAGATATTAGCAATAGGAGAAAGAGACCTCCGTTTTTTTTTCTTTTCTTGAAGCGGAAACCGATTGGAAAGGTGCCAATCTCGATTCACCATGTGGTGAATGCCAATAGAGTTGATCGGTCCAAGTGAACACTATGAATTCGGAGCATTTTTTTTCGCCAGGATAACAACTGATTCCGTTTACGCTCTGCAAAAGGAGGTCTGTGCTGCTCCCGCTCAACCAGAGCCCCGACAAGGGCAATAATCCTTACTTTTTGGCATGCCTGCTGTTGACCTCATGGATGAGGAAACGAGGACTCATGCTCCTCAAGATGGAGAATGAGTTTGAAATGAAATATAAATATATTTGTATGTACCTATTTAAAAAAAACGTGTCCATGTATTACACAACACAGAGGCACCCATGGGGTCCATCGTTTTTAAGATGGAAACTTTTTGACGTTCTCTGCTCTGTTGATGTCGACTGACAAAAAAGATGCATCGGTGCATCCGTTTTTGAGAATTCAGGGTGGAAAGTGTGTTCCAGGCACATATAGGCACACATGCACATGCACACAAACCCATCGGTACAACGATACACGGATTATCTGATAGTCCGATGATGCTCGCTCTATGCAGCTCGTATTACGAGTTATTCTACAAAGTTCTTGGCTCTAGACAACCTTCTCCATTTGGCGGACTTGTCACTGGAGAGCAAGTAGCATGCACACAGAAGATTGCTGCTTGGATTAAACATCTCATGGACACTTACCCGGGACAATCGCTTGTCCCTGAAGGTTTCCATGTTCCTGTTTTTTTTTTGGTACAACAAAGCTAGGTACCCGGAGGATGCAAATGGGTTTACCAGGCACCTCTTCTAGGACTGGTCAACGTACGCTGAACTTTATAAGCATGTAGTACACACCTGTATTTTCCGCTGGTTGCGCGCAACAACGAGAGGACGGCTTACAAGCGGTTGTGTTGATAAGCTCATTGTTTACCAATAGGATTGAATCGCGTTTTATGAATGAACCTTGTACATTGACAAAATGGTGCGAAGAACGACAAAAGCCCTTTTCATATTTGTCTGTTTAACCTAGCAAAGCGGCATACAAGGGAAGCAAGAGTGGTAAGCGTGACCCAGGTGGAGGATGATGGGAAAAGTTCCATTCAAAGTAGTATAAAATTATTTTGTCTTACCCTTTCCGTCCTGTGCGTTCCAAGAACCAATGGCATGTCCAGAACCAAGAACTGGTTCCTGATGACCAGCGATTGCACCTCCGAGGGATGCGCGACCCGTCAGACGCGGACTCGTACATCTGTTGGTACAAACAAACAGTTTCTATCGATCAAACTTTTTTTTTTTTGGTCACGACGGACAGGCGGGTTGGTTGGTCGGGCGGGCGGGCGGACGGGCATTTAAAAAAGCAGTTACAGAGCACATGGCCTAGTCAACATTGTGATCGGGAGAACCCTTGATAACGACACAGGTACGACATAAAAGAGAAGAGCGAGCAAATGGAGGAGTAACTTTGTAGTTTATTTGGCAGTGCAGTCCGTGTGGGGCCGGACCAGGGACTGTCAGAAAACCGGCCAATGGCGAAGAGAAGGGAAGGGAAAAAGAAATGCCGCTGCAGACAAGGGCGATGGCAGTTGGAGCAGATGTAGAGGTGAGATCACCAAGGAACGCTTCCAAGGTTGAGCGCAACCCAGGTGTTGTTGTCCCGGTCTTCTTTTAGAAACGAGATGCTCCAAAGAGTGGGATGAGAGGGAAACGACTTGGCGTCGATAGCAGAAGAAAGATTTTTTTTTATTCCGAAATGGGTCGAAATGTTCGGATTGAGCTGCGGTTGAATAGGACGAGTATTCGATGTCGGACCGCGTCGCACAAAGCTCAAAAACTATTGTCCCTCCATTGATAGACCTGAATCGCTCTCTTCGAGGAGAATCTCTTTCGTTTTCTGCTTTCCTTCCTTTTCTTTCCTCCCCTTCCTCACCTCAATATCACCCAAATCCCTTGTTATGTCCTACACCGTTGACGACAACGGTCACACATCGCCGTCATTCGGCTATCACCGCAAAACGGCCACTGCTTCTCCTGCCGCTGCTGCTGCTGCTCGTCACGAAGGCTTGAGTCGAACGTCCAGCCAGGCCACAACGACAACCTCCAGCAGCTCATCATCCTACCTTATGTACCCTAGCGACTCTACGAATATGACCTCCTCATCCTTCGATCATTACCTTTCCGCTGCCCCGTTGCCGCCGCCCTCGGCACCACCACCAGTACCTCCATCAGCACTGCATCACCAGGAGACCTCGGCACAAGGAATCGTAGCGCCGCCTCAAACACGGCAACAGCAAGAATTTTACAGCGACGATCATTTCGGTATTATCGATAGTCTTAATTACGATGATGTCGACGACGGTTTGATCGGTATGTGCGCTCGCAGCTTATAGGATAAATCCAAATAACGTTTATGTTCTTTCGATTACTTCTCATCTGACCGGATGGTTCCCGAAACAGAGCGAGAAATGGATCATCGACGACGTGAAACGCTTGTCCAACAACTGCTAGCTTCGGAGCAGGCTTATTTTCAATCGCTGAAGATCATCCAGCAGATCTTTATTGAACCCCTGAAGAAAGATGCCAAACAGTCATCCTTTAATTTTCTCGGCATGAAAAAAATGATATGTACCGAGCGTGAAACCCGTTGGCTATTTGGCAATCTTGAGGAGATCATCACAATACACAAGGATATCCTTGTCAGCCTTGAAGAACGGTGAGGCGATGCGATGCGATGCGATCAGCCATCCGATAAGAACAGTCTAACTTAAATACAAAATAGGTTGCGCATCTGGGGTCCTACGCAGATTATTTCCGATGTGTTTCAGAGCTGGGTATGGATGACGATGACGAAAAGCACTGCAGGTTTTACTTAGATGAGAAATGTAGTTCGCACGCATGGAGGTCTACAACGGCTATCTGGCAAACTATGGCGTAGCCATCACCACCTATGAGCGCTTGACCCGATATCAGCCATTCAAGAAGTTCATCGATGTATGTTTATCCCAACCCCAAGCATCGATTGGCTACTAAAGGAATAATTTAGAGCACCCACAAAGACCCCGCTCTCAAGGGTGCCACCCTCCTCTCGCTGCTGCAAACACCTGCTGGCTGTATTAGTCGGTACGCCCAGCTGATGTCCCACTTGGCAGATGCCACGTCTCCTATGCATCCCGACCACGTCGCTCTCAAATTCTGCAAACAAAAAATGCTGTCCATAGCAGAGGAGATGCGCCCAAGGCAAGTGGATGAGAGAACAAACCAGGTAGCGGGTATATGTCGGGATGCTCATGTGCGAATAGAATCGAGGATGCCGACAACGTGGACCAAGTCCTTATGATTCATCAGGCACTTGTCGGAGCACCGTTTGGCGTCAAAGCACAACGAAGGCTGGTACTCCAAAGTCCGATCTCGCGTATCCAGTCTGGTTCAAAGTCTGGCACTCCGGAAGAACGCATCTATATCCTCTTCTCCGACATGCTCGTCTTTGTGCGACCCAAGCAGGAAGGCGACAAGATGATCCTGCAGTTCAGAGGCATGGCATCTCTGGAGAGAGCCACCATTAAGGCCCTTGAAGGCACCACCAGTATCGAAATCACTTCTCCGATGCAGGGCGTCGATACTCTGAATACCACCTTTGTCGGCAGCGCCTCTGTCCACGTTATGCAGACCGAGACGAAGGACGAACAGGAAAGATGGCTGAAACACCTTCAGTTGGTGGTTGATGAATTAGACCGCGCAGCAAAGGAGGCGCTGAACAAAGCCAACCGAAGACGCGTCGCTCAATCACGAAAAGATACCCGCTCTCTTTCATCTTCGGAGAAATCCTAAAAAGGAACGACTCAACGAAGGAAAAAAGGGCGGGGAAACCGTTCCCTCTCTGAAAGGCATTCGCTGGACGATTGGCCGAAAATATTCGATTCTGGCGTGTGAAACCTTATGTTGGTACTCAGCTTGAGAGTGCCCTTTATGCAACAAATTCCTTCCCGTATGTTTCCTTTCATTTGTAGTACTGTCCTATTGCCCTTCTCTCTCCAGTCATTCCTTCCATAGCATATCAGCGAGCCATAAAAAGACCGTTTTATCTGTGTGTTAGAGTATTGCAAGTATGTCATGATAGCTGGTAATCGTAGTAAGAATATAGGGGCTGTCAGATGAAGGGGGTATTGTTGCCGGTTGACTATTCAGAGTCAACCCATTCGGCTGCCATTGCGCCAAAGAAGGGCACCAATGTCCGCTCTAAGGATGCTCCATCCAGGTACGCGCGATATCTAACAACAATAGAACGTGAATTAAAAAAAAAACGGGTTTCTTCGCTTTTTTCTTTCTTTCTTTATGCGCTTACGATAATCCTAGGATGAGCAAAATGTCAATAGCAAAGAGTGTCCATGACAAAAAGCTCGACAGGAACATGAGCACAAAATGGATACACATGAGCGTCAAGAAAAGCGCAGAAGACTAGAGAACATTGAATGTCACTTGGGGGATTCGGTTTCGCAAAGCCGTCACCAGACTTGCCTGCCATGCGTGAAAGCGCACGTAGTCGTTCTTTGTCTCCAGAATCAAGAAAAGAACGCCTATCTCTCATTTGCTTAGCATGCACATATACCTGTTCCCTCCTCTCTCCCTCCCTCTCTCTCTCTCTCTCTCTCTGTTATCTCCAGATCCTTCATGGCCAATCTTAAGTACCGGTGATGGGCCCAAGCACATAGGTCATTGCTGCTTCAATGTCGACACGTATAGGCAGCCGAGTCTCGTACTTATTGACCCGGACCGTTCCTCCAGCGACCCCTTCGTTAAAGCTCAGTCCACCCGATCCTTCTTCATAGAGCGATGGGTTAAGGCCGCCTGCTTGATAACTCGAAAAGTTGGGTCCTCCCACGAAATCGCTACTGCCTGTTCCTACTCTGTTGCTTTTGCTGTTGCTGGGCACGCCACCACGTGATTTGCCTTTGCCATGGCGGTCCTGGTGCCGTCGATCGTCGTCCGGCGAAGGTTTATATGGAGAGAAGTCCATCGTTTGCCGTTTGCTGCAGCTGGTGTTTCATCACTTTAGCCGATCGTATGGGGTTGGCTGGCTCACTTTTTTTTTTTCCTTACCGCACAAACACACACGCAACAAGAATTAAGAAAAGAGAGAGAGAGGAGAATAAAGCCCGCTCAAACCGAGCGGAACTGCCCCAATGTCGCTTTTTGCCCAGCCAAAAAAGGGGAAAAAAAAAAAAAGTTGACTTGGCATCAAAAGGAAGTCTTTGCTTTCCTATGATATTCAAGTGAAGAGATCTTGATTTAGAGTCCTTTTTTTCTGTCAGCAATTGACGATCAACAAGGAGAGAGCATAAAGTTAAACACCGGGAGGGGAGCAGTGCCAGAATGTACGTTCGGTGCAGCCCTGTACATGTGGAGCCCGCCTTTCCTCAAAGACACGCCATATAGGCTGCAGTCATCATGAAAATAAATCTGCAATAGAGATCCGCGAAAAATGGAACAGGTCCCCCACCCAATCTTTTAGTCAGTCGCATTCGGTCAGGGTCATTCAAACTCAAACGGGGGGGGGGTTGGGTGGCTCGACTGCTTCGTTCTGTGCGCGCACGCTCTCGGAAATGCGGCAATAATATGTACTGCAAAGGTCGAAGATGTTAACCAACAATTAGCAACAAGGAGCTTTGACGATGACCGGAGCAGAGGCGCATGGAAATTTCATTGCAAGAGAAACCTCCAAAGCAAGGAGGACTGGACACCCGCCGTGAGGTCTTTGAGTACGTACTTCAAGTCAAAAGGATTTATTCATACAGGTTTTGTTGTTATCCTCATAGTTCTATTGGATGCCGTGTAAAGTAACCTGTGAGACATAACGAAAATTAAGCAGCGACGATTGCTAAGCATCGATTAAGTTTTCTAGCTGCCAGCTCACACACCTGCATTGAGCTTGTCAGGATCAGGAAGACGTGGGTGATTCATTCTACATTTGGCGGAAAAAGAATACACAGCGCATGATAGAAATGTAACAATCCCCACATTTCAAGGAGTCGCCATAGTTTTTTCTCAAGGCTGCCCTTTGGTTTCGGAGACATTCCAGTACAGACTATACGTCGTGCTGGGGAGTGGAGAGGAGGGCAGGGCTACCCTTTTTATGTATTTCAACAAAGGGTTGTGCATAAAATCAGTCTTCGTGTGGGCTCTCGCAGAAGAGCAAGACCTATCGCTTCCTATAAAGAAGTGGGGGGATGGGGACATATTCAAGAAAAGCAACGAAGAACGAGATGCAAGGGAGAGGTAAGAGGGGCGCTGTTAACCAATCAGAGGACCAGTTGGAAATTAACCTGACGTCACGGCAAGGCGAGTTGGGTGGGATGTGAAGTTTACAATACGAATATACAACGAAAAGTTTGCAAGAAAAGAAGAGAATTTTTCAACCATTTTTTCGTAAACAAAAAAAAGGACAAAAGGAAAATATAAGCCAACAACGAAAGCACTAAAAAGTAACTGCTGTGGTTAGTATTTCTTTCCTGTTGCTGACTACCTCATCTACCATCAGCAAAAGCGTTCTGTAATTAACCAGACGTCCATGACAATCTAGATGGTCTCCCGATTCCGAGTAAAAAAACTATCACCCAAGCAGCCCCTCCCTGTCTACAAAGAGTCTCAACTCCCAGACATAACCGACGCTGCCAACATACAGCGGTCGGTGCCACAGATAGAGACAGGCGTGGAGAAAGAGGAGGAGGAAGAGGTATATCATCATAGGCTTTCTTACACTTTTCCACACTACCCAGTCTTGTTCGGTATTTTTTTTTGGGGGGCAAGTGGTTGCTGGTGTGGTGCTGGGCGTGGGAGGAGTGGGGTACCGAGATGTTTAGAATAGAAATCATGGATAAACCCTTTGCTCCCTTCCCGGTCCCCCTTTCGGACTTCCCCCCTTCCCTTGTATCTCACTCTACGCCCTGTGTGATCAAAGGATACTAACTATCGTATCTACAAAAGCATGATTTACAAGCTGCCATTTCAGCACATCATGCTGCGGTCACCACAGGCGCCAAGGTTGAAAGCTATATTCCAACCCCGGATGCCTCTAGTACTATCCCCGAAAAAGAACTCCATCGCCTCTATAGCAAGCATTACAAAGAACCTTCTACTTTGGTTCGATTCTCCTCCACTGTAGAAGACGTCATCGGCTGTCCTTATATGATGGACGAGGTCGATGAAGCCTTCTTGGAGCAATACAATGCAAAGACTACTGCGCCTCTTTCAGATGATCACTTTGAGAAGATCATGTGGACCTATGAATCAACAGCAAGTCAGCATTGGCCACACTTGGACCTGGTAAATTGTCTTGTGCGACATGCTAAGTGGCAAACAAACTTACATGGTCTACAGGACTGCTCCCACATGCCATCATACGCTGATTTCCAGACAGCTGTTCAGGATAAGTCCATGTTGCTCGAACCTATTTTCGCACACTGGTGTGAGCGCCGGAAAAAGCGAGATGGCCGGCCCATTTTCCCTCATTTACGGTTCGAGGACACACAAAAAGGCGACATCGATCCCTATGTCTGTTTCCGTAGGCGAGAGACAAAGCCTGTGCGCAAGACTCGGCGGACAGACCAGCAGTCGCTCGAACGTCTGCGGAAACTGCGCTCTGAGATGGAGATGGCCAGAAATCTCCTCGAAATGGTGTTACGTCGAGAGAAGATCCGAAAGGAGGGACTCGTCTTGGAGCACACCGTGTTCGATAAGAAGATCAAGCTTCGTGAATATCAGCGGCAGCTTGGCATCAAGGAAGATGATGACCTGATGCCGCTATCCAAGAAGAGACGAAAGACATCATTAGAAACTGGATCGTCAGGGTATGTTTACACGAACCTCTGGTTGGTTCTCTCACCAGCATGCGAAACAAAATTATTCAATTTTCCTCTAGCGCAACGATCAAAATCCCACTCAATAAACTCAAGCGAGACGAGAGCCGTCACGATAGGTCTCCCTTGCAGCAGGCCATCGATGCCGAGCTGGGCCGCAAGCGAGAAAGAGACGCTGCTTTCGAAGACGTTACAGAGGTAAGAATTTTTCATTCTCGCAATCCTTGCTTTTGTGCAACAGGAAAAGCTCACCTTTTATTTTTCCTCTTAGTGTCCCTATCAACCGTTCCCGTTGCCTTTGCCACTGCAGTTCTTTCAATCCTTGTCGCCGCAGGCGAAACAGGTGCGTTATCGGAAACGCATTGGCCGCGGGGGCCGCGTTTTCATCGATCGCATCGGCCATGCTGTCCAGCCGCTCGAGGGTGGGAAGACGGCTCCAACGACTTTCCAGCAGAATGCATATAAGCGTTATAGTTTCGATACGGACTATTCAAGCGATGAAGACGAGCCTGTTGAGGTGGACGAGATGGACAACAGGTAAGATAAAAAGAAACAAGAAGAAAAGAAAGAAAAAAAAAGCAAGTTCGGAGAGAGACTCATCAATCACCCGGGTTTTTAGGAACATCCAACAGCGAATGCAACTGCTTTCCGACGCGGAACTCCGCAGTCTTGTTACCATTCCCTTCACCACCCCCACCATGAACTCCTTGAACCTGCACGCGCGAGCCAACAATGCAGGCAACGCATCCACTACTGCTGGTGGTGCCGCCAGTAATAACGCCAGCAACAATCGTCAGCCAGTGAACGCAATGTCTACCAGCGGCCAGGTGAAAAATCTGTCTTCGCTTCCCATCAAGCGGCAGAACAGTCGCCCGAAAATGACCCCACAGCAGGCCGCTGTGGCCATGGCAAATGGGATGATCGCAGCGAACATGGCTGCGGTTGTCAACGGAAACTCTGGAAAGGCTGTACAGATGGCTTTGGCAGCGCATCAGAAGCAACAGCCAGCGTCCCCTCATTTGTCTTAGGGGACCCGAATGCAAAATATTCCCGCCTACAACCCCCCCCACTCCACGTTTATTGCAAAAACCCTCGCTACGCCACTCTTCACCCTTGTACAGTTTGGTTATAATTTCCGTCTTGATTTCGATCTTGTATTATATTTACCCCTTTTTCCTTTCCCCAATTCGTTTCGTAGGACTTCGCCGCTCCCGCATTGTACACATTTCACGTCACCCTCTTTATAGCATTTTTACCTTTTACATACAGAAAATATAGCTTCTGGCAGTCATTGCCTGCGACCTCTTACCACACCTATCAGAAAGAAAAGTTTGCCATTGGTGCATTTACATTGGAGATTGACGCGGGAATATTCAACACACTCGCCATCTACATACAAATATGACATCATTTTTTTTTCTTTATATATTTTATTTGTCCCCAGAGTTTTCATAGTAGCTCCTGGCTACCTAATAGTGACATTGACCGAGATCGCCCCCCCGGTGTTAGGCGATGGTGAGGAGGGTTTTGGGGGAAGGAAGGAGAGTGCCTGAGGAATCGGGTCCTTTTGATTCATCCAGTGGAAAAGAAGTTTATTGATGCTTCACGTGGGCATCATCCAGCTGATCTTTGTGTGGAACAGCAGAGGTGCCTTCTTTTGGTTTGTTCTTTCTGCAATGATCCGTATTGGGCTTTTGGGTTACAGCCAGCTGTTGAGCCTGGATTAAAGTCGTGGTGGCGGTGATTGTCGCTGGCCCCGGAGCTGCAGTAGTAGGTACCATGGGCGATTCTGTTGTCGGGGCCCATACGCTGGTTGTGTAAGGATTGTAGTCGCCAGTCGATGATGATGTTGCCGTGGGAGCCTGTGCGCCACCGTTATCCGTTGTGGTGGTGGTGGCCGTGGAGCCTGCGGCTGGGACAGGGATACTGTGACTGCTATTGCCACCACCACCGAGCGTCGTGTGGTTGGTTTCCGAGGACAGTGCTCCGCCGTGGACGAGCTTGCCCAAGGCAGTTGCAAAGTTTGGGGAGGGATCAGTATTGGAATAGGACTGGGACGCGTCCCAGACCATGACACCGCCGTAGCTACTCGAGGACGACACCTGTGATAGGGTGGATGAGAGTGTATCGATGGTAACGTAGCCCGAGCCGGCAGCATGAGGGGCTCCGGGGATCCCGATCAGCACCTTGACGCCTGCGCCGGACGCCCACGCATCCCATGTGTCAAAGTTGAAGGCACCACTGATGCCACATGGATTATTGTAGAACTGGACAAACACCGCGTCGAGACCTGAGGTGATGTCCGTACCCATGCGCGCGTCAGGGAACGGACACTGGGGAGCGGCTGTCAAATAATACTGCTTGCCACTGTCGTCGCTCTTGAACAAGCTCCGGAGCTCGGCAATGAGCTGCACATAACCCGTCGACGTGCCGCCCTCTATGTCCAGGTCAAACCCGTCGATCACCGCATCGCCGAAAGGCCGCTCGCCGCCCTTTGCGCCGTTGCCAAAGGTGTCCCACAGCGTCTTGGCAAATTCGGTGGCCTGCGAATCGTCTGTAAATCCGTAGGCGCCTACAGCACCTCCAAGCGACAGCAAGATGGTATGGCCGCTCTCCTGACAAGTTTTGATGTCTATGAATGGATAATATTTTTTTAATATTATATGAACAAAGTAGATGGATCAAAAAGCGACAAAAGAACTCTTCATGTTGCTTTTACCTGAACCCACACTCGAGCAGTCGCTACCGCAAGGGAGCGATAGGCCAGGCGAACCACCGATATTGAACTCGTTTATAAATGCAATGACCAGCACGTCGGTCACATCGTCGCAATAACTCGCCAATGGCTCTTGCTGGCCGTCACCTGTCGCACCCGCCGAATTTTGACCCCAGTACTGGACCACTGCAGGCTTGGAAAGGAAACCTGACTTATCTTCCGTCGCCATGACGGGCGCCTTGGTCGCCGTCGTGTTGCTCTTGGTAGGCAATGCTTTAACCGATAGCGCCTGCAAAGAAAGGAAAGTCGCGAAAGCGGATAACGCGGCCAATGCCCTGCACGATTTCAATAGGACCATTGCTGATAGGCAACAGAATGACTTGATGAGTTTACTATTACTTTTTGAAAATAACCCATCAACTTATATACACAAAAAATTGCAAGATGTATCGCTTTTTTTTTCACCACTTGCTCGTAAGAAATCTAATTGACAGCTTCCAGTCCGGAAAGTAAATAAAAAAAAGGTTCATCTCGCTTGAGTGTTTGTAAAGTTGACAATGTCATTCCCTAGGATCAAGCAATAGATAATTTAAAACACACAAAGCAAAAAGTCTTTGATCTCTCAATAAGCAAGGTTCATAATACACCATCAGGGTTGGCGGGCGAGGATACCGGAATAGGGTAAATAGACAAAAAGTGGTACAGACTGATCACTGCTCCGTAAACAATTCATCTTTTTGTCGATTCAGGGACGTAGATCAAATAAAAATCAGTTAATCTTCCACGCTGCTTAATGTTAGACTTCATTCTCTCTCTTTCTCTCATTGATTCATGGATAAGCTCACTCTATCTACCTTCATCTTTTACCGAGCAGTTCGCGTACTGCATGAGAAAGATGTCAGGACGTGGAAGAAGTCAGTAAAAGGGGGGGTCGAAAATTCACAAAAATGGTGACTGATTTCGCTAATTAGCGGCCTGAAATGTTTATTACATACATTCAACCGCATAAGCCTGTGACAATGAATGGAATCAAAACAAATACAAACACGATGATTATTGTTCCAAATATCGCCATCAAAAATACAACAAGAACAAAAAAATTTCTGCTGCTTCATGAAAACACATACAATCGACAGGCTTGCCTTCCCTCACGTGTTTGTTTGTGCTGATGCTGTTTAGCTTCTTGGGCGACCTGAACATACCGACAATTGCTGAAAAGATGCGACCTTGCGATAGTTTATGAACCTGTTTATCCTTTACGTCATGAAGTGGCTGCTGAGACTCGGGTACCCCTCCTTTTCATGATTCGTCATATTCCTGCGTCGTGCGCTGTTGCTATCAGCACGTGAATCAGAGCGCAATGTTTGGCGAGCAAACCGTATTGTTGTTATTATTGCTATGTGTTGTGATATTGCCACACTGGATCCTTTTTCTTTACGTTAATAGGGAATCGGTATACAGGTAATGAAGGCGTTTTCTAAATCGACGACTCAATTCAAAACGATTGGGCATCGCCGAGGTGGAATTGGGCGGGTCTTACATCCAAATATGGCTTCGCTAATGGTATCGTCCGCTCGTTTTCACAGCATCCAAGAACCATGTCAGTAACTTCAGAAGCATAAGATGGATAGATATGGCCGCTATGGTTTATCACGAATTCGCCCGCCTCCAACTAGTTTTTCTACGTACAAGCTCCAACGATATCGGTCAGTTGTATTATTCCCAGGGAAACAAATCCATACACACTCCACTACCCAAGGATGATCTAGAAGAACCTAAAGTATTGTTGCCCAGTCTTCAACGCGTGAAAGACAGTGCTCTCACTGAGAACTGCCGCTTTGGCGGTGCGCCGCTTTATTGAAATTCTACAAAAATATGGCTCTTTGTACAAGACATTTCACAGAGGTCAAGTGCATCAATTAAGTACAGAGCAGCAGGTGTTGTATTGTTCAGACAATAGGAACCAGTATGTATGAAGCGCTCCTGGAAGCGTTTTGAAAAAAAAAACGATATAGAAAGGCGCTCCATCGGTTTATGGAAGAAACACAACAACTTGTCATTGATAAGGACTCGGTTCCCGCCTATAGATTATGACTAGTGGTGTAAAAACTGAAGTATGCCTGATCTGCGAGTGTGTGTGTGTGCCAAGGTAATTACGAAACGATGCAATGACAAGGCATGAAAGACTTCGACTTAAGAAAGAACAGAGACCTACATTCTTGTCACTGGATCCCCGTATTACTTGCTATGAGATGCAATATGACATGGGTCCTAGAAAAGAACCTCCCCCACGGTTTTTATTACAGTACCAACAGCAAGAGCAAAAACAACCGCAACCGTGGGTAACAGTCTCAATTTCGATGCAACTTGGGATTAGAACGATAATGATCATTATCTCAAAATGCTTAGGCTTACAATGATACAAGATATTGCATCTATTCATTAGTTTGAGGATGTAGATGATTCTATCTTCCTATTGTATAAATACAGGGAATACCTCGAGTTGCCGTGCATAAAACAGATATCTTAAATGCACACACACACATATACGTCCGGATATCTTGGACATAAACTGAGCTTGTGGGAAAATGTTTATGATTTCCTGTTGTGACATCTCTGGGTTGCATTTTAGCTCGTACATACCAGGCTGCCTTCCCTCGTTTCGCTCGAAGGACCACTGTCATACATTGTCATACATGGAGCATATTATGAATTGGTGCAACACACCTCGCTTAGATCAAGAATTACTCTACATAATATCTGGGAGGACAAATCCGTCATCACTGGCGCAGTACTTCTTTGAAAGAAACATTCCCAACATGTCGCAATTCCTACCCCTCCCCGTTTTGGTAAAACTTGTACCCTCAGTCTATTATTTGTGTATCATCACGCCTACGCAATGACTTGTGGTAGGTGGGGGCGGATGTCGTCTGACTCTTCGGTTTCGCGCTTTCGGTTAATGATTTCCCTTTAATCTTTTACCTTCCCCTTTCCTTCGACCCCCCTCTTTTAGCCTTTTACTGCCTTTGTTCTCTCACAATTGCGTTTCGTCTCCCCTAATTATGGTTGATCTGGAGTACACACAATGTGATGCCATTCCTGTGCTTGTACAGGAACTTCATCATACGTTCCAAACCGGTAAGCTGGTAGATAAAAAAACAAAAGTAACAAATGCTATTCAGCCTGGCCAACGAGTAAGAGCAACACTTTTAGGGCTGACAAAAGACGTTGCTTTCCGTAAACAACAATTGCGCAATATGATTCGTTTTTTGGAGGAGCATACTGATGGGATCTTAAATGCACTGTGGGGTGATTTGAAGAAACATCGCGTCGAGGCTAACATTGGCGAAGTCTCGCTGGTTGTTGATGAATGCAAATTTATGATCAAGGTACGGGCATGCATTGCAGTCATATAGCCCCAAGTTAGCTTTTACGATACCAAATTTGGCCTGTTGATATGTAGAATTTGGATCGTCTTGCGAAACCGACAAGCACGAAGAAGCGATTCAAGATGAACATCCTAGATAAGACATACATTCGCAAGGAACCCAAAGGTGTTGTCGCCGTCCTTGGTAAGCCTTCTCTCGTGTCCACCAGTACAGCCATGTATACACAGTGTACTGAGTTCAGACGGATTCCTCATAGGCGCGTGGAATTATCCTGTATGACACAATAGCGCAGCCAAAATTGCTCTATGCGTAATTGACTAAAAAGTGGATATCCATAGATCAATTTACTACTGATTCCAGTCGTTGGCGCAATTGCCGCAGGTTGCTGTGTCATAATCAAAGTAATATGAAGTGTTCATTCTGAATAACAGCAACCTACCTACTCGTATGCTTATCCTTCGTACACAAAATTTAGCCATCCGAGGTATCGGCGCACACAGCTGATTATCTCACGCGTAATCTGCCTGCTTACCTCGACAAACGTGCTTACACGATCATCAATGGTGGTGTGGCAGAAACGACTACTCTCCTCGGTAAGTAGAACCCGGTCTAAAGATAACATCACTAAACGATATGTAGAGCAAAAACTTGGTCACATCTTTTACACTGGCAATGGCACGGTTGGCAAGATCGTCATGGCTGCTGCGTCCAAAAATCTCGTTCCTGTTACCCTTGAGTTGGGTGGCAAATCGTAAGCCCTGCGTAGATTCGCGCGTGTGCTTCGCATATCACTAACACAACTAGCATCATTTCCTTTTTTGGAAAGGCCTGCAATCGTAGCACCAGACGCTGACTTGGAGCTTACCGTCCGTCGGCTTCTCTGGGGCAAATTTTATAACTGTGGCCAGGTACGTAAGCAGATGATGCTCTATATATTCCATAAAGAGATAAGCACAACGGTAACCAATTGGGAAAAAAAAGACCTGCGTGGCACCCGATTATGTGCTTGTTCCTACTAATCAAATGGAGCAATTTATTGCGGCTGTCCGTACGGTGATCCAAGAGTTTTACACTGATAACGCTCAGGAGTGTAAATCATATGGCCGCATCATTAATCATCGACAGTTTGACCGTCTTAAAAGGCTGATTGACTCCTACGATAAGGATAAGATTGTTGTGGGTGGACAAACTGATAGAGACGATCTTTATATTGCACCTACTGTCATCAAAGACATTGAGGTGAACGACGCTCACTTGATGGTTGATGAAATTTTCGGTAGGCAATCCCTTCTTCACTCTTCGCCGGCTACAGACGGAGGCTCTGACCGATTTATTTGATATTTAGGACCCATATTACCTATTGTGCCCATCAAAAATATGAATGAAGCCATTCAGGTGGTGAATGCACGGTATGTCTATGTCTGTCTATCCGTCCTTCTGTCGAAAGAATCATTCTCACTATTTCATTATTAATAGAGACCATCCATTGGCCCTCTACATATTCACCAGCAATACCGCTACTTATAATCACAGTTATGTCTGCTGCCAATGATAACATACAAAATTCCTATATACTCAACCGTCTACCAACCCACTCCATTAGTCCTCGAAAACACGAATTCTGGCGGCGCATTGATCAATGACACGCTGATGCATTTGGTACATTGAGTTTGACTAGAATAATTTGGCGTTTCATATATTGATCATAGAGCGGTTATGTAGCAAGAGCTTTCGTTGCCGTTCGGAGGTGTCGGAGCTTCGGGCATGGGCAATTATCACGGCGACAAGTCGTTCGACACATTTACGCATGAGCGTGCAACGATGGTCAAATCCACTCATTTCGAGAGTCTTCTTGCGGTGAGGTACCCTCCATACACCGATGACAAATACACAGTCATGAAATTCCTCGTCTATGGTCTTCCACCTTCGGTCCTTGGGAAAGTAAAGACATTGCTCGAGGTCTGTTCTGCCAGCGTTCGTGCCCTTTTCCGCAAACCACAAACCATTGCCTAAAACCGATCGCGATCGTTCCATGTCTTTCTCTTTCCCGCATACCTTCTGATATGTGTTTACTATCCCAAGAGTGCAGACCCATTTCCCTACTCGTAGTCACCCCTCCCCAGCTTCTCCCCTAATAACAGTAACTTCTACTTCCCCTTCCCCCGCGCGAATTGCAAGTGCTGTAATATAATGTATCGAAAAGGATAATATTTATTGGAAACTTTTTGTGGTTTTTGACTATGTACATGATTCATTAAGTTCGTCTCTTTTTCACTTTTTTTTCTGCAGCCTTCAACGCTCTATCCGCTGCAAAGATCACCGGCATCAACATCTGTGAAAGGATGTTACCAAAGAAACATAAGAAAAGAGAGAGAGAGAGAGAGAGCCAGTCAATCTCTTTTCACATATATTATCAGATGTGAAAAGAAAAGAGATCTGTTCCACGTACCATTCTGCAACGCTCAACATCACCATGCTGACTCTCAACCATTTTTAGAATCTCCTCAAGTTTAGACCGCTGCTTACTGAGACCATCGACCATTCGAATATTCTTTTCTGCTCGATAGGGTTCGAAGGACGCCCAGAAATGTCGAAGAATCTCATTCGTAGCTGAATGATAGCTTTGAATCCTTTGCAACAGATGAGATGGTAGTTTGATATCTAAAGATAATACCATCAGAATCTTTCATCCAAATATCGCCCTTCCAAGTCATTACGCCTCATCATTGTTTCTCACCTGCTCCTGCCATTCTTTGTTCGTGCATTATTTTCCGTTTCACAGCCTGTGTGAGTTGTAGACAAGCTTTATCGGCCGCCTTTGGCTTCATGACCGCCTTGTTGATAGATTTTTTTTTCATCTTAATATTGACTTTCTCAAGGCTAATAATAGCCTACTCACCCTCGTAAGATCAGGTTGCCATGCCTCAAAATGTTCCTTGAATTCGTAGAGCAGACCCTTTGCATCCTATGGTGTAAAACCATTGAATTCGTAATGTGCGAATAGGGGCAACCGAACACTGCAGCACCTCGCATACCTCTTCCTTGATGTCCTGCCTATCTCGATTACCGCTCTGGCTCTCGAAATATCGTCTTGCATCCTGAATGTCCAGAACGACCCGCTCTGGTGGTTCTTCCTGCATGAGGTCAGGTATCTCAATCTCCCGCATGATATCATCCTTCTACGAATGTCACACAATCCATCAGTCTTTGAATTATTTTTTTCCTACATCATCAACGAGTGTCTGCGTGTGCGGGCCATTACTTCGATTGTTTCCTTATTTTTACTAAATAGAGCACTCAGCCTATAACCATCATCATCATCAAGCAAGTACTTACGATGGTACTGGCGTTTCTAAAACCCGCATTGCATGCCGATTGAACCGTCTGATAAGTGGCAGAACCTGAGCTGTGTGTCCTGCCCGCATGGTAAAGTCGGGCTCATTGCCGCTCTCGATATGATCTTCCTCTGTCGCTGTCAAATTAATGGCCCGCTTGATCTTATCCATACGCGATAATTCAGGCGCTTTGGAATTCTCTATGTCCCATGCAGAAACACCGGGCTCATCAGCATTTGTCCACTTGCCAATGATCCTCCAATCTCGTTACATACCATCATCCTCTTCTTCTAAACACTTGTCAAAGATATCATCGTATGACGCCGTTTGTGCCCGCGCACCCGTCCGCGACCGATGAAAAAACTCTGAGGCCAGGAATCGTTTCCAGAATTGTTGCTCGGATACCTACCCAACGCCCACCCCCTTCATCATTAGAATTCTCATCCAAGGCAATGGCGGCAATGGTAAGATACGGACTTTATCTGGGACATTAGCATCGTACGCCCGTTTTACTATCGTTGATCCCCATTTCATTGTCAGCCGATTCCCCCCACTCATGATACCATTATTATTCTTTTTTACCGGATGGAAACTCTGTAAAGATATTATGGATTATTTGACTCGTCAAGGTGTATTTCACATCGGATCCCTCTTGCTGTCCAGGCCTCAGTTCAACCATCTTTGAGGACCTGCCCTTCTGTCGACCTTCGCGCGACACGACATCTTTCTTCAATTTCTTTTAACGCAAGAAAAGCGCAAAATGGCTCAGCTTCAGTTTTTGCTCTTCTTTCCTGCACTTCCCCTTCCTCACCTGTCGTATCCTTTTCACATACGGACTTGCCCAGAACTCTTCTTCGCTAACCGTCCTCCCCTGAGCAACAAGCTCCATATGCAACGTATGCAGCTCACGGCTCGTTGACAGAAGCTGCTTACGTGCGTTGAACTCCTCGTGTCGCCAAGCCTGCGGGCTTCCTGGTGCAGGGCTATTGGCTGAAGAAGGAGTTGTTGGTGGTGGAGCGGGCGATAATCCGGGTGTTGTTGCTGCCGAGGCCGGCATAGAAGAAACTGTCGACGATGGAGCAGGCGATGGTGGAGGTGGAGGTACATGGGGATGATGAGCATGGGGCGAAGGTCTGACATGGTGCTGAGGAGTTGACGGTTTTGATCCACGAATACGCGCAAGCAGTTCGGTCACCTGCGACTTGACAGCCTCTCGTTCAGTGAGAGCCTTGGGTGAAATGAAGTGGAAGGTGTAATCTTTCGCAGGAGTGCTATTTGTAGAGATCTTAAGCAGCACTTTGGCCGAGGTCCCTGGTGTCTGCTGGAGAGCTATCGGGAACATACAAATAAATTAACAATCTAATCACAATAGCTGATCATTGTTTGTTGCTTTGCTGATGCTACTGCTGCTGCGTCGCCCATACTTCCAATGTCTCCGTAAAGAACAGATGGATTCAGCTGCGGTGTCCCCTGCTGCTGCCACGCTACTCGTCTCGGTGTTACGAACAGAGTGCCTTCATTTTTTTTGTAGCGCACAGGCGCACGAAGCAAAAGCTGCTCATTAGGTTCCCACATGAAATAAGTTTATTGAAACGAGGGAAATCGAAGGGGATGCAAAAGAAAAAAAAATCGTCGGCGGCTCCTGTACGCCTCGGATACCTCTCAATTTATATATAAACCGCTATCGGTCCCGCTACACGCTTGTGTTGTCGCAAAACATAAATGTCTTTTTACACGTATATATATGAACAGCAAATGAGAGGGTAACATAGTCTACGATTTAATACATTATTCTGGAACAGGCGTTGTGGCAGGGGTTGGAGGAGATGGCTGTGGTGTGTTACGGTTATGGGTCATATGTGCCTGGACTAAATGACCCGCAGCAAGAGCTGCGCAGAGTGATAGCTCGCCAGCCATCACAGAGGCACAAATTATCCTTGCAAGGCGTCGGGCATTGTCTCCCGGATTGGTTGGATGTGGTCCACGGACACCAAGCATGTCCAAAATCGCCTGCTGCGGCGGGAGAATAGTTCCGCCACCCACCGTGCCGACTTCTACGCTCGGCATCGTGCAGGAGATATGAAGGTCCTGTCCCTCGTTGATGGCTTCCATGAGCGTTATGCAGTTGGAGCTTTCAACGTTCTGTGCCGGATCTTGGCCAGCAGCGAGATAGATGGCTGTTAATATGTTTGCTGCGTGAGCATTAAACCCTCCCACAGACCCCGCCATGGCAGATCCAACCAAGTTCTTGCTGATATTGAGTTCTACAATCGCCGCCACAGTGGTTTTGAGCACCTTTTCCACAACCGGACCAGGAATAACCGCTTCTGAGACAACTGACTTGCCACGACCTTCAATCCAGTTCAGGGCTGCAGGCTTTTTATCGGTGCAATAATTACCGGATAATGAGATAATTTGCATATCAGGGAAATGCTCGCCAATCACCAAAAGTGCTTTCTCGCAACCCTTGGAAATCATATTCATTCCCATAGCATCTCCTGTAGTCGAAGAGAATCGAATAAACAGGAGCTTCCCCGCTATGGCAACCTTGAGCTTGCGCAGTCGAGCAAACCGCGATGTCGAGTTAAAGGCATCGGCGACAATAAAATGTCCTTCGTGTTCAATCCATTGCTTGCATTTGCTAGCACGCATGATATCAGGAAAGCTCACACAGGGACCCCTTGACATCATATCATTTACGACAATGGTCGAAGCACCACCGCCTGCATTGATGGCTTTACAGCCTCGCGCAACAGATGCAACTAGGCAGCCCTCGGTAGTTGCCATAGGAATATGTGTATTAACGCCATCAATCTCGAGAGGACCAGCAATACCAAGGGGGAGAGGCATATATCCAATAACGTTCTCACAACATGCACCAAAAACCTTGTCGTATTGGAAATTCTCAAGGGGTAAAAGGCTGCCTTCCAGAGTCTTGGTGACTGATGCACGGGAAATGAGCGCACGTCGAATACGAACAGCACGCGTAAAATCACCAAGGACCTTCTCGAGACTATATGCCGCAATTTTTCCGTTATGGACCAAAGCGATGACTTCTTCGTCATTTAATTCCTCAGGAGACTTAATCAAGCCCATACATTCGTCAACAGCACGAATACTACCAGGTGTAACAGAACGCTTAATCTCAGTGTTGGTATGTCGGTTCTGTGTTGTTGCGCTTTGCGCTTGCTCTTCAGCATCAGTGCTCTTCTTTCCGCGCTCGTCGACCTGCTTGGGCTGGCGAACAACCTTGAATAGGTAGGTATTCAGGAATAATGAAACGCAGAGCGCCATCAAAAGGAGCTTGCTGATAACCGGGTGTCGGATGTACACCGACAGAGTACTCAAAACGACGTCCAGAGGCTGAAATACTGATTCTGGAATAATGCTCTTCTTTGAGGAAGCGATGTGAAACGGTAAAGGGGGGAATATCTCGACAGCGAGAGGACGCGTATTATGGGAAGAAGCACGATGCGCTTCCAACAGCTTTCGAAGGATATTAGCCACGCTAGGATCGGATATGTCCACTTGAGGCCCTTGCGTTTGAAAAGAAGAACAGAGTTTAAAGGCATGGAGACCAATGAATCCGACAACCTTTGAAATCGATGTATCAGAGGCCGCCCTTATTAAAGCATGGGATATCCACAAACCATCAAGAGCTTCACTCTGCTGATGATAGAGCTGCTTATTTGGTTATTGCTCTGTGATATGTCAAGGTCGCTGAAGACTTTGGCAATTGTGCGCCGAATAAACCCATTGTTAGGAGGCGATTTCTTGGTTCCCGACTTAGCTGCGTACCCCATGCAACCGTTAATGGCCCGAATTCGGGTAATCTACCGTTTAGCACGTATGAGCACACAACATCATTGTGTAAGGTGACGAATATGGCTTTGCGACACAAACCTCTAGCTTAAGAGTCAACACTGAGATGTACCAAGTAAACATAAGAACAAAATCATATGCCAGCAGAATGGCGCTCAAGAAACAAAATTCCCTAAGGCCATTAATCCCAGATCCAGCACCAATGACGAATACCATCACTTCCATGAGATAGTCTCGAGCAATCGATGAGGCTACAGAATCAGCAGCGCGCTCAACAGTCTTCCGGATGTTTTGCTTTGTAAGGGGTGTTTCTCTACTGATCTGGAACACCCGTTTCGTGAGTTTGAGACTTCGCTCAAAGCCGATAGTGGCGGTAAGGAAAGGAATGGCCTCGCTAGAAACCATGTGAATCTGTCAGACTGGCATATATAGCATGATAGGATATACATACGCAAGAACGACGGGATAAACGTCCACATTAAAAACGTGCATGGTGGTAAGAGCAAGCATGAATGAGACGAAGCCGTTAAATACCACAGCAGTAGCTAAAGCACGAATGAATACACAGCTCCTTGATCGACTTTCTAGTGCTCACCTAACGTATAGCGAGATCCCATCGTCCGCATGTTTGAATACAGCGATATAAAAGTAGCAAGCATCATGAGATAGCCCGCAAAAACGACCGCAACATCCACCGTATCAGCCATCTTGGATTTTGTTAAGTATTGTCTCCATCACGAGCATCCACTTCAGCAGTTCTCAGTACTTACATCAATGAGCTCCTTAATTCGAAACACAACATTCTTTGAGACCGTATAAAGCCATGAAAAGATGTTGCTTGGCTGCTGGTTTACGTTGAACGAGACAACTTCTGATGAGGTTAAAGTTGCCACTTTGTTTTCCCATAAATCAGCAAGATGCCGATGATATGGACTTGTGGCATTCAATGCAAACGACAGCATTATTGACTTTGCTGAGGGTTCGCCCAGAACAAGATCGCCGAACACAATATTCGCAAGCTCGGGATCCTTCGTAAGCGTTTGGATTATATCATCATCTTGATTGAGCTCGTCCGCGCCATTTGACCAAAATTGCAAGGGAGATTGAATAAAACACCCTGTGGGTGTCATGTAGCATAATTGATTGAATGCAAAGCGATTTACGAAAGCGCTATCGGGTACGTATACTTTGTTTTCGATTAGCTGCTGAAAATTAATGGTGGAAGCAATTGTCTCGCGATTAAGCACGCCATGCTCGTGGTAGGGATCGGTTAGGACAACTTGTTTGAGGCTAATGCGGACTGCATTTGGAGGAAGCGAATGGCCCAATGTTCGATCGAGCTGGGTAAATTCGGTAGCGCCGCCGGTGGCAAGTACAGAAGTCGGGTATAAGCGTGTAACAATCCCGGAGAAGATGTCGGAGGTCCGTGCAAGGCTAAAAAGGTAGACATAGCAAAACGAGGCCAGTATGAAGATAATCACGACCATCTCAATCGGACTGCGAGAGGAGAGTTTGGCCATGCGGCGAATGACATTTCCAAAGACGGTAGCTATGGACCGAAAGGCGGTTGTACTGACACGAAGCTCCATGCGTAAGGAATGAAGTCTAGAATCCGATGTGGTGGAAAGAGAACGTGAAAACCACAACCAACGTTTTCTGGGCTAAAGGAATACAGCACTAGTTGCGACTTAGCGGGGATTACTATCACAGGACTAACAACAAAATGAAACCTTTGGAGACTATTGTTTCCTGGTAGCCCAGTCATCCATAAATAGAACATCCGCCTTGGGGCGAAAAGATCGGCTGTCACAACCCATTCCATCGTTTACTTCATGCAGCGCTATTGTCGGCCTTTGGATAGAACCAGTACCATGCATGATACAATTTTTTGTGTAGAACAATGCCTGAGACAATGTCAGCCACACAATGCCCGGCTACTCCGCAGCATTGTCTCAACTGCAAGGTGGCTGAAATGAGCAATCAAATTTCTTTATGGCAGACATGACGTCCCCTCCCCCATCGGCTATATGTTCGATTAAGAGATAATTGTCTTCAATCTGCTTACTGTCACACAGGATATCTGCTGCGAAACTGCTAGGAATACATGCGAATGAGGGCAGTTAAACATTCCCTGAAGTCGTACCCAGCCGGTTCTGAAGTCGCAGGATCACAAAAATAGAAGTCGCGTTTTGCCCAGTAATCTTTACACGTGATTACAAAGCATATGTCGCATGCACGACAAAAGATGACGCACGGAAAAACTTCCACATCTATATATACATCAAGTCTCGAGGATATCAATGCGCCTATATTCTATCCTATTTGCCTGAATTTAATCCTATTAAATAGTTTCAATAGGGTGTGAAGACAAAAGTAAAAATCTAATAGGTTCTTGGAAGGGGAAACATTGATGACCAGAATTAGTGAAGCATCGAATAGCTTAAAGCGAAGCGATATCGAAGGATTCGTCTCTCGTTCTTACAGATGCCTGGTTATTCTCGTAATGGGGACATATATGATCAGACTTGTGAATATTCCACGGAGACCATCACAGTATGTATATGTATATGAATATGTTAAAAGGGAGGAAAAAGAATGAAATATGAGAAGATATCGGTCCCATATTTCTTTGGATATGTTAAAGGATTGTTGAGATATAAAGAGCTTTATTCCTGTATGCAATGATGCAGAATTAGATCGGACATCGGATAAACGATGAAATTAGACTCTATAACTATGTCAGATGAATGGTCATTTCTTTGTGGAGTGTACGTTTGTTTACCGTCGATAATAAGCGGGTACTTACAGACATGCTCACTGATATGAGACAACAAGCTTGCTGCAGTATTGGTTTTAATCCACAGCCCGTAGCGCACAATAACATGGACCCTCTTGTTGCCTCGTAAACAAAAAATGACACTTCGTCTGCCACATTCTGATAAATTGGATTACCCTTGATGCAATGCTTTGCAAGTGAGTAATATCCTTTATGTATTTTGATATCATGATGACAATACGAAAAAATCAAAGTCCCCGTTTAAACTTGCCACAAAAATGCAGTGGTCTGATAAACAAGAAGCATTGTGGAATATCAGCGATTATAGTCGTGGATGTAAGTCTCCTAAAGGAGGATAGCATCTTTTATATCAGCTTGCTTGTCATTCAAATCTATTATCTTCTATCCTTTGTAGATTGACCAATCGTACCTGTACTTGATAAGCCATGGAAAAGAGGCCAAAATCGAATGGCATCATCCAGTAGGGGTCGCGACTTAGCTGCTTTCGAGTAGGGCCTTCCCCTCTGGTTTTTTTCTTTTGCGATTTGCGCCTTGCATTGTCTGTGCCTATCCCTGCCGTCGCTTAGGCGTTACTTCCACCGCAGGTGCTCTTTTTTTATCACTGTCGTCGCCATGGGCACATTTGGATATGCCTGGTGTCTAAGTCAAAGTGTAACGGAGATATTTTCTGTTGACTAACGAAATCTTTTTAGCTGTTGATATGACAATTTCATAATACTTTGAATAAAGACAATGGAACTAGTTATTCCCGGATTAGCAATAATCCTGTTACGGAGTGGTGGGTAATTTAAAGCCAGCGTCTGCATTGTTTGCTTTCATGTGGACCTATCAAAATTTCCCACGCGGAGTAGAACACTTTAAAATACATCCCCAATATTCAATTCCAAGACTCGTTCTTTTCTTTTTCTGTGTACAACAGCAACCCATAAATCATGGCAACTTCAATAGGAGACGATACTGTACTTGAACTCATCTTCAACCCAGGTACCCTTTGCTAGTACGCTCAGGATAACAGCTACTGCAAAAGGTTAAAGTACTCATCTCACCTAATTCAGAGGTGCAAGGTCAACCGCTCGGATCGATCGCACAGGCCGTTCAACACAACCCAGGTAGGACATCTTTCTCTTGTTGACGCTACGCGCAGAAAAATTTATATACCACGTACTGCTATAGTGAAAACGCTCGATCCGGAAGTGGAACGTGAGCTCAAGGATTTGGAGACAAGAGCAGTCAAATATGCTGAGCAAGGGGAACTTTACACGGCACTTGAGCTGCTCAGCCAGTGTATTTCCCGTGAGCCAGAATATGCTTCTGCGTACAATAACCGGTAACTTATTCACGAACTCTGTGTTTATGGATCTACTCATCATCTCTGATTCTGCCAATGCAGTGCCCAAGTATATCGACTACTGAAGGACAATGACAAAGCAATGGGAGATCTGGATAACGTGATAGCGAAATACGGCAAAGGCCAGCCTACTATACTCCGTCAGGTATAGGATAGTTACTCTTGAATCAAGACACTGTAAACAATGGTTCCTGAGCATGGCGTATGGAAAATACCTTAGGCATACACGCAGCGGGCAATCTTGAAGCGGAGTCAAGGCGACCAGGAGGGCTCACGACTAGACTTTGAGCAAGGTAAAAGGTGAATCTTCTTCGTTTTTTCCCCATCCTCATTATCTCGGGCTATTGTAGGTGCTCGATACGGAAACTCACTTGCGAGGACAGTGGCAGTACAAGAAAATCCTTATGCGAAAATGTGTAATCAGATTATGATGGAGGTGATGAGTCGCGAAATTAACCGTGGTCGCGAGAATCACAAGTGTGAATAAATAAGATACCCTCCAAAAATTGCGCGTTCTACATGAATGTTCTCAATTCGCTTTTACGTGGCATGCATAGCGACTTCTCGTAGAAACTATACCAAGAATCGCATTGCACCATTTACTGATAGCTGTCATATCAACAATTAACGACTAGAATCTACCAGAACCGATAAATCTCCAATATACCTTAGCATACCCCGGTCGATGGATAGTAACGCTAAAGGCACTCATGCGATGGCATATTTCCATATTTGCAAAGATGTTTAACATAGCAGCATACGGTATGTCAATGTATATAAAGCGAAATGTTCGAACGTCAAAGGCAGCATTGAAAGTTGATGAAAGATGCAGTTAGGATTGGAGCGATAATGATAATGACAGTGGTGGGCTGGGAAGTTGGCGCGGTGGATGGGGGTATCAAGGCGAAAATGAATATTACAGAGGAAAGGATAGGTGTGTGTACTATGCGCATTCTACTTTGACTATCTCAAGACCGTCATTATCGTCATTTGAGAGTGATAGCCCTTGAGTATCTTGAAACTGCATCTTTGCTCTTTCCCGAAGACTTTGAGTTAGTTGCTCGGCCATCCTCTGCAAGTTATCGGTTGGTTGATCCATTGGAAAATTGATCCATTGGCGAAGGATCCGGTTGAGGTAGATAAATATAGAGCCTGCGAACATTTTGGACGCTTGTTGCAAAATATACATGGTACGAACCAGGTTGATGCGGCACAAGAGAACAATGTCACGATCGCTTGAGTTTACTTCCACCATGTGGTATACGTGAGAGGTTATAAGAGCGCCATAGATGGGAGAATGGTGACATCCAAACGGATCCACTTGGCATAACAATTCCAGTGTCAGGGTAAGATCGGATGCTGTGATAACAATGCCCATCGTGGTGCGAAGCTCCATATTTGTGCGCGTTGTATTCTCGATCTCGGTCTGTGATGGACCTTTTACAAAGGAAGCGTAGTCGGGTATTGTATTATGCGTCGCTGATTGGTTCACATGATCGTAGATCTCGGTTACTAATGCCAAACGGGCTGCTCGTTCTTCGTCGAGTGTTTCTAAGTAACGATCTGGGAGGAACGGGACGTACGTATATATTAAGGTGTCAGAGTATAGGATTTTCAGGACAAGAGCATCGGCATTTTCTTTAGTCACTGTGTTTGTTGCGGATAGATCCGTCTTGATTCGGAATGGGCTTGGAGTGTTCATATACATCTTGAAAAGAACCTCATCCATGGATGACTCTAGCGCTTTTGGGGATGTCATCGTAATCTGATATGCAGAATGAAACAAATGTAGTTTACGAATCATCACCACTCGGCAGTATTGGGTTAGGAACTCTACGCGACGAGATACTTGTTCGCCTGGCAATGGCCGTGGAAAGTCAACCTGCCAGTCGGTGACACTTATTAAACCAGGCGCTCCCGATGTGTTCCATTCAGCAAAATAGTCAGCGCAAAAGAGTATCCACATCATCCGTCGTAGCATCTCCTTTGTTTCCGAGTCCTCTTCGCGCTCTGCATCCAGCCGGTGCAAATCCATTGCAAATGCCATTCGAATTGCCATAGCTAAATAAGAAGAACTTGTCCGGGAAGGCGCTATCATTGCGCCATGCCCATGGGGATAGACAGATAGGATCATAAGCGATTGGATCACGCGCACATCATGGACGTCAAATAAATCTTGTAATAGCATTCGAGCGTGTGCATAATACGCGTACATTAGGCCGGCCGCGACAGCCGCATGTCCGCGATTATGTGCCATAACGTGCCTGATCATCATGGTACATATGCTAAGGACAAGAAGCGTCTCGATCGGATGTTCCCTGGATGCTGAGAGATTGGATAGGATAGTTTCCGCGTCTGCCTTCAGTTGAGATGCTGTGAGAAAGACTGCTCCGTCACACAAGATGAACGCTTGTACGCATTGATTCATCAATTGCACCGAGTTGTATTGACGGAATATATCCGCTTTCGGGAGAGGAAATGCTGAAGAGAGATAGAGCGCACTCGCGATCGAGTGAAGGAAACCGGGCATTCGGTATTCGTCCAACTGAAAATAACGCGGTGTTCTGATCGTGGTTGGTCGTGCGCGGACATTAACGCTCAGTTCTTCAATGACCTTCTCCAGACCAGCAACGGTTTGAATGTTAGTGTCGAGAGTAATCATAGCCGACGTGATATTCAGCTTCCATGTCACCGATCCACGCTTTCCATCATCTACGTTTTCGCTTTCTTTCTTGTTCGTGCCGTCCATCGCAATAACTGCTTGTGTTGCACGCCAGAAAATTTGTATCGATTCCTTCACAAAGTGATCTACCGAACAAGACCGTAAAGCCACTGTATCCTGTGACATTGGTGAGGCGCCCATCCAAGGAAGAATCAGCAACGAGGGAATGTAGGAGGTAGGCAACTATTTTGCACTCGAGCGAGACCTTGATTCAGATACCGCCTAGGAGAAGCCCATTGGTGTAGCCCAAACAAAAAAGTTTATCTATTCGATCGTGAACCCGGCATGCCCTGGTTCTAAATAGCCACGGGCATAGTGCTGGGAAATCCTCGCAGATCGTGAATTGCTACTGGTGTTTATATGCAATACGCTCGCATATGAGAAGACTCTGTCTAGTAATAATTATTATGGTGTCAAGAAATTACGCTGACAGGTTCGATCTTCGAGCTGGTATTGTGCAGTGCTGCAAATGGTCTAAGCGCAGGGCAATTCACGAAATGGGAGAGCAATCTATTGTGACACAAAGGTATCTTCTGGTTTCGACCAGGAAGTGCTTTGCTAAGCAAGTAATGCTATGCCTGTCACCATATAAAACGGATAGGGGTGAATTGCAGCATTGTTTAAAGTTCTGCGCAGATAAAATCCGGGTTCTGCATATTGTCTTTGGACAACTCTACTGGAGTAATTCGTATAATTTGGCTCCTTGAACCGCCCTGCTCCAATCATAAAAGACCTTCTTCTGAGTATCCTGTACGCATTTCATTCTCCTCGACACAGCATTATTGTTGTCATCGATGACAGCCGCATTGAGGCGGTAGTAGGTATTACACCCTTGATTTGAAATAGCTTACAACTCTGGCAGTATTTTTAAGACACGTAGAACGACAGGTCATTTATGTAATATCAATAAAGAAATAAAAAACACTATCTAAGAATTCGCGGATGAGAACACATCCATTGTCCTAAACAGACTTGACGAAAAGTTTCTCCAGCCTTAAAGGCTTAAACAATTCAAATAAAGCACCATTGATTTATGAAAATGAATATAATGTATCATTAATGGTGAATCGATTTTGTCTGTAGGCGGCACTACTTAATGAAATATCTGAGGTCCTTGCTTGATAGTAGCTACGATGATGCGCCGCCCATTGAAAATCCAGAAATCACATTCACATTCCCCTTATGATGGTCTATTGTGCCTATTTTTACTTGTTACCCCATTACTGTGGCTCTGTAAACAATGATTCATGTGACATCTAAAAACCCTACGTCGTATTGCTATGATCATTGTTCCATCAGTTGCGTTCTTGCTTTCTCTATGTCTTATACAGCAATCTCATTTGGCGCGCGAGTTGGATCAGTGGGTCGAGTCGAAGGTTTGTTGACTCATAAGGTGATGTGCGCGACCCACTACCCGAACTATTGACTTGAGCTCGACTCATCGGTTCATTTCACTTCAGACGAACAGAAACATCTCCTGGCTTAAACGCTATTAGCAATAGCATGTTTGGGGGATATTGTGGTGTTTTAGTTGTTTTTTATGGTGGACAGTTAGAATACGATGAGACTCGTGGATGTCTTTATTCGAATGAAATCGGAATCTTTTTTAGATCCTCCATCGCTACACTTATCTACTATTTATATGATTTATGGCAGAGGTTCTAATTAGGTCAACTGGATACTCCGTCTTACACGAGTACTCGGAGATGGTAGCACTATTACAGATAAGGTGCTTCTGTGTGTATCGGTGACCTCTATCATAGATTATGCGTCCTTGTTCCTTTCAGACCATCCTCACATCGGTAAAACCTCATAAAAACCCAGTGGGAGAAAAATAGAGGGAAAAAGACTGTGGAAATGGATCTGGTTATAACGCGGTGTCATGGATCCTTCAATCTGTAATCACCTATGCGACAGATATATGAAGTTTATCAAATACTAGAAGCAGCTCGGAGAGTAAGGTGAGCACCATCGGCGATATGGAATATGCAATGAAAGAAGAGTGATGACACATGAAGTTTCAATAAAATAGGTTCTAAGTTTAGGAGAGAGAATTGCGACACTATTCCACTTTACCTGTGCCCTCTTCTTGTCTTTGCATCCAAGTAATGAATATAATTATTGCAGCTACTACGAACCACCATGTGTATAAGAATTAGAATTGAACGCTCAGTACACTTCTGCCATTTCCTATATGAATACTCTATTTCCTTTTTCCTGCTTTGCATTGAGCCATATAATCACTGCGGATAGCTTTTTCTATTGTGTATAATTATCGATTATATACTCTCCTTTATTTCGTCCCAAAAAGCCGCTTCCAAGAATTGTTGTCTGCAGAATTCCACTTTGTCCGTGCACTTTCATGTTGTGAATTAAACCTTTACACAATATCATATTAATTGCTTCAATTCATTATGCTGTCCTTATACTGTATTGTTCTCTGTCTTAGTGACTCGCAATATCTAGCATCGAATTATGACATTCAGCCATGGAAAGCAAAAACGTCGATACCTGTCTGTTAGAGCAGGGCGGGGCGAGTCAAACATAGAAAACTTCCAGAACCTGTAAACTGTGAATCCTAACCATGTGCACTAACTGCAATACAGGCTTTTCAAGAAGAAATTTGCCACAAAGTTTAGTTTTTGGTATAGATCGTCCAGGTTTTTCATCGTTTTTTGCTTGAAATTTGAATGAAACATAGACATCTTGCAGTGGATGGCGTAAAAAGACGATAATAAGTCGTGAGACTCGAAGGTAGTGAACTTTATCAGAGAAAAGAACGAAGATTCATAATACGAGTATACGTCTGTATAAATCTAACTGCTAGCGGAGTGGCCCTCACTACTAAAATTATTCTACTTTTGATATCGCGACGCAAATCATTCAGGACACGACACATCTAGCCTTTGAAAACTATTCTGATATAAAGAGAAGCTAAGAAAGACTTATATATATAGCCTTGGCTGAAACCTTCCTGCTACTATTGCCTTTAAATTTTGACAAAAGGACAGCAACGAAATACTAGAATTTAAATTCGTATTTGAAGCAAAAACGACGAAAAACCTAGACGGTCTACACTAACAACTAAATATTGTGGCAAACTTCTTCCTGAAAATACTGTATTAGAAACATTATATTATGCCTGCTTCTGCTCAAGAGCTGGCTAAGAGTGAAATAAGCGTAACAGGGGAAATAGCGAATTATCCTGTATGCGTAGCCTTTGATTGGGTATTTCGCTACTGTTCATTGGCTGATACGCCCGGACATAATAGTTTGTTTTCGTTTATACTTTATGTAAAAAATAAAACATGTAAACAAAACAGTTTATTTGGAAAGAGAAGGCGGTATGGAACGTGTGCTCAATAAAGCGGTCGCTCTCGCCAGATCGACAAGGTGGCTGCGGCATGAAAAACCCAGAGTGGCTGGGAAAAATGAAGGGGCAAGAAAAAAAGAAAAGAGAAAGAGATAAAAATGGGAACAATGGGGTCGACCAAAGTGGAGAAGAAGAAACTATCTAAAGGGGGAGTGGGAGTGACAACGAGAAAAGAGAGGGTTAGGGATCAAGAACGAAATCATCCAGAATTGCTTCGGTTGCATGAACAGGGACAGGACGCTCGAGCCACCGGAGAAGAGATCCGCCGAGATCGGGGTCTTGAGAGGCGGAGAAATCCTCGCCAAGGTGACACGCCATGTCGACCTCTAAGAGGATCTGGCACACCACTGGCCAGGTGCGTTGCCAGTATTCTATTCGGGAGGTGGAGGTGATCTCAGAGCATGGCAGCTGGTTGAGGACCAATGAGAGCGGATCGCGATGATCATCATCATTGGCAACCCTCAACCGAGCATGCATGTTGAGGCAGAATATGAGGTGGCGGCGGCTTGTGTGGTCTTGCTTACACCAGCACGGTTTAGGGCGGCCAGGGAGCCAGCCCATACGCCAGCGGATGCAGCGGCTGCGCTCCTTGTTGGTCATAGGCAGGTGCATGATGGGATCAATGCCGAGGCGCGGGCGGCAGGCGCTCAGGAGGATGGCGCGGGAGGAGGCGAGCTGGTCGATGAGGCGGGCTTGCAAGCAGCTGCGGATGGCACCTTTCAAGTCCTCTCTTGAGGCTTCATGCCTAGGACGAGAAAGAGCCACCCACACCGAAGAGCGATGCAACTTCGGCCAAAGGTGTCTGGGCTGCTTGATGGAAGGAAGGAGGGCGGAGAGGAGGGTGTCGTCCGGCAGTGGTATGCACGATGTACAAACTTTGCCTGGAGGATGGCGACGCGGTCGGCCATGTGGGGGAGGCGGGTGAGATGGCGGAAGACTGCAGTGGAGGCGGTCTTGTGTCCCCCAAAGATCATGCGGAGGCATTGGTCTTGGGCCCGCTCAAGAGTCTTGATGTCTTGGCGGGTGAGGTTGATCAGCGCCAGACCATATTCCATCTTTGGACGGATAAATTGCTGGTAGAGGCGGGTGGCGAGGAGGCGAGGGAATCCGTAAGGGCTGACGCCAATGGCGTTCAGCGTCCGCATTGACGTGAGGGCGGCGGTGGTGTTGTGGTGGAGGAGGGCTTGATGGTCGATCTGGCCAGCAGACGAAAAGGGAATCCCGAGGTACTTGAAGGAGTGGGATCTCGGGAGCTCTGTACCATAAAGGCAGAGGGAGGGGCGTTGGGCGGGAGCGTGGGCTGTTTCAAACAGCACCACGCACTTCGTGGGGTTCCACCGGTAGCCGAGCTGTATGCTGTGTTGTTCACAAGCAGAGAGAAGAGCAGGCATGGTAGACCATGATCCAATGAGGACCACGTCATCTGCGTACAGCAAGCAGTTAATCCGCTCATCACGCACCAAGAAGGCGGGGGGCATCTGGAAGTCGGCATAGTCGTCGTCCGGAGGAATATCACTTTCTGCAACACGAAGCAATCCTGGGAGGGAATTTATATACACGGAATAAAGAAAAGGGGAAAGAACAGAGCCCTGCAGCACACCTGTGACCGGTTCGAAGCGCCGTGATACTGTTCCTGACAAAAGAATCTCAACAAAAACATCGTTAAACATATTCTGTAGTAGGGTGAGAAGGGCAGGGGAGGCATAGGGTTCTAACTCATCCCAGACAACTGAACGGTCAACAGTGTCGTAAGCAGACTTGATGTCCAAGAATGCCAATACAGGAGGGGCGCCGTGGATGTTGGCGTGGAGGGTCGAAAGCTCGTGTAGGCAGAGGGCTTGGTCTAGCGTGCTGCGGTGGTGACGGAAACCGCCCTGGGCGATATCCAGGTTGGGATATGCCATCTCGAGGGGATCCATGAGACAAATCTCAAGAAGTTTGCGGAGAACTGAGGTCAAGCAGATAGGCCGGAAGTTGCCGGGGTTGGTTGTGGGGCCCTTCTTGTACAGGGGAATTGCTTGGGCAAGACGCCAAGCTGATGGAGTGGTACCCCACCGCCAACAAAGCTCAAAGAGCAATGTCAGCGTGGGGGCGAGGACACCAGACAGAGGGACGAGCATCTCGGCGCGCAGGTGGTCAGCCCCGGGGGCTTTACGTGGAGGCAGGCGGCGGAGTGCGTCTTCGACAGTAGGAATCGTGAACGGGCAATCGTCGGTAAAAGGTGGGGTCGTGGCAGCGGGCAAGGGATCTTCATCAATCGGCGGGCCGAGAAGATGACCAGCATAGACCTGACCAAGATGGTCGGCCATCCGATCGGCAGCCACCTGCGGACCGCGAGGATCCACAAAGGTGGGATTGAGCCGTCGGTTACGTCTGATTTTGGAGATGGTCGCGGTAGCTTTGCTGAAATCACCAGCAGCTAACCGGTCACAGAACTCACGCCACGTCTGACGACGACGCTGCTGGAGGGCGCGGCGGGCAAGGGCAGCAGCTTCTTGATAGGCAACCCATCGCGAAAGCTTACTAACACCATCCCGAGCACGGCGCCATTGGCGATAACATCTTTCACGGTTGTCCATGGCTTCTTCGAGGGCGCGGGACCAGAACCACTTGCAGGATCTGCGGGGCGGCGGGCGGGATCCGAGGCTGCTATCCAGGGCTTGGTAGATCGCCTCACACAGCTGGTCATGGAGTTGATCAAAATCGGGACGAAGATGATCTTCTCTAACTAGATCCGTCAGAGAATCAAGCAGAGGCTGGTTGAGCTCGGTGAAGAGCTGCACATAATGTGCAGTCTTCTTTGAATCTTCCAGCTTGCTTAAATTCCAAAGACGTCTAGTGTGCTGATTAGAGGGGGGTGGCTCGGTGGTGGGTGCTGCAAAGGTGAGATGCACCATCTTGTGATCGGAACCAATCGATAAGTCGTCCCGGACGTCGAGATGCGGGTCGACAAGAGGTGCGGAGCTCAGGAACCAGTCGATGATGCTGGATCCCCGGAGTCGGAGATAGGTTGGCATACCAAAGGCGAGGGAGGCATTCCAATGGTAGAGGCCGTTGGCTTGGATCCACTCTAAGAAGAGGGTGCCGCGTCGGGTGAGTACATGATCACCAACAAATCGGCCAATGCGGGCATTGAAGTCGCCGCAGAAGATGGTGTTGGATGTGTTGGGCCATGTGAGTGGTAGGTTGGCAAGGACGTCGAGGGCTTCGTTATCTGGGAGGGAGGGCGGGAGGTAGAGACAATGGATAAGTGTATCACAAAAAAGACAGGAGAGGACATAAGGCGAGTCGGAAGGGATGAAAGTTACTGGGTAGGGGCAGTCGGGATTTACTAAAAGCGAAATACCCATGCTGCCTACGAATGCGTTTTCAAGGCGGCGACCATAGACATGGTGCTGTTGCCAGGATGTGGGATATGAATGAGGGGAAAGGAGCCAAGTTTCGGTGATAAAGAGAAGGGATGTAGAAGGAGTGTATGTTAGGATGTTTTCAATAAGATGCCGTTGTAAGCCATTGGCATTCCAAATAGTAATAGTTATGTTTTTTAACATAATTATTGACTATCGGGGTTGGGGGTGGTGCGAGATGAAGATGAGCCAGAGACAGACATGAGTTCGTCGTCAATGGGTGTGGAGCTGTTTTGTGTGCCCTCGACGTCAACGTTCATCGGGGCTTCGGTGACAAAAGGATTGGCGGTGGTTGCGGCAATAGTGCGTTTTGTGTTGGGGGCGGACAGGATTTCTTGAAGATCTACAGGGGTAAACCATCCGTTAGCAGTGAAGGCTCTGGCAACGGCGTACTTAACTGGCGCGCGAATGAAATCGACGGCCTTAAGAAGCCGTTGCTTGTGTAGTTCGGCGGCCTTTTCGCGACGCTCCTCCTCAGAGAGTGCCGCGAATTTGGGGTCACGGAGGTGCTTTGGATCACGAGGATCAAAGTCCTCTATCACCGGGATCCGGTGCTTGGCCAGCAAGGCAATAAACTCCTCCACATAATCATTGTGGAGAAGGATAGCCACTACCTGTCGGTCAGGGTAATGCACATCCAAAAGACGTGCATTATCACATCCAAGTTGACGTAGACGTGCGCGGAGATCCTTGGTCGGGAGACGGAACTTGCTGGGGAGGTACACGTACCGGAAACCTAGGTCGCCAGAGACAAAACCAAATACCCGCGAGAGTGCAGCAGCGCGGCGGGGGGTCAGGATCCGTTTGGACTTTTTCGTGGGGGAGGGCGAGCCGTTCTGCACACGGTCTGCCCATGTGAGTGGCGTGGGTTTGGCGGTGGCGTACTTTGAGGCGGCGGTGCCAGTAGGAGCATTTAAGGGCACTTTAACGTGCAGGCCTACCTCATCTTGAGACTGCACGCCTAATTGGCGCTGCAGAGCAGCGATCGTGTTCTCCGCAGCAGCGAGCTTGTCCTTTAATTGCTGATTTTCAGCAAGGAGCGACTCGAGCTGGTCGACGCGGTGGCGGGTGGCATTGAGCTCTTCCATGATTTTATGCATAAAGTCTGGAAGGGCTTCATGGTGTTCGAAAACAAGAGGGGCAGACACGGCAGCAGGTGGTACCATGGTAGGATCGTCCATGGCCATTTGGTTACTGGAAGGCGTGTGGACAGGCATCGGAGCAGGCAAAGGGGCAGGCACAGGGGCGGGCACGGGCTCCAGTGGGGCACTGGGAGCTTCAGCAGCTACATGCGCAGCGAGTAGCTTTTCCATGGCAGAGAAAGTGTAAGTGGTGCCGCACTTACACTTGTATTGTGGCCGAGGAGGGGTTGCCTTGTTGCTGCCGTTCTTGCAAATCCCATTGGGGAGCCGGCACGTGGGGCAGACGAGTTCCTTGCGCACTTTTCGGAAAAGGGCCTCGTGTTCTACAACCATAGTTGCAGCGGGAGAAAAATTTTTGGCTTTTTGCACAGCCGTTGCAGTTACTTTTTCTTTTGACGCAGCCCCCATTTCAAAGGTAAACTGGAACTCGGTCTGGGACTGCAATGTCGGGGATCGAGTAGCCGAGACGCGGTTCTTTTTAATCTCGGGGAGATGTGAAGGGCGGACTGAGGGGGTCGACAAACGGCGTTTACTGATTCCGCTGGTGATGGGGATGCGCGATGTTCGGGAGTTGTGCAAAGTCGAAGGGGCGGCCGATTGGACTTGGGATGTTCCTTCTGGTGATCGCGATGGGGATTCCTGCGCTATGGGGTGCACGTTTGGAGGTGTTGGGGGTGGTGTTTGAGATGTTATTATTGTTATCGTCAGGGGTAAACTATTAGCCGCCGTAAAAAAGTGTACGGCGAGTGAAAGAGAAGCAATAAAACATGTAGGGCTTCTTGGTTTAGTGGTATAATTCTCGCTTAGGGTGCGAGAGGTCCCGGGTTCGATTCCCGGAGAAGCCCTTACAAAGATATATTTTTCTAGCTTCCCTTGATTTTTTTGGCCAATCAAATTGACGTATACGAATTCTGGAGCCAATCAGATCGACTTGCTGTTAGGACCCAAAAAGGGATATTTGAGATCATCTATCCCTGACTCCATCGACATCTCTGTCGACTGCATTTATTAACCCGTCTACATTCATTAATTCGTTAAGCCAATAATAATGGATACCAGTATATATTAACCGCCCCTCCAGTTTAGCTAATATAAATATTTTTGTGTTTGTCGTAATAAAATGGAGAAATCAGATATGCCTACATTCATTATCACTGTCCATTACTATCGTTGGCTAAGGCTTATCCGTCAAAATTGTCGCGACATCCATCTTGGACCTGTAATTGATGTAATGCTCGGTCTAATTCTTTTGATATCATGACCGGCATATATCACGACGTACACACTATTACTTTTTAAGTACATTGTCTGAATTGATGACAATATCATATTATGTACGTTTATAATATTAGAAAAGCAGCATAAACAAGGGACAACTTAGATAACAATAAAGGGTATCTGTAATAGTGTGTGTCGTCGCAGGGACAGCCAGAAGTATGGACTATTACGTACATTAAAATATCATACTAGCTCGCGGAAACAGGCTAACGGGATACGTTTGAAAGAGGTTTTGGTAATATACTCTCGTAGTAGATCACTCTATTTAAATAGGTCGGGGTATGGTTGTAGGTACATTCGGGGTACAATACAATATGTGATATCTCTATCTCAATACAGCTTCGTTAAGTACCGCTCGACGATACGCTCTGTTGCTATACTGCTAGAGTATCATCGCCTGCTGAATCCTTCGTTGGTGTACCGTTTTAGCGACCGTCTTTCATCCGCGGTCCAGTCAAAAAAGAAAGACGACAAGTTAAATGTAAGGACATGCGCTGAACCGCAAGCAGCTTGATACAGTAAAGCGTATCATGACAATAAGCTATATATAAGAGTAATAATGGTTGGAATAGAGAATATGATTGCAGCCCTATATTTATAACCTGTGACAAGACTGTCCGCATATTCCTTCGCACTTTCATAGATCAATAACTGTCTGCCAATAATAACTGTGACATGAAGAAACAATGCGTCACTGCTGGGCACAACATCCCGATGATGATCTAGTATAGATGACGTATTCACTAATAACCTTCGTCCCTAACAGATAGTGTCCCTGGTTTATACGGAATAATCACAGTCATTCTCGCGTTATATAGGGTTCATCATTTGCCTTCCGGACTTGTCTCAGCGCGCCGTTACAATATCAAGTGTAGATAATGAACTTCTTTATCAACCCTTTAACTGGTCTGCCGGTCCGGAAAAGTGACGGCATGACCGCCCACATCAATCCTGCAGAATGGTCATTTTGATAAGCATCTCCTATAAATAAGTCCCTCGTTAGCATTTCTCAATAGAAGACACTTCGTTCGAGTCCCTCCAATTACGTTTTGCCCGCTTTCTTCATTGTGAATACCTTGATTTTAAAATAGTTCACCCTTTTTGATTACGATATAACAAGGAGCTATCCTTGGTCTCGCCGTGCGAGATAATTGAGCCTTGAATACTAATGTGTTATGGATTCGATAGAGAGTCTGAAAGGAGTTGCCTATAGCAATGCCATAAAGTAGTCAGCATTAATATTTTACCGCCGGTCTTTCAAGTGTTCCTGCTTTTCTTTTTCTTTTCTATCTCTACAAAACCTATCTGTGCTTACGAACGCTCCGAGCTGAACGTTGATGGCAGACAATCAATGGTTTGGCGCATACTAAAAAGTGTCAGATTTAGTGATCTCTTTGCCTGCTTCCATATTATATATTGTCTATTTACTTCCGAAGTCTAATAAGCGCGATATTGCATTCGTCAGCTATTGGAGTCATCGGTAACAGGCAAGGTATGTCAACGTCTGTGAAAGCATCTATAGTACTTAATATTTCGAGGACAGAAAGGCAATGATGGGCACACTAATGAAATATTTGCATCAGATCGAATTCTAGCGCACTTCAGAATACTTTACCCGCTTACCCATGCTTGAGATAATTTCATCTATATCAGGATCAGGAATATAGCTATTCAATGGGTTCGCCCCCACTTTGTAGAAGTAAACTATCATCAAACTACAACTTCGTCATGTTAAATGTAACAGACTAGAGAGAAAGAGAGAGGGAGGGAGAGAGAGAGGGAGGGAGGGAGAGCATAGCCAATAACGTAGGTGCTCTCTTTCTCGAACGTAACTTTTTGCACGCGCTCTATCCCCTAGTGGACCCCCAAACAGTTGGTGGGTAGCACCGCAAAATGCAAAAGCAAAAACTTCGCGGCCCGACGCCCTTTATACACCGCATGTTCTGCACACTGAAGCCCAAAAGGTCCCTTTCTTTGTCCACTTTTCAGTTGTCAAATATCCACTTCTCATCCTTATTACCTGAATGACAAGCGCATTGCAGTCTAAGAGGTATTTTTTGGTATAGCAAGAGTATTTTCGTCTCCTGATTGCGCAGTGGCTCACCACCTGCTTTTCTTTTTAAGACTTGCTTGGGAGGCCATCTTTGGTGATTCAAATCTGTCCATGGCCTTCTTGAGGCAACCAAGTGTGATGGAGCGCGCGTGTCAATCAGGTCTCCGGTCAGTATGCTGGAAGGTATGCAGTATAGTGCCTTTGAGATGAGCACAATAGTTAATCCGGGTTTTGCAGATTTACCTACAATATTTCACTACGCTCCAAGCGGTGTCGTCGTGGCCTGCAGCACAGGCTGAACTTCGGCAGAAGTACATTGACCTAAAAAGGAAGTACATTGAGGAGCCTACCGAGAAAATGATGAAAAAGGGTGAAAGTGACGAGGATTTAAACGATAACAACCCGCTAGCGTTGGGAGATGATGTATGTTACCACGGAGACAGGGAGGATGCGGTTTGGTATTAAGCACATGGATGGATACTAGAACCCATGGCAGCAACACTTTGAGGATTCTGAGATTCGAAAGGTGATACGACAGGATGTGGATCGCACGTAAGAATAATACCTACTTTGCAGTTATTTCCATTCTTAATAAGGGATTGGGTATAGGTTTCCGGACGTGGACTTCTTCAGGTCAACTGAAGTGCAGGAGAAGATGACAGACATTCTTTTCATATATTGCAAAATTCATGCCGACGTGTCATACCGACAAGGTATGCACGAGCTTCTTGCACCGCTGTATTGGGTGCTTGCTACGGAGAGTATACCGAGCCAAGACGCACATCCAGTGGAGTATGTCAATACTACAGCGACTACATGCAGCATATTATTAACCCAGAAGTTAGCGCCACCGATCGGCTTATTACGCAATTGTTTGATCCTTTTTTCGTGGAGCATGACGCACATATCCTTTTCGATAAATTGATGCGCAGTGCCAAGCCATGGTATGAACTTAATGAGAGGATAGCCTCTGCGAATATTCCCAAAGTATCGGTAAGCGCGTACAAGCTGAAGGAAAAGTGGACTTTGACCTGGGAATTAGGGAGACTTTCATGGTACAAGTATACCTAGGCAAACTCAGGTATTGTCATGATTGTACTATTTATTGATGTATGGAATACTATAAACTAACAGTCTCAACCGAAAAGACTATTCGTGTAAATACCGTTGTCTTATCGTGCCAGCGCATCCATCACGAATATTTAAAGGCTACGGACCCTGTGCTTTACGAGCATTTAGAACGTTTTGGAATTGAACCTCAGTTATATGGGATGTAAGTCAGTGTCATTTAACATAGGCGACTGTATTTGACACGCTGGTAACATAGGCGATGGTTGCGCCTGCTTTTCGGACGAGAATTTGAATTTCATGAGCTTTTAAAGCTGTGGGATGCTATATTCGGCTTAGACCCATCTTTAAAGATTGCAGAGTTTATTTGCCTTGCCATCTTGTTCCGCATGCGGGATAGATGTAAGCAGCTCGGTGAATTCGTGTAGTTCATACTTATATATCTATCATAGTATTGGCAAGCGACTACGCAGAATGTTTGACATTGCTGATGCGATGCCCACAAGTCGGTAACCCCGCTTCTCTCGTTGAACAAGCACATTATCTCCAAAATGACCTATCGGAAGGCGGAGGACTGCATATATTGCAACAAAACGATTTGAAGTCTGGAAAACCAGCCCGCCATTCTCTCTTGGATGGTGTGGATAACCCACAACTCAACCAACCAGCTATAGCAGCGGCTAACCGAATTGCTCATCGTCGATCGCATGGGGCAAATCTCGATGGGTTAGCTAGCATTACCCGGGGAGTCATGAAAAGCCCACAAGTACGCGATCTGAATAAGGCAATCGCAGGAGTGATGGGAACAGTTCAGGTAATATAGACATTGTTCTGCTACAGTGCAGAAGGAAAGCTGTTAAGATATATCTCCTCCCTTTAGAAAAATGTGAACATGTTCAGCAATGCAGCTATTGACTCTCAGCCTTCTCGACGGCGACTTACGATATCTTCTGAATTTCCTGACAATATTGATCAGCAAGTTACAAGAACATATCAGACAAGTAGATCGCAAATATCACCGCATCCAATATCCAGCGGCGCACAACAACAATATATGCCCGATGGGCGTCGGATGAGTCAAGAGGGAGCGGCATTAGCGAAACTCAAGATGACTAATCGGCGGATGGGCGATCTTTTGGCAAAATGCGTAGATATTTTGGAAACAGAGCTATTTGTTAATGGGACAGATGAATCTAGTAGTGGCACAACCGAGGATGAGACGAAAGTCGCCGGAAAAAAGCCAAATGAAGCAATGCTGGTGAACGCACTTGCTGGAATCAAGCATATCCGCGATGTGCTCTCCGAGAAACAAGAAATATTTGATCCCAGTGTCATGAACGTAACCAGCAATAATCCCAATAATGCGGCTGGCAATGATGACAACCCATCATTGAAAGACTGGGATGTAGTAGACTATCATGAAGATAAAGCAACCATAGATGGTGCTGCAGCAGCTACGAAGAACCAAAGAGACCCTGAGACAAAGCCTCTCCCTCCCGTCCAAAATGAACAGAAGTCATCTCCTTTGCAAGAAAACTTGCCGTCATTAGGCGTAATGCCAGCAGTACCAATAATGGAAACCACACCCTCAGCTGAAGCGGAACAAGCGAAGACGTCATCTGTCTCTGGAGGGCAACTTCACTCGAGACTTTCACCTTCGTCTCCTCCGGTGAGCCAATCGCCCACGCGGATGTCGCCGAAGCCACATATCGTATACCGTATCGAGGATCTTTTATCCGACCCTGCTTTGCAGAAAGAAACTGGGAAACATAGCAACAAGTTCAACTGGATGCTTCAGAGTGAGGACGCTTGCAATCGAGATATTGACAAATCGTCTTCGGAGCGGACCTCACAGACCTCTAGGACCGCCTCTCCAAGAAAGAGAGCAAGTTTTTACTATCGACAATCATCTGGAACTGCTGTTAATAATGTGGATCCTCTTGGTGCCAAATCCTCAGACAATTGAGATTTCGTATTCCAATAAATCCCGCTTCACCTTCCGTGACTCTCAAATCCGGAAAGGAAATTCCAGATATTTTTTTCACTTTTATTTTCTAGCTCTTCATCGATTCGTCTTTTCGATCAGCTGCTATGGGTAGACGCAATCGAGCCGCACTTTTGCCGACGCAGCTTCCTCAGCTCCAAAATCTCATTAAACGGGATCCAAAGTCTTATGAGGCCGAGTTTCTACAACAATATCGACACTACCAGTCGACACTGTCGATTTTTTGCCTGAAGCCCGACGAAGAAGCCAAAGAGTTAGCAGAACTTGTGACCTTTATCAGCCAAGTCTGCCAATGTTACCCCAAGGAGACGACCGAGTTTCCTCAGCAGATTGTAGACTTGCTTGAGCAGCACTGTGTCGTACTTCATCCCGAGGTTCGCAAAAGCTTTGTCCAAGCTCTCATTCTACTGCGAAACAAGAATGTTGTGGACAACACGCGGTACTGAACGAAAAAGTGAGATACATGACCAACTGTACTCAAGTACTTACACTATAATCACGGGAATTTTAGATTGCTCCCACTTTTCTTCACCTTATTCAAGTGTCGAGACAAGGCTCTTAGAGAACTTCTCTACAGCCATATTGTGAATGACATCAAGAACGCAAATGCCAAAGCAAAGAACAACAAACTGAACAAGACCCTGCAATCTTATATGTTCACTATTCTTGAGTCCGTAAAAACGGGTAACAGCGACGAGAATGCTGTCTCTGCTAAGAAGGGCATTGATGTGTGCATTGACTTGTATAAGAAAAATATCTGGTACGTGAATGGAAAACAGGCATGCGTCAAACGCTAAACTTGAACTTTTGAGCAGGAATGATGCCAAGACTGTCAATGTGATTGCAGAGGGCTGCTTTTCGCCTGTCATGAAGATTGCTGTTACAGCGATTCGTTTTTTCCTCAACACAAATGAGGATAACGAAGAGTCCGAGGATGAAGAGGAGGTACTGACTTGGTATATCGATCTCATCAACTGGATCCAAATAACTCAACCCACTCTTCTTTATTTAGCTCCCCGATATTCGTAAAATGGAACAAGCCAATATACATTCCAAGAAAACAAAGGCAAAGTCCCGAAGACTTGATGCGGCAAAAAAGAAAGTCAAGAGAAAGTCAAAGAGCAAGAAAGCAGCTGAGAGTTTCAACTTTTCCGCACTCCACTTGCTCAATGATCCTCAGGGTAACGATATAATTGTGCTAGGATGCTAGTCGCTTTTTTAAACACTGTTTTACTAATATGTTGTGTTGTTCAGGTTTTGCCGAGAAACTTTACTCTAAACTTTCTGCAAAGCAAGAGCGCTGGGAGATCCGATTACTGCGCATGAACCTCATCTCGCGCGTCATCGGTATCCATCAGCTCTCTCTCCTTGGCTTCTATTCTCTCCTTATCAAATACCTTCAACCTTCTCAAAGAGATGTAACCATGGTTCTTGTCGCAGCTGCGCAGGCTAGCCATCCTCTTGTATCACCGGACGTTCTTGAACCTGTCCTTAAGGCCATTGCGAACAATTTTGTCACTGACAGAGTCTCCAATGAAGTGATGGCTGTTGGGTATGTGTATTGATTCCGTATTTCGCTCATGCCTGTAATCAAATACCAATTAATGATGTGTTCATGATTAGTCTCAATGGTATTCGCGAAATTTGCGCGCGACAACCCCTTGCCATGAACGATACACTTCTTCAGGATCTTACACAATACAAGACTCACCGAGACAAGAGTGTGATGATGGGTGCACGATCGCTTATCACTTTATATCGTGAAGTGAACCCAGAGATGCTGCTTCGCAAGGATCGAGGCAAATCAGCGGCACTCCGTATGAAGGATGGATCATTACCATCTTTCACGTTTGGTGCTCAAGCCAATAATACCGACGGTCTCCGGGGTATCGAACTTTTGGGCGAGAAAGAGGAGGGCGCTGAAGATGCGTGGGACGAATGGGAGGTTGATTCAGAATCCAGTGACAGCGACAATGAAGGATGGATCGACGTTCCGAGCGACTCTGAGTATGTCAAGATTGCAATGAGCGATGATGAAGATAACGAGGATGATAAGAAGGAGGACAAGGCCGACGGTGATGGTGTACGAAAGCGACGTATCGGCAAGCGCCAACTCAAGAAGCTGCAAGAGTCTGAGGAGCTGACCGAAGAGCAGCAAAAGAAGTTGGCCGAAGAAGCTAAAGCCCGTCGTGCTGAGGAAGAAAAGAAGCAGGCTGCTATTTTAGAGGTGGCGACAACACGTATTTTGACTCCCGCAGATTTTGCTCGTCTGAATGAATTGCGTGAGCAGAAGGACATTGAAGTCGCTGCTGGTGTGAAGCGGCCTGCTGCTGATGAAGGGCAGGTGGATGAAGCTACCATTCTTGGTGCTCGCAAGAAGGCAAAAATGGATTACGAGGCACGCATGGCATCCATTCAAGAGGGACGCGAGGGTCGCGAGAAATTCGGATCCAAGAAGGGTAGCAAGGATCGTGGCAGTACCACAAACCGTGAAAAGGCTCGCAATAAGAACTTCATGATGATCGCACACAAGCAATCAAATATCCTCAAGGGAAAGCGTAGTCTGGTTGAGAAGCAGAAAGCGCTGCGGGCAGCCGTCGTTAAACAAAAGAAGCAAAAGCGATAGAATACACTTTCCTATCCATACAAGCTTGCCTCTATTTTTTTTTTACATGCTACTTCGAATCCATTCCATATCGTGCATTTTACCGTATCATCACCTTTATCTCATTTTGTAATACTCCTCTTTATCGCACTCAGTATCTTGCAATATATCTTTTTTTTTGTATGGGCAATATACCTAAGTAGATAATCATAAAAACATTTAGCGGAGGAGTAGCTCTGCGATAATTGCTCGTAATAAGGAGCGCAATATAAATGGCCCAGACCAGTCAGAACGCAATGCGCTAGAGCCGCGAAGGTAACTCGGGAGGTAGAGAAGCAAAGGGGACAGGGGCTGATCGTGTCTAACTCCATTAACCATTTCAGAGAGCTCCATCATTACTCAAGGATACGCATAAAGCCATGACCGACCATTAAGTTAGCAGGATGATGTTTTTCCTGATCCTTATCTCACTCATCATCAAGGCTGGTAAAAGGGAAGGGGAGATTACATAGTCTAACGGCTTTTAATCACATACAGGGTTTTAAGAAACTAGAACATGTCAAGCTTAAATCATTGTATCTGGTATCAGATTGGATAAGGGGGAGATGTCCTTTTTACGCTTATTTTCATGGAAGCTTTTGACTGCATTTGGTGGCAAATGATATGCATGGGCTCGCGTCCATCGAAGCTGCGATCGGCGTAAACTGAACGACCGCAGATGGGATATCTCCCCTGTTTTTTTTTCTTTTTCCCGGACCTATACCATGCTGCGATGAGACTAAGCTTGGAAGGCCAAGCACATTGGTCCATCGGAAACGCGGTTCTCTACAAATCAAGGTCATAGCTCTATTCAGTCGACATTGACCAGCTAATTTCAGGATACAGCTATACGTATATTGCTTCAGCTGGAAGTGATCACGACAAACAACATATATATATGTATATACAGGTAATCGCCATGAAGAAATAGAACTTTATCCACCATACGATCTGCGTCATCTTTATAGTGAGCCAACTATCTTGCAGCATGGCGATCTCTCTAGCCATGGTAACCAGTGGCCAAGGGACAATCAGTGATGGATATCTCTAAACGGTTTAGGGTACACAGGTTTATCCCAACTTCACTATCAAGATTGTTCATCGACTTTTAGCGGACGGAAGGTCTTGCGAATCCGAATAGGGGGAAAAGAAAAAGGCGAAGTTCGAAAAAGGAAACGCATCGCGTGTAGATCGCATTAGCTCCGCGTTGCACATACTGCCCGTAAATGATTTTAGCCCCTTCCCTTTTTCTCTCTCGTTTTTCCATCGACGTTCACCTTAACTCCTGGACAATCTTTCCATCACCCCATCAATTCAAACAGTCATGAGAGAAATCATCAGTCTTCACGTCGGCCAGGTAAGATGAAACGCTCCCACACCGACTTCTTCCCTCCTCCCCGCCCAAAAAATACTGCTTCATTCATCCTCTGTCATATTATGTTATCAGGCCGGTATCCAAATCGGTAACGCCTGCTGGGAGTTGGTAAGTTTTCCCAAGTAATCCTTAAGACTACGGCGAGTCTCCTAATATCGACAATCACCATCATCACCACCGTCAGTACTGCTTGGAACACGGTATCAATCCTGATGGTCGGATCCCTGTCGAGCAGGAAACTACCGACCACTCCTTTTCGACATTTTTCAGCGAGACGAGTTCTGGAAAGCATGTACCTCGCACAGTCTTTGTTGATCTGGAACCCACTGTTGTTGATGAGGTCCGCACTGGCACCTATCGTCAGCTGTTTCACCCGTAAGTGTCGGAAAGAACAAAAAGGAAGAAAAGAGGGACAAGGAAAAAGGGGGGCACGACGACGAGGAGGGCCACCGCAGAGAACGTTGGTTGACGAGTTACTGCATACAGGGAGCAATTGATCACCGGAAAGGAGGATGCGGCTAATAATTATGCACGTGGTCACTACACTGTTGGCAAAGAACTTGTCGACTCTGTCCTTGACCGTGTCCGCAAACTGGCCGACTCATGCAGTGGACTTCAGGGCTTCCTCGTGTTCCACTCGTTCGGTGGTGGCACAGGCTCTGGCTTTGGTGCCTTGTTGATGGAGCGTCTGTCTGTCGACTACGGCAAGAAGTCGAAGCTTGAGTTTTCCGTATACCCTGCCCCTCAAGTGTCGACTGCTGTTGTTGAGCCATACAACTCAATCCTGACAACCCATACCACCCTCGAGCACTCTGATTGTGCTTTCATGGTTGATAATGAGGCCATTTACGACATTTGCCGGCGCAACTTGGACATTGAGCGTCCCACCTATGCCAACCTCAACCGCCTGATTGCTCAGGTCGTCTCGTCCATCACTGCGTCGCTCCGTTTCGATGGTTCTCTGAACGTGGACCTGAACGAGTTCCAGACCAACCTGGTGCCCTACCCTCGCATCCATTTTCCCTTGGTCACCTACGCCCCCATCATCTCTGCTGCGAAGGCACATCATGAACAGTTTACTGTGCCTGAGATTTCCTATGCCTGTTTCGAGCCCAACAATCAGATGGTGAAGTGCGACCCTCGCCATGGCAAGTATATGGCATGCTGCTTGCTCTATCGAGGTGACGTCGTTCCCAAGGACACCAACAATGCTATTGCGACCATCAAAACCAAGAGCACAATCCAGTTCGTCGACTGGTGCCCTACAGGTTTCAAGGTCGGTATCAACCACCAACGACCCACAGTGGTTCCCGGCGGCGATCTTGCCGAGGTCCAACGCGCCGTCTGCATGCTTAGCAACACCACAGCAATTGCTGAAGCCTGGGCCCGCCTGGACCACAAGTTTGACTTGATGTACGCCAAGCGTGCTTTCGTTCACTGGTACGTCGGTGAAGGTATGGAGGAAGGTGAATTCAGCGAGGCCCGTGAGGATCTGGCTGCTCTCGAGAAGGATTACGAGGAAGTCGGCTCTGATTCGCTTGGCGACTCAGAGATCGAAGAGGATGGCGATTATTAAGGCATTATTTAATAAATGTTTTAAACATCCATCTTCCTCACTCTCTGGCATTTATACGTCACTCTTTTATAAATATATGCATTTTACTTGTTGTTGCCCTGATTGCTTCTTTTGAGATGGCCGGACATAGCGATATGTGAAGCTCTTGAGTGAATGCAGCCTGGTCAATAAAAGATACAATCCCGCGATCGGTAACGGACCAGAGCATGTTGAGGTACAGTTTCCGCATGTGGTCCTTGAGCTTCAGCAAAAGGGCGTCGTCGACTGATATCAGATTGGAGAGCGAGAGCTCATCAAGAGTCCCCATGGACGTCACCCAAGCATTTAACCCTACCGCACTCTCCATCTCGCCGAGTGCTAAGCAACTGAGACTTGCGAGGGATCCCAACGCACTCAATGCGCCATCGGTCAGTGCAGGTATCTCTCCATAGAGACCAATGTTGCGCAACCGTGGCTGCAGTTTGAAATAGTCCTCGAGCCCGGATGTAATTGCCATACACGTGTCTATCACCAGATGCTCGAGGCATGGCATTGTCAGCAGTGTTTCAAAGAGTGGAGGCCCCTGAATAAAACACATATGCGCCATGCTGAGGGATACCAGGGCCGGACATCGGCTTAGCATACGGGTTAGGACTTGTGTATCCCAACTGACGCCGAGTGTGGCTGTCGCGAGCCGTGGAAATAGCAGCTCTGGTATGGGCGGTTGCCCCGCCCCGGATAAGAGTTGCTTCCATGCATCTGAGAGCCTGCTGTCCCAGTTTCTGTTCCCTAGGCGTTCCTTGATAGCCAATTCTTCGAGCGTGCTGCGGTGCCTGATGAGCAGAGACACGACCAGATCGATCGCGTTTAGCGAGACCCAACCAAGACGGACAACCTTCAGGCCGCGTTCGTTCGTGCTACTGGCCGATGGCGATAGTGGTGGCGATACGGTCTGCTGTTGCTGCTGCTGTTGATGCCATGTCGTATCAGCTTTGACAGTGTTGTTATAATAATTAAAGTCGAGATGGATAAGAGATGAATGATCTGCGATCACTGCAAGTGCGTCATATTCGCAAACGTTCAGTGACAGCTGTCTGAGGCACGGGGCTGCCAAAAGAACCATCCGGATATGGTCTGCTGTCATCTGTGCGTCTGTCTGGATGCGGAGATCCGTAAGCATTCGTGTGGTTACCAGCATATGGTCCCGTGGACGGGTGGCCATGAAGACTTCGTCACCGTAAATGCTATAAGCGACTTGCGTTACGCGTGTGCAAGGCGCGAGCACAAGATTCTCCAAGGTGGCCGAGCCGGCACTCTCAAAATATCCGACCTCAACCGCCTCTAGCTGCTTACCCATGCATTTTAAGGCTTCCGAAAGTGCGTGAACAGCTGCCTTGTCCATGGCTTCATGGATAAAAAGCGCTAAAGAGAGGAAATGGAGAGAAAGGAGAAGATGAACAACAACAACAACAACTAAAAAAATGACTGGGATCTTTGGCTGGATAGCTTTTGGGCACGCACACGCACGCAGGCGCGAGCGCGCACACAAACACCAAACAATGGAATCGGACCCTACCGAACCGTCTGAGGCCAGCAAAAGGTGTTGTCTCTGGGGCAGAAAGAAGTCGAGTAGTCCGCCAAAGTGCACGCCGCGTCTGGGCAATTATCAAAAGGTGGCGGGCAAGCGATGCCACTTGAAATGGGATGTGTTGATCCGCATCGGCCGTTATGGCTAATTGGTGCCAGAGTGGTTCGCATGCTAGACCATTGATACCCCATGCTTTGCAGACATGGATGCAACAGATGCGGTCATATGTAGAGAGGTAAGAGAAGATGTTGATAAGCACCTCGCCAGGAAGCTGGGTGATGCAACCTTCTTGCACTGAGGGCATCAGCGCTGATGCCGACATGGTGGCCTTGAAGGTGGTATTTGGTATGCATGCGCGTAAATTAAAAAAAAATAAAATAGGATCACGGCAGAAAAAGTAGCCTAGTTCTTTTTTCTAGAAACAAAACAAACGTTTACAAAACGTCGATAGTAAAATTCGTCGTCTGAGGTAAATAAGCACATGCGCTGAGGTCCAGGACATTGACTTGATTGAAGAACTGCTTTCCGTCATAGCCACCAAATACAAAGAGCCTGCTGTCATAGAAGAGTGCAGTGTGATATCCGCGTGGTGTGGGTGCCTGCCCATACACCTTACGCGCCTCCCAAGTCATTGTAGCTGTATAATAATGTTAGTTAAGTCATCCTGTCTAGGGCCGTTTCTCTCTTTTCGACTTGCCGAGATTGAACAGAAGGAGGTCATTGCAATAATGCGATCCGTTATGCCCACCTGTGACGAAAATATAGGAACCAACACTCACGGCCGCATGCGAAAGTCGTCTAGGAGAGAGAGGGACGTCGGAAGTGAGGTGTGTCTCTATTTTAGTCCACGTGCATGTTTCTTCGATGCAGACGTCAACCTTTTGTGTCCAATTTGAATAACCCCAGGTTCTCTTACCTAAATTGAGAATATGCACATCATCAAACGATCCCATGCCATCGCTGCCACCGTAAACAATGAATTTATCCTTGGCGACTGTACCGGTGTGATATCCACGCGGCGAGGGTACGTCACCCTTCGTGTCGATTGGCATCCATGTCATTGTTGAGGTGTCTAGCGCATGAAGGTCGTTCAGCGCGCTTGTCTCATCGCCGCCGCCAAACACATAGATTTTGTCGTTCCACTCAAAACTGCAGTGGGCGCGACGGGGTGACGGGGTAGGTCCCAGAGTTTTAGGTTTCGTCCATATCATGGATGCTATGAGTGCAATTGCATATATACACACATGCGTGCATAGAGTTAGTTCCGTTCAGGGAAGGGGCGCTTAACATTCTGGCTTGTTCCTAACCCGTGTCGAGCACAAAGAGATCGTTCGTGTAATGGGTCCCATCACCGCCTCCAAAGACATAAATTTTCTCATTGTGTGCCACCATACTGTGTGCGCGTGAAGGTGACGGCCGAACTCCGGACGCACGAGGCTTGATCCATTTGAAAGTATCTTATTTTTCATTTCATTAAACTTTGTGGATCCCAAAAATTCGCTTTTCTCCCGCTTACCCATCTCGAGCGCATAGAGAGTCCTATGAAACCCTCGGCCGTCCGTGCCACCAAACACATACATCAGGTCCCCGACTGCGACCGCCGTGTGAGCACGCAATGCCTTGGGTGTAATGCCGTGCGTGGCCGGCTGGGACCAGTACATGGCTGGCGGAGGTGCCAACGCAATCTGGATGTTATTTGATACAACCATATTTTTTATGGCCCACCTCACGCTGTCATTGCTGTTATCGTTATTACTATTGCCGACGGTTGTGCTGATACTCTTGACGTTACTGGGGTTGTTGTCACCAACACTTTGGGTGCTTCTCAAAGATGAGGATGACTTTTTCAGCGATGGCCGCAATACTGATGACGTGGGATTGCTGACTGCGTTTTCTGTTCGGACAGAAATCGATCGTATTATCTGCGTAGGAGATGTGGGAGGGGATCGCCGACTGGTGGTAATATTTCGATAATAATCTTGCTGCTTTACTGTAATGGTTTCGATATCAGGAAATTTAGGTTTACCCCTTTCGTTACAAGCAAAACTTACAAAGGGCAGAGTCAGATGTCTGTCTGTGGCGCTGACGGCTCCCGCTTTTCATTCTGTTAAGTGGCCCTGCATGCTCGAGAGATAAATGATAATGGTGCGTTTTTTCTTCCCGAACGCGGGACATGCTGTTTGAAGCGTCGGCCAGTCTATAAATGTCCACATGCCAAGCTTATTTTCAGTTTATTCGTTATCAGCACAAAAGCAAAAGATGGAGAAGCAAGCGCATAAGACACTTCCTACCTCGCTGATGAAGATGAAGGTGAATAAAGCAGCCTGCCGCTACTACTACTATTGCTACTGCTGCTGCTCAAGGGTGTACTGGTACTGGTGCTGTGATGATTCAGGGTGGTAGATGCAGAGGACAGTGACCGTCGGACGCGGGATATAAGACTCACTTTCGGACCAGCGTTCCCGTCCAGCAGGGACGACTGCGATTTGGTGCTGTGTTCTCGCTTGAACGACTCACTGTCTCCAAGAGACACCATAACAAAAAAGGAAAAAGAGAAGAAAAGAAAAGTAAAGAGAGAGAGAGAAAGAAAGAAAAGAAATGCGACCATGCAAATCCTACTCGATCCTTTCCCCGTGTTACTCAATGAAGCAAAGAACAGATGTAATAATCCCCACTTTTGGTGCAACCTCCCCACGGTCCCTTCCCTAAGAAATAGAACTCACAGTGCGAACATATTCGCACATGAACTCGCGCGTCCCCCAATGGGAAATGAGTATTTACACGTCAGGATGGGAAGGGGCCGTGCCTTTTTACCATCTCCTACCTGGATTTCACAAAATACATGAGACCCTTCATTAATATAAAATGTCGTCTTGTTCTTCTTGCTCCATCATATACGACAAACCTGCTTGCTATCTTTCCGGGGCCGTGGTAATGCTCATACGGCGCACAAAACTGAACCCAACTTTACTCATTGCATCACACAAACGTTTATTCAGAGGAAATCGAGATGACAGAAAAGCGAAATGGGTAAGTATCATGAGACATGCACAAGACTTTTGGAGGAACTTCTCTCCGTAGCTTCAAACAATTCTTTGTTCTTGTGTTTTCCTTAAAAAAAAGGAGGAGCTATGCATCCTTTTGAACCTGACTCTGTTACACAGCTTCGGGCGACTGAGGTTTCTCCAGCAGAGATAAAACTATCCGCGGACCGAAGAACAAAAGCGGCTTACCTTCGGTTCCTATTCATCTATTATTAGAAGATGAGATACGTAGAATTTGAACGTATGTGCTTTCACAAATACGTAAATTTGATATAAAATCGCCTTGGCCATTGTCATGATACATAGTAGCAAAAATACAAATGTCATTCCTTTGACCCATGCAGAGAAAAAAGATAGTATATTCTCCTAAGCAAGCGTTCTGAGGACTCCAGTATTCCTTCTACAATTAGTACTTGAATTTCTTTTCCACTCATAACGCATTGGTATTGATCCCAGGATCAGGTTTTACATAGTTTTTGGACATATTCAAGCTTAGTTCTGTCTCTGCGAAAGATGGTTTGCCGTGCTGACCAACTTATTTTCAATCTCCTCAGCAATGGGTCGACTCACAGTGCAATCTATTTGATACACACACTGTATACGTACGTATTTGGGAGCTGCTCTACTTGTATTAAGCCCCGAAATGATAACTCGGGATGTGGTTTAGAAGTAGATTTTTCGTTGCTCTTTGTTTCATTCACCATCGTAAAAAGAGCTATTTGGTGTTTAGGCGGTAGGAAAGAAATATGCATATCAGCCACCGAAATTTCCTACGATGATGGTTCATACCAAGATAGATAGGTTCTGCTTCAGTAATGCTGTATTTTCCAAAGCAAATCATGCAACAGCGGTTTGCTTGGTTAGGGCTAAGGCACTGTATACGTTATCGCGTCAAGTGAGTACTTTATGCGTATGAAATGATCGTTGATTCTAGTACATTCTTTTCGTCCGTAGCTTCGGACATACACTATTTTCCAAAACCAAAGTCGTACCCTGCCAGTTCTGAAGTCGCAGGATCACAAAAATAATAATCGCTTGGGCAAATCCATCTCTATAAAAATTCGTGATTTTGACTCTTTCTCTTTTATACACTTTTATATTCTGAAATGATCAACCTATTTTTTTTTATGATGGCCAAGATTATATCGTTAACGAGCGTAGTTGTCCTGAACCTATGGACTATGTCGTTGATGAAGAATTGTACTCTCTGCAATGCCTTTGTTCTCGCACTGAATATCTGCGTAGCATACCTTGCAAAAGTAACTCTGAGTCTAGTACTAATACATTCCCAAACGAAAGGATACAGACATTTAGATGAAGGAAGCGGGGATCAAGCGCAGTTACACAGCGTACACGGACCAAGACAAAGGCAGATTTTTCAAACTGATTTTGAGAAGGCCTTGAGTGCATCAACTACTGCAAAACATCTAGGAATCCATGTCCGCTCAGCCCAGCGATGGACATTGCAATACGAGAAGAGTTCTGATAACATTTTTAAGAGAACTAACACGAGGGGTTGTTCCTGTATTATCAATGAAGAGCATAAGAGCTTTATTTTAGAATGGGTTGACGAGAATCCATCCATTGTCCTAGAGCAGCTGATCGGCCAACTGCTCCAAAGATTTGAGGGTCTCAAAGTACCTAAAATGGCGCCCCATCGGTTTATAAAAAACGAATGCAACTTGTCATCAAAAATGGTTTGGTTCCAGCCTGTAGACAGGAGTAGTACTGCGAAGATCCAAGAGCATCTTGAACTGGCTGTGCAGATGGGATAGGACAGACATCAACTTTAGTAAAACTGTGTTTTCCTTGATGAGTCAGCATGGCACAAGAAACGGACTCCTGCAGTGCTCACAATACCAAAGGCAAGAGCAAAGAGAACCACAATCTTGGGAATAATCTCAGCATCAATGACCACTAAATGTAGCTTGAGACTCCCACAGCCACCAATCAAGAAAAGAAAGAGGGCAGATCAATCTGAGGTTACGAGCAGAGGAACTGATACAGTTACATTATCTCAGCTTCCTTGAGGCTACAATGGACGAATGGGTAAGTATGAACCTATGAAGGGCCATTGTTTGGTAACGGATAATGCATCTACCCATAAGGCTGAGGAAGATCCTCTGTAGATAGCGATATCAGCCTAACTCAAGTACCTCGAGAGGAGAGGATACGGGCTTTGCGTGGGACCGTGGTTTGGCTGTACCCGCGCAGGGTTCTCACCATGGCTTCGTCGAGGTTCTTTTGTCTTCGTCTGCTTCCTCCGTTACTTCTGCCTCTGGTGTTATCGTTGGTCCGTCGTCGCCCCTCCTCGTTCCATCCTCCAAATCTTCCACCGTCGACACTCAACAGCTCCGGATCCTTCCTTTCTTCCTTCTTCCGCAATTATTACCGTAATGGCACACCTAGCTACCTTCGGGGTAAACTGAAGATTAAGAAGGGTGTTGATATTTTTTTTGTTGACTAACGGGTATGTCTCCAGCCTTCTTTATCTAAAGCACATCAGGGGTGTTATTTACCACATCTTGAGAACCTAAAAGTCAAAATTTCGGCTCCTACGCTGGTATAATATGCAATCTGAATGGAAGTAGACTGAGTAAGCGTTTATTTTTGAATCGAATTCTCGTATCGAGTGTGGTGCAAGTTGACCATCGACATTATGTGCTATCCCTCCCGTATTAAACTACATCATGGGCAGCAGAATGATAGATAGGTGGATGCAGAGCAAGTATTCGCATTCTGCGCGACTGGGGTGGAGTTGTTGTTGCGGTAAAAAAGTTAAGCCTTCCAGTTTGAAGTTGAAACAGAAGTACAAAATAATGGCACATATAATCGTATAAAGTTGTCGCATCAATAGGTAAAACGATTTCAGATTCACGGATTGGAACATGTTAGACAAAAAAGCACTACCTCTTCTCTATCCCCTTTAACTTACCTCCGAAGAGTAGTATGGGTGTTCGGCGATAACCAGAACTGAAGATGTGGAAGAGGCCAGCATTGACAGGGGAAGCGACCAGTGGCGGCGGTGAAAAGGAATAAAAGGAGTGGAGTGGTATCAGAGGCGGCAGCGAAACGGAGCAGAAGGAGCGGAAGAGTGTCCAAGATTTCCTCTCTTCCATGGCTCATCAAGTACTGGTACGATTGGTTAACCTACAAAGAACAGTGGATGTTGGGTTGCAATAAAATAATTTAGTATTATAGTGATCACACCGGATAAGACCATGGAAAAGAGGCTCGGGATGTAGTTAATGAAAAAAGCAAGGATCTATGCTATACTCCTTTCGATACACGACTTTTATCACTTACTGATGCTTTAACTTGTACAGAGTTTGAAAACGCCTTGTTATGGCCTTTTCATTTCCGCGGCGGATCACATATTCCTTTTGATACGCAACTTCCGTCGCTTACTGATGCTTTACTGACGCAGAAGCTTGAAAACGCCTTGTTACACAGCCTTCTCAGTTCCGCGACGGAATGCAGAAAAGGAATTGGATAATAGCATACACATTCCTAAGTTTCAGGTTTTGCTAACACAACCATTGGAAATGGTCCTTAAATATCGATAAGTTTTAGTCCTTCAATATCTACAGCTACTGACAACTCACATTCAAAGGTAAGCTCCTTTTATCAATGGTTAGACATCAGAAACCGAAATATTGAGTTATCCCGGTATAGGCCTGTCATCACCTGCTACATCAGATACGAGTGTCTCCAGCATTCGCGATGCCGATGACCGGATCCTTCTGGTGAAGTGTAATATTCAAAGCATCGGCTGGCGAGAAGAGCACCATGTGCGGTTACTATAGGTGGTCGGCATTGCCCATGCCACAACAGTGCACACGTTCTCCTTCTCAAAATATATCTTCCTAAACGAACTTCAAACCAATCAAGACTTCGACATTACAATCCTCTTGAACAGCCGTTTCTTTTTCTGAAGTATGTCTCTCTTTAGTGGAATATGAGAGACGCGTACTAAGACCGTCCCTCACGGTCAAGAACTGAGTTCTGATCAACGAGTACTTGCCTGGATATCTTCACCATGCAAATTACATGAGGCCATCTTTCCGCATGCGCAGCAATGCTCGGTATATGAAGGCCGCAAGATAAATACAGGGTAGAGCAGCAATATCAACACGCAATTTGGTCAGCATCTCAGGCAAGCTGCCAATACTTTGCTCGACATTCGAGGTCAAAAGGCTATAATGGAGAGACCTGTTCGATCAAGGCTTGAGCACCGAAGAAATAAGCGCCCGTATTCTGGAAAGCGTGATCGGGTCTGGCAGCGCTTCAAGTTGGCAATTAGTAGCTGAGAGATTAACAAGGTTCTCATCGGGCAGCAATCGGATGTTTCTGGGGGAGCTTTGCAGGCCCTATTGCCTGTTCTCAACGCTTATCCTTAAGGCTACAGATTTCAAAAAGACAATATCTACTACGGCAGCAAGTTCCGCCCCGCCAGCCACATGGAAGCCTTTTACCAGCTCGCTTGCTTGTTTCAGCATCTCGAATTACCTGCTTTGAATTGTTTCCCGCTTCGTCGCAGATGGTCCCCGTGTTATATGTTTATTGACAGCAATATACTTTGCCAAAACATTTTGCAACAATCTTGGAACAATGATGACGAACTCGTCAGCTTGGACTATTGGTATGAGGTAGTTAACCTCACTTTGAAGACTTTCAGGTCCCAGAAAGAATGCGATCTCACGTTCTGTGGCATGATCAGTACAAATGACGTTGGGATTACTGTATTTAAAAAGCTGAGAGCATCATCGATGTCAGCCGCAATACCTCTAAAAGCAAACAAGGAGCTTATCCCTTACATCACAAGCCTGAGCTGGGCGGGTCATGAAGAAATATCAGGTCGATGTGTAGCCGCCGATCCCGGCCGACGGGACATTATGTACTGCGTGCACGGGCAACCAACCAATATCGCGCCTCGACAGTTCCGGTATACCAAATCCCAGCAGGACAAGGCACGCAAGAGCAAAAAGTTCCGTCCGCTGAAGCAGCTGCACAAGCTGCAACGATCTGAAGTTGTATTTGCGAAGCACCACCTTCCTGAGGAGCTCAGCCGTACACTGTTTTGGATGACTTCCGCCGCTTTCTCTGTGTAAGTCCGAGGTGTCTGACGTTCTCCAGGCGTTTTATAGTCATGTCATGACCAACCACATGTTCCCAAGCCTTTCTCTTCCGAAAACTTCGTCTGTCAGTTTATTTCAACAAACAACTCGCTGATATTAAGCTTGTCCAAGACTTAAAAGAGAAGTTTGGCAGCACTGTAGTCTTCATTTCCGGGAACTGGTCAGCTCCTATGGCTCAATTCCATGAGCCCATATGTTGCAAGGGCTTCAGGGAACTCCTGCGGAAGCATGGATTCGAGGTGTACATAATAGAAGAGTTTAAAAACAGCAGGTACTGTCCATCCTGTAGCAATGAGAACCTTGCAAAATTCAGGATGGTATGAATCCTCGGCGACGCCAGCAGCGTCACCAGCAGCCGCAACCGCGGCTCCTTGTCCTTTGCCACGGTCTTTTGAGGTATGAAATTCATTCTTACGTTTTTTATGTATTCGAAAGCCTAAGGAATTCGTTGACCTCTGTACTGTAGATGTCACAGCGAAAATTCCATACTGCGCGCCGAAGACAACGGTCCAGTACGTCGGATGTGGAAGCGGGATCTTGCCGCTTGCCTCAATTTTATCCATATCATTCGCGGTCTGCTGTTTCCAGTCAAGCACCAGAAAGTTTTCGGAGGGCCTTTGTCCCCAGAAGGCGTCGACGGGCAGCACCTATGTCACGGAGTACGCGACGGCGGCAGTGATATCATATATAGATATAATCAACACAGTCTTATGCTCTTCACTGAAAGTTCATATCTTAGATTTGCTGTCAAAGACCTTTTCATACTGTAATGTCCATTGCTGTGCTGCGCGAACATAAGCCTTCTCTCTGTCGGCGTACATTGTGTTGCCGCGCTTAAAGTCTGCAACTTTCATTTGAATCCTTTCGCTTGGGGATATGCGTAGCAATAAGGTCAGGGTCACCCTTGCAAGATGGACTAGGTAAATATTCTGTGTGAAAACAAACGGATCGAAGAGAGTACATTTCCTCTTCAACGACATAGTCCATAGATTCACGGCAGCCACAATCATCAACAACATGGCCTTGCCAATCATTGCTCATTTCAGACTGAAAAAGGGTATGAAAAAGCAAGCTAATGTTTTTCGCCAAGCTTTTTTTGTGCGACATCTTTCGCCGTGCATGCGACATTTGCTTTGTCATCATGCGTGAAGGTATCTAGACAAAACCCGACTTCTATTTTGTGATCCTGCGACTTCAGAATTGCCAGGACACGACTTCAATTTTGGAAAACGGAGTATTTGGACTCTGAAACACGTGAAAAATTATTTCGTGGTGCCATCTGCTAATGTCCCGCGGGTTGGGCGTATCGTGTTTCTGGCCCACAAGTGCACAGATGCGGCATCCTTTGGTTTGCAAATGACAGATTTGAGATCTGCATAATCGTTTCTCAATGTTCTTGGCAATAATCTGTGTGATTGGCTTGTGGGATAATTTACGATGAAACCAGGTTATCGCATGTTTTGCGTAGCCATGGTGACGGTATGCGGACGGTTCTGGTATCCAATCCTCCACTAGCGTGAGGATGCAACGGCAGAATAAGCAAAGCTGGTTCCAGTCTCAGTCCTTTTCGTGCGGTTGAATGTGAACAGATCCTGGGAGATAAACTGACCTGTGTAAAACTCGCTTCGTTCAAGCGTCTTGTGCAACATACACATGATCGTTTGTAATATCAATCAACGGCATGGGAGACAGCACATCCGGACATGTTGAGGCAGGGAAGTCATTGAATTATGTGTAACAAGGACTACTTTTATGTACATTCGACATGTAGTCGAACCAACCGACGTACGCATTTGCGCTGCTAGCCATCTTTCGCGAGTTTCCCGTCCCTGGGGGAGAGCGGCCTCGGAGCCGAAACGAGCGGAAAATTTTTATTTTGAAGGGCGACTCCTTTTCGACTTCCTCTCCCGGGCCTATAAATACTGTGGCGAAGATTGCTTTTCGGATTATCTCTTTTACGCTTCCTCTTTCTTTCTCTTCCATGGACCTTGTCAAGCAGCTTGACTTCTCTCAGGAGTCGCCCTTTGGAGTCCGCTTATACCCGTACTTTGAAAAGGCTTATGAGGCTGTTGTTGGTCAGCCCGCGGCCGATTTTGCTTTTGTTCCCGGCGTGACTCCTCTGTCCACAGCCAGAGAAGGTAAGTTGTCACTCCTTTCCCCGATGACAGCTTGTGTCCGGCCCCAGATGCTCATCTACAATGACATGATCAGTCTTTGCTACATGCATCACCTATTTTGTCGTCATCTTTGGTGGTCGCTTCCTCATGAGCAATCTGCCAGCACAGCGTTTCCAGCTCTTGTTCCAGTTCCACAATTTCCTGTTAACTCTGGTCTCTGGCGCTCTTCTCGCCCTGATGGTCGAGCAGCTGTTCCCGATCCTTTACAACCACGGCCTCCTCTATGCTGTTTGCCACCGCGATGCGTGGACCCAGCCCCTTGAGCTCCTCTACTACCTCAACTATTTGGTCAAATACTGGGAGTTATTTGACACTGTTTTCTTGGTGGTCAAGAAGAAGAAACTTGGTAAGAGACTTGATGGCATCGACAAAGCGTGGGAAACAGGAGTGGAGTCACTAATTGCATCGATGGTTTCAGAGTTCCTGCATTACTACCACCACAGCTTGACTATGGTTCTTTGCTACACGCAGTTGGGTGGCCGCACCTCAGTGGTAAGGTTGACATGAAGTCATCAATGGAAGATCAAACGCTGATTTATGGGTTGCACCATCTGTTCTACAGTCGTGGGTCCCGATCGTTCTTAACCTGACTGTCCATGTGTTGATGTACTACTACTATTTCCGTACCGCTGCGGGCGCCAAGATCTGGTGGAAGCGCTATTTGACGACCATGCAGATCACTCAATTCATCATTGATCTCTTTGCTGTCTACTTTTGCACCTATACCTACTTTGCCAGCACTTACTGGCCCCATTTGCCTAACATGGGCAGCTGTGCTGGTACGGAGACTTCGGCCATCTTCGGCTGTGCCCTACTCAGCTCTTATCTCCTCCTCTTCATCAACTTCTATCGTATTACCTACAACAAAAACAAGAAGATCAAGGCTGCCGCCTCTGCTGGTGCGAAGCCCAAGAGCAAGAAAATCTAGATTTCGCTCGCCCTCCGCAATATTTTTACTGTAATCTTCCCTTCTGTTTATTACATTTAATCTCCTGCCTTCCTTCATATACACATACACCGTAATATTCTTTTTGTATAGTACGTACACCATGCAATACTAATCAGTGGATTTTTATCACTTCTCTATCAGCCAGTCTTGTTTATGTGGTTCATCATCAGTGGCCGGTCTATTCTTAGACATCCACCCTTCATTCTTCATGTATGATGCTCATGCCATTTCATATTAGTTTCCTTACCAGCAGGTTCAATATAATCGGGCTTCTAAAACAATCTCGAAAGAGGTCCGGATATCAGCAGGTCTGGAGGCACTTTCTCTTGACGGTAACCTGTTCTTTTAATTAAACATGGCCGCGTCTCATGTCCTCGGCGCCCCAAAAATGTTTAAGGTGTGGTGTGGTGTATTTTGTTTATGATTGTATCAGAGTAAAAGGAGACTCGATTGAAGAAGGGCCCATATGGTTTGTCAACTCCAGAGGTCGCAAGAAGCCCCAACAACGCAATATGCTGGGGCGAGGAAGGGGCCTGACTGACTGCCAGGTGATAAAGCGATCGCTCGTTCCTTTCATGCTGGGTAGCAATCGGAGCGATTTCTCCATCGAATGTCCGACAAACTAGATCTCTGTGGAACCCTAATTTCTACAACCACCCGCTTCGGCCTTTATCGCTTACCGGATGGGGTGGCTCGCAGGGGCAGAAGGCGTATGACGGGATAAATGATACCAAGTTGTTCATTCTAATCCAATCAGCATAGTCGACCTGAAAGCGAGATACTCTGCGGATTTGTCGAGCGAAGAGAATAAGCTGGGTAACGCTTTGCACCAATTCTGTTTTTTTTTTCAAGGGCCATTTGTCACTTTTGTGAGCCGAGCGTCGACGCTTGGGATCAAAGATCGTTGCTCATTTGGCTCCGATAGTGTTCGACGCAAAGAGCCCTTCTTTCCCATAATTCACCAAAAAACTTGCGCGTCAACCCCAAAAAAACAAGATACTGATCCATTGTCGATGTGTCTATACAGCCCCACGCCTGCTTTTCTATCTTAAAACATTTGATGCATGTTTTTGGGTTTTTGGGAGCTCAACCTGGCGGACTTGATTTGATTGGACCGGGTAGCTTCGGCCGTGAAACGTGCAAGACGGCTGGATTTTTAACAATAGCCCGGTGTGCAGAGGTGGAAAAGGCCGAGGAAGGGTCTCTTCACGGTATGATGCTAGATGGACTCGAACCTCTTACACATTAACAACCACGTCGCTTGCTATTAATGATTACGACAGGATGGGATATTTCTTCTAGGACGCCCGTCCAATTGGAACATACCCAGTAGATCTTCTTCATCACAAAGAGTTTGCGAGGACAATTGACTTGCGTGGGGCAACTCGAAAAGAGCGATAAAATTTTCAATTCGCGAGACTCAAGATGCCTCTGATGTTTAATATGGCAGTCTTAATAAGTGCGATGTGGTCAATTGCAGATATATGTGGGAGATCATTCAAGCCATAGGAGATAGGGTATAGTCATATAGGTCTAGGAGATGATGGAGGAATACAAGGGAGGATGGAGACAGATAAGATGGAGGTGAAGTGTGCGGTGCAAGGCGTGTCGTCCGATTATTGCCGTTATCTGCCGGTCTATCAGATGACCATTCATTAGATACTGTACTGTGGATGTCTTCTGGATTATTCATGGAACATACCTCGAAACGAATGGTGCAAGGCATGTCGCCCGATTATTGCCGTATCTGTCGCTCTATCAGATGCCCACTCATTAGATATTGTACCATGGACGTCTTCTGGATTATTCATGGAACATACCTCGAAACGAATGGTGCACTGGCTGCGAGAGTCAACGCCTCTCTCTCGCGGTATTCGGTCATGGCCGCACTGTATACGTCGGCTGCCACGTTAAACCGATCTGCAAAGGAAACCACGATTTCCATTTAATAAAGAACGGGTTGTCTTGCTGGGAACATTAAGCGATCATCAAATAAACAATACCTTGTAAAATATGACATCCTGCAGGAACATCTCCCGCTGGCGTTGTCGGCCCAGCCGACGGCCCACGGCGTAACTGCATCTCCAACGCAACCTCGAAACAAAGCATATTCCTAACCTCCCAACGCAAATCTAAAAGATCTACGCTGGGAAAGTGTCGAATATGCCCGCTTCGAAGCTACATTGTGACACCCTTACGTCGCGGGACGTGCACCGGTACTGCGATGAGTGTCCATTGTCTATGCATGTTGAATAAGTTGTTAGATCACTGGATATCTTTTCTTCACTAGTCGGAGAAGCTTACATCATGAAGCGGTCGTCATTGCTTAGAGAGAAGCTAGGTCTCTCTCTTCCTCTGTCTACGGCCATGGATCACACTGTAATACGTCGTGTGGCATGCAGCCGGACTTGAGGGAATCTTCATTTGACAATACCATGGATATAGATTAAAAGAGTGGTTAGATTATTGACCGTCGTTCTTTGGTTTCTTCATTCAGCTTACTTTTGTATGTAGGAGGTTTCTGCTTGTAAAACGCAAGTCTCTGTCACCCATGGCAACTGGCATGGGTCAAAGAACTAAAGGAGCCTTACGCTTCAGCGAGAGGCAAAGCATCACGGTGAGATAGAACGGCAACCCAAGAATGGACAGAGCCGTAGATTTGGAAGTATGGTTAGATCTCTGAACGCAGTGCAACGATCATGCAGCAACCATACCTGGAAAGGAATTGATGCACGCAGCGAGAGAGACATCTCTCTGCCGTTTGTCGTCAGGCTTGTATTGCTCTGAACTGTCGGTGGTACAACCAAAGAAAGCATTCAATTCCGTTTTTTGTTTCTAAGATAAAGTGACGGAACGTGGAAGAGTTCTTGGGGAAGAAGAAAAAAGGAATAAGAGGGAAGGGGTGCGAAGAATGGACAAATCAGGAAATCTTGCACTATATTTTTCTCCTTCACGCTTTCGACTGATCATATCCGCGATTGTCATGTATCCTCTTTTGCCAAGATACATCTCGATCCTCCCTTCACGACACTGCCTCACGGCTATCAGCTCCCCCGCAAAATGGAGCCCAGCAGCTACGTAGAGTTAACCAAGAGATGACAATATCGACGCACGTGACATTGGTCGAAATTCAATCGCAGGAATGGATCATACCCCATTCCATTCTTTAGCTGTGATAAAGATCGATCCCTCAAAAGCAAAACCCGCATTACTCGCCTAATTACGTCTCAACATGTGTAGCTTCAAGCCTCTCGCCATGCCATACTCACGAGCCTCAAATTCACCAATCCAGGCTGATCCAGAGATCCCCTCCCCCGATCTCGCGCTCAGCAGACTTTAAGGCATATTGCATCCCGACTTGCTCTACACACAATAACAGGTGCCCCTTCCACCCTAAACCAGAGACTCTCTCTCCTTCTTCTATCATCCATTCGCCACTCTTATTGTTAACCGATCATCCTCTCTGCATATCCTCTATTTTATTTCTTCTGTAACGCCAACGCCGTCGTCCGTGTCACCCTCCCACTCCACTTTGTGTGATTTTTTCCCTCTGTCCCTCTCTCCTTTTGGTATCCGCCTCTATCAAACTTGAAAATTGCCCTATCTCAAATGTTACTTTTACTTTCTTCGGGTATTACAAGCTTTTTATGCATATGATTGGGTAAGAATTTTAATACATGCGTTCTAAGTGGTGGAATTGGTTGCAACTGCTTTGACATAATTGGCCAGAGGGTGGGTAAATAATAAATTGGTCCTATCATAAGTTTGAAGCCAGGTTTCTGTGGTACTTGTCATCAAAAACACTATGCAAGAGCGCAAGAAATTGGGCATCCTAATCTTGCCGATAGCGTGCAAGTTAGCTTGAATCTTCGAATAATGTCGAAATTGGAATAACTATATTGCTCAGGACGTCAGTGAGAGGCTGGAGACATGATAGCTCGTTACTTGAACAAAATTCTGGATGATATTCCCAATATTCCGCGCTCCACCTTCATGTCGTTCCCTCTGCAAGTTCAGAGCTTGGTCTACAGGACCTGATGCGTCGAGATATATGCAAAAAGTAATGTTTATTTATAAGCATATATCCGTACCATGCTATTCAGCTACGGCGATCGAGGTAATTTCGAAATTCCCCTTAAGCGGAGGGCCACAGCCGCTTCTTTTTACATGGCCTTTAATTACAGCGCGCGTGCGCACGTCGGCGAACATATGCAAAGATTTGGACGAACGGGATCAATGACGATGGAATGTGCTACATAGTTCTATTCATCCATTGTGAACCGCCATGTGGATGTCATCGCTATAGTTTTGTCCTACATTCATGCCATCCGTTACGAAGCAAGCTCTTTTCTTTCACTTCAAGAGAAATACTACGGAAATAGAAACCAGGTTTGCCATACGCGGATTTTTCTGTATGCGACCGTAAAATAGCCGAAAATGCAACTGCTAGGTAAAATTGTATTAGCCGGGATGGCCTTTCTATCAACTTTGCGCTGTCACACCGTCCTAATAGTATTACCGTGATTTCGTCGAGGTCGCATGGATAAACCGTTCTTAAGCGAAGAAAAGAGGGAGAGCATACCGGTAACCTCAACAAATTTTGAGTCGCCAAGAGTCAGTCCTAGTTGCTTTGCTTGGTACTGTCATAACCCCATTGAAGGAACCTGTCTCTCGTCGAGATTTATATGTCGTTTGTCAGACGGAAGAAAGATTAAGGGCGCAGCAGCATGTCTAATTGATGTTACACAGGTTCTGATATCACAGAGCACAGGGACCTGATGGAGAAGCAGCGGGCACCCGTAAACAATTAGTTGTGTATCAGAGAAGAGCTTGTAACAGGGTATTCTAACAAGAAGACCTGGCCGGCCCAGCAAAAGGAATGTAAGGCGTTATTGACGAGCAAAAAAGCATATACAGAGTTTGAGGATGACAGTCGGGCTTCGTACCCTCGATGAAGGGGTTGGTCAGATCCAAAAAAATGTGGGGTAAACCGAAAAGGAAGAAGAGACCATGAAACGTGAATGGTGAGCGTGTGTTTGGAATACGGACTTACCCATGCCCTTCAAACATTTGACATTTTTTTAAACCGGAGTTTGGTGTAACTATTTTTATCATATGATATGCCGTAATGTGGAGTAAAATTCATGTGAACCCCGTACCTCGCTTCTTTTCTTCTCTCTTTACCTTCTTCTCATTCCCCTCAATGTTGAGATCTGCCACTCGCTCCATCGGCCTCGCTGCTCGTGCTCTTCCCAAGAGGTAAATATGACTATGGCCAATCTTCCTGAGCCGATATCTTACTCTCGTTCTCACGCGCGCACACCATCTTTTCATCCAGAACTTTCGCTCACAGCGCTATTGCGCGCAACGCCTTCCCTGCTTCCCTCCACACCTTCACCGAGGAGGAGTTGATGCTTAAGGAATCTGGTAAGGAATAGAATGGGTTTGCAAACTTCGAGGTTCGCTGAGTCAGCTTTTATCTATCGGTAGTTTCGCGATTTGCTCAAGAAGTAGTGAAGCCTCAAGTCGCCAAGATGGACGAGACTGAGCACATGGATCCCTCGGTTATTAAGGGTCTCTTTGAACAGGGTGTAAGCTATTTACCTTGATTCCAAGGTCTATTCTAAGCGTCAAACAAGCTCACAGTACATTTGTGTAGTTGATGGGTATCGAAACTGAATCTGTCTATGACGGTTCTGAGTGCTCCTTTACCTCAGCCATCATTGTCATTGAGGGTAAAAATAGAGAGAGAGAGTAGCGTGGACGCACACAAGGGAGAGGTGAATCTGATAGAATGTGAAATAGAGCTTGCCAAGGTGGATCCTTCTGTCAGTGTTCTCTGCGATGTCCAAAACACTCTAGTCGGTACCCTTGTGCGCAAGTACGGCAACGAGGATATTAAGAAGCGCTACTTGACAAAGCTGGCGACCACCAGCGTGGGAAGCTTTTGCTTGTCGGAAGCTGGCTCTGGCTCGGACGCTTTTGCACTCCAGACCCGTGCTGTCGACAATGGCGATCACTATATCCTCAACGGCTCAAAGATGTGGATCACCAACTCGGGTGAAGCTGACGTTTTCCTCGTCTTTGCAAACGTGTAAGTTCCTCTCTTTGACCTCGTTTCTTTTTGGAATACGATCTCCCGCCTCACACTTCCCGTCTTTTCCCGATTCCCTAATAGGGACCCGTCGAAGGGCTATAAGGGCATTACCTGCTTTATTGTCGATAAGGACATGGGTGTCCAGATTGCTAAGAAGGAATCCAAGGTGATAAAAAGAAACAAGGGTGATTATGTTCTTGAGTATTAATTACCTGCGGTCTCGACTCGACTCTAGCTTGGTATCCGTGCGTCCTCCACGTGCGTTCTCAACTTTGACGATATCAAAGTTCCCAAGGAAAACATCCTCGGCGAGGTTGGCAAGGGTTACAAGTACGCCATCGAGATTCTCAATGAAGGTCGTATCGGTATCGCCGCTCAGATGATCGGTCTTGCCCAGGGCGCCTATGACATCGCCCTCCCTTACCTCTTCCAACGCAAGCAATTCAACACCAATATTGGCGACTTCCAGGGCATGCAGCACCAGTACGCGCAGAGTAAGTAGATGGGAGTATGATGTGCATGTGCGGGGCTGATTGGATTTTGTTTGCATTCAGTCGCTGTCGAGATTGAAGCCGCTCGCCTGTTGACCTACAACGCAGCGCGACTTAAGGAGGAAGGCAAGAGCTTCATTAAAGAAGCCGCTATGGCTAAGCTCTATGCTTCCCAGATTGCGGAAAAGGCGGCTAGCAAGGCCATCGAGTGGTGCGGTGGTGTTGGCTTCACTCGTGAGTTGGGTGTCGAGAAGTTCTACCGTGATGCGAAAATCGGTGCCATTTACGAAGGCACGAGCAATATCCAGTTGCAGACCATCGCCAAGCTTATCTCGGCTGAGTACAAATAAGTAATGATTCCTTCAACCATCACTCCCCCATTCTCTGTCTCCCTTTATCCAGCTTTGTAAATTAGAGAAGAAACATGATAAAATGAACATATATAAACAGCGAAGCCTGTCGCTTTACTCTAATTTGAATGCCTTTTGAAGATAATGCTTACTAGCAAGGACGCACGCTACGCTGAGAAGAGACCACAGAATCCCGACAACGAGCTCTACAATTTGCTGTTTTCTTGATGTCATTAGAAATACCCGCATCGTAGGCGCATCCCATCTGAAGTATTTTACGTGAGTAATCTTATGTGCTCCCAGCATTGCATTCCTATTGACTCACGTGCTTTCGGTCCAAGTACTCTTTGTTGGGTCCACGACCTTAAGCTTTCCTATGGCTTCATCAAACTGCAGACCAGTGCCATAAGCATCATGGTATGCGGTAAAGCTCCGAATGCACTTCTGCTTGATACAGTACTCGCCCAGGCCACAGTCTTGAACTGTTTGGCATGATCCTTGTTTTGATGCACTCGTTATATCCGCCAAGAAGGAGAATACAAATCGTGGAATCAGTTGGGGTTGTGGGTTTCCGAAGTTGAATACAGACGCATAATGGCTAATACTGGAGATTCCAGATACTGTTTTTTTTTCCCACGATAATATTGAGTCGCTGCGTACAATCCATGTATGTCAAGGTGGTGCATATAGTTTTTTCTTACCGCTAAAATAGCTTTGCATAAAGCTGCATGAGAAATTAGATACGAGGCAATCCATAAGAGAAGCGATCAATGTGCAGTTTGCAGTGATCTGATCCATATTACTGCCTTGTGCCTCGAACCACACGGTTCTCGCAGTCACCGTGGCCAGCTGACACACAGACTGTACAATTTTGCCCATGTCATTTGCAGAATCGACATCGCTGTTGTATAAACTGTAGAGAAGAAAGAAACACAATGAATAACGGATAAAATAGCATTGGCTTGTAGTCTTGTCCATATTACCTGCCCATATTCGTCTGATAGTCTGTCAAAACAATAGCGCGTATGTCTCTCTTTTTTGCCAGGAAACTCATAGCACTACTCGGAGGGAGTTTCCGCTGCACACCATCTTGGTATGCAGGTTTGATTAATCCATTGCTTGACTGGGTGAAGTTGTTCACGAGCGAACCGCTCTGAGCTATATTGTCCACATGTGCCCAGTAACCGGAGCCACTCGCATCTCCGACGGAACCGAACTCAATGATCGTTTCGATCTTGTCCAAGTTGACACGGGTAAAATCCAACGTGTGAACACAAGGGTTGCTGCATGAGGCATTCGCATACGGGCAGGCGAAGGCACGAGAAGCATTTGTACATAAGAATGGACTACTAATATCTTGTACGAACCGCTGTGATCCCGCAAAACCCCAAGATTCAGCGGCAAATAGAGAGTAGACTACGTGCTTGGAAAGTGCTGCCGAGGGCACCTAAACTCTTCGATCAGCAAGGAACGTCAAAGCTGTTGTTATAAATGCAAAACACTTGCCTTGCTAAGAGCATCGGCTACTGCCAAGACAGATACCATGCCGGCCACATGCGTATTTGCACCAATGGTCAAATCATGAAATAAGGACCGACTGTCCATAGGAGCAGTTACCATGATGATTGGCTTTCCGTCCTCAGCTTGCATGTCCACAGAAGGCGTCGCGTAGACTGACATTCCGCCAACAGCGTCACACCAACCTAATTTTTGGTCAGATACGCTTGGATCTCTGTCCTGTAATCATACCTCGCCTTATACATGTCTCTGAATTGACGGCCGCCCACATAGTTACTTTGAAGTCCATCGCCATCAGCGGATACTGACTGTACCCCCTTGCTTCATTATATGAGACAGCCTTTATGATAGAATTGTACACCTGGATGGATGCGTTTGTAGTCGGATTCAGGCCCATAATGGGAATCCTAAAGCTCTTTTCGATCAACCCTTGCCCCTATTCCAATCCATCAGCACGATGTATTCCTCAGGAAGGGTCATTTGGTTGAAGTACGCACCTGCGGGTTCCATATGTGCCGATCAGAGTCGTTAGCGTACAGTCCATATTGACAATTCGGGCAATCTTCATCGGGCGACAGAACCCGGCCAAGTTGTTCAGTATCCATTGCTGATCGTAAAAGAACGAGGAGACCGACGACACATTGTGTGTCCTCAAGTGTCTGGATGTTTTCCCTGTATAGAATAAATCAGTAACACTGCTCTCCATCCACAACACGTTTCTTTTCCTTCGCCTTACGCCGTCAGCAAGTCATAGCTCAAGACAACACTGTATTTTTCCAATGTACTGATCCTTTCAGCCGCAAACTTTTTCAGATCGTCCTGCGACTGGAGGCGGTATAGTACACCACCGCCCGTGATGGGTGCTATAAACGCAATTGTGAGAAAAGTAGACGCCCATAGCCCGAATGAATTTGAGGTCTTATACAATGACATCCAACGGCAGATGTTGCGTTTAATAAACGGACACATGGCCAGCTGTTGAGATTAGTGTAAATGTATGGGTATAAACTAGTGGCGATGTCATCAGCTGGAGGATGGCAAATATGAGCAATCTGTATGGGATATGAGGGTTTACTATTTGGCGATTACCCAAAGCAAGCGCAGTCCAGAAAAAGAGGAGACCAACTGCGGGAAACTTGAGGTGCATGAGATAGATAATATGGTAAGTTGTCCGCTGGGATTACACTTAAGCGTTTGACAGGGAACCTAAAAAAAGAAAGCCTCCTCTGCCCTGGCCTTTCTACTCACAAAGGCTTGTTTGGGCCATTCCCTTCTACAGGATACTGCTATCTGCGTCCTTGCTTTTTTTCTTTCGTCTCTGCAACCGTCTATTCTCCAAATATACAGTAGATCGAACCTCGACTGGCTACAGCAATCCCGTCTCATGACGTACTTAGCAAGTACATCGAGCTATCCTTTCTTTTTGCTAGCGTCTTGGAATGGTTCAGGCGACTACGCAACACCGGTTAAACTCTGCTAAGGGATATGCATATGTATGGAAATGATATCGCATCGTTATTTGAACACCAGAAAACAGAGACCTTGGTATGGTATAGATGGCAAAGCAGCTGTAATGCATCTTACATTAATGTAACCTTATCGTTTTCGGCCTATTCCTTTCTTGACCTACCGTTGTTGAAACGGCATTCGAATATTTGTCTAAAAACGGACGCTTCCCCGCGCTGTCTCGACGGCAACAACAGCCTCTTGCTGTAACCCAGCTGATCCATAACGAATAAACTTTGATGGCCAATTTACTACCAATCACGCTAGTTTTATTACGGGGAACGCGTTCTGGATCTTGGCGATCAACTCACTAGGCCCAATTTGCATCTTCCCACAACAGTAGAGGAAAAATAAACTCATAAGGACAGAGCGCAGTACATACTTCTTCGGATCTGAACCAAAATGAACTACGTCAAATGGATCAGCGTGTATAGAACGCAGTCTTGCAACAGTTGAACGTGATGTAATAAGTGTGTATCCTTGGTAGAGTTTATCGGACAATGTAAATAAGATCATCGGCTTGTTTTGTTGGCTGGCCCAGTTACGATCGGATGCATGAGGTGTCGCGTCGCGTATGTATGCCCGATGGTAAAGCCCCGCCAATCCCCGCTCTTCTCTCTGCTCAGACAGCTTCTTGCATGCCGGAATTCGGTTCGTGGTAAGAAGCTACTATTCCACGCTCTCCACTGGCTTCATCACTCTTTACAACCGCAGAAGTTTTTGAATCTGAATGTTGAATCGACAGCAAGAGGAGGAGGAAAAGGGAGGGGGGAGAGGCTGATGTCTAGGAATGAAAGATCCATATCGCGTTACGTCACCTGACGTACGGGAATATATGAACCCGCTCGGAAGAGCTGCCTAGGAACATAGCTTAAAAGGCAATTTAATTTCGTTTCGCAGGTACGTGTTTTTTCCAGTTCACCTTGTATAAGAGACAGAGAGGAAGGACTACTGGGAGGTCTTTATCGGACGAGTTCAATTTCTCCTTCCTTTTTCAACCGGTTCCCGAACCCACAAGGAGAGGCGTGAGTGTTGGCAATGTTGCAGTCACCGTTTTGCCGCGTCAATATTTGTACTTCTTTGGCTATTTTGCCTCATTTAGAGCAACTGAGGCTGGTGTACGAAATTCTTGGCGAAATATGTGACACAGCGCCTGAGGTCGAAGTACCAGCTTCATCTTGGAGCCACGGTCTATGCATATGTTGTGGAACCCGTAATAGCTGGATGCATTTGCGACACCTCCGTCAATCCAGGAACAACGAAAAAGTTATAAAAAGAGCCCTCCCACTACTGGACTATTCAAGCGATATCTTCCTTTTACCTATCTACTTCAAAACATGTAACTTTGATCATGGATTAGCTGGTGCCCTTCATCCTCGTTCTCATCCTCATTGCTGCTCTTTTGACTTGCTAGGGGTCTCCTTGATTTCTTTGGCGAGCAACACGAGAAGGTTAAAAACACCGAAAAGCATGAGGGCCATCTCTCCCACGAGTTGATTGCCGGCGCTGGTAAAGTTTCTTTTTCTTCCTGAAGTATTTTCGTAACTGCTGAAGATTATCTTGTTTAGCTGCCTTTGAGGCCGCCAAGGCCTACAACGAGCACTGTGAGAAGAACGGGTAAGTCCAAGTCCATGTGTATGAATAAACGATGCCACCCAAAGAAAACAACACCTAACAGAAGTCCCTCCCCCCCACCTCTTTATAGTAACCCCACTGACCACGCCATGGCCAAGCAGCTTTTGGCCGGCTTCGCTGGTGCTATGGTTGACAAGCTGTGAGTGACCTTGCAAGGGGCAAAAATATCCTTTTTCTCACTCTACACGCATTTTTTTTTCAGCATCGAAACCAAGGGCTTGGATGCCCTTGACCGCTACAAGGCCAAGCAGCATGCTGAGGATCAGCTTGGCGAATACTACGACCGTGAGGTCCGCACCAAATAAATATGTCCCCGAATGTGGAAGAGGATCTTCTTTCTCCTCTTCAATCATGTATATCTTGAAATAAACCCGATCCTTTGTTGATCTTGTACAAAAAAAAAAGTAACACTGTCATCTTTGTGAACCAAGGTTATCAGTTACCGTAGATATCGTAGCAACAAAAATATCTACTACGCGTCTGACCTCATGTGATGTTCTGTATACAACGACCAAGACAGGGAAGACAAGGGTATCAGAAAATAGAGTGGAAGATATGAAGCTTCTTTTTCGACGCACTATGTCATATATCCCCTTTCAGAACGCTTGTTGTTACTCTCTCTACAGATTATGGCTTTCTACAGGGATCAGGAGTATGGTCAGTATATTTACCTATGACTGTGTTTCCTAAAGTGAAAATACTATGGATTCCCTTCCACGCAAAACCAGTGAGTGAAGTTGTGTCTTATCCTCGTCAGCCTTCCATTGTGAACCAAATACCGAGATCCTGCACATTTGTCATCTTATTCAGTTTGCCTCCTCCGGAACACCGCATTGATGCGTTCTGCTAATTCCTCTTACTGAATCTGCTCAAAGACTGTCCCCTCAATGCATGCATGGCTTTGTTCAATAAATATAGGCAGTTCCTCGGCAAATAGGACTACTTCAGTTCCGAAAAAGAGCTATCACCGAGTGAACATCCAGAGAGTCTTCACACGCACATGTAAGTTGAAATAGACTACGGGACGAAGTACGGTTAACCAAGCAATCTGCAGATCTCCACTTGATCCGAGGCACATGAACATGTACGATTTATTGACATAGTCTCCCGCTGACGTAGGCCGTATGTAAAGTCATAGAATTCGTTTGAAACCTTTATCGCGAACGCCCGAGAGATTGCTATTTGCTTTATTACGTTTCTTCAGTAGAGCTCTTAGCTAATGCAATCATGTCAAGGAGCACATAGCTGTTCGCAACTAAAAGGTCATCTCCAAAGTAATCCGCATCCATTGCTTCTCTCGCCTTTTTCAAATGCTGTTCGAGCCGAAATTTTATTAGCTGCTGGGTGTTCTCGTGATATCGTATCGGGTTATCTGTGTGTTAGGAACTGGACTGGTAGGATGAAATGGACTCAGGTGCTATTTGCAGCTTGACAAAGTTGAGCACAATTGTACTCTGTTTGATACAACGGAGGTTAGTTAGAGGGAAACCCATCAGGATACTGATAAATATATGCCTTAAGTGATGTTATCATCATTAAGAACTGTGATAATGCTGCACAGCGAGACACGGTGGTGACTAGAATGCTGGTAATAGCTTTCGTGTAATGGACGTACGTGCTTCCGATTTTTCTTGTTCCGCGGATAATAACCTCCAAGCCATGAATTTGCGCGATGATCGCCTTGAAGTCGGGAACGGGTTGCTTCATACGTGTGCAGTGCTCTGCTCCACATAGCATGTCTATGTGTAGCTGATCACATTTGAGTTGACTCTTACTACAGGATTTCAACAAGAAGTTTGGCACAAAATTTTGTGGTTGGCATAGATCGTCTAGGTTTGCTTGAGATTCGAATACAAATTCCAATATTTCGTTTCACTTCTTCCTTGAAACATAAACATTTAGTCTTTCAAAACTATTCTGGTGTGAAATGAAGCTAAGAAAGACTTACCTATAGCCTTGACTGAAACCGTTTTGCAACCATTGTCCTTAAATTTTGACAAAAGGATAGCAATGAAATACTGAATTCGAATTCCAAGCAAAAACGACGAGAAACCTAGGTAGTCTACACCGACAACTTAGTTTTGCGGCAAACTTGAAAATCCTGTAACATCAGAAGAACAAGCAGATTGAGATTTGTCCTCACAGACAAGCAAGTCGTGCTTCCTCTCGATATGCCGAGAGATCATATCCATTTCTTCATTTGGCTTGACTCCTTGACTTCGTGATCTAGCTCATCCATCGTTCTTAAGTTTCCATAGATAGCAGAGCAGCATTCGGATCTATTCGTTAATAATATTAGGTACCATATAGAAGTACATTTAATTGCGTACCGAATGACTTTAAAATCGGGGTTCTGTAGAAATATCCGGCCAAGCATAGCTGAATATACATATATCTGATAGAATGCTTCCTTGCGGTCTGAGGCTAACAAGTAACGATCTTCGTAGAGAAGTATCCTATTATCCGGATATACGTTCAATCATTTGGCACTATTAATTTGAAAAGAGAATCTTGCGGCTCACATATGGTTAATCGCTGTCCTGATGTAATCAACTTTCGGTGTAACATCGTGTCGGCGCACTTGAAAGAGACTGTCAAGCAACTCCTCCAAGGTCTGAAGGTGATCACCACCAGCAAGCTTCGTCAATATCTCTTGCTCCTCCATTGAGAGCATAAACTGAAGTTTCAGGTTGAAGCGCATGCTGATTTTCTTGCAGAAGATCCGACGTTCTGGTCTTGAAGGTATCGTGAAGAGATCAACGAGAGACGGCATTCCGCTTAGACTTTTATCAGCATTAATCATCAGTAATAATATTCATTTAATATGCTTACTAGGCTTGACACAACTGCTCCAGCATGGATTCTGTTCGACATCTTTATCTTCTTACAATTTCATATAGGGACACAATAGAGCTCCAGTAAGTCCTCTTCATCCCTGAGCAAAAGGAAAGAATGAAACGGACAAATTAGTTGAACAACTCGGCTTCTCATAGGATTAGCCTTGTAAGGGTGAATGTAAATGCACTTATGGAGGGCCGTATTGCAGCAAGTTTTCACGACGTTAATAGACGTACCGACCTACCATGAATCTTTCGAAGGAAATATTGGTTGCCATTGTTGTTTTGCATTTTCCGTTATTCCCCATCAAAAAGGTGTAGATCATATACCGTCTTCCGCAATAAATGCTTTGGGATCCAACGTATACTTGGCGGTCAGGCGTTTGGAAAATGAGAGGACTTCAGGATTACGGGCGACGGCAGCGGAATGAGAAAGACAGTTCTGCTCATTGGCATTTGCGTTGTCGCTGGCGATAATTAGCATGTGCGGGTGCTCTCACAATAACCAGGATTTAATAGAAATGAAAAGTATTGTCGCAACTTGCTGTAAGGATGGAGGATAAGGAACTGACGAGATGATAACATCTGATGGGTATCCGGATCTATGGGACCATAAGGAAAAGAGTTGTACTTGGTCGATAAAGAGGATCCCGGCGCAAAGAGTCAAAAATAGTCCAGATAAATTACAAACATGAACGGAGAGAGTCCATGGTGGAAGGCTCACATCCTCTCCATCTATTGAAACTCGAGTCAGTCGGGAGTCCATACTGATCAGGATTGTACCATGACATGCTGCTCGAGAACCTCCCGAGAGAAGAAAGAGGATGGTTGAATGAACCCAATTAGAATGGTCAAAGTCACTGATCTTCTTAGGACTACGTACAATGAAATGAAATTTTGATAAAGAACCATAGTTTCAGGGACTTATTAGGCCCTGTCCTTTTATTTTTTCTTGTCTTTGCGGGGCGTATATAGTTATGGAACACTCAGGCATGTTAACTCATTGCTTATCCATATTGTGGCGCAGTCCGGACATTGCATCTGTAAGTCAACCACGAAGGCAGAGCAATACTAGGGTAAAGCAAGCTCGCGAGCTCCATGGTTTTGCAATAGTCTATGGGTTGCATGGAAGGCTAACAGAGCAGAGGCAACATAGTGCTTATGGATAGCCGCCGTGGATTATGTACAAAGTAAGCAAGCGCCAAATGAATCAAGTACCGCATGAAGAGATAAAACAACATTCTATCACACCCATCCGCAAAATGTTTCTGGGGAACATGTAATCTCTTCATTCACTAGTGTAACATGAGTCCACCTGGGCGGGATATGGAAAGTCACCATAGGTCGCATGACGCTAAATAAAAAGCCATGGTGTAGAATACATATGATCCCGCGAGCTACACGCAATTACTTTATTTTCAAAATATATGTCGTAAACAAAATAAAATAATGTCGTGCAAAATACAAAAAAATGTCGCGTAGAATTGTATAAATTTGTCGTATCAGTAGGTAAAAAGATTTCGCATCCATGTATTAAAACCTGCTAGTCAACAGAAAACACTGTTCCTCCATACGCTTTAACTTACACTCAAGGGCCCCGAAGGACCCAGGAGTTATCCTGGGTAGTCCCGGCGATAACCGGGACGGAGAGACCGGACGAGAAAACCAGCACGCCAGAAGAGACAGGCGGCGGCTGCCAGGACGCCAGACGAGGGAATGGCGGCGGCTGCCAGGACGCCAGACGAGGGAATGGCGGCGGCTGCCAGGACGCCAGACGAGGGAATGGCGGCGGCGGAGGGAAGGAGCGGAAGGGTGTTCAGGAACTCCTCTCTTCCATGGCTCATCAAGCACGGGGTACGATTGGTTAATCTATAAAGGACAGTGGATGTTAGTTGCAATAAATAATTTGGTATTATAGCGATCATACCGGATAAGACCATGGAAGAGAGGGTCGGGATGAAGTTGATGGAGAAAGGAGATTCCTCGGCTGTCCAATATTTATAGGAAATCAAGGAGTAGCAGAAGAAATTCTTTGTGATAAACGATGCTGCAGTATATACAGCGGCAGTTAACTAAGCACATATGAGAATGAGAAACGAAATCTTCGAAATCGCTCAGCTTTAAGCTGTTGGATGCTTCGCTGATCTGTGTTATCAACGTCTCGCTTTCCAAGAGCCTATTGCATTTAACTTTGCCCTTGACCATTGACCAAAACTGCTCAATAGAATTGAGTTCAGGCAAGTATGGTGGAAGATAAGCATATCGATATCCCCGAGACTCGATGTATTCGGAGATATCCTGAGCTGTATGGATAGGTGCATTATCCATTACCAAATAATGGCCCTTCATATGTTCATACTTACCATCTCGTCCATCGTTGCCTTAAAGAAGCTGAGATGATGTACAGTTGCAGTTCCTCTGCTCGCAACTTACAGATTGACCTGTGCTCTTCTTTTCTTGATTGGTGGTTGCGGAAATCTCAAACTACATTGAATGATGCCTGATGCCAAGATTGCGCCCACGATTGTGGTTGTCTTTGGTACTGTAACTACTGCAGGGGTCCCTTTCTTGGAACACGCTATGCTGCATTTCATGTTAATATGGAATGCAGACTCATCAAAGAAAAAACGCAGCTTTTGAAGTCGATGTCGGTCCTATCCCATCTGCATACTCAGTCAAGGCGCTCTTGGATCTTCGCAGCATTATTCCTGTCTATAGGCTGAAACCGAACCATTTTTAATGACAAGTTGTATACGTTTTCATAAATCGATGGAGCGTCATTTTAGATGCTTTGAGACCCTCAAGTCGTTGGAGCAGCTACTCTAGGACTATGGATGGGTCTTCATCAACGCATTCTTTTAGAATGCGCTTATGCTCTTCATTGAGAATACGCGAACGGTCCCCCCGTGTTAGGTTTCTCAAAGATGCTGTCAGGGTCCTTCTTGTACTGTAATGCCTATCGCTGGGCTGAACGAATATGGAGACCTAGCAGCTGACGCACTCAAGATCTTCTCAAACATCCGTTTGAAAAATCTGACCTTGTCTTGGTCAGTTTATGCTGTGTAACTGCGCTTGATCCCAGCTTCTTTCATCCGAATGTCTGTATCCTTTCTCTGGGGAATGTGTGTGGGAGTAAGCTCAGGGTTATCTTTGCACAATATGCTACGTAGATATTCAGTGTGAGAACAAGCGGATTGAAGTGAGTACATTTCCTCATCAATGACATAGTCCATAGGTTCAAGACAGCCATGCTCATCAACGACATGACCTTGGCCATCTTGGTAGAAAATTAGGTTGCCCATTTAGAATGGAAAAATGTATAGAAGAGAAAGCCTTTCTTTGTGCGACATCTTCCGTGTCTGTATGTGACATTCAATTTGTCATCACGCGCAAAAGATATCTGGGCAAAATGCGATTTGTATTTTTGCGATCCTGCGACTTCAGAACTGGCCGAGTGCGACTTCGATTTTGAAAAAGAGTGTATAGTCACTAATACCTATATTCAGGCGCCGATGAGTGTGGTAGGTGGTAGTAGGATAAGCATGAAGGTAAAGGGGGGCAAATGCAGATTTTGTACGAGATCGAGCCTAAGGCGGTGAATCGAAAATACCTTTATCGATATTCGAGCGAGAAATATACAGTACCGGGTATCAGGACTTCTTAGATAATCCAGGTAGTGAGCCGTTTGTTATTGTTCTCTGGAACCTCAATTCAGAATATCAACGGGAAAAGCACATGGTGGGAGAACGTGCGGTGAGTTTCTAAGTGAAACAAGGAGATAATTCATTATCATTGTTTTGGTAAAGACGGGAGGACCAGCTCATTGCCTGATTCCCTTCAGGTCCCTTTCAGGGAATTCCCAATAGGATGATCTCTATGGGGCAATCACATGTAAATATGTCCTGTTGTCCACGTGCTGGCTGTCCGGCTGAGGATTATTTACCACGGAGCAACAATGGAAACCGTTTACGGAATGACCTAAATGGCGAAATGGTGCCACTCCAGGACAAGAGTAAATGGTTTGATAAGCAGGTCCCCTTTGGTCCCTACAGATGGGAAATTTTTCCACGACTTGCTCTTTCAGGTCATTAAGAATAAGTTTCCTTTGCCGCGGAACTGGAGAGTAATTTAAGGAAAACAGGAAAGCTTTTCTTCTTACTCGCAATTTTGTCTACAATCGCGTACATGGGTATACAGAACAGCGGGTGAAGATGGGAGCGCGGGAGATAAAAAGACACCAGTAGTAGAAGAGAAGAGAACGGAGATGAATGATTAGCTGAGAGTACCAAGGTTTGCGGGGCAGTTACATAAGTCGAGCGGCTCTGAGGACCCTTCAGTCCCTACAAGTGGGGGTGGACGGCACCTGCCTCTGGGAAACGGGACGGACGGGATGCCATTTGCAGCACCACACGGGAAAACCGTATTTCGTAAGATTACAGGCCAATCACATTCTTTGCTGGCCAGTAATTTTCGGGAATCCGTTCACCCATCGTGAGAAACAATTCTCTCCACATATCCGTCGGACAAAGTCGGGCTGGAGAATTTTGCCACTTACCTAATAATAATAATAATAACCACTCGAGTTGCTGAGTTCAGCGGTTTAGCTAATGTTGCGCGCACTCTAAACGAATAAACCCATTTAGTTAATTGTCCGAATTTAACTCACATCAACACAAGAGCACATCGTCTTCTCGTTCATCAATTCAGCTCCCGCCACACACCTCCCAATCCCTATGCCTCATTTCCGGGCATGGCAGTGTTCTGATCTGGTTTCTCGCATAATCCCTCCCCCAGCTATCAGTTTGTAAACAGTGCGTTCCCGGCCGTGGAAAACCAGATGGCTATTTTCGGAAATAATGGGGCAAAGTGGAAAAGGGTGCCATGTGATGTGGGGGGAGGGAGGGAGGGAAGGGGGCAATGAAGGGAAAAGGGACAAGCGGGACATTTTTCCCTTCCATTTTTCTTTCAATGAAACACTAGGCATATATTTTTTCTTTCTTCTTTCGCGTAATTATGTCAAAGAGCGCTCTCTTGATCACATCCCCGTCCCACACCATGCCTAGCATCGCTCCACACCAAGAGCAACACCATCACCGCATACCGCCACCACACTATCCTCCATCTCCGCAAACCGTATCCTCTTCTCCATTGTCAACCTACAACAGCACCACCCCAAGGAGGCGTTCAATTCTAGACGCCGCATGGCCTTACAACATGCACTATCATCATCATCGTAACCGTGCTTCTTCACCATCCTCCTCTCCCGGTCACCAATCGAGCTCTGCATCGTGGCCATCGAGGGAACGTCATACAAGTCAAGACGTTCCTGCCTTCTTCAATCTTGAAAAAGTTGTCCACCAATACAGCGAGCAACCAGAGCTTCTTGGCCTCATATTATCCAGCAAAGTTGAAGAAGATCGACGGCGAGCCGAGGAAGCGAAACTGAAACAAAAGGAGATTGATTATCTGTTGCAACAAAGCCATAACAATGTCGATAACCACCCGTCGGGTTTCCGCCACAATCGTGCATCGTGGCGATCCATGGCTTCCGTCGCTGTGGCCGCTTTTACTAACAACAGTAACATCAGCAGTAGCAACAGCAGCAGCAACAACAGTAGCAGCAGCAGTTGTAGCAGTCGAAACAGCGGTGACTGCAATAGTAGCCCGCTGGAGAAAAATAAGCAGCTAAAACCATTTTCCGCGGTTACCAGGAACCTGGGACGAAGCAACAACCCTCTCGGCAGCATTCTTCCGCGGATCCAGTCCCCAGGTTCGATCCGTCGAGATTCCGTGGAAAGCACGTCTGCTGGCTGGAAACAATTGTCGGACCCCTGTCCTCGTCTACGCTATAGCCCAAAACCATTGCCAGCCGACCAACGGAGAAGAAGCATTCAAAATATTGATATGCTTCTGAGCCATTCCCCAAGAACCGCGTCCTCCTCTTTACCGCCCATCTCCATCTCATCTCTTCCGGATACTATTCAGGCACAAGATGACCCAGAAAAGTAAGTTATGATCTCTCTTTGGCTTCCCGCCCTTGCAATAATAACATGTCCTGGTTCATGGAAACCTTGTCATTTAGCCACCCACCTCTCCCTGTTTCCTCGCCCCCTTCATCGCTCGACAGCGACGGCGATACCGAGATGGCTGCATCTTTTCCTGCCGCTGCGAACCATCACGATCACCATCCTCACTTGCCCTTCGATTATCACCATGAACAGCAGATACCAGGAAGCGAGCACGGTCTTCGAAGCCGACGCCCCCCGCCCACATTGGACAAGTTACCAATACCTCCGGTGAGCGCGCCACATCGATTACACCGACCCAGTGCTAGCAAGCGCCGTCGTCGCGAAGTCCAGGCCATCAGCACCATCATCGAGACCCGCGAGTTCCCCTACAATGATGATTATCTTTGGAAGAACAATGGCAACACGGTCCATAAAAAGACAGGCCATCGCAGCATCTACTACAAGTGCTCTAACAGCGCCAAGGCAAGTATCGCAAGATTGGCTTCTTTTTTTTTTTTCCCCGCCTAACGCGCAAAAAAATAAACAGGGATGCCCGGTCAACAAGACTGTCACCTTCAAAGAACATGGGGACTATCTCATCAAATATCGAGGCAAACATCTTGAAGAGTGCAGCCGGATAAAACGTATTGTTGATGTGTAAATACTTACTATTACCATTGCCGAATGGTCATTCTTTTCTTTATGTATATATAATCCATTTATCAAACTTCCCACTATGCCGACCACTTTTCCTCTCCTCCCCATGTAGGCCATGAATATTTGCTATAGAATTCTATTAATAGCGCATTTTCTTTATTTTTTTACATGTATTTTCTAATGTTGTTTAAGTGCTTGTTTCTTCGCCTTCTTCTCTTGGTTACTCTGGAACCAGGTCCTTGCTGGCCGGGAATAGATTTCTTGAGCATGCTTGAGCATGTTCTCGCTCTTGTGGACCTTCATCTCTGCTTCGCGGATAGCACGTTCCTCCTTTTCTTCTTGCAAAATCTCTTGAATTTGAGGCGCCAGCGCATCGACTTTCTTTTTGTATTTCTGAATGGTCTCGGCAGGAATCACTCTGTTCTTCACCTGTGATCCTGCGCTTGCTGATTTGATAGCCATTTTCAACATTTTTCTATCTGCCTCGCCCACCAATGTAACGGATCTATTTCAACCAAACGTGAGTTTTAACATGCAAGCGGGTGGAAGTGGCATACTCTTTCTTTTTTTTTACCTTCCGTTGCGGCCAGCTCTGGCCGTTCTACCCACGCGATGGAGATACTGCGCAAACTGGTTTGGCATGTTGTAGTTGATGACCACATCAATACCTTTGATATCAAGACCACGGGCCGCAAGATCCGTAGCCAACAGGAAATCGACCTTGTGATCACGGAACAGCTCAAGAGCTTCCAGACGTTGTTCCTGAGTCAGGTTTCCGTGTAACTCTGCCGCTGAAAGACCCATCAGACCAAACAGAATCTTCATCTGATGCGCTGCCGCCTTGGATTTGAAAAAGATAATGGTCCTGGATTTGAACGTTCGTCGACAGAGCGCAACGAGAACAGCAGACCGGTCAGCTTCGCGATGAGCTCGAATACGGATAAATTCCTGAACCAGTCGTGTGGCGGCCTGATTTGTACGATCGACAAAGAGACGGACGGGATGGTTCAGGGACATACGAATCAATTGATCAACATTGTCGGTCATGGTGGCTGAGAAAAGCATCGTCTGTCGAGATACGGGACAAGCTTTCACAATCTCTCCCAGTTCATCCGCAAAACCATCTTCGAGCATTCTGTCAACGAGAAAAAAACCGGGAGCGTGAGTACCAACGGTATTTGGAAACATCCCAACTTGTTTCCCTGGTTCTTCCCGTCTTACCGATCGGCTTCATCCATCACCAGAATCTCGCAGGTATCCAAAGCAAAGCCAGCCGAGTTGCGAACGTGATCAATCAGGCGACCAGGTGTGGCAACAACAACGTCCGGCTTTGTCTTGAGTTCGGCTTCCTGACGACGGAGATTGAGACCACCCACACACAAACAGAAGGAAATATCGGTATATGTTGCAAGCTTGGTCGCCACACTGTGCACCTGCGCAGCCAACTCTCGCGTAGGGCAGAGAATAAGAACGCGCGTAGCCGGGGTCTGGCGAGGGCGATATAAGAGACGCTCCAGAATCGGCACAATGAAGGCTGCGGTTTTACCAGAGCCTGTTACTGCACCACCGCAGATATCTTTACCCAGCAGTGCGACAGGAATCGTCCGTGCCTGAATCTCGGTAGGCTTGATGAAACCAACAGATGCTAACCCCTTTAGAATAGGACGTGAAAGGTTCATCGATGTAAATGCATCGTGCTCGCCAGTCTGGCCTTCTTCTTCGGGGGCAAAATATTCACGCTTGCGCTATCATAACCATCCAATTGTCTTAGTCTCTTGGTCACAGGAACCGGCCAACCCTTATCTTTTGTTTTCTTTTACCGCTTCTTCAGCCGCCTTTGCCTGCTCATCATCTTCACTATCGCCTCGGTCTTGATCCTCTTCAATATCGCTTTCAGAGTCTTCGCTGTCCGATTCACTCTCATCTTCGTCATCAAACGCTTTATCTGCAGCACCCCCACCAAATCCATCGTCTGCAGCGTCCTCGTCATCGTCGGCGACGTGTGCGTTCTTTTCATCTTCATCCTCGTTATCCTCTTCCGCCTTTTTCGAAACTATTAATACACTCGAGTTTAATAAACCATACATCGTCCTTTAAAGCACCCCTTTTCTCACCCGCTACCAAGCGTGCATTGGCATTACCTTTCTTGCGCTTCAGCTTATTCTCGAGACGCTTTTTCGCAATCATCTCATCAATGGAAGTTCTGGCCACAGTGTTAGGCTGAATAAAGAAACCAATAGCCATATAAGCACGACTGCTGGTTGATACGACTCCTTTTGTCTTTTCATGCCATCGTATGGCCGCTCTTCTTTCTCGCGTACCTGTTTCTCCTTCAACATGTCGCGCGCGGCTTTGAAATCCCAGGCATGAACAGGTCCTGTAGATCCGCCACCATCAATGGCAAATGAGAATCCGGGATCAAAAGATCCGTCACCAGGTGTGTCGTCTTTCTTGGCTACTGGTGCTGATTGTTTCTTTTTAGTCTTCTTGTCTGCCTTGTCGGTCTTGCGCTTCTTTTTGGCAGGCTCGGGTGTGGATAGCTGCTCTTCTTCCTTTTCCTCAAAGTTTTCTTCCTCCTCCTCGATTCTAAAATTATCGTCATCGTCCTCAATCGTCATTACAAAATCGTCGGCGGCCATGGTGCAGGGAATTAGTTGAAAGCGATCGATAAAGAAACCTTTTGAATCAACTGACAGGCAAAAAAAAAAAAATTTAGGGCAAGATTTTTGCCGTCACATGAATTCTGTCGGCATAAGAGGGTTCGAACGTTTTGGCCTGGCCCACAAAAAAAATAGTCCAGTATCAGGGGAATTCCCACTTGATTTTTCAATTATGAGGGTACCTCTTATTTCCCTCTCTCTCTCGTATGGATCAATCACCTAAGCGGATTGGAGGGTATTTTAGGTGGTGGTAGGTAAGGAAGGTAAGAAAGTGACAGACGCGGTAGGAGCAAAAAGAAATGTCACGTCATCTTTCTAGTATCACCTTCAGTGAAAGGGAGAGCCCATGAGAAAATTCTCACAACCCCTTTTTTGTTTTTCTTTTCCTTTTCTTTCACCTGCCTTACCATCATGTTGAACCGTCCAAACCATGTCATCCAGAACCAACGCCACTTCCAGGCTCCCAGCGCCGTTCCGCTCTGGTTGAAGGGCCGTCGCGACAGACTCTATGCTTTCGTCGTCTTCGGTGCCATCGGTGTCGGCCTTACAGGCTCCCTCTGGGGCACCGTCAAGTATGTCTTTTTGCTCTTCTCCATAAAATACCCTGAATCTCTTTACACCTCCTCTCTCATCTAGGATGGCTAAGGGCGAGAAATAAACCGATCCCGACAGAACAAATCTAACCCAACCCCCGCCCCCCCAGAAAAGCATAAACCGTCTTTACAGAAAGGGAAAAAACAGTCTTGTTTTTATATAAAGATATATAGCACCACGCGATAAGCAACAGAGCTATTATTTTGTCATTCAACCCGTGTGCATTTCTTTTGTATTTTGTTTTTCTCTTTAGTTGAAGAACTTTCTGTTGGGAGAATGGCCAAAGAGGGCAACACGGAGGTGAGGCAACATCTATCGGGAAGAAAAAGACTGTGCGTCTAGTCCTGTGATTGGATCCGATGTGGTTCTCAAGGACACGTACCTGTTCCTTGACGATGTTGAGGCGGGCCTCTAGGGTATTGTCAACAGTAATTTTTCCCTCGTAGCCGCTGAGGATCACACCACCAGCACTACAGTATCGGAGGAAAACGGTGTGATTGTTCAGTAGATGTGCACACATATTGGGTCAATAGGATGGGGGAGGGATGTCTTGGACACATTACGTGGAGGCAGGCAGATAATTGTCGCTGACGGTGACGTTACACTCCGCTTTGAGCGTCTCTTGATATTGCTGGGAGGCACGCTCTGCCGCAAACTGAGCGATTTCCGCATCCGCCTCCCTGCAGCGCACAACAACATCGGTTTCCATGAGAGAATAGAGGCCCTGGAGGATTAGATTCTCTATCAAGGACGCATACTTGTCCTGATCAGCCGAAATTTCATGGATCTTGTGCTGAGACTCCTCAAAAAGCACATCCAAGGCCTGCTGGCGTTCCTGAAGAACTCGCAAACGTGCTTTGTTGATGTGATTGGATTGAGCGCTATATAGAACGACGAAGCCTACTATGAGAACAGTTCTATCGCGTGCGTGCGTGCATGTGCGCCACCCCCCCTCACCCTGATCATGAATCTTGCTTATCGCAAGAGCGCTTACATTCTCTTTTGAACCTCGGCCTGTTTCATCTTGCGCTCAAAAACAGCTTCGATATTGAGCGACTCCTGGCGGACGATCTTGGCCTAGGTACGGCAACCCAAGTTAATACCAGTAGAGGAATCCGAATGTTATCATACCTTTTCAATGTTGAATTCTTCATCGGCCTTTTAATTGAGACGAAGAGGGGTTTGAGTGATTTGATACGAAGCAGAAACGGGGTGGGGAGGAAGGAGCAGAAAAAAGGGTGCTCTTGTGCGTTCGAAGAAGCATGGTATATCGAGTTTCCTTTTACCTTAACCTTGATTTCCCTCGCCTTTTCCAGCGCCTCCTGCTTGATGAAGGCAACCTATAGATACTGGCAAGTAAACAACTAGAGCGAGCATTCCGCAGGTTTCACGTCCTTTGACGTGTAAACGCACCATTTTCTTCATCTCATTGAAGACTTCATCTTCGTTCATGGGTCGTACGGAAGTCATTCTGTCAAGCAATATATGGTACGTTGAGCCATGAGCAGATTTACGTAAACAGCAATGGAGCGCATGGAGTACCTTGGTATCGGTCAGTAAAGAGGGTAAAAGACAAAGAAAAAAAGCTGTCGCGAAACAAGAACGGGCTGCAGGAGGGCTGTTTCAAGTGTAGCTGGAAAACGCCCTTTCCGAGGCGGAGTTTCGTACACCGGGGCCTTGCGTGGCTTTACGATGGACGAACCCCAAGCGCGGCGTGCTTCAAAAAAAAAAAAGAAGACTGGGACCTTAACTGTTGGTATCATATGACACGACATCGCCAGGGCTGACAATGAGAAGACGACGGATAGCATCCCAGACTGCATCAGAAAGGTCTTGGGTTTTTCAATAGATACAAAGAGATCCTTCTATCTTATTTTTTCTCCTTGTTACACACATACGTATAGTACACACTCCACGCAAGGGACAGTAAAGTGATCAGTGATTTTTATTGGCGGAGAGTAGTCGTCCAGTTCAACAAAGTACATTTTGCTGTCAGCTTGTGAAGGCGGTGGAGGGCGTCTGACATTATGAATGCGACACCCGCAGCTGGCAAGTTACGGATCCTATGCCTCCATGGCATGGTGCAGAATGGGTCCGTTTTTCGTAAAAAAACAGCCGTACTTCGCAAGAAGCTGGAAAAGATTGCCGATCTGGGTAAAGAGAAAAAAAAAATAAGGAAATTTCGACAAGACTATAACATGGCCACATTGATAGTATACGTGACCGGTCCTCACCTCATTACCGATCCCAAGTACACCTCCGAAGCACATCGAGAAGCAGCAGCTGATCCAAATGCAAGCGAAGGTATTGTGCTAGTAACCGCGAAGGGAAGTCCTCGTTGCTGATATCTAGTCCAAGAGCTTAAGCCGTACGGATGGTGGTTTCCGACGTCGACGCATCCAAACACGGCCGACGGATTTTACGCAGGCTTCAGAGAATCAATCGACTACGTCAAGGACATTTTGATAAAGGAGGTAAGAAGAAGATAGATGTATCCGTGACGTTACTTTCTCACTTCCGTCCCCATCCCAAAAAAAACGAAGGGGCCCTTTGATGGCGTGTTTGGCTTTTCCCAAGGTAAAGAGAGAGCCCAATGGAGAGAAAGAGAGAGAAGATGACTGACACAAGGGGGAGCAACAGGTGCCTGTCTAGCAGCCGTGTTGGCTGAGTTACTCGAGAATCGTACCTTGGCACCCACATTACTTCCTGAGGACTTTGCTCATCCCGCTTTCCGGTTTGCTATCGTTGCAGCCGGCTTTAAACCCATTTCTCAAGATGCTACCGAATCCCTTTTCAAGGGAAAGATCAATACACCAAGTATCCATCTTGTAGGCGAGGCAGATTCGCTCATTGCACCAGAACGGATGCTTGCTCTCGCAGACGCATTTGCCGATCCTCTGATTTTCCGGCATCCTGGAGGGTAAGTAAGAGAGGTTGACTTACCACCCTTCTTTGGCTCACAACGTCTTTTTTAAAAAAAGTCATCTTGTGCCTACGAATGCGGCCAGCCGAAACGAGGTTTTCGCCTTTGTCTCAAGACATGCTGTTTAACGTCCCCCGCTTTCACCTAATAATAACATAGACCACCCATAGAACTCGATCCAAATACGCCATCCCCCAGAACATAGAACAAACTCTTCATGCTTACTGATATAGTTGGCTCCTTTTTGAAAAAGAGAAATAAAGTAATAAAAAAGAGAGAGTTAGCAAAGAGAAAAGAGGTGTGGGGAAATGGGCGAGGAAGAGGGCAGGAAGGAAAAAGTTTTTTTTCTGCTTCTAATTACAAGTTAGGACATGAGAAACGTGCAAAAGAGCAGTTCAATATACTCTTTGCGTTGATGTGCATGCTGTGTGTGCATGTTGTATGGGTGTATTTGCGTATATGTGTATGTGTATGTGTGTGTGTGTGTGCGTTCGTGCGTGTAGGTGAGTCCGTGTAGGTGCGCATATACATCTGTCTCTTCATTCTAATTGTGTCCGGCAGCGGCTTCAGCAGCCTTCCCTGCTGATGTTGCAGATGCCTCTGCGACAATGTGCTGCTGCTTTAATGGTAATGATGGCGCGATGTAACCAGCGCCCACAATGGGCTTGGCGCCGCGCTCAACGATTTCTGTCTTTACAGGCAACTTGTGGCTGGCCAGGCGAAAGGCTTCCTTGGCAATTTCCTTGCGCATACCGCCAATCTCGAAAATGACGCGGTTGAGCGGGACGCGGCAGGCCCAGTACTCGAAGCTGCCCTTGCCCTTACCCATACGCACTTCGTTGCCCTTCGTCGACACTGGCACATCAGGAAACACGCGCATCCAAAGCTGCGAGCCCTTGACAGTCTTGATCTTACGGCGGAGGGTGTTGTACACCGAAGTCAGCTGTCGACCCGTGAGACGAGCTCCCTCCTTGATGCGTAGACCGTAATCGCCAAATTCAACCGTCGTGCCTTTTGTCGAGCCTCCGATGGGTAGCGGAATCTTGCCCTTTTGCGCCTTTCGGTACTTTGTACGGCGTGGCGAGAAGTTGCTCGCGAAACGAACGGTCGTCAACGACGCACCCGCCGTGAGCGTGTTGCTGGGCATGGCCGGGTTAATCGCACGTCGCGCAAGAATCGAGGTTGCAGACGTGAGAGTCTGCCACAAGTTCCGTTTGTACATTTGGCTGAGCATAGCTAGAAAACCGAGGAAGGGGCCGGGTTAGAAAGGGGAGGAGGGGAGGAAAACGGTGTGTGCGTGTGTGTGCGTGTGCCGCAGAAAGAAAATGATAAACAAAATTCCTCCACTTCAAAGCCAGGATGTGACGGCCAATTACTTTCATTTTATTTTTTTATTTGTTCTTGATCCCACTACTCCTCCGACGCCTTCTCTTGCATGTCCTGTCCATAGATGGTGCGCGCCTATGTTTTATATTTGTCAGACGCTTCAATTGAACAGTATCTTTGCTCCTCACCATTTCCCAAACGTGAACCATGTTGTCTTCCGCCACGCTGGCCAATGACCAGGCCTCGGCAGGATTCCATCCAAAATCAGCGATACCACTGGTGTGGCCCTCGTGCGCAAACTATAGCAACTAACAGTATCAGCTCATACATATTCCCTCCTTGCGCGTGCGTCTGCGTTTACCAGAAGCTCGGCGGGTGGACCATCGGCTGGTCCGCTTTCCTTAACGTCGCCCAGTCGTGCCAGATCCCACACCAATACTTTGCCATCGCTGCCAGCTGAAGCCAGCACAGTCTCATGATGGGGTGACCAGGATACGTGATATACTTCTTCCTTGTGGTGCTCCATGACATGGATTTTGGCTTTGAGATTCCGCATATCCCACAGTGCAACCGTCTTCCAGCGCATCATGGGTGTTTCTCTTAGAAAGATCCTTGCTAATCCAACCGTTTGATTCCTCTAAAATACCTTATCGGATGATCCTGTGGCGAGAACCCACTCGCTTCCCGAGCAAAACGAGACACAGTTAACTTCAGCTGAATGGGCCCACACATTGTGAATCGGCTTTTCAGAACTTGCTTCGCGGGTATCCCAACTACAATAATATGGAACCGTCATTCTACTTCCTCTCTATCGCCCTTTGGATACTTACATCATCAACTGCCGGTCATCTCCGGCTGATGCGAATATAGAATCGTGCTTTGAATTCCACGCAATGCCCTATAATTCAACGTAAGAAAATATCACCACCACCGCGTCTTCTTTCGATTCACCTCTACGCCAGCTGAATGGCCTGCGTATACACGGACAGGATCCAATTCACGATTCTGTTTGGATGCCTGCGCAATATCCCTATGATACTCTCCATCTGTCACAATCAAGACGCTCTTTTGTCTTTTTAGCTTACCATTGACATATTAATCCATCAAACGCGCCGCTCAAGAGATGGCTCGATTGTGTCCCATGTGGATTCCATTCCAAAGCATATCTATTGATGCATCAGTTTCGATGGACGTCGATCGCTCCCTCCGTCGCATGGTCAGATACTTTTTACCCTTCTGCATTATGTCCCTGAAGCCTCAATGCCGGATTGAAAGGCTCGTTCTCTTTGGGGAAGGACTCGTGTGTGGTTCGATCAAAGATGTAGACGTTTCCCGATCGTGACTTTGTGGCGATGATATTTGGATTATCATACTGGTATCGTGCCCGGTTGACCTCGCCTTCATGGACAATTTTCTGGGTAATTTTTATATGTGCGTCATTGTAACCTCCATAGCCGCCGATCTCTAGAAATCGAGAGATAACCGCCAATGACCGAGTTTTAGTATAGGATTGGCGCAAGCAAACACATCGTGTTGTTGGGAAAGAACTAAAGCTAACTGTGTCATTACCGTTCGTATGTTCTTCGTATTTGCGCGTGTCTATTTTGTCGCGATCCGCCGGGAGCTGGACCGCAGCAATTTGTAGGTAGTTTGATTCCTCGTCGTTGGTATGCGTACCCAAGAGCAATCGTTGCGTCTTGTAGCTGCGGTCGGGCCATCTTTGATAATCAAACAATGATGATAACATTAACACTTAATTATCAGGTTCACATTGGCGAGGAATGTCAGTTTCCTGTCTGCGAGTATTTCTCGTTTACCTTTCCACATCAGGGAACCACTGAATAGTCAGACTGGGCCATTCGAGGCCTTGTGTAACGAGGAGATCGTAAAGGAATGGCGTGTTTTTCTTCCATGTCCTATAGTCCTCGGAGAAGTTGTTCAGACTGTCTTGATCTTCGACTTGCATTTCCCGTTTTTTAAAAGATCGGTGGCTGTGAGCACCAAAATGGTTTAAGAGCGACGCGAGATGTCTCTAACGCGAGTAAAAGGGAAGCCGAGATCAAGCGCGAAGCGGGGTCCAAAAATTGCAGGAGATGGGTGTGGAGTTCTCTCTCACTTGGAAGCAAGCCCTGACGATATCATGCGGAAGCAACTTGATCGGGATGAGCATATACAAAATTACCCATATTTGTCTATAGTTCGTTCCCGCTTCGAGCAGCCGAGATGAATAAAGACCACATGCACAGGTAATAATGTCTTCGATGCAATATATATTACGGTATATCTTTGGGGAGTCGCTAAGTGAGGTATAAACCGAGAGCCACCTGGTTTTTTTTACACAGTCATTCCCGATGACCTGGAATGACGATGTGTTCTCTTATGCCAGCTTCCGAGCGGATATGATTGCATACGTGACTTCGTGAAAGAAGGCATCCATCATTGGAGTAGAAGGGAAAAGGCACATAACAGGATTATTATTTTATTAGGGGGTCATTATGGCTATCTCAGAGCCCGCTATCTGCACAGCTGCTATGGTTACTTATGGCAGATTAAATACCTCGGTGCTGCCAGGTGCAAAATTCTCAAATTCGCAATTTCTTTTATTTCCTCTCTCTCACCAAAACTTGATCCTGTTTCCGCTCTTAGGTACTGTTATGCCAATCTTATGCACCATTGTGAGCGATGAATAACCAACGAATGCCACCGTGGTAGGCTGTTTTCGATGTGTTTCAACGCAATAAGAACGCAGCATTGATCGCTGTTGATCACGGTCCTCTGACAAATTGCTCTTTGGTCCTCCCATCTACCTCCCCCCATTTTTATCAAAAGCCGCTCCATGGTGATAAAACTCAAATTGATTTACCTTCGATGAACACAATATAAAAAAAAGGCTGCGGTCCTGGTCTCAGATCTGGGGTTGGGGGTGACTAGGGTTGCTATTATCCGATACAAATGGGGGGTGGGTTCCTGTATTTCTCCCATGTCCCCATCAATGCAAGTACCTCTTAAAAATGAAGTCAGTACAAATACTGCAAAGGACATTCGGATTTGTTGCGAAACTGGCAAGAGTACATTCACGGAGAAAGAGATCGTCGCCGATAAATTATTTCGTGGGTGAATGGGTGTGTACTTAGGTAAGGTCACATGTTGGTGAAGGGAAGGCGGAGGTCGCGGGTTGCTTGGGTGATGGATGCACAAATCGGATGGCCCGACCGTTTCCAATGATCAGTTCATTTTTATAGGCGGCTTCGAACAGGATGAATTTTGGTTCTTTAATTTGAGAGAAGCAAGATCTTTCCCATGTCAGCGCAGTGGAAAGCTTTTGCTCTTCTGCGCGAGACAACGTACAATTGAAATCAGCTGGTTTGAGAACCAAGCAAACATGCATCCCCCGAATCCTGTAATGTGATTAGATCATGAGTTCTAGCCTGTACCCTTTATTGCTGTTTACTGTAGTACTGTACTGGGTATCATGCACCGTGCACCGAGCTCTCTGTACCACCTCAGCTGCCCTTTTTTTTTCTTTTTTTTTAAAAAAAAGGCGCGTATACCTCTTGCTCCTTTCTCCGCTTTCTCTCTCTCTCTCTCTGTTTGTCTTTATATGTCTGGCACTAATATCATCGACCATCCTTATACCTTCGAGCGTGCTCTTCAATCTTCCTCAGACTATAGCAACAGCAACATTAACATACCAACAAAGCTGCAACAAAGGAGTACCGGATACTATTTTACCTGGCTTGTCTTTATGCAAGTGAAATGGGTGCCGTTTGATGCTGCGAACCAGGTTAAGCTGGAACAGACGCTGAGTCTGGGTGGCACGTTTGTGGACATCGAGGATTCGCACTTCCCGGGCGTTAAACGTGTGAGAGCGTTTCCAAAATCGAATTACATTAGTTTCCTCGGAGTGAAGTACCGTTTATCGCGTGTGATGCAACCAGACGCCTGGATCGACACGGCACGTGCTGATCCCTCGTTCACACATCCCCATGACAATGACCCGTCGGTCCTTTCCATACCCGCCCCGCCTGTCTCTTCCCGATCTCCCCCGCCTCCTCTCGCACTGCTACAAGCCGGCCATAGCAATAGTCTCCAGCGTTGCCAATATCGAAGTTCATCACTCTTATCCGCACCACCAAGAGCCGCTCGTTCCACGTCGTATTATCACCCATACTACAACCACCATCACTCCCATCGTCGAAAATCGATGGTTGAATCACCTATTCAGTCACACGTCTCCTGACCTTAGGATAAACACAGACTCTTCCTTGCGTCCGAGTACAACGAGACCCACGTTCTTTGCGTGTGTACATACTTTAGCAATTCTTCTCCATCCCTGGGACTTACTTTTCATGTAAAAATAATATACTGATGCGATTATCGCGAGACAAAAAAAGTGGCAGGTCCGGAAACAATCGTATTTTCAATGGAAGGAAGCAATGATGTATATCTGGCCTACAGACAGACAGACTTTGCTCACAACGTAACACAGGAGATCATACGGATGTACATTAATACCACAGTCATAAACTGTGCCTCTGTTCAGGATTCTCCTCCTCTTTGGAAGTCGTCGGATCGCTAGAACCTGGTTCTGTTCGCTCATTTTCTGGGCTTTCATCCCTTTTGAGAAAGAAAATAGCAGAACACATCAAAAAAGTTTTTTTTATCAGAAAAGTTGGGGCTGCTTAGAGAGAGAGAGCTACGAAAAACTACTGGCCACCGGGGATGTAGACCGGTTTATACGAATGCCCTAAAGACAGCAATGATTATGAATAGCAAAACATATATATATAGGTAAGGAATTCACTCGAGAACGATGCATAAATCACCCTTAATCCCTGATACCAATCCCTGGTTCTGTCACTCATATCCTTGTGCCCCAGAAGGCGCGATAGAGAGAAAAAAAAAGCAAGCGTTGATAAGCCCAAGGACGGTGATTTTTGGATTGCCGAAGCACACGGACATTCCGTCCATCAATGTCCCCTACCCCCCACCCGGAGGTGCTGGCGGCCTTTGTGTGCACCTAAACCAAATGTTCCGTCCACCTCAAGATCAATCCAACTCGACCATTTCGAAAAAAATAGGTGATCGCAGCGAATTTTTATTCCATGCTGGTCATTTGATTTTTGCGGCTTGCCCTCAACTTTCACGATTCTATTTGAGCGAATTCCAAGCATCGCTCCGAAACCAAGGCACCTCGCCTTCAAAGGCCATTGCACGTCAGCTATGTCCTCATTGCGGCCAGCTCTATGTAGCCGGACTCAACACAACCGTCACCCTTGAAACAAAACGCACCTCTCGCGATAAAAATAACAAACCAAGCAACAAGAAGCGGCGGCGTAATGTCTTGGTCTATGAATGCTTAGCATGCCATTATAAAGCACGAATGCCCGGATCAGAACCCACTATTCCAAAAGCCGTCGTTACGACCACCGGGGAAACAGTACGCCCCTCTGATGCTGTTGCCACTACTGCTACCACTGCTACCATCGCTACTGCTACAACCGTCCCAGTAAAATCACTCGGCTCGAAATCGCCATCAACATCAGCCTCCAAATCCGCGCCCTCCTCCCCCTTGTCAGGTAGCAACAAGAAGAAGAAGAAGAAGAACAACTTGCAGGCAATGCTAGCGAGTCGCAAAAGTGGCCAGGGTGACGGATCCTCTACGAATAGTCTGGGATTAGGGGACTTTTTATCTTCGTTATAAAATTACATGAATGCCAGAAATGTACAGTTTTAAAAAAGAGGATGTGGAATAACGAGCTACAAGGGAATCAATAGCACATAAGTTATGAAAACAAGGAAAGATAGATAGGTTATATATACACGCATGCATTGATTTTTTTTTGGTTTTTTTCTGTTTTCTTCTTTTTTCTGTTCTTTTCTTTTTTCTTTTAGCATTCGTTAGAGTGCATAACTGATGCTGGGAGGAGAGAAGAGGGAGCAGATGCATGGAGCACGGTGTGTTACCAATCTCGAGGCTGGGAATTAAGACGAAGATTTGCAACAGATACTAGGTTCAGGAAAATGAGGTGATGTGAAGGGCTGTAAGCGGGTCTGCCGTAATATCGTTATTGCCGAGCCAACGGTGGTAGCTTGTCGTTTGGTATTAAAGTTCTCGTTGTTTCTGCTGTTAAGCGGGGAAAAGTATTAGTAGTATCACTTGATGATGTAACAGGCGGGTCTTGGTTATCGTTCAGCAGCCAGTAAGGATAATCCGTACGCATAGCACCATGCGATGGATTCCGACCCTCCAACCCCTGTTCTTCTTGCTGTAACGGAGGTGGTGGTGGCTCGGGGGAAGGAAGCCTGGAGATCTCATTCCAAGAAGACCGCCTATTCCGTCTTGCCCGCTTGTTTGGCTTGCCGACAACATGTGCTACGGATGTAGTTACCGTATCAGAACAAACATTCTTTAACCTTCCATCGTGCAACAAAATCCACATATCGTTTTACCGGCTGCTTCGTGTTTCTCGCGGAAGTCGCTGAGATATTGCTGGTATTTCTATAAAGAGAGCGAGAAGAATGGTATTAGTATTGTCTCCTACTTTCCTTTCTCAAAAGGATAGATTTTTCTTACCTTGTATTCCTCTGTTTGCTGGTACTGCTCCAAGGCTATCCTGTACTCATCCTTCGCTCTCTGGGCCTGTCGCTCATAAAACTGTTTATCGGCTGCATCGAGGTTCTTCCATTGAACACCGGCAATCTTGGCAAATGCAGGAAAAGATAGATTCTGATCCTTGAGTTCTGTCCGGAGGTTATTGCAAAACATCACATAGGCCGACGGTGGTTTCACAGGTGCATTTTTGTCAGGCGTCGCATGTCTTTGATACCTGCGTTTCCAACACCTGGTAATGTTCTCGCTGGTTACCGTGTCATCTTCTGTGGAAGACATACCGCTACTTTGTGCACCCGAGACCGAACTCACAGATGCATGATGGCTCATAATCACCGGTGGCGGAGGAGGCGTGTTGTCGAGTAACTGGACACGTAAGTTATATTGATCTGCGTACGTGTTCCGTCGAAGAAACAAAATAAGCAAGCGTCTGTGCATAGGATACAATGGAAGACACAAACACATCACTCCCCCCTCTTCTCCCTCTTTGTCTGCTTGTATATATGCGCAAAAGCACGACGCGCATATTAATAAGTAGAATCAAGGAACTTATTTTACCTCCTGGATCGCGTACAATGGAATTGATTATATAAGTCGAGGCTGGATTCTTTTTGCAATTGGCAATGGCCCGTTGAATGAGCTATGAAAGTACAAGACAGAATCAGGAGTAACAAAACGATCCATATAAGTTTGGAATGTCAGAACTGAATGCTCTTCAGGCTCAGGTGCAGAAAGGGGTAAACATACACGTCGATGACCGCGCTTGACTCCCATCTGTTCTAGATCCACTTCAGTGGCCTCGAGCAGCTATTTGACGAAATGAGAAAAGAGTTTATGATAGTGAGGTAGATGTGTTAAGGTAAGGGCACTTAGGGTGAACGAAGACGGTCCCTTATTACTTACCGCCTCTAGCCGGTCGAACCCTTCGTCGATGAACACGCGATAGTATTGCAACAGATTACAGTCTGCCAGAAAACCTTGCACCTGACTCGTACGATCGTGCTGCATACTCTCTTGTTCTTTCCGGCAATCGTTGGTGGCCGATTGTGAGTCAGGCGGTGGCATAATGCGTGGTTGTGGGGGTGCAATGCTTTTCTTTAGTACGGAGCGGTTTATTAACCAAGCTTCCTAGACACCGAGCACGAAATGGATAAGAGAGCGAATGAATTGTGAGTTGTGTCGATCAAGTTTAACCGGATGCATCTGCTGATAGCAGAGTAAAGTAGGCGTTTGGTTTCGTCGCTCGAGAAATGGTTTGAATAAAGGCAGACGTCAACAATGAGATATTAACAACTTGAGCCAAAAAGCGAGGGAGGGGGAAGGTTGCGAACAATATGGAATATATCGCTTCAAAAGTATTCAGTAGTTTAGTAAAATAAAAGGACGAATGAGAAGAGGTCCGTCCAGAGGATCCATACGAATGCTACAGTGCAAGATGGAGTTAGAGAAGAGAAAGGAGGGAAAAAATGTGCGGCTGGGTTAGACTTTGTTAGGGCTGTTGCACTGCCAATATGATTAAAACAAAAAGGGCGTGTGGCCACAGAGCAGTTTGGCTACATAATGAGTACCACCGCTTTGCACTGTGAGAGAGTGTCATCAGAAGCGTCAAAGGGCGTGACCCAGATGTTCGTTCGTCGTACAGCATCCTTTACGCACATCTAACTCGTTAAACCGTTCATGTCCGATGATCAGTACTCTCCAGAATACGTCACCAAAAAACAAAGCTACTCTTTGCTTGCCTGGGATGGTATTCCACGAGCTTCCTGGACCCAGTCCCCTTTGGACACTACGTCGTTACGCTAGGCCTAAATAGCTGGGATTACAGCATAAGGTAGGACTGGGCTATCTCATCTGACTTTCGGGAAAAAAGATCTCATCGCCGGCCAAGCTTGAACACCTGGTTTTGTATCTGATCATTCATCAAAATACGCTCGGTGAATTTGACCCGGTAAATTCAGTAGCAAGATATGGGCATTGATATCCTCAAAAACGAGTATTCTTTAGGAACACATTAGTATGGTCAAACGGAAACCCACCATTGATCTTTAAGGTCCGGAACGCTATTAAATTGTTATACAAGGCTGCAGTGACCGATCCAAGCGCCAATGACCCTGACGTCTAGAGACTGTGTTGCTTTGGAAATTCAAGTTTCTTCTTGGTCAATCTCCCTAGTCTCGTAGAACTCTGGGAAGGCGGGTCTTATAGTCACCCCCCCCAAAAGGACTGTTTCAGGTTTTCTTCAATCAACTTTTAGCCCTGAACACCAGCGTAAATGGCAAACATCGGACTTTGGAAAGGTTTAGTGTTCAGTCAATGTCATCACCAACTCTGTTTTTTTTTTGCTGGTGATCGTCAGTATCCTGATATAATAACTCCTTTGTCAGGAGGTATTTTAGAAAGACTAATATTTGAATGTGTGATCTGCTGGTGTCTCCGGGACTTTTGAGTTCAGATCAGTGCAGGGGCTGTCATACTTTAAGGAACATACTTTGACGCGCATACGATATGCTCCATAGTCACTGTAGGAAAAAGTATGTTATAAAATCTGAAAAATCTATGTATTACCATCGAAATTTCCTACATTGGGGGTCTCCTACATTTTTCATTGACGATACTCTATACCCCGCCGTTATAGAAACTTTCAAACCATGTAATAACAGCAAGGGAAGCGGGATGGGGGCTTTCTATTGTTACAGCCCCTCTTATGACATTGAATATAAGAGATTCCGAAATAATGACCTTCATCCTCTTTTTGAGCTCCATAAAAAAACATAGGAGAAAGTGAAGGAAACGAATGTACAGGTATAGATAACAAATTGTTTATGAATGGAGCAGCGGATAAATGACCAAGAATCTAATATCAGCAGTGCTGAGCGTCGCAGAGATTTCAGTGAATTATCTATAGGTACGAAAAAATACGCAATTTGCTAGGACAGTGGTATGAGACGGTGCTGTATACGCAATCGCCAATGAGCGAACAGAGGTTCATATAGCAAGGCTATCTTACGAGAATATGAGCAACGGAACAGGGGGAAAGCTGATTTTATTAATGCTAGAGTACATTTATAAACTTTCGTAGGATGACAGTAGCTGTAAGCAGTTGTCTGATCTCAATAGATGCAAGATTAGTTCGTTTGTAAATGAGCCACGGCTTTCGGTGCTTCAATTGGGTAGCAGCGATCGCTGGAATATCGTGCACTGACTTTCCAGGAATGCTGCGATCAGACTGAGCGACGTCACTTGGAAACGTGTAAGAGCTGATCTAAACCTATCCATCATCCCTATTCAAGACGTGTGAAATAAAAACGCAACAATCCTCTTCATAAGGTAAATATGCAGGAAAATACGCGAAGGCTTCCACCTGCGTACCTATTGTTCTTTTACAGGCACTGGAAGAAGAACTCTGCCGCATGTAACTTTTTGGTCATTTGGATACATGTCCAACCACTCGACCCACTGACCTCAGTCTCGTTAGAAAAATTACGATTCCAAATACCCCAAGTAGTGGCCAACGCTATATTCTATTGCCGACGGATCTGCAGGTATTCCTCCTTGCACTTTCGAATTCTGAGCCCCTCCGCTACGTTCCATGTCAGTCTTCTCCAGGTCTTCGGCATTCATGGCTTGCCGGGGAATGGGGGAGTGGTTTAATCCTCTAGACATTCCCTGTGTGGCCTGCATAGGATAGCCATTGTGGTACATATTGATCACACAAAGTTCTATGTGAGTTTTCTATTGCTGAAAAGAAAGAAATGAAGAAATAAGACGACGACGTGACATCATGTAAAGGAATGTTTATGTGGAGCATGACTGGGAGAGAAGAACTTTGAGATACGCTTCACAGATCGTTGCTGGGGATGGTAGTTGTGGCGTCACCCTATATATTACCACGTGCAGGCCATCAGGGTGCGTTGTTCGTGGCAGTGCAACCTAGAATTGCCCGTGTGGAGATTTGCATAACTGGACGCCTATACGGAACGGTCGTTGGACTTTATATCTTATGGATTATCCCTTAAAAGGCGGGACGGGAAGAGTATTGGCAACGGCACCGAACAAATGACAGCTCACTTGTTTTTGGGCCAACATTTATTCATGAAAGTCTATGCTTGGCGCATTGCTGTTTACAAAAAACGCCTCTGACCGCAATACAGTGGTCCATAAGTATCGTGTGAGGATGCGCTCGGTATCATTGCAAAGGCCTGCAGCAGAACTGTGGCTCCTTAGCAGTGCCAAAGGCTAACTGACCCGTCGCTTCGAGCAATGTGTGTATGTGTGTGGAAAAGTACACCTGCAGATTTGAGGTTATTGATGAATTCAGGATGGTTGGCTTGCTACGGTCACAATTTTGTCCTCAGCGGAAACAATGTGACCATAGGAGTGGTACTCTCTGCTTCTCGCCAGGTAAGACGTCGAAAATCTAGCTCTTGATATTGTTAATATCGCATTCGTGGCAGTAAAGTTTCGACCATTTCGGGAATGATGAATTCAAGGGTCGATTGCATTAATGAGATACATGTTGGTATTGGCCTCCATAAACGGTTGCTATGGGATCTCGACATCTGCATCGCTAGGAGGCGATCATCACCAGTAACAATAGGTATGTTAGCAAGGGCTCCGGCCTAATGCCCGGACTTCACGTGAATATTAATATGGAGATGGGAAATGCGGACGTAGCGTCAAAAACATGCAGTGCTCGATGGTATTTGCGGTAAGCTTTGGAAAATTTGCTCTCATTGTCGCACATGGACAGTGACCCCATCGCGAGCCATTAGGGAAAGCAGGCTGAATGAGGTAGACATACAGTATGTGATGATCAGACTAATATTGTATATGATTGTATCATTAGTATTGTATATGGTTTTAAACTGGTTATGGGTAATTCGGGCTCTGGGAAGCGGGATTGCAGCAATATGGGCGATGGCGATAGGAATCTCCAGCGGAGAACGTATATAGGTTAAGAGAACCTTACGCGCTTGACGGTGTGAACCAGCTTGTTCGCGTTAAGTCACGTTGCAAGCATTTAGCATCGATCAACACCAGGAGTTGTATCATGGGCTCCTGTAGTGCGTCTCGGCATTTTGGGGGCAGAATTAGCCGACAGCCCATTCTCTAGATGCCTGAATCAATTGCATCGCGTGCTCGGACAGATTAAGCCCAGATAGTATCAAGGCAGATCTGGGAGGTGAATGAAGGCAAGTAGTTTCATGCTGAACCAGTGCGTTTGATGAAATATAAACGATGAACACTTGTATCCCTTAAGAGCTGTTACATGAGCCAAAAAAAGGAATCTTCACGTTTGCCAGGTTGCGCTGAAGAAAAGGAGTTGCAGTAGAACAACATCCCCGGTTAAGTTCAGGTTGGTAATTGTAATGGATGGAATCCGTAATCTGTTGTTGCTGAAGGAATGACGATGCTGATCCGAATTATCTTCATGTCGTGGAAATAGCAGAGAACACAGAATATCTGGTCATTGAAGCGCATGGTTGTCCAATGAAGCGTCAATCACTTTATAACGAGTGATCGTCACGGGAAATCTCCTGGTTGATCTCTGTTAATCACAGTAAAAAGCGACCTTTCACCGTTAATTTCGGTGGAAACATGTTGTTTACGATGGGATCATGGGATACGTTAGTAGTATCACCCAAGTCTATAGCATTATAGCGCATTCAGGTACCTGTAAATATGGTACTCCATCGTTAATAAACAACCAAATCTCTTCATTGATTCCAGAATCGATCCTTCCTTCAACACCAAAGAAATGTTTGCTAAACTAAGTGTAAACAGCAAATTCTTCGCTAGCTTGTTGAATGTGCATCTATATTCCACACCAAAAGTAATAGCATGATGTACGCACCGTTTCAAACTCTAAATATCCATATTACACCATGTGTAAAACCTTTCAATGAGATATCGACATTACTTTTACAGTGCTGTATCCAGTGAAAGGAGTGAGGACATTGATAGCAAGGAATAGAGACTCACGACAATACAGATTGCACACTCACGCATGAGACCCATTCGGTGTCCATGAACGAGTGCTGGGAATGACCATCACGAGTGGAAGAAGCGTCTATAAATTTAAGTTGACAATGCATAGACTAGTCAACCCCTTCCTGAATTAAATACGGTGGTATTTCTCGAGTTAAGTGCACATCCTATATAGAATAGAACCACTGGATGTAGAGTAAAGGATACTAAGTTTGAACAAAGTCATGCCATTGGCACCTTTTAAGGCCAATAACGAGGCATCTATTTGTTTTCTCTCCGTGCTCATCATCTCCAGAAGTCCGTACGATAATTAGTCAACCACGATGTGTCAAAAATATAGCGCACTTGCCTATGTAGAGACTATTTGGCTTTCTTTATGCGTCTTATGGAATTCGCTCTATCAATATATTTATGGGATGATTTGAATTTTTCTTACTGAATTTGGTGAGATAACATAAGCCGGACCTGAGCATCTGGGAAGAGCGATGGTAGCGGGACGAAACAAAAGCTTAATTCTGATTGATCGCACTCGCTGCTCCTTACTGTTTTCCCTTTCGGCGTACTGTACTCCCTTGCTTCCTCAGTAGTTCCTCACCAGACTTCATTTTCGCTGTTCCTGGGCATCTACTGTCCTCCTTCTTTCGTATTCGTCATGCATCATCTCACATTTCTCCTAAGTTCACGCGCTATCTGACAGTTGAACAACACGGTATCGACAACGCAACTGACAGAATAAAACAGTCTCGACATGACGCTGTTGTCACCCAGTAGCCGTAGAGCGTTTTTTCTTTAAAGGATAAACTTCATGGATGCTCTATTGCAGTCTGCAAGATGCTGTTACTGCAGCCATGATGTTTTCCCCGCGAATATTACATAATACACCGGCAACCAGCATAGCTACGAGACATGAGCATTGGCAACATGAATACCCTTCTTGTTCACCTGGCCTTAGCACGACCTCTATTTCTTTTGCTCAAACTTCTTCCTCTTTTTTCTTCCTTCTTTTCCATCCTCCATCTTCTTTTTTATTTGTATTATGAATACACCAACGCCCACAATTTATTCCAACTATCCCACTCAGTATCAGCCTTATCACCCACCATGCTTCAGTTATACCGATTTGCTTTCCTCGCAAATACCATCCGGGTTTTACAATTCTGCTGCTGCCTTCGAAGCAGAAGGTCGTCGCCATAAAGGATCCGATGTTGTACAGAATGGTGCATTGATGCAGAATCCGGGCGCCCAATGCGCTGGTATCATGACAAACATGTCGCCATCTGCAGCAATTGCAGGTGTTTTTTATCGAGAATCTACTGTCTCCATTGCACCAGAGAGTACGTTGCCTCCTCCTCCTTCTCCTCCCGCTGTTCCGATATTCCCATTCTATGCTAGCTGTCCAAGTCGAAATATCATCAACTCTTCACCCGATCTGGGCCCGGGCCATGCACGCACCGCAGTGCACCCGCAATCACCAATTATGACTCGCTCCCTAGCGGATCAGAGGCAGCTCTATCCTCCGGAGCAAACAAATGTTGCATCTATAATGGGATACGAGGACCGCTGCGATCTTCTTCCGCCCGCAACTTCGCCATTAAAACTGGATGGAAGGCTTACTCATACGCGATTAGACGGGGCACATGTTCACCAGAGTATTCGCTCACAGAAGGAGATCCCCCCCTTTCATCACCAAACTAATGTCATCGACCCCACCACAAGTCACTTTGCCTCCTCTAGGCCCGTCACTCCTGTTTCGCCCCTCATGCTATTGTCCCTCGATTCTCAGGATACTACCACGTGGGACGATCCAATGGAAATGCCTCAGCACCACTCTTACTTCCATGATGGGAGCCCCGGTTTTACTGCTGATTTAAACGTAGTACCAAACCCATGGACAACTCCATATGCTAGCAGAGATGCGGCCGAACTCACGGAAAAATTAAGCACTCCTGAGTCGACAAACTGTCATCCTCCTCTATCCGCACTATCAAAGAAAAGCCGATCTCGTGGGCGCCGCGTGTCAAACATACCCACACAAGGCGTCCGCATGTTCACTTGTCATGCCGACGGATGCGGGAAGGTCTTCAAGCGATCAGAACATCTCAAGCGCCACGTCCGCTCCATCCACACACTTGAAAAACGTGAGACCTACACCTATTTCTCTTATTTTTTTACTGATCTGCGAAACAACTGTTTAGCCTTTGAATGTCCCTACCAAAACTGTCAAAAACGCTTCTCTCGCTCAGACAACCTCAATCAGCATATTCGTATCCATCGTCATAGCAACGCAGTTGTCACGAAGGAAAAATTAAATGCAAAAAAAAGTCAAGAAACTAAAACAACCACATCAATCGAAACGTCTTCAGCCGCTGCAATTACACTTTCATTAAGCCAACGTCAGGACAAGCATTCTTTCTCACATTATTACAGCCTTTAGTTATCGTATCATATGCGTTTTTCACTCTTTCTTTTCCGTTACTCTTATTACATACACGTACACAAATAGGTTCAGACTTTCTAAGCCTCCTGATTATACTTTTTTCTGCTCTTCTGTGAAAGTCGTCCTTTCCATCTATATGTCGCAACCATCTTTACTAAAAATAAATTAGTTCTTTATCTTTCTCGGTACGCATTCAACCCAATAGCGATAATCACCAATGCCTTTCCCGGCATTTTTATCTTCGGGGGTTGCGGCTTGGGAATAGGACAAACATGATACCGGTTATGCTCTGCATAAGAGGCATTGGCGGTCTGACTATCGGAGTCGAGTCGAGTCGACAAGAAAAAATAAAAAATAAAAAGAACAAGGCGCACGTTGTGTTTTACCCACCAAAAGAAAAAAAAATGGCACCGAAAGATCATGTCGAACCTAACAAGACAGAAGTCCGAGGATTGCTCTTTGGTGCAGTGTCTGCCTTTGGCTTCGGCATTGCAGGTGCGATCTGGCATACTAAACGGAAACAAGCGAAAGAAGTAGCAACAGCAGCAGCAGCAGCAGCGGCGGAGCCCAGCATGACCCCAACTTCAATGACGAATGTCAGAGGCAGCCCGATACCAGTCCAGCAACCCGGAGCACTAGCAACCGCATACACCCCACCAAAAATGACGCCTGAAGAATACGCGATTGCCAAGAAAGACGCACGATTTTTTGCATTCAAAGCATTGGGCTACGGCACGTTGCTGGCCCTGGGCGGCGCGGGCGTTTTGGCTGCTGGTATCGGCTATTGGCTCGATGTCCGGAACGTAAGTAGAATGGGACAAACGCGTAATGCAGTTCATGATTGTGGTTTGATTGGAAGGGAAAGTTGTTGGCACGGCTGACTGTTTTGTCATCGCTATAGTTTAAGGAGTTTTCAGACAAGTTACACGAAATCATACCCAGGCAAACCTCCCGGTTACGACGTATGCTTGGCGGGTCTGAGCTTGTCATGAAACCTGAGGAGGAGGAAGAGCTCGCTACTGCCTTCAATTCCGATGAATAAGAAATGCATTCGCGTCATTTTATATATAATATTGTAAATAAATAGAACAGACTCCTTTAGACGGCGGTTTGCAACAAACATGTCAGTTGCATTTTATCCAGGAACGCAGAAAGAAAGGTTGGCAAATCCATATCTAATAAGCGCACGTCGGCTTCTGCTTTCCTTTGATCCTTTTTCCTTACATACGCATCTCGTATTCATAAATCAAGCAGCTATTTCCAAGGTACTGGGGGTACTTGCCGCTGATGTGGGGTAGTTGTTAATGAAGCTGTGGACTAAACCGTTGATGAGGAAACGTATCCTTGTGTTTCCTTCTCTGTGGAAATTACGAGTATCCTTGGTCAGGATTATTACCTTTATTCTCTGAAGGATTGCAAGAGAGTCGATTCAATAAAAAACCATTCTTCTGCAATTTCATTCGGTGTGATATATGTGTGTGTCGGAGGTAGGTAGGCAACGTTTGCTCTCAATCCTCCATCGTAGAATACGTCAAAGACGATTGGAGGACGATACTTGTAACCCAGCTAGATTTTAACATCTTTTGACTGTGCATTTTTGTCTCTTCCACACCCCTCTCGACTTTTATGGACAAAGCAAAGCGACCTTTGGAAAGTCCCGCTCCTACGAGCGGACGTGACAAACGCCGAGGTAAACGGTGGAGATCTATCGCGTTTGATCAGATCCTAACATTTTCTTCGATTCGTGCACCGACAGCAAAACAGAAAGACGTTCGACAAATAGGCCGACCTCGCAATATTTTGGGTTCGTAGTTCACATCCATGCAATAGCGGTTGAGAAAAAGAAATCCCACTTAACCGTGCCCGCGCATTGATTGATAGATCAGAACGCCCCGAAAGTAGGCGGTATCGTGGATCCGGAACAATATGTACATGCACGTATCGCTGAGATTCGCGCCATGCAATCGGCGATCAAAAGTGCCAGGTAGACAGAACGTGACACGCTATCGAGGATCTATATTGCCTTGCTCGGGCAGTTTATCTCTTATGTTGGATACGGCTGGCTAATAAAAGAGGACGTAATAGCAATGCATTGACATGCTTGACAATGCAAGCTTTACCACGAGATAGGCGACGCCGCGCTGCCAGTCATGACTTGAACCGACTTCCAGCTCATCTGCGGGAGCGTGCTGCACGAGAAGTAATTGAACGCCACACCATTCATGATAGAGAAAAGTGCGAGACTGAATCCGATTTTCTATTTTCTCGATAGCGAGCAGAGGCACCGCCTGCTAAACGAAAGATCAAGAAAGGAAAACGAAAAGCAAAGACGGATAACTTGGTCAAAGAGTATCTCCGGCGGCAGAGTACGTGCTTTGTTTTTATTTGTTCATTCATTGTCATATATACACTGCTCATTGTGCATCGACCTGGTTCTCTAGAGGAAAACAAGTGGTTAGAAACACACATGTGGCACACGAAGCGAATGAAAATGTCCAATATCTGGGGCTATCGTCTTGTAAGCAAAGATGGGTGTTGAAATTTTCGAGATACGGCAATTCATCCAATATATTCTAGGCTGCCCATCCTAATATCAAATCAGCCAGATCCATCTATCGAGCATTCCAGCACACTGTTGTGGCACATGATGCCTCCTACATAGGATGTCTGGAAATTACTGGCAGACAAGATGCCATCGTGACGGTCGTCAACCATCTGAGCGATGTGTCCTTTCCTTCTGTTGGAAGCGAGCGGTAAAGTGTTCAGACAGAGGGTTGGGGAAGTGCATAAAGAAGATAGGGTTCATTATAGAAATAGTTACATCAAGGGCAACCGCATCGGACACACTTATTTGTACGAATACGATGGATGTCCAGCAAAGTGCATTTGTCCGGCGACATTCTTGTGGAAGGCAGCTGCAGATATGAGCAACGATGACCGCAAGATGTGGATTTGGATTCACCCATCCGCATTTGACGAAGCTCTCAAAGCGTTTGAGAGCGCCCGAGCAGCATTACCAGAAGGTATGTAAGCGAAAGATAATGGTGAACACGCTGACTCGCTTATAAACGCACGCGAGTAGCAGACGTCGTATTGACGGACCTAAGGGATCAGCTATCTATGATCGATTTATCTGGTGCGAAGTCAACGTCGTTGCTGCAAGCGATCTTGAAGCCTATTGAGGAAAGTAGTCACATTGACGAGGAATCTTCGGCAACGGCAACAGGTGGTCAGGTTTGGAGAAAGCTCAGTGGTCTACGTTCTTCTGGCTCTCTACCTCCAGGATCGGTCATTGGCCTCACAGTGCAGGACCCAAGACTTAGGTAAGTAGTCTAAAGGACGGGCATTCTACAAGCGGCATACCCGTTCTTGCGATAATGAATGCTTGCATAGTTTCCCTCAGAAATTGCCACGAACTCCTAATATCGAATCGGATGAAGCAAGACACCAACTTGAAGAACTTATTACTCATCAATGGCCACTCGATGTCACTTACTCAGATATCTGGGATGATCAGAAGCGTCAGAATGCCCAAAGTGAGATGCAGAGTGAACATGCCCTCAACAAAAGGCGAGAAAAGGTATAAAAATACATTCGCTGCTGCAATGACCACGCTCTCAACGTATATCCTGTCTTGATAAAGCTCTTATTACCTGGTACAAAACTCGATTTCATGCCGGAGGACGCCAAAGTCCCTGTTTTACTCGTGCAGCGTGGATCGGCAGATACGCAACAGCAAATCAGTAATCGTCGGGAGAAGCATCATTCATCATGTACTCAAGAGTTACTCTCTGGCTGGCGGCTTATTGTACCTCGGGGATGGGGATTACCTTTCTGGAAGTCGATGGTTTTTGCTGGGGCGCGGCCAGCAGGTTTGCAAGATGTGCATGCCATGCATTTTGAGAGCAAGCAGCCGTATTTTCCGTACGATCTTGTCGGTACCCGCGCTTGGGATAGCGTGACAAATGCCATGAAGAATGAGGCGGAGAACACATGGAAGCGCAAACCTCCTGCAAAGCGGCTTAACTATGCAAAACTTAACGTTGACCGCCCCTTTGATCCTGCATTTGACGTTCTCACAAATACGAAAATGTCAGCAGTAATTTCAGACGAACATCAAGAAATGGAAGGAAAGGAAGTGTCTCCCTCTCATGCACGACCCGGTTTCTATTTACTACACAGTGAAAAGGCAATCTCAGCTGCATTGGATCATGGAGAGAACGACCAAGCAGTAGCAACAGTGCGAACTTATTTCAAAGATATGTACGCTAAGCGCAAAATCACGCTTTCGTTTGATTCCTTAAGCTTGAGCAATGCGCTCATTGCGGTTCGCGTTGAGTATATGGATCGCGGTCGACCTCAACCGAATGCAATGATATACTTGATGAACGATGAAGAACAATATAAACAATCCACTCACTATATCCTAAACCGACGTTCTGATTTTAAGAACAAGAAGATGGTAATGAATACTTATCCTGAGAGCGAAGACGAGCACGCGGACCTCGACGATGCGACTGATACTATGGATGTGGACAAGGCAAGTTCGTATCATTGTTCTTAACGTAATGGATTTTAACCTTACCCAAAGCATAAGGCCAAATTCCCGCCAGCTGCTGATATCATTGGCCATCTGACGACAGGCGGATTCTCTTTCAGCGCAGGACATGGTTTCGGGTTGGGTGCATGCTCTGTGGAAGGTGTTCGACGACTGCAAGCTCTTGATAAATCGTAAGTGCAAGCAACAAAAGACGCTGACGTAGGGGTTCTAAAAGCGCTTTCTTGAAACGCACAGACAAGAGCGAAAGATGAAGATGATGGTGCTTGTCCGAAATACAAAAGGACTTCGATGCAGACCGGCGCAGCTTTATTTGGTTCCCTAAGTGCTGTCAGTAAATGGCAATTCCCTCGCATCTTGCACTGTAAATAAACACTGTTGAATCTTTGATGGTTGCATGTGTATGGGACGAACGAAGATTTGATGTATTTTAAAGCAAGGTTTGGAAGTCAATCATTGTCAGTTGGTCGTCCTGGAGGCGTTTCCAGGTTTGAATACTTGAGCCCCAATCGACGATTTCCCAAACTCTCGCCCGCCTTGGTCAGCCCAAATGACCTGCGCCATAACCACCGACACCAAGACCACCGCCATAGCAGAGCTGGATACCTTCGCGCTCGAGACAATAATCATTTACATGATCATGACCACTACACGCACAAAACAAAATGCCGCTCAGATGATCTGTCAAAACTAATGAACTGAGGGGAGAACATGCTGCGTTTCCGCATTCTTACCATCCAATAGCTCTGATGTCTCCGGCTGACACAGAGAGTTGAATGAGGGAGGGGAAGACATAAGTGATCTCTGTGCCTCATTTTTTCAGCTGACTTGGTGTTAGAGAATTTACCTGTCTTGAGAGCCTCAAGCACCTGAGTAGCATTTTTTCTCGGACTGCTCACATGCTCGCGCTCATCGCCCAGTTTTGGATAGGGTCCCTTCCCTTCTGAGCTATGATACTCCCTAAGAACGCATCCGGGGGAGTGTTGGTGATGACAAGGAATTGTAGTGTGCTTTTCCTTACCAAATAGGAATGTGAAAGAATGCTATGGCATTTGGCCTTGCGCCGTCTTTATCCGAGAAAGACGCTGATATGGTTTGAAGCCAATCCAACTGGTCTTGTTTTATATAGTCGTACTCGGATTTCGCATTGTCTATGTAGGATCCTGAATCGAGAAAGTATATAGTGAAAAGATGATCCCTATATAGTACGTCGAATGAGACTCTTTTGCGTCTTCATTTTTTATCTTGTTTTCCGCATGGTCAAAGCAAATACCCTTTTTCTGTCTGATTCGACATGACCTTTAGTACGTAGTTTCCGAAGCCAGAGACGGTCAAGGGCCCCCGTTGGATGAGCGAATAGGGCATCCTTTCCATGACGGTGAGCAGCTCCTCACGGGAAAGGTCGTTTTCATCATCATGATTTCCAAAAATAGCTGCCTTATCAATGGGCTCGTTAATACCGCTTATATCGAGCAATATGTAGCGCGTGACCAATGTGTATATGCATAACATATACCGTGTATGCATGTATGCATACATGCCAAGGACTCACCCACGGGATATTTCGATCAATAGCAGGGGCAGCAAACTTGAATGTAGCAGCACGGGCATCTGAAACAACGCCTAATACTCTTGCTCTCAGATCATACTTACTTAAAGCATGGGCACATACGCATTTTCTTTTTCTTTTTTTTTTTTTACCTCCACCATCGACATTGTCGCCACTGAACACAACGAGATCTGCAACATGAACAAAGAAAGTGAACAAGTTGTCCTAATCGCTTTACTCACCCATAAATCAAAGCATATTACAACTCACCAGGTTTCTCCAAATCAAGAAGTTTTTCCATCATTTCTATGGTAGTTTGATCTCCTCGACAATCCATCTATATATAGATACAGTAACAGATGTTTCATCTCCCAATGTTCAACCACATGGCGTTCGCAGCAGCTCACACTTACGCCTACAGCAATATCACGACAGACACCGATCTCATTAGTAAAATGAAGATCGGCTAGCTGTAGGATCTTGAATTTCCCATTTGGCTTGAATATCAACGGTTTCATAGTTGGGAAGACTGGAGCGATATCATACATATTAATATAAAGGGAGAGAGAGAAAGATCGACAAAAATTTCAAGAACTCTATCCTCTCCCCGCCCCCTTTGACATCCTTGGCGAAAACTTCCACCTACCTGGATAGCCACGCCGATATAGCAAATACGTTGCCTCACCAAAACCAGTCTGACCATCGTCATTCGCATTCAAATTGACTGGAATGCGAGTCCACCCGAAGGGTGTAACTGTAGGAGGTCCGTATTCGATGGCCAATTCTTGAATGGGCTCGTCCTCATTGCTTTCAGCTGCTGTTTTGTACCACAGATGAATGGACGCTCCGCGGAAGGTGGCTGCATTGAGGTCAACATCTACTTTGGTATAGCCCTCAGGGATTGATTGGTCGTTGAGCACAACCACGACACTGCATCAAAAGACAGTGTGTATGCGTATGCGTGCTATTAGGGAGGGTATCCATGTTTTGTATTTTTTGATAAACATACTCACTCGCGCACGGGTGGTTCGCCCTTGATGCGTTGATAGAAGAGGTAGACACGAAACCCGACAATTACGCCTTCGTTGACATCCTTTTCCACACGGTCCCATCCCTGATGATTGCTGCATATTAGCATTTCTTTTTCTTTGGTTTGCGTTTATCTTTCTCTCACTGATCCTTGTTTACCTCCATGTAACAGTCATCCGTGAAGCATTGTCGAGCCGATATAGCGGTGATGGGATCTAGAAATGTATAGATACCATTAATAAGCATGCGGTTCATGGGCCTTGTTCAAAATATACATACCTTTCGGTCCTTCTTGTGCAATAAACATATAAACTGGCTCGCCGTGAACGCCTTTGTTTAAATCTACAGGAATTCTTGTGTATTCTGCCGATACAACAGGATGCGAGCCGCGCTTCACAACGATGGATGTGATGGGATTGGGCGATATAGCTGTGCTGGTTGTATATTGGAGATAGAGAGCTGCTTCCGTTTCGTCCATGGTGCCCTCATTCAAGTTCACGTCGAGGCGCACCCAACCAGCCCCCAGCGGCTTCTGCTCTGGGCCGATCCAAACAGAGGTAATGGGAGGAGACCGAGGATCATCTTTGATGTCCAAATAAATGGAAGGCAGATCTTTCGCGCCCTGATTCAGATTGACGGGAATCCGCCGATAACCAGGATAAGTAGCACATGCATACGTAACGGCATCGCAGACAACCAATTTAAGATCGGTGATATAGGCATGACTTGAAGAGACAAGCACAGCGAGGAGGACGAAGACAAATACAACTTGTCGCAATGCGAAATAATCCATTGTAGCCTCTTACACTATCCGTGTCTCTCGCTACTGGGGTGTGTGCTACGCGATTCTTCAGCGCGTGGCAACGAAAATGGGCACTCAGACAATGTGCGGTAACACAAAGATGCATGAACGAATAAGATACGGGCTTATTTTTTTTTTACTGGACATCCCACCCCCGAAAATCCATAGTTTCTCCTAGATTTCATTTTTCTAAACATCCTTCTCCTCAACAAAATAAGATATTGCATAGCAACAATAACAACACTGTAATGTTAGACCATATGGCAAATGGCGGGGGTGGTGGGCGCGGTCTGTTCATCTGCTGCACATCATGCATCAGTAGACATATCTCAACGACCAACTCCTTTTATCCTAAGTTTCGGAACATCGCTGCATGCGTCATACCACCTCATCTACGTACAATAACGAGGCTCCTAGATAAAGAAATTAGCCTTTTACGTGGGAGAAAGGTCGGGAGGGGGTAGGAGTGGAAGGCGCGATGTGGTCATAAATGGTAACAAAGCGAAATATTAGATTGGCTATTTTTAATTGAAGGAGTAAAAAACATGTTCTCTGTTTCGTATAAAAAAGCGCACATAGGATCGCATTACCAGGATCTTCCACTATCCTCTTTCTCGCCATATCTCCTCCTACAGTACCATGGAACCTAGCCGAACCTTGTCTCTCCTTCCCTTGACTGTCTTCTTGGTCTTGCTGCTTGCAAGTGCCGGACAAGAAGCCAATGTGTATGCATCACCAGTACCTGATCCGGCCAACTGTGTTGTGGAGAGCTCGGACGCCTACCGTGGGTCGCCTTTCTGCGGTTAAGCTGGATGCCAGTGAACGTCGATCTTCGACCGCTTTCGCTCTTGCGCTCGCATTCTTTATGCCCATCATGGCCCTTACTTTCTTTACTGTATACTTATATAAAAGCTGTTATCCATAACTTTTTCTTCTTGAACATAAAACGTGTCAACCCAATTGATGCGGCTTCCAATAGTTATCGACTGCACCTTTCATTGCTATGACTAAAAATTGGACCCCCCCTTTTGTTCGGCCTTCCGCCTTCCTTTTGTCCCAATTTTTAAGCTCTCCTTCATTCCAATTATTGCTCCTCACCCAGCAATAGTAGCACTTGGTGTCTAGTTTGATCCAGTCTAGTTTTTTTTTTTTTCCTTACCTGAACGCGAAAGGAGACGACTTCGGGAGACGGTTCTTCCGGTACATATCCCAGTCACGCGACCGTGTTTGTTTTAATAATAGCATACAGCACACGCGCGTCGGCCTGATTTCTTTTTCCCTACCTCTTCCCTTTCCTATCAAACTATGTCAAGTCTTACTCGCCCTGCTTTGTTGTCCACACGCTACGTCCGAGTAAGAAACCGATCTCTCCTCGCATTAGCGTCGCTCATCTCACCTTCCTTCTTCTAGGCGTTCTCATCGACCGCCAACCGTGCTTACTGTACGACGCTTACCCCGTTCCTTTCTCCTCTCAGCAAAACAAGCACTGACCTGAGGAACTTTTGATTATGTCCATGTAGTGAACAAAATCCAGCTTATCGGTCGTATTGGTGCCGACCCTGTCGTCACTGAGTTTAAGGAGGGCAAGAATGTCGTCAACTACACTGTGGCAACGTCAGAAACACGACCGGATGCTGAAGGTACAAGAGACAGGCAAACAGTTCCTTTTTTTCTACGTGCGCGCTCAATTTTTTTTTTTTTTGGAAACCATTCACCAGGCAATATTATCAGACGCACACAGTGGCACCGTATTACTTCATGGAACTCTGCTGACTGGCTTCCTGCCAAGTTTAAGAAGGGGTAAACGCATTAACAACAGCCCACGGATGAACCGTCCCTTTGCTTACTTGCGTTACAGCGATCTTGTGTATGTTGAGGGCATACTCCGCTACACCGACTTTACGGATAAAGAGGGCATTTTGCGTACGAAAGCAGAGATTACCCAATGTAAGTGGACACCTAGGCTGGACTTGGTTCATGCAATGGGTAGAAGGGGCTATCTATGTCCGTGAGTTGCAGTACTCACCTATTTTTAATGGCGCAGCATCCGCCAAGCTCCTGAACCCTTCCCGCCAGCATGATGAAGACGAAGGAGAGAACTGAACGGAATAATATATCGTTTTCATTACATTATGAGATGCATGATTTATCCTTTCCTTCGTACAAATTTGCAAAGTGCTTCTATGACAATGGTTATCTTATAGAAGAACCTGGGTCGGTGTAGGGCGCTTGGTCTTTTTGGCAAAAATAGTGTAGAATACAGCATTTGCCCATTGTGTCTCTATCTTCGCTCCTTGTCAAAATGATGGATTAGGCACGTCCTTTTTTTTTGGAGAGAGAGGGACAAGGAGCAAGTCACGGTATACATTAATTCAAGCGGCGCATTGCCCCGCCCTGCCCCACCCCGCTCCGCCTGCACTCCCCCCCCCCAGGCGCGGCCCAAATACAATTGAGGCCCGTCACGATTTGTATATATTCGAAACTTCTCTTCAATTTTCCGGAAAACCCTCCCACACACATACACACACGCCACTCAAAAAAATACTTGGCTTTATAACAATGCTGTCCACATTCCGCACCGCCGCCGTCCGATCTGTCCGGCAATCTTCAGCTGTCACCGCGGCTTATAGACAAGCTGTGCCAGCCGCCATGGCAGCTCGCCGCTTATATGCTACCGAGAATGGCGCTGACAAGAAGACTGAGGCTGCTACTGAAGAAGAGAAGAAGGCGCAAGAGTCCGAAGCGGCTGCTGGTGCATCTTCTGAGAAGGACGATATGACCAAGTTGCTTGCAGAGAAGGACAAGAAGATTGCTGAACTGCAGGTAAAGAAGAATAAAATAAAGGGAATGTGGCAAGTTGAACATTGTCTTATTTTATATAAAAGGATGCGTACATCCGCTGCCTGGCCGACCAAGAGAACCTCCGTGAGCGTACTCGCAAGGAGATTGCGGCCGCCCATGAGTTTGCCATCCAAAAGTTCGCCAAGGACTTGCTGGACACGGTGGACATTCTGAACATGGCCCTGACGGCTGTACCGAACGACCTCCGCACCAAGGAGGCTGCTATTGCGTCCGAGCTGGCCAAGGACTCGGCCAAACTCGCAGACCACATCTCGAACCTCTACACCGGTGTCTCGATGACCGAGACCGAACTCGTCAAGACCCTCAAGCGCCATGGTGTCGAGCAGGACAACCCAGAAGGCCACGTCTTCAATCCCAACAAGCACCAGGCCCTCTTCCAGACCCCCATGCCGGACAAGGAGGCCGGTACGATCTTCGTGGTCCAAAAGATGGGCTATACCCTCAAGGGTCGAGTCCTTCGTCCTGCCCAAGTCGGTGTTGTTGCTGACACCCAGTAAAAAAAAAAGAACCCAAAGGGAAAAAAAAAGAAATGTACATAGATGATTCGCTCTCGCTTTTTCAAATAATATCCTCTCCCAACATGCACACCCCCCCTCTCTCTCTCTCTTTACTACTTCCATACACTTGTATTGCACAAAGATATATGCATCCCATTCTCTTTCTTCTACATGTTCTATTCCGTATAAACAATATAGAAAACGCAATCAGTTGATACATCACTCCTAATGTGGTGGTTTTCCTCCCATTGTTGGAGAGTGAGGTGGTACAGGAGGGGTGCTCGAAGGTGGCTCTCGCCAGCTTGACGCAGGATTCATCTCGTATGCTTCTCGTGCACCTGCCACCTGTTGACCTGTCATCGGCATCGGCGGCTGTCCCGGCCCGGCTGGGCCAGGTGTGTACGTGGGCGGAGGCGCCATGGGTGTACCATTGTATGCAGCAGGATCAACCCAGCCCTGTGGTATAGGATGTGGAGGAGGTGGTGGATAATAAGGTTGGGGCTGTGCATTCGAGACGGTGGTGATTACATAGCCATCCTTGTTGCCCAGCGAACGGTATCCGCGTCCGTAGCCAAAGCAACCATAGAACAGGCAGCGGATGATGCAGAACAAAATCAGCAAGCCCACCAGGATAAAGACAGGGATGGCGATCTGCTTGTGGTTTTCGATCCAATTGCCCACATTTTCGCCTATTTCATCACATTGCCTTAGGCAAGAAGCCAAAAGAAAAAAAAAAGGGAAGGGAAGTGGAGTGGAGAAGAACAAGCTCTTTCTTACCGAAATTGTCCAAGCTGCATTTTCCCTTCTGACATGTACCGCCAACGCCACAGGGCGTACCATCCACATAATATCCATTAAAGCCTGTGCAGCTAAGGCCGCCACCACGCGTCGAGCAAATGACCTGGCAAGACGTCCCAGCAGCACTGCAGCTACCGGTGACATCCATGCCGATGCCGCGCTCTCTGCACTGCTGGTCGCGTGAGGTGCACTGGCCTGAGGCACACTGTCTACCATTACTGCAGCTTGCGCCGTTTTCTTTGTGAACGTCAGCCGGGCAATTGCCAGAATCTCCTGGACATGTCTCTTCAACGTCACATTCCGATGCCGCGGGTCGGCACACGTATCCAGCTGCTCGCGGCTGACATCCGCTGCAACAAAGGTCTGTTGAATCACTAGGAGAGGTGAGGTAAGATTATAGAACAAAAGCATAACATACACTTAAAATGCGCCCTCCCCCCCATGAAAAGTGAAGAAGAAACTTACTCGCATCGGGCATTATTGATGAACTTGCAGGTTGCACCGTCGCAGCAGGTAGTGTTTACGCCGCCGGTGTCGCAATCTTCACCATCCTCTTTGATTCCGTTGCCACACATCTGTAATGTCTTTATGGTACGCGACCCAGGGTCTAATATATATGCGTTGCGCATCCGCATTCTATGATAAGCATATTCTCGTTTTCTGCACGAATCGCATTATACCTTCTAGACAGGTTCCCAGTTTCGGGATCTGCGAGCACACTTGATTAATTGTACAGGGGCTAAAATCTTTGGACGATGTGTTTGCGGAAGGATTCATAATATATGCGCCGCCCGCATCACATTGAGTTGAGCTGAGCGGACAGCATTGACAGCCTTGAGTACAGGGGCAAGTCTGGGCTGTGCAATCGTGCTGTGCACCAAAGTTGTGCCCAATCTCATGGGCAACCACCAACCATTCTTCCAATGCTAAATTACATGGGCCTTAGGTCTGTCTCGATCTACGCAACATGCCGATATGTAAAAATATTCCTTACTGATGGCAGATACTCCTGTATCCGTGTTGGACCCTGACGAAGATTGTCGGGCTGTCGTTTGGCAGAGAGTGCCCACCGATGCAAGTCCAACATCTTGTCCTGATCTATAATATGCATCCAGCTCCATTTTCTTAGCTTATTCTGTCCTCTCTCTTCCCCTCCACCTTTTTCCCAAAAAGATTAACTAACGCGCAGGCTGTCAAAAGATGCCAGAGTCCAGCACCATCGCTGCTAAATGTGCCTCGCCATTGACTAAAGTCACTTAAGCGAGACTCAATGCCATAGCTTGTGGAGCAATCACGATTCCAAGCTGTAGAAGGAGATGGTGTTGCGGGGCAACTTCCCTCCATAATGGTGATATTAATCAGGCCGAGCTGGATATTGAAAGAGCGTTCATAGAGTGCAGATACCGCGTTGAAATCATTGATGATTTGTGTGCGTGCAGCCGTTGACGATTGATAGTATTTTGTATAGGTACAGTCCGCGGCTACGTTAATGTTAGATTATCGGTTGGCGGCCATTAGCTCTGTCAGTAACAGGTGTTAATTTACATACCTGCACCCATATAGTTGACTAGAGAAAAAAGCAGGAAGAGAAATGAGTGATCATGCGCTACGGGTCCTTGCCAATCTTGTGAGTGATACTTACTTTTCTTTGTCGCTGGGCAGCCTGCGGGAGGTGCTCGTTTTTGCAACGAAGAGTACAGTTCAGATGACGACGGTGGTATGATACCGTTAAAAGGCATATAGTACAAGCCGTCATCGTTGCCGTTTGTATGCGGGATGGCTCCTAGGATATCCATAGATGCATGTGGCCATACGGGAGGCGTTGAGGATGCGCGATCGAGCAAAAACTTGTCCAGTCCGCACTGAGCAATCTCGACAGTGCCATCCTCTTCGCGGCGGTGAAGAGGTGCCAGGAATGTATCGACATCGCGGTATACAACCATTCGAGCGTGATCGTGGCGTGCATCAGGATCTACATCCTCGGCACGTTTTGCAAGCCGGTAGTGCTTGGTAGCTTTGATGGTGTACGTCTCACCCATTACCTGAAACACACCCTCGAAAACCGGTGTGGTATTCCTTTTTGTTTATGTATTTCAGCAAAGCCGTCGTCTTTTGGACAGATCCCTCCACTTCTTGGTCTTTCTCATCTTACTCGTCCTCCTCTGTCCGAATATTGATTCGCGCCCAGCCGAGTACCCCGGGACCGTCTTCATCCCCGTTATAATATTCGCTGCCTCGCCACACGCCCGCCTGATCCTCTAACCACCTGCGATCAGTGAATTCCTCGCTTATAACATGGCCTTTGTACACCCGAAGCTCGTGTAGCCGCAGTCGCTCCTCCTTGCCGTTGATATTGAGGACGGCATTCGGGTGAAAGAGGTCTGTATTGGGGCGCAGGTGGAGATAGAATGTCTGATCATAGGCTTCGACAACGATTCGGATCAGATCCTCGTATCCAATCATGGATGTTGTCGGGACCGGAGACATCAGGACAAAATCACGTTTAGTATAAGAATTCCCTCCCGGCGTTCGCGGGGATGCAATATCGACCCGCGCTGGTATAAGTGGCTCGAGTCTCTTGACTCGTTTATTGTCAATGCTGTGGGCTAAGCATATGCAGGTAGTGCGTCAAAGTGGATGATGATTTACTTTCCTTGGGTCCGAGTTTACCTTTGGTTAAAGGTGACACGAAAACCGATATCACGACGCAAAGAAAAAAGAAAAGGGCCAGGATCCCTCCTCTCTTTTTCGCTGCTCTTGCTGTCATATTTCGCAGTGCTTGGGTTACTTCTTACAAAAGGTCGATTAAACTGAACTATGAGGCTATTCGACGAAGAAAGAGAGAGAGAGAGAGAGAGAGAAAGATAATACAAAAGAAAGCCGGGGAAGAGACCAAACGGGGAGGAAGAGAGCGAAGGGCGGGGAAAAGGCACAGAAATTCGGTCTTTGTATTTTTGCTTTGGGGGGGGGCGGAACTGGCTGAGCCACCCAGCAAACACAAAGTCGGAAATGCCCTGCGCCATCGATTCCTGGTATCCCAGTCAAGAACTTGTCGACACCCTCTGCTGAGCCATTCATGGAAATCCGGGAAGATCTTGGCATTTGTGTCGTTGATTTACGGCTACGCATCATCATTTCTCACCCACCCTCCCCATCCCCTGACGTGCTGGATTCATGCAGCGCAGTGTATTTTAAACTTCCCGGGAGGTGTGCAACCTGTGCGTGCGCTCTCTCCAACCCCGAAAAAACAAGCAGTTTGCTGGTTCTTCCCTTAGTGGCCGATTTTATTCTTTTCCTTTTTTTCACACACGCACGCGCAATTATCCATCCCTCATTCGCAAGCAGCAACACACAACGCTACGATCTTAGCCATGGCAGATGAAGAAATTCTTTTTGATCGGCAGCTTAATGACGACACGTGGGCTGATGACGACGACGACGACGACGACGACGAGGAAAACGACAACGAGGGGCTCTTTGCTGAGCCCGAAGCTGCAGTACCTGAGCAACAAAAAGAAAACCTGAGCATACCAGCAATTACCGGTAGTACCAGCTTCTTAACCAAAAGCAACAGCGATGATCAAGTACAGCCAGAGATACCTCGACAAGACCATAATGATCCCGCCTTCTGCTGCAATGATGATGATTACAAAGTCGATAAAATTGGCAGGGCCTTGGATGAGGCGATGGCTATCGGTCATCAAATACCTTGGTATGATAGAGCAAACGCCGTCAATTCACGTGAGGAAGCTATTGCACAAGGTCTGCTATATCGGGAAAATGGAGATACCGGCACATTTCCACGACGCCTATCAAATAAATCGCTCAAGTTTGCCGGGTTCCTTTTTATCATATTTATGACTACGGTTGTCATCAGTCGAATCAGAGTAATATTTTCGCATATGTTCGGTTGTCTGTTTGTTAATATCCATACATATATATATACCGATGTACTAGAAATCACGTCAACGAGATAACGTACCTTTCACTAGCGGCAGTAGCCATCTGCCGGTAAGTCGAATATCAGATCATTTACAAGGTGGGAATCGATGCAATGGCTAAAAAAATCAGTGAAGATTCATTCGAGGGACCAATCCTACGGAAAGCAGTCCTAAGCAAAAGTTCACCATGCATAAATTGATTGTACATACATATTAGCAAGCATCTCTCAACTGGGGAACGAGTAAGACAAGAAGCTATCGTCTTTCATCAAATGCACTATTTCCTTACTGGACCAACCATCACATATGCTTTACATGGATGCAAATTATTAATTCGAACATCCAGGAATTGGGTGATATGTGCCACATGATGTGCACATAAACTCGTGCCATGCTACGTATCGGAGGAGTTTCCCGAAACCCTCAAACCATTAAAATGCTTCAAATATCAATGAATAGAACATGGAATGACATGGATACAGAGGTATCGGTTGATCAGGGTGACCACTCCGAATTTACGGTACACCTGATAGGGCTCGGCAACAGACACCCCCCCACACACACTCTCTCATTTAAACGGGCTGAGGGAATGTAGGCCACCAAATAGATCTTCCACTTGCGCGGTAGACAGTGTTTCGGCTGTAATATGTAAACACCGCGTGGCCTATGCCTTATAAAATTCCTCTGTCGTGAGATAAAAACGTCCTGCAGCGGTCGATTGAAAGACGATGTAAGCAAAGTATTGCTCTTATTTGCGTCCTGTACCGTCAGCAGTGGTCGAGTGTTTGTTTTAGATATGTGATACGAAACAATGGGCGCAGAGGACTACAGCAGTACAGAATGGCTCGAGAGCATAGGCATATGGAGAGGTTTAAAATTGGCCATTCACTCGTGAAGCATATGATGACAACAAAACAGAAAGTTGGGGGAGATCGGTGGGGGGGAGAGCATTTCCCAAGGGGAGACTTTTCCCTGGTAAGAGAGAAAAAATGATGTCAATTAGGCTGTATATTCCAAGCGCAGCACTGCCCTAACGCACATTCTAGCCTTTCGTACCGTCTCCGACTCTACGCGCAGTCTCGGACTAAACAAAAAAAAAACGAAAAGCCAGCTGCTCAGCAGTGCTTGGTAATAGTCCAGATGAATGGCGGCCATTTGAAAATACAGTAGTTGTTTGTTTCGATTTTGTTAGGACATCAAGGAGATTCTGATGCATTTTAATACCTGTTGGCTTTATTCTCGTACACATTTTATTTGGAAAGAAGGCTGGGGAGCGAGAATAATAACGATAATAATGATGCTGTCGTTGTGATGCCATCTGCATTATTGCTACACAACCAGTGGCAGGTCTTTTTGGTCTTGCGGATTGCATCCCAACTAAAGTCGCGTTGCACATAATTTCGTTTGGAGCAGCTCTACCAAAAACGGTCAACTGCTTGGAAAACGAGATGTTCATCGATGAAGGAGGATAAATATGGAACCTCTTGCCATCCCAGCCCTTTCTCTCCTCTTTCTTCCCATCTTTACTACCAGGCAAATCCCTCTTTTTTCATCCCGCCCATTCTCTCATAATTAAAGCTTCCATATAAACCGAGTTGAAAAAAAGCTACGACCTTCCCAACACCACTCATCCCAGGATACACAACATGTTAAAAGACATTAAGCGAAGAGTGAGCCTGTACAACACCACAACACCGCCGCCTCCTACGCCGCCTCCAAAAACCCGACAGTGGCACCAGCGCCTGCAGGAAACGCGCAGGCCTTCTGCTGTGTCGCCTCCATCTGAAGGACCGACACCCCTGCCCCGACGCAAGTATGAAAAACAACGTGTATCCTCGCCACCAGCTCCAGCGTCTGTAACTGCCATTAGCAACCCACCTCCTGACAAGCAACAGCAGCAGCAGCAGCAGCAACAGCTTGCTCATAAGACCAGCGTTAGGCCCGCAAGTATGCCGCCGTCCCACCATCCAAATAGTGACACTGTCCCAAATCCTTCAACCGCGTCTTTGCAATCGATATCAAATCGCAGAAGCAGCAGCAGCGCAAGTAGTATTAACTCGAACGATCTTCAGCTTTTGCTCGATCATTCCCATCTGAAGCCTGGCTCGAAAGCTGCTCTGCTTTCGTACGATCGGACCATCGACATGTACAGAGAAAACGCCAAAAAGACAAACAATCCAGACTTTCAATGTGACTTTGCCATCTTTCTTGTCGAAGCTGCCAAGCAGCAGCAGCAACAACAGCAGCAACAACAACAACAACTACTACAAAACGAAACAATGTCTGAATCGGTGCAGGACAATACGACCAATGAGGACCATGATTCAATTACTGCTCCTTATGGTGTCGAGCCTCATGCGAAACGTGACTCATCCTTTGAGTATCTCATGGAGGCGGAGAAACTGCTCAAGCAGGTTGCGATGCGAGGCCATGCCGAGGCCCAGTACTACTTGGCCAACATGTACGCCTCGGGCCTCTTACACAAATCTCAGGGCGAAAAATATGAATTCGATAAAGCTTTCCCTCTCTTTGTCCGGGCTGCCAAACATCACCATCCCGATGCTGCGTTTCGGTAAGTTTCGCGGGGAGGAGATGTACACAATGAAAAGGGGATCTTTCCATTCCTCTATGTATTGGCTGTCTCTCTGTCTCTGTCCACGTTCCACACATGCACCTTTTGTGTATATTTGGGACGCGGAATTATGGATGAGACGTGAAAGGAGGAAGGTCCCACGGATTTGGATAAGGACTGGATGACTGGGTTTGGTCAGGAAGATATTAATAACAGCGTGTTTCTCTTTATAGTACTGCGCGGTGCTATGAAGATGGGCTCGGAACACGGCGCGACAAGGCTAAAGCAGCACAGTACTACCGGTAATGTCCCATCCTGTGCAACACCGCAGTTTTGATTTGGTTCCCGCCCTTTCAATGGCTGACTTGACCCTCCCCCATCTAGCAAAGCGGCCGCGCTCAATCACCCGGGTGCCATGTATCGTCTCGGCCTAGCCGAGATGAATGGCGAGCTAGGCATAACTCGCAGTCTGCGTGACGGTCACAAGTGGCTCAAGCGCTCGGCGGAGGCCGCCACTCGCCAGTACCCGCATGCACTGCATGAACTGGCCGTCTTGCACGAAAAGGGGTTTGAGAACATTATCTTTGCAGACCCCGCGTATGCCATTGATCTGTACAACGAGGCCGCCGCATTGGGTTACGCACCATCTGCCTTTCGTCTAGGTGAGAGTTATGAGCATGGTCATCTCGGTTGCGATATCAATCTGGACATGAGCATCGCCTATTACACCATTGCTGCGGACCAGGGCCACACCGAAGCCTCCTTTGCGCTGGCGGCGTGCTATCTCATGGGCACTCCATCCTTGGAACCCTCGGAAGATCAGGCCTTTGCTTGGGCACACCGCGCCGCAGTAAAAGGATTGCCCAAAGCGCAATACGCAGTCGGATATTTTTGCGAGGTCGGAATCGGCGTTGCTCACCAGGACATTGAACAAGCTATCCAGTGGTATACTCTTGCTGCTCAAAAGGGTGAAAAGCGAGCCGCTGCTCGTCTTCGCCAGGTCCCTGCGCACTATCACGGCAGCAGTCCCAAGGCTACGGGCGCAACGTCGCCATCAGCATCATCCCCAATGACTAAGCCCAAGAAACCATCCAGTTCCATACTAGCATCACCAACACCATTTTCTCCACCGATGACACCTATGCGCAGTAACAGCCTCTTCATGCGTGCCAAAAAAGGTCTCATGGGCACCTCCAAGAGGGAAACACCCCCACCGCTTCCTTCCCCTGTCGCCAATTTTGTCTAGATACCTTTTCTGCTTCTTTCTCCATGTTATTTTTTCATTTCCCACCATGCATTCTCTGGTACTAATCCATGTTACTCTCCTTCTATCGCATCGCTTGTAATATCCCCCAACTCTCTTTCACATTGTATATTGTATCTGCCCCTACTCTCTCGTTTTTCTATGCCAATAAACATATAAACATGAGAAGAGAGCTCGATTTCATTTTATCGTGATGTGTGAGGAGGAGTGTAGCGTTTCACGCTCATTAATCCTTTCATGAATAACATCACGAGAATGGAGCACGCCATACTCACGATATAAAGAGTCCCATTTCCACACAAAGCGAGCTAAATCAAGTGCTTATTGTGACATCATAAGGAGATGTACATTCCTGCCCCCATCCCGGTTAAGATACTGTAACAGGTTGATATTTTTCTGTACATCGAAAAGAAGATATTAGCAGAATTTTGGATGCTCTACATCCTGACCAGAAAAGTAGCATATTTAACAAAAACTGAGGGCCAGGACAATATTTCAGTAACCTCGGGAAGGAGAGAAGATTTTCCGATGATCCGCATCCTCTCTTCCTAGAACCTGTATGGTATACACCGTTTTCCAAAATTGAAGGCGCGTCCTAACAGTTCTGGAGTCGCAAGATCTCAAAATAAAAGCCGCGTTTGTCCATAAATCTTTACGCGTGATGACCAAGCAAATGTCTCATACACGGCGAAAGATAATAAATATTTATATCGAGTCTAGCAGCTTCTGGTTTTGTAAGTTGACCGATCGTGCCCGTACTTGATGAGCCATGAAAGAGAGATCAAAACGGAATCGCATCATTCGGTGGGGGGGGGTGGCGCGCGGCTTGGCTGTGTTCAGGCAGGTCCTTCCTCTCTATGTATTTTTTTGCGTCTTGTATTGCCTGTTGCCTATCTCTGTCGACGCGTCGGCGCTGGTTCCTCCCCAGGCGCTCTCTTTCTTTTTTGTTGTCGCCGTCCTTTTTTCCCCGCGCTCAACTGATGCAATTTTGCTGATGCTCCCCGCCCTTCGTCGGTTTCGTGCCCGCCATTGCTTCTGGCGTCCTATTGCCGTTTTTTTTTTCTGGAAATTGCCTGTCCTTGCTCCTGCCGCTCCTCCTGACGTACCACCATGGTTATCGCCATGTCCACACCTGGATATGCCTGGAGTGAGCCGGGTTGGTGAGTCAAAATGGTTTATGTTGACTACCGAAATCTTTTTACCTGTTGATACGACAATTTCATATAGTTTTATGCGGCATTATTTTATCTTGTATACGCAATTTATTTTGGAAAATTAAAGCAGCTCTGAGGTATTGGTTGAGATCTAATGTTCAATATCGTAGTACGTAGACACGACGCTCTCAGTAACCATGGAACCACGAGGTCCCAGGAACAAGGCTCCAAAGGATATTAGCTTCCTCCGGGGTTGAGCCTCCAATTTGACAGCCTCATGCAGGGAGGTCTCCTCGAAGTTTATTTTGACTAGAGCCCGTTGTTTCTGGTGTCATTCAGATACAAGCCCTTCAGCCAATGTAACGCCGTTGCGCTCATTCCTGTTATCCATTTTGTTCCCACCACCGCCATCCGTTTGCTGTTTCTTTCATGACCTAGGTTGAGCCGCCACAGTTTTCTCTTACACGAACATCCGGCACGAAGTTCCAACATCTTTGTTTAAAACACACACACACACACGATCAATATACCAGAATACTTTTTTATTTTTCCAATGGGTAACTATTACATGATCTGGTAATCGAAACTAGAAAGGGAAACCTGCGTGTCGCTTCAACGTATTCAGCCGGTTCTGATATACTGATCTCGACGATGACCGGTCAGAGGAGGTCATGTTTTGTTGGCGTGCTGATGACGACGTTATTGCTGCTTGTACCGGTGCTATTGAAAGCATGCTACTCGATGTAGGATCTGAGGTGGTTGATCCGGTAACGTTGCTAATCACATTTCGTCCTCCCAGCGACTCCATCATCCCCATCACAGTTGCTCCAAACTGGAATATGCTCTCGCCTTCCCCGTTTGGCCGGCCAAACGACGGCATCACATCCACTAGGTTCCAGTTCTCGGTACTTTCGCCATCATCGTCAAAGCGGTCTTCAATCTCATCATCTTGTATATCGTCCTCGTCATCATCCAGTAGCCCATCGTAGAAATACCAGTCGCTTTCGGATTCATTACTGCGGCTGGTTGCAGACGTACTGCTGAAGAAGCCATCATTGAGCAGTCCATTCAGCACGAGTTCCTTGGTGAGTTCTGTTGTCATATATGACCCGCTTCGATAACGAAGTGCAGTCATGCGTAGGACCTGAGAAAAATCGAGCAAGAAATCCATGTTGTTTATCCCATGTGCTATCGTGGTATGAGATTGTCTACGGTATATGATAACGGCATGCTTCTTGTCAGTTATCAAAAGACGCTATTTCATTTCGTCCATACGAAGATGAACGTTTTATACTCACATTCCCAGTCTCGGCGACCGGCAACACAACATCAACGCCTGGAGTATATTGGTCACTTGTGATAACGATATCTCAACGCCTTGGGTATGACAGAGATACGCGATATTATAATTTAGCATCGCCATGCCAATCGTGAACCTCCGAAAGTTTTTATCATCTAGGAACAACGGCATTTTGCTATAATAGCCGCATCTCGAGTCAGCCTCCAGATGGCTGCGTCCTCCTAACCTGCCCGTTGCTAGGCATATAATACCTTATATTCCGTCGCTTTCCTGTACCGCATCTCACATAGATATTTACAGACTTGTGGAAGATAGGATATGGGAGCTTTATACCCAGATATCGGACAATGAGGCCAAGCATATGACTTAAATGACCAATTGCAGCGTTCAATTCCTCTTTCGAGTATTCTATACATACATCTTATTAGCTTTTGTCCGAAAGGTATGATTGTTTCTACTAACTGGATACATCAATTGTCCTTGCTGGCAAAGTGACGCCGCAGATGTAGAGATCTTCAGGATGCTGATATCGATCACTGACTGCGAAGGGCATAGCCGAGCCATTGCAGTTGCTCACGAAAGGTTTTGCTATAGTCGGTTCATTCGACGCTATCGGACCTGTCAGTCTTCCGCGTAGATCGATATCACCCGATCGGTCCTCTACAACGCCTGGTTTGAAGTCAAACAATGAAATTGTCTCCCGAACGAGCACTTTGCGCGCCGCCACCGTTCGCCGATGATTTTCGTTCCAGTTGCGCCGGGTTAGCTGAATACTTCTTGCACAATCTGTCATGGCTATACTCGAATGCTGTTCCTCGGCATCGTTCATCTTACTGCGCCGTTGCTGAATTTCCAAACGCAGCAGCTGTATGCGTTGCCGAGCTAAGAAATATATGCCGCACCCATGGAACACGTCAGACAAACACTCATGGTCTTCCTTTCCGTTATTCATTACCGGCATCGCTTTCCTTCAGGATTCGATGTTTTTCGTTCTGCGCATCCTTGATCCTTGCCCTACATCGATTTCTTTCTGCTATTACGATACGAATGGCTTCTGTTTGTGTCGTATATTCAGCCGCCTGATTAATGAGCCGATCCCGATCGGCAGCCACTGGATCAATGTCGATGTGGTGATTCTGCAGTCTAAGCATCTTGAATGAGAAAATCTTGGGATATATAGAACGTGAATAAGAGAAAAAGAGGGCCGTTGGCTGACGGCCTTAATTACTTTTCATTAAGACACCTGCAGCAATAGAATTTACGGCTGGGCGTGTGACAATAGTGGCAGTCCATTTGATGCACAATGGTATATGGTAAGGGTACAGGTGCGTGCCCCTTTGTGGGAAAAAGGGGTTTGAGAGCGGAGGGAGTTTTGCGTTATTTTATGCAGCCGAAACGTTCACACCGCGGGGCAATAGCTTTATGATAAAATAGGGCAAAACTGCCACACATGCAAGAAACACGTTTTGTACTCCATCTGCTTTTGGCCGTCAAAACCCCTTCATCCGATGCTTTTACGTATCCCTTGAACAAACCTTGATCTTTTGTACACAGCGCCCTTTTTCATTTTGTGGACGGATAGCATTCTAGAAGGACTCGGCGCATTAAATTTACTGCATATATTTTTAACTGACTATTAAGCGTATAGACAAGTGCGCTGAAACGAAGGCGTTATGCAATGTATGTACCTCACTCTCTGTCTCTCTCTTCCGTACCCACACACATGCTCGTGTATTCGCAACAGATATGCTATACATACGCTTGTCATCTTAAAATGGATCGTCATTGTATCTGCAGACCGGAAATTAGAGCATACCCATAACGAGAGCCTTGCGAGAGTATCGTTGTCTCTAAGGAACATGGAGGTGGCTTTGGGCCGGACAAAATAGCAAGTCATGGATACCAAGGTTTCGTTACCTCGCCACCATTGCCATTTTAACCAACCTGGCCCTTGTGAGATGTATATGTTTGCGTGCCAACAGTCCCAACGGCACCCATACGAGAGAAATCATATACGTGCGCAACGAATCGAGCGGATGCTCTCTAAGAAGTCTTTTTTGTCCAAATTTCCTCTTTATTTTCAAAAACAATGGATAGATACCTTCAGATAACGGTAGAGAACTATTTTTCGAGATCAAATCGTGGGCTATACATCGTTGGGTTCGAAATATGTACGTAGATATTCAGATCAAACTTGCATGCTCCAGTTCCCTCAAGAAACCTACACATTGGGCTCATCATAGGTTGCTACGAGATGGCATTTGCTTTGCTTTGCTTTATTTCAATTACAAAACCCTTCATCCTGTACCCGAGATGTTAACCGGGTACCAATGTGTACCTCGCCTTATGCTTTAAAGTGAATTTAAAGATTCTCATGCTTATCCAGAAGACGATCCAAACTGTAGGCATGAAGAACACCCATTCCCAGAAAAAGTCGACCGCAATTCTTGATGCTGTCATCATGACTCCCCCTCTGCGTCCAAGAGGATCTCCGGATTCCCAAAATGATAACCCAAAGGCATCAGACTGGGCCCCTACCTCTGCTGCGCCCCGCCATACCAGATCAATATAGTCTATGCTAGGACCTATGAATGGTAGCTGTCAGTAAGCTGCTATCTTCTTCTTATTTGAATTATACCATAGCCGTCTGGGTTATCAAAAACGATCACGTTGTGATTTCCTTTGAGTAAAACAACTCCAAGCGAGTATTCGTCCGCAGCGAGTCGGTTCCTTTTTGATTTAAGGGATAGCCAGAAAGGCTTTCCGTCATTGATCTTAACGCGTAGATCCCATCGACGCGAAAAAAAGTCGCCGCAGGTGTTCCAACTAAAACAATCAAGGTAGCGGATGGTCATCGTATAGACTCCTTGGCCAACAATATTGCGGAAATGAAGGGCACCCGTCTGCGGCCGATTGACATTTCCAATTGCCACCACATGCGCTTCGCCCGAACAGGATCGGCACCCTTTTCGTCGAGAAAGCCCCAATACAAGGTTACTGAGATCCTCTGCCTCATATCTCCGTCTGTCTAATGGGAGCGTTGGGTCGTCTTTGGGTGTGCTTCCCGATAATGATTCCGACCCTTCGTCTGGTGAAGAAGAAGAATGCAACCGACCGCCAGTAAGACGGTACATGGCAGAGCCATGGGGTTCCAAAAATACAGAAAGGTAAGTACTTTATCGAAGAGTATACGTACCGAGGGTTAGCGCAAGCTGTTTAATTGGCGGTTTCGCTTACCTTTCGGTGACCCTATTACTCCAAATCTCGGTCGCCTGCACGTGTGCACCTTGGTATCCACACATCCTCGTAACATTGAATGTGATCGGTTGAGGATGCTCGCTAAAATTGACGAGTACGATAACAAAGCTGTTGTTTGACAATGGCCCTGCCCAGACGTCGTGATCGTTGGGTATATGGACAATTCTAGTTGCTGGAACCCCTAACGGATCTTGCTAATAAATTAAAGTAATTTTTCCCTTAGCATTGAAACAATGATATATGGCGTTTTATAGCTCACATTGATCGCAATGGCTTCTGTATGCGTAGCTATCGCATACAACTCATTCGGCATGTCCGTCAAGCTGTTACCAAGGATTAATGGTGCCTTCATCGCCGCCCACAAGGAGAAGTGTGTTCTCGACTCTTCCACTGAAAGTCTACCATTCCCTATCTGTTGTGTGCCGTTAGTCCATGCTGCCACGACGACAAACAGCTAATATATATATCACCTCAAGCATATCTATAAGGGATGCACAAAGAATATGAGCTTCCTCTCGTTGTGAAAGGGTGGTTTAGAAGAGTTACCTGGATCTGCCCAATGACCAGGACCCCCCAGATGGACCACCTTCGCATGGATGCTAAGAATCTCTACGACCGATTTCCAGTCATTGTAGATGTCGTCATGCGTTCTGAAACTGTGCCCTATATCGCCAGCCCATTCCCACGTGTTTTCTATCCATTATGTATTCAACAACGGTGAGCGGAAGAATCATGGTCGATGTTTTGCTTATTAGTACTCACCAGCTCCCCAGGAGCAGACTGAAAAGAAAATATCCCGCCCGGATCGATCTAGAGCTTCGCGCATACTTTGAAAGCGAGACCGCGCATTCCTTCCTTCCTCATAGTTGCAGTTGTCATACTTGAAGACGTAGGATCATCAATCATCCTATTCATACTCTCCCCCACCCACCACACCCACACACACCAGGACAGAGCAGACTAACTTTGAGGTAGTCAATCCCCCATTCAGCATATCTTGCCGCATCTTCTTCTTCGTGGTCAAGCGAAGCCATTCTGCCTGGATTCCAGCGTACATCCATGTCAACATCTCCAATCAAAGGCATATATTTTACTTGGATTACTTACCTGCGCACGTATATCTCCCTGCGCTACTGTATATTCCAAATTTCATGCCTGAAAACCTAGGTTACATATATATTTCTTTAAAAAAAGGGGGGGAGAGGGTATAGGTCAACTTGTACCTCTTGAGTGCACAAAATCGGCCACCGGTTTGATCCCATGTGGAAATGCAACAGGATCAACTACAATGGTGCCATTGGATGCGCGATTGTACGACTGCCAACAATCGTCGAGATTAAGATATTGATATCCGGCAGCCAGGAAGCCTGCATTTTATTTGACTGAGTGTTCTGGAAGACGCGAATATATCACATGTCGCGTATTATAACCTCACGTACCCTTTGCAACCATTATGTCAGCTGTCTCTCTGACCAGTGCCTCATTGATATTACACCCGTACTTATTCCATGTGTTCCTATTCAGACAAGATATTCAAACACAAGTCGGCCGTACTGTCATCTACTTGACAGGTCTCAAGAAGAGTCTTACCATCCCATGGGCGGTGCTACCGCGAACTTCGGGGGTCGTTTATGGACGCTGGTGGACATGGCCCAGAATGTAGCAAAAAGAAGGAAAAGAGAAAAAGATGAATTAGTAAATGGGTGCAACGCTCATCCTTTTTTATTTATGCCTCCTACATATCAAGCGCACTATCGCTTTGCGTTTGCATCGTAACTATATTTGACTTGGTCGAACACCCAGACCATCCTTTACTTTCTTTCCATCCCAGTGCAAGCGACAATTGTATTACTCACAACCTGTGATGTCTTGATGGATCGAAACCAGACATATAATGGACTATGCTCACGCGCAAAGGAAGGAGAAGGTGTACCATCATTTTTTCCGGGAAGATGACGATCGCCTCTGCCAAATTTCTTGGCACTCAGTCCTAGGCTGGTAACTCTGTAATAAGTTGGAACTTAGCTAAATATGGACTTGCATCATCGCCAACAAAGGGTCTCGAGTCTATGACCTATGCCACTTGCGAATCCTTCTGTTGTGGAAACACTGATTTCACGCCCAGTATCAGCTATAAACAGAGAAACCAAGCTATGAAGATGTCTATACATGAAGCAAAGCAACTAAAAAACGCCGAGAACATACTAATGAGATTGTCAGGATACAGAGAGGTTCGTCCAAGAAGATAGGCGGATACAGGATAATGGGTGGGAGTTGATATCAGAAACAGAAAGATCAGCTTTTTTACCATTGTATAAGATTCACCTCGGCCAGTTTGATAGGTCGCGCGCGCGTTTCCTGATGATTTTTCACTTCCAGATGTTCATGAGCTCGTTGGCATTCTTTGCGGCTGGTGCCTGCTTGTGTGGACTCTGAATGGCCGTCGAAAAAGGAAACTCGGTGATACAAAAGCCTCGGACGTCTCACACGTCATTCACGCCAAGGGCGCGCGCGCCCGGAAAAGAGAGTCCGCTGCTCTTCTGCGCTTCCCATTATTCATACCCTGCGTTTCCCCAGCAGCAAGCAGTAAAGCACAGATGAGTGAACCATTACCCATCAAATTTCAAGAGCATGCTCAGGTAAATATGTCAAAGTGGCCATCTGCTAATTTCTCCCGGGAACTCGGCGCTAATCTCACCATGTACCTTACTTTAGCTTCAAGCGCTTGGCGTGAGCGCGGCTAGCATCAGCTTCACGAATCTGACCATGGAGTCCGACCGCTTTATTTGCGTTCGCGAACAAGTCAACAATACTAATCAGGTGGTCATCGTGGACCTTAGCCACAACAATGAAGTTACCAAAAGACCCATCACGGCGGACTCCGTTATTATGCATCCCACCTCTAAAGTGATGGCGTTGAAGGGTGAGATGCCAAATAAAAAGTGACCAAGTACAAATTCACTGTACTAACGAAGTCCTATTAAAAAAAAATAGCCGGTAAGCAGCTCCAGGTATTCAACTTGGAGCTAAAGTCAAAGATCGCCTCGTACATGATGCCCGACGAAGTCCGGTTCTGGCGGTGGCTCGATATCAAGACAATCGCTATTGTTACCGACCGTTCGGTTTTCCACTGGGCTATTGAGGCCAACACGAGCCCCGTCAAAATCTTTGATCGGCACGCGAACCTTGAGGGATCGCAGATAATCAATTATCGCGCCTCTCTTGACCACAAATGGTTCGTACTCATTGGCATATCGGCCCAGAATGGCCGTGTCGTTGGCGCGATGCAACTGTACTCCAAAGATCGTGGTGTCAGTCAGCCGATCGAAGGCCATGCTGCTGCCTTTGCAGAACTCACTCTCGAAGACGCAAAGTCCCCTACGAAACTCTTCACCTTCGCCGTTCGATCGGCCAACGGCACTGCAAAGCTACAGATTATCGAAGTCGACCATCAAGAAGGCAATCCCCCTTTCCAGAAGAAAGCTGTCGAAGTCTTCTTTCCACCCGATGCACAAAACGATTTTCCAGTTGCCATGCAGATTAGCCACAAGTACGGCATCATTTTCATGATTACCAAGATCGGTTTCATCCACCTCTACGACCTCGAAACCGGCACTTGCATATATATGAATCGTATCAGCAATGAAACCATCTTTGTCACTGCTGAGTACGAGGCCAGCTCGGGTATCATGGGTGTGAACAGGAAGGGCCAGGTAAAGTGAGAAAAATGACCGTTCAGGTATTTAGTCGCTAACCCAACTTGATTGATTAGGTCCTCTCAGTCTCCTTGGATGAGAACACGATCATTCCATATATCCTTGGTACCCTGGGCAACACCGAGTTAGCCTTCAAGTTGGCATCCCGAGGCGGGTTATCTGGTGCAGATGACCTCTACATTCAGCGTTTCAACCAACTCTTTTCCTCAGGAGCTTATGGTGAAGCTGCAAAAATCGCGGCGAAGTCGCCTCGAGTACGTTAGCGTTTTGCATATTTGATTCTAGAAACTGACCGTATCAATTGAATTAGGGAATCCTCCGCACAGTTGAGACAATCGAGCGTTTCCGACAGATTCCAAACACTGCTTCACCGAATCAGATCTCACCTATTCTCCAATACTTTGGCATCTTATTGGAGAATAGCAAACTGAACAAATACGAAGCTCTCGAACTGTCCAAGCCTATCTTGATGCAGAATCGTAAACATCTTCTTGAGAAATGGCTCAAGGAGGATAAGCTTGAATGCAGCGAAGAATTAGGTGATTTTGTCAAGCAGTACGATTCAGTCTTGGCCACTTCTGTTTACCTGCGCGCCAACGTTCCCGGAAAGGTAACTGATGCGGGTGAGTGTGTTCATTAGATACTAATATACTTGTTCTCTAGGTCGTTCTGTGTTTTGCAGAAAACAAGCAGTATGACAAGATCTTGGCATACACCAAATCTGCGAATTATACACCGGATTACAGCTCCTTGCTGTACAACATCGCTCGCTCGGATCCTGAAAAGGCTACAGAGTTTGCCACGAATTTGGTGAATGACGAGAATGGACCTTTGATTGAGCCTGAAAAGGTACAAGACTAGAGCATTTTCTTTTCTTTCCAATTCCAGTAGGATGACTTACAAGGATCTGGAAATAGGTCTTGGACGTTTTCAAATCACAAAATATGATCCAGCAGGCCACTTCGTTCTGCCTGGATTACCTTAAGCCAAATCGCCCTGAGGATGCCGAGCTGCAGACCCGCTTGCTTGAAATGAATTTACTCCATGCACCCCAGGTCGCAGATGCCATTCTGGGCACCGGGATGCTAACGCATTATGACCGCGTTACCATCGGCACCATGTGCGAAAAAGCGGGGCTATATCAGCGGGTATGTGCGTCATTAGGACAAGAAATGTATATAGGGACTAAACACAGCTATAATAGGCTCTTGAGCACTTCACTGATATTCACGATATCAAGCGCATCATTCCATTCACGCATGCTATGAATGCGGATTGGCTGGTGAACTACTTTGGCAATTTGTCGGTGGATCAGACCCTGGAATGCCTTAAGGAAATGCTTAACAATAACCTTCGTCAAAATCTTCAAGTCGTCGTCCTAATTTCGATCAAATATTCTGATCTACTCCAACCTCACAATTTGATCGATTTGTTCGAGTCGTTCAAAAGCAACGAAGGTTGGATATTGAAATGAACGAATGTAGAGTCAGTAAAGAATATATACTGACCTTACTGCCATTTAGGCCTTTATTTCTATCTCGGCTCAATTGTCAACGTTAGCCAAGATCCTCTAGTGCACTTCAAGTACATTCAGGCGGCATGCCGGACGGGTAACATCCGTGAGGCAGAACGAATCTGTCGTGAGAGTAATTACTATGACGCCGAGAAGGTCAAAAACTTCCTTAAGGTCAGTAAGCTAGATGCGTCTTGTTGTATGCACTGAAGAATACTGCTGAGCTTTCCATAATAGGAAGCTAGACTTACTGATCAATTGCCGCTCATCATCGTCTGCGATCGTTTCAATTTCGTACACGACCTTGTTCTTTATCTTTATCATAACGACCTTCAAAGCTTCATCGAGACTTATGTCCAAAAGGTTAATCCGGGCCGAACTCCTGAAGTTGTTGGCGGTCTTTTGGATGTCGGGTGTGATGAGGATGTGATCAAGAACTTGTTGCTCACAATCAAGGGCGATCTTTCCGTTGGAAAACTGTGCGAAGAAGTTGAGAACCGCAACCGTCTCAAGCTTCTTTTGCCCTGGTTGAACTTGCGCGTGACTGAGGGCTCAACAGATCCAGAGGTCTATAATGCTTTGGCTAAGATCTACATTGACACCAACAACAACCCTGAACCTTTCCTCAAAGAAAATCAGTACTACGACTCGCGTTTGATCGGTAAATACTGCGAGAAGCGCGATCCTTACCTCGCTTACATCTGCTACCGACGCGGCGAATGCGACTATGAGCTGATTCATATTACGAATGAGAATGCTATGTATAAGCATCAAGCTCGGTATCTCATCAAGCGCCGCGATCAGACGCTATGGACCTATGTCCTCCAGGAGAACAATGAACATCGTCGGCCTTTGATCGACCAGGTAAATGTCACAAGGATTATTCTTCTGCTAGGATGATGAGAATTCATTAAAACTTTTGTGCAGATTGTGGCCGTTGGCCTTCCTGAGTCTACTGATCCCGAGGACGTCTCGGCCACTGTTAAGGCGTTCATGGCCGCAAATCTTCCCAACGAACTCATTGAACTCTTGGAAAAGATCGTGCTTGAAAATGGCGCGTTCAGCGACAACAAGACTTTGCAGAACCTGCTGCTTTTCACTGCCATCAAGGCAAGTTAGACATGACACTACTCAGTTTTCATCTCTATGGCTGACCAAATCATCATGTACAGGCTGACAAGACACGTGTAATGGATTACATTAACCGTCTTGACAACTTTGATGCTCCCGAAGTCGCGGACGTGTGTATCGGTGAAGAACTTTTCGAGGAAGCATTCATCCTCTACAAAAAGCACAATGTGAACACCAGTGCCATTGATGTATTGATCGATAAGATCGGTGATCTCGATCGCGCTTTCGAGTTTGCTGAGCGGTGCGATCAACCCGATGTGTGGAGCAAACTTGCAAAGGCCCAGTTAGAGCAGATGCGGGTGAAAGAAGCCATTGACTCATATATCCGAGCCAATGACTCTTCTAATTACATGGAAGTCACGCGCCATGCAGAGATGGACAACAAATATGGCGACCTTGTGCGCTACTTACAAATGGCGCGCAAGAACTCGCGAGAGCCTTATATTGAGACCGAGCTTCTGTTCGCATATGCCATGACCGACCGTCTTGCTGACTTGGAAGATTTCATCTCTGCACCAAACATTGCGAACATTCAACAGGTGGGAGACCGTTGTTTCCAGCACCAATTGTTCGATGCTGCGAAGATCCTGTTTAGCAACATCTCCAATCACGGTGCGTTGGCTACCACATTGATTTACCTAAAGGATTATCAGGGCGCAGTTGACTGCGCTCGCAAGGCCGGTAGCACCAAAGTGTGGAAGGAGGTCAATGCCGAATGTATCCGCCAGAAGGAGTTCCGTCTTGCCCAGATCTGTGGTCTCCATATCATTGTGCATGCGGACGACCTCGATGAGCTCGTGCGGGTGTATGAGCGCAACGGGTACTTTGACGAGCTGATCCGTTTGCTTGAAGCTGGTCTTAATCTCGAGCGCGCACATATGGGAATGTTTACTGAGCTTGCTATTGTGTATGCTAAGTACGCACCCGAGCGGTTGATGGAGCATCTTCAAGTGTATATGTCGCGTATCAATATCCCCAAGGTGATCCGCGCCTGTACAGATGCGCATTTGTGGAGCGAGCTTGCGTATTTGCACTTGCATTATGATGAGTTCGACAATGCAGTGACGGTCATGATGGACCATGCTGCAACGGCCTGGCGCCACGAAGGATTCACCGAATTGATTGTCAAGGTTTCGAACGTTGAGCTGTATTACAAGGCGCTACGCTTCTACCTGAACGAGCATCCAACACATCTCAATGACCTGCTGAGTGTGATGGCACCACGCATCAACCACACGCGTGTCGTGCAGTTGTTTGAGAAGTCGGATAACATTCCGTTGATCCGGCCTTACCTCGAATCGGTGCAGGAGGTCAACAATAGGGCTGTCAACAGCGCTCTCAACGAGCTGTATATTGAGGAGGAAAATTATGCTGCGCTGCGGGATTCGCTTGATCGATTCGACAATGTCGACACCCTTGATCTTGCCAAGCGCTTGGAGAAGCATGAGTTGCTCGAATTCCGCCGCATTGCTGCGCATCTTTACAAGAAGAACCGACGGTGGCGCCAGTCGATCGCGCTCTCCAAGGAGGATCGCCTGTTTAAGGACGCGATGGAGACAGCCGCAGAGAGCAAAGATGCGGAGGTGGCAGAAGAGCTCCTGCAGTACTTCATCGAGGTCGGCAAACGCGAATGCTTTGCGGCAATGCTTTTCACGTGCTATGATCTGATGCGACCCGATGTGGTGATGGAGCTTTCGTGGCGACACAACCTGCATGACTTTGCTATGCCTTACATGATCAACACGATGAAGGAGCAATTTAGCAAGGTAAATGATTGACGATAGTTTATTAACTTTACGCTAAACACCTCCACTAGATGGACATGCTGGAAAAGGATGTAAGTGAGCTCAAGGAAAAGGTTGCCAAGCAGCAGGATAGCAACGAGAACATCGCAGCCGGACCCATGCTAGGTGCTGGTGGACTTGGTAACCCACTCATGTTGACGGCCGGGAATATGCAATCCCCCATGATGACCGGCGCAACGGCCTTTACTACACCCAACCAGCAACAGCAATTTGGCAATTTTTAAAAAGATCACTTGTGTTCCCCTCCCCCATCCCACACCCCCACCCATTTCTTTTCTCCTCCCCTCCCCTTATTTGTGCGTGTAATATGAAGGAAAAAAAAGCAGCGCTATTGTTTGTTTAAGGAAGCAAAACACTTTAGGAGTGCAAGCAGGTCATCCGTTGTCCTGACACGCCTGTTGGCCATGGTCTGTTTGTCGTGATGTCCGACGGCGATGCAGAATGTGGTGGGATGACCCGTGAGGGGTAATGTGACCGAGATAGAGCGCCTGCGCACCAGAGCGCCTGAGGTGGGCGACTGGGGCAGGTCGTCGGGCGTCATCAAGACGCCGAACATGTCCTCGTCTGTCCTGTCATCGCCAGCGCAGATGACGAGATCGACGGTGTTTAGTTCGGCGAGGATGCGTTTGGCGACGACGCCCTTGTTGATGTTGACGGGGCGGACTTCGATGGTTTTTTGGTTGATGAGGACATCGACGGGGAGCTTCGGGACAATGTTGTTTTCAAGATGGTTCTGACACTCCTTCGCCTGAAACTCGCCGTACTGGGCATCCGCGAGCCGGTAGTGCCATGTGATCGATGCACGCTTGTGCTCAATAAAGCTCCCCTGGGTGCGCTCGGTGTAGTACTCGAATATCTGCGTGACTTGATCGCGCCAGTCGATCGCTGAGTTTTTGCCATCATCCATCGCAGCGCTCTCGTACCAGCGCTTGCTTTCGGGATATCGGAAATAGCAGCCGTGTTCGGCACTCAGGCCGAGACCCGGAATATGTCCCAGCCATGAGTCCAGGCTCGCCTGATCGCGGCCGGAAACAACCCAGACGTGGTTATGAGGGTCCTTGCACAGACGTTCAAGGGTACTGAGCATGTCCTTGCCCGGCTTGGCCTCTTCCGGGACGCGCGTAATCGGTGCCAGGGTGCCCTGTAAAGAAAGAAACGGGGAATTTCTTAACTTCCACATACGTGTAGATGACGGGTCGGGTGGCGGCGGTTTCCGCTGGAGATCATATATATAATGTGCGTGCGCGCGCGATTCTCGCATAAGAAAGGAAGACTTACATCATAGTCGAGTAGGAAAAGTCGCTGGTTTGCCTGGGCATAAGCAGTCGTCATTTCCTGGACAACAATTTCTGTAGGTTGAGGGGGGCGGGATGTGTTTGAAAGCTGCGTGACGAATGAATGTGCCCAAAATGCAGCGGTATGTTCTGTCACATGGCGATACAGTCGCTAGGTGGGGTGGTAACATATGAGATGTCGCTGAAATATTAAAGGGTGGGGGACGGGAAGAAAATGAAAAAGAAACCATACCTCGTGCCGTGCGTCTTTTTCTTCGGGTGACATTATCAGCGCCTTTAAAATGGCATTGGCAACACCGACTTCGTCCCAGGGATTGACGAGGATCGCGCCATTCGACAGCGTACTAGCCATACCGGTGAATTCCGATAAAATGAGAGGTCCGTGATGGGTGCTTTGCTGGCAGAGAATATACTCGAGCGAGGTTGTGTTCATACCATCTCGCGCACTGGTGATGAGAGCGGCGTGGGCAACGGAGAGAAGGGCATAGTATTCGTCGCGATCAATGTCCTGGTAATAATGGTGAAGCGGCTGAAAAGCGAGCGAGCCATACTCGCTGTTGATCTGACTGACGAGCTCGGTGATTTTTGTGTCGAGCGAGTGGTCCTTATGCAGCAAGGTAGGCGTAGTCACCTGCAAGAGCACGACCCGATCTCGATATTCGGGATAAAGCTCGAGGAATTTGCGAAAGCCGCGTAATTTCTGAATAATTCCTTTGGTGGGATCGAGCTTGTCGCGGCCGACTAGGATGATCTTGTTGCGGTGCATTTTGATGATACTGTCGATTTTGGGCTGGACATTGGGCTGAGCGTGAAACGAGAGCACACGGTCCGTGTCGATGCCGATAGGAAAGGCACCAACTGACACGAGATGGCCGTTGAGGTTGATGCCGGTGAGCGTCGACTCGCAACCGAGGATCCGCGTGGAGGATGAGATGAAGTGACGCGCATAGGCATAGGTCTATTGTGCAGAAGAGTTGGGTTGGGGACGCGTTTAGCTCCACGAGGAAACAAGACCACGGGGCCAAATTACCTGAAATCCGACTAGATTGGCGCCGAGAACACCCTTCAAGATCTCCTTACGAGCTATAAAGGTGGAAATGTCGAAACTCGGGTGGTTAATGCAACTTTTGCTCTCTCGAGGTGAGGTAGATATACTGTACTGGTCAAGCAGCGCAGAATTTCGGAGCTTGGGAACGTGGCATGGAAAAAGATCCCGATGACGGCATCGGGTATGACCTTGCGTACCATCTCGGGTACCAGCAGCAAATGATAATCATGAATCCATATGATGTTCCCCGGCTGGTATTGCTGGACAATAGTGTCTGCAAAAAGCTGGTTCACAGCCTTGTAGTCCTCCCAGTGGCGGCGCTCGGCGCGACCGTCCGTTGCAGTGGTCCTCATGACATAATGAAATAAGGGCCACAGTACCTCTTTGCAATATCCCGCATAGTGACCCATACGTGCCTCGTTGTCCACAAAGACAGGCACGATATGCTGGGGTTCAAGGAGCTCGATCAAGGAGAGCTCATCTTGAGGATGCAGCTCTTGGTCGATTGGGCCCGTCCAGCCAATATGGATGGAGTCGGGATAATGATCATGCAGACTTGCGAGACCACTGTAGAGAGCGGCATGACCTCGCCTCTCCACAAGCAGCCAGTCATCTGATTGGAATTTGACGAGGTGCTGGTGGTGGCGGGAAGTTGTGTGCTTGCTGATGGGAGATGATTTGGAAGAAGTCGGAGACTGAGGCGGAGAAAGCGGTAAAGGACGCTTTCGATGGATGTTGTAAGGGATCTGGTGCGTGACGTTGATGATGCGTGTGGCAGGAGGGATCTGAAGGACCGAGGCAAGCTGTACAGGGAAGGACGGTGATGGATTGAGCATGGCCTTAGGACTGGGAAAAGGAGTGAGAGGGAAAGAGAATGGCGGAAATTTCGCGATTGCTATTTATATTCGAAATGTTCCCACCCCCATTCATGCGTCAGGCCGTTCTGCACCGGCAGAAAGGGTTTCCGACTGTTCCGGTATACGCGCCATGGAGCTTTTTAGGTTCTCTTCGCTCCCGACCATTTTTAACTTGCTGTGGCACTGATCGAGCCGAGATAAATAAAAGACGGTGCCCTAGCACAAGCCTCCATTTAACGTGATGCAACCCAGTCCCATGACCCACCACTCCTCTTCCCTCTTGATTCATTCCTTCATGACGGTGTCGACAGATCCTCTGCAGCCCGCTGAGCGTGCATACGAGCCGAGTCGGACAAACAGGCGGGGTGCGGTCGACGTATATACATCTGGATATGGTTTACATACAACGGATGAGGCTTATTAGATCGGCTGTTCCAACTTTCCTTTTCCCTTCTTTTGTGTCTCATTACCTAAGACTCATGAAGAGGCCGCCGATGTACAGCATGGGAGGAGGCTCTCACCAACACCACTCCTGGTCTCTTAATAATGCCGGTTCCACCCACCCAATCATGCGCTTGGCATGTGCGCATAAGCGCCCCGTGCCGCCCCGAAAGAAAAAAATGGGGAATTGCCTTATCTTTAACCATAGAAAAGAAAAAAACCATTTGTGGAATATGACAGCTTCCGTTTCTTTTGAATTTAGCAATGCAACCAATCCCTAGACCCATCTATGCCTTCATGGGTGTTTGTGCCGCAACGGGTAATCCAAATTCGTCCAGTTGCACCTCTGATTTCTTTGTTGCCGCCGATGGTTCGGTATCCGCTGTGCTGGGAAGCTCCACCGATGTATCCTCCTGAAGATAGCTCGGCATCTCCTCATCGTCAAAAGTCAGCTCGTCACCTAATGCATCCAGCTCGGCCTCCAGATCAGCCTCATCAATATCATCCGGCAGATTATATGACCGGCCAAGTGTCTCTTGCACCTCGTTGGCCTGGTCAATGAGATCCTCCATCTCGTCTTGAAGCTGATCGATCTTGTCGAGGTTAACGTTCTTGTACTGTTTTTTCATTTCCTTATTGGCCAGTTGCATCGCATCCACTGTAGCCATCACATTGCGCAGATTCTCAGTTGTCATTTGTGCTTGCTCCATATTGAACGACTGCTGCTGCAGATTATCCCGTTGGGCATCGTATCTTTGTGACCATGAGACATTCCGGATCTCGCTAACACGCAGTAAAGCTGCGACTCTTCCACCACCACTCTATTCATCTTTCACAATATAATAGCTTACAATTTACGTTGTTTTAGGACACGTAAAGCCTTTTGTTGTACAGATTTCTATACACATGCTTGTTAGATCAGACATGGTAACAGTCCCTCTGTGTCGAAGCAGATGTGCTTCGTTCATTATCCTTCTCTTCACTTGCTTTAGCAGGTCCATCACGCATCTTCTTCATTTGATCTCGATACCGGGTCAACTCAGCATCTAATTTGCGGATTTTTACTTCAATTGCATCGGCTCGCACATCGGTCTGAGAGGAAGAATTCCATAATGCCGTTAGCGTTGGCTCTCCTTTATTCGCTAGAGGGTAGGCGACATGAAAGAATCAACATACCGATGCAATAGCATCGTTCAGTGTAGGTTTGGGTGCCCGTTTATTTGTGCCAAAAAGTCGATTCATGATGGGTTGACAAAAAGATGTATGATGCGTGTGCGTGCGAATGTGTCGCATAAGCTCCCGTGTCCCGGCATCGTAGGTTCCGGGCCAATCAACGTGCAGCATTTGTGCTCAAGTGCCAAGCTTTTTTTTTCTCTTCCATCTTGGCTTGCCAAAAAGGGAAGGTATGCTTTTCTAGTGCGATCGGACTCTGTTTTCCCCCCATCCAAGACAACTCGCGTTTTTCATGCATGCAAGCCCCTCTTCGTTTATCTGCCGCAAGCGCTCGCTCTCTCACTATGACTGTTTCACTTTCCGCTTCTTCTTTTCTCCAATGGCCCAAGAAATATATGCCTTCCTTCGTTCAGTTCACAACACCTTTCCAGACACTCCGTCTTACCTTGATGAATTCAGCAGCGTGCTCCACGCTCCGCAAACCAACAGTACCAATGTCTTGGGCGAAATACTCGAACAGCTGGAGCCCACCATGCGCATGTCAACCTCCCGTGAGAAGATGTGGCCACACCTATGCGAAATGCTCTCCCATGCCCAGTATGAGCCTCAGTATGCAGACTTGCTCTTTCGCGTCGCCGAGAGTTTTCCACTCATTCATCGCGTTGAGCAAGTTCTGTCGGCTGAGCGCATCCCAGCCTTTATTGACAGTCTGCTATTGCATGATCCCACAGCCCAGCATGAACAGGTCATGATGTCTATACAACGCTACCTCGATACGCTCGACTCAGATACACGCAAAAAAATTAACCAAGCCATGTATGAACAGCGACAAACGAGTAACGAAGGTATGTTAAGCAGTAAAGGAGGAGAGAGAGAGTATGTGTTTCGATCTGACTGCCTCTTCTCTTCCGTTTGACGATAGATTTTCTCGGCCAAATACATTACATATTGAATGATCAGGCACTTTTTGAACAGTTCGAACAAATCTTCTTTACAGATCATCTCACCTGGGCAGACAGACTGGTCCTCATTTATCAGCTTATCCAAACCCACAAGCCTGAAGTATGGGATCGAGTAAGTCTTGCGCTTGATCAAGTCGAATCTTCTCAAGGTAAGTTAAATATGTGCTTTATTATATGTATATTTTATATATGTGTATATGCATCTATATATATTTATATGTGTGCTTGTGTGTGTGTATGCATGTATGTATGTATATGGTTATTAGATACACAGACGTATAATTCATACGAAGAGTACGTGCAAAAGAACTTTTTGGATAACGGAGGCCAAAAGTACCTGGACGATGAAGCCGAGCAGGCTCATGTAGAGCACTTGATGGGGTCTATGAATGTATAAAAGATAGGATGAAATTGGTAGAGGTCAAAAAAAGAGAATACTCTTTCTTGGTAATGCTGATAATGCTGTTTGACGTGGTTGATGCCCAGTTGCGAACATGGCTAGAATTCTGTCGTTGTCATCGCAGTCTGCCCAATGTGCCGAGCAAAGCCGGTGCTCAAGAAGTAATGTCTTGCCACCGACTGTTTTCTGGACACGCTGCCCGCGAGATATGTATGTGTCGAAAAAAGGTGCTCGGCAGACGCTGCATGCCTGAGCTTTCTTCAGGTACTGATGCAGGTGTGGCGGTAGACAGAGATCGGCCTTGTATCCAGTATCTGCTACGATCTGCCGCGCACAGTACTCCTTAAGACTCGGGATCGGGGTGATCGTACCGTTGGTAGTCGTAGGAAGTGCGCTCACGAGCGGACAATCCTTTAAGATCAAGCGCCGAAGGGAGGCAAGACGAGATACTTCAGCGGGGAGCATCAGGATAGGATTGTTGGATAGATCAAGGGAGGTGAGCTGCGTGAGGTTAGTGACCTGACTGGAAAGCTGGGTAATCGCATTGCTTTTGGCGTGCAAGATTGCGAGATTGGTATTGTGATGGGGTCCTGAAAAACACGGTGCCAGGTCAGTGATGCGGTTATGAGAGACATTGAGTTCAACTAGTCGTGGCAAATGTCCAAGTGCCTCGGGCAGACGTTCCAGTTTATTCCGCGAGACATTCAGAAAGCAGAGCTGTATAAGGCATCCAATCGCTTCAGGAAGGTGGGTGAGCTCATTGCTTGACCTTTTTTTTTTTTTTTGGTGAGATAACAAAGGTATTATCAGCAAATACAAACGCTCTAACCATCGTGTACTTCTACTGCTCCTCTTTTCAATTTGCCATGGTAATTTTAATTTACCAACTCCACTCCTAGATCTCTCTCTTCTTCTCATGCGCCCTCTTAGAACTTACAGATCTAATGTTCGGATCATTTTAAAATGAACGATACTAGAGTCAATATACTCGAGTCGTTTTCGGCATAGATCAAGGTGCTCCATGTTACGATCCAAATAATTGGATGCATCACGCACTGTAAACCGTCTCCGGATCCGTTTTACGCCATGGTTTCGTCGATTCTCAAAATGATCTTGTGCAGCACCATCCTCAGAGTAATACGTTTTGTCGATATATGCTAGATCTTCTTCGAGATTGTTGCTGCTAGAGGTCTGGTTTAAGAAATTTAAACCAGAAGACATCATCCGTGTGGAGGAGTTCTCTGAGTTGCTGCTGACGATCGTTACGGCCATTTTGATTCGTTTATTGACCCGTTGGCTGACCAGAATATGTCCGAAGGTTAGATCGTCTCTAACACTGACAAGCCCCAAGACCTGCCCCATGATGTACAATAGAAAAAATAGTTAACAGGAAGAAAGAGAATGCAGGTGGGATGAAAGATGGCCGTCAACCTTTTTTTTTCTCATGCATTCCTATTTTGTGCGACCGTCTCTCTCCGTGTATCATCCTTGCATTGTGTGACATATACAAGTCGTCCGCCTTGTGATCCGGGCTCTATCATCAGGACAGCTGTCTTGCTCTGCAGGGAGAGCACCATTGGTCATCCTCGGCCTCCTCTCCAGTTGTGTCGCTTCCAATTGCAGCAAATGTTTTCCTGAAGACAGGGGGTGGGTGGCAGTCAGCAGACTCTCCCCCTCCATTCGTATCTTTGCATGAAAGATCTCATAGGGTCCAGATGATCCCGTATACAACTTCAATAATGTGGTCGATGTAAGATTCTCCACACGTTAATAAAAGGAACTATTTCTTTTTGCCAGCTCTGTTTATTCTCCAGTATGTAATTACAAGAAGCTTTTTATTAATAATAAAACACTGCTAACCGAACCAAGTTCACTCCTCGCCTCGATGTGGTTTATGCTGGAAGAAAAAAAGGCCATAACAGGTCCTACTAACTTACCTGATTGGAAAAGATCAAGTCATACTGGGTTTTTAAGCGATTATCCTTCATAAACGGACATTCTTTGACTGAAGTGCGCAAAATCAGCATTGTAGACGAGAATAATAATCACCTTCAGGGGAGGTTCATTATGAATCGTCAGTATCGATCTGTTACATTAGACTACAATAAACTGTTTTTGTGTGTATAAGTGCCTTTTTATAGGGTATCGCACAACCTTTTGGACATCTGCCGGACTACTCTGCCACTGCGCAAGCCACTACGCTGTGGACTTTATAAGGTTATATTGAATGCCAATTTTCTCTTACAGCTGAAATAAACGTCCCTACAAGGACTGCAGATATGCATCGAACGCGTTCTCCTGTACCGTCATCTAACGGTTGGCCTTGGTTTATCATGATTTTTTAATGGGACAGGATTATTTGGCAATCGTATGCAAGTTGTAACTCATCTCATACGCCAACAGCCCGCACACGTACATATATATAGATTTATAATCAGAGCCCAAGGGCTGCATATGGGACGGTATGTTGATGTAAAAAAGCGAAGTTGAGTATAGCATGAGCGTCTGGTACAGTATGCCTAACTAACCCTTAGACACTAAGCACGGCCCCCCCCACATCCTATAGTTGCCGCCAGATTTTTGCTGTCGTTGCGCGATAGATTACTCTTTCGCGAAAGTGGAACGCCTTGTGGTACCCAAATAACCGTATATTTTGCATTCACCAGGGCGCTCTTCCAGACCCTTACGTTGATACCTTCCCTTGTTTCGCTTCTCTTCTTGACCTAAACAATATACAAAGAGGATATATCTAATTACTTCAATAATATTTAAAAGACAAAGGATAGCGTTGATCGTAGGTTCTTAATCCTTCATTTAATGGCATATATATAATCAATGCTAAATAGAGATTATTACGTGAGCAAGTTCCATAGTTGCAGTACTTCTGAACATGTATATCTGTATATTAGGCAGATGATGCGGTTATTCTCGGGCGAGGAACTGCGAGTGACATAACAGTCGCCGTCGCAGTAGTGCTATTTGCAGCCTCTGGTGATCCAGAGACAACCCTCAGATGCAAGAGCCCTAAAAGGAATATGTTGCTATGGACATTTTCCGAGGGCAACATAGCTGTACTTCGAGATTATTCAAGTCAGCATTGACCGCATTTCTTTGTCGAGCTCTGACATGAAATGTAAAGAAAAAAGAAAAAATGTTAATTGAATCCGCGTCAACGGGTTAAACCATATCCATGCTGGAGAATGCCGTCGCAGGAACTTCAATGGAGGGGCAAGTAGCAACGCAGCCAAAGAGATGATGTGAGATGTACGCGGTAGGAGGTGTCTTCGCTAAAGCTAGTAATTCACAAAGCATTCACTCTGGAGTAGCATAAGAAGGGAAGCGAGCCATGACAGACCATTGTCAGGAACTGCCATCTGAGAGAAAAGAAAATAACAAAAGGATGCTGTGCTGAAGCACCTAGGTCGCGGTCTACTAGATACTTCATACCCTGGCTCCTCGTGTACAGATTGTGTCGCAACAAAAAAGAAATGTGAATATCGTATAGATTGCTACCGGACAAAGTCATGTATGAGAACGAGGGGGAAGTCTCTGCCTTTTTCGGTTAGCATTGTGTATGTGTGTATGGTCCGTTTGTTTTTGTCATAAGCGTAAGTAGTTGCTCTTCTCCAACTCAAAGCCTCATCGAACCGTATTTGAGCAGTCGACTAAGCAAAAGTAGATCAAATGTATTGCTCAGCTGGGATGGATTTATATCCTAGATGAATATCGCGCTCCACTGCATCATTTGCATATGACGTAAAATGAACCATAGTATTGCTCTTCTCTAATTCTATTTAACATGTAGATCTTTGTCGTAGCACTATTTTCATACAACTAGCCTTATATACATGACACCCCCGCCAGATGTACCGATGACTGAAGTGGAGAAGATCTGTGAACATATATACTTATACTACAACTATAGTAAGACGGGTAAAGATCAGATAAGCGAGCACTGTGCAATACTGTAAGAACAGCAGCACTACAGCATTATCCATCCATCTAGCTTTGTTCGTGAAGCCAAATAATTAGAGACATGCTTAGCCTTAACTATTAGAAACATTATCTCATTACCAAAGAAGAGTTATTACTGTGTCCGCACTATATTCGTCTCGTTCATCATAGCTTTAAGGGAGGTGGCGTTGTGCTCTATTTCATAATTTATGCTTGCAATTTCTGATTTATCCGATTATCTCCTCTCTTAACTAACAGTAGCAGGAGACTCAAATGATATCTAGTACTCAGGATGCTCCCAAAATCACAGTCGTTTTTAATCGCATTTTTGTTACTGTAACTATTACGACGTCATCATCCTTTTTAATGAAATATTACATTCATCTTCTACGGTCGATGGAAGCTCAGTTGGGGTACTTCAGGTCCCTCAAATAGCTAGAAAATTCGTCTGAATTCTCATCTCAAATTCTTCAGTGAATTAGCCGAATTCTACGTCTCTTGAAACAGCTGCCAGGATCTCCTTAATGCTGCTGGAGCCCATCTCTATTCTAGACAGACATATACTCCAATCTGCTTTGCTAGCTGATGTATTCTAACGCCTCTAAAACATCCGGTTGTTCTCATCAATTGTCCTGGTAGCTGCGGTTGACTCCTTCCTCCTTTATCCGAATGCCTGCGCCCTTTCGCTTCGGGACATGGATCACAAAAGCGACTTGGAAGCAATCTTGGCGTTAGGTAGTCATCATTTAATGTAACTTGAGACTCCTATTCATATGTTGACAGAGATTTGCTCTGTTCCCTGGTGTGTTGATTCATATTGTATCATCCAGTAGCATTCGAGGCGACGTCCTAAACGACCATTTATAGCGTTGCACCAATCTGACACACCGCAAGTGATCCATGCAGGAAAAGGTTAAAATACGTCAGAGTGTGCTTGCTTTGGTTTCCAATTCTCCGCTGAACGGAAGGTTCTCATTGGACATCAAGAGAAGTCACAACGCTTTTCTTGTGATGTTTCCCTGCGGCCTCTTGCGTGTTGGGGTTTTTTCCTTCCAACTTTTTTCATTTTTGCAGCTGAAAACCAACATGGTATGCCATCTTGTTCGCAATTGTTCAACCACTATGCAAGTTATAAATGCTGATTTTCATTGCTAGGAGTGGAAACCTACTGACAACGAAACTTTGCCACCAGGGCCGCAGGCCGAAAACGCAGTTGACAGAGATCCGTCGCGCTCTCGCTCACGCACGCCCCCGCCTCGCTCGCGATCTCGCTCTTACAGCAGAAGCCCTTCAACAAAGCGTAACCGTAGCTACAGCCGTTCGCGTTCCCGCTCGCACTCGCCATCGCGCTCGCGCTCCCGATCACCTCGTTCGCGATACCGCAGCGTTAGTCACTCATCCTCACGCTCTCGTCGCCGCCACCGATCGCGATCGGCTTCGAGATCGAGAAGCGTCGATCGCAGAAGAGGCAGATACTCGAGAAGAAGGTGAGATTGTGTTTCTTCGCCTAGTCATTATAAATTTCTGCCCTCTATCACATAACCTCTCTTCTCGTGGACTGTGGTCCCAACACCCCCTCCCAAAAAAACCACCTATCCTCTCCATTGTTTTACACACACGCGCACACCGCATGTTGACCAACAAATCCGCTCTGTGGGCTTTGCCATTACACGCAATTTAAAAGCACCGTCAAGAGCTGGGGCATTGGGAATAATTAACAAGCACAAGACAAGTTGAACCACAAGTTTCCCCTTCAAGTCAATACAAGATTTCGCTCCCCTTTCCTCTCCTTTTTACTGTTGCAAGATTCTGACCAGCACCCAAAACAGCCCTTCCCCACGCCGAAGCCGCTACAGTCGGTCCCCACCGCGTCGCCGCTATGCGTCGCGTTCTGTCGAAAGAAGTCGAAGGTAATGATCAATTGCACTTTTTCTTCCCTCGTAAGTCAAACTAACATAGCTATGTAACCCAGAAAGCAGAAGGAATTCCATGGAACTAGGGTATGTTCAGCTTTTTTAGTTGCTTTTCCATAAGACATTGGTACTTATGCGCCGTAGGATGCTCCTGAGACATCCAATATCTTGGGAGTGTTTGGTTTGAATTTGCGTACACGCGAACCAGACCTTGAGGAGATCTTTTCTCAATATGGCAAGTTGGAGAAAGTCACTGTAGTCTATGATCATCGAGTAAGTCCAACAAGGCGAATTTTCTTTTTTTCATGCGCTTATGCACCAATTCCTTTATAGCATAAACGCTCCCGAGGATTTGCCTTTGTATATTTCCAAGACGTACAAGACGCTGCTCGTGCACGAGATGCGACAAATGGCATGGTAATGGCTTGAAAGGGAAAAAATCAATATTGTACTCTGCTCATACGTCAGCGATGTTCTAGGAAATTGACCAACGTCCTGTCCGCGTTGATTATTCAGTGACGCATCGCCCGCACACACCTACGCCGGGTGAGTATATGGGTGAGAAGCGACCAGGAGGCAGCGGTGGTAGTCGCTACCGCGACCGTGGCCGTTATCGACGCCGCAGCCGCTCGCGATCACCCTACTACAGCCGTCGACGAAGATATTCTTACCGATCAAGCCGTAGCCGATCCTGGTCTCGCTGAGTTACTGGCTTATGCAAATCCCCGGTCTTGCCGTAAAACGCACGCGCGCGCGCACACTAACTCTCATTCTCACTCTTACGCACACATTTACGCACGAGTTATTAAACAAGAAATAAAGCTGTGGAAAACGACTGACTACATCGGGCACTTTATTTTCAAAATAAATTTCGCAAGAGAGGAAAACTATGACGCATATAAAGCAAAATGGATAAAGAAGGCTGGAGACATACTCGTTAGTGAACAGAAAAATCAGCCCCCTTCTCACTCTTCAACTTACCCCGAAGGTAGCTAGGCGTGCCATTGCGGTAACAATGGCGGAACAGGAAGGAAAGGAAGGAGCCGGAGCTGTAGAGCATCGACGGCGAAAGAGTTGGAGGAAGGAACGAGGAGGGACGATGACACCAGCGTCAGAAGCAGACGAAGAAAAAAGCACCTCGATGAAGCCATGGGGTGGGAGACCTGCGCGGGTACAGCCAAACCATGGTCCCACCCAAAGTCCACATCCTCTCCTCTCGAGGCACTTGTAGGCTGATATTGTTATCTACAGAGGATCCCGAATTATTAGAAGATGACAGAATGGTACAAGAGTAGCCTATTGGTCTTGACAACCGACCAAAACTGCTCGATCGGATTGAGTTCAGGCGAGTAGGGGTGGAAGATAAGCACATCGATATCCTCAAGCCTTATGGATGGGTGCATTATCCATTACCAAATAAAGGCCCTTATATGTTCATGCTTATCCATCTCGTCCACTGTTGCCTTAAGAAAGCTGAGATGATGTCCAGTTACAGTTCCTCTGCTCGCAACTTCAGATTGGCCTGCCCTGTTTCTTTTCTTGATTGGGAACTGTGGGAGTCTAAAGCTGCATTTAATGATGCCTGTTGCTGAGATTGTTCCCAAGATTGTGGATGTCTTTTGGTATTGTGACCACTGCAGGAGTCCCTTTTCTTGGAGCAACCCAAGCTGCGTTTCATATTAATACGGAATCCAGCCTCGTCTAAAGTTGGGATGTCGTTCCTGTCCTATCTGCACAGACAGTCAAGGCGCTCTTGAATCTTCGCAGCGCTGTTCCTGTCTACAGGTTAAGCCAAGCCATTTTTCAATGATAAGCTGCAGATACTCGAATCTTTGAAGCGGTTGCTCTAGAACAATGGATGGATTCTCATCAACCCCAATCTAAAATAACGCTCTTCTGCTCTTCATTGACAATACGCGAACGACCCCCTCGCTTTAGGTTTATTAAAGACGCTGTCAGAGTCTTTCCCGTACTGCAATGCCCATTGCTGGGCTGAACAAACATGGATTCCTAGCTGTTTTGCACTCAAGACCTTCTCAAACATCAGTTTGAAAAATACGACCTTGTCTTGGTCCGTGTACGCTGTGTAACTGCGCTTGATCCCCCTCCCCTTCTTTCGCTTGGGAATGTGTGTGATAGTAAGATCAGAGTTATGTCTGTAAGGTATGCTACGCAGGTATTCAGTGCGAGAACAGACGGATTGCAGAGAGTCCATTTCTTCGTCAACAACATGGTCCATAGGTTGGCCATATTTGTAGAATGCAACAGCGTATCAAAGAGAAAGAGTCATAAGGAAGAGATGGAAGCGACATCTTTCGGCGGATGCATGTGACATTTTCTTTTATCAGCATGCGTATTCTGGGCAAAACGCGCTTTCATTTTTGTGATCCTGCGACTTCAGAGCTGGCAGGGGGGTTGCGAACTTTGAAAGATCAAGTTAAAGCGAACTGTAACACCTTTTACGAGCAGGTGCATGACCCCGATATTTGTATGACATGTGACCGAGCCGGCTTTATTTCCTTTTCATGAAGTGCACGCAGGACCTCATTACTGTGCCCTCTTCATCTCATTAGAAAATGGATGACCATGGCTCGCCATTGAAGTTTGAAGAACTCGCGGAAAAACTGGGCCTGAGTAAATTATCCAAGAGTTCGCCCTCGAGTCTTCCACCGGCTTTGAAGGTGAAACTGTCGCGCAACACGACACACCAAACTTCCTCTCATGAGCGGCAACGTAGTCGCCCTTTTAACAAGACGAACGGAAGTAGCAGCAGCGTTGGCATAAATAAACGCAAAGGTATGGGTTGGTCCCGGGAAAAGGAGGAAGTCGGGAAGAGAGCGGGGAAAGGTTTCGCGCGCGCATTCTCTTTTTTTTCTTTCTTTCTTTCTTTCTGTACGGGCAACGTTACCAAGCGACGCCGAATACTGAAAGAAAAGATCGGAACGGTAGCCACCGATTCGAATCTCTCCCATGTACCGTGCAAGTTCTATAAGCAAGGAGCCTGTACTGCTGGGACCAACTGTCCTTTTTCGCACAATCAACTTGATCTGACTTCGGAATCGTCCATCTGCAAGTACTTTCTCAAGGGAAATTGTCGCTTTGGCAACAAATGTGCCCTAATACATGGCGCATCGCCCTCGATTGCTCAGAGCAATGCTGTTGTCGGGGCTGTTCCAACGAGTGCGGTGGACGCATGGGTACCACGCCAAGCTGCATATTCGTCTTCGCCTTTCCAATTCGGATCGTTCTTTAGCAACCATAGCAGCTTATTGCCAGTGGCACCACCACCTACGCTTCAGCAGTCGCAGTGGCACCTAACGTCGTCGCTGTCGTCGTCATCGTCGATGCCGCGTCCGAGCTTGTTGGGTAAGATGCAAACCGGCGATAATAGTAGCAGCAGCAACAGCACCAGCATGGGCGGCGACGATGAAGACGACAGCTACTGCTGCCGACGAGGTATCACAATCCCCGGCCAGCGTACTGCTGCTACAAATCATCTCTTCCGGTCTCTGGACGATGAGGGCCAAGACCCGTTCTCACCTTTCCCGACAACAGCAGGCACCGGTCATATGGCCGATGATGACGTTCCCATGTTTTTCATGCAAGATGACGAGCTGTCCGCGAACGACCGTACCTTGCGCCCATCCCAAAATTTTGCCTTTCCATCTGTGTTTCGTCACAATCAATACGACAGTAGTTCGTTTTCGAGATCATAAGATACTTTGTCTGACGTCCTCCTCCTCAAATGTGAAGCGTTCTTCCAACAATAACTTGTATTCCAAATGTCCATGCTATCTCTCTCGCATCAGCACATCGTACAGAAAATACCCGCTATTACTTGATAAACTGTGTGCATTCTACATCCGCTAGTCCAGCCGGCGTGATTGCTTCTTTATGCGTATATGTACATCAAAGATAAAGTAGGGTTATATAGATAGATAGACGGATATATGTGCATGTCTATGGGTGTGCGCGTGGGCGTATGTGGTGTGTGTGTGTGTGTTGTCGTAGCTGATGCTTTCAAATGTTTGAATCTCTCGGTTCATTTCAGCGATACTGAAACCAAAGGTGTTGACTGAGTCTGGGGGTATGGGCGCTTGTTGAACATGGACCTAATGATTCGACAGACTCGTGCCGTGCGGACGCGAAGCAGGGGCGATGTCTGCTGATGAGTTGCAGTTGCCTGCCTGAGCTTGGTCTTCTCCATCACACGGCACAGCAGCAAACGAATCCGGCATTTTCAGCGACATCTCTAGGTATTCTTCGTTATTTTTTTTCTTCTTATCATTGGACGTCAGCCAGACCGGGAACCCGCATTGCTCGCAGAATTGCTGGCTCGGTAAACGCATGTAATCGACTCGCAGCGCCTCGACAAGCAATGTGGATTCGATCAGAGCGAAATATACAGTGAAGGCCTGGTAAAACGTTACAAGGCATGTGATTAGCAAGACACACAATAATACGACCAGATTGCATCAGCCTTACGTCAGAGCGTGTCCCAACAAAGGTGGTAACTTTCAAGAGACTCATCGCCAGGTTGACGATGAACGTCAGAATAAAGCATATCAATGATTTGCGGGCGATCTTTTCAATGACCCTATTTTGGCGCGTCATGACCGTCTCTGACTGACGGATGTGTAGATAGAGCCTTATAGACATCCCCGCAGCGGGAAGGAGGGTGGCGTTGAGTATTTGTTTATCATCAGTAGACACGTACACATATAAACTCTGTACCTGCGCACAAACATGCCGCTGAGGAACAGATTGGCCAAGATATCGCTCACAAAGTTCCAAACGATGACACCGTTGCCCCTACGTATAAGAAATTAGTAAGCCACCCTTGGGCTTTCACCCCTCTTTTCCCACCAAAAAAAAAAACACCAGCGCACGCCTACCACTCCGCCCAGCAGGTGGCACCCAACACCACAGGCTGTTTCATCAGTTGAATCTGAAGCTTGACATAGGTCAACTCAAAGGGCCAAACCGAGAATCGAACGACAATGAGTACAATCCCAGCTATTTTGATCCAACGCGAATGGAAATCGGGCTCGAGAATGATTAGACGCATGAACATGACAATGTAAAACAGAAGATAGTCTAAGAAAAAAAAGGGGGCGCGGGTGTTAAGAGACATAGTACTAGGGGAATTCGCGTTATACTTTGTGGAGAAAAAGGATCTCTCATTACCCAGGTGCCATAAGCTGTCATTGCATACTATATCAGTATGGTTGGACCTGACAAATTGTAAGCAAATTGACTTACGATACGAGCAAGGGGAAATAGGCACAGGTTTGGATTTCAAATAAAGGGATAATGCCGTACAAAAGCTTGTGGATAAAGAATACAGTAACTTGGCCGATATTAACAAGGTGACTTGAGGCTCCAGTTAACGATAACGGTTGCATAATGTCGAGAGGGGTATGCTCTTACATTTTGCCATGTGTGCGCTGGTACTGGCGCAAACAGACAAAGAAGTTGCGTATGGACACAGCCACGGCCAGCCACATGCCAATCATGTTAATGCGATCAAAGACTCGCTCTTCATAGGCTGTCAGCTCGATCATGGAGGCCACACATACGCGTCGATAATAGGCGGGAAGGAAAAGTTGGAACGGGGAGGATGCAGTAAAAGAGAGATTGGCCTAGTTCTTCATATACAGCTAAATATTTAAAAGAATCGGACTTTATTGCTTCCATGGATTATTTGGTACTTTAAATGTCGTAAACAAGATAAAATAATGTCGCATAGAATTATATAAATTTGTCGTATCAATAGGTAAAAAGATTTCGCATCCATGGATGAAACCCTGTTAGTCTGCAGAAAACACTACGCCTTCTCCAATCCCGTTGACTTACAACACACCGTCCTTCCAAAGGAAGGGGGCTTGCCCCGAAGGGCTGTGGTTATCCTGGGTGCGTCAGCGATAACTGACGCGGAAAATTCTTGGTTGGGGTTACGGTCGTCTCGACCCGCCAGAGCGTGCACCTCGTGGCCTTCCTGGCCTTGCCCGTCGTAGTCTCACGCTGCGCTGCTCTGGTTCAGGTGAGTGTGGCCTTCCACCAGCTGCGGATGCTTGTGCAGCATTTCTTCTCTGGAACCTTGCTGGGATGATACCATCTTCCCGAAGACCCCGGAGGATATGATGCATGTTGAGAGCCGCCGCCAGATCCCGGTTCCATAACCTTGGTTGACAAACACGCTCTGCCATGCCTGCTGTACAGTTTTGATTTGTGCATCTATTGAAACATCAAAATACTGTATTATAATCTTTTGGAAATATAACACAACATGCCCGTCCTTCATACCGTAGCAGGCCATGGCAGATCGTGAGCGGATTGTCGGGTCGTCGATATGGGCGTGGATTAGGAACCATTTTAAAGGTAGCAAGGCTTTCATTGTCACATACAGGGCAGCACTTGCTTGTCTTGTACTCGTCGATCAAATAAATATTGCAATTGTTCTTCTTCAACAGCCGCCGGAAGCCGACACCACGGATAGGCTCGTGATATCTTGTATGCGGCGCAGACCAATTTCCCATCACGAAAACGGACCTACTGCCAAACTTCGCATTCAAAGAGTCGAGAAGCTTTTCATCTGCTTGCTGCTTCTTGTAAAACGCTGACAGGCGAAGTTTTCGAAAAAGAAATTGCGGGTTCGGATGGTTCGTAGTGGTTGTCGCGTAGAAAGACTTGAGAACTACAGAGACCCGATTCTTGGCGGCGAGGTATCCGTCGTAGTTGGGGACGGAAAGCGTATGACTTTGAAATTGAGATAGATTCTGCTGAGCCAACGCGATCTCGGGTCGCTCTAACTTGAGTCGTTCTCGGAGTCTGCGGTACCGTTTGGTCTTCCGTGTATGATCTTGAAGCTGCTTTGTATATCGGAAGGTCTGGTGGTTGTCGGGTGACGAGTTCTCATGAACGCAATACAACAGGTCCCTTCTGCCAGGATCAATGGTGACCCATTGTCCTCTATAGTCTTCGTTCCGGACTATCTGTGGGGTGACGTATTCGATATCTTCGCTCTGGATGCCAAATCTCTGTCCGAAACCCGATTGAAGGCCATTTGTCTTCTTGAACACAGTAACACCGACGCCGTCAGTGTGAATAGTCCCATGGAATTGGAGCAGCTCGGATTCTTGGGGTTTGAAAGCTCTTGATTTCAGGTTTACAACATGTCTCCAGTACTCCATATTGCTTGTGTGGGATTCCATTTTGCAGCCCAGGATATGGTAGCAAAGGATTTTCGTATCGATCTCCATGTAGCATGGTGACCACGAGCGACGAAGTGGAAAACAGTTGAATCCGCGTATTCCGTTCTGTTGACAAACGCGTGCAAGCTGGAAGAAGGCGTTGAAATGCTTAACAGGATTGGCCTTGGCGTCGTAATAGATACTCTGGTGTTGGAATTGGTGGTTTCGGGGGTAAGCGTTTAAGACAGGTTGTAGGATATCGTATTGCTTCCCGAAGAAATCCAGGTTCGGCGTTAATGTCTTCCCTCAAAACACCTCGACGGGCAATTGCTAGCTTGAACCCTGTGGCATGCCGGGTGATGGTTTCATAAAGGTCCTGGCGTACTTGATCGGGGCTTAGGCCCTGTGCGATTAACTCTCGCTTGCGGTCGGCTTTTCGCTGACGAAGATTCAGGATGACATTGATGACACGCCGAAGGTGTTGCCCGAACCGCATGTGGACATTATTCACGTAAGCAGTATAAATCTTGGTGCCTTCGTAAGAAGAACATTGCTGGGAATAAGGGAACGTAGGCCTGACGTATCCGGATATCCGAAGGTACTCATCCTTGTGGCGATTAATTAGTTCTCGGATGCGGGCAGTTTCACCTTGGGTGCGGCGTTCGGCTTTGTTAACCATGGAGAGCCAAACTTCTGAAAAGAACTTCTCCGTGATGTTTTCCTGGATGTTAAAAGTTGGATCGCGCGCTGCCTCGTTGATGAAAATATATTTGGCGAACGCGTACGCCTGTGTTGTGGTGTTGTGGACAAGGTCAACCAACTGATACAGACGTTCACGGTACTGCTGTCGCCAGCCGATGCCCCGTATGGACGATTTCACCCCAATTATACGGCCAGTGCGGTCAATGCTGTGGCCAGTGCGCATGCCTCCGGGAATGACGGGGCGGTGGGGTTGGGCCATTTGGTGGGTGAAGACCTAGGGTATATTATTTCTTAGTATCGCAGAGCCGAGTATGAAAGCGGCCGTATTACCTTTCAACCGTAAATGTGGTGCTGTGTTATTTTCTGTAGGCTGTATGGGCTCTAGTTTTGTATGTGGATAATGGAAAGGGACAGCTTGCTTGAGCATCACTAGTTATAGTGTCAGCAATGATCCATCTCCACAGTGTTTTTCTTTTTCCCACTGGGTTCTTTAATGAGGTTTTACAGTGGCCGCTCGTTATAGTGATATTCATTATAATGATAATTCGTTATAGCGATACACTTTATGAAGGACAAAATTGCCAGGTAGGGCTTATTCCAATTCATTATAGTGATGCGATTTCCTGGAACCGAGGGTATCACTATAACGGGCGGCCACTGTATCGACGTGAAAGAGGTCTGAAATCAACAATGAAATCCCAAACAATTCCAACAAGTAATTCCAAGAGACCATCTCAAGAATAATCCGATACATATCCGGCACTTGTGTAGTGTAGGAAGATTGTATTTCTTTTCGTACTCTCTCAGTCTCTTACAACACAACAAAACACGACACTGCTGTCATCCTTATCCATACGTTCAGGAAGTGTAGGTACATATTGAATAATTTCTCTGAATATTACAATGAGAACACAGGAGTCTCCTGAAAGCCATTACTTCATTATTCCATTTGATAACCAGCTAAATGGCTCATTGACAAAAGCGACAAGCACATTCTGATAGTTCTTTGTTCTTTCCAAGAATAAACTTAGTCTTCTCGATATAGGATTCTTTTGAGTACGGCTATTTTTAGCGACAATTGCATTCTAGAACAATAAATGCTCTTCATTGAGAATACACGATCGGCCCTCTGCTTCTACGTTTCTTAAAATGCTGTCTGGATCCTTTTCTTACTGTAATGCCCATCGCTGTGCTGAACGAACATGGAGTCCTAGCTGTTTTGCTGCAGCTGAGGCACTCAGTACCTCCTCAAACACCAGTTTGAAACATCTGACCTTGCCTTGATCAGTGTATGCTGTGTAACTGCCCTTGATCCCCGCTTCTTTCATCCGAATGTATGTATCCTTTCGCTTGGGAATGTGTGTGAGAGTAAACTCAGAGTTATCTTTGCACGGTATGCTACGCAGATATTCAGTGTAAGAACAAACGGATTGAAGTGAGTACATTTCCTCATCAGCGACATGACCTTGGCCATCGTTGTAAAATAATAGATTGCTCATTTCAAAATGTAAAAGTTTATAAAGAGAAAGAGTCATAAGGATGAGATGGATTTGCGACAACTTTCCGTGTATGTATGCGACTTTTGCTTTGTCATCACCCGTAAAGATTTCCGGGCAAAAATGCGATTTGTATTTTTGCGATCCTGCGACTTTGATTTTGAAAAATGGTGTATACTAACGCAAATCCTCCCCACCCACAACATTTCGCACATGGAAACATGCGTTGTGAATAAGCAAACGAACTGCCTGTCTGGCTCTTCCACGTCTCAGTGTCTCTCCCCCTCTGATGATCGAACATGCAAGCTCAGAACTGTCTTGGCTAAAGCTTGACGTACTCTAGTATACCGAGTTTGAGCTACGATCTTTCCTCCGGCATGCTACTATTATTTGCAATCAAGTTTGCGCCACGCGGTGATGAATATTACCGTCAGCAGTGTGTAGTATTTGCGTTTTGATAGAGGTAATTTATGCGTGAGAATGTTAGCAGAATGGCAAACCAATTACGAAGTTGTCTCACCTTTAGGGTGCCTCCCCTCCATTCGTCTAATGGAGAGTGGTCTGAGCATCTTGCTTATAGCATCTTAACCCTGCGATAACAGAACCGGAAAGTTCTTCTTGTCTGCTGCTGTTGCTGCTGCTGCAGTGGCCTTGGCATGTCGGAATCGCTCTGGAATCTCCCCGTTGGTCCGGAGGCTCAAGAGGATGTGCCGAAAGTTGAGTACCGCTGCTGTGTCTCGGTTCCAAAGCCGCGAGCGAGAGAATTCCAGGGACTTCAAACAATTTAGGTTTGTACACCTTAGAAGCCCGTGGCATTTGATCTCAGGACGCTTTATTCGCTGCCATGGTCGTGGATTGGGAATACGCTTGAAGGTCTCCAGGCGGTTCGAGCACTCGGGACAGGTCACCGAGGTGCGGTACTCGTCTATCAAATAAACTTTGAACCCATGCCTCTTGAATATATCCCTCCAGCCCCTTGCCGCGGATGGGCTCGTGGAAGCGGGCCATGGGTGCAGACCAGTTTCCCACGACAAGCACGGTGTCCTTTCCGAATCTTCGTCGTAGAGTGCGCACCAATCGAGCATCGGCCTGCATCTGGTTTATATAGTCAGAGAGGCGTAATTTCCGATGAAGCGGATGATTGTGGGCCTCATGGTCTACATACGAATGCATCTTTCGGGCTCGACGCTTTCCCCAGTCCCTCTTTGCCGGCCCGTACTTGTTGTGTACGGGGTGGGTCGATGTCGTATGGGTTGCGGTGGTTCTGCTATAAAAGCTGCTGAGCAGTGACCACTCCCTTGCGCGGGACTCGACATAGAGCTTGTACCTGACGGCATGACGGTGCTGTGGCATATCTGTGCAAGCCTAGTCTCGGCCTTGCGGATGCTGTTTTTGTTATCATAGCGATCCTTGGCAGTGTCGCGTATCTGACGAAATCGTACCATCCGTGTTTCTCAGGCGCGCTGGTTGCGTGTACACCGGTGTATTTTAGGGAGCTCGGGCGTGCTCAACTCATGCATTCCATAATGGAGATCGCGACGGCCTGGATCAATGAGAAGACACTTGCCCTCGGTCTCTTGCAGCTCGTCGTGTGGGATGTCATGAATGTAGGAACAGTCTGTGGAGTGATCGTTCTTGCTCTGATCCCTCCGAGCGCCCTTGTTCCTCATGCTGTCGGCAATGCGTAAGCGTTCGGGCTCCAGAGCACTGTCATCGGTTATGATATCCCCGGTACCAGTCCGGGTTCGCTTGCAACTAAGGTTCTTCTTTGCCTCAGGGGTCTTGAGTATGATTGATACAGACACTCCGTCTGTTTGTATTGCTCCAAAGAACCTCCTGTTATGCCTATCCTTGAATGCCTTGGCGTCGGCCATGATCGGTACAAAGGAAAAGGAAGGGACACGTAATCTGAGACCGGTAGCCCATACATATAATAAAACTTGAGTTGTCAATTGATCGAAAGATGACCAATGATCAGTCGCATTTATGCCACGCGCAAGGTTCTGTGGCATTTCTATCACAAATCAGCACTTCTTGTGAGACTACAGCTCTGGTCGTCTGGAGTCGCTGCCCGTGCCACACTGAACATAGTCTGACTGGGTGACTGAGTCAGCCAACAGGCGTTATTACTAATAGATACTCCTGTATTGGCTCTGCAAAGTCATCTTCAAGAATGACAAATGATATTTGTGTCATCACGCAATTTAATATGCTACCCAACCGCTAAACTATTTTCATAACCCGCAAACAAAAAGTTCAACTGGCTGAATGGCTAGGAAAAATCCTGCAGTACCCTTTTCACTTACCACTATTTTCGCAAAAATATTTAAATAACGCCTAAATATCATTCGCTGGTAACTCCACAGCGTCATTTCTGAATGGCGTGAAATCGATCCTAATACACCAACCATCGAGTAGAGAAAAGGCAAGCATGTTCCTTCCTTAATCGTGAGATCTCCCTAATAGCAACAAGATCAGAGTGATCGTTGCAAAAAAAAAAAGACTACGAAGGCATTATGTGTAGGAATAAGCAAAATTCAAGCGAATACACTTCCTCATCGACAAGACTGCCCGCAGCAACACTCGCAATATGTAGATATTATGGCTCTGCCCATCTTCCGGAAGATATTGATTGCTCATTTCATAATGTTGAACGTCTATATAGAAGGAAAAAGGTCCTGTGTATGCATCGTTTAGTTTGGGTAAATGGGACATCTATTCGCCCTCCTATGACTTCTGGCTCCAAGTGACATGCATGCATGCTTATGGGGAAATTCTGTATATATCTATTTACTTAATGAACCAGTTCCCTAAGCATTTTCAAGGGACTGTATATGATGGAAGGGACATGTATGCCCCGTTTAACTAACAAAGATTCTACATGCTCTACATATGATATTACAATGCGCATCATCTTCTGCCCGAAAGTCTCGGGAATCTAAATTGCCAGCACTTCTATCAGATTGTGTCCGACATCCATAAAAAGTGTTCTTACCTTGGGCGGAAGAGTACGTTCGTGGTAAAGTTCTCTAAATCGCTGAATTGCGTGAAGACTCTCAGTGAGACGATTCAGCAAATTAAATAAGGCAACAATCTCTGTCCGTTGCAGTAGGTCTGGATTTCTCTCGGGACTACGATAGATTGATAAGCACTCTGAGACACATATATATGGATGTTGTAACTCTGTCGACTTACTCTAAACTGGCATCCTCATACGAGAAAAGAATTTTTAACGCAGTACCTAACCCTGCGGTCTGGATCTTTCCCCACAACCGACACTTTTCGCAACCAACACAGTCCATAATACGTGAGACATTTCTGAAATGATCACGGAATTCAATCATGAGAGCCTATTCAGTGTTAGAATTAAAAAAAAATAATGAGCATATCAATGGAACGGTCTATTATACCTTCGCTTCTGGTCCTTGGAACATGGTCTTCTCGTCAAATGTGGCAGGACATGAGCGTGCACCATTGATAAGATCCATCACAGCAGCCTGATGGATTAATTTGTTAGCGCTATGTCATAGTAATCATCCATCGGTTTATCTCACCCTTGTTGCCAAGTCCTCTTTGACATCACCTGTTCGGAAGTCATATCCTTCAAGATAGTTGCCCAGTTTTGTCACTGCACGCATAACCAAAGCGTAGGTGAAGTAGATGTTCTGTAACCGTTCCGGGTGCGACCCAATGCGGTTGACGAAGCAATCAAGGTTTGGACCCTATTCGTACCTAAATATACTGTTCCTCGATGTATATCCTGATTCTCTACGCTTACCCATGCCCCAGTTGTTTGATTGAAGTATTCGTCACAGATATGGATGGATATAGAAGAATGCAAGCCTATTTTACCGAGCATCCGTTAAATTGGTCCAATAAAGCCCAACTGCATTCTTACCAGAAATAACGCGATAGTAAACCCTCTTCTCCAGACAGACTTCTTCATTCCCTTCATCCGGTTCCCCTGCCATCTCTTCCAAGAGGTGGTGTAACTGGTTCGTGTTACCTGGAACACTGACAAATTCGCTCTTCATAGCCTGCGGTTCAGGTTGGGAAATCTTGCTGCAAGTCTCGCAACCTTCGGTCATTTTATCCATGATATTGAAACAGTTCTCCTTGTAAATAGCCTGCCACACGCGAGCAGAGGATTGACCAGCATAACCTGTGAACCGCTCTGGATTTTCTGTCAGATCAACGTACGTTCCATCTATAAATAGCGCGATAGGTAATCAAATTAGTATTACAGCTACCTTTTTTTTATTCACGTTCTCACCTGCATCGAACTCGTCGTCAATCAAGCAGAAGTCTTGGTCTTTATAATCACACTTCTCGTAGGGCTGAAAACTCTGTCATTCGGGGAAGATAGAGCTGGATTAATTATCATCTCTGTGCTTCGTTCCGATCTTTTTCACTAACCGCTCCTTCAGGTGAGATTTGAACAGCGCTTAATGCAGGCTGGCGCCAGGCTTCGGGTAGCGACGACTATGTAACAGTAAGTAAGCGCATCTCTTCCATCCTTTCGTTTCCAATACCTCGTCTGTCGTTTCAACCGAGCAGTCGCGGTTCATGCAGAGACCATCCTCGTTCCAAAAAGGACATTCACGCCATAAGTTCATCTATACGCCCGCAATATATTACTTTAATAAGCGTCTGACTTATTTGCTATCATCATGCCATTTTTTTTGGAAGGGGGGAAAGGTGTCTGATACTACCTTATAGTACCGAAAAAACTTCGTCCTCACCAGCGCTTGGATTTTGTCGAATGCCTCTCGTTGGATATCCTCGACGCCTTGAAAGTCGCAGCATGTGTCTTCAATTTGGCCAGTCGGCTAAACAAGCAAAAAAAAAAAATCAAATCAGTGTTGCGATCAGGAAGTGAGCTCATCACCACACTTTTATTACATTGCAATAATCTTGCGATTCAGGTGAATCGAGTATGTTCTGGACAAATTCAACTGATTTCCCGTGATCATTTGCTGGTGACAGTCCTGTGTGAGCGCAGCTATCTTGAGAAAATAACAGCAGCAGCAGCAGCAGAAGCACGAAAAAGGTTGATGATGGTAATGACCGAAGAAATCGTTTTTCTGAATGTTTCATGAAAGAGATGTGACGAGAAAAAGAGAAAGACGGTGGTGATACGTGTTCAAATTCGTGCCACGTGGAAGCACGACGATGCTCTGCGACTGGATTTAAAAAAGTCCAAGCAGCTCTCCCCTCTCCTCCTTTTTTAGAGACAAGGAAGTCTTTCCCGCCCCCATAGGAATATTTTGATACCTTTAATGTTCATCCCTTCCTCGAAATTGGCATCAACAAAACTACAAGCGATCTTGTTCCTCGACCGGAACACCTCCCTCAATCTTTCATCATACGCCACTCTTGTTCTCTATGGAATTTCCTCGCTTAGCATCCCCCCCAACCACTGTCGTCATTTCAGTTGCTGATGGAGACGCCGATGATTATTCTGTTTGTCGCTCTGGGAGGGGATCCCCGGTCTTTCTGAGCACTTGAATGAAATTATCCTTTTTAGGGTAAGTTTCAGTCGCACGTCCCCACTATCATGTCAACGGATGGCTGTGATCTCTTGCCCACGCCGAATTTACATCATCTCTTCTCTCCATCATCGAGGCCTGTCATCGACTCATAGGAAAGAAGCATTTCTCGCACGTAATACTACGTTTTCTCGAAATACAATGGGAGGGATCATCGTTCTTGTTTACCCTTTGTATGACCCCATTCTTGTGTTTTGTAGCGCCCTCCTCCCCCCAGAGACAGGCACCCCGATCCATGAGAATAGTGAAATGGAAAGGAAGGAAGGAAGAAAAGAAAACCAACAAAGGGCTAAAAGCCGCAGGCTGCAAGGAATTTATGGCCTTGTGCGTGTGATAACAACTCAGTAGCGGAGGCATCTTTAGAGCAGGCGGGTCCTTTTTTTTAGCAGTCAGCTAATTTCAATACGACGCGGGGTCGTTTGACCCTCTGTGGGGGTCTCGGTGTGACCGGAACACAAAGGATTCTGACATAATGAGATCTTCAACGCAACAACTCGCTCAGAATGAAGTGCTTTTTTTCACCCTCTCCCTCGGGAGGACCATCGACATATATGGATCAGTGTAACCGTTTCAAACTCGAGATACTGGATGATGTGGATGACGTGCAGGTGGTCAAAAAGTTTCCCGGATGCGCGGGGATTCCCAGGACGCATGCAAAACCCACACATCCGCATGTGCAGCAACATCATTACTATCGCCACCATCACTACCAGCAAAGACAACAGCAACAACAACCGCAGCTGTGGATACCCGTTCACCAGGACCTCTTCGTGTAACATTGCACGGTTTTGCTTACGTACGCCACGGAACTTTAATACCCAAGATGAGTATGGTTACGCAATAAAAATGGGAACACAGCTTCTAATAGGGATGGAGAGGGGTCGCCTTTTCGGAGATACAAGATGTATACATCGCATGTGATTGCTTACATACACATATTGTGTGTAACGTGAATATCAAACATCATACATCAGCCGAGCGTGACAAAAAAAAAAAAACTGAGCGTACATCTCTGTGAGTTAAGCGTCATACTAAGAAATAGGGTGTTATATTATTCAGTGAAATTAAGGTAAAAGAAAAAGAATATAGAGACAAGAGAAAATAGGTATGAGGTTGTGTCGACGATCTACAGCTAAGCGAGCTCCTCAGCCTTTCCGGCGACGGAATCGTTGGGAACGCCGCCATTGCGACGGGCAAGCTCATCTGCGACAAAGGCATGGTCAAGTTTCTTACGAGGATTGTTCTCGAACACAATGTCCATCTCTTCGAGCTAATAGTGTACAGAATGAGATCGATTGAACATCAAGAAAATCAGATGACTTACAGTGAAGCCCTTGGTCTCAGGGTAGGCAAGATAAACATGGACAGCCATGAGGAAGTTAAAGCCAGCAAACAGCATGTAGAGACCAAAACGGATGCGCTGCATCAGATAGGGAACGACAAAGTTAAGGACCCAGTTGAAGAGCCAGTTAGCAGCGGTGGAAAGCGAAACAGCAATGGCACGAATACGGAGAGGATAAATCTCGGCGGGATAGATCCAGCCCAAAGGACCCCAGGTGGTGGCGAAGGAGGCGACGAACAGGTAAACAGAGGCGACCATACCGTTGGCCTTTGCTTTGCTACCCATATCCACAGACCATTTGCCTTCACCATCAAGGTACCAGTGGCCAGTACTCATTAAACCACCAACGATCCATAGGAAGAGAGACATCGACAAAGCACCAAAGATCATGGTATTGCGACGACCCCATTTGTCGACATACAAAATGGCCGGGACGGTCATGACAACGTTAACAACGTAGGAGATACCCGAGGCCAAAAGGTTAGCTTCCTGACTGTCACCAGTACCAGCCTGCTCAAAGAGCAAGACCGCATAGAACATGATGATGTTCATGCCCGTAAGTTGCTGCCAGACCTGAAGAGCAATACCAAGGAAAGAGCGGTAGGCATATTGACGCTTAAAGATGTCGGTGTAGCGGTGCGATGCCTGTTCACGATCAAATTGGATGACAGCTTCGATTTCCTCGATTTCCTGACGAACACGGGGGTGGTTCACATCGCCGTTACCGTGGATATCAGCAAGAACCTTGATCGCATCATCCATACGGCCCACATCAGCGAGCCAACGAGGCGAGTGGGGGAAGAAAAACATGCCAATAAAGAGAATAGCAGCGGGAATGGCCTGAACACCCCATGGGATACGGAAGGCAGCAGTATAGTTGGAGCCGCGAATGAACTGAGCGCCGTACTGGATCCAAAAACTAAAATTCAATCGAAAGGATTTTGTTACAGCCGCTTGATCGGGATGGCATTCCAGAAAATGTAACTTACGAAATCATGATACCCCAGGTGATGGCCCACTGTTGCACCGCAACAATACGGCCACGGATCTCCTTGGGAGCAATCTCAGACTGATACAATGGGACAACCATTGATGTGATACCAACAGAGATACCTGATCAACCAAGAGTAAGCCTTGGAATAACGTGTGCTAGTTTTTTAGCCTTACCGTTCACCACACGACCGACAACAAGAAGAGGGACACCATTTGACGCAGCCTGGAAGACAGAACCGACGACAAAGAGTAAAGAGGCGCCCATCAGAGTAAATTTACGAGAGTAGCGATCAGCAGGGAAACCGGCAAACAAGGCACCGACAAAGCAACCAGCGCTCAGCGCACCGTTGATGCCACCTTTCAGCAAGTCATCGGGATTATGAAAATAATCCTTGAATCTATCATGAGTCCCTCGTCAGTACATAAAAGCCAGCGGAGCCGTCAGATCAGGAGCCATAATAATACTCACTGGGAGGTACCAATGATACCAGAGTTGGAACCGATATCAAAACCAAACATGATACCCGCAATGGCAGCGAAACTGCCAATGACCTACACAAAATGTTATAAGAAAAATTCCTGAGAGAAGCTACCCAATGGTTTCATCCATACGTAGACATTATTTGTGATGCTTCTCCCCATCTTTGTGTTGAGGGCGAAAGTAGACAAAAAGACTAAATGAAGATGCGGAAGAAAATGAGGAATTGAGATTTGAACAGTTTATATATAGGCAAAGCAAAACCAAAAAAGAAATTGATTATCTAAGTGAGTCCCCCCCTCGTCGCCTCATCCACATATGGTAGTGTTCACCAGCTTTCCCCACGGACAGTCTGTGATTCGGTGGGAAAGGAATGGCTTCCCCGGAAAGTCTGCAATGAGGGTGCCACAAGCCCCGTGCTGTTTGCAAAAAAGAAGGTCAGCTTGATCCAGTCCACAACGCGTCCAACACTTCTGATTGGAACAGCGTTGGGATCCCGTCAGATCGTGCAAGAAGGATGAGGGAAAGGGGGTTGCCAGGTTACACGATCGTGTGGCCTAGCTTAAGGCTCCGCCGACGGCCCAGTATTGTTAAAATTTTTTACAGTACAGCCTGTACAGAAAAGGTCATGCGGTATAGAGACATGCAATAAGTGAGGGTCTGTCGGTAAAGAAGCCCACTTGATCTGCATAGCAGCAAGGTCAGTCAGTTCTCCAAGTCCATCTTTGCCAGACAACAAATTAAACAAAAGAATACTCCCGCTATACCGAAATCAGGCAACCCACTGGGGGAACTGCTGTTTTTATGAAAGGTCTCAGTCTTTAATCGGGGAATCGGTATGCTTTCATCCCATTCCAACTCGAATAATCAGCCGGCTCATTGGATGAGTGTCACAACCGTTGGACGGCCTAGGCGTGGATACACACGCTTACATGAGCAAAAAAATTGCCACCTGACTCAAAATTCTTTTTGTAACCACTCCTATCGACTAAATATCGCATTCGACTCGACTATCAAACCGGCTGGCTTCGCAAAATCCTAGTTGGTGCATTGATGGCAACCACGTGTAGTAGTGTGCATGCTCACCTTACATAAACCTATCATAATGGTGCTACGTACAATAATGATACCCGACGTCTGGGAGATGCCGGTATGATAATGGGACGCCTTTACTTTCGGCCAAATGACCTCCTAAAATGTCCTGTCCAGTGGATTTACTGTTATCTGTTAATCTATATTTCTTCATCAAACCGACGTGAACATGTCCAACAGAAGCATGTTTGATCTGCCCAAGTTTACCTGTTTTCCCGATCCGCTGTGTGCCTGACTGCTGAAAAGCCCGATCGAGTCTGATTGGGTACATATCAAACACCCCACAAACAATGTCGAGGATTCTTCAACGCCGACACTTGGTAAAATAACGGCCGACTAGTATTCAACCCCGAATACACCAGCGGATCAGCCATCACGCCCCGTCCTCCTTCAGCGTTGCCGCTTGAAAATTCAAATATCGCCATGTCCCTCGGATGAAGGTCCTCGGAATGAACGCTGACAGCAGCTACTGAGATGCATCCTATGAGCCCAACAGGCCAAGTCTATCTGAGATAGATTCTCCCTATTTCCTATCTGCGCATAACTCTAAGATGAGGGGATGGGTGGAGAAGGAGGAAAAGGATGCTCGCTTCGTACCTGTCGGACAGGGGCAACCAACTACAAGAGGCAAACCCAGAAAATAAGCATCGTCCACCGGGATGGTTAGTGACATGTCAAGGCCTTAAGGAATCCCAAGCTACTGTTGCATTAAGGACGCTGTACCATCTTTCCCACGTCGCCGCAGTGGATCGGCGACCGCTTCTGCTGTCAGCCTATGTTTGTTGGATATGAGCAACACCTAGAGTCACCCCATGCCGATCAAACAGGTGCTTTTTTTTTTAAAAAAAAAAAAAAGACCCGGTTCTGCTTATGCTGAAGTGAATATGGTGTTTTTCCCAATGGCCGTTTTGCCCAATATACCATACAAATAGATCATATAAAAAGCTGTCTGGTCGAGTTCTAAAAAGGCATTTTATAGCTATACCGCGCACCAAAGACGCTCATCTCGAGAGAAAAAATTCGAGTATACCAATCGGCGATAGAGAGTCTATTCAGTCATGGTACATGACCGAATAACCCTTGGTGTGTCGATGCGAATCGAACAGCCATGGACGGCGATGCATTCAAGGTATATTATCGCGTGGAGTTTGCAAAGCACGAAAACGTATAAATAACCGAAGCAGTGTGTAATGTGCTCAACGATCGTCTCGATCTTTTCGAGCCATCAGAAGGTATCTCGAACGATAGGCTATTGGAGATAATTCATACCCGATATGGCTCCCACATGATAGTATATGAATCTGATGCAAGTCAGCCTTACATTTTTTGATGGTGAAGTAGGTCATGAAGAAGCTGGATGACATTAGACATCAGGATCGATATCGCAAACAAGCTGAAGCCTTTCCTCGATTTAAGGCATAATCATTATGTCTACCATTAGTAGAACATCTATCATGATACTTCCCAGACCTGAAGGATGCGTTCGTCATGCCAGATAGGAATTTACATTCACCTTCTTTTTTTGGTTTTGGCCCAGCTGACAATAAGTAGATGGTATATTCTCGCCAGCATTTCTTCATTCTTGTCTTGTCAATGACCGATTGAAGTGACCTAGTCGATGTTATTAGCTACCATAGTCAGTAACTGCTACGAATGGCGGCTGAAATAGGTGGAAATCTACGGACGATTAGGATTTCTTGCAGTTATGTCAACCCGATCTCTTCTCTTAATAAGTATTGTCCTTGAAAGATAATCGACTAAAAAAGAAAATATCAGTAATCCGCGCACAAATAGTATCCTACGATTAAATAGGCTCAGACTCTTAATGGAGCAGGAAAGGAGAGTGAAGTAATGCAACGCACTGTCGATAGCCATTGTTCATCACTGTAGCCTCTCTCCCACACCCTCCACTATTGCTGATTGCCTGCGGACCGTGCAGAGCACTTCGGAGTATGGTGCTAGTTGAAATCCGCCACTCACCCCAGTCCTGGGTAGGAAATCTTGGGCTGCGCGACGCCTATTAATTCTGTAACCCTCTGCAAAGGCGTTTCCTTTGAACTCACAACCTATCTTGTCGACATGGATAAACGGCGAATTCCCATTTCAATCGAGGAGCTAATCGAAAAGCGACAACAAGAAAGTAACGAGGCTGTCAAGGTAATGAAAAAAATTGCAAAACTTCAATGGCATATGATTAATGTTGCATGCTTAGCCGAAATTCCTTACGAAAGAAGAGCGAGCAAAACTCGCGCTTGAACGTCGTCAAAAAGAAGTCGAAGAACGACGGAAGCGAGAAGACGAGGAGCGCCGTAAACGTCAATTATTCGAAGTGAAAGCTGAGACGGAACATCGCCGTGCTGCTCATGATGATTACCGATCAAGCAGAGACAATCGCTATAGTCGGCATAACGATCGCCGATCTTCGCGCCGAGAAGCTGAGACTAAGCGCCGAGAGCGATCAGAAGACGATACTTCGGAGAATGGTCTCAACGAAAAAGAGAAACAGGCGATTCGAGTGAGTTGGACGCAATGGTAAATTTGGATGTCAGGCATTGATGCAGTTCATTAGGAACGTTATTTCGGAGGCGAGCGCAAAAAGCGTAAAATTCGACGAATGAACGAACGCAAATTTGTTTTTGATTGGGATGCAGGCGAAGACACCTCGTTCGATTTCAATCCCCTTTACGCCAATCCCCATAGCGCACAAATGTTTGGGCGAGGTCACATCGCCGGTATTGACATCAAGGAACAGAAGAAGCACCGATCTGAATTTTACAATCGACTACTTCAGGACCGACAAACGGAGGAAGAGCACGAAAGGGCAAAGTAAGAGCAGTCTAGATCTCGTAAAAACGAGTGTACTGACCATAGTGGTCGTAAACACTAGGGAACTTCTGGAAATGGATAAGAAGAAGGAAGCTAAGATGCAATGGGATGACCGCCACTGGTCAGAGAAACCGCTTGACGAAATGACAGAGCGAGATTGGCGTATTTTCAAGGAAGACTTTAACATTACTACGAAGGGTGAGTTAGGGTTACACGCTCCGGAGGACTGTATGGACTAATCATATGAATAGGTGGCAACATTCCTCGTCCGCTCCGTTCATGGTCCGAATCTGGATTGCCTACGAGGGTGCTAAACATCATCAGCGATGTTGGATACAAGGACCCGACACCTATCCAGAGACAAGCCATTCCCATTGGTATTCAAAACCGTGATATTATCGGCATTGCCGAGACAGGTATTTTTCTCATGGTCCCTCGCCTATGCTAATCAATCAAGCTCACATAATTGTATCTAAGGTTCCGGTAAAACTGCATCGTTTGTTATTCCGCTGCTTGTATATATCTCGGATTTGCCTAAGCTGAATATGGAGAACATGGCGGATGGTCCTTATGCTTTAATTATGGCGCCTACGCGTGAATTGGCCCAACAAATTGAACAAGAAGCGGTCAAATTTGCGACACCAATGGGTTTTACCTGCGTGTCGATCGTTGGTGGCGTGAGTATCTTCTAGTAGTGCATGTTATGGGTCCAACGCGAGATATTAATGCTGAATATAACCTGTAGCATGCTATTGAAGAACAATCTTTCAATTTAAGAAATGGTGCTGAGATTATCATTGCGACGCCTGGTCGTCTCAAAGACTGTCTCGACCGCCGAATTCTTGTTTTGAATCAGTGCACTTACGTTGTCATGGACGAAGCTGATCGCATGATTGATATGGGTTTCGAAGCCGATGTCAACTTTATTCTTGATGCTTTACCAGTTTCCAACGTCAAGCCTGAGGGAGAGGCCGAAGAGAACATGCAGGTAACGCAAGGTAGAAAGTATCGCCAAACCACCATGTTCTCGGCTACCATGCCGCCTGCTGTGGAACGCTTAGCCAAGAAGTACCTGCGTCGACCTGCAGTCGTCACGATTGGCACAGCAGGTCAGGCTGTGGAGACGGTCGAACAGCGCGTCGAGATGATTAATGATGAAAATAAGAAGAAGTATGTGACTATGGAAGCCAAGTCCATGACATTCTTTGTGTTGAATCTGACGTTTTTTTTTAGGAACCGTCTCTTTGAGATCCTTGAATCCGGCATGTTCGAACCTCCGATGATTATCTTCGTTAATCAAAAGAAGGGCGTTGATGTTATTGCAAAGGCGCTTAACAAAAGTGGTTTCCATTCGGTGACCTTGCACGGTGGTAAATCCCAAGAGCAAAGGTATAACTGTTCTTTCAACGCATACATTATTTCTTTTTTAATATTCATCTCTATTGCATACATAGAGAGTCTGCCTTGTCCCAACTTAAGACTGGGAATGCAGATGTACTCGTGGCAACAGATGTGGCAGGTCGTGGTATTGACGTGAAAAATGTATCGCTTGTCATCAATTATGATATGGCCAAGACCATTGAAGGTAAATAGCAAGGCGCAAATATGGGAGGACATGGAACCAACTAATAATAACATGTACTCTAGATTACACACATCGTATCGGTCGTACTGGTCGTGCAGGCAAATCAGGTGTGGCGATCACGTTTTTGTCCAACAATGACACAGATGTGATGTATGATTTGCGGCAGATGCTTGCAAAGTCTCCCCTTTCAAAGGTACCATCGGAATTGGCCCATCATGAAGCAGCTCAGACAAAACCCGGCATCGTCAAATCCAAAAAGAAACACGAAGAAACCATATTCCAATAAGATAGGAAGAAAATGATATGAAAATTGCAAGGGAATATATTTATAGTTCATCGCAATGGTAGTCATCTTCGAAATTAGCAAATTCGAACCATAATGCGTCAGCGGGTGAGGTGTCGGTAGGGACAACGTCTAAAAATGCTAAGTTGGAGTCATCATCGAATGCAGTACTGTCTGAGAAAAGGAGGGATGGTGGATTGATTAAGCCGAGGTCGCTCATGTTCCATGGCTGGAAGGCAGGGTCCTGGAATGATGAGAAGGGTGTATCCTCTTGACTGTCCGCTGCCGTGTGTCCCCAAGGTTCGGACAAAGTTTTCTGCTGAATATTATCCCCGTCCCATTCGTGAGCGATTGTCGTCGCAGGAGCACCATGTCTGGAAGGGCAAAATATATCTTCGTCCGCAGATTTTGGAACAGCAGTCTCTTTGGCAGTGCTGCTTGAAGCGGAAGTGATATCAGCAGGTTGACCGCACGCTGAGTCATCATCTTCCTCTAATTCGTCTTCCTCTTCTTCTATTCGTTCGTGTGGATTCTGTTGCGATGACTCGGAGTCGTCGTTGCACAGGCACCGGGCGCATACGTACCCACCCGTGGAGCTATCTTGCTCCAAGACGACGCATTCGGTGTGCTGCCATGTCTGGCACTTTTCGCACTGGATGACTGTTCCACGGTCCTTAGTAGACGTGTTACATATACAGTCGATCTCATTGACATGGTCTTCATCAAGAAGCTCATCTTGCTGCTGACTATTTTCCTCTTCTTCTTGTCTGTACCGACAGCGATCGAGGTGGTATGTTAACCCATTCCGGTTTTTATAACGTTTCCCACACGGTTCGCATACAAAGACGCGCGATCCTAGAAATTAGCCGTGAGTAATTATCTATAAAATGCAATTTTTAAACTAACCGTCTTCAAGAACGACCGGTAAAATGGTTTTACTAGAATAGTTTCGCTTTGGTGTGCGTTCAGCAGCCAGTTTTCGCTTATTGGCATTCGCCTTACGCCCTCTTGTGGGTGCCGGTGATCGCTGCTGGGCAACAGGTGTAGAAGCTTTACAGGTATCATCAGCAGCAAGTATGATGTTGTTACCCTCCTCCTCGTCTTCCTGCGCTAGAGCGGGCTGCAACGGACGCAGATGAAGAGTAGGTTGTGGTGGGAAAAAGCGACGTCGACCATTGCGTTTGCGGTTGAAAAGATTACGACCATTGCCAGAAACAGCCAACGAAAGCTGGTGTCGTTTATGTGTAAATGGTGTTAGTCGTCGCCGTTTTGGAAGATGGAGACTATCGATATCATAATAATCCGTTCGGTGGTGTGAAGATGGATCGAATGAATCCAGCGCTCGATATTTTGCTTGTGTTAGCCGAGTCTTAAGAAGCTCACTCAGTTGCTTGACGTTGTCGTAATGTAGATAGTCGATTTGTGGCTGAGAACCGGTCCAGAGAGATGTGCAGGTCTGGAATAGCGAAGACTGCGCTGATACTAATGATGGGCGTTCTGCAATGGTAGCATCAGGGGAAGAGTTATGGTATACGTGTGGTGATAATGATTGTGGAAGAGCAGGTTTACTTGGAGATGCGTGCGGGGAAGATAAAGGGGCTGAGGGATCAATGCGCCTGCTCAACAGCTTAAGCTGCTCAGTTGACAACTGTCTTCCACTCGCATCGCGTTTGTGGGCGCCGGCTTTACTCAATTGGCGAATTGCGGCGACGCTCTTACCACCCACGCTGGGTCTCTGTCGAGTTTTATCAATCTTATGTCGTTGATGTGTTGTCGTCAGAGAATGGTGAATGATGGGGAATTCTAACAATTTCGATTTCTCTGAATCGGCATTTTGAAGCGATGGACAGCTGTTTTCATCGTCAAAGGACGGACTCTTGAAAGGCCGCACTAGCAATCGCGGTGAGGTTCTATTTTCCGCAGCGACGAAAGGCTTTGAGTCGTTTGAGTCCACGCGGCGATCACCAACAATGTTATTGTTTTCAGCGGACCCAAGTACAGAAGGGGCTCTATCCGATTAAAAGTTGCAACAAGCGTTTGAATAAGTTACAGTAAGTTCAAAGAGACATTGATGAATAGAGGAATTGCCTTTGTCCGAAGGTAGCGATGTTCAATACTGTGCTGGTCGTTTTCTCCATATCGGAGGAAGTTGAATGAAGGAAGAAAAGGACTGCGCTTATTTCTCTCGCCCGCTTATGGCGAACGAAATTTAATTACGCTCCCAAGTCCTGTTGGTAGCACATCACTGGTATCTGTCCGCCCCATGAACTTTTGCTTCTACACGCCTCTCAAGGAGGGAATTATTTAGATGATATGTTAATCTAGGGTGCTTAGTTGTATTTCCAAGGCGAAGAAAAAATGTAATAGAAGCAAGAAGATAAACTATAGTTATTTACAAAATATGTCGCATGACATATTATTAATGATATCTCGTAAAAGGCGGTATGCGTTAATCGACAGAAGAATATTAGCCCTTCTTCATAGGATCTATCTTAATCGAATACATGAAGTTGATTGCTGATGACAGACCGCATGGAACATCAGTGCCACTGCAGAAACCCCTTTATTTGGCCGCGTCACACTGCATTCCAGAGTTAATATGGAATTCTCACTAAAAAACACGCCTCTTCCCTGTCTACAGGCTGAATGCATTCATTTTTCATCGACCGATGGATACTTTTACTTCCCAAAAACTTTTGACTAGAATTCCCTAAGTCATTCTAGCATAGTCGATGGATTCTTATCAACGCGGTCTATAGTAGCTCTTCATACTCTTTTTAAATACACGAACGACCTCTTGCTTCTACGTTCCTTAAATACGCAGTAAGGCTCCTTATTGTGCAGTGATGCTCATTGCTATACTGAATAGGGAAGCACTCCCAGGTTTTTTTGCTGCAGTTGATTGATTCATACATCAACTTGATCAGGCTATCTTATGTCAATGTAACTGAAACTCGGTTGTCTCATTGAACGCCTCCGTCACTTTTTTAGTCAATATGGATAGGAACAAACTCATAGTTACTTCTGCGATACATACCATCATAATAAACTTCCTCCGAGAAAAGCAAGCACAGAAAGCACATTATTTCATCAACGACAAGATGCAATGATTCAGGGAAGCAGTTCCCACAGTAGATTGTACAATGAAGGCTATCTTGTGTAACCGTCTATTCTGCTTGTCTACATTGCCTTACTACCATGGCCAAATATCAAACGTATAGAATGTAATAATAATAGAGGAAATGCGGTATATTAACAATGGCTATTGTGTGGAACTAGCTGAACAGCGATCGCTCTTTTCCTCATTATTATTCTGGATTCTTGCGGACTACGTTCTAACATCCACACTATGCACTGGCACTTGCAACATAAATATTTCCTTTGAGGAGTGTCAGCGGTGGATTTATTCAAAGTCCATCGTACTATCGCAGCTTATGGATAAGGGGTGGCGCACTAGGGATCTTAGATCTGATAGTAATAACACAGCTAATCCCATCGAACCATTTGTGCTTTAGAAAATCATCTAAAATATAGAACGGCGGAAGAGAGACAAATATGCTTTCGTCATGCACTTCCTAGGGTGGTTTATGCGGTAGAGGCGATGAAAATCTTCGGGGATACAGAGACATATAGCTGGGAAATCGTGAAATGATTCAACAGAATGTGTCTGTCCTTAAAGGCAAGGCTGTCCCCTCTGGAAATTATCATCTCGCCAAGCATCTACTAATAGACACGATAGGATTTCATGCCAAGAATGTATTCACAAGGGTTATAAGCATATGCGCCCAAGCTGAATCAATCCAAGGAAAGAGAACGGTTCACGAGATCAGCTAAGATTCTCAGATTTGGGCAAAGCAGAGAGGTCAAAAGTGGTTCGGAATGGATAATTGCTGCAAAAACTATATCGAACCTCTAAATAAGCTTTGCTGATTCTCCAAGCATTTTATGCGACTGCAGAGACAAGTAAAGCAAGAGGTAATAATCTATAAAAACAGAGCTATGAAAAAGATATTTCAAGATTTCGTAAATAACGCCTAAATATTATTCGCTGGTAGATCCGCTCCTTTCTTACACCCATTTTGAAGATACCAGCCTCTTCGAAACACATACTAGCACTCAATACAAATGAGAAATCAGCCTGACAAAACTCTGGAACGTGTTGTAGAAAGTTCTTAGATGATGAGGCCACAAAATCTGCTGCCAATCATATTTATCTTTTTTGCTTCATTGCAGCAAGAGACAATGACGCATCGACATCTGGAGCCCGACAAGCTTGTTGACCATAAGATAATCACTTATGAACAACCTATGCCTGGAGTTCGCTCGACTTACTCAAGAAAACTAGGATGAGCAAGAAAACTTCCAAATATGTCTTTGGACCTGTCAAAAGGAATAAGATCTTTGGAGGCAGTAAGAAGCCAAGGTCCAACCAACTGGAGGTATCCCTGCAGCTTGCCTGTGCGCAGGAGAGATTCGGAAACAATGGGACTCTTGCTTCGGTACTCACACTGTCCCGCATTATAGAATTAGCAAGGGAGCTGTAGTATCGTCCACGTCGCAGGTATGAGAGACCTGGTTGACTTGGCGCCTCAACACTAGCACTGGCCAGGTCAACAAGAGCGCCGCAACATCACCAGTCATGTTTATTCCAAACATGGTTTTCCAGACTGCGTAAGTTTTGACGGCTGGACGCATGTTGGCCTCTCGCAAGAACCATAGAATGATGGAGAAGACTCTTACAACAGAAAAGGCTCCTACTCCTCCAATGTTCAGATTGTTTAAGACGATAAGAACGTCATCCGTTTTCTCTAGCCGGTCACCCTGGATTGATGGCTGATTCTACAATATTCAATTAATCATAAATGTATAGAGACGATGCAAATTGCCTATCAGAGAATGGGTACCGTCTTGGTGGTTTGGGATATGCCCTTGAGAAGGGTCGTATCCTTACCCCTTTCTGGATCAATCAGACCCGCGATGACAGTGACAGCGTGTCCAACAAGCGCCATGCTGCTGCACATGTCGTTGTGAAAAGCACACTGTAGGCTCAAAACCGCTGGCAAACGCTCAAATTAACCCGTCGTCAATACAACAAGCCAGACGATATTATCGAGATAAGTAACATCATTATTGATTGTGCGGTATGCACAATATCACGATCATGGCTGGAGATCACTGGCCAGTAATCTCAAACAAGGACCATTCGGAGGTTCCTAGTAATGCACCCAGTCTAGATGACAAAGCATGGGGAGATACTATCAAGCAAATTAGCTGAAAAAAGAGAGATTGATTGATTCCTATAAGCATTATTTTTTTTAATAATTCGTTGATATGTCCCATGATATCAAAATCATCTGGGTGGACACCTTGCCGATGTACTGTGAATTTCATCTTCATAGCAAATTGTGTTTTCTCTATCTCTATCCTCTCTCTCTCTGGGAGGTACTTTCTCCCGTCCAGCTCAAGTCCCTTTCTCATGTGCTCTCTCGCAATCTCAATGCGCTCACGAGCGAGATCTTGCTCGACGGCAACTCTTCTCTCCTCCAAAGCACGACCATCTGTCAGCACCTGAAGCTTAGCTTTCTTGTGCCTAAGAAGCTCTACATTTCGGTTTACTGTTCGTCGGCCACAGATGTCAGTAAGCTTATTAAGAGTTGTCATAAAGCTTCGCTTCGCTGACGATCGGCTCCAATCCCACTCTTCTTCTTCTTCGTCCCATTCTCCCTCCGCGTCCTCGTCCTCTTTCACATCCATATTTTCTCCTTCGTCACCATCATCATACTCTGAACGACCGCCAGGACTAGCGATACTCGTCTGTATCTAAGAAGGATACTCTGTGTCCGGAAAAGGAGGAGTTGTAGTCGCTCCTCAGCGACAACGCATAAGAGGTACTCTCTCGATCGTCCTCCGAGGGAGCTTCTTAAACAACCATGGCAGTGCCTTAACCAATGATATTACATATTAGCTAAAGGATATAAAATATCAAGTTTGAATAGTTTGCTTGGAGGGCTTTGGGCGACTGAGATGGAGCAGTGGTAAATACTAAGGCCCATCGCGACAGGTTTCTGGGTAGCTTCCTTCGCACCAAGTATGGCATCTCGTCGATCGTAGAAACAGCAATATATTCCTTATACTGTTCGATCGACCCGATGCCTCGCGCATGGTCGTCCGAGGTAGGGCCAAAGCTAGCGTTGCAAATGCCCCTGCGCACAACGTGGTATTCTGTGATTAACTGGCGCCGGTGTTTTTCACAGACTCCCAACGTTTGGACTTGTCAGAGAGGTTATAAAGCCTTTCCGCAATCTTACTTGCGACTAACGCCTTCGTAAACTTGGCCGAATCTCGCTTGAGGAATTGTACTCCCGGGACCGTGTTTACTAACGGCTTTGTTAAGCTAAATGGCCATGTCATCCTGGTTTTCTTCGAGATAATCGAGAAGGAATGCAAACTCCTAGAAGGAAACCTTGGTTTTGTTGTCAGGATGAGGTTTTTTCAGGATTATCGTAGCTTATGATGGGCATGGCAGGAATTGTCGCGATTGAGTAGAGAAAGGAGAGACAGATTTCTAATCGTGAAACCTCTTACCGTATAACGTGACCCATGGATATCACAAAGAGGATATTCGAGGTATAGGTGTAGGTATGGACAAGTTAAAAGCCTGCTCAGTATCGTCTGTGGAAGTACAACATTGCGAATAATCGAGCTACGACACTATTATCCGTCGCTAGTAGACAATATGCTGGGGAAGAAGTTTGGAGGGAAGTTCGCTCTATGTCTGTTAAAGTACATTGGAGTCCGTGCAAAAGAAAAGCATATCCTTCGCATTCTCCCTTGCTTCCTGGTTCGAGAAAATAGCAGATGAGCGTAAGCTAAACAGACGAACCTAAGGATGGTCAAGAACATACGATAAATGGTGGACGACTTCACAGCCAGCACACAAAAAGATGATTGCGAACCGCTCCTCTCGGTCCGGCACTTGCCGACCAGCATAAATGCAGTTAAAAATGGATATCGTAGTGTTAGGAGTGAACACTCTAGAATAACCCCTTTTTTGGTCATGGCGGTTTATACTTCCAAAATTAATTGCGCTGTATGATCTGTATTTCTTGATTGGTAACAAGCTTTGCAGATCGAAGACCATCGAAGATTTGTCCAACATACGTATGGTGTTCATCACCGGTCTTGCTATAGATGAGAATGTCGTCGAGGTAAACCAAGGCAAAGCCATCCAAACATTCGCCCAGCACCGAATTCATTAGATTCTGAGACGTCGGTGGCGCGCTTGTCAAGCCAAAGGGCCACACCAAAAACTCATATGAACCGTAATTTAAGTCGATGCTCGAAAAGAACTTAGCAGCACCTAGGCAGTCTAGGTGTTCACCAATGTGAGGAATTGGATGGTTGTCGCGGCGTGTAACGCATTTGATGGGCGCGGTAATTTACACATATGCGCATCTCGCCGTTCTTCTTTCGCACGAACAACACAGACGAATTCCAGGCCGACGAAGTTGGTCGGATCAGGTCTAGGCCTAAGAGCTCTTTAATCTGCTCTCGCAGCTCGTCCAGATCATGTGGGCTCATCTTGAACGGCGGTTGGTTAATAGTAACAGAATATCCTGTATCGATCACATGGGTTACATCTCGTGTTGGCGGTAGTCCGGGGGGCTTACCCTGGAAGACATTGGGATACTCAGTCAGTATATTTTTGAAAGGGTCATTCATCTCCCGTCAGATTCAACGTCCTTCGGACGAATGTAACATAGGAATATCGATTGGAGGCGTTCATCATGATCAAAGCATTCAAGTTGGCGATTCGATATTAGGAAAGCAAGCTCAGAGTTCTGGCGATCGAACTTAGGTCATAGAATATGAGTTGCGTCCGCGTGATTAATACGCCATTGGCTGAGGTCTCTGGTATAGGCTTCATCCGTTTGATCCAGTCATCAAATCGAATTTCATGTCAAGGACATACGGAGGAACAGAACAGGCGAGACCACTAATACAAACATTTAGAATGACTTTCTCCGCGATATTAAGTGCGTGTGACCTCCAGCAGTTTCGACTGAGGGCCTCATGTCAGGTGTTCGAGGTAATCCGGGTATAAGCGTGAGCGACACATAGGTGGCTGCCGCACCGGTGTCCGGTAATGCTTCGTATTGGCGTTCGTTGCAGATTATATCGTATTGCGTCAGTTGGGTACCAGTGGCAGTGTTTAATTCTTCAAAGTGTTATACATCGTCACTGGGCTTTCAGTCATATATGTCTGCGATAAATTAGGACGTGTCAACTTCGATCAAGTCACCGGTTAAAGATTCATGATATTCATGTCGATGCTAGTTGTTGTCCCGTGGATGATTTCGTTGCAGCAGAGTGCCATTCATTCTGAAGTTGCGTGGTATATGTTGGCTTTTTTGCCTTGTAACTATTTCATGTTTCGTGCCGGTGGGTATTCGTTTGGCAAAGTCGGTAACATGCATTCTCAGGCAAAATGGTGTTCGTTCCCTCAATCATAACAGCGCAAGGTTTGCTCCGAAGCGTAGCTATAGTCATCACGACCGTTGTCACTGCAATCCGAGCATCGTAGCGTTCTTTCAGAGGCAATTTATTCTTTGTCGTGGCTATGGCTACCGCTGTCCAAACACTGATATTCGTAGGGCTGCGGGTCATCCATCGGCGGTTACACGGTAGCCAATAACAACGATATAAGCGTAACAAAGAAATAGGGAGTAACGGATATATGATTTTTATTGTATGGGACTACTTGGATACATATACTCTTTTCTTCTGCTATCTAATAATTTTCATGGAGAAGAGAGTGAGGGAAATAGATTTGGGCTGTGCGTACATTTAAGAGGACTATGAAAAGCGATAAAAATAAAACGGCATTTGATTGGCCAAAGAATTTGTGTAACAACAACGATATTTTCGAAAAAAGGGCTTCTCCGGGAATCGAACCCGGGACCTCTCGCACCCTAAGCGAGAATTATACCACTAAACCAAGAAGCCACTTATGATATTCCTGTGGATGCGTTCCAATACGACTACGATACACCATAGCCCACACACGAAAAGGTTCAAGCCCAAAAATCCAGGTCGACAGTGAAACCTTCGACCCAAAACCGAGACCTTGGACTCTGCGCGAATATTCTACTGCGGCGATGCAGCTCATGGTACCATGAAGGGTACCTTTATCGAGTCTCATTTATATGTGCTCATGATAAAACACTTGTATCTAATTTCTCATTGCTTAGGAATATATTCAGAGAGTACATAGCATCAGACCACAGCGTCATGTCGGTTTCGTTGGCGATGCTCTTGTCCACGTGATATTAATCAAATAGCGCAACAGAGTGAAAAAATATGTCCTATTCATGGGCTGGGGGCAAACCGGGATTCTACTCGAGTCAAAGCGAAGTAGATTTGATCATTCAAGCATGTACTCAAAAGCAATATCAATGGTTTTTCTTTAATTTCCAAAACCAACCCGAAGATACAAGAAAACTGGATTAACGTACATAATAGCCAATATCCTTTAAATACATCCACCTATCGACAATAAAGAGATTTATTCGATTGGATCTCCCCATTGATTTGTGCGTACAGGCCCAGTATGTCGGTGCACAGTCTCTTCGCGTGTCCTCGGCAGTTCTTCTGCCTCTTGCTTGCTTCGCTCTTGCAAACCTCTCGCAGTTTCCGCACGCGCGTTAGCCAGTCTACGACTATCCATTGATTCTGGATCCTTTTGCGCCTCCATTCTCAGCTTGGCCCATGCATTATCCGGGGCGCTTTGTGCCCGGATTTTATCCCATGCACTGTCTCGGTTGTTAACTCCTCGTTGCTCCGTCTGAAGCTTGCTCCAAGATGATGAGCTATCTTGGCGCGCTGTTGAATTTGAAAAGCCATCTAACCACCGCAAAATAATTTAAGGGACTAAGGAAAGCAGAGATGCATTTTCAAGCGCTATTTCCATGTTTACCTGTCCTATCGTTTTCGAACTCGCTTGACAGCTTGCTATAATCGCTCGCCTCATCAGCCGAAAATTCATCGATTGTGCCGTGCGCGGTATATGAACCCGTGTTATCGCTGTTGATAGGTACTGGCTGCGGTTGAGGAGCTCGCGGCAGTGGGCCTTGCTGTCCACGGGCCTGGATCATCTCCTTCCTAAAATTTTGCAGATGTTCAGTAACCAAACTATGGATGCATCGCTCCCAATGCTACACGTACTGTACATCTCGAACAAGGTTCACCAATCTTTGTGGGTCAGGAAGTTCCTTGATGGCACGCACACCGGCCAAAGAGCCAGAAATGAGACCCATTTGAGAACCAATGAGGAAACCACCCGCAGCAAGTGCGAAAACTTGCATAGGCGCAAACTTCTTTCGTTTGCCTATATGAAAAAGATCAGTGAACACAGTCATTGGTTTAGTTTGTTCATTAGGTTTCAACACGCCAACAGCACACGCAATACCTAGTAGGAAAGCAACCAACGACCCAGTGAAACCACCCAAACTAGCTGGCATGGACAGTGTATTAATAGGAATTCGAGATTTGAACGTAATGCATCAGAAGGCAGCGGAAAAGGAGGCATACTATGGGTATTTAATTGACGTCGAGCCTTGTCGATTGCCTGAATTTCCTGTTCGGAAAGATTATAGTCCTTGACTCGTTCGCGAACACGTTCATAAACAGCTTCGTTCATCGCAGAAACACAAATGTCAAGGAATATGCGGACTGGGTGCTTGCCTAATGCACTTACCGCTATGATGCGTGACTGCACATTCATGAATCCATGCAAGATGACAGTTCAAAGAAAAACGTATAGAATCCTTACTCCTTTTCTTTCACGGTGCAAGAGATCGAGCCGCTTCCTGATTATCATTCAAATACATCGCATATCTAATCCGCCACCTACGCAGTCGTGAAGACCTATTATTTGCACAACCATCTATCTCTCTCATTTGCTATTGTGTATTGATTAATTGGCGCATTCTAATCCGTAAACATAGCATATTGTATCACACAAGGCAACGAGTTGAAGCCTGAATTAGTCGATTGGTTAAAAGAGTGCTAAGGCGGGTACCACTGGACTACGACTCCTATTATAAATCGAGAGGGTATTGATCGATGAGTTGCTTCATAAAGCATATGGAATATTTTAATGGTTATTCATCAGCGGGAACTGATCATCGAAGAATTCGCATTGGTGTATTTTGGCGACCCGGTTACTTTTGACCTGAATCTTTTCCAGTATGGATTACCGAGTAAGCATGGCAAAGGTATCCATTTCATTACGCCGATGAAGTAACGTAAAATCTTATTGGTTAAATTTAGTTACAATAGAATTCCGTTTTTGCTGCGGCGCCAAGTGCATAACTTTTACTTCTTTGTACTTGTTCTTTTGGGAAGATCAGTAATATGGGTAAAAGGAAACAAGAAGGTATTTTGAGAATTTACTGGTTTCTTGTTCAAATTTAAACCTTGAATGTCGAAACTATAGAGCTTTCAAGCGATGACGATGACGATGTACAGCTAGACGATGCTTTACAGTTGAAATTACATGGTATGGGACTTCACTAAGCTTAGAATTAAATTGGTTCTCTCTTCTTGGTCCATTTCACACTGTTGCTTACGATAACCATGCAGTGCCAAAAAATGCAAATCTCGATATTTCTTCGCTTAATTCCGGTCTTCACGAATTCGAGGCAGTCGGACGTTCTGATTCCTTGACACACATGTTCGGCAAGGAAGACTACACCTATCTTCCTTTGAAAAAGGACCACGCATCACGTCCACTTTGGATCAGCCCAGAGGATGGACATATTATTTTAGAGTGGTTCTCGCCGATCGCAGAGCAGGCTCAAGACTTTTTAGTTGCAATTAGTGAGCCTGTCAGCCGGTAGGCTTCGTTTTTTCAGTGTGACGGGGTACGTTTTTGGCTGACATGATATGGATTGGACGTTTATAGACCTGCCCATATCCACGAATATAAATTAACGCCTTACTCACTTTACGCAGCGGTGTCTGTTGGGCTGGAAACGGAAGACATTATTGACGTATTGAACCGTCTGTCTAAAGTGCCTGTACCTGAGTCGATCACGCAATTCATCCGGCAATGTACCCTGTCATATGGAAAAGTCAAGCTTGTTTTGAAACACAACAGATATTACGTTGAATCATCACATCCTGAAACCCTTCAAATGCTTCTCAAGGATTCTGTGATCAGCCATGGTCGCATTGTTCGTGACGACAACGACCAGGTGATTGCTGCTCCTCCCGGCGCAAGTGCACTAATCGTCAATAATAAACCATCTGGAAAAGACCTAACAATACCCGGTGCTCCAAAAAACCAAGCTTCAGGCAGCGATAATAAAGATAAGCCTGTGTCCGCTGAAGAGGAAGCGCGGAAAAAAGAAGAAGAAAAACTGTTTGGTGCGGTTGTGATGATCGACAAAGAAGATGAAGAGGAAGAACTGGATGGCGGTGAGCAGGTGCACGCTTTTGAAATCGCCGCAGAGCAAGTCGAAGTGAGATGAGAAAGAGTGATAGGTGGCTTTATTTATATGCTGACCTTCTATACTACTCATAGACAATCAAAAAGCGATGCAACGATATCGATTATCCAATGCTAGAAGAGTACGACTTCCGCAACGACACAGTGAATGCAAACCTTGAGATCGACCTTAAACCAACCACAGTTATTCGCCCGTACCAAGAAAAAAGTTTATCAAAGATGTTTGGTAACGGGTTAGTAGGGATCGAAAACATTAGCAGTATGATGTTCTAAACATGTCTCGATTATAGACGTGCAAGATCTGGAATTATTGTGTTACCTTGTGGCGCAGGAAAGACTTTGGTAGGAATCACAGCTGCGTGTACTATCAAGAAAAGCTGCCTTGTGCTTTGCACATCGTCTGTATCAGTTATGCAGTGGAAGCAGCAGTTCTTGCAGTGGAGCAACATCAAAGAAAATCAGATTGCGGTCTTCACATCAGATTGTAAAGAAAAGGTAATAATGTGTCAAAAAGATATAGTGTAGCGTTGCTGATCCCGTTATCGCATTACAAGTTCTCAGGTAGTTCAGGCATTGTTATCTCCACATATTCAATGGTGGCGAACAAGCGGAAGCGGTCTTATGATGCTCAGAAAATGATGGAGTTCCTTGAGTCCCGGGAATGGGGTTTCTTGTTACTTGACGAGGTCCATGTTGTGCCAGCCAATATGTTCCGCACTGTCGTTACTACGATCGCTGCCCATGCAAAGCTTGGGTTGACAGGTATATAGGAAAATAAACGGAGAATAAGAAGAGATCGCTCATGCTCTATAAACGTTATTTAGCAACTCTTGTGCGTGAGGACGAAAAGATTGATGATTTAAATTTCTTGATCGGACCAAAGCTATATGAGGCAAACTGGATGGACCTTGCCAGTCGAGGACATATTGCGAATGTGCAGGTACGCAGAGATGACGCAAAAGAAGGAAAGTGTTAACAGTGGCCTAGTGTGCCGAGGTCTGGTGCCCAATGACCCCGGAATTCTATAAAGAGTATCTACGCGAGAATTCGAGAAAGCGGACACTCCTTTACGTGATGAACCCGCGGAAACTACAAGCATGCCAATATTTAATTCAATATCATGAAGGTCGTGGAGATAAGATCATTGTTTTCTCAGATAATGTTTATGCTCTTGTGGTAAGGCAAATTAATCATTTACTGTAATGGTCAGATAAACTCTGAACTCGCGTTATACTTTAGGAATACGCAAAGAAGTTAGGGAAACCTTACATCTACGGAGGCACGGGTCAACAAGAGCGCATGCGTATCCTTCAAAATTTTCAGTACAATCCGTTGGTCAACACAATCTTCTTATCCAAAGTGGGAGATACGAGTATTGATTTGCCGGAGGCTACATGTCTGATTCAAATCTCGTCCCACTATGGCAGCCGTCGCCAGGAAGCTCAACGTCTAGGTAGTATGCGCTGAAATTCTACTTACAGCGTAGATCGTTTGACTAAAGTTAAATAGGTCGTATTCTGCGTGCTAAGCGTCGTAACGATGAGGGTTTCAACGCCTTTTTCTATTCGCTCGTCTCTCGCGACACGCAAGAAATGTACTACTCTACCAAGCGACAACAGTTCTTAATAGACCAAGGTTATGCTTTCAAAGTGATTACTAGCTTGGAAGGCATGGACAGCGATCCCAACCTTGTATTCAAAACACATCAAGAGCAGATGGACTTGCTGAAATCGGTCTTGTTGACCAATGATGTAAGCAAATATACGATAACAATCGAACTCCAGGAACACATAGAGACATATGTACTGAATGATTGATTAGGCTGATCTCAAGGATGAGGAACTGGGTAATGTAGATGATGTCGGAAGAATCACAGACCGGAAGGTGGCTGCCAAAGGGTGGACAGGGGCCAAGCGTTCACTCACAACATCAAAAACGTTGGCGGGTGGAGACAACATGGCGTACCTTGAATATAGTCGAAATTCAGGTGGCCAGTTCTCGTCAGGCCGTGGGCGTGGCCAGTCGAGTGGAGGATCCAAGGAACACCATGCATTATTCAAAAAGTTTCTCGGGCGTAAATGATATCATTGTCTATCTGTTTATTAGTCAATAAATGGCACATACCTTTTTTCCCGAATGGACCTTTTCTCATAATCAAGTATTTCGATCGTGTTGGCAATGCACTTCTTTTCCAGAAGTGCATCCGCCCAGATTACCCATTTGATCTTCCGGTGTTTAGTGCTATGCGTAGGGCGATCTTATTTTCCTCAGTCAAAGAACAATGGATACAATTAAACCTATTCACATTGGGCCATAAACCCTTTACCCGAAGAAAAAGTAACAATAAGCGAGCATCGAGCTGTCTTCTGTGTTTGAAAAAGTCGTTTCTTTTGTGCAAAGAAGGCAGAATACCATCGCTACTTGGAGCCTTCAGCTCAAGAGGATAAAGTTAGTGTTGTGTCAAAGAATTATTAAATTATGTGCAAACTGATCGATAAACCATTCGCTTTCTGCTCCAGATGATAATGCATCGCCTTTTTCTAAACACATTCATATGCTAGAATAGAAGGGGTTGTCATGCTTTAAAGCTATTTCCTTCAAGTTGCCTGATCTCCAGAACACGTCTTTAACCGGTTCAAGGACCGGTCCGTTCAGACGTCAAAATTTTCATATGAACTCCGTATCAAAAACCGAACGAACTTCCGTTGATCCCCCACGTTGAGGGCCGTCCAAAGATATCGCAAAGTTGGATTTCCGCAATGCTCATCGACGATGAAAAAGCAAAGGGTAATTTCTCTAGGCCGCACTCCTCAAAGTTCCCGCTAATATGCAGCCGCAAATGTCAATGATCTGCCTGCCTTTTCTTTTATGACAGGTGATGACGGGTGGAATTCAAGCTACTGGCTGAAAGAGCTTGCTCAAATTTCGAAAGGCAGCAATAATCCCAATTCGCTGTTTTGGAAAACGGGGGAATGTATAGCATCTTCACACACCGTTGATTCCGGAGATTCTCCAGGAAACACGGATGAAGATCCAAATGTCAAAGAGAACAAAGATAATCAGCACCAGAAAGAGCAACGATGGCTGGAGGATGACAAGCGGGATTTCACATTTGATTGGGAGTTTCCTCGTCCGGCTACGATATTTCCTGCCACTGATAAGAATTTATTGCCTGCCTCTCAACTCAACAAACACATTCGATTCCCAGACACATCAGCTTCTGAAGACGAAGACGAAGACAATGATGATGATGAAGGAAGCGTGGAACAGATCACTATAAGCTTCTCCACACTCATGAGTAGTGAAAGCCAAGATAGGCCAACACGTCCCCGCCAGGTGGAGAGGATCGAATGTACATTTGAGGATCTGTTGCTTGGCGAGAAGAGCGACAATATCCGAAACATACTCGCAAAATTATCCGGCAAGGAAATGCAGCCCGCGGATGATAGTCAACCAAGAGATGCAATCAATCAGATATCTGAGGACCAGCTTGGACAACAGGTGGTTGAAGAAGTGAAAAAGATCCCGGATACACAGTTGAATGCATTCGCGCCATCTTTCGTACCTTCTCAAGATCTGTTCCCTTCCGATCCTACGGCCACAGACAAAGACACGGCATTGTGTAGCAGCAGTTCACAAAGCAGTGTAGATCAACGCAAGCTCAATGCATTTGCTCCAATATTTAAACCCTCGTCATATCCTGCTGCTACTGCTGCCACCACGCCTCCTTTGATCGAGTATTCCACCGAAACAACAGCATCCAGTGAACCATACCTGTCGCCTTCACCCGCTCCTAGTACGCCTTTCATCTGCTCTGAAAAGTTGAATCCCTTCACCCAACCTTTCGTTCCGTCATCGCACGCCCTACTTTCCTCCAACTCGACTACAACTGCTTACAGCATCGCTCCTAAGGCAGTGGAATATTCCCAGTCTTCGCTAGATTCACTCTTTGCTCCACCCAAGTTCTTCCATTCATCCTCCACCGCAGCCACTAACTCGCTAGACCTTCTTCTGCAGCAACAGCAACAGCATCAATATCAAGAGTACTGGAACATCGCAGCCAATCAGCATAATCACGAAACTATAGCCACTTACGATGGTGTTACGGCCGAGCAACCGCATTCTGCGTCTGCACCAAACGATCCTGTATATTTCACGACTAAAGCTGCCTCAGTTGCTGATTTACATAGCAAAATTGTTCATGACGAGTAAATAAAGTAGAGTACCTGACAAATTAGCATTAAGGTGGGCGGCCCGGGAACATCCAAACTGCGGTCCTTCATTTTCTAAATGCATACATTCCCCTGCTTTTTTGCTCTTCTCTCTTCCCAGCACCAATGGACCTTTTACAGTCAGTCGCTCAGCAAACAGACCTCGCCACTTTACTAGGTCTCCATCTTGTAAGTTCTTCTCCTCTTAATAGAGATTGCAGGCAACGATCGGATCATGCCAACTACTTGCGGACTTGTTATACTCAAAACGCGAATTGTCTTCTCTTTTATAGGGTTTAGCCCTGCTCGGCAGTATCTCAACCTGTCCTGTCTATAATCTGCCCCTCTACTTTTTCGGTACCTGGGCGTATAATCACCATGAGTCCAACTCGCCAATTAAGACGGTATTTGTCCATCCTGGCAGAATATCTTCATCAGCACCGCCCATTGTGTTCTTCCTAACTCCATGTATCCCCCAAGTTCACGAATATTCTGGCGATGACAATTTTGCTCGACATTATATGGTTCTGGCTGCATGGCAGTACGTTAAAAGCATCAAACGACATTGAAATTCCTCATGAAAGCGGTTTCACGTTCTGCATGATGTAAGTGAAACGCACAAAACCCAGCGGACAAGTCGCGTGTGGGCATGTGCTTAAGCTAACGTGAGGACCCTTCATAGTATGAATATCATTAGTTTGATAATCAAGGTAACAGATTGATCGTCCGATATGCTTCTTTCCATTCTGTTTTTGTGTGGAATCTATCGTATCGGTCCATCCCAACGCACTCCATCTGAATCATTTTGCAATTCTAATTTTTGGCTTTTTGCTATCATGTAGCCCATCACAGTCATGTCCAGTATCCAGACCATCCGAAATCGCGGAGACTCATTCCCAGTCGGCGGACAGAGTAAGTGAATAACTGAAGTGGTATGAGAGAAAAAGAAACATATTCAACGGGATTGGATCATTAGGCTGGTCAGAGGCTGGAACCGGGAATGCCAGTTTCCCCGGCGCTTATCAGACTGTCCGTGATGGAAACAGTGAAGATTTGGCCTAGCGACATCACAAACAGTCGCAACGTAATTGTCAAATATGACGACTTGATTAAGGTTGATGCTAAGCAATGGTGCACAGGCACTGCATGAATGGATAGCCAAATCTCGTTGTGTCGCTGTAGTATATCCTATGCTGCTATGTAGTTTACTTTATTTTCAGAAATAAATTTCGCGTTCAAAAGATTCCGCAACGATGAGTTGTCCTTTGCTATCCCACATAGAATGCTTACAACCATTGGCCAGGAAGTTTGCCAATGCTCCCATGAACTTGCTAATTTGTTAAACTATATAATGGTAATTATCTACTGGGACACGACGCCTGGGCTATGGTAAGAGATGTATCCATCATAGCCGAGCACAATTGTGCATTGAGCTAGACATTTAAGAAGGCTTGAATCCGAAATTGCTTCCAAAAGCGTGCCTGCCTTTGCTCTTGGCTTAGGTGATATAATCACCGCGGAAGCAACTTTCCTTGGATCCTGTCAAGCTATCTTTAATGTAAAATTATCTGTTTGATCAAGGAAACACGAATCATTCGGGAGTCTATAGTGGTCATTTCCCATCGACGCACCAATGATTTTTGGATTTGTGCATTCCCATTTATATCGTCCAGCCTAGATGGAGCTTTCTTTAATGATGTATTTAGAGTACTACTATCAGAGTCAGCTGCAAGTTGGGCTACACAGGTATTTTGTGTTGGAACAAACAAATTAAAACGAGTGCACTTGGCTAGTTTTCATAATCAGGATGGTAACACTCACCGAAGTCTAGGTTCGTATCCTACCCATCTTTGCTACGAATCGGTTCACCGAATTCAGCAAATTCCATGTGGGTAGAACGAAAAAGCAGATGTATTTTTTATAGAGGTGGATTTGCAACACTCTTTGTGCGACATGTAGCAACGAAGATGCCGCTTGTAGAGTGTGTTATTGAGCATGAATTATTTTCATTATCTCAGATGATGTACAGGTAAGGTATTTACACATTTTTTCTTTTTCTAGTTACAATCCAACCGCTCGCTTAACCAGCGCCTCCAACCCGTCGCTCTCCATTATGGCGCCCTGAAGACTCTTCAACGCATATTTTGCTAGCATGTCAACTTCAACATTAACTCGATCGCCAACCTTCTTCAGCGGCATGATGACATGTTCCTGCGTATGTGCAATCATCATGATTGTAAAGGTCTGATCTTTGTCATCAACATCGCACACCGTCAACGACGTTCCATCAAGGCAGATAAAACCTTTAGGAATAATGTATCGCATCAGGTCCTTGTCGTTGACTCGGAACTTGAACCAGAGTGAATTGCCTTCGGGCGTGATCGATTCAATGGTCACGGTCGCATCAACATGGCCCTGCACCATATGGCCGCCAAAACGCTTTTGGCTATCCATGGCGCGTTCGAGATTTACCTTGCTTCCCACTATGAGATCTCCTACAAGGATGATGTTCGCTTGAACAACCGTGCTTCCCGGGGTCGGTTGACTTTCCCTTACCAAGATTTGTGCGCCGCAGACTTTCGGGTGCAACGCCCACCTTGAAAGTATCTCTGTCAAACTCTGTCACGGTCAAACAGGTACCTACAGCATGACCCTATGAGAACAGTGCCCATTAAAGAAATATACTCCAACTGCAATATACCGTTAACGGCAATGCTGTCACCAAGATGGCAATCGCCGAGAATAGAGGAAGCATTCGCTATGGTGATAGTCCACCCGTTGCCACCCGATTCTGTAGTGTCGCGCTCATTGATTGCCGCAACAATGCCAATTTGCTCAACAAGGCCAGTGAACATGGAGAGAAAAGCTTGAAGTAGCAAAAAGAGAATCGTCCGTGGACGTGACGTGGAGTTGATGAGTCAGCACCTCCATCAATAACTTTTTTCTATATATGGGCTTGCAGTGCAGTGGCCTATGAAATTGCTCGACATCGCAAATGATACCTTGCCATCAAGTTTGTTTGCTTGCTGTCAACCGCTGCTGGTTACATCGTTATCCTGACATCAAGAGAGGCGTCGAATCACCTCGTGCCTCACAACGCATCCTTGTCAGCAGCTAGGATGGTGTTTCTTTATGCTTCGATGACTTCGCATTACATGCTTTGTTAATAGGAACATTGTCACCACCATGTTCAAAACCCACAAACAAAGACTTTCCTCCATTGATGACGGTGGACGGGAGTTCCAATGCAGGAAGGTCTTTGATTGCGCAATACTATATGTGCTGTACTAGAAATGGTACCGGACTCCACTCATCAGTGCATATGCTTGATATTGACCAAGTCATATGCTGCTCAACTTGTTGTTTGATGAAGGCAAAGGCTTCTGATGGAACTTTTTCGGTGACAACCTGTTGGCAGGGGAAGAAGATTTAAACACTATTTCAAGAAAATCGCAGTCTGAGGGCTCATGATTTCTTCGTTAATAATAAACCCATAGGAATGCTTAGCAGAAGGCACAAGAAGTCACGAGCAAAGGTTGGTTAAGATTCGATAACCAAGATACTTGGGGCACTCTCCATTCGATGAACGGAAGGGAGGCACCCTATAGACGAGCCATCTGGGAAGAGAGCGTCTTTTAAGCAATACAGCCTGCTGTGTGACAACAAAGAGGTTCGATCTGCTTAACACCATCATTTGATTGCATGTTCATCAACTTATTACACGCATAAATTGCTTCTATCGAACCACAAATACTATCTACTGATGGCCTAATATCCATGATCGCATGACGCAAACTTTTTTGAAAACAAAATATCTTAAATCAGTCTTTCTCATGAAGAAGAGATGTTACGAAAACTATATTATAAATTTGTGAGCATGAGGGATAGAAATAGACTACGACTCTCAGAAGACTAGAGGCTAGTATCTTGAGTGTGACGGCCAGAAAGGTAAAAGAAAAAGTGTGCATGATTGGGTCCGAGAAGCACAAGAATAACAAGACCTGAAAGACTTCCGTACTTCACCAACAAACGCAGAGCTGCCACCCACTTTTCTCGGTCATCGTTTTTTGCTTCCGGTTAACTGCAGCCCGACCCGGCCAGGCCAAATTCTGCCCTTCCTGTTCGACGGGACAGGCCGAATTAATTTATGGTACAAGTAGTTATCCATATATTGACTAGTGAGAATAACGTAGCTCTGTCGTCTTGTGAAGTTGTGTGCAATACTGAATAGATGGACTCTATTTAAAAAAACAAACGGAGTTCCTGGTACCCTGACGGGATTCTTCCTCACCAATGGACACATGCATAGGGATAGTGTCCCTCCACCAGAGTCACTTCGTTTTCAGGTTCGCATCGCTTAGCTTCTCATCAAGGAACACAAGCTGCGCCGCAAATTCCGGTGATAGTAGCACAAGAAGCAACTAATGCTAAATTTCAAAGCCCCATTTTTGCTCGTCTAAGCCCGTTTGGAACCTCCTTGTTTCGCTTTTCCGCCCCTCCTTACTATGTCTGTTTGCCTTGCGAGCATCGGCAACAATGTTTATGCTTTTGTCGGTTCCCAGAACGCCATTCATGCCCATCAAATAGATAAAGTCACAACAGACTTCAACGAGGCTAGACCAGCATACAACATCTCCGTACCTGGCCTGGAGATATCGTCGACAAGCTTAAACCTTTGCGCTATCGCTGATAGCAAATTGTTTATTCTTGGTGGATGTGAGGAAATAATAGCAAACCGCGCATGACACATTTGAAAGCTAAATCTCTACACGCGTACTGCGGTTTCTCATGCAGTCGGTAAAGGCCCTGGTATAATGACTTTGAGCCTTAATGTTTACTCCACACCAAACAACAATTTTGGGCCTACGTATACACCCATAACGACAAACGATTCTTCTTTTCTCATCGACACAGCTTCGTTTACCGTCTTTGTCGGAGAAGCCACCTATTGCGCCATATTTTCGAGCAGCAGCAAGGTCTCCAAGGTCTGTTTCGATCCCGGACAGGCCTTTCCGATTCAACTCGGCAATGAGGGAAGCATAGCTCCTGGGTCGGTTCTGGGAACAAGGGTGAGCACACCAGGATTGGAAGACGTGCGGACCCTCTACGACTTAACCGAAAACGAGATCAAGATTTACGGCTTAAATACTACTGCGACGGTTATAAACACTTCTCCCGCACTGAATGTTACAGGCTTGGTTAATGGAATTGGACAACTGTATCCCATTAGCATCAACCCGCCTACGGAATTTAGTGCTCTCTTAACCATTGGTAGTACACTCTATTTTGTCGGACATAATACCGGACACAACAACGGAGAGTCTACTGGAGAGAGTACCGGACAGGATACCGAGAAGGGTACTCCAAGGGTAATCTTTGCAATAGTTTATCGAATTCTTTACGACCGCGTTACTAACGCGTTGAAAAGGGAGCCGATCTAGCCAACGGCGATCAAAACCCGACCACAGAAAACGATAAAAATATCCCTATTACTGAGCTGAAACTTTCTCTGCCTGACAAGACGATGCAATATACATATATCTATGCAAACAAGAATGTGTTTTTTGCAGGCGCAACTGGAGGAGGCAGCTTCAGCTTGGATTCTCTTTTGGACTCAGCTTCGGCTTCTCCATCGACCCTAGCTGGGCCATCCAGCACGGATACCCAGCCCGCCGATGCTTCGTCTGCGCCATCACCGAACAACAACGCTGGGGCCATTGCAGGTGGTGTTGTTGGTGGCGTCGTTGTCTTGGCAATCATCGGTGCGCTGTTCTTTTGCTATAAGCGCCGCAAGCGCCATCAAGCTAGAGCTTACTCACTCAGTGCCGATAAAGAGAAACTTTCATTGAACGATGCATCGCACAAGGAAGATCCGTTAGACAACGCTACTCATTATGACACGATCATCCTCCCAGCTCAGGAGTTACAGGCACTTGATCCCTTGGCATCATCAAGCGCCAGCGTTTTTGGCGGGGCGTACAGTATTCCTGACGGCGAGAAGGCAGTTTTGGTGTCACCGAGCAGTATGCTCGTCCAGAACTACGCAGCACGTCCGATCCATCGCAACGAAGAGGTGTTCACGCTCCATTACTTTGGACCTGGGAGCCGTACTCCGTTTTTACGGAATGTTGCTGTGACCCGTGCCATTAGCCAAAGTAATGCTGTGGTTCGGACAGTTGAAGCGTTCCAAACACAGAAGCCCATCAAGAGCAAGGCTGGTCTATATCAATACCTGTGGATTACCTCCCCCGCAACGCTTCCTACACAATCGCTTGAATATTTACTCCAGTCTCCAGGGCTATTCGATGTGTCGGACATTGCTTTCCGGGCCTGGTCGACCCTTACGTTGCTCGAGGCAGTCAGGGATCTTCATGGCGCAGGCTATGTCCATCTCGATCTCCGGCCCATCCACTTCTATTATCCCGACCCGGACCAGGTCGACCGGTGGAAGCTCGCTGGCTTCGAGTGTGCTGTCAAGCCAAACACCGAGATCGATAGGCTTGGACCGAATGCATACCAGGCACCTGAGCTCAGCAACCCTCACGCCAAGGCCGATCCGTCCGCTGACATCTGGTCCCTTGGTTGGGTTATCTTCTATTTGCTTACAGGCGAAGGTCCCATACCTGACGAGAATGCAGCTATCGAACGTGTAGACCAGATAGATGGCACATACGGTACATTGCTTGGCCATATGCTACTGCGTGACCCCGAAAAGCGCTATACTGCACTCCAGCTGGCAGAATACTGGAAGGAGGCCCAGAACATGGAGGACGATACCTGATAATTTTTTCCCCCATTATAGCTCAATATCTTCTACCCGTCAATAGTATTTCTTTCCATTACTATGGTGCATTATACGTATACCATATTTCCTTGTTCTTACCATAATTATTTAACCAAAACAAAACACTATATAAAGATATTGGATCACCAAAACGAAAAGATCGCTGCTAGTAACCAGATTCTAGCTCTGCAAATCCACAAAAAATATATTACGCATAATAAATGCAAGATATTGCACTCACCGCTATGGACCTATCAATCGTTAAAAGGATGGATTGCTTAGGTGTTTCATACTGTGAAATGTATGAAAGGACGATTTCTTCCTTGGGGTCCGGTGGTTTCAGAATTGGCGACATGCAGTCTTTGTTTCCGTCCCCCGCCTGGTTGCTCCCTTATTCGATTGCTGAATTGTTCTTCGATACCCGTCCTCTTTGACGCACCCCTACAAGATAGTAACATAGCTTCTGGGTCAAATACGCGCCAGATTCCACTCATAGCTTCAGTGGTGCCCGGTAGTACCCCTTGTATTGTTCGATCAGACAAGACAACAGATCCGCATATCATTCGTTGCTTTCCAGGCGCATCCTATTACAATAATATCTAAAACGCGGTGTCGTCTCGTATGCTCTTGCATCCTATGTTCTATATAGAGCGCGGTTATTGAATCCGTTTGGAACTAGCGTGGATTCGTCAAGGATAAGCAGAACGTCATCATCTCGATTTTTTTGTGTCGAGTTATGATTAGGCTTGAACTTCATATTTTTTTTTTATGTTGGTACCTCTTTTATTTAAGCTCAAGCTTCTCGAGGGTCCTTTATGCCGCACTCCCGGTTTTATCGATTGGGACAACCATGAAGCCCACATCGGAGTGATGAGCAGCATGATAGTCATACGTACGAACGTGGAGTTTTTGAATGTTTGCGTAGGGGCTAGCAGAGGTTGAGTGACCGATATCACCAACACCTGAATTGTAATCATCTTGCAGCTCTTTTTTAAATGTCATGTTATCCTATTCTATCACATGTGTGTGCGTGTGTAGCTTCATGATAGTATGGCCTCGACGATAGTTCATGGGTGCAATGATGGGGGTATGATTGTTCACTGCATAAACTACATGCAGCGGGCCGTCACTGGGATATGATCCACTATGGAGCCAGTACACAAAGGCTGGATATTGCTCTTTGTTTCGGTTTTCATCGCCTTTTAATGTTCCATGTTGCAGGTGGGGCGGGGCATCATTGGGGATAACAGTGTTTGCAGGCTTAGTCGAGTGTCATCATCCGAAACTATTGCTTCGCGAGAGATAGCTTCGTTAATATCCCTCCGGGCAATTCAATCACATGGACCTTTTATGAGGTGCCTTTGCCATTCAACTTTGATCAAAATAACTTAATCAAATGTTCATCATAAGTCGATGGTCGATATGTCGCTGTTATCATTTTTACCGATCGTATTAAGATTCCGGTCAGCAGGAAGTGTCAAACCCTATCAAAGTAAGATAGCATGCCATAACAATTCACTATATCCATTAGTAATGCGAAATGGCAGAGCTTATAAATATTTGAAAGAACCTTATAAAGCCTTGAGCTGATGGTCCGTCCCGAAGAGTAACTATGAAAAATTAAAATGAGGATCACCATTTTCTCTCTAGTAAACACGATATTCATTCTAGCAAATTGGTCCAGAAAAACAGAGGTTCTAGCTAGTTATCTACTAATGTAGAAAGCAAAGCCATTACCAGCCGTGGGACCATTAAAAAAGAAGAGGACCGTAGAAATTACGTACAGCTTTCTTCAGTAAGCAAAATTAGCTTTTATATACATGCGTACAACACCCCGGAAGACAGATTTTGCTATAAATACAACCATAAAAAATGTCTTCTCCGTTAGGCATTTTCGTGTAAGGTATCTACTTTTGGAATCTGCTTGTTATCACTGGTGTTGTGGTGCTGTCGGATGCTGTCTCGATGTGAACTGCACATTGTCCAGGGCGGGGTAGGCCCGCGCCAGCTGATGTCGATATAGGACATTTTCTTTACAGCCCCGTTCATTGCTTCTCCACGCTTAGTAGATTCCGGGCTGTTGGACTTTGTACCCAGCGGGGAGGAGGACGGCTTGAATAGCTTTGGTAGTTTTCCTCGGCGCGGTGGTGGTCGTAGTGGCGGTACGGGAAACCATGCCGCCGCTGGTCGTTCGATCGTTAAGGACGGAATTGACTGCATACTAGGTCGCGTGGATATTGGAAGTGTATCGAATGCGTCACGATGGAGGACGCTTAGGCTGGTTGTTTTTTCATCTCCTGTCGAAGGAGTATGCAGTCTTTGCCGCCAGCGCCACCATAACCGCTTATCGGAAGATGCGGTGCAGCATGCGGCGAGAGCGGAGAGGATAATAGGTGCAGCAACAATACCCAGCGCGACTAATACCCATTGCCATGTCTGAAGCGGTAATGGAGCCATACACTTTATTGTAGAGTAATAGAAGAGAAAGGGAGAAGTAACGGGAAGAAGGAGAAAGATGGCCAGGAAAAGAAGTGTGTTTACTTGTGTGTATAAAGAAAGAAAATATATAGTTTACTGCACCAGAAGCTGAGACAAACAAAAGGTTGGGAATGTATAGGTGCTTCATTCGAAAGCCCAATGCCAACAAGCTATGAATTAAGCACTAAGCATGTACCTTTACCCTTGTTGCACGTCTTCTTTTTGCGTTTGTTAGCGATCATGGCTGTTTTATCATAAGAAGATGAAAATGGCTGCATCTTTCAATTGCGTTCTACTGACAGTTTAAGCACGGATTTTTTTTGCAGTAAATAAAGCGTGTAGAGTATTTGGAGAGACCCGAAAATGGAAATTCCTTGAACATGCAGGGCTCCAAGGTGCATTGTGTTACAGACAAAATAAGGCTCTAGCATCAAGGAATTGGTATGCAGGAAGCGCAAGTTTCATCAGCATGATCCACTATTCGCATTGTGCTGTCATGAGATGGTTCCAGCCCGGATTGCTTTCAGTAGCCCAAGTCATCGATAGATGTTGATTAGAAGACAGTAATTCCGTTTTTTTTAACAACCAAATCCCTAGCAGTCGTTTATCCGTTTACATTTTGTTCTGTTAAGTTAACCAACCTTACATTTGGGTTTCTGTAGTACAGGATGTCTAACAATAAGTAGTTACAATGAATTATTGCGATGTCTAGAGCCACTGTTTTCTGGTTCTCTCACCTGTTTCATACCAAGGTTGTACATGTGTGTCCTTCCCCGTATTCAATCGGCGATGGCGGTAATTTGAGCTCTCGCCCTTCACACGCTAAAATATCTTTTCAGCAGGACAATATGAAGTCCTTCAAAGGGCGCCCAGGGAACCAATGCGTTTTAAATCAAGAATGAACTTTTCTATATAATACCATGATAAATATATGTCGTATGGGTATTAGCTTACGGATAAGGTGATACAAATCACGATGTATTTTTGCCATTGTCCGTCAGCATATTCCAAACGACACGCTTTTTCTCATGTGTGGCAATCACAGGTATGGAACGGTGATATAGCTTGAGGTATGAATAGAGTAAATTCCCAGAAGACCTAAAAACCTCAAGTCCGTTTGCTTAATGAATATGGAAATAACATGTGGCTATGTAAGAATCAGGAAGAAAAGGAACCAGATTTAGAGATCAGACAAGCAGGAAATCAAAAAATGTGTAAATTGTCCAAAACGCCGTTGTAGCAAAGCACGAAACAAAGATTAGTGATTAGCCTGCGGGTTGAGTCTGCTAATTTTGTTCCATTCTCTCTCAATACGCATTTCTGCATTTGCTACCAACGTACAATCGGGAGCGCAAAGACGTGAGCTCTTCACGCGCATCTGTACCACATTAGACTTGGACCAGTGGAACCATGAAGAAACATTCATATATCACATGTACAAGCTCGAATACTTCAACCCACACTTGCCTACGGTTCCTGATATCGGTACCTTCTTTCATTTCCTTTCCTTACCATGTATCTAGCGGCCACAACATTGTTCGCTATCTCGTCTACATTCCTTCCAGGCATACTTGCACAAAAACAGTGCTACGACGGACCAAATCGGAATCACTTCGCACCAGTCCTTTATAATAATCGTGTGTACATTGCTGGAGGCAGTTTGGTACGTACACCCATCCACACCTACACCTACACCTACACGTCCGCACCTACAACATATGTGTATATACATATATCACATTTGCAGCACACAGTTTTCGTAGCCACTCCTATTAAAACAAACGACATTTGCAATACAGACCACTCTCGACATTTACAGCCTTGATCTCTCCGAAGGGCTCGACATCAATTGCCCTGTGTGGACTTATCCTACTAATTTGCAATCAAACAGCCAGTACAAGCCATTCCAGAATGCTGTCGCGTTTGCGGGTGGTCAAGGTCTTTATGTTCAGACTGACGATGGCAGTGGTTCTGATGGTGGTTCAAGCCTAATGGCCCAGCTTGTTACATACAATGTCACTGGATCGTGGAGCGCGGGTAAGTCTCTAAAGCACTGCCTTATTTTACTCGGATTGGTTTCAATAAATATTTCTGTGCAGTCAACCAGGGAGGATCGGCACCATCGGCACGCTCGTCCATGACGGCGACAGTCAATGCCTCAGGCTTTGCATTTTATTACGGCGGCATGCATGAGCAGAATCCAACTTCTTCATATGTAGGTCATTCAGTTTTCTATCCCTCTCCCAAGCCGGTTAGGTGCTATATTTCAGATGCCAACATGCAAGATCACGTAGTATAGCGATTTTTACACATTTGATACCACCACAGCTACGTGGAATTGGCCACAGATTGAATACGGCTGGGGCAAGGCTCCTCCCCGATACGGACATACGGGAACCCTCATGTAAGCATCGGATAACCATTCCTATAATATATAGCTATGGCTACATATGTATGTGTATAAACTCACCTCAGATTATTAGTGGAGACAAGCTCTTCATCCTCGGAGGTATAACATCTCCCGATTCAAATGAACAGCTGTCTGCCGATTTCCGAAGCGCATTGAGTATGTACTTTATGTAGCACCGCCGCCGTCTTATTCCATCTCCTGACTCGCAAATTCATCTAGTCTTTGATACTGTTCACAACAAGGCCATGAGTATGGCAACCATTGGTGACATTCCCCCTGCAAGGCATGGGTAGGTGATCAAGAATATCGTTAGATTTCATAGACTTTTGAACTTATGTGCTCCTATCCAATCATTCCACCAGCTTTTCCGCTGTTCCAGGTACAAGAACAATGATAGGACACCGTACTCCTTATTTTGATTCTAATGGACTGATTCATATATGCAACAGCTCCTGATGGAAAGTCTATCGTTGTTTTCGGTGGCCAGAATGCGTCATCGACATTTACGCTAGATAGCGACTCAGACGTATATGTGCTCGATACCTGCAAACTGTCGTGGTCAAAGATGTCCGTAGGAGGCACAGCTCCTGCCGTTCGTGCTGGGCACGGTGCAGTCGTATATGGCAAATACATGCTTGTCATGCTGGGTAATTTGAAAAGATCGTATTCACAATCGGGAAGCTCACCGTACTTTGTCATGAAAGGCTATACTCAAATGTTTCCTGTCGCATCGACAAACGACGTTGCCATTCTTGATATGGAGGCATGGAAATGGGTCGACAAGATTGGTCCCCAGGATACATCTTCGGCGTCGTCCTCCAAACCTGGATGTGCCTTTAATTTCCCTGCTTTCCCAACAAATCCGGTCTATGGAGGTGATGCTCCAATGCCCTATGATCCGACGGTGGTCACCAACCCCAACAAGTCTGAAAATGGCTCTGTCACCAAAGGAGTGGCCATCAGCTTCTCCTTACTTGCTCTCTTGCTGATACTCGGTGGTCTTTATTATTACCGCCGCCATCAGAGACACCGCCGTGCCCGCGCCCTTAATCCACGGTGGCTTCCTGGTGCCATCACTTCTCACAAGGGCAATAGTGAATATCCGCTTTTTGTGTACCAGAATTTGGATGACTCGGATGTGAAGCTTAAAGACAGTAAGGAGAATATGCGTAGTTACACCGCCACGGACCACGATGAGTGGGAGCGTTCCCTTGTCGTCGATGAGGAACGACCAGAAGACGGGCGAGCGATGTCACGTCACCTAGACGTTTGGGAGAGAATGCGTAATCTGAAAAGCAGGCATGAAAATCCGACTGAGATGATAGCTGTGCCCATGCAAGAACGCAAGCAAACGACATCCAGCTTGATTTGAATGCCGTTAATGATTCGATTTATCTCCATTTCTTCTAGCGTGTTTCATCCTATTGTGTAAATATCGATAATAATATCCTCTTTTTCTCCCTGTCCCCTTAAAAGCAGATATGGGTATTCATGTAGGTCGATGAGTTTTATGAATTGATAGGTCCTAGGGCGCCAATGATTCGTTCAAAGCTGCATTGTTGCGCGCGCCGATCTGGATCTGCAACGTGCGTACATGAATATTTCATGATCTCAGCCCACGGCAACGGTCTATGCACATGGCAGTGACTCCAATATGGGGGCTGTTGCAATCACTTCCACGAGCTCGTGCTGAAGCAGGCAATGTCCGCTCGCGCAGCTGTAACGTTTGCCCCGTTTAGAGTAAAATTAGGAACGCACCAGCGTGACACAGGTCTCCTCTTTTCTTGAACAGACCTCTCTTCGCGCTGCTGTTGGGAATGACGGCTGAATTCCAACCTCCAGCACCTAACGACAAAAGTTATCGGATAACTTGTCGTGCCAACGATCTCTTTGAGCGCCATCAATATACCGATGCACTTGCTGATTATACAAAGGCGATCCAAACCTCATCGCACGAGGCGTCAAACGAATTTCTTGCAATGCTTTATTCGAATCGCAGCGCTACTAACCTGCTGCTCAAGCAGTATCATGATGCACAAGAAGATGCTACCCGCACTATGGAGTTATGGTCTTCGTGGGCCAAGGTATTGAAAGTTCGTGCTTTAGCGCCACGCTCGTTGACGGAAGAGGTCAATATAGGGGTACTATCGGCTTGCTGAAGTGCTAATGAAGCAAGGGCAGTATGATAATGCCATCAAGTATTACCGTCAAGCATCGGAAAAGGCAAGCACTTTCGTCAGCAGAACATTGAGGCGGCTCGACAATAACACCTTGAGGTCTTCTCGGTGTGTAGGACCCTGAAAATGGAGAGATCAGTGCACGGATAGCGAAGGCTCTTTTGGAGAAGGACAATCAGTCCATGGGCATGTCTATCATTCAGCTCATGCCGGGGCGCGACATCGCTACTGAACGAAACTTCCACAAGCCAATTCAGAACCGGATTTTTGAGTTTGCACAAGTGATGCGAAACATCATTTACGTGGTAGCCGACGAGGAGACAAAGCACTGCGTGCTTGTGGATGCGGCAAGTGGAAAACCAACGTGCGGGGAACTCACAATGTTGGTATTTGTATGGAGGCTTACAGAGCGCAATGCTTAGGGCAGTGCTGGGATATTGATGGGATTTTGCGGATTGTTGAGCAAAACGGTTACCACGTCGTAGCGGCAGCTGTGACCCATTACCATTTTGACCACGTTGGCGGATCACCACCTCCGCCTTATGACACATTACCTATTAAAATTTCTGGCCTGGCGTCGTTGCTGAAAAAGCTACCCCACATTAAAGCCTACGTGAACCCGAGTGACATCGCATATATTCGACAGGCCAATCCCACCATCCCTGCCAACCGACTAATATCAACCATGTCCGAACTCACCGAAGTACTAGAAATTGGGAAACTGCGCATACGGTTCATACCTACGCCGGGACACACGCCTGGGTCGCAGTCACTATTGATTAATGACTGCCGCCTGCTTGCCGGAGACACTCTGCTCTGTGGATTTTGTGGCCGCACTGATTTGCAGGGCGGGGACCGCAAAGTAATGGAGAAAACTCTCAGGTACACGCTCGGTCGCCTTGATGACCGTATCGTGGTATATCCAGGGCATCACTATGGCTCTGAATGGTCAACCATAGGGATTGAACGCGACAAAGGCTGCCTAGGAGACGACCTCGTCGGATATGGGACCGATCACCTTCATTCCCCAGATGATAACACACTTTCTTCGTTGGCGGTGAAATCACCTTCCTCTTTATCGGTAGCCTCTAAATTTGGTCGCCCCAGATCCAAAAGATGGTCCTGACCAATTTCTTTAGTCCATTTGCGTGCACACACACACACACACACACACACACACACAATAACATAGAGTGATCATACCCATTTTATATTGATTTTTTTGTCACAAATGTACGAGGAGTTTGTCAGTTGCATCTGTCCCACGCGCAGGTTCGATGTTGTGCAACCATTTGTAAGTTTGCTCTTGCTGAAAAGAGAAAAAACCATGTGCGAGCGCTTCTGCCTCTTTCTTTCAGGGCAGCTCTTTTTGCCACTAAACTTTTCGGTATCATGGACGATAGTAAGTCAGCTGATACTAAATTTACAGAGCTTTTCAATTAAATGTTCACAATGCAAAGCGAGGCGCGGCAAGCCTGAAATGGGAGAGCTATTTTCTACTTTGTTCATGTTATCCGATAGAAATCAATATCATATTCCTGGTTTTCTCAATGGCATACATAGAACGACTTTTTCACAGTGCGAATTGAGAATTTCATATGTTGCAAGTCAAACGAACCGGCCTCGTAGTGTTACCTAGCTTTAATTGAGCTAGTAACCTTTTTATATTTAATTCGTCGACATTCTCTATCATCTCTCGATCAGTCTACTACCCATACTTTTCCTTTTCTCTCAACGAAAAGAAAGAAACCTCTTACACTCCTTTTTGCTCAGCATAGTACTGTTTCTATAACCACATATCCAATCTTTATTATCCACATAAGCCCCCCCTCAGATCACTATGAAAAATTTCTCGGTGGAAGTTGGACCTGAGATCCAGCCTAATGGCGGTCGTATCCGACGCGCCATCTATTCGCCTGATGAGCTCGTCCGTATTCCTGACACGAATGTCCACACGCTTTATGATGTCCTCCAGTATAGTGCCAACAAGTTCGCAGACAAACGAGCCTTCGGGTTCCGCAAGATCGAGCAGATCGTCGAGGAGGAGAAGGAGGTGATCAAGTACGTGAACGGTGTCGAAGAAAAATCCAAGAAGGCGTGGAAGTACTTTCAGCTCTCTGGATATCATTATTTGAGCTACAAAAGCGTTTCTAAATTGGCCCATGAACTCGGCTCGGGCTTTGTTAAACTTGGCTTGACCCCAGGGGCGAAGGTGGAGATCTTCTCACCGACAAGGTAAATTAGCGACATACGACGAGAGGGAAGTCTTGTCAAACTTTATTTCCTGACGCAAATGTGGGCCTCTTGTAAAAAAAAAAAATAGCGCGCACTGGCTTGTGACAGCCCATGGCTTGTTTACGCAGGGATCAACTATTGTCACTGCATATGATACGCTCGGAGAAGATGGTCTGTTGCATTCCATGAACGAGACCGAGGTCGAGGCTATTTATACAACAGGAGATCTTTTGCCCACCGTTGCCAAGATCGTCGAAAAGTGCCCATCGCTGCGCTTCGTCGTCTATCACGGCGATACAACCCCCGAAGTCCTCGACTCTGTCCAGAGGGGCGGCGTGAAGTGCGTGATATCCTTCGACGATCTGGCCCGTCTGGGGCGAGACTGCGCGATAGAACCTAGACCCCCGCAGCCTGAGGACCTTTGCTGCATCATGTATACCTCGGGCAGTACTGGAAATCCCAAGGGCGTGATGCTTTCCCACAAAAATATCGTCGCCGCAAGTAAGTAGTACCTTTTCTTCCTCTGCCTCTCTCTGCGTGTGGATGCGCCTATCTGTATTGAATGCAGAAAAACCCTTCTCATCTACCTATTCGTTGGCTCCACCTAGTTGCTGCATCTCACAAGATTCTTGGGAAATACGTCACCGAAAAGGATTCCATGATGGCCTACTTACCTCTGGCACATATTCTCGAGTTCGTCGTCGAGAACCTGTGCGTCTTCTGGGGTGTCACGCTTGGCTATGGCTCTGTGCGCACATTGACAGATACGAGCGTACGAAATTGCAAGGGCGATATTCGCGAATTCCGCCCGACTGTGATGACAGGTGTACCTGCTGTCTGGGAATCGATCCGTAAGGGAGTGCTTGCGAAGGTGAATGGCCTGCCACCCAAGGCCCAAGCTATATTTCACAAAGGCTTTGCGACGAAAGTGTGGATGATGGAACGCCATTTGCCGACCACCTTTTTGGACAGGACTATATTCGGCAAGATTCGCGATCAGGTGGGCGGTCGGTTACGATTTGCACTGTCTGGTGGTGCTCCAGTGTCCGTTGAAACACAGCGCTTCTTGTCAGTGACGGTTTGCCCCATCCTGGGTATGTACTATAGCATGCACCATCTTATTTCCGGCATCCTTTAACATATAAATGCTAATGATAGGAGGATACGGTATGACTGAAAGTAAGTATAGACAGATAAATGCCTCTTTTTTCCGTGGGAATTATGTAAACTTACCAGGTCGGAATGGGCGCGTTATTTACAACAGGTTGCGGGTAAGAATCTGGATATTCAGTCTGTGAAAACATCATCCTCACCAATGAAAACTATATAGTATGTGCGGCGTGATGCTACCGGAGCAGTTCAGCTACGGCCATGTTGGAAGTCCAGTGCCATGCTGCGAAGTCAAACTGGTAGATGTTCCCGATGCGGGTTATCGATCGACCAACCCCATACCTCAGGGTGAGTTGTGGGTCCGTGGTCCCTCTGTCACGAAAGGCTACTGGAAGCGGGACGATCTCACTCGGGAGGCAATCACCGACGATGGCTGGCTCCAGACCGGTGATATTGCCCAGTGGAACGAAAACGGAACCTTTTCCATCATTGACCGTAAAAAGAATCTTGTCAAGCTGAGCAACGGCGAGTATATCGCACTCGAAAAGCTTGAATCAGTATACAAGAGCTGTCTCTACGTAAGCAATCTCTGCGTCTATGCCGATTCCCTGTGCCCCAAGCCTGTGGCTCTTGTTGTCCCAGTTGAGGCAACTATCCGCGAGCTTGCCAAGAAGCACGGCCTGGATAAAGCCGACTTGGAGGAAATCTGCAACGACAAGAGTGTTAAGCAGGATATTCTCAAGGCAATTGTGATCCAAGGAAAACAAGGAGGCCTCAAACCAGCTGAAATGCTTTTCGATATTTATCTGAGCCCTGAAGAATGGACGATCGAATCGGTAAATATAATAGCAGCATAAAATTCACCCTCGATTGTGATAGGGTCTGACAAATATGAAACAGGGGCTCCTCACCGCGGCACAAAAGATCAAGCGCCAGGATATCAACAAGCGCTTCAAAGCACAGCTTGATGCTATGTAAGTCGGGCTGCCCAATCCACAGCAATGCGAGGGGAGAAAAAAGGGAACACTAGATTCTGAGAATTGCTTATTCTTTCTAGGAATGCGGCCCAGTCAAATTAACCCTAGCAAGTATCGTCCACGCCCCCTTATTTTCTGCGAGCCCCGGCAACACAGACATAGCAATACTACCATAGTAATAACCGGCTCAAACCACTTCCATGTTCGATGATGGATCGTCTGATGGAGAGCTAATATTCCTCATTTAATTTGTAATCATTTTTTGTAAGAAACATCGCTTCAATCCAAAAGCTCACTGACCGTCTACAAACATGCACGACAATGTCCATTTTTTTTTACCATCTTCTCTTATGGGAATACCTTTAATCCTATTATGCTGCCCTTGTTGACTAACGATGTGTGTGTCAGTGGCAGGGGGAGAAGATGGGAGAAATGTTGCTGGATTAAGGTGCTATAAATAAAAGCCAAAGCCTAAGTGAGAGACAAGAAGTAGCTCGGCCCGATCCAAAAAAATTCCGGATATTGGTTTTAGTCGTCTTCCTTTGGTTCTTCTCATCTATATCCCGATCGCCCAGCACTTTGGACATTTTTGGTCAGCATCCAACTTGATCAACCCACTCACTTTGCCTTCATCGCCTTGTTCTAACGTCTGCTTTCATTTGACACACGTCTCTCAACGCTTGTGATTTACCATTCCAGCCGGCCTTTAGCTACTACTACCACTACCATTCTTATTCACACCACCCGCACGTTTGACTGATCGGCTATCTGCTTCATTGCCTTCATCAAAGCCAACAATACTTACGCCCCGCATTCTTTTCCCACTTCCATTATGGCATCCAGAACAAGACCAAGAGCCAATAGTGAAATTCTACCGGGAAGCATGTCTGACTACGGGTAAATCGGCACATGATCAAGGGTTCCAATTGGGGTGGGGGAGGGGAAGTAACAAAAAAAAATGGAGTGGTATCCAGACAATGCTCACACTCACGCTCACACTCAGTCATTCTCGCGATGTTAGCAGCAGTGTCGACCTGGTGTCCGAGGCGTTTGACCGTTACGAACTACCCACCAATCTAGGTCAGGATTCAACCGGTCCGGCTGATGGCATCCAACATCGAATCCAGTCCCGTTTCCTTGGATTGTCATCGCTCAAGATAGGATCGTGCTGCTTCCCAAACACAGCGTTCTATGAGATTACAGAATCGGAAATTTCAGAGATCGCCTTTTCTGACAAGAAGCAGCGATCATCTTCTGAGCCAGAAAGCGGCGCTGATGGTCCAGATGACGATAGGGATAAGGCGATCGGCACACCTCCTGAGTGTGTCGATGCCTTGTTGTCACTGGCAGGCAATAGTTCTATCGATTCTTCGGTGTCAGAAGATGTAACCACAGCTCAGCTCCAGCATCGTCGATCCCTTTCGGCTCTCCCCCCAAAGAAGCGAGGGCGACGTCGCATGATCCGCAAAAACGTCGTTTTTTGTTTATGTTTGGATGAGCATGACCCAAGAGAAGCCTTTCTTGTACCGTGCCTCGACCGTGATTATTTTTTATTTCCTAGGGACGCTGTTGTTGAGGCTGTCAACCAAGCATCCCCATTTGAGGTGTGCAAATGGATAAAAAACGCCCCGTGTCTGTCTTTATTTCACGCACCAATCATCCCTTCCTCAACCATGCTACTTAGGTCATGTTTTCTTACCATCCTCCCAAGCAATCCGAGTCTTCTACGCTACTTCATTCCTTGTGCTCCTGTCAATCGTCTGAGAGCAATGCCGCACCGATGTATCAATCCAAGCTGGAGGAATTCGCAGCCGTCTGCTCCGATCACATTGAATTTTCTAGCAATTTACGCGGACCATTAACCCAACGGCGATTCACAGATCCAGGGCTTCAATTTCAGTGGAAAGCCGATTGTCATGTATTGAATATGCAATTGTCAGGCGTATCCAAAGATCTTTATATTGCCATGAAACAGGCCGTTTCTGGATTCGAGGCCGTGTGCCAGCGTATGGTAGAACTGGTGAGCATCCCTATTCCCCCTCCCTTTGTAAATCCAAGCGCGTTTTGACGCGCCTAAAAGGGGCGAACGAAGGAGAGAGAGAAAAAAGACATTCGTGGTCTCATTATCCGCCATTGGATGTCTCTTTTCTGTTAGATGCGACATCATACCGAACGGGTAACTTCGGAAAAATCTGAAGTTAAGGAGGAGTATATCACGAATGTACCGACTAAAATGGAGGTTCAATCGGAAGAGGATGACGTATACGATAAGACGCATACTCTTTACGAAAGCACAAATGGGATCACTGGTCATTGGAGTAGCGACGATAATAACTGGGATAAAGGTAAAGCTCGCACTAAATTGATAACAGCGAGTGGCACTCAATTACTTCTCTCGGCTTAGACATTGACGACGAGCAAGATGATACGGACTATTGCATGACATCGCCGCACAGTAAAGCTGAACGTGAGCCACTGTCTCCAACCGCATACACCTCTACCCCGAAAGCAACCACAGTCCCCGCCACAACAGCAACGGCAACAACGGCAACGACCACTACCAGCACAACGGCAACATCCAAATCACGTGCATCTGGCGGCGGTGGGAATTGCACTAAGAAATGTTTGTATTGTGGTTCAAAGTCTACCCCCATGTGGCGTCGGGGGCCTCAGGGTGCAGGAACACTCTGCAATGCATGTGGAGTTAAATGGAAGCACGGGAAGATACTATGTGGAAGCGATGCACCACAACCGCAGCTCCTTCCTGCGCCCACGCGGTCATTCCCTGGGAAAGACAACAATCTCCAACAACAACAACAGCAACAACAGCAGCAGCAGCAGGAACCATTGCAGCCACACAACTACCAACGCCGAAATTCTACCAAGGCAGCAGCAGACAGAAGACGGAAAAAGACAAGTGCAACAGCAATCAAGAAAGACCGTCGTAATAAGTTAAAGCAACAACGAAAAAAAGTAAATCTGGAGTCAAAGAAGGATTATTCGGACGAAGAAGATGTAATGACAGGCATTCAGTACACCACTTCGTTCTCAGCTACTGCACCACGAGATATTGCGTCGACAGTGAACCATCGCTATCAACAGGCGCTATGGGAACAGGCAACTCCATTGCCATCACATCCCGGCAGTAGCCTTTCGTCATACTCACAGTCCCTTGAGGATTCTTGTAGTCCGCTGGAGTCATTCTCCTCTTCTCCAAATTCGTCGATTAACGACCCATTGCTGGAAAAGCTCGCCGCATCATCATTTCCATTATCAGATGCCGTTGAAGCAGCAACAGTATTGACACTTCTTAAGCGAAGCTAGAAGATGCACTTCGTTTTTCTATCTGAGTCATCGCTTTTATCGCATTCCTCTCTCACCCGTCGATTCCTGACTTGCCCTCATACTCTCGTAATCCTTCTCCTCTCTCACCTTCTACCGACACATACATTTGAACTCACTCTTCCTCTTTTTTACTCTTCTCTTTCACCTTAGCTCACCTTTTGTGTTTACTTTTTCCTCTTCTCTTACTTAAATGTATTGTATTTTTCTTTTCTTTTTGGTTTCGAATCTTCTCCTTTCTCTCCATTCTGCGTAACTTCACGGTGTTAGTTCTACTCTTATTCCTCGCCCAAAAATGACCGGTGGCTTCAGTTGATATAGTATTACTAGCAATAAATGTCGGAAGATGCCCTCCTGTTTTAAATGATCTGATCAATATGCATAGACGTATTATGTCGGATTCGGGTGCATTGATTGAGCTTTCATCCATGCCGTCTGTTATAGATGTATTTCACATGTGCAATTGCCTAATCCATGAATAACAAGCTTCGATTACATTGAATGGCTTGTGTCGCTTCTCAAGCTCCCTAAGATGATTGCTTTATAATGGCTCAACGAGTCAGTATATATAGTTTGTTTTTATTTCTGATCCAGTTTGAATGAATTCATTGCTAACAAAGCATTGCCCAAATGGCTCTGTTACTACAGCTACTACCCCAGTTTTTTCTATGGTAAAATATGGCAGCCCCTATAGATCGGAACGGGTCCAAAAACCATTGATCCTTGATCTAGTTTAAAGGCGGATCAGATCAAGGGTCAAGTGGGAGGGGGAAATAGCGAGTGACAATGGTGGATCCTAGATAGTCATATATTTAAAGGAGGATACCACCGGTCGTTGTTTTTAACGCAGCGCTGGTCTTCTACATGTTATGTATAACCAGTTGAGAAGGCTGGTCTTCTCATGAATTCCATCCTCCCCCTCTTTCATGTCCTCGTCCGGTATGATCGTTATATATTAAGTTGCCATGTTGCACTATTGCAACCTAACATCATCTCCTCTCTGTAGATTGCCAAGTTGTACCTGTATCTGATCAGTCATTGAAGGGAGAATGTCCTGGATGGTCTTTTCTCTCTGTCTGGTGCCTCCGTCCGGTACATTCACTTCGTTCCCGCTGCCATCACTGGCCTTTTGGTCGGAACCCTGTCCGGCTTTAGCAGTGTACCGGATCTCTTCTCTTCAATCGACAGATGCAAAATCATTTGTATCTGCTAGTCATCAACGAGGACCTGATTAGTGTCGGTTTGGTCGGGATGCTTCTTCGTTGCACTGCAATTTACAAACTATTTTTCGATATCCGATAGAAAGACTGTCATGCACGGGCCGTATTAGCGGTGAGGAGGGGGAGACAGAGAGAGTCTGTCTGAGAAACTCCATATCGTTCCTGTGTTCCCAAACCCGAAGATGGCTAAACCAGTATTCTGCTGGGTTTCATACATTGAGGCAATAGCCTTATTCGTAAACCATGCTCAGCTTCGGGGATTATGGAATGTTTGTGCTCTCTTCCGTACACACCTTTTTATCCCAGATAAATATCGCAGCACTGTTGGCGCACAAGCCGCAACTTGTATCACACCTGCTCGCTTGGACAGAAAGTAAGGACTGAGATGCCCGGAGTCAAACAAGTAGAAAAAAGCAAAGTGGGCCTGTTTTGGGGTTGGATACCAAAATAATCATAGTCACAGCCTTCATCAAACTTACCGCTTTCTCCCTCCCTTCCCCCTTTTTTACTTCTTTTCTTTCCTTTCTTCAGACCATAGTCGCCATGCCCGGAGGAAGAGTCCTATGCACGTCTTTATTCTTGCCTTATACAATCGACTTCCAACTCGCCAAGGATAAAAAGAATCGGCATGGTCTGCCCATCACTCCCCCCTCGCCTCGTACAGCCCTGCCACCCATGGCTGCCACAGCCGTAATTCCTAATGCCGGCCATGTCGCGACTGACACCCAAACACCTAACCTGATCGCCAGTCTTCAAAAGCACCAAGTCTCTGCTCGGAAGAATGCCGACGCACCTTCGGCTCTTCCTTCTTCGACTAAGGCGCGGGACGACGATCAGCTTTTTGACTTCAAAGAGCCAGAAAAGCTCGTGCAACCAAAGAGCAAGGCCCAACGCGAAAAGGATCTCAGCAAACGGCTTCCGCTTCTTATATCGACCCAGCAGCAGCAGCACCATCGACGGCGAAAGGCATCGATCGACAGCGCCAGCGCCTTTGACGAGGCGCCGTGGACCGTTCGTCCTTGTATCGCAGGAAATATCGGCCTTCATAATGCACTGCTCTCCGTCCGCGATAAACTCGACAAGAAATGTATGTGGATCGGAACGCTCGGCATGTCAACGGACTCGCTCTCCCAAAAGACACGAGGTGATATTCGGTCCACAATGGTCATGGAATATGATTCTTACCCTGTCATGTCGACGGACGCCGAGTTCGAGGGACACTATGATGGATACTGCAAACAGGTTGGTCCTTCGTAAGCATGGATGAGTAAGGAAAGCAAAAGCAGCGTTCTGATGTCACTCCACGAAACTTCGGGAAGGTTCTATGGCCCCACTTCCACTATGTTGTCCAAGACGACCAGCAGAACATGATGTATCAGGAACACACTTGGAAAGCCTATCAATCATTGAACCAACGCTTTGCAGACGTTATTGTTGAGAACTATCAGGAGGGAGATATCAGTAAGCAGGGATGGGATAGCGATGCTGGCTCTGTTGAAGTAGATGAGGAAATTGACACTTTGTCGGCTATTAGTCTGGGTTAACGACTACCACCTAATGCTTCTACCGGGGATGCTGAGAGAGAAACTACCGGGTGTAGTGATCGGATTCTTCTTACACATTCCTTTTCCCAGCTCCGAACTATTCCGGTGTCTTCCAAGTATGTATTCAAGTTGGAGAACACAGAAGAGGATAAGTTAGGTCTCCTTAAGCTAACCTGTATATATAGCACGCAAAGAACTGCTAAAAGGGATGCTTCAAGCAGACTTGATAGGGTTCCAAACATACTCATTTGCACGCCACTTTTTGCAGACTTGCGCGCGAATCCTTTCAGTCGATACAACTCCGTCAGGAATTCAAATGGATACTCACTATGTGTCGATCGGAATCTTTCCTATTGGCATTGATATTGAAACTCTAAACAAAAAGAGGTAACTTGGAACTACGTGGAAAATGCTGGATGCAGTTAATCTGAGCTTTCTCTAGGGCTGCGCCAGAAGTTGCACAATCGATTGAAATGTTGAGGGATAAATACGCGGGTAAAAAGCTCATTGTAGCACGCGATAAGTTGGATTACATAAAAGGTGTGCGCCAAAAATTGCTCGCATTCGAGCAGTTTTTAATCCGGCATCCCGAATGGCGTGAGAAGGCATGTATATTATTCCCTTCAGCTTGTGTGGACGGATGCAAGTATAGAGACGCTGAATGTTATCACCTTTTAGGTGGTCCTGATTCAGATTGCTCTATCGACAGCCGAAAAAAACGAATTGCGTGCACATATATCCGACGTCGTCTCACGCGTCAACTCCAAGTTCAGTACGATTTCATACCAGCCAATCGTGTTTCTGCATCAGGACATTTCATTCTCCCAGTATCTTGCGCTGTTAACCGCAGCTGATGCATCCTTAATCACCCCACTGCGGGACGGCATGAACCTGACGTCTCACGAATATATTGTGTGCCAGGAGAATAACCACGGTCCACTTATACTGAGTGAAGCAAGTGATATTATATACAGCACGACCTTCATGGGTTAAACTTTCGAGGCTTACACTGACTTCATGTAGTTCACGGGAACCTATGGGAGTTTTGGAGCCTGTCTGAGAGTTAATCCATGGGATTACCGTGTATGTAATTCAGGGGAAATTTTGCTGTCTGAGACCAGAAATGCTGACTTGCTGAGTTGGATAGCAAGTAGGAGAAGCAATACACGAGGCTCTTTCCATGGGCGACGAAGAAAAAGCCGCTCGTTGGAAGGTATGTATTTCATTCAAGAACATTATATATGTGTGACATACTCCAATAACAAATATAATATTCGTCACATAAAGGAGCTATACAAGAGTATTGTCACTAACTCCGGTAACTGACCTTGCTAACCGAGATATTAGACTTTATGACTTACACATCCCTTCTCACATAGCGCAAAATTATGCCAGCAGTATAATCTCCGAGCTATCAAAGGTGATTAATGCCGTAAAAACAAAAGAAATGGGATAGATTCTTATGGAAATACATGGTAGTTCCGGTGTGGTGAGTATCATCGCTTATCTGCACAAATCCCACTCCTGGATGTATTGCATGTCAAGAAGTTATTCAAAAACAGCAAGAATGGTTTGTAAGTATAACATAGCGAGGAGTATGGCTTTAATGACGGTATCTTACCATAATCGCAGATTTTTGTTTGACTACGGCGGAACGCTAGTACCTCATGGGCGGGAGGCAGGATCAAGAGATCTCGATGAACTGACGGATATATTGACAAAGCTTACTCAAAAGAGCTCAGTTTATGTCATATCGGGGCGTACTCGACCGATCATCGAGCGGGACCTTGGACACATCCCCGATCTCGGGCTCTGGTAAATTCATGAAGGATATATGAAAACGGAAGAGGAGTATAACATTTGAAGTAGTGCGGAAAACGGTTATCATATCAAACCACGCAACGACACATGGCAACAGATGCGTTCGAATGTTGATCTCTCGTGGATGCCTGCTATTAAAGAGATTTTCCAATACTATACAGAGCGCACACCTGGAGCATTTATCGAAACAAAAGACATCTCCATTGTTTGGGTAAGTCAATAGATTCAAAAACGGACTCGACTCTGTGTATGTTAACAACTTTGTCTACAGCACTATCGAAGCAGTGTGGTGGGACAGGATGCCCAATTCGCGTAAGTTGATATAGAGCACTTGGGAAAAAGTAGATCGGTCAGGTATTCACAAGGAATTTCTAGAGCCTGGCAAGCCGCCGAGTGTCAGAATCATATCGGCGATTCAGTTAATAAGAATTTCCCTGTCCATTCAGTCACTGGCAAGACAAATATTGAGGCAAGTTACAATCACCCAAGCTCGATCCGGCAGCTCTCAGTCCGCTGAAAGGTTGTTTTAGGTTATGCCGCATGACATCAACAAAACAGCCGTTGCAAATCGCATTTTACAGGATATTAAACCAGATTTTGTGCTTGCTATCGGCGATGACCGCATGGACGAAGATATGTTTTCATTTCTTAACAAGCAAAAGATACCAAATGTCATTACTTGCACGGTCGGCTCACGTAGCACGGAGGCCAAGTATTTTGTACCGAATGTCCAAAGCGTAAGAAGCACCCTGGAAGTCTTTTTAGCAGAAGAGTAGGTGTAGATAGTGATAATAATAATACAATAAAAATGCTCCTGTTACAGTAAGGCACTTCAGAATATACCATTTGGCCATTACTCTTGTCTACATAACATCCCCTGTTAGTACAGCGAATCCAACAGAGCAGAGGAGACGAATAGACGATGAAGAGGATGAAGCAAAGATCCGAAAACTTGCGGGAAGTCAGCTCTGCACTCGGATCCGAGCGGAACGGCGAAAAAGTCCGAGAAGCGAGAAGCAGCAAGTCACAAGAGTTAGCGATACACACCCACCTACCCCACCCAATACTTACACATACTCCATTTTCATAACATCCATACACGCTTCATTCCATTTTCTTAAATTCCTGAAGTGCTAACATGTCTCCGTCCGCAATCAACTCTGAGCGAATTTCTCTTGGGGATATCACGCCAAACAACATTGGACAGTTGCATAAATTGAACGCTGTCCTTTTCCCGGTCACTTACAATGAGAACATCTACGCGAGTGCTTTAGCAGGAGGCGAACTGGTCAAGTTTGGTATGAAAGTGCACGGATCGAAAACACGTTTTTTTTGTGAAGGCTGACATGGTGTGTAGTTTATTATAATGACATTTGCGTGGGCAACATCTGGTGCCGCAGAGAAGAAGTGGACAACAAGGTCAGGCTTTACATTGTGACGCTTGGCGTTTTGAAGCCTTACCGCCGCCTTGGACTAGGTAAGAAGAACTTGGGGGGGGGTGTAGGGGAGAAAATGAAGAAGCGAAAAATTGACAGGCAGGTTTTCCCTGTTAGGATCCAAGCTGCTGAGTCACATTCTGGATTATGCGGCCAAGCACGTAGAGTATTCGTCAATTTACCTTCACGCACAGGTCAACAACGAAGCAGCAGTCGAGTTTTACAAGAAACACGGATTTGAGGTGGTTGAGGTGCAAAAGAACTACTACGAGAAACTAGATCCGAAAGATGCCTATGTGCTGCGCAAAGAGAACCCATCGGCCGCACGTTCCTCCTCGTAATCCTGATCCTAGACAATACCTTCCTCCATTTTGAACCGTTCCCTGTACTTTTTTTCTTTTCTTTCTTCTTGCTAAACGTTAAAAGGGATAAAAGAGGAAAAAAAAAAAGATCGCTGACTCATTCAAAAATCAAAATTTCGGTTCATCCCGTTTCTTCCTTGCCTTTCAGTATAAATGGTCCTACAAGGTATCTTGCTGTCGATCACGCAAAAGCGCTCGGTCTCGCCTTGTTAATACCTTCTAGCTTTGAAGAACCTCTGCCAGCAGCTGCAGACCAATAAACCTCTCCATATCCCCTCACCACCCGATCAGCCGCGTCGTGCATCTGTCGTCGCCATTTTCAGATGTCGTCCGGCTCATGAAAAGCAACTTTCAGGCATGTCTGCGATGCCAACAACTGTCGAGGAATTCTTCAACAATCCGTGGATCTCCCGAGACTGTGAGCCTGAGCTCCTGTTCATTCAACGAGCTACACGCCAGTCGGATAGGTAAAAAAAAAAAAGCAGGCACCTTTTGGTTCATGCCAATATTGATCTCATGCCACATAACAAAAAGATGGTCGGGTCATGTTGCTTTTCCGGGAGGCAAGAATGAGCCAGGCGAGACGGACACAGAGACAGCAGAGCGAGAGACTCTTGAAGAGATTGGTCTGGATATCAGTAGCCCGTCATTCATTCGAATAGGTCAGCTTGACGATCGGGAAATTACATCGTCGGCGACTGGGAAACTGATGATGATCCTGACACCTTTTGGTTCGTTTTCTTCCGGGATGCTAAAGAGTTAAGGAAGACATCAGACTGACACAGAAGGGGCGGTGCATATGCTCATAGTCTATCTGCAAGTGGTACCTGAGACACCTGTCCTGACTATTCAGGAGTCCGAAGTAGCTGCGGTCCAATGTAAGTAGAAAACCTTGGGGGGGTGCGTGTGGAAAGCGGAGGGAATAGTCATTTAAAAAAAAAAGTTCCCAAACAAAGGGGTTCCTCTGCGGTTCTTTTTATCACCCACATCTTATCCTGATCAATCAATCACGGAACCGCTGGCTCCCGCCCGCCGCCGCGACGCCCGTCTGATTGCACCCATCTCCCGCATCATGCTGGGCACCGTGAGCTTCCCGGCTATTGACCTCCCTACGGACGCCAGCCATATCCGAATGCGGCTTTGGGGCCTGACGTTGGGTATGACACGGGAACTGATAGAATTGACAGGCGAACCGGACGATGAGAATGGCGGGAGGCCTGCATGGCAGCAGAAGCCATTTGTAGCCATGGCAACGGCCTTGCCCCGCTTCTCGTCCCTCGATGTCCAATGGCTCGTCGAACTTTACACCATGTTCATCCCTCGCAGCGCTCGCTCAGACAAGTAAGTAAAGGAGTAGCTTGGCAGGACGTTCGTTCCATTGGCCTTGTTCAGACAACGATGATTAAAAGATGGCGATTTAGGACATTGAGCAAGTCCACGCAGACAAAAGCATACATAACCGCTCTCCGACGAGCAATGATAACAGCACTGCTCCTTCGGTTTGCGGTGATTAGTGCCGGGCTTGGCTATGTCGTGTGGGCCATACGCTTCCAAAGATAGTTTAACGCCCTGTATCGTTACGCATGACTGTAGTTAAAAAAAGAAAGGAAGAAATTGCAATGCGCATGAAACTTTATTGCGGGGATCATGACGGTTCACAAACGAGAAGCAGTCAGCCATCCTTTTTTTTTTACTTGTTTTGTTTTGCTATTATTTGTGGTCTGTCACGGTAATAATCACACTCGGTATGGGTTGTCCATCGTCGTTTTCATCCTGGAGCTGCCATCCGGCGTCGGACTGGTATGCGAGGCCGCGATCGCCAACAGCACCACCCGAGACCTGTGCGAAGACCCAGTCGAATTCGTCCGTGCCCGGGGCGGCCTGGACAACGAGCCAATAGATTTGTTTTTTCTTCAGGACGATGGCCTCCTCAGGGATCCATTCCATGATGCCCAACGGGAGCAGCTGGGGTGCTGCCTCGTCCGAAGGCGGGTCGACGACGACGACACTCGATGTCGCGGACGCCACACACTTTTGCATGTCGGGGATGTTTTGCCAGAGGCTATCACGTGCGGATGTGCATATGGACAAGGTCGCCCTGACGTGGTCCAGCTGACCATGTGTCGTGACGGCGAGCTGAACCGAATGCAGATGGACGTGGCGCCAAGGAAAAAGACGATCCCACCAGCTCTCTCCTGCCTTGGTGCGGTGTTGTCCTACGTAGGTGACGGTGCTCCTGCCGGAGCTTCGTTCATCATCATCGGTCATGGGAGAAAAGGCGACGGCCGCAGCATGGTTGGGCAAGATGGTCTGTCCTGTGAGGGCGTCGGGAACCGGGAATCCCGTGTGTAGAACGATTTTGGGTTCTTGCTGCTGTCGAGCGTCTTTGGCATCATGGTTGCAGCAGTGTTTGTTACTAGAAGCTTCCCAGAGCTGTGACAGGCGGGCCTTGGGAGCTGCGCAGTGGAGCACGAGAGCTAGGATGAACAAGCTCACAATAAAACGTCGGACCCAGGTCCATCTGGTATGTGTATCTGGATGGTGGTAGAGTGTTGGTGGGTTCTTCTCTTCCATGGCCTTTGCTGATAGACAAGGAAAAGAATAAAAATGATGTGTTGAAAAAGGAGGAAAAGAGAGGGAATAAAGGGCCGTTTCATATGCAGGCTCTTCTGTATAATATGTATAGGTGCGGAGCTTGTTTTTCTATCAACTCCTGGGTGAGTGGGGGGGGGGAGATGGAGCGGCTGGCTGGGGAGGACGTGCGGTTCGGTGCGGTGCGGTGTGTTGTGTGTGTGTGTGTGTGTGTGACACGTCCAGTATACGGACTCTGACTTTATTTTGTTTCCACCGCTCTCTCGCTTTCTTTCTCTTTCCTTCCCTTTTTTTTTGTTCTTGTATTAACATCATGGTTGACGCGCCTCCAAAGTTGCCCTCGAACTTCAAGAAGCCCAATGAAGAAGAACACAAGAAAGCCCTCGAGGAAGTAAACGCTCGCATCGACAAGCTGCAGAAGCAAATGGTACATCATCTTGTTTTTCATCATCATCATCATCATCATCATCATCGATCCTCAAAGATTGATTCCCCTCCGTGGATGGATTAGGATGCCGTCAAGGAGAAGATTAACAAGCTTCCTGGAAAAGCAGATAACACGCGACGTGACGAGCTCCGTGCCACTCTTCAGGATCTTCGCGATAAACAGGCAGAAATCAAGAAGGGAAAACAGGCCGTCTTCGAGCAGCTTGATGCCCTGAATGATTCTATCCGTAAAAAGGTAGCTTGGTCCCCTAATGGAGCTTTGGATGATCAAAAAGAGGGTGGGACCGCAAATGACTCATGTACGACACACCATTTAGGTTGGAAACATCAAAGCCCTCCAGTCCAAGGTGCCCTACAAGACCGTGGCTGAAGTTGATGAGCGGATCAGGTACGGAGGGGATAAGTGTTGCTAAGCAGGACAGTTTTTTTTTTCTCTAACATAATGGACCAATGATGCTGATAGTGAGCTTGAGGCCAAGATTGAAAGTGGCGTGCGATTAGTAGAGGAAAAGAAGGTGAGCTTGGGCTGAAGACAAGGTTCTGGATGGTTTTTGCTCATGTGGCAGCACTTAGATGCTCCAAGAAATCACCACGCTGAAGCGAAATCGCTCGGCTGTTGAAGGACTTGACGAACAGCAGGCCGCGATCGATAAGGAGCGTACCATCTACGACGAGCTTCGAAAGCACATTGACGATGGCGAGTCTAAGAAGCTAAGCGAGCAGTACGAAAAGGCCAATGCAGAGCTTCGAAACATTCAGGCGGATCAGACCCAAGCTCGTGAGAGCCGCAACAAGCTCTACGACGAGCGTACTCGTCTTAAGGGTCTTTTGGACGAGGAGTATACGAAGCTCCGGGCGATGCGCGACGAGTATCGCAAGGCCAATGATGAGTACTACACCTTCCTCCGCCAACTTCGTGAGTACAAAAAAGAGCAGGAGCGCCAGCGCAAACTTCAGGAGGAGGCCGCCAAGCGCGAGGAAGCTGCCAAGCAGGAACTTGAGCTGGCTTCCCTTCCCGCTTTCGAGCATGAAATCACTCTTTGCGACAACCTCGCCAATTTTCTGCAAAGCTTTTTGAACAAGTCCGATGCAAGTGCGAACGGTTCTGGTACGGCCGCCCCGAGCAACACCACTCCCGCCAAGGCGGGCGGGCGAGTCGTCGAGGCGCCCGAGGGCTTTGCTCTCAAGAGCAAGTCCGAGCGAGAGGAGGAGAATATGTTCTTCATGGGTGGCGGTGGCAAGAAGAAGGGTAACAAGCGCAACAACACCAACAAGGAGAGCAAGACCGACGCTCTCAAGTTGCCCTTGGCTACGATGGAAGGTTTCTTTGAAGTAAAGGTGACTGTTCCGACCAAGGTCTCCGATATTGCTTCCACTCTGGAGAAGCTCAAGGAACGCAAGGCTTACTATCTTGCCGAGCAACCGCGGGTGACTGAGGAGAACAAGAAGAAGGCGCAGGAGAAGATCGATGCTATGCTTAAGATCGAGCAGCAGCAGGAGAAGGAAGAGCAACAGAAGGAACAGGAGAAGCCACAGGAACAAGAGGCATCTGCATAAATAGACCCCCCTCCAAAAAAAAAAATTGAAATACATTTTTGTAAAGAATATTCAACATGCATGTTTTGTTGGTCCATGCGTGCGATTTTTTAGAATGATCTTAGCTCCAGAGATCGGCGGGGATGCAACCTTTATTTTTTTTTAGGCAGGAATACGTACCGCGCGCTCCAGGGCTATTCATCAAGTGAGTTAATGTTATCTCTAACGAGTCTGATCCGATACAGACTTTTTTGGTATGGAAGGGGAAGGCGCTCTGTTTTAATCTATCGATTGTTTGAGAGGATTCTAACATTTGCTTATGCTGAACGTTCTCCTGAGCTGGAATTCGGACCATCCTGGCAGCGGATCTTCGTCGTCGTCGTCATCGTCGTTATCAATGTCGGCCATGCTCGCACCTGACTCGCCGCTGCCGCTGCTGCCGTTGAGGCTTGAAGGAGTATGAGTATCTCGCAAGCAGCCAAAGACTTCTTCCTCTTGATCTGTCGCCATAGTATACTCTGCATCCGCTGCGTTTGGTCCCTCGCTGGACTCAACGACGAGGAAAGATTTCTGGCGAGTGCGAACATTCCATGTCAGCGATGACTGGAGGGACGAGAACCAGTCGTCGTTGGGTCCCATTCGCGCGGCGGTGGGTAACGGGTACTGCGAAGCGACAATCCTGACATGATCGCCAGCTTATACACCAGGATCATGACACGCAACACACACACACACACGCACAAAAAAGTTGAGCCTCTTATAGACGGTATGACTGATTGCCCGCGGCATCAGGTAAAAAAAAAAAAAAAAACCTACGCTTCAGTTCGATTCTGTTTCTCCCATCAAAGCTGCAATAGGCTGACCGGCTACTACTGAAAGGGACGAAAACACGGATGGCCATCGACTCTGGCAAGATCATTGGACGAAAACTGAGCGTATGCGGACAGATGGGCGTGACAAGGGTTGCATGGATTTCTGGGTGTGTCAGCGGCCCATTGGCAGAAAGCTAAAATCCATCCCATGAGGAAACGAGACTCGAATTTTTTTTTTTTAAAAAAAAAAACAGATATCACTTACCGAGTAGGCCGTCGAGCCTGTGGGCGTCGCAATCACAAGACCGTCTGCTTGGACCGTCGTCAGATGGCGTTCGTCACCAAACAGCTCAAGCACAGACATGTACGAGTTTGGCCCGCGATCAACAACAAGCTCGTTGAGCACCTCGTATGTCTCGCACGGAGCGGCGATGTACAGGGGAATGTGCTTAAATATAGCCGCGCGCTCTGCCTCATTCGGCACTCTCTTGACCTCGCGCGAGAGCTGCGATTTCATCCAACACGTTTCTACTCGGGCCAGCTTACATTTATCGAGCGTGGCTGCATACGACGATGTGGTGGATTTGTCGACCCGGCCCCGGTATACGGTGCACGAAAGCCGCATGCGCAATGTTGTCTCGAAGCCGTTCTCAAAGAGATCCCGCAGCGTGTCATTGTGGGCAGTGTAGGGGAATGGCGCGAGGAAGTTGAGCGATCCGAGATGGAAGGGTATCACGGGTGGAACCCTGAATTGGAAGAGCCAGCTCGCAAAGAGGACCGTGCCATCGCCGCCAAGCTATTGTTGTTGTTTATGGTCATCTCGGTCCTGCGATCAATGATGCAACACTGACGTTCTTTTGCCTTTATCTTATCTTACAGTAATGACAATCTGAAACATGTCTGGGTTTTCTCGGCAATCCTTCGGCGTCCAGAACTTGAGCTTTGTAGCGAAAAGGGAATTGGCCTCGACAAGCTGATGATATCTGAATGCCTTGCTCTGCTTGAGATGTTCATCTACATAACTTTTCGGCAAGACTCATCTCAGCTCAGATGACCACAGCCTGCCATCAAATGGAAACCATACACTGTGAATGGATGCTCTTTTCCAAAACGAGGGGTGGTAATCAACCACTCGGCAAGTTGTCGTGTGAGACATACGAGTCCTCTGTCGTGCGCTTTGGTGATCACGCAAATGGATCCTTCGTCGATACGGCATTTGCTGGAGCGTTCTTCATACAAAGCAAGTCGGTCAGGTGGAATGGCCATCCGTATGGCTTCCTTTTTTTCGTTTCGTTCATATGCTTACCTACGTTATCGGGCTTCTCGCTCATTTCCGAAGGACGATTGATTTAACTTCAAAGGAAAGACAAGATGTTTTTGTTGCGTTCATGCAAAAAAAAAAGAGACAGGATGATCTTTTTTTCTCCCTTCCTCAAGGGCAAATAAAAACTAAAATCCCCCAGCTCCGAAACGGAGGTTGAAAAGATGATTTAGGGTTGAAAACATCCATGTGAATTCGAGTACGTTGCTGTACCTTTCTTTCCTTCTTTCTCGTCCACCGCTTTTACCACACACGCTCGCCATGTCTGTCCCAGCAGCAGCAGCAAAAGAACGGATGAATATCCTCGCCATCGCCAAGCTGCTAGGCCCCTCTACACCCCAGCTTGACCGCTTGGTACGGTTCCTCAACACTGTCCGCGGTACCGATAAAGTGCTCATGGTAAATAACAGAACGCAAATGAGAGGAGAGAGAGTGTGTGTGAGAGCAAGAGAGGATCTTGCGGATATATGCAAAGAGTCCTTGAGCCTTGGAGAAGTGAAACTGACATTCTGTCGTAAAAAAAAAAGTTCATCCAATACTGGTCAAAAATCATCATCTGGTTCTTTTCGCGCAATGGACGTGGTGTTACTGGCGTAGCCGCGCGCTTTCAGAATCTCTCCTCGCCAGTCAGCGACTTCCGCATCCTCCTCCGGTACTATGGCCTGCTTCCGATGGTACAATACATGAACTATCTCGAATACCACCCTCCTGCTAGCCGGCTGGCACTCAACATCGAGCGAATCCAAAACTGGTGCAACATTTGCTATTATCCCCTCGAGCATCTCTACTGGCTCGGTGCGCACAATATCATCCCGTTCTCTGAGGAAAAGACGAACAAGATCAGCATTTGGAGCTGCCGCTTCTGGGCTGCGTATGTGATTCTTGAGTATGGACGTCTCGCAGAACAATATCGCAACCTGAAGAAGCGTGAGACCAGCCTGCTGAAGCGCATCAAAGCCGGAGATATCGAGTTGGAGGAGGACCCTGAGAAGGAGATGGCATCCATAAAGGCCGAGCGCTCTTCGATCTTTGTGAATACAATGATCAATTCTGGGTAAGCTAAAAAAGGAGAAAGAATAATAGGCACTTACTCATCCTCAACGTCTTAAAACTCAGCTATCTTCCTCTCACTGTCCACTGGTCCCTTGAACAGGGCTTAATTCCGGATGTCTTGGTCGGCCTCTTTGGTGGCTTTGCGTCCATCTTCCAGATTTACGCCGCATGGCGCGATACCGCTTAGATACACATGATTGTCTTTTTGCTAGTACAAGGACGCTTCATAGAACCTTCAGAAAAGTGCGGAGAGATAGATGTTTTGAGTGGGCGCAATGAGCGGTGCGGGGGGGGGGTTTGCAGAGGAGCCCTCAGCAAGCAGCCTAATCGGATAAATATTTTTTGTTCTGCAGATTGGTGGATGGGGGGGGGCGCAAAGGGAAAAGAGATGTCACGTGAAGGCGATCCCCCTTCCCAGGGCTGCATGTCTGCGCTGGTGCGGCAGATGACAGAAAAAGATAACCGCAGCGGGCTTTTGGGGGGGACCATCGATCATCAAATCCAAAGATATCTTGCCCAACCTCGATATCATTTTGAATGGTGCTCGAGACGAGTACGTAGGCGTATACAGAAAGGAAAAAAAAATGCCAGATATATTTGTACATCTACAGAGGGAGTGAGTTTTTGTACAATGGTTGGGTTGTGTATGGGGGGTGTTGGATGGGGTATAGAATCTATGCTGGAATCAGATGGGCAGTCCGGAGTCCTGTTTGTTTCTCGAACCCGTCGGCGGGTTTTCCTCGATGGTGATCGACTGATGCTTCGGAGCTTCGGCAGCTTTCTCGTCCGTCGCTTTCTCGGCCGTGGCTGCTTGCACGGACGGGGACGGCCCTTTCTTGGTATCGACGTCGAGTCCTTCCTTGCCGATACTCATCACGATCGGCAGTGGCGGTCGCACCAATGTTACGCCGTTCAGTGTGATCTGTGCATCGGTCATGACGCTCACGGTGTCTGCGAGCGACTCTTCGTCAGAACCAGAGCCACTCCAGACCTTTCTGAGGAACCGGTATCCGATGTACGCGGGTATCGATAAACCGTGCACGATCACCGACGCAAGGACAATGAAGTATACTACAGGGTAGAGTATCTCACGAGCATAGGCGAACGGGCCATGCGGTTCAAAGTTCTCGATCGCCACACCGTAGTAGAAGACCTACATAAGATCAGCCACATGAGATCCAACCTGTACATGCATGGAACAGCGGACAGCAGCTGGTTCTTTTTTTTTACATACCGCACCAACACCAATGGGGCCAAACCATCCGGCGAAAAGGGCCTCCTTCCAGTCAAGGATGGCAGGCGTAATCTTGTAGAGAAGTAATGTCGAGGGCAGTCTTCGTAACAGGAGCACGAGGATGGCCAAGACGACGAGACGCCAAATCGAAACAGCTGCAAATTCGTGCCAGGGCTATATACACGCACAATAGGATGGCGCACAGAAGCGTTAAGTAAAAAAAAAAAGGACTTTTGGTCATCACGGTTGATGGTTTTTTTTTTTTTACCATTGTTGCACCGATAAACGTGAAGATGACGATATTGAGAAAGGGATCAAGAATCTGTTACGAGATCAGTACAATAGCCAGACATAACATCACAAAGCCAAGTCTATATTACCTCCGAAAAGTATACTCGGTTCGTATTGGTTTTATACCACTCATCCCATGAGAGCGCGCATCCTGCGGCAAAGCAGGCCAGAAGATCGTCACTGAAAATAAGGGAAACCACACCGAGCAAGAAGAGCTAGTTATGGCATGGGGGGGAGAGATCAGTCAACTTTTTTTTTTTTTGCAAAACAATGTTGATAAACCTACCGCCATGCCAAAGGACGCAATATGGAGGGACTCGGCGTCAATCATTTTCCTATAGGAAGAGCAACTTTTGTTTAGATAACCACGAACGAAGCGAATAGAGAAGGCAGGAGCCCCGGTGGGAGCGGGGGCGGGGGCGAGGAGAAAGGGACCAATGAACGTACCGTTTATGACATTGCTTGAGCAAGAAACGGCCCACCATGCCGAGTACGATGCCTATGGCAATAGAGAGGAAGACGCCTCGCAGGACTGCATGAAGAACCCATTCCTTGGCACCTTCGGCGCCGCCGAGCTTCATGCAGTAGACGGCAATGAACAAGAATGGGTAACCGAGGCCGTCATTAGCAGCACTAAACATGACAACGATGGGACCTTTTTGTTAGCCGATCGGGTGGGTGGGGGGAGGGGAAAGGCAGCTTTATATAAACCAAAAAGTCGTTTTACCTTTCTGCCGCGATCAGGTGGCGAAGCGTAGAACGAACGTTCCGCTCTGCATAGTGGCCCTGAACAATCGCACTCGACAAGACTGGGTCGGTGGGTGTAAAACAAGAAGCGATCATAAGCGCCGTGAGCTATAATCTTTTTTTGTTAGCAACCATGATCACGATGATCCATTACGTGAAAAACAGAATGGAATTTCGGGCACTTGCCATGTCCATGCCTGGCACAAACGCTTGGACGAGACCAGCACTGACGGCCCACATGAGGCACATTCCCGGCAAGAGCATCGAAAGGAGAGATTTCCATTCCGTGAGGACAAAGCGGCTAGGTAGCCCGACAGCGACGGCCATGACCTTCACGATGGATTCGAGTGAGACATGTAAAGACGAAGAGAGAGAGAGAGTATGTGTGTGCGTGTGTATATACCTGGATGTCAATCACAATGCGACTGATGTTTAGCGTCCAGATTTCTCGTGTTTCGGGCGACTCGAAACTGAGGAAGCCTAGACAAGCAGGACCAAGTATTATCCCGAGAACGACGGCTAGGGCTGTAATTTATTTGTATTAGCAAGAGAGAGAGAGAGAGATCAGTCAATTCAGAGTGTTGAGTCCTTACGTGCTTCGGAAATGCAAAGTTTTGCGCGCAGCTTGGCGGACAATAGTCCAAAGACCATGATGAATCCGCCAACGAATGCTGATGTGACGAAGAAATTCATGAAAGACTTGAGGAACAATAGGATCCGATTCCGGAACGGCCCTTTGGCTTTAATGTAGTAGAGCCAGAAATCCCCGCCCTTGGATTTTGGAGAGCCGAATTGTAGCTTGTGCAAGTGCGCTAATTTTGCGAAAGGGTAAGGCCGATCGGGATGCTTTGGGGGGGAGAGGGAAGACGGACGGAGAAAGTTGGTTTGAGTCCCAAATAGGAACGAATCAGGTATGTCGATCTTGGAGACTAGGCCAAGTTGCCTTTCCCTCTCTCTCCTTCTCTTCTCTACCCACCCCCCCAAATCCATCTTCTCGCGAATTTTGGGACCTTGGCGAGGATGAAAGACCTAAAAATGTCCCATACCTTGTACGAAAATGAAAATCCGTCATGTGGGGAACAGCATAGCAATCGCAAAACGTGGGCATCGAGAAATGCCATAAATAGCAACTTCACCCCATGTGCATTACACCAGCAGCCATCACAACGCCCCCACCCCCCACGTGCGACCAGGAATGGGTTTTCTCTGAGCCTGAGCGTATAGACTTTAGCGATGCGACACGCCTATTCTGCCATCCCCATCCCGAAAGGAACAAATGATGTCTCGGGTCTATATGTGTGTGTGCACCTACCTGCCCACGCTTCTCTCGCCTCCCCCCTCTGATTCGTTCCATTCTCCCTTGAAGGTTTTAAAAAAGAACAGATGGATCGTACGCACTCCTATCTACTACGTACCACTGTCTAATATCTGCTTTCATTGATCTCTCTACGTACTCTCCCGGAATCATCAGAGAAAACATCTCACCCCCCCAGTCCCGGTCTTTGATCTTGCCGCAACCCATTCGCCTGCACACATACCCCACCCCCACGCGCGCGTCTTTTGTCAATATCTTGGATATTTGTTCTTAGAACCTCGTGTTCCTGAGAAAAAAAATCTTTCTCCTCTCAACCACCACCTCCCCCCCCCGCCCGAGCCGACACAAATGATTTCCCTCCATCCAACCCTAACGCTCCGCCATTTTATTTCTTTTATCCCTCGTCTTTTTTTTTACCCGACAGCGAATTAGGGAGTTATCATCCTCAAGACGATGCTCATACAAGACAAAAAGCGAACGTCGTGCGCGAACATGCCCACCAACACCAACCCACATGCAAAAAAATGGGAGAACCCTGGTTTTTCGCTAGCGAACGTGACTTCGCTTCACTGGCCGGCCAATCAAACACAAAGAATGCGCTATGTTTCATTTTATCGGCTTCAGGTAGAGTGGGGACCTATCGAAAAGATCTGTCATAATAATACGGATCACGTGCACGGGTGTTGCCGCGGTATGGAGGAAAGGGGCGCTCAACAAGTCGATGTCTGCGAGGCGGGGATAAGGGTGGTCGACTTTGACTGCGTTGATCGTCCTCATGCCTGTTCGTACCATGGGCGCTCGAGCTGTGGTGATGGTGACGTGGGTGAGGGTTGTGGTGCTGGTGCTGGTGCTGATGCTGGTGCTGGTGCTGGTGGTATCGACTGCCACTGTTGGTAGCTGTGATGCTGCTGGAGCTGCTGGAGCTGCGTGGAGCGGGCGCGGGTCTTTCCCAGACGGATTTCTGTGTTTCTGGATTGAAGTAATACGCCTGGCCCTTGCTGGAGATGAAGGCGCGCCAGGGGTAGGGCAAGCCTTGCTCCAACCGCTTTCTTTCTGCGAGCTCATTGCGCTCCCTTTCGTCAGGCGGCGTCATCAGAGCAACTGAACGTGCACGGTCTCTGGCCTCTACGGCCGGCAACCTCGAGCGTTCCCGCTCCTGTGTTCCTGCTACTTCCCCGCGATCTCTCTCTTTTCCTGGTCCGGCCCGCTCGCGTTCTCGCTCACGTTCGCGCCCGCGGTCGCGGTCGCGCTCGCGTTGTGCCTGCGTCTGCATCTGCGTCTGCGTCTGCGTCTGCGGCCTGGGCTGCTGCTGCTGCTGCTGCTGATGCTTCTTTTCTTCAACACCCGATGCCCGCATGCTCCCTTCGTCTTTACAATCCCTTGCCTCTGCTAAATTTGCCTGTGCATTTCTTTCTGTCTTAGTCTTTTGTCCTTCTCCTTTGTGATCCACCTCATCTGGAGCTGTCTTTGCTCGTTTTCGATCACTTTGTTCTTTTACAACAGCCGATTCTACTGTCGAGTTTGCTCTTTTTTCATCTCGTTCTACTACCGCTGTCGCTGCCGTCTTCTCTTCCTGCCGTTGCTGCTTATAGATTACCGTGGCTTCGGACATGATCGCCTGTTCTTCCTCTTCATCTGCTTCCAAGGCAATTACAATCTCGGCCTCTTTCTTTGGGGCTGGCGCTGGTGCTGGCGGTGATGGTGATCGCAGCCGTGGCGGTGATTGCAGCCGTGGCCGCTTTTGGTGCTGCTGCTGCTGCTGCTGCTGCTCGCTAAGTATATGAGAGAGAAGAGAGAGAGATGAAGGAAGAAGGAAGCCGTAGTTGCGCAACCGTCAGCATTCGTCGACTAGGTGCCTGGATCGTCAACAAGCGTTGTTTCCAAACCTTGATGATGGGTCTCTGCGGTCCCGATAATATGACCGCGGGCTGCTTTGTTGCCGACGTTCCAAATTAGTTTGATTACGTCTATAAGGATCCCGCCGCATCCGTTCAGATGAGCTGTGTCGACGATGATGGACTTGGCTAGAACGATTGCGAGTATAGTGGTGGAGGCGACCTGGATACATTAGAAGAGAGATGCAAACCGTTTGAGGAATGGGGGAGGGTATTTTCTGAGATACGGTTTTCCCCAGTACGAGGGCGTTATTATTATTATTTTTTTTTTACACTCCCCCACCTTGGCCCCGCCAGCGTCTACCCTGACTCCGCCAATCACCCAGATGCAACCATCGAACACGGGATCTGATTGGACCAAAAGCCTCCCCACCGTAAGATATGATGGCCTCCACCATCCTGGTGCTTTTTTTTCTCTGGATGTTTATGACTCGAACATCGTAGGTCTTAAACTATTCTCTAGAACAGGCGCATAGCGCTTTTATTTATGATGTTGTGAAGAAACACTCCTGCGCGCGGATAATATAAGCGGTGCCAAGGTTATGAGGGGGTCCGCCTTTGCGAGGAAGGGGTGTCTCAACATCTCTTCCGCAGACGGACGATGATCAGGGTCGACCTGAAGCGACTGACCCAGGAAATCATTGAAGACACTGCTCAATGCTTCTGGATCCTCCAGCTTCGGGGTTCCGTTAGTCGCGATTAAATAGAGAGCCCGGAGTGGGTTTTCGTTAAGATAAGGTGGTTCTCCCTCGACCATCTCAATGGCCATGACGCCTAGAGACCATATATCAACTTTGGGTCCGTACTCTTTTCGACCAATGACCTCCGGTGCCATCTTTTGTTTTATTTTTTTGTTTGTTTGTTTGGGTACAGATGTTAAAAAACAGCGGATGAAACTTGTACGCTTGGAAACTTACCCAGTACGGCGTTCCAACCATAGTTGTTCGCTTAGTCTGGTCTTCGTTCAATTGTGCGCAGAAGCCAAAGTCCGCTATACTCATATGTCAGTAAGCAATATAGATATACAGCCCTCAGCATTCCACTAACTCAGCTTGATGTCGCCCTGGAGACTCAAAAGGACATTGTCACTCTTGATATCCCGGTGGATAACACCGTTCTGGTGAAGATGGCTTAAGCCTTTAAGCACCTCCTGGCAGACCGCTGCAATCTGCCCCTCCAGCATGATGTTCGACGTCACCACATCTGTCAGACTTCCTCCATCCATATATTCCATGATCACCCACAGGTCGCCCTTCCACAGGTACGAGTCAATAAAATTGACAATGTTCGGGTGCTGCGATTTGCGCATTACGGCGATTTCATTTATGATTAGGTCCTTTTTGGGCTGCTGCTTCAGATTCATTTGTTTGATCGCCACAGGATGGTTGCTGCCAGTCTTGCGTCCAGTAAACACGCCCCCGGAAGCTCTACGTTGGGAGTGACATATGTTATGATCAACTGGATCGTTGCCGACCCCCTTTTGTTGCTCCATACCCTTGTCCAATCTTCACAATGTTTGAATAGATGGCGCTCGGGTCAATATTGATGCAAATTTCTTGCAACCTATCAAGAATCTCCTTGTCCGTCAACGAGCTTTTTGTGCGAGATATCCGCCGTTTAGTAGGCGATCTGGTAGATGATGTCGATGAAGCAGGTTTGTTATGTTCCATTGGTACAGGGGGTGGGGTACCTATATGGATAAATGAGTCAGAGGAAGGAAGGGAACATGGTGAGAGATATCCGTACGGTTTGCTCGGTGCTAGCAATAAATATAACGCATGATTGAGTACAATCAGGTTATCTAATATTGGTATTTTTTCTGCGTTTTACCGAGACAAGACTTGGCTGTTTTTTATGAATGACGAATTTTGAAAATCGATGCAGCGGCGTATTGCTACCTTTGGTCCAAGACGGGAGAGGAGGCTGACTGATCGAAGATTGATGCAATGAAGGACTGTGATGGTGGTTTTCCGCGAGCGGATGCTGCACGACCGTTGCTTTGGCAACAACAGCAGAGGATAAGGAAGACGAAGACGAAGAAAAAGAAGATGCGAGCGAGACGGATGAGTTGATAGCAGTGGCAGCATGGGGTATTTTTTGCCACACCGAATCGTTTCGATTGTCTGTTTTATAGAATTCAATTGCGTCAAGCACGGCCTATCATTGTCAAATCAGATATGACTAACAACAAGGTGGGGAAAGGGGGCACTGTTGGAAGGATCGATTTGGTACCTGCGGGTTCTGTTCTAGCTCTGTCTTTGTGATCCCGCTCTGATTAAGCAAAAATTGCCACTCCCGTGGGAGCCCCGTGAATACGCCTGCAACGGGGTCAAACCCCACATGGGTGATGTGCATTGCGTTGTAAGGCGTCGAAATATCCATGGACTGCCGTTCCTGCTGATGCTTATTACGGCCGATCATTTTACCGATTCTCCTGCCATCGCTGCTGCTGTTGCTACCATTGATATTGTTGTTGTTGTTGTTGTGATGGCTTTGAGCGAGAAAGTCTACGGCAAAGAAAAAATGAATGAGAAGGACTTCCTTTATTTTTATCGTTCTCTACAAGCTTCGTTCTTCAGATTGCTCTATCCTGTTCCCCAACGTCACCACCGCCTTAAAAAAAAAAGAAAAGAGAAAAGTAAAAAACGTACCGACGATCTTATCAAATGTATTCATCAACGATGGTTTCCGCTCACGCGGCTTGCTGGTAGACTCTTTCTTTCTATTTCGTCCATCATTGTTATTGGGTGTTGAGGTCGCTGGAACGGGTGAAAGAGCTAGCTGCTGGGGTACCTCCGCAACTTCCGCCACGACAGTGACGACTGAGTTGCGTGCGGCAGTTAAGGTGGGGGCAGGGTCGGGTGTGATCTGCCTTTTAGTTGGCATCGGGGTCGAGACAGCAGAAATGAGAAGACTGAGAGAAAAAAGAAAGAGGTGAGGGTGCGAACAAGCCGGCTGTATCTTTGAAGGAGTGCGATAAGAAATGGGGACACGCGACGACGTACAACACGACGTACAACAGCACATGCATACTCACATTGGCAATCACTCAGGGACTAAATGCTGTAAAGAAGTAAAAGCGGTAGATATGGCTGTTGCATTCAAGGAATCGAAGGGAAAAGAGGGAGGAATGGGACACCATTTTTTTTTTCTAAAAATGTTCATCAGCGTATGATGTGTGCGAACTTTAACTGATTATTTGGGAGCTCGGGAAACTTTTCCGCAGGAACACTTGTTTCCTATTGTATCAATGGTTTGGGATTAATGTCCGGGGACGAAAGCGTCTTTTACTATGCATGGCCGGTTTTTCGATAATCGGGATTGCATGAAACAGAGTTTTTACCAGAGCATGTGAGATGCGTAGGTGGTACCCGAAAGAAAAACGTGCTCTGCCTCGCGAAAATTCTGTGTGTGAGGAAACAAGATGCTGTATCTCGCAATATCTAATTCACTTGACAAACATCGCCTGTTGGGTAGTTATTTCCATGCACCTGCGACTGGCAACATTCGTGCGGGTGGCAATACCAACAACATCAAACGACGCTGTGAATTTTGCGCGGGTCAGCCTTCCTTTCTCAGCGCCTCCAAAAGGTGGTATCCTGTAACCCCAAAATAGTGCGCTCATACATGAATATTTAACGTCTTTTAGTCCGTCCCGGACTAATGAGACGACGAATTCCGTTAGAAAGTTTTCTATTTACAACCGAGTAAACAGTTTCTCATGCGATCCTTGCGCATCAGCTGAAGGGCACGTTCTCTCTTGCAAAATTGGAAATGATCAGTCGTGGTAGTTCATATCGGATATTGACTTAGTGCAAGTGCCTCAAGGAATATCGTTTCGAGGCATAGCATATGAATGGTACGCTGCGAGGCCTGCGGCATAGGCATGGACTCGACTGTCGATCAACAGCCCGTGTGTTTCTTCAAGCTCTGCGCAATTGTATATAGAGTTGATGCCCAAACTATTCGAAACTTCCCCATCCCACGCCACAGTTTAGGATTATCATTTCGCCCACCCCTCTTACGTTGGAGCTGCACCAGCATATCCTTGTTGAGAGGCAAGTTAATTCGTTGAAGACTCCACTCGTCAGGTTCAAGTTGCTGTTTCGGCGAAGCGTAAGCATGTTCTTGGGCGCTTGGACGATGCAATGGTAGAGTGACCTGCGCAACGTAGCAACAGGAATTCGTCAAGCCCGGCTCGTAGCAAACAGGTCGTTTGTGCAGTCGTATGTCGTCCCTATTGACTTGGTAACCTGTTTCTTCCTTAAGCTCCCGAATAGCCGTGTCAACAGGATCTTCGCCAGGATCAATAAGTCCTATTCGCACACCCCAGAAAAAAATGAACACATCAGCTATTATTATCTTTTATGGCCTAACGAACTTTTCTTTTTTACCGGAAGGAAATTCAATGCAATATCGACCAACAGCTGGTCTAATAAGCAGAGTCCTAGGATGAGCTCAAGATTCCGCGGAAAGGGGGAAGAAAAAAGGGGACGTGCCTGTATTGAATAACTAGCAATAACTCGGGCTCAGGGTTCAACAGGACCACATGAATGTCCACAGCTGCATTGTTTTGACGAATAGAATAGGCACATCAAGCAGTGATTGAGTTGCGTGATTCGAAAGAAATACAGGGTGGCTACTATTACCATCGGCGGATGAACGAGATGTCTTGCGAATGCAACGCTCCCAACTGCGTTGGACATTGCGGTCGTCGTTGTAGGTGATCCGTTCGAGCGCCAGCCAAGTACCCTGACCGAGTTCGGTAGGAGGGCCGATCTGTTTAACGGTTACAAGCGGCAGCAAAGAAGGTTTGGTTGCAGCAGAAGGATGCATGGTATAAATATGACGACGTTCTCTATAGCGGGCGGGACAAAGCAAGAAACAAAAAAGACTTTTCTCCTTGCAACAGCCTGGGCCTGCTTACTTTGGCTCTATTACATAACCTCTCTTTCTTTCATTTTATTCTTCGCACATTCCGTGACTAGCCGGCCTTGCAATCGGAACTACTCTCAATAATAGTTTCTTTTATACCTACCTCAATTACCATATACATACAATAGTGCTTGCCGTACCCCAATGACGGCCGAAGCGAAGTTTGACAGTTCCCGCCAAAGTCAGCGACAACGGCGTGTAGAAAGAGCAAAGGGTAGGCTGAGGTTCTTTTTTTTGCGCAGGCCCACCCAAACATGCAGTAAAAAGAATGGGCAGGCATAGATGCATCCGACCGCCGCAAAAGCCAGCTCAATACCGAACTTTCGCCACAGCATCGGCTGAACCGGCTGGAACACGAGCATGGCTACCTGGCCGAGCAGAACAGCCATTTAAACAGGGAATTATCTTCTGCTCGTCACACTATTGCTACGCTGCGCACCATCACCGTTCAAAAGGAGAAATCCCTGCAAGCCGTCCAGCAGGAACTGGATCAGGCATACTTTCGTATTCGCTTATTGAGCATGACGCTGGCACGTCATCTTTTAAGCCATCAACACGCGGAGGAAGGGTCAGGACCTATTCAGCTCGACCGTCAGGATGCCTTTGAGGGATATATGGACAAAGGACGTGTCAACAGCAGCTGATACATCCCCTATTGCCAGGACGTATTGATATCCAATGCGACCGGTTTTCATCGCTTTAGAAAAATGATATTGCTGCATGTTTTTAGCTATCTGTGTGTGTGTGTGCCTAATCTCAATAATTAAAAAGCATCGCTATTTGATCCAGCCACGGTGCATATTATTATTTCGGTCTCTGTCAATCGATCTTCGTAGCTGGAGCGTGAGATGAATTAAAAAAGGAGTATGGTGACTGGTTTTGGCCGTCTTGTTGCCATTGCCGCTCACATCCGTTTTGTTAAAAGTTCCAAGGAACTGTTTGTATAGTCCCTGATACTGAGGAACGAAGCTTATCTTAATGCATCAATAGAAACTGACGTGAAGAATAGTCACGCTCGGTGTTGTTCGGTGATCAGAATCGGACGTTACGATGACGTTATCGCTGGAGCGAAAAGGAGGGGGTTGGGAACAATCGAATAGCCCCTATTTCACTGGAAAGACGCTGTGTTGTATACATTCCTATGTATGAAAGCAGTTTGGTAACCTCGTAATTAGCCCACGAGGGGTGAAGAAGTGAAGACTCTGCGCTACTGTTGGCTCGGAGTGGCAGGTCGGCTTTGGGCATACGTGTAATCCATCGGTGTTACATCTCCGAAAGACTGCTTTTCGAAGCGTGGGAAAATAAATTTTTATAACCCTTGTCTGTGACTTGTTTGCCCCTGCAAAATTTAGCCGGAGATTAAAACATAAAATATAAATACGACAGGCCTCGTGGAGGTTTTTTTTTCTTCATTGCCTCTGTCTTGTAATCAGATCGGATAAATCTTTCGCCTTTTACTAAAGATTTCCGTGGCTGCGGGACACTAAGGAGGTTAATCATAATTTTTTGACCCCTATTCCCATCATGGGAATTTTCTCTAAAAAAAAAAAGAAAATGAAAACATTATAAGGATTACCGAAGCAATTTTTGGCAAATCCGACTGAGCTACGAACTTGTGATGCATCTGAAACAATGTTCAAATTATTCACGTTTTCTGTGGAGAGATTGACCATAGCTTTGCCAGGTTTCACCGTGGAAATACAAATACTATGAAATTTATTTACTAAATGCCTGGCATTTCCTATGTACAGCGTTCAACAGCTAGCCCCTGGTATTCCTACTCTCGCTGACCTGGTAATGCACGCAGCGGCGGGCGATCTCTTGTTGATGAGGGCAAAACCCGAACATTGCCACCATAAAATGATATAAAAAGAAAGACAAGGAGCGTAGTGTAGGGTTTGGTTTCTCATACGGTTTGACGCGCTAGCTACGGATTTCTTTTGAGATAAAATACATAGTTTAAACAAGGATCCGCTGCATAGCTGGCGAGAAGGGAAAGAAAAAGAAAGTGGGTGTTTGTGTATGTGTGTGTCACCGAAGTGAGCAGAAGATACGTGCTTCTCATTATGGAGAGAGGGAATACGACCAATAGAAATCCTTGTTGCGCTTGAGAGTGTGGGAGTGAGAGCAAGAAGAGGCTCTTAAAGAGGCAAATATCAACGGATCCACTTGGGTTGCGTGATCAGCCTTGGTTTAGTTCTTGACCATTAAGGGGCTTGTGTACGTTGTGCGCCGATGGGAATTTTTAATGCTTTCAGTATGTACAGGAATGAGAGGAGAGGGTGTGTAATAATAAAAAAAAGGTAGTATGTATGAGAGGAGCTTAGATCACAGTATGTAGTTGGTAGTTGGGTTAGCAGGTGGTGGGCGGTAGTGGGCGGTAGTGTGGGCATTGTTACGGTGAAAAACAGGATGGCATAGTGTCATGGACACTCAGAGGAGAATCTGAGGCAACGGAAGAAGAGGATACGACCGATGTTGGAGGAGAAATGGTGGTGTTACCAGAAGCAGCAGCATAGAGTTGGTGCCGCAGACGAGCATTCTCTTTCTGTATTTCCTGGATAGAAGCAAGTGACCCAATAAGCAAATTATCACATAAAAGGAAAAAAATACCGAAAGTGTTTTTTTTACATACTTGAATATAATCCAGGGCCAACTCAAGGACCTTACCCTTGTTGGGTTTCTGACCTTCTTGGGGCCGAGCGTCCGGCACAACCTCTGCGATCTGAAGAATGGTGTTGTTGATATTGTCCCGGCGTCTGCGCTCGACGTGATTGTGATTCTCGCGTCGACGCTGGATACGTTCGATCGCCGTCTTGCTATCGACCTCATTCCTGATAAGAGCAGACTCGCGGAATCAGTGCATGTTCCCATGGAGCCAGGTACATGGGGGAGAATCTCTCTACCTGTTCAAGATGTTGACCCCATTGACAAGGTATGACGTCTGACGCTTCGGCTTGCTAACCTTTCTGGTCTTCTGATGGGACGATAGGTCAGCTGAGAATTTCAAAAAGAGTGCCTGAGGAGGGCCAGTATGGTTTCCTGTTGGCGACGTCGACGATGGTGATGATGGCGGCGGTGTGGACGGTTCTGGCGAAGAAGACGTATCGCGGTGGTGATTTTGATACTGATGGTGGTGTTGGTGATGATGGATCAGAGTAAATGTCATTTCTTCATAAGGGGGAATCATGTTTGAAGTAAACGAAGGGGAAGGGTAGAGAAGAAGAAGGAGAAAGCTAAGAAGAAAACCGAGTGGGTGTCTTTTTTTTTTTTGACGCTCAGGAGAAGGGAACACGGACACTCCTCACTTAACCCAACCCAATCCAACCTAAACCCCTCTCCCCGCCCCGCGTGTCAGGGCGCTCTTGCGAACGCACGTTCATTCTCCCCTTTTTTTTTTTGCAACTTTCCCACGATTTCCAGCCTATGAGCAACGTCCAAGAAACTCAGGCAACATGTAGAAAGATCGGAGTGATTCCAGCGCAAGCTCCGGCTCGACCGAAAAGCCGCATGTTCTTTATATATTTTGTAATCCATGGACTGTCATACCTAGGCATGCATGATCTATTAAGCTTGCAAGAAGTATATTTGGGCTATCTTGAATTTGAATTAAAGACCAGCGATAAGATAACATTGTTCTCTATCTGCTTTTAAAAAGTCAGAATCGAGAAAGTAAAAAAGAAGGTAGTAGGGGATGAACTAAATTCAATTACAAACATTTTCCCGCTCGCGGCCCATCTCCGCAGCCCGCTAAAAACGCTCTCCCAAAAGCTAACCGGATACCAGACCGCGCTAGGCCAATATTCTGTCGGCAACACATACGCAGCATTGCTTGTTATTATGGTTCGATTTCCAAGAGGAATTTCTTCTTACTATAAAGGGATGCATGCGGGACTAGGCTGGCTCGTTAACGGCCCCGGCCCTTAAGTCTTGCTCTGTCTACCCAAAAAGAAGGCGCACGTGCGCCCTTCAAATGAAACACTTTGGGTTTCAAAATTAATTGCCGACGGCCGCCTGAGGCTTTTTTTTTTTGCATCCCCTTTCTCGATCGATGCTTTTCAAGATAAAGTTTTGGTCCGCTCGTTTGCTTTCCTTTGTTTTATGGCGCAACAGGATTTACCATCTTTAGATCTTCTTTCCTTTTCCCATGGACCCTTTCATCATCCCAGCAGACGTACCGGGCACCAGCCAGTCAGTGTCGCACAGGGACTTCTCATGTCGAGCTTTGACATGGACTCAAAACTGAGCAGAGAAGTCGGAAAAATCATGCGTGCAGAGTTCTTGACATGGCCAAGTTGCACGAGCCTCTCTAGACACATGAATTTTTCTCGTATTCTACGCTTCTGCTCCTAGATACGAACTCTTACAGAATATGGACTGCGTGTGCCCTTGATAGCCCTATTCGACCTTGACCGTCCACTTCTTTCCCTGGGTCTGGACACGTGGCCCAGATCATTTTTCCGGCTGTAGCACCCCCAATTGCAAATGATGCTACCGCTGTAACCTTTACTCTTCGCACGTTAATACTGGGCCCTTCGTTATGGTGCTTTCTCGTTTTGTGGTCGCTCATGCGGGGGGAAATTGTTCGCTGGAGCAAGTAAAGAAAGATATCCAGTGAAATGAATCGGAGCCAACGACCTGATTTAGGGCCCCATCACTGTTTTTATTTTTTACCTCCCTACTCCCTCCCCCACCCCGCGCCACAGCCCAACCCCCACTGTCCTCATGCAAACCGCCGCCAAAATCTTTGTCATTGCAGGCCCATCTGGATCCGGCAAGTCAACGCTCCTAAAGCGATTGTTTGCTGAGTACCCGGACACCTTTGGCTTCAGTGTCTCACGTAGGTCCACCTCTTTTGTTACAATTTTTCGCCTCAACTGTCGGATCAACCATGAAGTGTCAAACGCTGATTCATCTTTTTTTTTTTTTTCCTTTCTCTTCCCATTCATTTGTTTGCTCATTAGACACCACGCGTGGCCCCCGTCCTGGTGAGGTTAACGGCAAAGATTACCATTTTGTCACCAAGGAAACAATGGAAGAAGAAGTGGCGGCGGGCAAATTCATTGAGAGCGCTACTTTCTCAGGCAACATGTATGGTATGTCTTTTTTTGGGGGGAGGGGGAAGGGATGTGCGATATGCCGTCAACGCCTTGGAACTATTGAAGAAGTAGATCATAACCCTTCTCTTCTCTAGGAACATCCATCAAGGCTGTAGAGGATGTTGTGAAGGCTGGCAAGGTCTGCATGCTCGACATTGATATGCAAGGCGTCAAATTGGTCAAGAAAACGTCCCTCAACCCACGCTACATCTTCGTTCAACCTCCGTCCCTTGAGATCCTCGAGCAGCGACTCCGCGGTCGCGGTACCGAAAAGGAAGAAGCCGTTCAGGCCCGTCTTCAGGCCGCCAAGGATGAACTCGCGTACGGCGCTCAACCTGGCGCTTTCGATCGGGTTATTGTGAACGACGAGTTGGAAACTGCCTACCAAAAGTTGAAGGACGCCATTTTTATTCAAGGATAAACTGTAGATCTCATCGTCCTATTATGTATTAAAAGGGTGCTAGTTATATATATATATGTCTTTTATTACTATTACTATTATTACTACTACTCTAATACATCAAAAAACAACATGAACACTAGCAGCAGACTTTGTTATTTGACCAACTCTCAACAGAGTAACATTTACATAGTAATCAAAAATGCGAGGAAAATCCCTGCGACAGTCAAGATTGGGGAGGGCAAGAAAGGTACAGCAGATGACGCATCTGCAGCAGTTGCAACAGCTGCTTTGGATGGTGCAGCCGTCGCAGTGCCTGATTGATCATGGCCCGATCCATCCTGTGCAAGCGTTATTGAGGCGCTTGCTGCAGAGGGCGATGATGCAACTGACGGCACAGCAGAAGAGGAGGTTGCTGCTGCTGTTGCTGCAGCAGACGCACTAGCAAGATGACCATTGCCCCATGGAATGGCTTGACCTGACAAGAACCGTTGCTATTATTAAAATGATCCATGTCCGTTTGCGAGGATATTCATGCGTACCGTTGGGCTGAGTCTTCTCCGGCTCCGCTGCGAGAGTATCGCCATCCTTTGCGACAATGCCAAAGCGGGTCGTCCATGCCGATTCCCCGGCAGCTGATCAGACGCGTGCATCAACAAAAAACGTGAACGGAAACGCATGGATATCTCCCCCTGCCACCCGCCATGATATTACCATTAGTGAACATGAAAAAGTACACGGCCGCGTAAGGATCGACGTTGGGCGCCGTCCATGTATAAGACGAAATCTTTGAGCCATCTAAGCCCTATTGCGGTTTTCGTGTCAGATCCTTGCAACTAACAAATGTTTCGTAGATAAAGAGACGTATCCGCGGTTACAGATACATATATCTATTACCGTAGCAACATTGGTCAAGAAGGTCTGGTTGTCATTGCTTCCGGTCATAAAATCTATCCATACCCATTTTTAGTGCATGATCTTGCTTCTCGCGCACATCCTGTGTGCCTCCTTATTGATTTGATTGGCTACTTACCGATCTTAAAACTAGTCCAGCTCTGGTTGATACTCGGGGCAGTGCCATCGTCGGCTGGTGCAATTGCATCCATTGAGTTAGAATTTGACGGTATTATCCACACTTGTTCTTACCCCATAATATCGAGTATGACTTGCCCGCGGTCCATATGGTACCTGGGTCTGGATAGCTCGGTGCCATGGTGGCGAACACGGTAGCAGCCAAGGCAGTTATCAGCAGAGAAACTGGAAACAGAATCATTTGGATTTAGGGAGAGAGAAGAAATGAAAAAGTGGTTTTGTGAAAGAGGAAGAAAAGGAGAAATCGTAAAGAAGCCTCCCTCCTCCCCCTGTATTTATTGACGCTAATCCAAGTAATGGCGGTGATACTGTAGCAGCAGTGGCAATAACAACAACAACAACAACAACAGGCGCAGGACTATCAATGCGTCCGCTTTCCTTGTGATACATATTCTTCCATTGCCTAATCGAGGAGATTTCCTCAAGTCCGATACGCTTTCCCACCCATCGTAATCTGGGCAGGTTGTCTCTTCCAGGGCATTATGGACGGGGAGAGGTAGATTACATGCTCTTTCGCATCTTTCTGCCTTTTCCAGGCTTGACGCCAGGAAAGTAGGCGTTCGCGCATGTTGCTCATCGATCGGATCGGAGCCGCAGGAAAAAAAAACATTGTCCAGGGAACGCGCAGAATGATTGATTTCACATTATTTTCTTAGACGTAAACATGAATCCGTCAATTATCTATTCCGGTCCGGATGCAACGGTAGGTTGGTTTTCCATCTTTGACTGGTAAGATGAAGTACGAGTTGACATCTCTAGGGGCACTGAATTAGAAGTAAAATGCATCGCTTTGGATTAAATACAGAGCGAGAAGACCAATCCTATAGTATTTCGGAACGCAAGACATTAGACAAACCATGACCCACCCACATGTGTTTGGTCCTGGACACCATCGCAATGGCAAAGCAACATGTTGTTGCAGAGTACATCTAGGGAATGTTACACTATTTGCCATGGCTGAGCTTACTGTGCACGCTGCGCCGCAGGCGTACAAAAAACACGACTTCTTTTTATAACATTGAACTATCTAATAACATCAAAGTCCCTTTTTTTTTCCTGGTCTGCAGAAGCGCTTTTTTGGCATTTTCAGTGATGAGGGCGTTGTGGGCGATATCGAGATGGCGCACCTTGAGACGATCAGCGCATAAGGCTTCGATTGTCGCGTCGGTCACGTGGGTATTGCACAAGCGGAAGGCGTCGAGGATCAAGGACGGGCTGTTGAGGAGACTCTCGATCGTGGTGTCGTCGACGTTGGACCCTGCCAGCTCAAGATGCTTCAAGGCCGGCATTTTTCCTGACGCGACTACCCTCGTCACCTCATTTGCCAAATATCGGCATTGATCCAGAGAGAATAGCTGCACACGTGGATGTGTTGTGCAAAATCGCTCGATGGCGGCGTTGTCGATCGAGTCAAGATGCACCAGGCGCACCTTTTCGATGGTGGGCGGCAGGCTGTTCAGCGCAGCGCCATCAATGGGTGTTGTGTTTATTGTGACCTCCTTGAGGCATCGAAGGCCAGAGAAATCGCACTCGAGCAGGAACGGGAAGCTCTCTAGGCCCCCCATATGCAGGATGTTCAGCCGTTTGCAATATTTTGCCATAAGTCGGATCGTCTCGGGCTTCACAGTCGATGGGTGACCGAGGGAGATGGACTGCAGATTTGGGCAGTGGCGGATAAGCTTATTGACGCGCGTGTCTATCCCGTATCGGTTCACCGTTGCCAAGTCAATCACCCGCACGTATTTCCCATAAGGCAGAAACTTGCACGGGCTTGACACGGTATTGACAAACCCAACGAATTGAAGATAATCATTGATTTGATAATTTCTTTTATTCCGAGGCATGAGTCTTCGAGTTTTTTTTTTTTATTTACCCAGGCTTCTTTTCTCTTACCTATAGAGCCGGCTGCATATGAAGTACGCCCAAGTCTTTGAGACACGCATAGCGCTGAGTCGGTGCTTCGAATTGCCGGAATCGAAAATATAATCGCAAATGAGATGTTGGACATCCCAGGGTAACTTTTCAACCATGATGAGCAGAGGAAGAAAGGAGTGGAAAGGAGATACAAAGAAGAAGGTGGGAATAGTGAGAAACGGTGCATTTCTTGCCAGACGACAAAGTTGTAGGCCATTGCAGTGTGTCACCTTCCAAGATAACGTTTTATCGGTTGCTTTTTTTTCTCCCTGTATTCCATGCACGTGGATTCATAAAACGCGTGTTGTCTTCTTCTTCTTCTTTTTGGCTCTTTTCCCATCGCCAAGTGTATTTGAGAATGTCACGAAATAGCTTGGATGGTCCATGTACGAATCTGTGTGATCTCAAACCTGTCCTTCGCATTTTCCACATAGCGTACTCCATCCAGGAATAGCGAATGACAAGCAATTGAACATCTCTACTTTATTTTCAAAAAGTGAATTAAATGTAACACTAAAGTATAATCGACGTCGCATAGGATGGACAAAGAATCAGCGATATATCAATGGAAAATTGCTGTATCCAGATTATCCTCTCAGATTCGATGGAGTGCACCTATCAAACTGTGCTAATGCTTCTGCGGTGTCAACGTGACAAATAGTTCATTTATTCGTCGACCCTTTTGAACCACGCTCCATATCTTAGTCACTGACTGACTAGGGGTCCTAAATGTTTTACGCGTACTCTGTTTGTCTCAATCGTTCAAGGCTTCTCGATCATCATCTGCTTTTCTAGGCTAAGAAAGCGGCAAGGTCTAAATCCCAGCAGCTTGGCGCCTATAGGATATATAATTGATAGTTCCCTCATGAAATTAGTATCCTGTCATACGCTTAAGGGATGCTAGACAGGGGGTAACATCATTCCTCGTACCTCTCGTCAGGGAGTCACGAACTTGAATGAGGGAAGATAATTATGAGACATGGTTGTATTTCATGCATGGGAACATGATTGCGGCAACACGAAGAATAATGCGAATAAGCATATATGAATCCCCAGTGCGCGTTTTTTTTTAGTATTTCGGAAAGCAGCACACGAGCCGGTTCTTAGCATTCATGTCTTTCTCCGCTTTGCAACCGACCTTTGTGAGCTGCATGAACTTGGATCTATGCCTGACTGGGCTCTACAGATTGCGTAAGCGCTAACTTTTTTCTTGTGCGTGATACTGGTTGACTACTTGATGCATAGTGAAAAACTGTGCACCAGGTCACGTGGTTTGGAGCGGTTGGGCGTTTTTTGTTGATGCGGCATGCATTTGTAAAAAAGGCATGGCGTGCATAACGTCATTGGGGGAGACCGAGGAACAGACTACTTTAGACTCCGTCCTGTAAAAACAGATTGCTCTAACGCGAACTAGATGACATATGACGTTCCCCCCTCTCTCAATAAACAACGCAATGGTCGCGACTGTTGAAACGTAGAAGAGCAACAAAGCTCATGCCAGTTTCCTATTCAAGTCAAGGCGCGCCGGCGTGACAGGCGGGACTGTTTCTGCACCGTTTTTTCTTCATGCCCTGCTTTCCTGGTTATGAGAAAAAAAGTCGCGTCCAAAAAGGTATAAAAGAATGGTGTTTGAGGACAGCACCAACTCATCTCTTCTTTATTTTCCCTGTACTGTACCCGCCATGTTGTCCACTGCATCTGCTCCCGCTAAAGGTACTCTCGTCGTCGATCTCATCGAGGCGAAGGAACTCCATCACGAGGACACCTTCGGTTCAAACGACGTCTACGCCGAACTCTGGCTCGATGAAGACTATAAGCAGAAGTCCGAGGTTCTCAAGAATACGTCTGAGCCCGTCTTCAATCAAAAATTCACGTTTCCTATCGAGGAAGGATCAAAGCATCACAAACTCCATATCAAGATCTTGGACAAGGACCTTGCCGGCTCGGATAAGATCGGTGACGCCAAAATCGACTTCTCCTCGGCTTACATGAACAATGTCATTGATGAATGGGTCAAGCTGCCTGCCAAATTGGGTCTTTCAAGCCATGGTGAAGTCCATGTTCGCATCGCATTCAACCGCGACTAAACAGGCACTTCATCCTCCTACCCCAATCCAACCACACTATTCTCAATCCAGTCTAGGTCATCCCTTCCGTATGTAGCGTGGTAAAATACCAAAAAATAAAATATCCACTTGTTTGCGTCAAAACATTTGAGCTCTTGAGGGGCCCAGGCCTGTGTTTTATCACCTGACCGCCGGTCTGTGCGTTTCATGTTAGCATCAAACTCTAGTGGTCTCTAAACCGCAGGACATGTCGTCTTCCTGTCCATGGTTGCAACCCCCTCCGCTGTGGGTCCAATGGACACAATCTCTTCAAAAAAAGAACGAACATCCTCCTAGCCTTTCATTTAAGGAGGGTAAGGTAGAACGCTAATATGACGTAATAAGACCAAGATATGGTAATTCCAGCAGGGTTTAGTTACTTCCGATGGAGTCTGAGGTTTTGCTTTTTGTTGCTTTTTGTTGGATCAACATTGAGATTCCGCCAGCATTCAGTTTTCCCATTGGCCAAAATGCTCCTTTTCTTGGAGTTGCCTGTGGTGGGTATTTTCTTTGGTCCCATGACCATCCCCTTTGACCAATAGCCTTTTGTTTTTTTTGCAACCTTCACATGTGCCTCCATAAGTGCAGCTAAAGGGGTTGCAAGTTGGGCAACGTAGCAAAAGACGTGGATGGCATGCATCAAAACGATATTATCTATTCTTTTGACCTGTTGAAGCTCTGGAGCAATGATCGCGAACGAATGGCGGATAATTACTTCTTCGAGTTTCGATGGATCCGGTAATATGCCCAATGACCAGGTCCTGCAGCAACAAGATCTAGATGTCATCTATCTACCCTGTCCCAGGAATGCCGAGACACCCTCGAAGAGTCCGTGCCACCAACCCAGGTTCTGATCCACGCTGGACATACGCAGTATGACAAATATGAACAAGCCCTCCAAATACCAAATTGGTCCACACTCTCAATGATGACTAGAGAGTTGTGTATAATGCCATTATCGCGTCAATTGCTAAGCAATCCAGCGACTCCCATGTACCCCGGTTATTCTTCATCAACGGCCATGGTGGTACCCCAAAGTCTCAAGTGTTCAAGACCCTCCGGACGCATATGCGCTCTCAACAGGAGATTGCTTTGCCTGTCGCCTCTTCTGGCATTGCCATCATCCTGCTTCCTGGTGGCTGCATCGCTCACAACTACTTCAAGATCCCCGCTCAACCCCGATGAAACAAGTACCTGCAGCATCAGCTTGACCAGTGCGCACGCCCAGAGGTCGTCGCAAATACCATCCAGCGCAATACGTTTTGGCCTCATGTTCGTGTTCTGCATCTGAACATCAACATGCAAGTGCAGAATGCAGGACCTCAAGCAGCTGCTTTTGCTGACCTGCTTCCTGCTATTGGTGACGCCGGCCACCTTACCAGGAAACTTTCGAGGTTCCGCAACAGTGGCGCATATATCCAGTGCATCAATGTGTGTCAAAAATAGCGTAATATCGTTCCCAAAGCCGCAGCCAAATATTGGGTCCACCTCGACTTCACCAAATATAAAGACGTCGATAGCACTCTGCTGTTGAACAATGTTCACCATTTCCCGTCGCTTCAGTCTTTCTCGTTGCGATCCCTCAGACTTCTCTCCAAACTACCCGTTGGTTAAGTAACGAAACTCCGTAATTACTATATAAATGTTGAACATTGCGACAAAAATAGCGGGACGCTGATGCACATGCTCATGGCTAGAATTTCGCACAAAAAAAGTATGCTTATTGAGACGCTCGATAGCCTCCGAGTACATGGTCCGCATAGAAAGACGCTCCTTGTGAATGATTCTGGTGCAATATCGCAGCAATTCACGGTCCTCCTCAATCTTTGTCCGCCTCTGGTTTCATTTGAATACACTATTCGGCGAGACTGGCGCAGTGCAACCCGCACAGAAGAGGAAATACCACCCATGCCGCGCTTGAAGCTGGACCTCCAATGTCTCACATTTCTCATTTTTCGTGGGGAAATCCGCACAAGCGATATTGAGTACTTGCTTTCATGTATTCCTCAGCTTCAAATGCTTGGCCTGGAACCCTACGTGCCTTGTAAGTTATCTGTTCAAAACATTCTCAAGCTATGCCCCAAACTTTGCGGTCTAAATTACAGGGGCATATCCAAACCAAATTGACCACCGGAGTATTTGGTCATGGATGATAATGATACTACGGCACGCTCTAGCCGCCCTCGCGGCACCAACGAAGTAGAATATGCGGCAGACAATCTTGATTGGGCAATGGTGAACTATACCCATGGTTTCGATCCTACGTTGCAGACAGTGGCCAAAACCATACGCAAACTCCAAATCCCCGACTTGAAAACATTCAGCTGTGCCCTTAGTCCAAACCGGGTTGTTGAACTTGATTGCAGTAGTGACGGCCTGGACTTACTCGTGGAAGTCATTGCCAGCAGCCCTTGTCTTGAGAATTTGAGCATACGTTTTACTATTCCGAAGGTCCGTGAATAGAATGCTGCCCCTTTCAAAAGACGACCGCTGCCTTCGCTTCGGGTCATATCCCTAAGCGTTGCATTCGCAGACCCGTCCATCATTCACAGTTTTATTCAGCTGTTTCAAAGTACCCTCGATGACCTCACGCTATATACAGGATATATTGATGACTACTTCTCCGGTTTCAATGTCCTGGAAGGGTTTACGATGCTCAGGTCCGTCACTATATTCGCAGCAGATCCTACTTCGTATCCGGATCTTCCTGCGCTTACATTGGTGAGCTTATCATGCTATGATGCTGCTCCTGTTAATGATTTTCGTTCCTTATTCTTCACCCATGTGGAGCATATCAAAATGTCAGATTGTGTCATGTCATTGGATTTGCTGGTCAAGATTATCAGACACTGTACACGGCTCCGTTCTGTGGATATTTACCGGGTTAATCAGTTAGAGGATGACTATTATGCCGGTGGCAACGACGATAACGATAACGATGATGACGAAGAGAAGGAGAATGCGATATGGAAAGTAACAACCGAAGATTTTCTGAATCTAATGTATGACGTTAACTACGAGAGAAGCGCGAGAGAAAACTTGGATGAGCTGAAACAATTGTGTCGAGAGAAGGGGATTGCGCTGAACGTAATTCAAAAGCCTTTCTACTATGAGTGCTAATATTCACGCACTTCCTATTTCGCATCTGATATACACAATTTCCCTAAAACCAATATCGCATGCATGGAAATACGACGTCGCACATGACGCACGGCAATTTCGTCTCTGTGGATATGTCAGCTTTTCGGTTACTTGATCTATTTTCTAAAATATAAGATTTCGAAGTCAACAGAAAACATTAACCCACACTCTTCACACTTTGACTTACCAACCCGGCTAATACCAGGCAATATCCAGGTGTGCACATGGCGATAACCATGGTGGACAATTGGTGGCGCGCCAGAAGTAGCGCCAGGAGAAAGGGCAGGGAGCGTCAGAAGCAACGGCTCCTCGATACAAAGAGGAAATGGCCCAACCTGACGGCGACCAAATCGCGGCCCCACCGAGTGGCCCACTCTTCTTTCTGATCTCTCTTTCATAGCTCATCAAGTACGGTTGCGATTGGTGAATCTACACAGGTTAAGAAGGTGTTAGTTTCGGATAAAAAGCAAATAGATATATAAATTCATCGTCTTGCGCTGTGCATGTGACATTTGCTTTGTTATCGTGGGTGAAAATTCCTCCGACTTCTATTTCTGTGATCTTTCGACTTCAATTTTGGAAAACGGTTGTATCGATCCTACTCCTTCTACGCATATTCATCATTTTGAAATGAGTAAAACTGATTTCTTTATGAAGATAGACAAGGGCATGCTGTTGATGAACATGGCAGTCTTGCGCCCACACGATATATAGTCAACTAGCAGCGAAGCACCCGGGATCCTTTCGAATTGCAAGCAGCCATAAGTAATGGATTTCTCTCGGTCCATCCTACTTGGCAAAAATGATACAGTTGGAGCTCAGAACAAGAGGGAGTCCGACATCCCGTTGAAGAATAACATAAAGGCTATGTTTTCATGGACATGAAAAGACGAGTATATTATCCTGCATGATATCACTGCCAGGATGGGTGGACACATTAAAATCAATGAGTTCAACCACAAACTGATTCCTCAATAACATTGATCCATCCTGTCCATCACACCCATTCGATCCACTCAGGTACTCTTCTTCATCACCCATGGGGTGTAAGCCAGGCCTCTATCCCTCCCCATTTTTGTCTCATAAGAGGAATCTGCTGAGCTTCTCGAGACATTACTAGGTGATATTTCATTCCATTGTTCTCAAGTTTAGTTCCTGCATTGATTGATACATGAGACGATCGTTTTTTTAATCATCTTCACGAAGAGTTGTTCGTACAATCGTTACCCGTGAACTGCAATCTATAGCATCAAGATTTTGTTACTGTATCAAAGGCTTCATATTCCATAATTGTTGGAGTCTCCCAAAGAGGACAAGACGCTCAAGAGGTTTGTTCTTTCCACGATGCTCCGATTCTGCCCATCCAATATCCAGCCTCAATTCATCATTGGATGCATTTCCACAGTACAAGTGAAAACGGACGCATGGCCCAATCAGAAAACGCGTAGCAAACTGAGTGGAAATCCTGGACATGGTCAAACTAGAGATACTTTGTTATTCAGAGTAAAATATGTATAGCTGCCTTGACACCTTCTTTGTATTAATCCACACATACGCACATAAAAACCCTCTCTCTCTCTCTTTCTGACAGAAGTATGGAGTTGGGAAGACTCTGAACATGAACTTTTTTCTTTTGCGGGACACTCGTAAAAAGGAAATAGTTTGGTTGTCTGGCCTGCTACACACACCGAAGCATCATCATCACCTTGTTTTCGTCGTAAGAGAGGACTGCAAATCGGATCGGGAGCTCGACTTTTGGTAAAGCCGATTTCACAGTCCGATGAAGCAAGCACCTTCCATCCTCTCTTTTTGCCAACACTTTCTGTTTCGCTTGCTCTGGTGTCATCACGCATGCGCCCCCATCCATGTCTGAAAGCAGGCCAATATCTCACCTAAGACAGGTACATTTATACTCGGCAAAGCGTCCATCGAGTCTACTTTTGCTCACCCTTCGTTATTCTTCTTCGACGCCACCCGTCTCTTACCATTACTACCACCACAGCGCCGAATACGGCACATAAAGACTATACTAGGAAGGAATATTGTCTCGAATGGCGACAATTTACAAACGCCATCTCTCGACAATGCCGACTTTCCTGATCTATCTGCATTCGTGCTTGCCAGTCGTTCTTCGAGTGCAGTTACATCCCGGGCATCTTCCCCGTCACCTCATGTCGCTTGGGATCAGCATGTCGCACGTTCTAAAAGCACCGTCCTGCACAAGCGCGGTGGATCGACGTCGCTGGACACCTCACCACAAGCTACCTCTAGCCTCTTTCAGACGGCTATGCGGCGATCGGAGAGCGCATCATCGATGCGGTCGATTACGAGCACGACCACGGTTGAAGATTCGTCCATGACAAAAAATGCGTACAAGAAGAAACAGCAGCAACAGCAACAGCAGCATTTTAAGACGAAGAACTGTCAAAAAGCCCTTTGCGGCGAGGAACGCGGGCTGCTGGATGTATATTGTACTCTCCACCTGTCTGGCGAAGAGGCCGCCTTTTATCAAAGCGAGACTATTCCAAATACGGTGAACCCGACGTTCCGTGCGCTCGACCCATCTTCTTGGTCATGGTACGATGGTGTCCAGAGCGAGGTTACGGTTCGGTTATGGGGCCGCCACTCGTTTCCTGAATCCGCGTCGATGGTCGAGGGATATGATACTCAGTCAGCTCCTGCAGACGATCAGGATTTCGAGTTGATCATTGAGTGGCAGGTCGACTTGAATGGGCTGTCATTTTTATGCAAGACAGTAAGAAGTATTTTTCGACCAGAAGGGGCTTTTAATGAAACGTGAGGAAAATTTAGATGCAGGATTCTCCCTTTGCATTCCCGGAAAACACGCTCGTTTTTAGACTGAATGACGGCTTTTACACGGCGCCGGACATTGTGGTAAGAAAAGAGTGCACTGGTGACCGAAAAGAAGCGCTAATGGAATGGTGAGAAGTCAAAGCTTTCTGTTCAAAGCAAACGGTCCAGTCTGGTTGAACCTTTTGGGGATACGGATCGTGCTAGTATCGATATCGAGTTTTCGGCCAGCCGGGTATGTGCGTATGAAAGAAGAAGGGAGAAGGCATCTAATAACATGTGGTATGGCAGACCAAGCGATCATATACCTACGATAGTCTTCTCAAGTACGTAATCATGGTTGTAATTCTGGACAGCCTATTTTCTTCTAACATGTCTCCGCCAGAATAAACACCCTCAAAGCATGCATATTTGATACCCAACAACAAGCCAGCGAAGTACAACAGAGCATGAACGAATTATTAATACAAGAAGCCGACCGATTCCGTTTGGTAAGCTCAAAGCCTGACGTTAGCGGCAAAATGATAGGTCTTGCTAATGGATGATGGAGATGGAGGTCAGGACAGACCTCTTAATCTACCTATCCTTCCATTTCCTTAGGTACGAGAGCGTAATTCAAGGCAGACAAGACTTGAAGACATTGAAGGGCGGCTTGCGAAAACAAAGACTTCAGTTCGAAAAGGTGAACTAATCAGGACGTACTTTCGGGTATACTCACATCTCTGGGAAATATATTCAGATCAGAAACGGATAGATGAGCTGCGACAGAATATAAAGGAGCGGAAGGCTGCCATCGAGGATGCACATAGGCGGTTGAGAATAGGAAAGGAAGATCTGCAAAACAATGAGATGGCACTCGAACGGAGTGTCCAAACGCATCAGCGATTGTACCACAAGCTTACCCGCCGGAAAAAAGAGCTAATTGCCGATCTATTCTCTATATACCCTATTGAACAGGTAAGCCCCGACAACAGTCATCTGGATTGGGTGGCGCTCGTCCATGTTTTATATAGTTGATCATGTAAAAAAACAAGTCTTTCCACGACATGCACCAGTTTTATATACGCGGTGTTCATTTACCAAACTCAGTGTACACTGGGTGCAATAACGAGGAGATCGCGACAGCCCTCGGGTTCACAGCGCACTTGGTGTCAATGTTGGCATTCTACCTCAGCATTCCGTTACGATACCCGATTATGCCGATGGGATCCCGTGCGACTATCAAAGACCCCGTATCTTCTTTGGCGGGTTCTACAGAGTAAGGGGCCATGAGTAAGAGGACGCTGAGCGGCAGACTGATCCAATGTGCGATATCCAGTTTTCCCTTGTATTCCAAGGGGGTGGACAAATACCGGTTTGAATTTGGGGTGTTTCTTCTCAACAAGAACATCGAACAGCTGATGAATGCTTATGGGCTGATTGTGATGGATCTTCGGCACACTCTTCCTAATATTCACTATTTTATCCAAGCTGTTCTCACAACATCAGAATCGTCAGGTCCGACGTCGGTGTCTGTGCTCTCCATTTCGAGCTATGCCAACCAGCCTGACGATGGATGCTGTCGTGACACATCGACAGGTAACACGAATAGTAACGGTAATCGACGTATGTCCATCCGAAGACTATCTCAAAAGCTTGCAGGCAGAGGCAACACGGACAATCAGCATCATCAACGTACACCAAGCTCAACGGGCTCCATCAAACTGCCGCTGCCATTTCCGGAGAATGGCAATGACGACACTGGCGGTGAACAAAGTAGCACGGGTAATCGGCTGACTTTACAACCCGCATTTTCATTGTCTACGCCCTCGCCAACGAGCTCGACGGTGTCTCTTCATATTTCACCAAAATCACCAAAAATCGGGACCTCCTCCCCTTTAGTGTCGACCACGGCGGCGCTTGTGAGTGCGTCACAGGCGATGGCTGCACCCCCTACGCTTGATACAGTGACTACCACTTCCAGCTCCCCTAAATGGACGGGTCTACACCTTTTGTCAAAAGATAAAAAATAAAAATTGTCTGCATTCGTAGAAATCCATGCATGCTTCTTCCCCATAGAGACGACAAGCCATTACGGTAAAGCGGATGTGATGTTTATTTTCAAATGCTTGGCAAGATTATGGTCATATGGACAGGATGAAAGCTACGCAGGCGTACAGAGCGACTGCGAGGAGGTATATATATGTATATATATAGATAGATATGTATGGCGGGAGTGGGAGTGGGTGGGAAGGGAAGGTGTATGTGCACCTCTGGTTGGGAATACGTCAGTTTTGTAAGGGAATAAATTGGGGTTTTACAGGATGATACAACCCGGTGGTCGGTTACTTCTGGATCTCACTAGTTGTTTGGAGTGAGTATGGGGGTGGTCCTCCCCTTCTTCTTCCTCTTTCCCCACTCTCCCCCCAACTAGTTTGTACCTTGAAGAGCCGCCCGTGCTACTTGCTCAAAGCATTCGCGCACTCCTCGGTTATGCATAGCCGAACATTCGAGGTACCTGTCTGCATGGATCGAGCGAGCCACGGCCACACCCTATCGTTTGCAATGAGACCCATTGCCCATTTCTCTGAAGTATGCTCCCCCCCATCGGGCAAATCCAGTGACGGGGTGTCTTCCTTTTCCACCAAACCCCCTTTTTTTCTTTCTCCGCTCCATCAGGGTCTAACGGTTCCACCTACCTCTTCATAAGTGATTGGATCGGTTATGTTACTATCGGTACGGAGGTCGCACTTGAGTGCGACAAGTGTGATCAATGCCTGGGGACTCTGTGCCTCGACCTCCTCGAGCCAGCGATGAGGGATATTGTCGAGCGAGTCCCGGTCATCGACAGAAAAGCAGAGGAGAAAGGCATGGGCGTCCGCGTAGGACAGTTCCCGGATCCGATCAAAGCCTTCTTGACCGGCCGTATCCCACAACGAGAGTTCGATCAACTCCTCATCAACCATGATGTCGTGGACATAATTTTCAAACACGGTTGGTTCATAGGCCTATCGTGCAATGTACATCCAAAGAGAGGAGCAAAGGGTGAGATACAACAAATAATAACATAAACGCTGAGAAGGAAGCTCCCCCCCCCGCCCACCCACTCTCTTTCTCTCACTCTCATTCATTTTACCTGAGGAAAGTGTCCTCTTGTAAAGACATTCAGGAGTGAGGTTTTCCCGCAGCCGCCGTCTCCGACAAGAACGAGCTTACGGCGGACAGATTGTTGATGAAGTTGTCGTCTCCTGCTGCTACTGCTACCTCCACAGATGCCCATATTTGGTAAATAAAGAGGATGAGAAAGGGGGGCGAGAGAGAGAGAGAGAGAGAACAAGAGTAAGATAGAGAGAGGCAGAAAGAGAGAAAGAAAGAGAGAGAGAGGGTTATATATAAAAAAGAAAAGGAATCCAAATAAAAAAAAAAGCGGAATGGGCTGGCGATGGCGATGGAGTCGGCCATGGCGCGCGCGCGCGCCACAGAGCCCTTCACTCCCCGAAGCTTCGATGGAGGTGGCTGTATTACCAATTTGGTGTTCGTGCTGCGTCGTTTATGATCTATGGCAGGTCGACACACGCACGCACGCACATATAAGCAGCGCGCAGCATCTCGCCAAGGATGAGCCACAATTATTTCCTTTTGTTTTATGGTTTCTTTTCCTTTGGAGCCGGTTTGGTGAAGTGCCTTCTCCAGCCCCCCCGATCTCCACCGAGCTGAGCATCGGCAACGCATAAACATATGCTCTCTTCCTCCCCCCCCCAAGAATAGAAAAGAAAACAAAGCCAACGCTTCCTGCCCAATGAAAAGTTTGTAACACTATCGCAGGGGAAGATCGCTTTGTCAGTTGACTGAATATCTATTGCACAATTCGCAATGGCCTGACAAAAAAGCCTCTGCGTGTAATAAAAATGGTATTTTTCTTACGACATTTCCTGCGGTCGATATGCTCTTCTTTGGTACATGGGGGGGGTTGTTCCAGGCGCGTATGGCTGGATTTGGCGCGATCGAGTGCTCAAGTCGCTCCATGCCCTTGTTCCCCAAAGAGCTGCATGCTTCTAGATGTGGCGTTGCTCCTATTGCTGAAGCAGTTTACAAAGTAAGGTGCCCATCCGCAATAACCGCGAGTTCCTTATACGCGACCCCCATCGCCTCCCTAACTTTTACATAGGCCTTAGCATTGTGGTTCCTCATCAGCTGAGCCATGTTGCTTATCATTTCCTTGTTCCATAGCACAAGTTCAATCATTGTTCTTGCTCATCTAATCGGGATCTGTCTGTACAACATCCGCCTTCCTACTCGCGCTAAGCCAAGCCGAGCCTAATACTCGTTCTAGAGTGGTTTTAGAATCTTTTCTTGTGCTCTACAGATAAACAGTGCATTTTCTGGGCATCTCTAACAAATAAGCACATTGTCTGCAGCCAACGTCTGAAACGCTGCATGCATATCATACATTTTCTAATAAAGCATACCTTTCCTTTACTGGCCAACTTCCGTATATCTTTTCAATAATAAATCTATACGATATCTCCAAGGTTATATAAATGAAATGTAACACAAAGACACAAGGTTTTTTTTTTTGGACCTGGATTATTCCTATGAAAAACATGTCGACCGTTTTTTTAAAATATATATATATATATATTTCTTCAAATCCAGTACTAGATTTTACCTCATCCACTGTAACAGGAAACGATCGGCGAAATGGCCTCATGTGGAAATTTAATTTCGCTTTCTCATATTATTCGCGTCGCAGATCTTCTCAGGCCGTGTTCATCCGAATGTGTGGCAAGAATCTATCACCCTCCGCCTTCCAACCTGTTTTGATGTTCAAACAACTCGCCCCCCCCAACCCCGATTTTCAACATCAGAGAATCGAATCGACCCGCTGTCATGATAGCTGTCTATGTTAACCATTCGGGTGCCCTTCGTAGGAATGAGTTTGGAGGTATCTTACTCCTCCAAGACTGACTATGCCACTTTCAACAATGGGAGAAAAAGTAAAAAGGCACTGGATGAAAAGATACTTCCTTATCAATGTACATACTTCATTCCAAGATACTGCCTTTACCAAAAGCCGATTGTCTTTACTTTGGATTCTACCAACACAGTTTCTCAAAGACTTTCTAGAGTTTGATTTCGGAAAAGACACCAAGCTTTTCCTTGAGCAATATACCTAATGCGCTTTGGGTTCCTGGATAAAACGCAACTTGTATTTTTGTGATCCCGCGACTGCAAAAACGGACAAGGTGCGACTTCGATTCAGAAGAAGAGTGTATGTAGAAAGGGAAAATGCAAGCCACCATATGATCAAAACAAGAGAAAAAATACATGAAATAAGTTGAAAAAGCAATATAGGGAAAATAACAAAGAAAAATAAAAACTTCAAGGCGCCTCCTGCATAACCATATCCATGGTATTAGCACTATTAACAGCGCGCACGGTTGTTCCTGCTGCTGCCTCGTCAATGATCATGGCATCACTGCCACTTCCTTCATGGTCCTCACCGGTCTTACTCTCCTCTGCTGCTAAAACCGGCGAGTCCACTTGCATGGTATCTTGGTGTTTTGTTTCCGTAATGACGTCATTATCCTTGCTTGCTGCTGTTCCTGTGGCGGGTAATGCGGTGGATGTGGGTATGACAGTCTTTCTATCACTGTGCATCATCTTCCCATTCTCAGCTTGGCGAGCAGCTGAAAAGCTCTGTCTCCAGCGGCAAATGAGCTGCCGTGCGCGGGCCTGAATGTTGTACTTGACGTCATCCTCGAACACATATTGGCCAGCTGACTTGACTACTGTCGCAATTTTGGTATCCTGTGCCGCTTCCCGAGTGAGTACCATCCTTCCCCAATTGTTCCACCCCCATGCACGCTTACCCGTAGTAACCGGTGTGTTACATGTGTGTCCTCAACATTCCTTAAAATTGCGGATATAATTCCATACTCTTCCTTCAAGATTTCGCCCTAAAAAAGTATACCAACGCGTACTCGAATACATCAGCGACCCATGTCTTCCTTGATTATCTCCATTTCCATGTACCGGTTTCTTTTGATAAACGAGCTTCTGCAGTTTACGCCGCAGAGCATACATCCGCCTACGCTCGCCTTCGTATCCTTCAGTCTCATCCTTTGGTTTTTCTGATGCTGATTCGTCGGAGTGGCGAGATGAGGCAGCAGGGCTAGCATGACTTTCCTCCTTTTCCAAAGATACCGATTTGCGCTAAAATCAACCACACTTCAGTATTCAAAAACCATAGCTTTCGGATACACACAGACGGCGAATAGCGCTCTATCCTCATTTTCCCTCCACCTGCTTCTCACTGGAGCCGGACTCACCCTTTTTTTCCTGCCATTGTCTGGAGATTCCAGGACCTCCTTGACAGCGACCTCATCAAGCTTGCGTGATCTTCTCTTTGATTTTACAGGAGATTCGTCTTCATCCGGTTCCTCTTCATCGTCCTCCTTCTTGTTGCTATTGCTGTTCTTTGATTTCTTAGAGGATGGCGTGGTCATAGACTTCTTCCTGGCTGATGAAAGATCGGCTGTGTTAGTGGTCTTCCGAGCCGATCTCGTCCGTCTTGATTTTTTTGCTGTCTCTTCTTCTTCAGAAGCCTGTTCATCCTCGTCATCCTCGTCATCGTCATTTTCCTCTTCGTCTTTCTGAAGCAAGGAAGGGTTTAGTGCCTGACGAACCGCATTCTCCAGCTCCTTCGTTTTGAATTTCTTGGCCGTTAGGTCGCGTTCCACATTCTCAGAATCGAATGGCCTGATCGCATCTGGTCCAAAAAAACCGCTAGACCATGATCTTCAGTTTTCTGCTCTCTTTTCCCGTCCATAATTCACGGTAGCTAACGCATTCATTCACATTCACAGCCACACAGAATTGCGTGCGGATATGAACGCGAATGGAAAGCAAAAGCTGATCCCGTTTCCTCCCCTCAACTTACTAGTCCTTTGACCCAAAGAAAAATACTGTCCATATTGGACCTTTGGACTTTGTCGTTTTTTTTTGTTTCAAAACTCTGGCAGGAACACGCTTTTCATCTTCAATCTAGCGAAAATGTCGGCTAAGATCAGTACTTTTTTTTGGATCCCTTTCTGCGAATGTAAACCCGCCCTCTCTTAATCCTCTCCAATAAGCCTCTTCTCTTCATAATAAGAACCATTCAACGGTGGTGGGAATTGCGCGAGTAAGTTACCGATCCTCGCTGTCCATTCGAACCATGTTGTCAAGCTGGCTTGAAAGAAAAAGTAGATTGTCCATAACCCCATGCATTCGGCTTTTCCTCGCATCGCTCGCTCCCTCCTCCTCCTCCTCCTCCCGCAGCTTTGTACACGAAAGGGAATAAAGAGAAGGAGAGAAACACACTTACTCTTGCAGGCCACCATGGATAACCTTTTAGTTTTGCAAACACAATGGTGCCGGGCGGATAATCTTCTTGGCGCATGATGCCGATGCAATACAGATAAAGAATACAACGCTGTTATGTACTGAAAGGTGGATGGGCAGGTGAGCAAGTGGGTTGATAGTCGAGGGTTCCTCTAATAAGAGATAGTTGAGAAGGAACGAGTAGAGAACGAAAAAGGAACCCACACCACTGCAAAAAAAAAGAGAAAAAAAATTACCAACGTGCGGGCTTGAAAAGTGTGAATGACTACGAACCCCGCTCCAATAAGACGGTTTGCGGGTCGGCGTGGGACCGGAAAGATCCTTCCACATCCATGAGAAAAAAGTAACGAGCGTGGGCAGAGGGTAGGAGAGGGATAGCGGCGAAGAGAATTCAATAATGTGGCGGGTATTTATGATTTTCAGCTGGTTAAGATCTAAAGCGCTATGGGGCTAATTAGAGAAAATACATTTTTCGTTTAACCAAACGAGAGAATTGCTCCCCCCCTTTTAACATATTGCATCGACATACCTTTCTAAGTTGCCACCCGCAACAGTACACAAAATATAGTTACGGGCTAGGGTTAAGCCTTCCTAGACATATGAACGATGGGTACTAACGAAAAATAGCCTAGACATTGTTTTTGATATATCTCGATATGCTTAGAAACGCAAGAATTTCTAAGCAGCTCATCTCGTTGACGATGATTTCAAACGAAAGTGGCAAAAGAAAAAAAAATGTGTGAAACAAAAATCATTCGACATACGTATACTGCATTCAGATCCAATTTTTTATGGACCTTCGTGTATGGGAGTCTCAACCATACGCGAGCGCATAAGCAGCGAGAAATCATCTACGAGAAGAACAGCCGCGGCGCATTAGGAGGAAATGCATTTTTAGGCCCTATCGCATCGTTGTGCAGTCACAATGAATCGTTTCAGGCCATCAAAATGCTTAGAAACTTCTGCAGATTGTTACCAAGTCCTTCAATAGTCCAGTGGATAAAGTAAGTGGGCTAACTGAGGATGAAGGAAGCGTTATTTACATTTTCACATGCCCTCTTTGCTTCTTCTACCACACACACAGGGTTTGCAGATACATGATGTTGCTATCTCCCCGAAAGCGTATGTAGCTGTTATATTAACCAGTGGACTGTGTCATACGTTATGCCTCACACCTGCAATTGAAAGGACCCAATGGTTGCCCTACTTGTCTGTGATTGGATTGGGTCATTTGACTAATTCGAAAGCACTCAAGGGACTTCCGCGGAATAATGCTAATTCATGAATGCTCTCTATTTTATTATGTACGTACGATGCAGGGCTTTATTTTAGAACTCTTTAAAGTATCTTCCGTAGGGATCGGCGTGTGGAAGACCGTAAGGCGTCTTCTCTTCTGCGTATTGGTCAAAATTACTTGCATCGCCTTGTCCCGAAAGAGTGGGGATGTACGGAGGCTGCACTTTCTGCGCGAGCAGGTCCTCAAAATTAATATCACTGAACCCTGGGTAGTGCAGGAAAAAAAGGGTCAGTGGTTACATTATCTCTCTTTTTTTTGCAAAGGACAAAAAGATATATAGAACTTACAAGGATGATACATGACGTCTTTGTAGCCTGCGCGGAGATTGCCATATCGCTGTGTGAGATCGGCTGTGAGGAGGTGTTTTAGGAGATCGCGAACATTGGGATGGAAATGGGATGGAAACTGGGGCTCAGATGTCAGGATCTTTTCATACAGCTTGAACTGGCTTTCATCATAAAAAGGAGGATAGCTGGGATTGCGGAAGAGCAGTCAATGCTAAAGCATGCGATCGAGAACGAGAACAAAAAATATACTTTTTTCTCCTTACCCTGCGAGCATCTCATAGATGAGGACGCCGAGAGACCAATAGTCTGCAGCTTTGCCATAGCCCTTAGACTGGATGACTTCTGGGGCCAAGTAGTCCGGAGTACCACAAAGAGTCCACGTTACATCTGGGACACGCTTAGCAAACCCAAAGTCAGTCAAACGAATGTGACCGGAGGCATCGATGAGGATATTCTCAGGCTTGAGGTCGCGGTAGATAATGTCATGTGTGTGCAAATATCTAATGCCATGCGTCAGTTCACACGAATATGTGTATATTTATAATGCACCACTCAGCGCAGACCATTAAAGTAATGTCAAAATGTCGTGTGATAATGATACATACACAATGATCAGCAGCACTTCGGCGCCGTAGAATTTGGCCGTGGCATCCGGGAACCGTTGGGTACGGCGTAGGTAAGAGAAGAGCTCACCCCCGGGAACATAATCCATGACCATGTACAGGTTCATATCGTCCTGGAATGTTCCCCACAAGTTGACAATAAACGGGTGTGAAACCTGAAGGAGCACGTTTCGCTCGTTTTTTGTGTGTGCCACCTGCTTCAGACGGACTATCTCGGTCTTCTTCAGAACCTTCATGGCATAGTATCGATCATTGTATTTTGACTGGATGAGATGTACCCGACCAAACGAGCCTGTGCCTAGCGTGCGCAGGAGCCGGAAATCTTGGAGCGCCAGCTTTTCTTCATTTTCTTTCTTCTCCCGCGGCGGCGGTTCCGCGGTAGGGATATCAGACGAGAAGATAGGTGCGTGCGTGGATGCTTCTTCGAGAAGGTCACTAGTGTTGTTCTCCGAAGCAGGTGGGTTAGATGAAGGAAGTGGCGGCGCGACAAATGAGTCATCAGCCGCAAGTTGCTCTGGAATGCACCGAGTGTACATGTCAGTATATATCTCTGCGGCGTCTCGCCACCTCTATTGACATGGGTATCACAGCCTTGCCAGGCCTTGTCTTAACTTACGGAACTGCGGAGCATCTACGGGTTGTTTCGAGGTGGGCGATGCTGATGTGGGGGGAATCGAGGACGAGGTAGTCGGTGTGGGTGCAGGTGACGAGTCTGTGCATGATATGGGCGACGAAGATTGGTAAAAGAAAGATGAGACAGCCAAAGAAATCACTATAAACCTTCAACGGGTCGTTCTTCTGTGTGTTTAAATGTTTGTTCAGAAGATCCTCTCGGAGTCGGAGGCAAATGATGGTTGTGTGGTGATAGTTGACCATGGTCTACGCTGAAGTTGCTCCCGGTGCTCTTCCGTGTGGTGAGCGGCGAGAGCGGCCGCTTTGCTTTGTCGAGTAGCTTGGTAATCATTGGAGGGAAGGGGAATGGAAAAAGAAATGTTATGAGTTTTAAAAAAAAAGATTATCTTTTATTCTAATGCAGCAACCGAGGTTTCAGAAAAAAACACCGTGCACAAAAGGGGCTCGGCAACAATTTCATCATTTCCTGTTCTAACTTTTTAGCCCATTAGGTAATCCGCCGATCCTCGCTTCCGCTCCTGAGTGGCCCTTCAGTCTCCATCATCACTCGCATCCATCGCACCTGTCAAGTACTGTCTCTAGGCAACATGTACACCGCGCCTTTGTACAATGTCTCTCTCTTCTTACCTTCTTCTCCAACCTGAATAAAAGGTTACTGTAGCCTTCTAAAAGTTGGCTAACCTATTTTCTATAAGCGCATGGGGTACACTATCTCATATCTCACAAGCCACGCTTTATTGCCATTTCGGCCTTACACGAATCAGCGTTCGATCACAAGCTCCATCAAATTTCCTATAAAAGCATAGCAGTTTAATGAAATGAGGTGGGGGTTAGTGGAAGAGACAGAAATGAAAATCGTGCACTCCCCCCAAGATTAATAGTATTTTCTGCAGCTGATTTTCTTCAAGTTCACCTTAGAAGAAAGTAAGAAATGATCAAAAGACATCTATAACCTACATTGTTGCGAAAGGTGCTTAACTAGAAACTAAAAGTCGTAGCGTAAGTTTAAAAGCAGCAAGAGAACCCAAAGGATTTGGAAGTCGAATGAACGGACATGAAAGAACTTCGTGAGCTGGCCTGTGCGCAGCTTGAATTATCTTTTTGGCGCAGCGGCAGACCCAAAGAACGACGTATGTCCAACCGATTTGCTAGGTGACCGATCCGAGACCAAACTTAACGCAGTAATAGTCCATAAAGCTCGCCGATGCACTCGAAATGAAATGTGGCGTGTGTACACATAGTTATAATCAAAGGACACAGGGCATATATTTCAAGCGCTAACTTGGTTATTGTATAATCTGAGGAGACAAATGGTTCTGCAGATGACACATTATTGTTGTAGGCTTTAATCAGTGGCCAAAGGTCTCGTATGATTTTCGTAATTAATATAGATATCACGGCACAGCACGATCCGCGGAATGCCATCAGGCAGGTGTAGGGGTCATGGAACCCTCTGATAAACCAATGAGACCGAGGTTCGATGACATGTGTAACAAACAACGAGTGCATAGCATCCATTTAATTCCATTTTCAATGCCGACTGGTATTTTTGCAGCTACAAATCAGCCACTCTGACGAGCTGTTTTCCAAAGTTTCTTCCCTGAAGTACATCCAGCAAAGCCTCGGGAGTCTTTTCGATACCATCAGTAATGGTTTCCCGATACTTAATCTTGCCTTCTTGTAGCCACATAGTTACATCTTGTTCAAATTGTTCGGCCCATTCCAGTCCATCAAGAAACGTCAATCCGCGGATCGTTAGACGCTTGACCACCACGAGACCAAGATTACACACGCCTTGAGGTTGTTCGAGGCTATCTTGTGAAATTGAACCACATGCCAAGATCCTGGAGTTTTGGGGAGGGGTGAGTGCTGTAGGTCGTTACATCTATTTTTTTTTAATCTCGGTTACCTGCCATGTACGTTGGCATGTCTGATAACAGTCTCCAACGTCTTGCCGCCGACATTGTCAAAATATATATCAATGCCATCCGGGCATGTTTCTTTGAGTGCGGTGTCGAGGTCTCGAGTTTTGTAGTTGAAGGCTGCATCAAACTTGAGTTCTTTGAGGTATTCAACCTTATTATCTGTGCCTGCAGAGCCTACTACACGTAAACCGAGGGTCTTTGCCATTTGGCCAACCAGTTGGCCAACTGCGCCCGAGGCAGCAGAGATATACAAAGTTTCCCCATGCTTGAATTCGGCGTACTTCTTTAAACTATTATAAATGCAGAAAAAACACATGAGTAAGAAAATAATTAAGGTTGGTTTTGTAGATACTACTGCATTTACCCAACATAAGCCGTCAGACCTGGCATTCCGAGCACCCCAAGATAATTGCTTAGTGGTAGTCCGCTGGTCTTTGGTTGATTGCGTACCATATAGTTGTCTTGCTTTGTGGCCGGCACCAGGACGTATTCCTCCATAGATCCAGTACCAAACTTGCCATATACAAGATCGCCTTGTCTAAAGTTCGGGTTGTTCGAACGAATACAGATACCCATTGTATTGCCTCTTAGAGGTTGACCGAGTGTCATGCAGAATGGCTGATCCTCAGTAGTCGCATGATCCATCCAGCCACGCATGTAAGGATCCACAGAAAGCATCAATTGCTTGATGATAAATTCACCATCCGCGAGTGATTTGTGCAGATCAATTGTCGAATTCCGAACAAGAATATGTTTGCCTGCAACAGGATATCCCGTTGGTTTCTCTGCAAAGATGACTTGTTTATTCTGGGTGACCATAGTGTTCGCGAAAAGAGAAGAATAAAAAACAACTGAGTGTATCAAAAGGACTTCTAAAAAACTGTTATTCGCGGTGGCATTCCTATATGAGATTGGTTGTCTTCACAAATAATATGATTGATGCCACCGCCTTAGAGCAACTTTATTCTATGAGTGTTCCCATAGAGCTCACAAGGACAGACACCATTACTATGAAAAGAAATTGTCATAGAAAAACTATTTGATCCCACATTCTTGCATTCCCATATCTCTGTATACACCTACCTTTTAACTAATGCAAGTAGTTCCCTGGGATACATGCCGTGCAGCGTTTTGACTTGCCTTTTGGACGAACATAGACTCTTGAGGTTGTACGGTATGGTATCAGGTACCCGCCGCGATCAATCCCGGGAAGTGCTTGCGGAGTAGCATTCCGTTTCGCCATAAAAAAGTTTTCGACAGTTGCCTTTTTCTTGCAACCTTCTTCTTGCACGATCGCTCTCCATCTGATGGCAGACTTTGACAACTCATCCCGACCTTGCAATATCGGCTTACTATCGTACGATCACTTTGACAATGTCGAAGAATTTGTTCAGGAAGCCACCAATTCCGGCCATGACTTCGTCGCGATGCCAATCGTCCATCCTAAGTATAATCGCGTTCTCAAGTGCAAAAGCGGCGATCCCTGGCGCGATGCTCCCGTATACAGTCGAGACGACCTAACTCTTCGCAAAGCCCGTATGTACAACATAATCTCCCGCATACGCCCTCTGTCGCTAATACGTTGTATGCTTCGTTTGTATAGAGTGGTCGGACGCGGTCGCCGGTATCCTCTCAGACTGGTACGAGCTTGAGTCACCTGATCCGGACGTGCGCCTCAACTCGGAGCTGGTTAGTGAAAGGAAGATCTAGGTTCAGTGTATATTGGCGAGTGTCTCGTTTTTGCTGACCGTAATTTTACAGGCTTTAAAGCAAGAGGTTGCGTTCGCATCTCATCTCGGTCTCTTTTCCGTGATCACTGCACGACTCGATCCAACGAAAAGCATAGCCAATTTCGCACGAGTATTGAACCAGATAGCGACTGGCCTTACATTTACACAGGTATTCTGAGCTGCACTATACAGGATTGGATATATGGAGTGTTGCTAATAATCAAATTAGATGTGGGTTCGTGTATTGATCGATGACAAACACTGTGGATGGAAACAGTGGAGCCAGCTTCGTAGTCTTGTCGAATTGAATCCAAAAATCAATCTGAGTAAGCCCTAAACCAAGAGTAAAATATAATCTCTGAAGCTTTCTGTATATTAGTCCTCGAGTTGCCTGCTGTTTTGCCCAAGGATGAGAAGATCCTAGACGTCTGGCTCGCCGAACCTGTCAAAGCTGTCATCGTCGCGAGTGAGATTTTTATCAGCAACCCGAAAGGATATCCGGTCTTGAGCAAACGTCACCAGGCGTTCGTCAAAAAGCTCATGCACCGTGTAAATAGGAAAATGATGTATGTGTAACGGTGTATAGATTACTAATCATGATCGTATACAATAATAGATGCAACCTCAATTCATTGTGACGGTGCCAACGGTGCAGATCCATCCCTCTGCAACGCCATCCTCTTACCAAGAGTATCTTCACTATCTCAATCGCAACTTACCTGAGCTGAACGATGTCGAGCGCTTTGCAGCAGGCTATCAAGACTATCTACAAGCGCCTTTGCAGCCACTTATGGATAACCTCGAGAATGCTACCTATGAAACATTTGAAAAAGATCCCATCAAATATCAAGAGTATGAAAAGGTAAGGAATGATTTACTGTGAACGTGGGGATTCTTTTGACTTTTAGCATCATGTGGAATAGGCTGTATATCATGCTCTCTTGGATCGCGTTGAGCATGGGTCGGATTACGTCTCGTACGTTTATTTAGCCAGCGTGATAGCTGTTATTTGCGACTGACGATGTAGGTTTAATATAGGACGATTATGGTAGTGGGTGCTGGTCGCGGCCCGTTGGTCAATTGTTGTTTGCGTGCTGCAGAGAAAGCCGAACGGAAAGTGCATTTATATGCTGTAGAGAAGAATCCAAATGCGTTTGTCACGTAAGTCGCTTGCTATTACTCACAAAAGACAAGATGAACGAATGCCAAATGTATAGGTTGCAGAACGCTAAGGCTGAGTTGTGGCATGACAAAGTGACCCTGGTGTTTGCAGATATGCGAAAATGGAAGCCAGATACAAAGGTAAGGATGCTGAAAGAAACATGGGATAAGCTAGTTGACTGACGGTATATGGCCTTATATACCAGTGCGATATCCTTGTGAGTGAGTTGTTAGGTTCATTTGGAGACAATGAGTTATCGCCGGAGTGCTTAGACGGCGCGCAGAAATTTCTGAAAGGTAAGCTTTCCATTTTACTCGATGATTCATCAAGCTCTCCGGTTGATTCCTATGGTGATAGATGACGGTATTTCTATTCCTTGCTCCTACACGGCCTACATTGCTCCATTGGCTTCATCAAAGCTGTACAACGAGGTGGCCTCTTACAAAGATCTCGTTCATTTTGAAACCCCCTATGTCGTCATGTTCCAGCAAGCGTGCGAACTTGCACCTTCAAAGGCAGTGTGGACGTTTGAACATCCAAACCCAGCTATTCCTAAGGGTGAGAATCCGACGAGCAATCTCCATAATGTCCGCTACAGTCGAATTCAATTTGAGATGGAAAGCGAGGATATGGTAATGCACGGCTTGGCTGGCTATTTTGAAGCCGTCTTATACAAGAACGTTATGATCTCGATCCATCCCGATACCCATTCTCCGAATATGTTCAGCTGGTTTCCCATTTTCTTTCCCATCCGGATGCCTATTCATGTGCCCAAGGGTGCAACCATCACTGCCGACTTTTGGCGAGCCTCTGATGCAAAGAAGGTGTGGTATGAATGGAGCGTCTCTGTCGAGGAGGCAGGGGGGAACCAGACATCAATTTTGCCGATCCATAACGTGGGTGGTCGATCGTACTGGGTCGGCCTGTAAGAAACAAAGGCAGAGATAATGTCAACAAGGCAGTATATCTTTTTGTAACTGTACATACAACATTTTCAAAATTGCAAATCACAAAAATAGAAGTCGCGTTTGCCCAGAAATCTTTACGCGTGATGAAAAAGCAAATGTCCCATGCATCGAGTCTCGAGGATATCGATGGGCCTATCTTCCATCCTATTTGCCTGAACTGTGAAGAGTAAAGTAAACGTAATAGGTTCTTAGAAACCAAGACACTGATGGCCCGTTCTGTGAAGCATTGAATAGCTTGAAATTTAGCGATTTCGAAGGAGTCGTCTCTCATTCTTACAGGTGTCTAGTTGACTGCCGTAATGGTGTAAAACTATGGTCTGACTTGTGATATTCTACGGTTGAGATATCATTATTATCTCTATGTATGACCATGGGACTTTAAGCTGGGCTCTGGATATAATCATTTTGAACTAAAGAAGATAAAGGACCTTTGTAATCTTAGTGCTAGATCTCGTTTATCGTCTGGCACAATCTGATAGATTGGATTACCCTTGCTGCAGTGCTTTATTCTGATTATCATGTCATCTGTGTGACACAACCACTTTTACTCACGAAAAATCAAAGGGCCCGGTTGAACTTGTCTGCAACAAAGCTGTGGTGCTGATTGTTGATAACAAGAAGCACCGTGAGGTTGTTTCAGTCATGTCAATTATCCACCTTGATTTCCTATAAATACTGGACAGTCGAGAATGCGCTTCTTGATCCTCTCTTCCATGTTCTCATCCGGTATGATCACTATGATACTAAAATGTTTATTACAATATGACATCCACTCTCCTTTGCTGATTGACCAATCGTCCCCTACATTGATGAGCCATGGAAGAGAGGAACCATGGGACAACCTCCCATTCCGTCTTTCTGCTGCTGCCTCTGGCCCCGTTCCGTTCCTTTTTCCTCTCGCTGCAGGTCCCTCCCCCTTCTTCTCTAGTTTTCTATCATGGCTATCGCCAGGACATCCTTACTACTCTTCGGAGGTGAGTTGAAATGTATGGGTATCGATACGGAATCTTTTTATCTATTGATCCGAAATTTATTTTGGAATATAAAATATGGTAGTATGTTTACTGTCTGATTCTTTTTTTTTACTTGAATAAAGAACGGTTACTTTGTCTCATCCGTCAACGTAGGCAACATAGACATAGTGACAACATAAGAGTTATCACCATATAGAAACTGTTAAGTAGCAACATATGACTTCGCTAAGCTTTTTGTGAGTTCGTATGTGGATATTACACAGGGTTACTGCAAATAGTACACGCATGGCCCGGCCCTTTTACTTCAAATTTGCATGGCACTGTGCCACCCTTACTATGATACTTGTCTCCTTCCTTTTTTTTCATATTGTTGACTTCTTGAAAATGGCAATGTGTTGGCCATGACATATGGGCAGAGGGCCTACTTTCTACCGCGGGCCTTTGAGACCCCTTAGGATGATGTACAACAGTCATTATAAAATTGATTGGCTTGGTTTCACGAGGATGCGTCAAAGGGAAACATAGAATGCGATCGGCATCGGATAATAGATGACCCCAAACCGGCGAAAGGGAAAAAAATAAATCTAGCTCACGGGCCGTGGGATTGCCGACAAGGTCCGCAATCCGAGACAAAGCAACCGACTGCTTTGCTTTGGCATGGGTGCCCTTGACGGTGTGGTTCGAAAGAAAGGAATGAACTACTTTTTTTAAGAAAAAAGAAGCAAGGAAGGGTATCCGTAGCCGATGTCCATCTAAAGAAAGAGGAAAAAGGAAAGGAACCAAGAGACCATGTGTAATGTCAAATAATAATATTAGCACAGAAATTGAGTTTTGCATCGAAAACGAGCGCCTTGGAGATATTTTTTATTTATTTATTTTTCACTGGCCCTTCCTTTTTCATTCTGTCTCTTTAAAGAGTGATTCTCCTTTCTCCTTCTAGCCCTAAATACCCTTTTTATGTTACATTCGCTTCTTTAACCTTAATAACAATAATAACCAGCATATCGTACGTCCTTAATTCTCCCTTTTCCTGCTCATATAAACAACGGGTACGAGTGACAAGGACGACAAACCATACCTGAAGACCCCCCCGTCTCCCGCGCGCTGACAATCTTATCCGTTAATGTAGCATTGTCTCCCAAGGAGTTGTTCAACAGAATGGTCAGTAAACGTTTACATTTTAAACGTACCATTCGTAGAAACAATGAGCGAAGCCAAGAAGGCGAGCTGCAGAGAACCGAGTCTACGTCCTCGTACATGCAACGACGACGACGGATTTATATGAACATGAAGCTGCCTTCTTCCGAATATGACGATAATGGCAATCGCATCGATGCACATTATGTCACCAATCGCATTCGTACCGCCAAATACACCATACTCAACTTTATCCCCAAAAACCTCTTTGAGCAGTTCCGTAATGTGGCAAATCTCTACTTCTTGCTCCTTGTCGTCCTACAGTGCATTCCCATATTTGGCGTCGTCGAACCCGCCGTCTCTGCGCTCCCACTTATGGCCATTATCCTCATTACTGCTATTAAGGATGGAATAGAAGATCATAGACGCAGTCAGAGCGATAATAGAGTTAACAACGCTAAAACCCTCAAACTCGCGAATTGGAAAAACGTCAACGTTGAAGACACAGCCGACAGCAGATGGCACGGTCTCCACATTATCCTCGGTTTCTTCTGCACCCTTGCGGGGTTGGAGAACAAATACGCACACACATATCGTTTGTCGATTACTCGCAAAAAGCCTGCCAAGGAGCCTCCAGCCTTAAGACGGTCAGCATCCATCTCGCGACGTTCGCTTACTGCGGAATCCACCTCAACCGAACATGGGCCGAACCACAGCATTTACCCGGTCAGCAGTTTGCACTCGCACCCGAACCCGAACCGTTCGCACTCCGGGTCCAGGGGGTTGCTGAACACAGTCCGCCAGCGCTCGGATACCTTCCGCTCGGAGCTGAGCCAGATTTTCAAACCGCCCAACATCAAGCGCCAGACCTACCGACCTGGCTCTATTCCTCATTCCGTCCTCTATCGCACCGTTACTAGTGAGACTGGCGCAGACGGCAGGACCATGCGCCGAATGTCGACGGTTCATCCAGGCGATGTGCGGTGCGCGGACCTGGAGCCCGGTGAGCCACCAGCACCGAAATGTAACGTGTTTTGGCAGGAGGTGCGGTGGCAGGACTTATCAGCTGGCGACTATGTTATGCTGCGTAACGATGAGGACGTACCAGCGGATATTATCATCCTTTCGACGTCAGAAACTGATAATATGTGTTTCATCGAGACCCAGAGCTTGGACGGCGAAACGAACTTGAAGACCCGACAAGGGTTGGATGCTACAGCGGGTATCCGTACCGTGCATGACTGTGAGCGTGCACGCTTCTACATCGAGAGTGAACCGCCGCATGCCAACTTGTATCAGTACAATGCAGCTCTCAGATGGGATATTGTCCAGCCAGAGGACAATGAAACCACTGTCTCGCATCAAAAGACCGAAGCAGTTACATACAATAATATTCTTCTTCGGGGATCGGTTTTGCGCAATACTCAATGGGTTATTGGTGTGGTTGTCTTCACAGGCGCAGAGACGAAAATTATGCTCAATTCAGGCCGCACACCGTCGAAGCGCTCCAAGATTCAGAAAGAGACGAACCCCCACGTAAGAGAGAGCCATTTATGAACCGTTTACTAATACTAATGGCTGCCCATCTCCTGCTGGTTCTTAATAGGTCATTGCCAATTTTGTGATTCTGGCCATTATGTCCATTATTTCCTGCGTTCTGGATAGCGTTTATTTCACGTCATCGGGTTCTATGCCGTATTTTGATTACAATATACGAGGAGATAACGCACACTATGATGGTTTCCTGACGTTTTGGTAAGTGTTCGACGAATGTTTTTTTTGGGATCCATATACGTTAACATTAGCAATATCCAGGGTATCCCTGATTTTGTACCAAAACATCGTTCCGATCTCGCTGTACATTTCGGTGGAAATTGTGAAAACAGTTGCAGTATGTATACGCGGTTGAACCTTATTCTCGAGAATTGAAAGATCTAAATCCGCCTTTTCTTGTTTGGCAGGCATACTTCATTTATTGCGATATCGAGATGTATCATGAACCAACCGATACCCCTTGCATTGCGAAAACGTGGAATATTTCCGATGATCTGGGCCAGATCGAGTATATCTTTTCTGACAAGACAGGTACATTGACCCAGAATGTCATGGAGTTTCGTAAATGTACGATCAACGGTGTATCCTACGGTGTGGGAACAACAGAGGCATCCCTTGCGCGTGACAAGCTTGAAAACATCAATCAGACCGATGAGAAGATGGCTGCCGATGATTCTGATTTTAATGAGGCACATAGGGCTGCGGTAATGAAAGACATGTATGAGCAGCAGCAAGCTATGTTTGAGAACAAGCATGTGGGACCCAAACCGACCTTTGCAGATCTCAAATTCTTCGGTGATCTGAAAGCGGACAACGAGCACTCGAATGCCATGATTCACTTCATGTCTGCCCTCGCCCTATGCCACACTGTGATTGCTGAGTGCACAGACGATAATAACCCAGAGTTCATAAACTATCGCGCCACTTCTCCTGATGAAGCTGCGCTCGTTGGGACTGCACGCGACCTTGGCTTTACTTATATTGGAAGAGACGCAAATATCTTGACCGTCGAGATCATGGGCGAGATTAAGACGTTTGAGCTCCTCGAAACTCTTGAATTCAGTTCATCCCGCAAACGCATGAGTGTCATCCTCAAGCCACAGGACAGTGATCGTATCCTATTGCTCTGCAAGGGTGCTGACTCGGTTATCCTTGAACGACTCACTACTGATTTTGGCTATCAGGTCGAACTGGAGAAGAGCCAAAAACAGTTACAGGAGACCACCATCGAACATCTCGAAGCATATGCGACTGAAGGTAAAAAATGCGGTGTGGCGGGTACTTTGCCTTTTTGACCGATTGTGCTGATGGAGATAATGCAGGACTTCGTACGCTATGCTTGGCCTACCGCTTCATTTCACCTGAGGAGTACAAGGTCTGGCACAAAAATTATCAGGAGGCCTGCGCCTGCATATACAACCGTGAGGAAAAAATCGATGAGGTGTGCGAGGAAATCGAAAACAACATGCTCTTGATGGGTGGTACGGCTATTGAGGACAGGCTTCAAGATGGCGTACCCGAGACGATTGCTGAGCTTTCCCAGTCCGGCATTCGCCTGTGGGTATTGACGGGCGATAAGACTGAAACGGCAATCAACATTGGTTTCTCTTGCAATCTCATTACAAATGATATGAAGATGATTATCCTCAAGGCTGATACGCGCGAGGACACGAAGGTGCAGCTCGAGCAAGCGGTGGCGACTGCATATGATCCCAAAGCCACGAAGAAGCTTGCACTCGTCATTGACGGTACTACGCTAAAGTATGCACTGGAACCGACTTTGCAGACTCTTTTGCTTCGTGTGGGTATGAAATGCAACAGTGTCGTATGCTGCCGCGTGAGTCCAAAGCAAAAGGCACAGGTCGTTGCGATGGTGAAGAAAGGTTTGAAGGTGATGACTCTTGCCATTGGTGATGGTGCGAACGATGTATCTATGATCCAAGAAGCCAATGTTGGCATTGGTATTTCTGGTGTCGAAGGCAGACAGGCGGTGATGGCATCGGACTATGCCATTGCCCAATTTCGGTTCTTGCGCAAGTTACTTCTGGTGCACGGGCGATGGTCTTATTTGCGAATAGCCGAGATGGTCATGGGGTTCTTCTACAAGAATATTGTATGGACGCTAATTCTGTTTTGGTTCCAGATCTTCTGTCAGTAAGTATCAGTTTGATGGTATGACTTTATGATGGTAACTTGTGTTCAACAGGTTTACGGGCTCCATGATTTTTGATTACTCTCTGGTGACACTGTATAACTTGATTTTCACGTCTTTGCCCATCATCTTTCTCGGAATTTGGGACCAGGACCTGCCTTCACACATTTCGCTTTGCTACCCTGAGCTTTACCGCATGGGTCTCCGGAATGATAAATTCAAGGTGTGGCGCTTTTGGGCTACTACGTTTGACTCGATCTTCCAATCCGCAGTGTGCTTCTTCTTCCCGTATATGCTCCTTGTTGCAGGTGCACCTGACAGTGCAGGTTATATATCCAATGGCGTATACGAGACCGGTACCATTATGTCCAGTATTGCGGTGATCGTCGCAAATCTGTTTGTTGGTCTGTCTCTCTACAGCTTCACATGGATTCAGATTGGCATTATCTCGCTATCGATTCTCGTGTACTATGCCTTTGTCGGAATCTATGCACAGTTCAACACATTCATCTTTGCTGGCCAAGACCGACTTTTCGCTGTCGGCTACTACTGGCTCATTTTGATTCTGACAGTATTCGGCAGCTTCTTCCCGCGTGCGGTGGCGTTGTACTATATCCACATCTATCATCCGTATGATAATGACATTGTTCGCGAAATTGAACTTGTCCAGAAGGATGGTAGATACGAGAGGAAGAGAAGGGAGTCTAATTCCCAGACAGAGCACGGCGCTGATTGAACCATCAAAACACGAATGCCCTTCATGGAGTCGGTGTCCTTAACCTTATGACATGTCCCTTTGCCGCGTTTATATATCCTCTTCTCTTACTTTTTGATGTATTTTTCCTTCGAACAATGTAACAGTAGTCTTGAAAAAAAAAGCCCTCTTCTGTCATTCGTTCTAGCACTTAAAGTATTATTACATAGTCACTCCACTTGTATTAACATTTTCCCTTCCCTGATTTTATGTAAAGCATAATGTTTTCTAATACTACACTTTTTTTTCTACATGTTTGGTTGGCAAGTTGTTCATGAGTATCAGGTTTCAATGCCCATGGAGTTACTCTGTAAAGATCTGCCTGTGTTCTTGTCACAGCTGTGCTACTGTAGATAGGATTTGCGATGCTCCATGAGAAAAGGTGGAATGGCGAGAAAGGGGAAATGTGCTCATAAACTACAAAGACAACAAGGGGGGGTGGGGCAGGGAAAAGTTGCATACCCGAAACAAATGGCTGCAGTAGCAGGATGATGACAATTGAACTCCGCCAGGATTTGCTTAAAAAACATTATCCACAATGAAACAGGTGAGTAAAAGAATCCTACCGTCCGAACGAATACATAGTGTGGCGAGATAGCAGCTGATATGGCCTCGGAGATACATATACCTACTGTCGCGTTGAGGCCCGGAGAGAGGAAACGGCCAACGCTATCTCGGTGTCATAAAAAAAAGCTGCATTGCCTGCCTCTCTCTCTCTCTCTCTCTCTCTCTCTCTCTCTCTCTCTCTCTCTCTCTCTCTCTCCTATATAGCCGGCAGTAAAGAAGGGCCCAAGAAATAGTTTCTGAGCTCGGTTCAGATCAATAATTCATGCGCTGATATTGTCATGGTTGCTTCAACCCATTCTCCCCTTCCCCCGGCTTTTACTGCTGAAAAGCATTAATACTGTAGTTTCAGCAACTGTAGCAGCTGATAACTATGGAGAGATATCCAGGTAGTTTTTGTTTTTTCTTTTAGGAAAAGCTTAAAACCATTCACGTATGCAGAGAAACTCTTCTCACTTTTTCTAAAACAGTTCAAAAGAGGCTCTGGTGGAGCTTTTACATAGATGTATGTATGTATGTATGTGCGCGCGTACGCGCGCTCGTATGTGTATAGGTTGTGTACAGAATTACGATTTGCCAAAACCAAATATTTTGGAGAATAGACCCGATGATCTATCATCTACACGGAGGCTTAAGCTGTCTGGGTATTGCACATAATTTGCCGCCAAGTCAAAGTAAAATGGTTTGCAAACCACAGGCTCAAAACGCGGAGGAAATGCCACCAAATTGGGTACATTGGATCCCGGGGCAGTCAAGGACGCAGGATAGGTGTCAAGATGATCAATGAGATATGCCTGCATTATATAACATAAAATGTCAGTATACTGTTTTTTGATCTTCCCTCCTTCTAGACATAAGGTAGAAAAGCTTACTTCGCCAGTAGCATCTAGCTGTAATTGCTCCATCTTGGAAGAAAGATCATTCTCCTCTGCGCCATGGGCCAAGTGCCACGCAGCCTGCATTTTCCATGAGCCATTTAGAACGCTCTGCTCTAAGCTATTGAAATCGTCTGCGGAAACAGTAAGGAGCGCATCCTCTGAGAATCCTGAAATCTGCTGAAATTGTTGTTTGGCTTGGACAATGTAGCTTTGAGCGCGCTGATAGAGCGCCAGGGCCTCGGCATTGCGGTTAAGGTCGGCGTACACTTGGGCGACATACAGGCATCTGCAAAAACCGTATGAATGAGCACTTTTAATTCTGTCAGGACTACACGTATCATGTTACCTATAGCCACGGTGATAGTGCTCCAGCACATCTAATTCGGCTTCATACGCAGCTTCAATTTCAACTGGAATTAGAAGTTCCCGCAAGGATGCGATCATCTAAAACGGACGTCCCGCAAGAATCCCCCCGCACTTGATTACCACAAAAGAAGGAGATCTACCATATTTTGTAACTTCTTCCTACCTGCAAGGATTCGTCATACAGTCGGACAGACTCCTGAGGCGTTGTCTTCGTCTGGGAAATGGTTTCCATATTGCGTTTAAATGACTGCGCGTTCAGATGATAAGAGATGAACGCATGGATACCGTTAAGGTCTTCGGTAGATTTCGCAGACTTCGACGACGTAACCTTTGTGGTAGCTTCCTTGTTTTCTTTCAATGCCTTTTTCACCATTTTTTCGGCCTCTGTCCATGCTGCGACAGCTTCTGCTGCCGTGCTCTGCCGTTTCGCGTTGTCAATTGCCTGTGATAGGGCATTGTTCTTGACCTCGAATGACATGCCGCGCCATACTAGTTTTTTGCGCTCCTTGTTCTTCTGCTGTGCGATCTGTGCTAGCTCCTTCTCGAGTGTCTCGATTCCGGGCGTCTTTTTTTTAAGGTTATCGACGAGCTGAGGGATGTTGCTGGTGTCAAGTTGCAGTCGATAGGCGCATAAACGGATATGAGGATCGATTTCGTCAATAGCAGAGTAGCTTAGGGTTTCCTGCTGCTGGTCATCTGTAGACGATGCGAACCATTCATAGATCACTCTGAAGTAGAAGAAATAGATTAACTGGTTGGTGGTTCATGCATAAAGAATTGGACGTGCTTACCGAGAAATGACAAATGCATTCAGTGCAGCTTGCCACTCTTGCTGCTCAGCCAAGAGATATCCCTTCATGGTCGCCCCATACGCCTAATAGCCCAGCTTTGGTCACTTGTCCTTACATATTCTACTCACTGCGTCCTTACCTTGACATCCATCGCGGCACGACGCTCAACCGACTGTTTTTCGCAGAGCTGATAGAGCGTTTCGGCCTGTTGACTGGCTCTCTTCAGTCGTTTGCGAAGGTGATGACGCTTACGCCCATCCATACTCGACGCCAATTCCTGCTTCAACTCCATTGCATAAGCCCACGCCCGCTCAACTTCATAAATGTACAGATGGAGGTAGCGGGCATCTGAGAATGTGGCCGGTAGCTCTTTAGTCTGATTGGTGGCCTTGTTATTCGGTTTAGCCAGCTTCAAGATTTGTCGAAGTCGTCGAACTCGATGAGCACAATGCTCGCTGTAAGAAAAAAGACAAAAATATATTTGTTGTCAGTAAATCAGAGAAAAAGATGATGCTTGATCTGCAAGACGACAAGTACCGATATCGCTGATAGTCCTGATGACGGAGACCATAAGTCATGCGCGAGTCGTTCACGAGTGCCAGGACTACATATTGTGTTCATATTTATATTTTACGAAATGGAGTTTCCCGGTTTAGCCTGAGATCAGTAACGCGACATGAGACAAGCACAGACTTGCCTTCCAGCTTGATCGGTGCAACATCAGCTGCTTGCGTGTCCACATCCATGGCATCCATGGCAATGGTATATCCTTTTCAAGGGCGGGTGGAGTTTACGAAAGAGTGTGAGAGAGACTCTCGCGGGTCTGAGGATCGAGGTGACGATTTGTTAGGCCAATGAAAACAAGCTATTGCTATTTCTGGACTTGAAAAAACTGACAGTAGGGCGTCGAAAGAATAGAGGGATGTGTACCCTTAAAATGACCATTGTAATGCTCCTGTTTGTATTGCAATCTCCAAATCCTGGTTATGACGCCTAAAGAATGGTCCAAGTTCACTTTGCGTGTCGGATATCTAGACTGGATCACGAGAGCGACGATGACCTGGAACAGCGTAACCCATGGCTATATACCACACAGAAATCCGCCGTTTAAAGCTAGGGTATACAAGGACTTCCATTGCTGTGTAATGAAACATCCTGTAGATTTTACCATGACTTTGTGGGTTTGCAATCGTGCCGCCCCTGCTCACGTTTCTTGCGTTGTGTAAAAGCAGGAAATGGGGGAGAGCGCTAGCGCATGCTGGACACAGAGCATTGGTTTGTATCCTAATTAAATCTCCGCAGGGAAGAGAACCATTTACGAGAATTGAGGTTCTCTTTCTTTTCCTCTTATTCCTTTCCCTTTGGGTTTGAATCGCACTTACATTCTTTACTCCAATCAATCAACCCTCCGTTGATATACGCCAATGGGCACGACGAAAAGTCGTAAATCTAGGCGCAATAATTCGAGACCAGCTGCTTTTACGTTTTTATCCAACATTTCACTGGGAACCGAAACAGCCGATCCTCAACATACGCAGCAACAGCAACAGCAACAACAATTTACTAATACTGCACTTGCAAGCCCCGTCTCTATTAACTCTCAGCATGCCAGTCTTGAATCGCTACATAACTATCCTATTCTTTCTGAGGGTGATTATTCTTGTTTTGGGCTATAGAGTGATGAAGCCAAGAGAGGAATGAGGAAGACGGCATTGGGTTTAAAAGGTGGACTCTGTTTCCATTATTGCCTTACCATTTAAATGATAGCCACCGGTACAGGATCTTTGTTATCGACGGACAGCAATGCGTCGGCTGACCAGCATGATGTCCCAGGATCGACCGCTGCCTTGTCAATCCCAAGCACCTCTGCGGTGCCACCTGTGGCAACCGCGCCATCCGTTATGACAGCGGGTTCACTCTTAACACAGCAATTAAAAGATCAACAGCAACAGCAGCGTTCAGTTCAACGCCGCCGATGGTCTGTGGACGAGGACGAGAGCGTCCAACACCACAAATTGACTCGCGAGGACAGTGAGCGTCCAATCGCATCAGAAAAAATAAAGAAGAAGTCGCACAATATCGACAAGGAGGTATGGAACTACGAGTCCACGTACAATCCCATTTCAACTACTAAGCGTCTTGGAAAATGACCATAGAACTACCAAAGCGGCCTTTTGTCTGTTATGCGCTATTATACAGAGAAAATCCGCTTCTCTTCAGCCAAGCGAAAAGGTGGTGACCAGCCAATCAACAGAGGCTACTTGTAAGAAATACTTCTGGGGAAAAAGTGTAAATGCTGATATAACCATGAGTAGACAACAACAATTGGCAAACCATGATAGCAGCAAACGCCGACCTGCCTTGTCCTATGCCCATTTCTTGGTCTCGTCTCATTCGCTAGAGTAAGTCTTTGGTAGATCCAATGCGTAGACGTTCTCGTGAATTAAATAGTTCGTATATCTGAAAGAGATACTTCGATTTATGTCGGCGATTACGATCCATACTTCCTTGATAACGATTCCTATAACCGATTTGGTATTCTCTCAAGTTCTCAGGTGATCATAACTTCGATCCATGATCTGATGCTTCACAGACTAAACATAAATTATCAACAGGGAACTGTTCCACCAGCAGGAGGCAATATGCGCCCTTCAGATCTGAAGCGGGAACTTAATGAACAGTTCCGCATGAACCATCCAGAAATCCAACCCGAGATCACGTTGAGTAAGATACGGGCTATCAAAGCCCATTTAGTTGAGATCGGCAAAGTGGTTGATTTGGAAGTGTCGAGCGTGGCACATGCATTTGTCTATTTTGAGAAGCTAGTGCTCAAGGTCAGTCAATATATATATCGAGAGAGAAAAGAAGAAGAAGAAGAAGAAGATCTAACGATATAATAACTGCTGATATACACGGTGGATGTAGGATGTTGTGACCAAAAAAAACCGTAAATTGATTGCAGGTTAGAAGAGAGTGGTGATACGCCCCTCAATTGCATCTCACATAACCATATATTGTTATTAGCATGCTGTTTATTCTTGGCAACGAAAATGAACGAAGCCAAAGGCACTTGGTTTGAACCGCTTTATCAGGTCAGTGCTTGATCAAGAAAAGATTACCTGGTATCGAATTTCCACTGAGATGGAATCTTGTTTAGGCAATCGATGACGAACTGGACGTGGATCCTAAAGAGATTCGTGAACATGAATTTGCCGTCTTTGCCGATCTTGAGTTTAACCTCTGCATACCAAGTTTGGAATATATGCCACATTTCGAACGAATATTTCATGTCCTTGGTATAAGACAAACAAACGCCTTCTTTGAACTAGCCTCGCTCAAAACCAATGTACAATGATAGATTATAAGAGTATGGAAGACTATCTCGGCAGCTCTTCGTTTTACAAGGTGGATCGTGACAATGAGTGATCACGCATCCCAAGTGCAGATCCATGAATGCATCTAGTAACTATGACCTCACTTTAATCTCGCATTGCTGCAACAATAAAACAGTGTTTTGGTTATTCATGCGGGTATATTTACTTGCATCTGCTTCGGTCACCAACATCCTATGTAAACTCCGAAACGGTGCTGTCTTATGTATAGCTCGGTTATGAAGGACCCACTTAACGGGGTATGAACAGTAGACGGTAATGCATGCTTGGTATCAGTTTGGTGGGTGGGTGGTGGCGCAGCAGTCGAATTCGGTACGAGTAAGACATGAGAACTGTGGAATGGCCGGAGAATGCAATGCTCCGAGCAAATCTTCTTCAAAGACGATGGACAGTACAGCTCGTGCAGCGTCGCATTCTATAGATTAAAAACACAGCGTGTTGTCCGCAAGACTAGAGTCCAGCAAAGCGTACGCTCCCGCACCAAAGGGAAAAAGTCGATGATAGCAATATTTGGAACCGAATGGGTGAAATCAGAGATGCTATGTAGTAGAATAATCACGTCGATATATAGGACCCTCACTTTCCCCATTAGCGGTTCTCAGAAGGTGATGCACACCGCTTTGTCCAGAGATCTTTAAGCGCGATGGCGACCACCGGCCAGGGCCTTCCCCTCTTTCGCCGGCTTCGTGCCCACCCTTGTGCCCTTGCCGTTGCCTCTGGTGGCGTGCATGCTTTGTCTCTGCGGTATGTCGCTGCTGCTGCTTCTCCGGGTGCACATCTCGTGAGCCGGGTTGGTACGTTAAAAGTGTAACGAAATCTTTATTACCTGTTGATACAACAATTTCGTGCAATATGAAGCGAAATCATGTTATCTTGTATACAGAATTTAAGAACGTAAACCCATTGTCATGACATTAGCTTCCCTCGCGGCACTGAACTCTCTCGTATGTACGTTGTAATAGCTGTGTTGGCAGGAGCCTATCCTACTATGCTTGCGCTCCTGATGGGGTTGTGCGCCTTCTATAGTGTACATTGTGAGTGGTGGAAGATGCGGGGTTTGCTCGACGTGCAAACGATGGTCTGGAGTGTCCTTGTTAGAGCCTCTGGCAATATTGCATGATCTGTCACACTGAGCCTTCGCAAAACCCGGTATAGTGCCCTCGCATGTCATTCCAAAGCCGCGAAAGAGAAATAATCCCATTATCGCAGTACATCACTTGCCCCCGTCAACATGGCCAAAAAAAGCATCAAGAAATGCCTGATGAAAAATACCTTACATAGATAACTTCGTAAAGTCGAAACGTACACCAGCTGCCGGCTCTGCTCGGGTATCTGGCAGACCGGAATAAATAACCTTCTTTCCTTCTACCCAGCATATCCTTTCATCGAGTCTTTTTTTTCACCCGCATATATATATATATATATATATTTTCAGAGAAAATCAGAACGACCGAAGAAAGGGGAGATGATTGGACATGGACGTATGGGATTAGGAGTGGTAGTGTAGAAAAAGGAAGAAAGAAGAGAGTAATAATAATAATGTAAAGAAAAAAGACACGGTTTGTTTGGAGTGCAGGAAGTCAAGATGCGCGTACGTAACTGTGGATGTTCATGTGTTATTTTCAAAGGGTAATAGTGGTAGCGTTGGTGCTCGTGCTAACAGAAGGCGTAGGGTAAACATTAGTTCGGACACTTCTTAGAGAAGCTGTGTCGTCTTCAGAAGAGCGAGGCGCGGTGGTCAGAGTGAGATCATCCATCTCTTCATCGTCTTCATCTAGAACAAGAGGGCCTATCCGGATGACGCTCGTTAGTTAGCAGATCCCATAAGATTCGCTTCTATCTGATCTTACCATCAATGTTCCGTTCCAACTCAACAATCGCATTGGGTGCACCGTCGATGTAGCTGACGCTGTTCCTGTTGCTTCGACCAAACTCTTCACGCAGTTTGAGTGTTGGTTTCCGTACAATACCCATCGTCGGCTGCTGTCGTTGTTCCTGCTGTGCTGGTGATGAAGCAGCGGTTGGATCGGGCGCCATGTCGGGTGCAACTACTACCTCGGGCACATCTTCGGTCCCTTGTTCTTCCTGCTTTACTTCCTGCTCTTCTTTTTCTTCTTCTTCGTCCTCGATCATACGCGGAGCTGCATCGCCGTCTTCCGTCGTCCAGAAAACGTACTCAAATTCACTCATGAACAGGTTGAAGATCATAGCCGGGATACCAAGGGTGGGAGAAAACACAATACTGACATTGCGCATCGTCATCTTGTTGATATCTGAATGTTGGACCACACGAATTAGGTGAGCCGTCAGTGCCCGCAAGAGTGTATAGTTTGCTAACGGTAGCTGCGACACCAATCGGCCAAGTTCGTTCACCCTGTCCTTGCGGTCAAGGAGATCGATGACATGTAAAAAGTCACCGCGGTGTTCGCGTGTCAAGACGCTTGTGGGCAATTCACGGAGCCACATCTTGAGGAGACCGGCGACCGCATGCACATCATATTCTTCTTTGGACTCCAGCAGATTGACATCGCCGTCCTTGTTAAACTTTTGGCGCAGGCTTTTCATCACAGTCGAGCTGCCGCTCAGGCGATACAGCCCTTCTTCCAGCACAGCATTCTTCGCGTCCAGATATTCGATACATCGATAAACAACTGACGGCAGCTCATAACCTTCTACAACTTGGGAGACGCGCACAGCTTCTTCGAGTGGCACACCAAATACTTGCTTTGGGCCATAGACATCAGGCTGATTCGGTTTTGCACCACCTCGCGAGCCCGCTAGCCGTTCCGTTGACTCATTCGTCGACCGCGATAGGAAGCCACGCAGACCCGTTGGTGCGATGCTTGCCCGGACGCTGGTGCTCGTGGACTGTGCTAAGTCAGTCGTCAGGGAGTTCGAAGGACGGGGCGCAGGGACAGAACTTGAGTTTGTCCCAGCAGGAGCAGCGGTGGCTATAGCATTACTCTCGCTGCCACTGCTGAACATCTTCTTGCCCCAGAAAGTCATTCGTTTGTTTTTTGCTTTCTTGTCCACGCCATCATCAAGGTAATCTTCGCCCGTTTTTCCGAAGGACGGTGAACAAGCCCGAGGAGGTGAAGGTTGGGCTGATATATCGTCTATGTTAGTGAGATTAACCATCGAACTGCGTCGCACGATGGCAGGGGGCGGCGTGTGCAGGTTGCGGCCATACGGTGGCAGGTGTTGATCTAGGCTTGAACGGGTTACGTCTGACAAATCTGGTCCTTGGAAAGAGGAGCTTGGTAGCGATGATGATAACATGGATGAGTCAGTGCTCTCGGTGGAGACAGATGGGGTTGGACCAACACCGCTGCTAATGGCAAGCCCCACAGCTTCGGGTTTCCTGACCGCAGGAACATCAGGCGGCGGTGTCACAGTAGACACTTTGATCTCGCCCTTAGATGTCTTCCGGGTTTTCTCTTTCTTGCGTTTATCCTTAACGGCTCCTGGCGGGGGTTCATCATCGAAGCGTATGTTCTGTATAATAGTTTCTACCCAGTCGTCTCTGTCTTCGTCAGACTCAGCGCATAATATATGGCGGGTGACGTGGGAGGAACCTTGGCGCTTTTGTTCCATGAGGAGGAAGGCATGGCGATAAATACTGTTATGCTCATCAGCGCTAGGTGTTACACCCGATGTCTGGCGACCAATCTGAGCATTGGTAAGCCGGATTGTGCCCAGATGATGTCCTCCTTTCTAAATAAGTACATTAAAAAGAAAGGAGAAGCCCAGAGTGAGATGATGTTGGAGTCAAGGAGTTTGGGAGGCTTGCATATTACCGTCTCGAAATAGTCAATTACATCGCCATTGAGGATAAAATATCGAGATTTCCATCCACCAAAGTTCTTTCCACGCTTGGTCAAGTACCCTTCCTTCTTTCCAAATGCCTGAAATGGATTGACGATGAGCTCATCAACTTCCACTGAATCATGGGACGAAAAAAAAAAACATACCTTGCCATGCATTTCGTTCTCCAGCATATTTGTACTCAAGAACTCGCATAATACAGACATGTCATCCCAAGGAAGGGAGAGCGTGTGAAGCAGATATTTTTCGAGAGCAGCCTATGTGTTTTACAGAATTATGGAAATAAGCCCTTCCTGCCCATACGAGTCTGCAGCCACGGTCGACATACCTTGCGCTGATCTACTTTATTCGGCGCATGGGTGCTGAACATAGCCTTGTCCGGTAATTTGCTGATTTTACCTGTAGCCACAGGGCTTGGCTGTGCCTTAAGCTAAACAGATACGGTAATACATCATCGATATGTCAACTTCACTTAGGCTCATATGCGTCCCTCCCATCAGGCTATACATCTTGCAAATGTTTTACCTTGGCATCAAGATCCAAAAAGTCCGAGTAAAGTTTTTCAACACGCCAGTACTCGTCGAATGCCTCATCCCTACGTTTGCCGATTGCAATAATAAACGAAATAACCTCCTTCCCTCGATCATTGGTCTTGATGTTGGAGCCTGTTACTCTGAAAGCAAGATCAGGGAGTGGGATGGATAGGCCCCCATGCTCCATCAGGAAACCGTCGTGTGGTGCTGGTGGGGCTGGTACAGGTGGCGGTGGCGAGTTTGAGTATTGCGGTTCCTGGATGGCTGGGACCGCAGGCGGTGGTGATGGTCTCGTTGCTCTTGCAGCAGCCGCAGCAGCAGCCGCAGCAGCAAAGGGGTGCTGCCGTTGCTGATCTGGTGAGGGTGGTTGAATATCGAAGCGTGGTGCGCGTGGAAGGGGCGGAGATGCGGCGCGCATGGTAGGATCGTGCTCAGGCACCGTTTGGGGAGGAGGCAGCATGCTCTCACGAGCTTTTGCCCGCCGCTGCTGCCTCGCTTTGTCATTCCCACTCGGCACAGGCGATGTAGGCGGAGAGACACAGCTGCTGCTGCTGCTGTTGCTGCTACTGTTGTCTTTTACCCACAAAGGACTTGGCGATTCGTCTGAAGCAGCACGGCGAAAGGGTGACCGTGGAGGAGGAACAGGACTTGAAGTTGGAGAGTTGACTGTGAGGTCGGTAGTCACAATGGCTGGCATTTCAGTTGTGGAAGGCGTTTGGACATTGCTATCATCATCAGCCTCTGCGATTTCCCGCAATATTTCAGGGGAAATAAGGATCGAGGCGGCTCGATGTTTCTGAGCTCGCATGCCAAATTCTTTTTCGAGCAATTGGTACTTGTCCATGATACCATCCCGCTCAATGGCAAGTCGAGTGTTGTCCTTTTGCAGATTCTGGATCATAGCCCGCTGCTTCTCAATTATCCGCCAGAGCTGATCGTTTTGGGACCGCAAGTATGCGATCTCATCACCATCGTGTGGAAGGGCCAGGGCGTTGTATTGCTGCTGCTGGTGAGACATTCGAAGACACGCTTTTTATGTGAAATGGCTTTTCTTTCTGAAAGAGTGGAAGGGGTGAAATGGAGGTAGTGGAATGAGGAAGAAAGAGGGCCAAGAGCCGCCGATATTTGGGAAAGAAAAACACAATAGGGTTGGAAAACGAGGGAAATAACGATCATCTCTTTACTCCACATCCACCGGGCGATATTTGTTTGACGGGCAGTGAAGTATGAACTTTGCCCGAAATGGCAAATGTTGCACAAAAAACCATAAAAATGATCGAGCTGTTTTTAGGGCGGTCGTCAGGAACGCTGCATCCTGGGTTTTTCTATGGAAAAACCCTTAGTAATAAGCCATTCATCTTTCGACAGCATGAACCTAGACGCAACCATCTCGTGATATGTATTTTTATGTGGTTCTCTCAGTAGTCCAAACATCACATACCAATAAAAAAGTAGCCAACGAAAATAACTGACAAGCTGATCTTTTAGCGTAATAACTTAATGTCGCACAGTGGGGAATTGCAAATACTAGCCAGCCCGACCGCCAGTCTGCTTGTCCTTAAAAAAAAGCATTGATTAATGCAAGCGATCTAAAAATGCTGATTTCCTTAACAATATTATCACTATTATTATCTTTATTGAAGAGAGCCTATCATTGCCCGCCCTTCGGATGGCTAAACTTGTGCTCTTCCTTTTCTTCTTCCCTATTCAATACTCCCGCACCTCCTGCCCTTCATCTTTCTCGTCTTGGCATCGTCACCAAGCCTTTATCGATTATCGCACACGTGGTCTTTGATACTAATATTTATGCTTTTTCTTTTGTGAATAATACTATGTTAGGTTCCTGTAAAACAGTGTATTTTGTAATGAGTGCAAGGAACATGGAAAGCATTTCAAGTTTTAACAAAAGGAGAAGAGAAGGCCCTAGGCAGGAAGGTTGCTGCACGTTGGGGGAGTGTGCGCGCGTGCTCTCACCCCGGCAGCATGCGTATGTTGTGATGTACGCAGCACTCATCCAATCTCTCCTACGCCGATGCTTACTCATTTTCTTTTTTTAAAGGTGGAGAAGGCATGCGCAGGATAGCTGAATACAGAATACATGCATAGACCTCCTTGATCTTATCCATTTTTTGCTCTGTGTTTCGTTGCTGTGTAAATACATGATCAATTTACCGAAGACCTATTTCCTATTGTTTATTTCTTGTTTTACTATGATCACAAAAACTAGACTGATAATAAGAAAGGAGGCACATCCTTAGGCTTACGATCTCCGCTTCGCGTATGCACATGAAATACACGTATCTAAGTTGGCTCGTAATCAAAACATGCATGCTGTGTAGCATTAGTAAGCGAAGATACCGCATGCTCTTGTACCTACAGTGGTTGCTGATGGACTACGCAATTTGCGCCTGAAACTCCGGTGTTTCGTCACTAAGCAGGGGAGGGAAATGGCAGTTGCTTCAAATGAACACGCTCGTCTTCATGGACAACAGTGTTAATTTCATTTAGGACCGCACTTACCCATGCACAGAATATGTATGCACAAGACTGTATTCGTCGGATTTCCACATAAGGTCACACTAATTGTTCATGCCAGATAATCTTTAGCGAATCTTAATGGGAGTAGCGGTAAAGTTCGAATTGCTCTCGTTGTGAATGTTATATAAATACGTCATTCTTGCCCATCAAGATGCAACCTAGAACAAGCTTAGATTTTAAAGAAGCTGCTGTGTACACATATATACACACGCACAGAACTTTATATAAGTGTTAAGACATAATAGCACCATGTATCTACATTTCCTATCGCGATAAAATTGATATTGACTTATTCTGAAGACGAGTCAAATATATGCTTCCGAATAGCGTGAGCTTCCGCTTTCATCTGTACCGTTCCTTTATTATTACTTGGAAACAGTTTTGTTAGATACCATCGCACAGGGCCTAGCATCATGGCGCAGTTGTGTAACGTCAAATAGCAGAGGAGAATAAAAATTCTACGGATACGCATAAATTCCCCGGATAAAGATTTAGTATTTTAAACACCACATCGTGCGAGTGCCTCTCTTTTTCTGTTCATCCATCATACACATCTATGGCTGCTTTAGACAAGGTATACGAGCTGTGAGTAAATCATACCCAACAATCGTGAATTATGGTCCTCTTTCGTGTCAGCCAAACTGACTTCGAAACCATGTATCGTTGCTTGCTACTAGCAATACTGGTGCAAAAATTCCTGCTATTGGTAAAGATAATACAGAACCGCGCAAGCATGTTCTCCTGTTGACTATTGTTGACTCGGATACTTTCAGGCCTGGGCACCTGGCAGGGCACCGGCGAAGAGGCGTACGCAGCTGTCAAGACAGCCATTGCTGCTGGCTATAGACACATTGACACTGCTTTTGGGGTACAGGGATTTTCCTTCCTATCCCGGTCTTGATCGATACTGATTATAAGGCGCATAGTATGGCAACGAGACAGAGGTTGGCAACGCCATCCGCGATTCTATGAAAGAGCTCGGCTTGAAGCGCGAGGATATCTTTGTTACTACCAAGCTATGGCCCACTTATTTCCGTCCTGAACGCGTAGCTGAGGGATTCAACGCCTCGTATGAACGATTGAATATTGGTTACATCGATTTGTTTTTGGCTCATTGGTATAAGCTGGGATGGTGGGGAGGACATGGAAATACAGAAAGTTACTGAGGCGGTATGGATAGGCCTATTGCCTTAAGCCCGGAGCAGGGCGTAGCCATTCCGCGCCGTCCTGATGGAACGCGTGAACTTGACAATGTCGACCCGTGCGACACATGGGCGGCCATGGAGAAGCTTTTGGATACCGGCAAGGTCAAAGCCATTGGAGTCTCTAACTATTCGATCCCTTTTCTCACCAAGTTACTTGAGACTGCGAAGATCGTCCCTGCCGTCAACCAGATTGAACTTCACCGTGCGTTTAATCCCTGCTACAGGTCCAGTGCTCTTATTAACTTCGAGAAATCTTAACGTTTCATAGCTTATTTGCCACAGCAAAGGTTGGTTGACTTCTGCGCCTCTAAAGGAATTCACACTACTGCTTACTCGCCGCTCGGTTCGTCCAATGCCCCGCTCCTGCAAGACGAAACAATTAACAAGATCGCTGCCAAGCACAACAAGTCTCCTGCTCAGGTCGTACTGTCTTGGGGTATTGCTCGTTCCAGCATTTTGCCAAAAAGTGTAAAGCCTGAGGTAAATGTCACCAATTGTTTGGCATTCCAATCTTACAGGTTTGCTTATTATTTGTTGTCAATCTTCACAGCGCGTTAAGGCCAACGCTGACCTGTTCGAGTTGTCTGCGGAAGAGAAAGCTGAAATCTCAGAACTTCACAAGACCAAGGGCAGCCGATTCATTAAACCTGATTGGGGTACCAAGGTGTTCGATGAAGACTTTGACTAATAAAACTAGTGAGGTAGAAAAGGCTCCCACAATCTCTGTAACTGCTTTTTTAGAAGCCCGTGTGAAAAAAGAAAGAAGAAGCATTGTTGTCAATGGAGAAAAGAGATGTCGTCAGTCCTGCTGTGGACGTGTCCCTTTGTTCCCGACCTATATATTTTTTGGGTTTTCACTCTCCACGTTGCTGTAAAACGCTCACTGTCCAGCACACCCCCTTTTTTCTTCAACTTTTCCCTTATAACCACTCTTCTTTTACCCATGGACACATCAACCGCACCACTTGCTAGAGTTCGATCGAACCGCGCTATGATCTCAGCAGTCAGGCATCGTAGTCATTGCATCCGTGAAACTGTTACTGCACCAGAGTTGCTCCTAGCACCTCTGCAAGGGGAGCAGCAAGGAAAGGGAAATGAGGTGCAGGCCGACGAAGAAGCGATAGAACACACAGAACCTACGGTTGTCAAGGCCACCGATACAGTTGGTGTGACCGTTGCCGATGCTGACGCCGCTACCACCGCTGCTGCCACTGTCGATTTATCAAAAGCACGACCGAAAGAGGAAGACGACAGATCTGCTGGTAGGCTTACGAGAAGGAGGCCGATATCCGCTCGATGCATCAGCATTGGAAAAAGACAACGGACTGCTTCTTTATCTTCTTCGTCGTCATCTTCTTCATCTCTCATATTGTCTTCACCGGACGATGCAACCACGGATGCTCCCTCTGGTTTCACGAGCAATTACCAGTTTAAGCCACGGCTAACTAAAAAAGCGAAGTTTGACGACAACGATAACAGTGCAACAGCGCAGACAACAGTGGTCTCGTCATCACTGCTGCCTTCTACAACAACCAAACCGAAATCCAGGCTCTTTAAAAAGCGAACAATACGTAGGAGGACCGAGACGTCCTACGACGAAGATACCACAAATTATCTGAAGCGAGTCTTCTTTGAAGTATATGGCCACGGCCGCAAACTCAGCAAAGTCGAACGGCGCGCCATTGAGGCAGACACCGGTCTCATGTCGCGCAAGATCACCTATTGGTTTTCCAATCAGAAAAGACGCTTTTCTGCCGAGCTCAAGGCATTTCAGCGTCTTTCGAACCAGGGATGTATCAAAACGTACGACGATTTCCTGATCTGGTGTAAAGAAAACCATGTGCCAGAGCTGGTGCCCAGGCCTCTCCAGAGGGAGGACGATGAGGATCAACAGACTCACATGTTCATGGACGACAGCGCTATTTCTCTCCAATGCAAGGAACTTCTCGCTTTTACCCACTCACCGTAATAATTTCTTGTACCCCGCTCTCTCCGATCCTGCATATACCTTCCTACCCCTCCCCCGTTGTACACTGTTTACCTCAATGAAAGTCGCGACCTTCCAGTTCAGGTCATTATGCGCATTCATCTTTCGAGTGAAGGCAATTAAGGTTCACCTTGGCGTACCTGGGCGTATTCTGTCCCGATCGCCTTGTTGATGCAATGACGTGCAGCTTTTGGACAATGTATAATTGAATTCACAGTGATGTAATATTCCTCGATATCTACAACACATTTTGCGCTTAGTAAGGAGCAAAAAGTCGTTCAACTATCCATAGGATCATGCCATTAAGCCAGAATTGTACTTTTTCTTTAAACTGTGTTCCCACATAGATTATGATTGTCCACTCTGGAGAAAGAGACAGAGAGAAGAAAAAGAAAGAAAACGCACGCTGAGATTTTCTGCTATGAATATCCTGAGTGTTTTGGGACATCGTACCCTGACTACGAGGAAATGGTGATGAGTGCAAAAGCAGCAGCGCCAAGGATGGTTGTAATAGCTCTCCATCTCCCATTCCCGCCATTCTTTTTGGAAAATCGTAGGTACGATGTATTCCATTCCTTCCCGAACATATATACCGAGCATCACACCTAATTCTCGACACACCTCACTACCATTGTATCCATACCATCATTTTGCCCTCCACTGTCCCCTCTACGGGATCACGTAGCTTACTATATACAATCCAAAAAATGCGATCTATTTCTATTATTGTGAGGATGCAGATAAAATTAGAATGACAGCAGGTCATCAAAAGCGGATGATGCAATTGTGTTCTTCATGGGAGTGAGTGAATTATTCTCGGGAATGTTGTTTCTATTTGCGGTATTGGATGAATTCCAGGTACTGGTCGAGGAAGCCTTGAGGGCATTCATGGACGTCAGAGCAGGGTTGCTGTTGCTGTTGTTGTTGTTGCCGCCGTGGTTGGGTTGCTTCATCAAGAGATCCAAGGAAGCGAAAGACGACTGAGACCAAATGTTACCAGCTGATACTTTGCTGCCGATGTTATTGTGATGAAAGGGAGAAGGCGAAGGCGGCTGAGTCGCAGATGTAGATGGGGTATTAGGTGCGAGACTCTGGTAGGAACCAGGGCTGTTGGCAGTGACGGCGGAAGCGGTGGTCATGGGCGTGGACGAAGCAACGGTTGCGGATACCGGCAGCGGTGCGACGAATGTGTCGTCGCTCAGCAAATCAAGAAGATCCCCGGACGCTGAAGATGATGGCGCCCCCGCAGCGATCTTCGATGGTAGAGCTGGCGCTGACTGGAAATCGTCAAAGTCATCCAAGGCTAGTAAAAAAAAAAAGCGAAAAAGGGGGAGGTCAGAAAGAAAATCGAATCATCCCCTCCGCCTAACAGATACAAACCATCATGAGTCGTGCCAGTTGCGAAATCACCCCATTCATCGTCATCATATTTCTCTTTTCCCTTAGCCGCGATCGACTGCGTTGTGTCGTTCTCAAAGTCAAAAAGATTCACTTCTTTCTTGTCCTCCGAGGCTGACGTCGCCTGTGTTTGTTGCACTTTTGGCAATCCACAATCGATGGTGCTGTCGTTGTCTTCATCGCTAAAATCATCATATTTGCTGCCCTGGAACCGGTTCGGTCGCTCGTACTCGTCGGAGAATCGGGTGCCATTATAATTGGTCGTGGATTTGATGCTGCTAATGCCTAAATTCGACGAACTGATGCTGTCGCTTCCGAAGCCGCTAATCCGCCCAAAGCCGCCATTGCCTTCTATACTCCCCATGCCACCATAGGCAGATGGAGTGGACCCAACGCCTTGATACTTGTTGCGATTTAAACGTGCCTTTTTACGTTCGACACGGATCTTCTCGGTATCCTCCAAAAGACCGGCTAATTCTTTGGCCCGGTTGCGGACTAACAATAGCGGAATAAGACAAATGTTTTAGATACCCAAAGGGGAAAAAAAAAAGGTATATCGCCTGTTGCCGCTTACCATTGATACCCTGGTCCTTGCCCTTTTCATCAATATAGTGGAAGGTGCGCATCATTTTGATCATGGACATGTGTGATCGTGTATCGTCAATCACTCGCTCCGAGCCGTTTTTCACAAGATACTCCAAGAGGACGAGAGACTATTGGGTTTCAATCATTAACAATCTCACCCAACAAAAAAATAAGGTGGAGGAAAAGATTCACGCCACGTGCATACCTTGTATATCTGTCGCCATTGTTTTGCTTCTTTATCCGTAAACCGCTTATAGATGGTTGGCATAATCTCATTGAAGTGGGCACTATCATCCCTCTCCTGTGTCAGTTCTTTGTTTCTCTTCCGTTCAGCGACCGGGTAAAAAAAAAAAGCTGGTGAAGAGGAGCTTACTAGTTGTGAGTGGCCTGAGCGATTTGCTGCATCAACGTAGACGACGGACCCCAAGGTTCATTATTCGTGGCTTCATGTACTTTAGCTTCCATCTCGGTATACTTGAGAACAGCATTTTTTCTGCAATAAAGTGTGTTTCAGTCTCCAAGGAGGGTCTATCCCGGTTTCATGTTGTCATGACAAGCTTACACTTTGTTGATAGCATCCTATTTTTGACAGGTAATTGCGATATCAGAGAATTAGATTAGAGTTCACTGCTATGCAACGAAGGAAGGATGTATCGCCTAAAGGTCCTTTTTTTACCTTGACTTCCCAGATGTCAGGGACCTGAAGGTTTTTGAATTGTAAAGAGAGGGAGTTCATGGATGGATGAGGGACGGGGAAAGAGGGGAAAAAAGGGGTGCAAAAAGAAGAAAGGCTAAATTGCGTACATGTGGAAAGGCGGGATAAGAAAAACCTATAAGCCCGACGACTGGTTTTGTTCTAATTCTCGAAGGTATACAGTGGCTGCGTAAGCCCTAAATGAAAGCGAAACATAGTCCGCAAAAACTTTGTTGGATTTAATATGACCATATCTCTCCTCAAACAATAAAGGGAAACCTTGGCTTGGGCTTAGATAATGGGTAATGATTTGGAACTGTGTGTAACATGCGGCGTCGCAAAGCACCTCGAGGATGCGGGCCACGCGGTGTTTATTTATCTGAACGAGAGCATGAATCGCTTCATTGTGTGTACGTTCCAAGCACGGTCGCTTAGAAACATCCATGGCATTTTCCAGAGATTCAAAAGAACAACGTCAGCTTCTGCGCTTTCAGATGAACAAAATAGGTCGACTGTTTCAGCATTCTCCCCAAACCCCCCCATTTTCAGTTTGCATTGTTACCACCTGAGTTACCGTAAAATACGTAATAGCGCGATAAGGCATAGGTTTTTTTACACTTGCTTTCTAAGAGCGCTCTGGTAGAGAGTTGAAGTTTCCACGTCATTCTACCGCTGGGACCGAGCGCAATGACACTGTGCTGACGTAATGGGATGTTGAAAAGACGATTCTAGAGGTGTGTGTCTCTTTGAAGCTTTGAGTGGCAGACCTCTTAATCTTGAATTCAGTTAGCATAGCGCCATACAATATACCGTTTAGAGACGCCCGGGATTTCTGGTACGCGATGTAGACCGATAAGCCTCATGGTAAATATTCATCAAGGCGTTGTCTTCTAGAACACGGCGGACACATATACGCTGGTCGATGGGTAAGATACAAACCCCGTCGGTCCTTTTGCTAATTTTGAATCAGCACCCACTGGATGTAAATAAAAAGCGTCGGGGAAGAAGATGAAACAACGCGTCTACAATGGAGTTTGGGGGAGGTTGGTCTCTTTTGTTCCTGCATCATCTATGCTATCAGCAAAAGATGGTTATTGTTGGGGAAAGGGTGCGATTATGGGCGGCGTTTTCTGCGAATAGAAAAGGCGCGCTTGCTGCTGGTTTCGTTATCGATCCGATTTCAGCATTTATGCGGACTTTTTTGGGGCTAGAGCTGGACTATGCAACCCGCTTTTTAAAGCCTCCATTTTCGGATTCCTGGCCCACCACATCGCATATCTCTTTCCCTACTTTTTCCTTCTCTTCCACCTTTTGTTCCACGCGCAATGGCTGCCTCATTCGGTCTCAAGGCTACTTCTTCCCCTGATAGGAACCACCCCCATACCCTTTCCACTTTGGTAAGTCTTACTGTCAAGGGCACAGGAGTCGTGTTCCTTGCCTTTCTCTTCAGTTCTGACGACTTTCCCTAGGATTTCCAAGGTGCAAGCTCGGCCGCCGCCGCCAAAGCCATGAAGTCTGAACTGAGTAAGCTGGCTTCTCTGATCAAAGATGAGAGCGAACGCAAGGTAAAAAAAAAAAAAGAAAGGAAAACGCGAGAGTATAAAAGCGTTTGGCGATGCGGTGTGTGTATGTCCAGTCAGAGTATTCATGCGACACCTTGTCCTGTCTGATAGTTCTTTTCGCAAGAAATGGACGGGTTTTATCTCCTCTTTACTCGTTTCCTGGATGAGAAGGCGAAGGGTACCAAGCTGTAAGTAGATTGAGGGGTTTTGATTAGGGCCTGCTTTGTGTTTTGGTGAACATTCCAGGAAGAGCGTGGCAATTTCTGGTTACTCATATTCCGGATGGGCTTTGTTTTCACAAGGAACTGGGATAAGATCCAGTCACCATCTCCTGAACAGATTGTTCTTTACAAGGACCTGGCCCAGTCTCAGTCATCGGCTGAACTAAACAAGCTTGCTGTGCTCAAGTTGAATGGTGGTTTGGGTACGACGATGGGATGCGTCGGTCCTAAATCGGCCATTGAAGTTCGTGACGGAATGACATTTTTAGATTTAAGTGTGCGGCAGATAGAGGTAAAAAAAACAATAGTCCAGATTCTAGTGATCGCCTAATCTAACGCTTGGCACTGTTGCTGCAAATAGTATCTGAACAAAAAGCACGACGTCAATGTGCCATTTATTCTCATGAACTCCTTCAACACAGACGAAGAAACTCGTCGCATTGTCCAAAAGTATGCTACCCATAATGTCGGCATCACCACGTTCAATCAAAGCCGTCACCCACGCATCAACAAAGAGTCGCTTTTGCCTGTTCCTCGCTCTCCTGGCTCTTCGATTGAACAATGGTAGGATCCTGGAATGAATGGATCTGAGTCAGGCGGTGCTAATAATTTTCTGACGTCCTTTTTCTTTAGGTACCCTCCAGGCCACGGTGATTTGTACGAATCTTTATATAATTCGGGTCTCCTGGACAAGTTGCTCGCAGAAGGAAAAGAATATCTCTTTGTGTCGAACGTAGACAATCTCGGTGCGACGGTTGATCTAGCCATCTTGCACCATATGATTGAGAGCGATGCCGAATTCCTGATGGAAGTTACCGATAAGACCAAAGCAGACATCAAGGGCGGTACGCTCGTCGACTACAACGGCAACATTCGGCTACTGGAAATTGCGCAGGTGCCGAAAGAACATGTCGAGGACTTCAAGTCCATCAAGAAGTTTAAGATCTTTAATACCAATAATCTCTGGATCAATCTCAAGGCGGTGAAGCGGGTACTAGAGGAGGAGTCTATGGACCTCGAGATCATTGTGAATAACAAGACGATGGAGAACGGTGATCGGGTCATCCAGCTCGAGACAGCTGTTGGTGCGGCTATCAAGCATTTCCGCAATGCGCACGGCGTCAACGTGCCCCGATCGCGATTCCTGCCTGTCAAATCGACATCGGATCTCTTCCTGGTTACATCGAATCTATACTCGCTGGTCCACGGTGAGCTTGTAGTGAATCCCATGCGTATGTTCAACACCGTCCCTCTCGTCAAGCTCGGTGACCACTTCAAGAAGGTCAGCCACTTTTTAGCTCGTTTCAAGACCATTCCGCACATCCTTGAGCTAGATCATCTCACTGTGACGGGTGATGTAACCTTTGGTTCTAACGTCGAACTCCGTGGCACTGTCATCATCGTCGCTAACCATGGTGAGCGTATTGACATCCCCTCTGGCGCCTTGTTAGAAAACAAGGTCGTCACCGGCAATCTGCGCATCCTTGATCATTAAGTGTATCTATTTACTACATCATTCGCTTTCCCCCTCATCCCATATGGTTAAAATAAATCACGTCATCACGCACCATTTTTTTTTTTCGCTTCTCTTTCTGTTTGTTACCCATATTCGTCCGAGATCCGCAGAGGGGCAGGTTTGTCACACAGGCGCGCATTTCGGTGATTTTTAATAAATGTGGTACAATTACTAAGAATAGAAACATTGCGCATGTAACACCACACCGCCTGTCAAATGGCCTCATCCAGAGCAATTATTCGATGACGATACATAGCGTGAGATTTCAGGGCAAAGAGAGCGTCAAAAATGGTGAAATCATTTTGCGACAAAGTAATAGAGCACCAGGGAAAAGCTGAGAAGGGAAGGGTTGCCCCCCCCCGCCCAAAGACCAGGATCGACCCAATGTCATCAAAATACGAGAGCGCGGGGGGGTGGGGGGTGGTAAGAAGGAGAGGTCCCAAAATGACGTCTTTCGGAACCAGTCATCAATGGGGGGGGTGGGGTGGACGGAATACGGCCCCATCCACCCGGGCTTGTACGTTGCACTCTGAGGTCGTAGTTTGACTCATACTTTTACCTACCTGGCTAAGTTAGCATATCATCGGATGAACCATCCCCTCCCCTCCAAAGCGCCTCTATCTCTATTATCTTCTCTCTCATCGTAATACGTCTGTGTCGGTCGGTTTAAATGGTTCAAGACAAGACGGCATATGTGCTTTTGCTGCTGCATGCTCTGCTTGAGCTGGATCCTGTCCTACTGATCTTTTTCCACGCATTACTGCATAGTACGACAGCCGCCCAGTGAGAATAGATGGCTGGATAATAATGGTTTCGATGCTACCTAGGCATGGATAATGTCGGCGTCACCAACGGCCGGATGCATATGGGACTCAAATGAACGAGTATTTTTTATACAGATATGTTAGATTGGATTGGGAGACAAGTTGTCATTTTCTTTTTTTTAAAGCGGTGCATGGTGGGTAGTAAATAAGATATACGTGTCCTATTGGGAACCATTCAAAGACCACCACCATCCTGTCTCTTGTTCACTTGGCGTCTCGATGCTTGGATCGAAATGGCTAGGAAAAGATCGCCAAGGCATCCGCGTCGGCACGGTCTGTGTCAGTTTCCTTGGCATACTTTTCAGCGTCACGAAGCAGATGGCGATATTTAGACACCAGGGCACGTGCGTTGATTGCAACCGATTCGGGAAGCTTTGTTCGGTGGAGCGCGTCGATGGCAATGTCAAAACGCGAGCATCCATTGGCAGCTAGCATCTCAAAAGGGGTCGTAGTCGTGCCTTCTTCATTATAACCGTGCTGCACATATAGAAAAGGATTGGCTTTATGCACACACACACAGAGAGAGAGAGAGAGAGAGAAAGAAAAATGGAGAGGGGAATGATGATTACCACAAACATACGGTTGCCGCTCAAGCGGTCATACACCAAACTCTTGACAGCAGTGGGATATCCGTGAAAGTTGAAAATAATGGGCTTGTCGGGAGTGAAGATGCAGTCAAACTCATTTTGCTCGAGGCGATGCGAGTGCACTGCGCCGAGAACCATCAGATCAGTAACATTGACCACGCGCACGCGTAACTCGGGGCAGTCGCGGCGCAGCAAGGCAGCAGCAGCAACCACTTCGTATGTGACTTCCACGCCACAGCCTGCCAGCACCACATCCGGGTCCTTTCCACCATCTGTGCTATACCGCTTCCACACCGAGACACCTGCCCGGCAATGGTCGAGAGCCTCCTCGGGCGTCGTGAGCCAGATGGGAGTAGGATTCTTGGCGCTGACGATTAGATTGATGTAGTTTGTCGACCGGAGACAGTGGTCGATGGTAGCAAGCATGCAGTTCGCATCTGGAGGTAAATAAATTCGGATCATATTCGACTTGAGGTTCATCAGGTTGTTCAGAAAGGCTGGGTTCTGATGGCTGAATCCATTGTGTTCCTGGCGCCAGAGGGTACTGCTCTGTCATACAACAAGGAGCCATAGAGAGAGAAATGCGATGAGTCCGGGAAGAAGGAAGACGTTTGCCATACACATACTTCAATGTAGTTGAGCGAGGGCACGGGCCGTTTCCAAAGTGTTTCCTGACCAAGCTTGAGGAATTTGGCGTACTGAATCACCATTGTCGTGACAATGCCGAGGAAACTTTTGGGCGAGAGGGATGCTCGAGTCAATGCAAGATGAAGAGCAACCACATGTGGGAACTTCCACTTACGCTTCGTAGCTCGGGAAGAGGCCGGTCCGGCCTGTGAGCGTATATCCCTGCAACAGACCTTGACAGATATGCTCTGAAAGAACCTCGATGACCTGTCCGCCTTTGCCTGCCAGATCTCTGTCCCACTAAAACATTGCCGATCCAAACCAACCGCTTCTTTAATCTTCCTGAGCATCCATATATGCACAGCGTGGTGTCTTTACCTCCATGGTCCGGTTCGTTACGTCAAGCACCTTGCTCAACTTATTGGATGTGAGCTCATCGGGCGAGAAGATTCTGAACGCGTGCGGATTCTTTTTGATGACCTGGCTCAGGTACGCTCCTGTGACGTCCGTCGATGACGTTAACTGAGACGACGATTGTTCTTTGATGGCGAACTCGGTCCATGCGGGCAAATCCAGAGGTTTGTAGGTCAGTTGATGGGCTTCCGGGCGCATTCCCATCCTCAGATCCTGCTCTGCTGGAAAACAGTCCTGGATCTGTTGGACAGGCCGCCCGTCCGATTTGCGAAAGAGCTCTTCGGGTTTGTAGGCCGTCAGCCATGCCTGGAGCTTCTCGAGCTCTTCGGCGTCCGACTTTGCTTTGGGAAGCGGTACTTGATGGGCGTGATAGGTGCCTTCGATAGGCTGTCCGTGCGCAGACTTGGGCCCTGTCCAACCCTTTGGGGAACGTAAAACCAGCAGTGGCCATTTTGGCTTGTAAACAGGGTTGCCCGATCGCGCGGCCTTTTGAATCGCGCGAATGGTATCCACAGCCCATTGCATGGATACAGCCATGTCTTGCTGAATGCATTCAAGCCGGGAACCGACAATGCGAACCTGATAGCCGTAGCCGTTGAAGAGCGCGACAATCTCATCATTGCTGCGTATATGTATATGCGTGCGCGTGAGTGAACAAGTCCGGAAACTGTGTGAAGCATTTTGTCTCCACACACACACACCCCTCATGGATGGTGGTACAGACCTCATGCAACCATAGAGCGTTGGCCCCGAAATTTTATAACCGTTCAGATGGAGAATGGGTAAAACAGCACCCGAGACGGCGGGATCAATAAACTTGAAGCCGTGCCACGCCGTCGCGGTCGGACCCGTTTCTGCCTCACCATCTTGCGGAAAAGAAAGAAAATAAACCAGGCATGATGATTTAGCCGTGTACGATGGGGAAGGGGGAGGAACTGAATTTACCTCCTACGAGACATGTCACGATCAAATCGGGATGATCGAGAACTGCACCGAAGCTGACGGCCAACGCATAACCCAATTCACCACCTTTTTTATTATTTCAGCAACAATTTCTTTTCTGCTTCTGGCACATCAACTTTTTTCTTTATACGTCATGTATCCATATCCATAATAGCACATACCTTCATGGATCTGACCGGGCACCTCGGAATTGGTGTGGCTCGGAAAGCCGGATGGCCAAGAAAAGCCCCGGATGAGGCGTTCGATGCCGTGATGGTCATAGGTATAATCTGGATAGTAACGGGTCAAGGAGCGTTCCAGAAAGAGGTTGGCAAGGTTTGCAGGAGCGCCGTGGCCCGGGCCCGTGACCATCAGCATCTGCAGACCGTGTAGTTTGATTAGACGTGTGGCATGAGCATACACAAGGTTGATTCCGGGGCAAGTGCCCCAGTGGCCGAGCAGGCGTGGCTTGATGTCGTTCTTGTCGAGCGGGCGACGTTCCAGCAGGACATTATCCTTTAGAAAGATCATCGCGCCCGCCAGATAATTGGCAGCCCTCTGCATGACGAGATAGGGCTTCAGCGTCTCGAGGCTGACATCGGATGGGTTGAGCTCGACGGCCCATGATGTTTTCAATTCAGTGTTGCTAACAACTGACATTTTTGACGGAAGAGAGAAAAGAAGATGGGGGCAGGATTACTTTCCTGGTATTTGCTCTTTATTCCAAATTGGTTAGTTGGGCTTCATTACGTCAAGACCAAATCATCTTTTTAAGAGAGGTCTAGTGGCGATTTTTTTTTTTTACAGTTTGGGGGAGGGGGGAAGAAGAAGAAGAACCCATGCTTTTATCAACCACCACCCGCCGAATGATCTATTATTACAAATTCAACGAGCCGAGTCCCCAAAAGCGCAAAAGAAGGATGCGTTGGACCCCGCCATGGACTTGGTTGTCCACAAGCCAAGGAATACCGCGATCTTTCTAAAAGAGGTAGCATCCGATGGGTTTGCTGGGACATATACATCCCCCCCCAACCAACCAACGCTTCCACCCCAGGAAATCAAAATTTAAGCCCGCGCTGCGGTCTTTTGCAGTGGTTGGTTCACCGTTCACCCACACACGCACACATACACACACACAAAGCGAGGTCGACTACACACACAACCCTTCTTCACATACCCACACTCGCAACTCAAAAACTAACTCGCTCGCTCGCTCGCTCGCTCTACGGTGGACTTTTTATTTTTTATTTTTTCCCCCTTGTTGCACGCGCGCCCTTTTCTATTTCTTCTTCCTCTCTTATTATATCTTCGCACATCCCCATCTGCCCCACTTTTTTATTATTCCAATCACCCGAAAGCAGAACGTCGCCATGCATCCTGCCAAAGCAAACAAGATTGACCTGAGCGTAAGTTATACTATCGCGGCATGCGATAGACTGGCATGCACGCTTAATACCTATAAACACGCTCCACCTTGACAAGCCCAAAATGACACCTGCATTTTCATTCATCTTGTATCCACAGCAATTGAGCGAAGAGGAACGCAAGCTATTTCGCATGTACGGCAAGTTGCCCGATCGCAAAGACCTTTTGGGACACAAACTCAAGGTAAGGATTACCAAAGAAAGAGCAAAAAGGGAGAATCAACACTGAGGACTTTTTCCCCCTACCCTCTCCGTGTTCTATCTCTCTCCACAAAAACCCGACTGACGATTTAATAAATGGATCAATGTAGGAGCGCAAGTACTTTGATTCGGGTGATTATGCATTGTCCAAAGCCGGCAAAGAGCCAGAAGTGGCCATCGGATCAGAACACCCTTCGCCCGACACGATCCCACACTCGAACCCAAACGCAGGTTCGAGCTCAAGTCCCGTCAAGGAGAGTCCTTTGGTTCCGGATGCTGCCGAGACCGCTGCCGATCCTGCTGCTACGCTACGAGATACCACCACTCTTCAACAGCAATAAAGTAAAAAAAAGGGAACTATCGTCCCCTCCCCATCAGACCTCTTGGATCGGCTGACATTTTCTTTATGCATCCCCCCACCCCCAGAGTGGCTCCGCTTGTCTCTCATTTACGTATTTATTTTGGGTAAGAGGCATTTTGCCCAAAGTGATGTGGGGAATAAAAGAAAATAAAATTAAAAAGAAAAAGAACTAATAGTATATTCTAAATGAGAGGGAAAAGAGGTACATGGAGGAGGAAGTAAGAAGGGGGGGTTGTGTATGGGGGTGGGGAATAAGAATATATATATTATGTGTACATATACACTTCCGCTTTACCGACTTGTTCATCTTATGAGGATGGCGACCGCTCCAAGACGACGGCCGTGCTCTCATGCACAGGCTGAGAAGGGGGCGCGACAGTCTGGATAGGTAAGGGGCGATGATCGGTGTGCTTGACTGCAGCACCCTCTTCCTGGAGCTCGCGTTGCAGGATGGCTTCGCCGAGACGTCTCCGCTGAATCTCAGTGTCGTCCGAAGCAGGATCAGCAGTGATGACGGTGGTCGATTTCCAGTCGGGGTAGTGTTGGAGGAGATTTCGGAACGAGTCGGCCGGCGGTGATGTTCGCGGCCGCGAGCCATAACTTGCTTCTGTTGTGGCCGAGTCACGGGCGGAGCCTGGCGCTGCTCCTCCCGTCGCGATAGGTGTGCTCGAATGGATCGAGGCGCCGTCGTACACGGGCGCTCTGAAAGTGCCCTGGCTCCCTGATCCTGGAGAGTTCGACCTGCTGATGTCTCCCTTGAGTTGTCTCATTGCCCCTGTTGGAGGCTGTTGTTGGAGTCGCTGGCGTTCTTGCTCTTGCTGCTTCTGCTGAGCAGACGGCTTGCGTCTGCGGAAGAACCAAATGCCCCAGATAATCAGCCCTGTCACAGCCACCAGCGCGAGTACCGCAATCACAATAACGGCTATTGCCCATCCGGGAAGGTGATCGCCGCCGCCGCCGCTGGGCGACGTGGCATCCTGGCCCGTTCCGCCAGTCCCACCGTTGTTCGTCGTTACTCCATCACCTAGCTCTAGAGGGATGCAAATGATAATTAGTTGCTCGTGGCGTGCTTCGACGTCGCTGCTACTCACGGAAAGCGGTGAAGTTGAACGGGCGTGGATACATGCTCACTGTGTTGAGCAGCTCAGCAGTCGCGTTAGTACCGTTCGGAAGGATGTAGCCGTACATGGACCAGGTTGTATTTGTGCCTGAAGCGGTCGGGAACCAATCACTCGTCACGGTGACATCGAGCTCACCACTAATAAGCGGAATATCTGTCCAGTTTCTAATATAATGGTAGGCGTAGTTTTTGCGGTAGTAAAGATGGATGTCAATATAACTGGTCGATAAGTCCTACACAAATTAATAAATAAATATACGCTGTTATATTGCACCATCCCCGCCTCCCTTCCCCGTTGATTATTATTATTACACTGCCTGGACCACTCGCGATGTAATAGGGCCCCCTATTGCAAACACGGGTGTGAGAACATTTCGCTTGCAAAACGACAGAGTGCAACGATAACGAACATGTTTTTCCAGATGAATTGATAGTCATTGTCTTGATACCATGTCTCGTTAGGCATGGGCGAACAAACATAATAATAGTTCGGGAGGGATGCACACTCGGATACTGGTATGAAAGGGGTGGGTTAGATATGTTAATCAAGTTGAGCGGGAAAGACAGAGTAGCGAGTAAGTAGCTTACCTGTCATTCGTTTGCGAAGCATGGTTGAAGCTTTTTATATGCAAATGAGAAGAAGAGGAAGGGAAAGAACAGCTACTGTATCTGTCGATAGAGCGTAACGATTGAGAATGAGAAAGAGTGTATCGCGTTTCGGTATCTGGGATTCGGAATGAGATCTGATTTAAAGTTCCCAGGGCCGGTTCAAAGGGTGCGAATAAGTTAAATGCAAGTTCGTATGCTCAGAATGGTGATCAGGACCGGTCCAGAACGGAGAGTCATGTAGTCCGTCGCTTTCTCAGTGTTATTTTTTTGGCGGGGCGTGGGGGTTTAAAGAGGGCTGGGGGAGAAACGGGCAGACAGAGAGAGAGTGTGTGTGTGTGTGTGCGCGCGGAAAGTGAGCAGCACAGTTTGCTGTGGTGTAAGAAAACAATCTCAAAAAAAGAAAAGGAAAAGGAAAGGAAAAGAAGAGAGCGAGAAGAGTAGGGTTGAGCAGAGGCGCAGTGGGTTGGCGGAGAACTGGAAAGATTCCCCTTTTTGAGGTAGGACAAGAGGTATTCTACAGTTTGATAGATGAAGTTGCCCATTAAGTTCGCTGATGACTGATACTCTAATGTTTATGTTTCCTGTGGGACCCGCTGGCCAGCACGCACACAAGAGACTTCTTTTCTGCCTCCTGCATGCAGGAAGGGCGGTTCTCTGCTGCAAGAGATTGACGAAAAGCAAAGCATTCGCGGGAATCGCATGAATCCCTTCTTGCTTTGATTGTTCCTTGCCTAACCTCCCCCCCCTCACCCCGGTCCCTTCACTCCGCCCTACTACCACCCCCCCCAAAAAATCTGCTGGCTAATTATAGATATTCTTCACCCACGCTCATCATATGCTATTTCATAACGTTGAGTGACGCGATGGATGCGTTTATTTTCCCTCCGTTTCATGTAAGCCTCATCCCGGAGAAAGAAGCCGCTTCGCAGCGTTCGTTTAGAACGGAGAACACGCGCGTAGTGAGTTGGAACTTGCGAATGTGGTCACACAGACACAGACATAGACACAGACACAGACACAGACACAGACACAGATACACACGCACACACTGAGAGGCGAGCCTGGTTTCAAATATTGGCTTAGCTCTTATTTTAGTATCTTGTCACGCCGCCATGTCACTTGGGTTTCTTGATCCCCCGGGGTTCAATCTATCTCCTCTTATTACATTTCACTTCTCTTCTTCTTCCTCCTCTTCCTCCTTCCCCCCTCATCATCATGCTCCTGTTCCCCATTTCTTTCGATCCCATCTAACATTTACCTGAGGCTGCACGGGCTATTTTGAAGAATACGGTTGAACGGGGAAGCGGGACAATTCCGTCTTGCTGAACGATATCAAGCTGCGACAAGCAATAGTAAGGGCGTATATATACATAGTCTTACACTCTCTCGTCCTAATTATGTTGCTCTTTTTGGTTCGAGCAGATCCAACCACGCAACAAGCACACATGCACGCACGCACGCACGCACACCCTACATAAACACCGCCGAATCGAGGAAAATAGCATGGACATGGTATAAATACAAAAGTCTTCGCTTCTTTCGTTTTCCTTTCTTCTTGCTTCTTTGCTTCCCTTCCCCCCCCCGCTCTTTATACCTTCAAACATCTCCATCCCAGCGCATACAAATACTCACAAACAGCATGAATTTGCAACGATCAGACACGGATAATACTCATACCGTCCACAGAATCCTGACTTATCCTCTTCCACCGCCGTCTTCGGATATCAACAAGATACGAAACGCCATTGTCCGACGCTATTGTCGCAAGCGCAAACAGAAACAACGATCGCAATCATTCACTGCTTCTCCGAATGAACTGCATAACGGAAAACAAGCGATGTTGCTGCCATCCTCCTATGGTCTACCGTCACCACCTGGGGATAGCTCTCCGTCTACGGGCGATCGCCATGATCATTCACATTCCATGACAGCCGATGAGATTCACAAGAAGCTCTTCGAACTTAAGCAGGAGAAACACAGACTATTCCAACTTATCAAGCGCCTTGTCCAGGAAGAGGCGGCTAGCTATTCAACCTTGGGTGCTCAACGACAAGATGGATAATTGTTGGTTTGCGGTGGAACAAGCACGATTTAGCATAAAAGAAAAATCTCCACACACCCCAAAATGTCCCTCTCCCTTCCACTAATTGGCAAGCTTGTCGTAATCACACAATCACTCGTTTCCTTTTTCTTGCGCTCATCCGATCCGTTCCCCTTTATACCACAATCCATTCCTCTCTCTCTCTCTCTCGCTTGCTCGTCATCTTTTTCAAGTGAAAAGCCGATGAAACAGAAAAAAATCATAACCGTGGAGAGCGGAATAATAATGGTCGTGGATATAGCCATCCCTGCCTTTGTTCATACTTTGCATCCCCCCGTTCATCTCCTCCATTCTCTCTCGCCCCCCTTCTTCACTATCCCTTCGCTCCCTGCTTTGAACATTACCCCTTGTAAATGTCCGTTACATACACTCTTTCTCAAAAATCAAAATCATCTCGCTCCAATGGTTCAGAAGTCGCAGGATCATAAAACGAGAAGGTGAAGGCATGGCATATGCATCTCTGTAGGATTATAACTTTGCCGGTTTTTTTTTTAGCAAACAACGCAGTTTTGGTATGACTAACGTACCACTCCCAGTGGACAGCGTCATTCTTTCGTGAACGAGGGCTGTATGAATTATGTTCATTGGTGGAAGGAACGCGCTTACCTGCAGTTAGCTTGTCAGCACATAAAGCATCTGAGTCATGCATCTTTTTTTTTTTTGGTTGGTTGGTTGGTTAGGTCGAGGGGAGGAGAAGACACGAGTGGTTTAATTCCGAGCTGATTGCTACACATAGATTCCTAAACAAAAAGGACACTGACCAAGGCAAGGTCAGAAGATTTCGCGTGCGAGAACAGAACAGCAACGGGTACGTTGTATGAAAAAGAAACCTTTGAAGGGACTTGGAGGAGCCATGGTGGGTGTCATTCGCGTAGAAGCTATGAATGAGCATAACGATAGATATGAATGCGTCAACGAGAAAAAAGCCATCCATCGTTTTATATACGGCACCTCGTCGAGCAGAGATTCGTGAGACTTGAACTACATATCTGAAACCAACAATGCTCCATCGATGTATGTCAAAGCGCTTCGATTGCCGACTCTAGGCAGGTGTAAGGATACAAACCACCCCCCAGAGGCGTTTTGGGACTGAGTGTGTTGATGGAATATGACTTGCGCGACTCTGGTGCGGTTCCATACGTGTTGTACCATGGAATACAGCATTGGCATTGCCCGAGAAAGAAAAGGCTTCTGCAGTGGGCTCCAGTACCAAGAACAAAAGCACATCCTTCGGGTGAAATCAGGTAGCATTGCATCGTTCGCTTTAAACTTTGGCTGTTCACCGGCGAGGCAACGGAAGAGGAGCTAGCTCATCTCCAAAAGTGAATTTTTCCTAGACGTTATCTCAGCTTTCTCAGGTGTAGCAATGGACGATGACATTGAGCAACCTCTGCACATGAGATGGGTTTACGGGTTTTGGTGCCAGGATTCACTTTAGATATAACGATGCTCGGGAATATCGATGAATCTCCATTTTTCTTTATACTCTTCAGCTGCGTTAGATCCTACGTTCATGTTTTCCGTCATAAGACCTATGGTTTCAATGCTCCTCAACCGCTGCCGTACATAGAGTCCTTTGCAAAATTTGCTTATTCGATCATGAAGTGGGCGATCCTATGAAGAGCGGAACCACGTACAAAATCCGTTCCAACCCCTAGATCGCAATAGTCAGGAGCGGTTGTCGATGGCCAACGCGAGTAAAAGCGCTCATTGGATTGTTTGTTGTGGGTATAGGCTTTCTGGGATTGCTATGAAGGAAGATGTTATGGGTTTAATGGTTGCCTGAGAAGGCTGGCATAGCATGAATCTAAGTGATGGTACTCAAGATCAAGCCGTGTTATTTACAAAACTTTCCATTACACCGCGCGTTACTTGAAACGCCCGCTTTGTCCTGGCCTCACACAATAGCAGCAGCAACGACGACAACAGCAATAACCAAGTAGCGATGGTCCGCTACACGGTGTCTTTAAGTTCATGGTCCTAAAAACCACCGAGAGCATGAGCCACCTTGTAAAATCTTCTGGAGGTTGTCTACAGACGGCTTGGATGCTTTGCAAGTAGCGACCTCAAAAGGAATGCAGAGTCGTGCACGGTCTCAAAAGTTCTGTAATTGATTACCGTTGCTGATCTGAAGAGTTACGGTGATAGTCGGGCTGAAGGGATTCAGCAGAAACTTGTCAGCATGTTCATAAATGTTCCTCCTAAGAGGACCGAAAATTCTCAACAAAATTAGGACAGGCAGTACAGTACCATGTTGATTCCATCACCGGGACATTATGTCAAAGATATGTAGCCAAACGGTGAAGTAGTGTGATCCTTATACACGAAACAGGACAGTATCCGACGGTATGGTTCAAACTTAAATGACATATGCCGAGAGGATAGGGTTCCATGTCAATTCTCGGAAGGAAATCCTCTGAGGAATCCGTCCCTTGCATGCACCCCGAGGCAGGGGTGGGGACAAGATAATGCTTGGCATGGATATACGAAAAAAAATAAATTGTCGTATCATTAGATAAAAAGATTTCGTATCGACAATCATTGGCCAGCTACAAACAATAATTCTTCCTCATACACTCATAACCACCTCCGAAGAATAGCTTGGGTATCCTGGCGACAATCAGGACAGAAAGGCGAAGAGGAGAAAGAAGAGGAGAAAGGAACGAAATGGAAACCAGAAGCGGCAGCGGAACGAAGGAGCGGAAGGACGTCCAAAGGAACCTCTCTTCCGTGACCCATCAATGTAGCGTACAATTGGTCAACCAGCAAGGGGAGTGTATGTTATATTATAATAAACATTTCAGTATTACAGTGATCATACCGGATGAGAACATGGAAGAGAGGATCAAGAAGGCGCATTCTCGGCTGTCCAATATTTATAAGAAATCAAGAGGGTGATTAACATGGCTGAAACAACCTCACGATGCTTCTTGTTTAGGTTCAAACGGGGCCCTTTGTTGTGTCACACAGATGACATGATAATCAGAATAAAGCATTGCAGCAAGGGTAATCCAATCTATCAGATTGTGCCAGACGATAAATGAGATCTAGCACTAAGATTACGAAGGTCCCATCTATCTCTTTTAGTTCAAAATGATTATATCCAGGGCCCAGCTTAAAGTCTCATGGTTCCTACATAGAGATAATGATGATATCTCAACTGTAGAATATCACAAGTCGGACCATCGTTTTATCCCATTACGGCAGTTAACTAGACGCCTGTAAGAATGAGAGACGACTCCTTCGAAATCGCTCAACTTTAAGCTGCTCGATGCTTCACTGAACGGGTCATCGGTGTCTTGCTTTCTAAGAACCTATTACGTTCGCATTTGTCCTTTTCGTAAAGGCATCGATGTACGCGTAAATCCACCATGTATCTGATTATAAAATATCAGACATGGGTAACAAGAAGCACAACTTGACCATGGGCCAGAATTTTCTGCTTTGGGTCAAATGCAACAAAGAGTTGGCACATTCTACCGCGAAAAGAAAGGTCTTCCAAACCGCACAAGCTACCTTCACAAGGCAAAGTAAATTTCAGCTGACCACTCTTTTTCCCAGCTTATAAAGTACCTATAAGATAAAAGACATGCCATAGGACGAATAAAGGTGATATTAGGAATGAAGATCCCTCAGAAGGAAGAGAGACCAGTTGCACTACTCATGCGATTGAATTCTTACAACCATTTTGCATGCATTAATGATGGGAAATTTCTTCTAGGACGTCGCCCAATTGGAACAAACCCAGTGGATCTTCCTGATCACAGAGATTTTGCGAGGACAACTTGTTTGCGCGTGGGCAACTCGAAAAAAAGGATAAAATTTTAATACGCGAGACTCAGGATGCCTCATTGACGTTTAATATGGCAGTCTTAATAAGTGCGATGTGGTCAAGTACAGATATATGTGGGAGATCATTCAAGCCATAGGAGAAATGATGTAATCATATAGGTCTAGGAGATGATGTAGAAGTACAAGGGAGGTTGGAGATAGATAAGATGGAGGTAAAGTGTGCGGTGCAAGGCGTGTCGTCCGATTATTGCCGTATCTGCCGATCTATCAGATATCCATTCTTTAAATACTGTGCTGTCGACGTCTTCTGGATTATTCACGGAACATACCTCGAAACGAATGGTGCAAGGCGTGCCGCCCGATTATTGCCGTATCTGTCGCTCTATCAGATGCCCATTCATTATACACTGTACCGTGGACGTCTTCTGGATATTCATGGAACATACCTCGAAACGAATGGTGCACTAGCTGCGAGAGTCAATGCCTCTCTCTCGCGGTATTCGGTTATGGCCGCACTGTATACGTCGGCTGCCATGTTCAACCGATCTACAAGGGAAACCACGATTTCCATTTAATAAAGAACGAGTGTCTTGTCGGGACCATTAAGCGATCATCAAATAAACAATACCTTATAAAATATGACATCCTGCAGGAACATCTCCCGCTGGCGTTGTCGGCCCAGCCGACGGCCCAAGATCATCCCCAACAGAGCGTCGACGAATAATCTATCCAAATCTCCAAACGCATAACATTTAAGTTATGGGTTTGGAGATTTGCATACATTATTCCCCGAAACTCTCCTGGCGATGGTCTTGGGTCGTCGTGCACGGCCCACGGCGTAACTGCATCTCCAACGCAACCTCGAAAAAGAGCATATTCCTAACCTCCCAACGCAAATCTAAAAGATCTACGCTGGGAAAGTGTCGAATATGCCCGCTTCGAAGCTACGTTGTGACACCCTTACGTCGCGGGACATGCACCGGTACTGCGATGAGTGTCCATTGTCTATGCATGTTGAACAGGTTGTTAGATCACTGGGTATCTCTTCTGCACTGGTCAGAGAAACTTACATCATGAAGCGGTCGTCATTGCTTAGAGAGAAGCTAGGTCTCTCTCTTCCTCTGTCTACGGCCATGTATCACACTGTAATACGTCGTGTGGCATGCAACCGGACTTGAGGGAATCTTCATTTGACAATACCATGGATATAGATTAAAAGAGTGGTTAGATTATTGACCGTCGTTCTTGGGTTTCTTCATTCAGCTTACTTTTGTATGTAGGAGATTCCTGCTTGTAAAACGCAAATCTCTGTCACCCATGGCAACTGGCATGGGTCAAAGCACTAAAGGAGCCTTACGCTTCAGCGAGAGGCAAAGCATCATGGTGAGATAGAACGGCAACCCAAGAATGGACAGAGCCGTAGATTTGAAAGTGTGATTAGATCTCTGAACGCAGTGCAACGATCATGCAGCAACCATACCTGAGAAAGGAATTGATGCAAGCAGCGAGAGAACATCTCTCTCCCGTTTGTCGTCAGGCCGGCATTGCTCTGAACTGTCGGTGGTACAACCAAAGAAAGCATTCAATTCCGTGTTTTTGTTTCTAAGATAAAGTGGTTAGATCACTAGGCTTCTCTCTCCGTTGTCACTTGGATAACACACTTGAGAAGATGGACGACCGCGCCTCAAGTTCAGTGGCTCTTTAGGGGGAGCTTGACTATACACTATAAAGCAATCAGACCACTTGATACATTTAAAGTCTTTCTTCCTTAATCAAAATACCTTAAATAGGATGTCATGTACGCATCTCAAGTGCTCTCATTTCTTCTGATCTTTGCTGTCATAGACAACACAGTAAGAAAATCATTGAGCGTGCACCATTCTACAGCCAAATTATGATGAGCAGGCAATAAATCAATAAAGCAGTTAGCGAAGAGAAAGTTGCGCATCTATCTTGTTTCCTTTACCTTTGCCAGGAGGGTAGGGAAAGAAATGTAAAAAAGGGATAATCTGAGGTATCACAAAGGGCGGCGGGATATCAAAGAGTACCAATGAGCTTCTACGCCAAGAAATAGAAGAGTGAGATACGCTGTTCCTCCACCCCAGACAGATCACAACCACTACAAATTAATCAAAGCATCAGCCTATCTAGCTTGACCAAAGCACCCATCCCACTTGCTTCAATAATGAAGTACAGCGAAACGGGAGGAAGAAGAGCAGGCATGCGAGAAGGACCTACCAAAATGGATGACTAGTTCATTCACCGCCCAAGAGACGGAAGCAACAACCAAGATGATGCTGCGGACAGCAACTGTTCCCTGGACATTGTCCATTGTCCATCCCTCTTCACCGCTGAGGTTGCGCCATGAAATAGCTTCTTCATGTGTGCTTGCTCTGTTTCCTAGATGAAAATTGCTTAAACATGATCACGCATTTCATTCCGGTATGTTCGTTGGACTTATCTTCTTAACATCGATTTCTGCATGATAAGTCAATGGTATGACACAACACCAACTATCCCTTCCTGCTGTTGATTGTCTTTCCAACAGCTTTTGGGTTGCTTGCCAATGTCAGAGACTACACCAGCGCTTTGTCAAGAGGGATAAAGAAGACATACCATGAGAAAAAGTAAAGCTGCGATGGCGCCATTGTTGACAGTGTTGGGAATCGGGAAAAGGATGTAAAGCTTTGCGCAGCAGCATTTCTGTAATTTTTATCCAAAGAGCATGATCACGTGCTGCTTTTACTTGGACCAAAATCCCTTTCTGCACACTTCGTCTCTCCACACTGCCTCACTCGCTTTCCCTTTCGGTTACATAGCATTGTATTTGCTGTAAACATGGACTTTCCGGTTCTTGTCGAATTTGCCCGGTCTTTTTCCGCCAACGCTTTGTCAAACTAGCATTTGAAATTAATGTGGGGTAGTTTAGCATTCCGGATCGGGTTTTCGGGACAAGATAAATTTATCCCGACTGATCATTTTGTTAATAGGCTGCAATACTCTCACAACGGCGCTTACGAAATATGAATGTATTGGTCTGGTCGTTGGAGAGGTAAGAATAATCGCGAAGGGATAAATGAGAGGCAAGAAGGTGCGTTACATAGCAAATACCATAGACGCTTGCAAAGTCGTCGCCGTACTTTGGCTTCCAGTGCCGTTTCCTCCGTTTTGGGAAATCCACACTATACGCAAATGTTTAGAAATCAGGTGGGTATGACAACATCGGCGGCACATGCAAAGGATCAAAGCTTTACAGAACTGATCTTCTGTATGCATGTACCATGCACACATACAAACTGTCGCACAGTATCCTCGTGCACGGCCATGGCTTCAACTCTCGGCGAGCTCCTCGATCATATATAGTCTTGCACCAAAGTTTCCCGGGAGGAAAATCATGCACAAGAATTCCAAGCCGTCGACCAAGACCATTAAGGATACGCCATCGAGGGCTGCCAATACTGAGCCTGGGCACCATCCCCAACATGTTCCAGATGGCGGCTTATGTCAGCACTGACGTCATGACAGCCTGCAAGGTCAATGTCAAGCGAGTGTATCTGCGGTTAGCAACAGTGAACGCGGGTTCTGCCACAGTCTGCGAGAGAGGATCTGGACGCCAGCGCGCAGAATGAAGAAGACACTGCGGAGCAATATTCCCGATTTCAGCGAACTCCCGTTTACTTCATCGCGAGTCGAACCCATTTAATGACAGACATACAGAAAGCTTTTAGGAGTAATGCTGACAGACGGGAAAGCTTGTATCATTGTGCTCAAGACCACTGAAGCAAAGAAGAACATTAGTCACAGGCGAAATCGGACTGATGCCAAATGGATCACCAGTGATGGCTCTTAACACCATAGAAAATGGCGCCAATGGAGTCTACGTCCTGAAGTCAACGACATCTTTTAATTTTCTGACTTTCTTAATATTTGATCAACCAACTATCCTATTTCCCGTTTCTCAACTTGGCGTTTTTCACCCAGGGGGGCCTATACCGTATCTGGATGCTTCTTTTGTGTGCATGAATAGGAATAAAATGGTTATTATGTTAAATTTTTCCCTTTACTCTCCGGATGTCATGGCAAATACTCTAGCAACTCGCATGTCAGGTGAAGCGTGTACTCTTAGGATTTAACCCTAGAGACATCCCTCTATTTTTTTTTCCCTTTTGAGGTGGATGGAACATGTCAAAAATTGAAATGTCCATTAAACCATCCATATTTTATAATTTGGCGTGAGTTGACAAAACCCGGTTGGTTAGATAGACAATCTCAGGCACTGAGGATATAAATCAGCATGATGAATGCTTTAGGTCCATTATCGATCAGAGCAGAATCACTTACCCAGGCTATCGGGGTTCTCGAGAACAACTACATGTGAGCCATCGACAGTTGCACTTGTGATTGAAGGAGAAAGGTTCTTGATGGTAGTAGCAGTGGCAGGGTCGGTGCTATGTAACTCATGAGAATGAGCTTAATTCGTTTACGTCCCTTATTGGATGGTACTCTTACAAAGATGACGACCTGGCGTGGACCATGTGGACAGGGATCGTGACAGTCTTGAGGCCGTGATAGGTGACAGTCGAGCTAAGGTGACCGTCTAAATACACGAGCTGTTGATATACTTTAATAGTCAGTGCAAGAGCCGCAGGGTTTACTATAGACGCATCTTACATATTCTTGTTCTTTGGGACATTTTAGCTTGACAGTACCATCCGAGTCTTCATACAGGCCATAATTCTAAGTAGACACATGTCATTTAGATCAATGACGAGGAGCCTCAATAGACAAAGCGAGCGCCCTCTTATTGTCGCTCTTTCTCTATGATGTTCAAATGGATACCACATAGTTCTGCAACGCTTCCGGGTGGAAATCCTTCCAGAAAGGCCTGCCATTGAACGACTTGAAACATGCTTCACTATATTATGTGAAAAAGAAGAAAAAAAGTCCTTGTTAAGAAAAAAAAAACTCCCCTTCGATAGACAGAAATCGTTTTTATCTATACCGGTTTGGCCAGGTATCGCGACGCTGGAGGGTCATTTTAATCGGAGGAAAATTGATCCAATTTTGCCGGGGTACGCTATTATTGTGGATGACCGCCTCCAGAATGCAGAGTCCATCGAATGTGTTTGGATAGAGAAACTCGGCAATAATCCTTGATTCCGTTAGAACCTAACTCTTCGCCAACCACTAGGTCTGTAATCTATTTACATAGAAGATCCACCGAAACTGTGGCCGACGCCAATCACTTTGGAATGGGTCTTTTTGAGTTCGAGCGTTTCAATGACCTGGATTGTGTCCAGGGCATTATCCACCCAGCCGTCTGCGTTAACGGGTACGTACAATAGATAGACAAAAAGAAACAAGTGAGAATCAAAAAAAAGTGAATTCTTCTGACGTGTAGCACGTTTCTCGCTTACTTTACTCTTCACACTTCAGGCAAATAGGATGGAAGATAGGCCCATCGATATCCTCGAGACTCGATGCATGCGACACCTGCTTTTTCATCACGCGTAAAGATTTATGGGCAGACGCGACTTCAGAATGGCTAGAGCCTTGACTCTAATTTTGGGAAAACGGTGCAAGAACAATAGTTTCTGTGCGTGGTAGTTTCCCCTTTTTTCTTAAAAGCAAAAAAAAAAAATCGGTAAGGACTGTATCCTTTTCGCCTCGGGACCACGGATAGCAAACAACATCAGAGTTACAGGAGACTATGCAGGCACTCCTTGTGAGGCGGTAACAATATGTTGAAGAGAGGGCATGTGCCCTTATCCACGACCTAACCCACAGGCTCAAGGCAACCATGCTCATCAGCCAGAGGACCCATGTCCATCACAAAGAAATCGATTGCCCATTTCAAAAGGTTGACAATGCGTATAGAAAAAAAAAAAGAGATCAACAGGCCCGGACAAGCTGACGTGATTTTTGCAGGCTCGGACGTTGGCAAGGGCCTTGCGCGAATATTTCCGTCACTTTGCACACAGAAGGCATTGGCAAATGCCGATTTTGATTCTGGGAAATGTCTATCACAGCTTCGTCTTCAATGGTTTGTTTTAATCAAGCATGTAAAACGAGGACGACCTAGAATCTCAGCTTGTTGAAGAACCACTTGTTCTTGCCGGTCTGATAGCGCTCCTCGAAGAGCTTCTTGATGACCTAACATCCATAGCCCGTTCTTAGCAAACCATGCCCCCTACTTTATAAAGCAAAAAAAACACAATTACCTTCTTGGTCTCGACACGCTGAGTGGGATCCTTGAAAGTCTCGGCGGAAACGGTGCCCTTGATGGCCTCCAAATCCAAAGCATAACGAGTAGGCATCATGTGATTGTAGTTGATAATCTTGATGAAGGGCGTGACGCGCGAACGCTTGGCGACCTTCTTCTTGCCCATGGCACGGGTCACCTTCAAAGGAGAGCGCTCAACGCCAGCAACAACGGCGTAACCGTAAGGTCTGTCCTTGGTGCCTTCGTCGTGGTCTTTTTTTTTGAGAGAGAGAAAGCGTTAAATGCGAAATTGAAGGCTCATAATGCGCGACCGGTCCGTCATGAACCATTGCATGTTACGTACTGCGAACAACAACGGCCTTCTTGCCGGCATAACGACCCTGCAAGAGAACAACGACCTAATGGTGATGCGTGGAGTATGTCAATAAAAAATGCAATCCATGGTTTCGTTTCCCAGTGCATGCTTGTGTTCGTCCACCCATCCATTCATTCATCCATCCACCCATTTATGTCATTCGTTCGTTTTCATCCGTGATCATCTATTTGCCCACATTGATCATCCATGCTACCTACTTTGCCAGCCTTGATGAATTTGACCATCGCAAAGAGATATAAAAGGGGGAGGGAGTTCGGGAATACGCTTGTTGCCGACAATACAAATTGCACCTCCTTGGGGGTGAGGGAATTCACCCCACCCACCAAGAAAAAAAAGCCCCGAAATTTTTATTAAAGGGCGTCTGTGTCTGGTGGTTGGTCTTCTTTGCTTTATCCTCCTCCATTGTCTTCTGAACTGAATCCAATTGAGCAGCTCTGGTCAGCTGTCATAAGCAAGAGTAGAGAGGAATAAAGAATCGATAATGACCAAAAATTAAGAGGCATGGGGTAGCTATAAAGAAGTGATCTTCTCGTCTCTCAATTGTACAAGGTGATTGGTCCAATCCATTCGAATCCCTTCTCGGTTGGCAACTCAAGATGCCAACGCATTTTCTTTCCTTCGCTCAAAAATTCGTCTTGAATCACGTGGATTTTGCTTTTGGGGGGCAAGTTGCTCGCGTATAAGGAAGCTTCATCTAAGCCACTAAATTCATAGCGACTCCGGTTCCTGAGCAGGGCTCGTTCACGTCAATACTTGTTCCCAGTCAGCATGTCTCAAAACATCGAACGTACCGCTCACTGACGTGCGCGCCAAAATGAATGTTGGTCAACGCATTCCTGCCATCCAGCTCTTCTCCCTTGATGAATTCGCAGAATCCATCTCCCCCCGGGGTGCAGCATTCATGAGCAGACTGTTGTCGATAATTCTTTTCAGGGCAATGTATCGATGGTCATCGAAATGGTTACAATGGGGGAGAGGAGCAACACGTATCGCGTACCGAAGCGATCGATAGCTGAAGACACTGCTTAATGAAACAGCCAGTCCTCAGAAGAAGCACGCGATTGCTTTCGACTTTGGCCGTGCCTCAAAAGAGCGCGATCTAGAATCAAATTGAGGGCTGCAAATGCTTGGCAACCCGAATGGGGACCTTTCCTTGCGGTGGGCGCGTCATATGGGAGCTCGACTTCAGGAAAAAACAGCCATCAGATAATCGAGCGACATGACGATGGACGCCTATCATTGTCCATGAGAATCAGATGCAGTCATCTAAACTTCTCGTCCGGTGAATCGACTATGGCTTTGTCAAGGTATGTACTGAATATTTATCCAGAGTATGCTGCGCAGATATCAGCGAAGCTGCCACATACCAGGATATACATGGAGAGGATAGACTTAGAAGCCTGTTGGAATCTTCATTGTGGATACTCTGCGGCTAAAACCGGGAGTCCAAGTTTAATAAAAAGATGATACGGGGCAAGATGTCCAGACTCATGATCTTATCTCCAGTGGCATCATCGCATATGACAATACTTTTATGTCCATTTCGCCGCGTTTCTTTGGATGAAATGGACAAAAGTTGCTTGCATGAAATTGCACACAACCTACGACATCCAATTCAATACCAGCAACTTGGTAAAAAAAAAAAGGCTGCGGATATAAATCGGGGAGCGTCCGAGCGCGAGCGAGAATAAGGCTTTAATCATGACCAATGGCAATTTGCTTGATTCACGCTACGCCAAAAAGCAACGGACACTTGACTACTACCAGACACAATGTCCAATTTGCGATGCATCTCTCGACGAGGCACATTTGTCAGATCACCTCGAAAGCTGCCTCCTAAAGTTGTGCGACGAGCGGCCGTGTTTGGACGAAACATTTGGTACGCGAATATCATGTCCGGTATGCAAGAGCGCTCCTGCGTTTTCGGGAGCGACTATGAAGGAGAAGGCGGCGCACCTTAGGAAGTGCGCAGCAGCAGGGGACATCTCGCTCAGTGCCTTGATAAAGCACGGCACCAAAAACGCATCCGCAGCTGTCAAATCAGCGCTGTGGATGGATACAGCCGTGGACATAGACTTGACAATATCAGACGACGACAGCGACTATGGTCGTATTACTGGATCCCCACTGATCGAGGAAGGGCTTTCTGCACAGAAACAAAGCGAACTACAGCTGTCTATCAGTAGTATGCAGATCCATAATGAGAGGCACGTCACCACATCGTCTCCACCGAACGAAATCATAATTGTTGATGATGAAGACACCGATGATAACTGCACTTTCTTTTTATCTTCCTTAAAAGATGGGTCTCCCGTTGAACGTCAGCAGAGTAATGGTTCACAGTCGAATGGAGAAGACCACGATCGCAACTGCACTATCGCTGTTGGACCGCATCGGGATAAGTTCGCCACGAACAACGAAAATAATCCAGCCGTCTGGAAGGAATATGAGTATTCAGATGGCGACAGTAGCAATAAGCCATCCTCAACCATGGGGATGTTCTTCACAAAAGCTCAGCACGACCTGGGCTCCTCATCAAACGACATGCATGCGGATGACCATGACATGCTACCATGTACCAGTGATAGTGGCGCCATCAAGGTGGATGCCGCCGATGGTGATACCTTTGCCGACGACGAGTATTTCCGTCAGGTGGTCCTTGGTCGTGTCATTCCGCCTCCATATCCTGACGATCCGCTCATAAAGGCGGGCAAAGAAATTGCAGCTGATCTGAACAGGCGGAAGCAGGTCCTGCATATTCTCGAAAAAGTCCTTTTCAACTGTCATATCGATGTATATCACTTGTGCACTTTACCTTCTGTATCTGTGGGGGGCAGCAGCAGCAGCAATAAGCGATTCATGTTAAATGAGCGTCAGGCGGATGCTCTGCATGACTTCCTCTACGAGAACAGGGTAGGTATCCAAAGGAGAGATAACGCGCAACGTTAACTGTTTTGTGCCAAAGTCATCTGAGCGAGGCATTGCGCACTATTCCATTTATGAAGAATACACCGAGAGCAGGAATACCTTATTAGCCATCGACCAGCTGACGGAGCTTGATGTCCGTTTTGCCCGCTTCATTTGCATACTCGACACGGTCGCAAATCATCCATACCTTGCCGGTTTACCTGCTATAAGTGATATACCCACTGCAGCCACTGTCGAACGCGTCTCGAGCAATCATTCTCAACCAGACGGTGCGCATAAAGCCTCACAAGACCCCATCTTGCTGGATGCGGCATATGCTCATTCTGCTTCGGACGTGGATGATTCGAAGGGTGGTTCGTCAGACGACGGTTCTATTGCCGATTGTTATCCTGAAGCACCATCAGATATGCGCGAGAATATAACAGAACAGTCCGTGCTTCTTCAAGACGGCCTTGAAATATACGATCCCGATTGTTTAACTGATAAGGAGTTGAATGTACGTAGGATGTGCCTCTTTCTTTGTTTTTGCAGCTAATGCTCTCCGCGCGCGCGTGCGCCCTCCCCCCCAACGTATACAAAGTATTTTGCAGAGGAATACGGATTAAAAACAGGCACACGCAGCCAAGTTGTTCGGCTTCTGAGTCAAATATGGAGCAGCAAGTGTCTGGACGATGGTAGTACGAATCACAGCAAAGACATGTGTTCAGATATGGAACCCGGTGCTTGTTCGACTCGTGAAGAGATCGTTTCTATGCTAAAGTCTCATACAACTCTCTGGGAAAAAATACTCCGCTATGAGGTATATCGATCTGACGCATCCCCAAGTAATCATTCTCATTCCGGATACATGCAGGTGATCGACATGAACGAGATCCCACCTGATACACGGTTTTCAAGAAAACAGCTCAGAACGCTTCTCGATGAACATGTAAAGGAATGGCCGCAAGTCCTATTGCGATGGGAAGGGGTGGAGGGCGCGGCAGAACTTAATGCGGCGCATACTTTAGGGACTCCTGGATAAATCTCAGCGATACAAATGAGGTGCTCTGAACTACTTGCGTATTGACAGACAATGCAGGAAAAGACAGCATTCATCCCATGGGATAACTGCTTACCAGCGCATCCCCCGGACACTAGCGTGTCCTTGACCCCCAAAAGGTCCCAACCGAGGGAAAAAAGAGAAGAATATCATCGCTAGTCATGCTTGCAGTCTTTGTAAATATGAACTACTCACGAAGAACCATGTCATCGTGCTGGATGCTCAAAGGCGAGTGTATTCCTTTGCATTGGATAGCAACACATAATGTTGAGGATGAACTGGACACGAAACGTGATCCAGCAGGATGCGGATACTATTCTTACTTGAGCTGAGTTGGGGTAATGCTTTGATGTTGAGAATATCACTTAATCCTCCGGCGCGCGTGCACGTTTATGTGCGTCCAGGGGGGGGGAGAAAGAGGAGGAGCAGCTGCTGGCCTGCTTCTTCACTCTGTTTTATTTTCTCTCTTCTTATCTTGCGCTCATTTTTTTTGTTATTATGACGAGGGAAAGCCGGGCTTCTAACACAGCAGTGCAAGTAGGCATGTGCAGTGAGAGACATTTGTAGCACGAATAGAGGAGTTAATACCATTGTCATTGTAGCGCTGCGCATTCGTCCCCTGACAGATCAGGATCGCGCTCAGCCCCGTTTCGCGATGCTTTCCGAAGACGATGTCCTACGCGTGCAGGACAAGACGGTCCATGTTGTTTCACAGTTCAACAAGTCTTTTCAATTTGACCATGTGTTCCGGCCGTCCAGTACTCAGGACGAGATTTTTTCGTCTGTCGGCGAAAAACTTGTGCGAACGTTTGTGGAAGGTGAGTTTCGTGGGGGGTTGGATATCCGTGCGTAGGCGCGCGCGCTTGTGTGAAACCAAACTGAATGCAATCATTTAGGCTACAATGTCACTATTCTTGCCTACGTAAATTCAATGTGTGGGCGGGGGAGGATACCATTAAAGGAGGAGGAGGAGGAGGGACTGAACGATGCACTCTTATTAGGGCCAGACCTCATCCGGAAAGACTTACACAATGGGAACAGCATCAACAAGAGCGACCGGTGCAGGCGAAGAAGGCCTATCCGAGCATGAGGGGATTGTGCCTCGCGCTGTATCGCTCCTCTTCAGCCTTCTCGATGATGCGCAAGTCAAGGTTTCTTTTATTGAGATATACAACGAGGAACTCGTTGACCTGCTCAACCCGAGCCCGGTATCGGAGCGACCGCCCATCACCATCCGCGAGGACGTCAAGGGCCAACTGTCCCTTGCGGGGGTGAAGGAACTTCCGGTCAAGCGCGCAGCGGACGTGCTCCAGCTTCTGCAGCAGGGCACGCGGAACAGGGCCACCGGAGCAACAGACATGAACGAAAAATCATCTCGATCGCATGCCATCCTCACGTTGACCTTGCGCCGATCACACCAAGATCACAAAGCGGGGGCCGCGACGAAATCGAAACTGCACTTTGTTGATCTGGCCGGGTCCGAGCGACTGAAGCGCACGGCTGCGCAGGGCGACCGCCGGAGAGAAGGAATTAGTATCAATGCGGGGCTACTTGCGCTAGGCAATGTGATTTCAGTTTTGACGAAGGGTCTGCCGCATGTGCCCTACCGCGACTCTAAGCTCACGCGGCTCTTGCAAGATTCGCTCGGCGGGAACAGTCAGACCCTCATGATTGCCTGCGTGAGCCCTACCGAGTCGAATCTTTCCGAGACTGTCAACACCCTGCAGTACGCCAGTCGAGCTCGGCATATAAAGAATAAGACCGAGCAGGTGGCAGAATGGATGATCACCGACAATATTGAGATGCTCCGAGGCATGGTGGCCGACCTCCTCAATACCAAGTCGGTGCCTAACCTGCAGCAGCAGCAGCAAAGCGCACCAGTGGCAGACCTTTGTCGCCAATGCGAAGAAACGAGGCAACTTGACTCTGAGGCTCGATATGGACGTTTCAGCGATTTTCAGCATTTTGCGGAACCTGTGATTGAAGAGTATGAAAAGACCATATCGTCCTTGGAGTCCCAGCTTGCGATGGCGCGTGCTGCACTGCACCATGCCGATGCGGAATTAGAGGATCAGCAACGCATCATTGCTCAGTATGAGATTGTGATGGAAGATCAGGAGCGGCGGATTATGGCAGCAGAGAAAGAATTGCAAAAGACGTGCTTACCGCCTTCACCGACCTCGCCGGCATCATTGCCGGATCAGCAAGAGGACCGTGCCGCGCTGTACAACCAGATCACGCGGCTCCAGGATAACCTGAGGAAAACCCAAGCCGAATTTGAGCAGCGCGAGCGGGCCATGGAAGCGAAGGCTGCGCGGCTCCAGGAGCAGGTTGATCAGCTTGTGCAGGAAAATACGCGGTGGCTGCAGCTTTCTGTCGCGCAGCGGTCGGATACCATGGACCAATACATGACACTGCACAACCAGTACACCGATCTCGGCGATCGCGTCACGCAGGCTCTCGCTAGGCTCAGCAGGCTGGCGCCGGTATCCTCCTCGCCTGCCTCGGTGGACTCAAGCCACAGTTCGGCGCTCGCGCGCCACATCTCCGATTTTATGCGCCAGTTGGACAAGCATCGGTCAAAGATCGAGAACGAATTCACACGACTCGAGATCGAATTCGATGAATATTTTCAACGTCGGGACACGGACAAGGTCGCCCAGGTGCTTCAGAGGGCTCGAGACGGGCTCGACACCCTGTCCATGGTAATGGTCAAGCTGGAAGAGAAGGTTCAGCAGGCCGAATTGACGCTTGGACCTGCTCCGGACTTGCTCCCATTGTTCAAAAGGATGAGTCTGTAGTTGTTGCGAAGAGGCATCTCTTTTTTATTGTACATACACATATCCCCTTTACATATACATATACACATACATATGCAACTTAGAGAGAACAAGCATCAGGTTATCATCATCTTCATCTCTGTTGGCTGAGTGAATAACTTTTATCGAATCAACTTTTTTTTTAAAAAAAAAAAGATCAAGCCAGGTTTATTGCGTAACTTTCTTCTTCTAAAAAGCACATAATTAGTTCTCTTCACATCCCAAATGTATCTGAAGTTGCAAGTTTTTACCGCTTCTTCCAAATGCTTGAGTTTTGCTTTCATCATCGCCAATTCCAGCTCGCGTTTGGCAAGCGCTTGCTTCCGCTCATTAGCTTCGATCTGTTGACTAAGGCGCTCTCTAAGCTGCTTTTGATGTTCTTCTCGTGCCTTCGCCAGCTCGGCTGCCCGTGCCTTAACGAGCTCAGGATCAGGTGATGTCCGCTGTTGCTTCTGCTGTTGTTGCTGTTGCTGTTGCTGTTGCTGCTGTTGCTGGTATGTTTTGCGATCCTCCTTTTTCCAGAATACTTTCACAAATCGGTTGTTGAATAGAACGTCGGGACATGAGTGAGCGGCCAGCGCTTCGGCGTGCGTCTTGAATTCGATGAATGCGCGTGAGTGTTCAGGCTGCAGAGCGATGTCCACAATAGTGCCGAATTTTTTAAACGTGTTCGTGATGGCTTCGATGTTGCATGCTTCCATAGGGATCTTATCAACTACTATGCAGCTGCTGTTTGGATTGTAGCGGGTGGTATAAGGGAGATCAGCCTTGTTCTGATACTGGCCTCGCTGCTGCTGTTGAGGTTGATGCGGATGCTGCATCTGTGGTTGTCGATACTGGCCCTCAATCGGTGCAGGGGTCATGAATGGCGGTGTGCCCATGGGGAAAGGAAACATTTGTCCAGCTATTTTTGCACCATTAGTGCTATGTATTAGCCTTCAAACTGTCGATAGCCGATAAAAGAAAAAGCAAAATTACCACCTCCAGGCATCATCATCGGGTTTGGCATGGGCATCGTGCCAGAAGATCCAATGATGGCTTGGATCTTTGAATAATCGCTGACCGTGATTTGTTCCTGTCCATGGTCAAATTTACACCTATCACCATAAACGCAATAGCCACGTTCTAGAACAACGGACGGATTATGTTTGTATGATGTCATGTTATCGCCGTTTTTCTTCTCCTGCTTACCTTCGAAATTGCGACAGGGAATACGCCGACGCGGCGCCTGTTGACTATCTACAACAGCAGAGCCGTCAGTTACTTGCTGCGACCCAGAAGGACCCAAACGGCTGCGCAGGTGAGAAGGCAAAGTAGAAAAGAGTTGCTCTTGTGCTCGATTCATGTTATGATCTGCCCCGCGCATGTGTTTTTTAGGTCGTTCCTCTCCAGTCATATCTTTTGATAATCCACGCTTCTCACCTGAACGCTTATGCTCGAGCTGGTCAGCCGTGTCGCCACCACCCGTGCTTTTGGCGGTCGTCGCAGACGCAGTACTGCTAACATTGCGACGCTTGAAATTTCGGTCATCGTCATCCTCTTCCTCATCAGAATCATCTTTATCGCGCTTTTGCCCTGCAGTCGTGTTTTGCTGCTGCACAACCTCCGTGGATGACGGCAGAGACGGCGATGGCGCTGGTTCTGATGCTGCTGGTGGCACTGCTGCTACTCCTGTAACTGCTGCAGGCGTTAAAGTGGAATCGGTAGCAGCTGCGCCGCTCTTAACATCGTCAAGTACTTGAAGTAATGTCTCTACGGCTTCGTTTGTTTCTAGCGGGGGTAGAACGAAGAACATTAATAAACATAAGGACGTGTCGGCGGTTTGCACTCTTCTTCCCATTCGAAACGTACTGTCTTCGCAAAAAACTTCAAGTTCTTCGCAAAACACCTGCTTTAATTCTTCTCGCGAACCTTCCCTTCCGACAAACATCATAATAAAGTCGGTTAATGCATCAGGATCAGCCTCGGAGCTACAGACACGTTCATGAGAGATTTTTGTGAGCGAGATCAGTCCGTACCAGCTGCATGTCATTCAACCAGGTCATACTTACAACTGGCTTAGCGCTTGCGGAAGCCGCTCACGCAGGATTTGGGCATCAGTGGGATTTAAATCCATTGGAATTTGAACAAACAGAAGGTTGTATAGTGATGCAACGAAAGAGATGCAGTTTAAGAACCGAAAAAAAAGAGTGAGAGCGAGAGTGAGCACAACGACTTGCGGAGCTTTTCGTGACGAAGAGATTTTTCGCCCTCCTCCCAACTTGCTGCGGGAATCGATTCTTTGCCCTTTAGTTCCCTCATTTGTTGCCAGAGGAACAGGATGCTTATTTCTTTTGCTTGTTTACACGCGTAGATATTAATCCAGACGGCTTTTTTTATTTATTTTGTGTTCTTATGGAAGTATATTTAAACGCGAGAGGATTTTGTTATTTTATAATAATAAGCAGGCACGCTACGTATTTCGCGCGAGTGGGGAGGGGCATTTGCTGGTGGATTTTTTTTTTGCGTGTTACGGGATGAAAAGGGAAGAAAAACCGTTTGATGTCCCGTTAGATAGATATGAATGTGTATAAAAAAACAAACGGGGTGATGGTGGCTGGACAGGAGTGTATGACGACGCGTCGGTAGGATTATGTAATGATGACGCTTGCTCCTTTATGTACGCTGTTCGTTTCGTTGTTTGCTTTCTATGAATAAATGTTCGGATTAGGATAGAAGATAATGCTGTCCGGTGCGGGTACGTCGATGCTGTTGCCGCTGCTGCCAATACTCGGTCTTGGACTGAGAGGACTTCTTGAGTCGATTTTCAGGAAAAAGGCGGTGAGATTGTATGCGATGCCTGCAAAGACGACCAGGATCCATACGACAACAGGCAGAGCTTCCTTGATCTGGAGCCATACCCTGCTCTCGCTCTTGCGCTCAGAGGCAGAGCGCGCGGATGTACCCCATCCAACGTCCCAGAGCGAGACAAGCGCCCAGAGCTTGGCCGGAACGAGGCCGAGAAGGTAATAACCGCCGTAGACTGGGAAGACGAGGAACCTAGGTGACCGAGTGACGATGAAGGAGTAGACAGTCTTGATGAACGCCGTGGCAACAAGCGAGACGATCCAGACAGCAAGCACGAAGGGTGCATGGGTCCACAGGATGAAGAAGATAGAAAACAAGAGAACAAAAGGGTAGATGCCCTGGTAGAAGAGCTCGGCAGCCATCCATGGACTATGTTTGTGGATGCTCAGTGCATTCCACAAGATCTCGCGGTAAAAGCTTTTGCTCCAGCGTGTCTGCTGCTTAAACCATCGTAAAAAGTTGGTGGGCGTTTCGGTCTCGCAGAATGCATAGTGTGTGTAGACCACGCGATAGCCGCGGAGCAACACACGGTTCGTTAGATGTCTAACAACCACGTGAGTCTCCCGTTGGTGGTACTCATAGAAAACCTAGTGCGCTTACCGGTCATCACCATAAGTACATTCTTGACCCAGAAACCGCTGCACAATCCAGTCGTCCAGAAGCTCGGCTATCACATCTGATTTGTAAAGGCCCATCGGACCGGATACGCAGGTTACACATCGGTTGAAACTCTGGGCCGCACGCTCAATGTTGAAGGCCATCCAGTAACGTAAGGAGGACATGAAGGAGAGTAGTGAGTCGCCCGAGTTCCAGATCCGGACATCGCCCGCTGCTGCCCCCACGTTAGGGTACCAATAGAGCGCACGTTCTAGCTCAATGAGTGCTTGCGAGTCGAACTTGGTATCCGAGTCAGTCGACATGATGGCATCGCACCCGGCAGCCATGAGAATACGAAAAGCCGTGTACATGGCATGGCGCTTGCCCCGGTGCGGCTGAAGATAGCACACTGCTCTTGAACTTGTTGGCAGCGGTACCGGATCGTCACCGGGATAGAATATATATTTTGTAGGCTCTTCTGGTGGAAGCTCCTTCATCGATGAAGGAGAACTGCTACTGCTGCTCCTACTATTATTGTTGTCCTGACAATCCTTCTCTTCGAAATGCGTAGTCATGGTCTGATCATCTTCTACGGGAATCTTTTTCTCATCATTGCCTGCTTCTTGAGTTCGGTTGCTGGTGGCCTTCTCGGACATGAGGTAAGGAAGGACCACGACAGGGTGACCCGGGAACGCCTTTTCGTAGATGGATGCCATCTCGTGATCCTCTTGGTCTTTTCCGTCAACAACAACAACAATTTTGAATGGATCAGGATAGCTGAGCCGTTGAATCGATTCAAGGCATTGCGCAAACAACGCAGGTTCTTCGCGGTAACCCACAACTGCGAGTCCGATCTTTGTGGCGCATCGAACGTTCTTTGGTTGCTGCGACAACTGCTGTTCCCCATCCTGCCTCTTGGGTTCAGAGGCCGAGACGGGTGGAGGGTGCTTTTGCCGGTGTCGTCTTAGCAGTACACGGTTGAGAGTCGCAAAAATGAGTTGGAGCACGAGGAAACAAAACACGACGGTGCCGTATACGCCGAGGACCCAGAATGCTTGCTTTGTTATGCGCAGATGGATCGCGTAACCGATGACGGCGGGAACGACGAAGATGCACGAGACGAAAATCGAGTAGAGAAGTTTGAGCGGAAACGTCCAATGCATGCTGGGGTGGGTTCTTTTCTTTTTTTTGGGTCCTCTCTCTTTCTTTTTGTGGTGTATAGATCGAGTTTTAGATGGCCATAGGGTTACTCTAGAGAAAAAGAACCGGTGAAAGGCTTTCCAGGTCGGTAGCCGTCCTAGTTTTGTTCAAATTCACCGCGCTCAATTATTTGTAGACAAGTGTAAGAGATGATTCACAATAGTATACTTCAAGAAACATCCTCCAATCCCACGGATCACGCCACGCCATCGGGGAATCTTTCGCAGGAATATTCTAGTGCAATTGGGCATCCATCGAATTTCCCTTTCACACACATACACACACCCTGAGCTTTCAAATAATAACACACTTCAAGTGCTTGTTGCATGCATTAACTAAGACCGAATCTGGCCTCTTTTGCTGCCTATAATGTAATCATTTGCTGCTGCTTGTTACAAAAGTTCATGTGCAAGAGAACCAGATAAGAAAGTGGATGGTACTCGAGAAGACCTGGATCAGTATATACCACTTCTTTCGGCAGAAATCATTTGCAGATTTGCCGTATCGATCAAAGTAATTCGTGATGGTGGCCCATCGCATTCGGAGAAATACGCATTATTTAATTAGGCGGGACAGCTTACAAAAACGAAAGGAAGAGAGGGCGAGGTATACAGATGGTTTTGTGTGTGTGTATATATATGTGTATGTGTACGTTATGTAAAGGAAAGATTGCAAAGGTTTGTTGTGATGGGGGGGGAAGAGGTGAACGTATAAAGTATAAATGTGCGTGAACTTTGGGAAAATCAGAAGAAGGTATGATACGATTTTTGATGATTACACATGCAAATAGATATTAGGAAGATGGTATGCCAGATGCGTCAGGAATGGTTTGTTATGGACTGACAATGGCAAGTCCTCCGACAACTTGATCTTCTTCTTCCTCGTCTTGACCTTCGTTCTTCTGTCGCAGCAACTCAAGTCGCTTAGTCTCCTCTATCAAAGCCACCATGTCCTCCGCGTTTGCAGCTTTAGTAAGGAAAGAGTGCTTTACGGCAGTTTCTATATTATTAGTATATACTTTTTTTTTGGGAGGGAAAAACTCTATCCACTGACATACCTTCAAAAGTCCTTCAGCATCAGGACGATCGACAGGATCGGTCATTGTGCAAAGTTGGACAAAATCCTTTAAGCTCTCCGACCATTTACTAGCATCTGATAAGGGCGGAAGACCATTCGATGCAATCAAAAAGACCGCCTAAACAAAGTTTTGGGATATTTGTATGTTTGTGAGAAAGAGCTTTATTAGATCGGCCAATTTGATTGCTTACCCGAAGAGGCGGATATTCAACATAGGGAGGGTCACCTTGCATCATCTCCATCATTAGCACTCCCAGGCTCCAGATGTCTGCTTTGGCGTCATATTCCTGTCCTTTGATAACTTCAGGCGCCTATTCACACATTGTTAGGAACCGACTATTGGAACATGATGGGTTGCGCGCTGAAAACTAACCATCCAATAGGGTGTTCCGACGATAGAGTTCCGTTTTGGTTGACTTTTTGTCAATTGCGCGCAGTGACTGAAATCGCCTATAAAGAAAAAAAAAAGATGGTAAGCAAATCGATTTGTCAAGCTTACGCAGTCAGAGATTTACAAAGCTTGACATCTCCGCGTTGGTTAAGAAGGACGTTATCGCTTCGAATATCGCGATGTATCCGTCGCAGGCGATGGATCCGGCATAACGCCCGGAGAATGTCGCGTGCAACACGGGCCATATGTGGCTCGAGTAAAAATGGCTTTGGGCTCTCCATGTTTACCGCAAGGATATCGGCGAGCGAAACATCCATGCATTCCATCGCAACCTTAATCTCATCTCGTCAGCTACAGCACCCCCCAACTCTCGGTAAGGACAAGTAACCCCCATGGTTATACTTACCCAGACTTCTTCGTTTGTTTTGTAACATCCTATGTATTCAACCACATTCGGATGGCGACTCATCTTCATTGTCGTTAGTTCGTTCCGGATCGTGCTTAGTTTTTGAGTTGCAGACTTTGAGATCTTTTTGATTGCCACCTGTAAAAGAAAAAAATGAGTTGGTAAGTCGTCTTGACGACAACATAAACAGGTCCATATCCTTACCAGCCTGCTCGTCGCAATGTGCTTTGCGATAAACATCGGACCTGACTCGCCCTCAGCAATAAGCATAAAGTCTGTGTATAGAGTGTTGGGGTCTGCATGATCAACAAGGTCGTCTAAAGCAAACGCGGAGTAAATCATCGCACAAGTGAGTGGGGAGGGGAGAGGACCAAGCGCAGGAATTCTTCAGGGTTATTTACCGATAAAGCTCGAAGCGAGTGCAAGATGACTTTCGGATACAGCTAATGCGGTTGGCAGGTCAAAGTCTAAAATTACGCGAACCCCACCCAACAAAAATTTAGGACATCATCTCTCTTTTTCCATTTATTTACGTTTTCGGTCAACGGGATCTCGTTACCTTCCGCTTTTTGGTCACTGACCACCATCGTTGTTCCTGTCAAGTCTTTGGATAGACTGGCCAATTGCAACAGCCGGGACGATCTTGCACGCGTGGGCGGTGCGTACCCCATCGGCAGCGCTTGCTGCGCTTGAACACGGCTCTCATAAGGAGAATGAGGAGAATTCGGCAATTGTAGTAGCTGCTGCTGCTGCTGCTGCTGCTGCTGCTTTACCTGTAATGACTCAGGCATACACGTCTGCATCATGCTTTGGATCGTCTTTGGATGGGCTCGTATAACTTCTTCGGGAATACCTGATGCCTTCAGGATCCGCTGCCATTCAATAGGCAGGCCGATAAAGCCAGAGCCTGTCGTGTCGTGCTCGACATGGACTTGATGCTGCACATTATACGGCTTGCCAATCAAAGAAGGTTTTTTCCTTAGCAACGTTGCAGATGACGTCTTTCGCAACAAGCTCGTAGAATGTGCTTTTCTTAGCAAGGTCGTTGTTGCGGTGGTAGTAGGGGTGGTGGTGTCGCTCAGAGGAGGTGATCGTTTGGCTATAGACAAGAGGAAAAAGAGCGAGGAAGAAACGGAATGAGAACGCCTCTGAACCATTAATCCCTCCTCGTCCCTACTTTCTCTACCATCGTTCAAGCTTACGTCGAGAATCAACGGGTGGTGGCACGAGATTAGGATTGATATAGTTTGTATCCAGGATATCATCGCTCGGAAAGGATGATTGCTGCCATACATCCGGCAATCCCTATATGCGATAATACTTTTATCAATAACTAGATCTTTTTTTCTGGGGTGGGAATAGTCATTCTGTGAGTCAACGTTGTATTATACCATAAAGCGGCCATTATCTTTGTTAAATTCGACGTGGATACCATGCTCAAATTGGGTGGGCTTGCCAATATTGAGGACTTTTTCTGTCGTCCCATACTTTCGGCGTCCGCCTCCGGTTCCGCTGCTTTTCGACATTTTGGAAGTTATGGTTGTCAAGGAAACGCTACGATGATTGTAGAAGCGCGCAGAATTCGAAAGCGATGAAGACGAATCGATTTTACGTAAGCTGCTATAGCCTAATGGTGAAAGGCCTGCTGTGGATGGTCGAGAGGCCGATTGCTGTGGATGATTGCACTTGGCGATCGACGGTTGGGAGACGGCGGAGGAAGTATTTGATGAATCTGACTGTGATGACACAGAAGTGGATATGGTGTTGCCCATGAAAATCACGCCGACACACTGGATTAAAAACGGAAAGGATCCTGAGGCGAAGGAAAGCACGACAGGAGGAAGGATGTGTGCTACAGAAAGTTTTTTTTTTATACTCAAGCGTGGATCTGAAGGAAACAAAGTGGGAAAGGTAGACAAGCTTGTTTTAATCAGTTCGACAGGCGCAAGCAACGAAGAAGGCAAGGTCTGTGAATGTGCGACCACGGGCATCAGTAACAAATCTGGAGCTAGTCATATGACTGTATAGCGAGAGTACCAAAAGCTATGTATATTTTAAAATTGCAGGGGACCATGGCTGCTTATACAGCGTATGGGGGGGGAAGCTAGTACAGTACAGGTCAGAAGAAGCGACCATTTTCGTTAGTGTGAAACGCATCCACCAAGATCTAGTTCTCTTCTCTCTCTCTTTTTTTTTTTATTTTTACTTCAGCGAGCTGAGAGATAAACGCGACCGAATGGGATAGGCACATTTTGACTGCTTAAGCACCTCTCTGATCATGCTGCTTATACCATATGGTGCGATACGGGGAGAAGGGGGAACTTTACATATCCGCATTGCGATGCGGGCGATCGGACAGATGAAAAAAAAAGTGTGTTAATTTCTTATGGTCCTAGTGAACACATAGTCGCCAAATTGCAACCTCCTGTAAATCTCCTGCAGAAATCCACCGGAGAAGCATATCGCTTGATCAAGGTAAGGAACAGCCCACGCACTAAAATACAGCTGCATCAACCAAAAGGTAGCGCTGTGATCACTACATTAGAGAAGCCACAGTGCCGTTCTTCGAATATTCTCGCACATAATAACCTCTTTTACTTTTTCATCCAAAAGATATGGAAAGAATGTTGAAATGCAGTCAAGCAGGATGACTAAGTCATGTGATGAGCCCCAAAATCTGTATCCAATGCCCCTCTACAACTAATGTGGAGCATTATGCTACAATTTTAGATTTGTACACAATCAGAAGCGGCATATGACTAAACTTCGATAAAATCATTAACACAACAGTGCATAGGAAATCCATTTTTACGAGTGATGTAAAGTATTAAGGTCTCTCTATCTTTATTGGGTACGGTACCTGGCAATATATGCATTATCCATCTTACTGGTAACCTAGTTACCTATGATATATATATGTAGTTGAAGCACATAGGTAGAATGAACTTATTCTTTTTACGATTAGCTGGATAAGATGAGAAACGATATGGGAAGGAGAGAAGGAATGCTTTTCTGTGGTAATATAAGTATGTAACAGTACTCTATCTTTTTCTTTTTTATTGCTGTTGGTATACAGTGTATATATGGCTTTGGTGCCATATAGGTGAAAGTTAAGCTGTGCTAAACCAGCAGCAACCATAGCCTAGATATATAATACTTCATTAGTATACAAAGCCCCTTTGATATTCAAGTCGCTTGTCGAGATTACAATACCTCCTCAAGCGAAGGGCCCAATTTAGCACGAGAGGGAGTGACGATGGCTCCAGGTCTTTCCAGAGCAGCAATCTTACCCTGGGTACTTCCCTTACCCGCCTCCCCCGAAATAATAGCACCGGCGTGGCCCATGCGTCGGCCCGGAGGAGCAGTCGAGCCTGCAATGAACGAGACCAAGGGTTTGGGTACATCACGGGTCAAGTTGTAACTCTTCAAGAGCTCGGCTGCTGCTTCTTCTACCGTACCACAGATCTCGCCGATCATAACAACGCCTACGTCCCATGCCCAACATATCGGTACCGTAAAGCTGATGTACCCTCTGTATTGGAATCTTCCAAGAAAATTTTGAGGCAGTCGATAGAGTTGGTGCCGTTCAACGGCTCGCAACCTATACCAACGCATAGCGTCTGACCAAGACCAACCTCGGTGGTCTGATTGACCGCTTCGTAGGTCAACGTACCCAAGCGAGACACGATGCCAACCTTACTATGCTTGTGAATATGATCAGGCATAATATCAATTTTGCATTGTTCAGGAGCAATGATACCTGGGCAAATTCGGGCCCACGATCCGGGACTTGGTCCTGGGTCATGAAGGGTTGCGTAACTCGAACCATACCGGGATGAGGGATATCCTCCATGATGGCGACCACAAGAAGAATTCCATTCTCGATGGGTCCCAAGCTAGCAACCGCTGGGGGCGTGTAGATCACGTTTGTCTCTGGCTTGGCCACCTCAACCGCCTTGCAGAGACATACATACCATGTCGCTGAGGGTTATACATTCTATCCAAGTCATATAAGACTGTTGGAGGAAACAGCAATTAACTCTCGGACAGACTGAATACAGGAACACCGAGATGGGTTTTGCCCTACCTTCTTCAGCGAGATACTGCCGACCATCTTTGTCCCGTACGCAATAGCCTGCTCCCGAGTGGAGTGTACCTGCATCATATGCCATTTCGAGTTGACTTTTTTTTCCCCTCTAGGAATGATGCATCTCTGGTTGATCGCTGGATCTTTCTTGCTTACCAGGAAAACTCTGGCAAATAAGCTTGGTGTTGGTGTTGATGATAAAATTCTTGACAGTCGAGTCGTAGCCACCACCAGACTGACTAGTGGCAAAGCTGCGACGAGTAGTAATACCGATCGTGAAGAGAAGGCGAGGATCCAATTTAATCTGTTTCAGGCTACCCTCTGCGGATGATCCCATGTGTATTTCCGGTCCGCACAGGAAAAAGTTCTATCACTTGTAACCTTGACCTGCCTGCGGTGGACCCAAGTCTGGCATCAAGGTCATATTGCGGGCTTCCTCCCTTGTTGGGCCTCTATATACTGAAGATATACCATTTGTTCTTATACTGAAAAACTTATAGTCTTTTTATATAAGGACGAATATACAAATTCGCCAGTCTCCGCTCATCATGAACTGACAAATAGAAAAACGAAAAGAAGAGACTACGTTGGTGACGGTGATAAAGGTATGGCTTTTTGGTGTTCCTGCTCGATATATACAGGTGGTCTGTTATCCGGATCGTATGGTGGCAGGAGTGGCATCGTCATATTTGGTCGATTTGGCCCTGACAGCTGCAAAAACTGAGGCTCTATCCTCAGCGTTCGGTCAAGCATGACAGATGAATCCGTGTAAGCCAAGATCCCGGTGGATAGAGACGTGCATTCATCCTGCGGATCTGACCCAATGATGACTGGGATAAGAAATGAACAACGCTTTTTGGCAGGATGCAAGGCACTCTGACGGGATTTGACGTCGATCCGCACAAAATAGCTCAGGTCGATCTGGCGGCCATAGTCTGTGGTGGGTGGGAGCCTGGCGAGGGGAACAGACAGCTGCGTTTCATCTCCGCTCTCGGCAATGCGTCTATTGTCTGTTTCTCGGACAACCACTGTTCTCTGGTTCTGAAACTTGCCGGCGGTGATGCTGTAATGCTGTTCGAGTGCAATGGTTCCGGTCATGGCATAATGATGCTTAAACCCATTGCATCGAAAAGCAACCGTAATGGCATCATCATGGCTGGTCGCGTATGCCCTTCTGAGTCGAACTTGCACTGTTGTGGTCGAGTCAATATGCTTTGTCTCATCAAAAGGCAATAGAGAAGGGACCAGCACACGGGGCTGGAAATAGACAGGATGCAACAGCGTCATAAATGGTCGGTGTCCAGGACGCTCGAGTGTTGCATAAAGCACGAAACGGCATCGCGTGAAATTGTTATTAATGTATGCTGAGGGATAGTTCACGTCCGGCATCTCACACGTAAAGGGGAAGAAGTGGTAGCCTGGCTCCATCACTGGCCAGCTGTCGGACGTCCGTGACCGAGTGCCCCATAGAATGGTGTGTACATTGAAAAGTTTGTCCTCGCTTAAACGCTTTCCGCAGTCCATAGCATCGTAATTGACTGACTCTGAGAGGGAAGGAGACTCATATGTTTGTATGACATAATAATAAGATGAGGAGTAAAGGAGCACGTACCTGAGGCTTTAAAGACCAGCTTTAAATGAATAGCAGCCAACGGTTCAGACAGTTGTACCAGTACTCTGCCTTGAATAAAGGACCCAGGTGCGCAGACAAGCTGCCCTTGACCATTGCAGTGCTGTGGCGCCGGCTCAATCTTAAACCGAACAGGTGGATGTTTATATTTCAGCGAAAGACGATCAACGAACCGCGGACGGCCCTCGTTATCAGGGCGTTGTGGTATTTCGGACAAGGGCTGTCTTCGGACCATTTAGTATGATAAAGAAAAGGTTGGGGTAAAAGATGAAAGACAATCCTTTATCAATATTGAGTCATTTTTATTTGCTGCGGAAAACAGTTAGACCGGGGGCGGCAATGCTTTTAGCGGGTGGGGTACCAAAGCACCGGAGATGTCGCCCCACCATTCGGCTGTGCGGTGTCGATACCACTCAACTAATGAATGAAAAACAAAATTAAGTTTGACATCTATCGACAGACACTTGTGTTACCTACTTGTTTTACGCAAACCCTCTTCAAATCCCATCTTGGGCTTCCACCCCAGAGCCTCTAATTTTGAGAAGTCTACTGCATATCGCTTGTCATTGAATGCCCGATCCTGAGAAAATTCAATATGCTGGTCGATGTCATAGCCGAACATCCCGATAAGTCTAGTGGCAAATTCGAGATTGGAGATCTCGAACTGGCTTCCAATATTGTATGTTTCACCGACTTCACCCTGATGGAAGATCACATCGAGAGCATCGGCTACATCACCCGCATAAAGGTATTTGCGTGAATTTTGGCCATCACCATGGATGTAGCTACGCAGATTATCCGGGACGTTAAAACAACTAGCCTTTCTCTCTTTCTGGTTCTTATTTACCATTTGCCGTGTCGGAGGAGGCTGCAGATGAACTTGGATGTGATCTTCTCGGGGTACTGATACGGGCCATATACATTGTTGGAGCGAGTGATCATGATCGGTAAATTAAATGAGTGATGATACGCTTTGACAAGGCACTCGGCTGCTGCCTTGGTAGCAGAATAAGGATTTGTCGGTGCTAATATGGTATCTTCTCGGCAGTCCGGCTATGGTTCATTTCATATACTGAGAACGTCCGCTTCCACTCGATTCGTCCCTTAGTCCCAACTTACCCTGCTGACTACCTCACCATATACTTCGTCTGTGCTCACATGGATAAACCGTTTGACCCCGCTCACTTTCGCAGCCTCTAGCATAACATGGGTCCCCATCACATTGTTCCTATTCATATAAATGTAGTCATTCATTGCGACCATGGATTTTTCAGTCAACAGATGCGTTTCGTTATCGAAAGATGCTCGCACAACACGTCACCTGGTAAACTCGAAGGAGTCTCCAAAAGAATTATCCACATGTGTCTGAGCAGCCAGATGGAAAATGACATCGATTTTCTTCTCCTTGAGCACAAATGCCATAAAGTCAGGCGAGGTTATGTCGCCCTGATGAATGGCCAGATCAGAACTAGTAGTTAAGAGGAGGGAGAACCATACAATGGAGTTATCGCACCTTGATAAATGTATAATTTGGGAATTCCGACACCGCTTTTAGGTTGTGGAGCGAGCCACAGTAGTCCAGCTTGTCAACGACATAAATGTGGTATTCTGGATATAGCACCACCATTTTTCGGACCAGAAAGCTCCCACTGTTTTTCATATATATATATATATATATATATAAAAGGAAAGTGATAGGAAGTGTGAGAAGAAAGAGAGGATGGAGTTCGAGTCTGATGGGCTTACATGAATCCCGCTCCTCCCGTAATCAGAATGCTCTTAACATTGCGGAGATCTGCTGGCAGGTTGGGCAGCCGATGTCCAATGTCTTCTCGGTCAAAAAAGGATATGGTTTTGCACATGCGTGCATGCTTTTGCTCATAAGTTTCATCAGGGAAAGGATCCGAGATGTAAGACGGCGTTGGTGTAGCAGTTGGCGGAATCATGAAAAGGAAAAGTACAGAGTGGCGGACCTGCAAGAGAGGCTCCTTTTTTATTTTACATCCAGCTCACGCTGGTTAAGGTTGACATTCCATGTTTTAGAGAATGGGGATCGAGCTCAGCTGGTCCTACATTTGTTTCAAGTGAGCCATTATAAGACCCTAAGCACCTTTCCAATTATATACTACGGTGGTGACATTAATGCTCGAAGTTCCAAGATCGCAGCTATTTGAATCTTCTGTGGGAGGGTTAAGTCTGTGCAATATTACTATTTTCCTAAATAAATTCCGTACGCAAGGTCGCATTTATTCGATTGAACCATGTCGGTCAACTGAGACTCTACTTATTCTCTATGTGCTTTAATTGACACTAAGAGCACCGAAGCTCCCAACAATTAGCATTTAGCAGCCAGTGTCCCCGCCGAGGGAAAAGCGGCAAGAGAGGAAAGGAATGGAATAGGACTAGAGGTGATGGGGAAAAGAAGCAGGAAGGACAGTGGAAAAGGTGTCCATCAAGTAAGGTTGCAGTAAGAAATTTAGAGCTCAATGAGGGGGGCGGCAGTGCATTGCAGTCGATATCCTCCTTTCAATACTCATCATTTTTTGACTTGCTGATGCTACTCACTATGTCGCTTTTATTCCTGCTCCGCTCGCGTAGCATGTAACACAATCGATACTATGTCGGCAGTCCTGCAGAGGTACTCCTTATGGATCATGCGATTAATATTAAGGAAAACGCGGTTCATCGAAATCAATGTCAGTTGCTTCCAGCTAAGGCGCTTTCAATGTATATAGCTATCTACAGACTAAAGCCAAACGCTTTTCAACGACGGGTTGTATTTATTTTCATAAATCAATGGAACATCGTTTTGGATGCCCAACGCTCTTCAAATTTCTTGAACAGGAAAAAGGGGATGGATGCTGTACTGCAATGAACCTCTTACGTGGTTGTAAGAACGTACGAAGAAATACAGCGTAACCTGCAGCGTCAGAAATAGTAGGGCTACGACAATAATTATCCACTACTAGTAGGCAATAAACTGGGGAAGAAATCTGCGGAAAAAGCACTTTAAGCCTACCAAAGCTCATTGGAATCCGTGCCAAAAAAAGAAGAGCATATCCTTCTCGTTCTCCCTTGCTGCCTGGCTCGATCAAATAGTAGAGGAGCATAAGGTGAACATGCCCATAAGAGGTTTATTGCATAGTATCCTCCAAAAAATGAACCAAAATGCTTGTGTCTGTGAGACTCGTGAAAAGAAAGTTGTTTTAAGAACATGCTTTCTCCTTTTTTCCCAACGATCCTATCCTTGAAACTTCGTACGTAATGATCATAAACTCTACTTGAAAGGACACCGTAGTTCTCGTGAGTACTGCAGGACTGAAAGATAAGGAGATCTCAGAAAAGCGTGGACATAATTTGGACACCACCTATACGGCTTTGCATAACTTCCGAGCAGGAAACACTATCGAAAGATACATAAACTCTGGAAGCCCGTAGCACAAGACCTCTAGTCAATCATACAAATACAAATACGCGCGCAACCTTCAGTGATATCGCTTCCGGTAAAAGTCTCACAGGTCATATGCGGAAGGAACTTCATACAACAGACATTAATAGCCGGAATTGCAAAAACAAAAACAAAAAACAAAAAACAAAGTATAAAATATTGCGCCAGGACGGGAGAAGGATTGGTTATACAGACAGATCATCCTTGGAATTAGTGTCGTATCCACAACTACTCTTCTTACCTGACAGAAGTGTCCCTGGTTTACACGGGACATTAACACTTTGTTTCACTCTTTGAGCGCCGTTATCATAATTACTGTCATGCTATTCAGATTCATAATTCATATCCCGGACTTGTCTCACAACGCAGTTACAATCACAAGGGTAAATGATGTACTTCTTTTTCAACCTTTTAACTCGTCCACCGTCCCGGGAGACCACCTAGATGGTTATCCACACCAGCCTCCAGAGTGACCGTTTTGATAAGCACTTATAAATAAGCCCATTGTGGGCACTTAATAAAAAAAACAATCCCTTTTCGAGTCTCACAGAATTATATTCTGTCTCTTTTTATTCTTGAAACCCCTTGATTCCGCAATTAGGCAAGAATTCAAGAATAATCCGAGTATGGCGCAGATGTGATGAAGCATTTAGGATGATTACCCGGTGTCCACATTCAAGAGTGAAAGGACACCGGCGATGATCTGGGCGGGAATAACGTACGCAAGAAACATGCAATGGTTAGTATGGAACCTGGTAGACGTACTGCCCAAGGCTTCGTCGACAAGGTATACTAAATGCCGTTGAACAATTTCCTAAAAGAGTGCGATCAATCGATCCTTATGGAAGATGGAATGCCAATATGGAGAAGTAATGCACTAAAAGACGGAGGGAAAACAATGGCGTAATCAACTTGGATCGGCCTTCTCGATCACCAGATCTGAATCTCATTGAAAATTATGGAAGTATATAGAAGATGCAATGCAGAAGCCGAGTGTCAGTGTCAAAACGGTCGAAGATTTGACGAAAGTATTGCTAGCAATGTGCTATTTGATAGAAGTATGAGCTGTAACGTACTAATCGATTCCATGCCTGCCCGTACCAAAGAAATGTCGAGATACCAGGGGGGAAGCAGCCGTTCGTAATGCCCTATTTGTTTTTTCTGCTACATAGTATATCTTTATCTATCCCACATTATTAGAAAGGCGAAACTTTTCTTCATATATAAATGATAGAATTATGACCATTGCTCGGAAAATGGAGATTGAGGAGTACATTTAAATAAAAAACGGAGTTACAGTGGGTACCCGCTAATCCGGTCGGCTCCATGAAGGTTGGATGTGGCCGGTTTATCGGGTGACCGGTTTACTGAATTCAGAGCCAGCTGATTACCTTGTACGACCTAAACATTAGATAAAGCGATATATCTTCGGTTAGCCTTTAAACATCTAAAATTTTTCTTTATTTTCGATAATGCCAAAGGTCTCACTTACAAAAGCCCAGAAGAAGCAGATATGCATTTATGCAGATACGTTGCCCAAGTCGAAAGAAAGCAAGCAAGCTCTACTTGCAAGATGGGCCAAAGAAGAATTCAATCTTGAGAAAGAGCCAGGAAAATCTACCATTGGAGATATTCTCAAGCTGCGCGATGTTTTGTTTGGTATGACAGACACCGAGTTGGCTGGCAAGCGTACAAGAAGTGCCAGTCTTCCGGAGCTTGAGAAAATTCTTGCAGCTTTTGTCCATGATATGGCAGCGATGGGAACCCCAATTAGTCGCCAATTGCTGGAACGCGAAGCAAGAATCCAGGCTAATAGGATGAACCTCGAGCTACCCACTGGGTTTAAGTTTTCTGATGGGTGGATGACCAGGTTCATGGCCAGGAACCAGTTTAAGTCACGCATGATACACGGAGAAGCCAGCGCAATTGACATCAGCTGTGATGACATTCAGCAGGCGATCGCTGAGATCAAGGCGAAGATTGCTGAGTATCCACCAGAGCGCGTGTACAATATTGATGAGACTGGGTTATATTGGAGAAATCCTCCCAGACGAACCATTTCGAGCAAGCCTGTTGCTGGTACTGTTGTGAACAAGCAAAGGTTTACAGTAGTTTTCGCCTGTAATGCGGACGGATCACACAAGCTCCCACCCACCTTTATTGGATACCACAATAAATCAAGTGATCCAGCTTTTCACGGAAAACCAAGTAATGTATATAATGAGCGAGGATGTGATATGCTACTGTTTGTTAACGCTATAAATGAAGTTTCCAGCTGTGGTTATTATTATTATCACAACCAAAAGGCGTGGATGACCCGTGCTATCTTCCGCAAGATCTTAACAAAACTTGACATCATGTTGGGCAGAAAGCACAATGGAAAGAAGATCCTATTGCTGATGGATAATGCCACATCCCATGTCAAACTTGATGTGGAATTCAAACACATCGTTTTATGCATGCTCCCGCCAAACACAACTTCACATTTCCAGCCTCTTGATGCTGGTATCATCAATTGCGTCAAAGTTAAATACCAGTATGTTCTAGTATTTATTGTCCTATATGAGAGATGAGGAGCTGATGGCAGGGTATAAAGGTCGCAACTTATGATCCAGGCCCTTGGGAAGATCCAGCGCCATTCATATGAAAACGTCTACAAGATTGGGCTAAAGCAGGCTCTTGACAATGTTCTCACCGCATGGGCTCGTGTTTCTAGAAACACTATTGCCAATTGCTGGAGACATACAGGTCTTCTTGCTGGTGCAGAGCCTATACAGCAAGCAATAGAAGAACAAGCTGAAGATGTTCAAGAGCGAGAAGTACTTCTTGGCGAGCTCCTGGGTGAGGATGTTGATCCATCCTCAATTCCAATTTCTCCTCAGGATGAAAACTCCAGCATCCATGAGGTCCTCACTCTGGATCAGCGTGTTGATCTTTATATGGGAGAAAAAGAAAAAGAGCAGGAAATTGACGGTATTGTACCCATGAAAAACGAGATTGCGAAATCGATGAGAGGTGGACAATTATAACTTATGACAATATAAGTAGAGGATTCAATTTTGGATGAGTCCGATGTTTTGCCGCCAGTCTCAGCTACTCAGTTGAAGCGGGTATATAAACAATGTCAAGAACTAATCTCAGTCCGCGATGAAGAAGACCAAGTCATCTTGGAATTAATCCATAAAAGGATTAGAAAACTCGAGTCAGAAGAGCGGAACAGCGCAAAGCAGCGCACACTTGACACGTTTATTATCAGAGAATAAAGTGCCGACATATAACACGGTTTCATTGGCTCTCTCTATAAACCGGTTTCCCCGAAAACTCTGACCGGTGCCCGGTCTACAGAATTACCGGCCATTGTCTGCATATAAATTTGATGAAGGGCGAACCTGACCGGATTAGCGGGAAACCGGTTTATAGTCTAACCGGATTAGCGGGTACCCACTGTATTTGGTTTATTGTGGTTTAGTTGTTAATAGAGGTACTTACACTTTCCAAAGTAAGTTTCGTATACAAGATGAAAAAAATGTCGCATAAAAAATACGAAATTGTCGTATTGCCAGGTAGAAAGATATCATTAATCAACAGAAAACATCCCCTATATACTTTGACTTACCAACCCTGCTCACACCGGGCGTATCAAGATATTTACACGGCGATAACTAATGTGGAGAATTGGTGATACTCCAGGAGCAAGGGCAGATACAGGCAACCCAAAAAAACAAAAAATTGAGGGGAAGGTCCTACCCGAAGGCATCCAAATTGCGGCCACACCGGACGATGCGATTCCATCTTGGCCTCTCTTCCATGGCTCATCAAGTACAAGTACGATTGGTCAATCTACAAAGAACAGAAGGTATTAGATTCAAATAACAAGTCGATAAATATTCACATTGGATAACCCATGGACGAATGGCCAAGGGGTGGATTTGATGAAGAGGAAATAGTTCTGAGAAATCAGACATCCCTGTGATTGACATGTTGAAACAAGTACAATGACGTAGCAGATGATATCTTCCTTCAGAATACTTACATTTACGACTCTTATCGCTTCTAGTTCACGATACTTCTTGTTTATCGGCCCACAGCTTGCTGCAGGTAATTTTAAACGGGTCTTTGGATATCTTTTCGGATTGTCGACATGACCAAAATCCATACAGGCGATAACTCAGCTGCAGATCATTGAATCAGAGGCCATCCAATTCATCAGAATGTGTCAGACAAAATGACATTGTTTGATACGTGGCAGCAAGAGAGTCCATACTGTTGTGCGTCACGATCTGCGTATTAAAACCACTACTGTATCAAACTTGTTGTCTCCTATCAATGAACATGCTTGTAAGGTAATTATACACTTATTATCAATGATAATCGACCGTACATCCCACAAAAGATCCCACAGCTCTTACTATGCATGAAAAAGCTCTTTATCATTTGATTCACTAACAAGTTGTTCTACACAATCAGACAAGTGACCATTCACTTGCCATAGTTATAGAGTCTATTTATTTTATCCGAGGTACGACCTAATACTGCATGATTTCATATAGGAGGACTGCTCTTTATATCTTAACAATCTTTTCAACATATCCAAAGAAATCTTGGTTACGGTTTCTTCTCATATTCACTCTTTTCCTCCTTTTTTTTAGCATACCTATATCATATATATATATATATACCGTGATCGTCACTGTAGAATTATCACAAGTCGGATTATAGTTTTTCCCCTTTACGACAGCTAACTAGACATCTGTAAGAATGAGAAACGAATCCTTCGACATCGCTCAACTTCAAGTTATTGGATGGTTCACTGATTCGTTCCATCATTGACTCGCTTTCTAAGAACTTATTATGTTTTGCTTTGTTCTTCATAACCGACCAAACAGCTCAATAGGATGGAAGATAAACAGATTGATATCCTCGAGACTTGATGTATTTAGAGATATCCGAGTCTTATGAATAGGCGCGTTACCCATTACCAAATAATGGCCCTTCATATGCTCATACTTACCCTTTTCATCCATGGTAGCTTTAAGAGTTGAAATAATGTCCAGTTTCAGTTCAATAGCTTGCAGCTATTGACTGTCTTGCTCTTTTTTTTTGGTTGGTGTTGTGGAACTCTCAAGCTATATTTAATGATGCCTGATGCCGAAATTGCCCCCGAGATTGTAGTTGTTTTTGCCCTTGTTTTTGGCACTTGAACTACAATGCCATACTGCGTTTCAGGTTCGTATGGAAGCCAGATTCGTCAAGGAAAACAGTTTTTTCTAAATCAATGTCATTCACGTCCCATCGGTGCACCCAATAAAGACACTCTTGGATCTTTGCATCACTATCCTATCTACAGGCTAAAACCCAATCTTTTTCGGTGACAAGTTGTATTCATTTTTCATAAATCGATGGAGCGCCGTTTTCAATACTTTAAGACCCTCAAATCTCTGGAGCATTTGCTCCATCGATTGCTCTAGGACAATTGACAGATTCTCATCAACCCATTCTAAAAGAGCACTCTTACGCACTTCGTTGAGAGTACGTGAACGACCGCTGCCTTTACGTTTCTTAAAAATGCTATCAGGGTACTTTTTCGTACTGTGATACCCATGGCTCAGCTGACTGAAGATGGGTTCCTAGCTATTTTGCACTCAAGACCTTCCCAAGCATCAGGTTAAAAAATCTGAGCATCTCTGTTGACGTATATTGTATAGCCGCGCTTAAAAAATCTGCTTCTTTCATCTGAATGTGTATATCATTTCGCGTAGCAACAGGCTCCGAGTTACCCCTGAAAGATAGACTAACCAATATATTCTGTGTGAGAGCAAACGGATAGAAGAGAGTACATTTCCTCATTATTGATGTAGTCCATATATTCAGGGTGCCCGTGCTCATCAACGACATGGCCATGGCCATTTTCATAAGAAGATAGATTGCTCATTTCAGAATGTAAAATAGGTATAAAGAAAGGATTCAAATGAGCAAACATTTATAGAAATGGAAGCTTTTTTGTGCGAAATCTTTCGCTGTGCACGCGACATTTGCAATTATGTATATTCGGGTAAGAAGCAGCATAAATATCTGTGAAAAATAGATACGCACACGTATACATAGAGATACAAAATCTCCATGACCGGCAGGAGGCGGATTCCCCCGAATATTCCTCATAAGATTACACTGAAGGAGGGCACAAGCCTGGGTCATACATGTGTGACAAGAAGAGAAACCCCGCGATGGATCCTTATTCCCTTGTGTTTTCCTTTCTTTAAACAGCACACTGACCACATGAGTGCCCATCGTATGCCTGTTACAGTGCCATGCAAGTACAAGACTGGCAAGGTTCTTGGAAATGGTACCTATGCCACAGTTAAAGGTATGCGCAATAACAAAGCACGCGCCGGGATGACATTTCTTTTTTAACGACTCGTCATCTTTCTCTCCTGTAATCTTTTTAGAGGCGTTACATGTAAGCTATTCTTTCACCTATGAACCTGGGGAGTTAGACAAGGGTGCGAGGTTAAGTTTGTTTGCATAAGCTGACAACGCGTATTATAGATTGAGACGAACAAGTTCTACGCCTGTAAAATTATAAACAAAAAATTGATGGAAGGGCGTGAACATATGATTCGGAACGAGATCAATATCTTGCGAAAGATTTCCCAAGGACATAACAATATCTTAAGCCTCGTCGACTATTTCGAGACCTTGAATAACCGTAAGTATTCTTATGAAGATTGCTCGAATGGGAAGGAAGAGACTTAACTTGCTGGGTTATTATTCATGTCCAATAGTGTACCTTGTCACCGAGCTCGCTGTCGGCGGAGAACTGTTTGACCGTATCTGGAAGAAGGGCAGTTATTTTGAGCGAGACGCTGCACACATTATTGCCACCGTATCAGATGCTGTCGCATACCTCCACGATAACGGCATTGTCCATCGCGGTAAGGAAAAAGGATGCTATAAATTGAATGTTTTTCGCCGAAAGTTCTCCTCTAATTAGCTTGCGCTATAGATCTGAAGGTAATAAACTTACCTGGCCTAAGTAGCGAGCGAGCAAGGATGTCTGTCAATAATAATTATCAATCTCTTCGTTATTTAGCCTGAGAATCTGCTGTTCCGCACGCCTGATGAGGATTCTGATCTGCTAATTGCTGATTTTGGCTTGTCACGTATCATTGACACCGATAAATTCCAGGCGCTGACGACCACGTGCGGTACTCCAGGTTATATGGTATGTAAAGATGTAGCTGCCTGTCATACATCATACGATTGTACTAAATTAAAATGAATTAGGCACCTGAGATCTTCAAGAGAACTGGACATGGCAAACCAGTGTAAGGAGAGAGATATACTGAGCGAGGTTTTATATACTGACATATTTCTAATAGTGATATGTGGGCCATCGGAGTAATTGCATACTTTTTGCTATGTGGCTATACACCTTTTGAGCGTGAAAACAACATGGATGAGATGGAAGCCATCATCCACGCCGACTATACTTTTGATGAACAGTATTGGTCAAATATCAGTGAAGAAGGTATGTTTGTCGGATTAGACAAAGCCACGGGGTATCTTTATACAGGGACTAAAAAAATAACTAAATATATTCCTAGCCAAGGACTTTATCCGCTGCTGCTTGACGATCGACCCTGCAAAGCGCTTGACAGCGCATGAGGCACTGGCACATCCATGGCTAGCCAAGAGTAGAGCTGTAGAGGACAAGGATCTTTTGCCCAATGTCCGCGGCAACTTTAATGCGCGCCGTACTTTTAAACGTGCTGTGGACCTTGTACGACTCTCATATCAGTTAGGTCATAAACGCACTTCCTCTCAAGGCGACAATACAACAGATCCGGCAGTGAAGCCTGTTAACGAGGGAATTGAAGAAGTCCTCAAGAACGAGACGGACGAGGAATAAATTATACGTACTAACAATTTTGTTTCCAATGTTAATACCGTCTGAACTTCCAGTAAATAACGCTAAACATACTGTTTTCCAAAATTAAAGTTGTGCCTTAGTAGTTCTGAAAATTACACGATCACAAAATAAAAGTTGGGTTTTGCACAGAAACCGTTACTCGCGATGATAAAGCTAATTAGTAGAGGGTTTGACGATTTTAGAACATTTTCGCAAAACCATTTAAACGCTTGAATATTATTGGCTGGTAGATCCATAGCGTTATTTCTGAATGGCTCGAAATCGATCCTATATACCAATCATCTTCCTTTCTTTCCACCATTTCAAAGATCCAGAAATCTTCGAAACGTGTATGAGTACTCAATACAACCAAGAAACCAGCCCAACAAACACTGAGACGTATTGTAGAAAGCTTTTACGATAATAAGGTCACAGAGTCAGCTGCCAATAATATTTTTTCTGGCTTCGGTGCAGCAAGAGATCTTGGCGCGCTTGCTGATCATAAGAGAGTCACTAACGGCTTGTATAGTTATTTGATGACAATCAACTGCTATCTGCTGCAGTAAGACAAAGCTTCATGTGCCATGCAAGCCGAAGCTCTATAATCCATGTTTGTATCCGCTCCGACAATATCTGGTCCACCCGACAAACTGTTGAGAAGCGAGATGCAGCATCATAAACATCATGAGACAGAGGCATCTCCGGCCCGCTCCTAGAAGGGACCCGACAATTGCAAGATCTGAGTGTAGAGGGTTACGTGACTTTGATGGCATACTAGAAGGTAAGGCTGGATCGAAGCACCTAAGTCTCATGAATCACTTTGTTTTATTCCTTGCATATAGAGAGTCAGTGGTGAAGACTTCACAGACAACGAGAGAGCAACACTGCAGTCAGTTGCAGGCGACGAAATAGTGAAAGATTGCCTCATGTACATTGTTGCCCAAGCGCTGTTGGCAGACCAGACGGATCCATTTGAGGTGTCGACCGTCCAGTAATTTAGAGAAAATTCATAAAGTACGAATTCTTTTATGGTAAAGGTATAGCCAAGTATTTACATCTCTTCAGACTAGCAATTTCAAGACTAGTAAATTTCATAACCCCAGCAGTCAGAAACAATTTTCTCGATAATTTCGATGCCAATGCAGGACAGACACCACCACCCTGAAACGCGGAACCAGCTAGCTTCCACGCACTTGATGAATATGTTCAAGTCGCAATTGACCGTATTCTTGATGTAGATGGTATCGATGAAAAACTGGCAGCGATACGGATAAAGAAAGCAGAATGCAGTAGCAAGAAACAACGGACTCGCAGCTGTATCAGGTTTTGAGCTGAGTGGAGCATATGTAAGATCAATGCCATCAACATGGTTGATGGACCTAATGCAAAACTGCCTCGTTTCCTCCTTGTATGTTCTTCAGAATCGAAGCATTGGAGTATGTGCTGAAGATCCAAGAAGCAACGAACTGACATACTATCGAAATTTACGTTCATATTGGACATCATATTCAAGCACACTGACATCAAGAGGATTGAATAAGCCCATATTCACCAAGTGTACTATATATCAACACTTTTATATTTATACATATGCTATATTGCTCAATGGAAAGTCTGGATCGACATCCACAAAAATCGAGATTGAAACTAATAAGGCATTCTCCCATCCCATGGAAATATCTCCTAGCTGTTCAAGGAAAATTGATATTCTTTTGGGATACAATGATAGGAAATAACCGATCGAGAGATATTATCAAACGAATGGAAGCGTACATCTGCATTGAATGACATCAAGCTGGATCAACAAAGCAAGAATCGTCGTGTTAATGCATCAATTGAGAACAATCTTAAAAAACTGGGCGATAACAAAACGATATCGTTGGACTGAATTGGTATAAACGTATATGAAGCGATCACGATGATGGGCCACTGACGAGTTTCTTATGAAGGTCATTCCGGATGTATCTACATGTTGGAATGGGTACCAGAAGAAGAAGTATATCTCGTAAAGACAATGACATTGATAAAACTGCTGAACAAATCCATTACTCGTATCTGACGTCAGCTCAATTTAGGAGCAATATTCGTGCTCAAGATATGCAGATATCTTGAAGTGATCTCCTGGACTAATCTCTGGTATTGTGTGAACCGTCATAAACCGCTCGGACGGAAGATAAATGCATATGATGCTCCTAGCCATGTTACCGACACCACCTGCAATCGGAAGAACTTGCGGATAGGGTAATGTACAAGTTTCCAATAGAAATCTTCAAAAAGTCGTCCATGATTATGAACTATCGCATGCAGAGTCGCTAATTGTTCCCCGGATGAGCCTCGGATTTTCAAGGATCATATATATTTCTGATGGTAGATATCTCCAATACTGTATAGTTTCGACCTCATAGTATAATTTTTGTCATGCAGCCCGTGTCATATCAACAGGCTGCAGACAGACATTAGTGATTAATCATAAATCGGTATCACTATGCTTCTTCTAAATAGTACGAGTACGAGCGTCTAATGGAATTTCTGCTCTAATGCTCGAATATAATGCTTCGGAAAATCAATATTCAGCACATGGATTACATGCCTATCAGTATCAGCCCATGTTAGCAATGCAAGCACCACCCACACCATCCTTCTTTTCTGGATTGGTGATTGATTTACGTTTCAAGCTCGATCTTCCCCGTGTTTAGGTCTATTCGGACAGGTTCATGGTGTGTCCTACTGTCAAATGACACATGGTACCCGCGCTCAGACAAGACATCCATCACAATATTCACGAAATGTCTATCTCTGAGAAGGGCGTCCTCCCTACAATGGGCTCAGTTAGGACGTATCTATTTTTCCATTTCCCCCGTATATACGCACGTTCGGATCATGACATGGCCACTGATGGCATGTCGGGTGACTTCCGGGATGACCTTGTCATCAATAAATTGAATGGCACAATGCAACGTCTCTGGCTCTGTTTCTTGGTAATGTTCCAAGCGGTTTATCAGATCCTACAAAGATAGCATCGGCCTTCTCTCGTTTTCGTTTCCTACATACACCTGAGTCAATCTTACCTGGCGAGCATGGATTCCAATCTGTGTTGCCAGAGGAATATGCGAGATGGTATCATATGTATCAGAGTCAAGTTCAAGGGATGACTGGTACTCGAATTCTCGGAGAATGATCTGCATAACTTCCTTGATCGGTCCTGTTGCATTGATGAGGTCTGGCAAAAAATTGATGGTTAGATACAGACTCATATACGAACACACCCTCAAAAATAGAATTACGGAAAGGAAACATCTTTGATAGCTTGAGTAAAGACCCGTAATGGGCTTTGAAAATGGCATAGCGGTTTCGAATGACCTAGAATATGCATAGTTGCGGAGTCAGCCCTCACTTCGCATGTGTGGAGAAGACATACCGTCTCGTCATTATCTGTGACACGCTCCTCCCACAATACGCCCTGCCCGGTCTTCTTCACTTCAATGTTATGTTCTCGAATCATCCGACCCCGTGCCAACTGTCTTTGGACAGAGATATCCTCATCTACATAGAGAACGCAGATGCGGAACACCGGTCGTCTAATAATAATCTTATCTCTTTAGTATGCACCGGATATACCTTCCCAACCGCTCTCCTATTTACGGGAATTGATCACGACGGTCAGTATGATAAAACTCCCTTCGTAATTCGGACATCTTGTCGTGGAGCATCTTGAGCGCCTCAACCTGGATATCCGTGCGAGGAAAACCATCGACTAGCACGCCCACTGTTGGGTCACAATCAAGTAGTGCATGTAGGATAAGTTCAATGACGTATCGATCCGAGATCATCTGACCCTTATTGATTAACTCTTTGCATTCCGGCGTTTGTAAAAGTTGAGAAACGGAGATGGGTGGGTTTGTGATCCCCCGTGCTCTCAAGATTGATGGCGTATGTGTACCCTTCCCCGACCTGCCGTAAATAATAACAAGATGCTATCAGCATTTGATTCGTATGCATCAGCACATCTCTGTACCCAGGGGCACCCATCAGAAAGATAAATTCTCGAGGCATATGAAGATTCTCACGCCCATAATGATCCTCAATATTTTTCCACGCTTGGTTAAATATCAGTTTGGCATCTTTGATTTCGCTTGCTCTATGTTTTTATTCTTCGGTTGAGTTTGACAAAGATGAAAGGAGCAAAAGGAGGAGGGTAAAGGTTCAGTCCCTTAGGGCCTTACCGTTTCTCTTGACTTTCGTCCGTTGCAGTGGTTGTCCTTGTAGAGACAGCTGCAGCATCTATATTTTCCCTTATTTCTTAGATGACTGTCATATGGAATCCCCAATTCCAAAAGTTTTCTTTCCCCCTTTCCTACTCGAAAGGTACACTCACTCGATGGTTGAGATGCAATTTGGCGCGGAGCTGATGGCGTCGAATAAAAGCAATGGCGATTATAGCGCGGCAGCGCCCTGTGAAACGGCTGCAACTGAGCACGTAGAATATTTGAGTTTCGTAATGCAATCGAAAGGGTTCGGGTAACAGTGTGGGCCATCGTTTACATCCAGGAAAGAAAGACAGGAGGGCTTCCTGCTTTTCAATTTCCGGATAAGGGGTCGGAGAGAGGTTTCTGCTCGTAGTATCTGTGTGTAACATATCCAGAGTTTTGAAAACAAATTCTTCCAAACCATAGGACCAAGATAGGTTAAAAAATCAACGTATGCATTTATAAGAGGTTATTGGTAAAACAGGTCCCCATCGTTCTTCTCTTCAGGGCTGGCGGGTGTGATGCTTGTGAAACATGCAGAAAAATTCCATGACAAGCCGGGGGTTTTCTTTGCCGTGTTACGGGGTGGGGGGCGATGCGGAGCGTCGGGGAAGTGATACAGCTCATCCGTAATGCAGCTCCTTTGACTACCATGCTGCAAACTTTATTTTCACTTAGTATCAAGTCCTTGTCATTGGCAGATACGTATATATAGAGACTGTCAATGGAGATGGCAGACTTGTTTTTTATTGTTAAGAGGACGTAGGTCACTCTTTCTTTCTACTTTTTTTTTAAAATATATGCTATAAACCTCAGTCTTCGGCGATACTGTAGATAGTAGTATCAGCAACCTTCTCACATCGTCACTGCGCTTTCTTTATCTGAGGATGAGGAATGGTTAGACACCGAATACCTAGATAGGAGCAGAAGCTGTTGATGACGACCACGGCCCAGCGTAGGTAAGCCACCAGTGCGAACAGGAAATAAGCGCACAAGTACAAGAATTCGGATTCAGGGGTAAAAATTGGAGGACTTTAAAAAGGATAAGATGAGCAACAGGAAGTCTGACGGACACGCAGTAAACTTACATAGTTGTCAAACGAGGAAGGTTGCTAATGACAGCGCCTCCAATGAGGGGAAACAACAAAACAGTGAACCGAGGAAACGGAGCTTTGGTCAAGTGAGCAAGGATAATCTTGGTCGCCATACGACCGAAAACGATACCGGTTGTGATAGTGTACAAAATAAAATGATGATGCGAAAGGATGAAGGAATAAGGAGAGAGGACCCACGAAAGGAAAGCTGCAGTATACGTAATGATTGGCATATTCTGAATAATCATTGTCGAGATGAACGGTTGCTTCTTCTTTGCACATGCCTTGTACATCGCGTAAAAACTTTCACAGGTCACATCGAATAAGCATTGACACACTACACAAACGACCTGATCCCATCAACACCTACCAAACCGGTACGTGAGTAAAGACAAATAGAAAACCAATCCCCCAGAGCACTGCATACGAAGCAGTTGTTGCGCCGATGGAGGGTGTAAGTATCCATTGAGCAGGCAGAATCTTGTCCAACGGCGTGGCCCATACCGAAGGTCCTATTGGAACATATCGTATCATACCATACCAAATCAGTACTTTGATTTCACCTCTCCATTACTCACGTCCTAGCTTCCGGCACCCCGAAATTTACCGTAGTGACCCGAGATGCAAAACACAATGCATGCTAAGATTACACCCTCCGTAGGCGCATTCACATATCCAAGGTATAACGTGCCGGTATGATATTCCTCTGCTGTCGACAAGTAGAATCCAAACATAGCGATCCCATAGAGCAGGACACTACCGACCGAATGACCCAATCCCAGTGCTGCGGCTTGCAAGAGTGCGGCGAACGATGTGTTGAGCGCATCGCAACCGTGATCAAATAATTCGCCAAGGGGACTCGATGTACCCGTCCGCCGAGCCTGCTTGCCATCAACATTGTCAAATGTTGAATAGAGCCACAAGCCAATCGCGTAGCTGACAGAAGATGGCACCCCGAAATGAATACTCAATGCATGGATCCATATGCGTGTCAAAACAACTTTACCAGTAATAAATCCAGCGAGGTCCACCCTCAGGCTCCAAATCTGGCGCGAAAATAACCGTGAGACCAACATTGATAGCCATAAACAGCAGGCCAATGAGAGTGATCATGTTCGGGCTGTTTGAGTTATAGAGATGCATGCAAAAAGTCAGATCCACAGTATGAATGTCTGCGCATCCCCACTCTCACTACTTGCGCAATCCATAGTGGAAAAAGCTCGATCGCCCAGTTCCAGTAATGCCTCAAGACGAACTTGGTCGTGAACGACTTGTCGACAGCCGAGTATTTGTATAGTCGGAGATTTGCAAGTTCGTCGTTGGACAAGAACTCGCCAGAGAAGAGGTTTGCCATGATACGATTGGTAGAGATAGAAGAGGGTAGGGAAGAGATTCGGAGGCGATCACCTTCGATCACTCGTATTTGTCGGTATGGCACACAAAGAAGGAAGAGAGGAGACAGAGGCAGACCAGTAACAGTGAGTGGAGTTGGATAGAAAAGTGATCTGAAATCCGATTCGCGGTCACACAAACGACCGAGTCCTTTGGGGAAATGGGTTAGCGGGATAGTTAATTCGCATGTGAAGAGCCGGCTCTTGCTATTTGCATTTACTCCTTTTTTGTCCCTATAGCTTTTTCACTCCCAAACACTAGTTTAGGACCTTCTACCTTGATATTTGTAACATGACGTTCCTCAACACTGTTTCAGAAATATTATGCGGTGCGGAAGCGCATACTTTACTGAAACAAAAGAAACAAAAAAAAGCTTTGGATCCACTCTGTCTGCAAATTTCTAGCGGGGAAGAAATGCGCAAAATTTTTGCCCGCATGAAAAAGAGCAACTCTACTCTGAAACGCCACCACCAGTTTACTTCTAACCGGATGAACTATGATTTTTCATATGTGCTCCTTTCAATTAGTTTGTCCTCGCATAGAATGATCTCTGTTATATACCTTATCATGCGTTCCCTAGGGAAAGCTGCAGACATTCAGATAGAGAAGCAGGTTTCATTCTCCAACACAAAGTCAGAGGATTTTGGATGCATCAGCTGTGATAGAAAACGGACGCTTCATGGATTTATAAAAATAAAGACTACCATCACTGCACAGTCTTGATTTCAGTATGTAGATTGACTAGAGTAAATAATGCTTCCTGTTATGAGACAAGAGCAAAGGCAATGAGAATCTAGAAACAACCGCGACATCAGGTTTCGTTGAATTTAGCTTAGAGCTCTGGCAGCTAGCAACCCAAGCAATAAAGGTCGCAAGTCGATCCAAAGTTTAAGCAGAGGAGCCGTGTCTGAACATTATGTCAGCTTCTTTAATGTTACAATGGGCGAGACAGACTGATATGAACGTTGGAAGGACCATTATCAGGTGATGATTAATATATGCATGTAGCTTTCATAAGACTAAGGATGTCCACTATTATATTTCACCAAGAACAAAACAAAACGGGGTTAATTTTTGGGAAAGCGAGCCGTTGATTCACGGATTAATGAAGCATTGAATAGCTTAAAACTTAATGACTCGGAGAGCACATCTATATCGCAAATTATATGGCAATCATAAAGGCAGAAGAGGATCCAAAAGGTCATTGGGGTTATCTGTAAGTCGGCGATTTGGCTTTCTTACACATAGCTCATCCCTTTTGTAATCGAAGAACCGGTGTTTATGGCGTCGGTCGTGTACTGCCTCTCCTTTGCTCCCGCAGATGCTCTGCCTCATTGTCATTTGTTTGCTTTCCCATGCTCCCATTTTTCGTCCTGCTGATGACCTGTGTTTCCTTCGTTACTTGTCGCCGTTGCGCCTCCGTGTTGCTTCCGGGAGCTATTATGCCCTGTCTTTGCCGTCTCTTCACTATATAGCATCTGGGACATTACCTGGAGCTCTTTGTATCTGGTTAGTATTCCCCTATTGTCTGCCGAGAGTATAGAGTTCTACTGAACCAGATGACAATGGATTTTAATATCAAATAAAGCGGGGTCCGATATACGTACACTATCTTTCAATGGAGTGAATCGTTTGTACTGTAGCTGCGAAGAACATCACTGGTAATGACACATAAGTGCTTCAGGACAGTATATTGATCACTAGATAGACCAATGCACGTGCGGGGAATAGGACTACCACGCACGAAGTTGAGCCTGTTCATCCTCCCCGGGGAATGTTTTGCACAGCGATTTTCTCAGGATTCAAACAAAATTTTTGCAGGCCAATGAGCAGCTGCGGCCTACTGACTCATATTCATGCTATCGATTATCCAGCAGCTGCAGCAATATTTGATATTAATCTCGACGTTTTTGTCGGTCATAAATGGTCTGCCAATGGTGAGCCGCACCCTTGGAGAAAATGTCCAATTATATTCCAGCCGCTGGACTGGGTCCTTCAACAGACTACGGCATACGTAGAAAAAGTTATGACCCTATTTTTAAGGAACGATTTTCAACACACAGACATTGACCGCAGCCTTTGGCTGTCATCATCAACAGCTGCTTTATTGCTCTTCCACACAATTGAGTAGGCCATGTCCATCCTTTCTAGCTTCCAAAAAAAGGAGCTATGTAAAATATGCGAGAAAACGTCATTTCCATCTATCTTTTTTAAGGTGATGGAATTCAGGATTCGGGGGAGGGGTTCGGAATTATCTAAAGTGGGGGTATGTCGGACGGCTTCTTGGAAGAACATGCCAAGCTTTGTACGACAAGCTGATGATGATTAGCGGAAATTCTTCTTAAAAAAGCCTGACATACAAAGAACTTGTTGGACAGGTGGTGTGAGGGCGACCATTGAGCAGGATAGAGGTCGTGAGAGGCATACAACAGTACGGAACTGGTCGAAACACCCTCTCAAGTTGATAGAAATCTATACAGGATAGCTGTGGTTGAAGGAAACACCGAAGCTGTTTCACGCCACGTGTTGAATAGCAGCCCATTTTTCTCTTCCTTGACTCTCCTCCCCCCGGCCTTGCACGCACTTTCCCTTTCATTTATTCTCTGAATACTCTTCGTGTCGCCCCTCATCGTTACAAATTCGCAAGGCCCATCTCCCGGATCGAATTGCAAGCGCTGAATTGAATGCTTGTTTTATTTGCCTTGGCTTAAAGTCACAAGAAACAACAAGATCCTGGCACCGCCTCAATCTCTTTTGGTTCTTTTCTTCCCTCGTCCATCGTCCTCTCTTTTTATTATTTTTCGCTTTTTCGGGCGCCCGCCTCTTTCAGCGCGCGCACACACAGACGTATTCATACACTCACTCTCTTCCACTTTCTCAACACACACATATATATACACAGATATAATCATAATCAGACTTTGTGGAAATGTACCCGCACTACCATCATCAGCCGCTGGACACTGCCAACAACATTGTTCCTGGAACGTTATACCATCCGCCTCATCCAGTTGTTCAACAGTACCATCATTCTATGCAACCACACCCAACCGTGCACACACAGGGCCCACCGCCGCCCACTGCGTCTGCGCCTGCGCCTGCTGGTGCTGGTGCTCGGCATTGCCAGCCAACTGCAACAGCTGCTCTTTCGGAGCCACTTCCGAGCGCTTCAGATGTGCAACAGACCCTCGGACTCACCCTACCCCAAATGGCAGAGTTTGCATCTTCCATGGTTTATTTAATGTGGCATGCCCGGAGGCCGTCGGTCATGGCACTTCATGATGCTTCAAAATCGGCTGTTACCCCCAGTGCTGCAGACCATGATGCTATACAGAGCCGTGAGACAGCCAATATTGCGAATGCAACCAGCAACGCGTTCAAAAAGTTCTCTCGACAGGTGCGTGATATACGTATAAAAAGTGTGGGGAGGAGGAAATAGTACAGTTTAAAGAAAGAAAATCAAGATGAAGGATGTTGGTCTCTATTTACACATTTTCTGCTTAGATTCTCCATGCAACGCAGCTCTCAGAGTCGGTGGTGATGCTTTCGTTAAAATATATTGCAATGCTTCTGCAGAAGAATCCAAATATCCAAGGTGCCGAGGGATCCGAGTATCGGCTATTCACAGTCGCCCTTATGTTAGGTGAGGCACTGTGACGATCAGGAGCGAGTATGATGCTAACACATTCATTTATAGCAAACAAATTCCTTGATGACAACACATTCACTAACAAGACGTGGTCAGAAGTGTCTGGCATGAAGGTCACCGATCTTAATATCATGGAGCTCGAGTTCTTGGACGTTCTGACCTTTCGTTTGTTTGTCGGAAAGGACGAATTTGAGAGGTGGAAAATGGCGCTCGTGAACTTAAAGAACCAACTTCATTCGGTGTATCAGGCTCAAGAACAGCAGCAACGGCAAAAGATGATTGAGGCCTCCTTAAAGAGTGTGGGCGTGCCGATGCTGCAGCCACAAGAACCATGGGGTGTCTCGCATGATGTCGTACGTCAGCAGCAACAACAACCCACCCCCTCTCAGCAGCAGCAGCAGCAACAACAACATGCGGCTGTTCAGCAGCAATATCATCAACAATACCTTTATCTGCTTTCAAAAGCTCAACAACCTCAAGTACCTCCTCAGCCCATCAATCAGCCAATCGTTCGTGTTCCGTTAAGGATACCTGCACAACCTGTCTACATGAACGCTGCCCACTCGACATCGCATATCCCACAGCAACAGCAGCAGCAGAGCGCGCCTGTACAGGCATCTTCGCAGCAACCAGCAGCTGTGTATGATGTACCTGTTATTGTCGCATCCTCAACGAATATGGTACCTCAACAATACTCAGCCGAGTCCAACAAACGCCTATACCCTTCTCAGCCACAACAACCCCCACAGCAACCACAACCCCCGCCGCCTCAAGTACAGCCACCCCCGCCTGCCGATACCCAATTTACATCCCAATATTCGACGAGGCATACACCCGTTGCAGTAGCCACAAGTCGGCCAATGTATGACGCATATGGGCGACCGACAGAGATAGCCGATTATTCCGCGGCATATGGTGGCATAGGTGGAGCTTCATCTCAGGGTTATAGTGCTGTTACTGCTGCTGCGTACGCCCAACAGCCACAGGGCCAACCACAACCACAACCACCGCCACAGTCCATGAATAATTCTGCTCTGCGGACAACGTCTTTGCAACAACCGGCATCGACTCCAACATCGCAGGCCTGCCAATCGGATTATATAAATAGCAGTGGGGGAGTTCTACAGTCCAACCCATCTCGGTACTATTACAATACGCCCACCGCCACACCAACTTCAACGCACACGGACAATGGATACATTTATGGAAACGGCGCAGCAGGTGGCGTTGGTTCCGGGTCAAGGCCCGCGCGATCATATTACCATGAATCACCAGCGCCAGCCGTGTTACAGCAACAAATAGCAACCCCAGCGACTGCGCCAATGGATTATCATACATACTCCTTGGCATCCTCGCAACAGCCTGTCATAGGCGGAGATGGATACCCTAACAATTCGACTCAGCGTCCTTCTATACTGCGTACATCCTCAAACCCACCCTACCAGGTAAGCAATCTGCTTTATCCAAACGCTGGGCACCGCCAATGCAGTGGTTGATCTGACTTCCATGCCCATTCTTTTGCAGTACCCCCAACAGCAACCTCCAGTTTCCGGAGGGTATAATAAAACGTATCCGCCACGAAACCCGCCGCCGCAGCAGCCAAATCACCATCAACCACAATCACAAGCGTCTTCTGCAACGCTTACGAACGAGGATTATTCCAATGGTCCAGTACCTGAAGACCCTCTCACCGCTGCTGCATCTTACCGAACAACTAGACGATGATTTACTCTCTCTCTCTCTTTCTTTTCTATATCTTTTTTATATACATATACATAACCGCTTCCTTTTTTGCACCATATATATGAATATTTCCCTCTTGTTATCTTCTCCCTCCTGTCTCTCTCTCTCTCTCTCTTTTTTTTTTTATCACTCCTCTTTCTTCATCCTAACATGATTGTGCATGCTTCTATTTTATCTTTGTACATCATAGTAATGATTGGCCTTGAAGGTCGACGGCTTTGACGAAATACTTGGGCGCGATGATACCATCTTTGCCCTCGGTCAGGATGACGCCGTTACTGGATCGATAAAACTGTATACCATCTAGAAAAGAATTAGTCCGCCGTCCCATCCGGATCATTCGGGTCTGTATATATATATATGTAGTACCTTTCATTGCTTTTGCAGCATCCAAGTAGATGAATACTGTGCTGGACATACGTACGCCTAATCATTATCATGTTAAAACTCAGATCCTTCCTCTCTTTTTTTTTTTTTTTTGTGGGGAGCGGGAATTTGAAAGGGCTGGTAGTACGCGGCTTACCACTAATGACCCCTCTTTCATCAGGAAGTCCGGTGGCTAGATGCACATGGTTCCGTTCCATCTTGCTCAGACCTTGGATCTTGATGGATTCCCAAGCCTCATGCGTGGTACCATGTATCACCACTGGCGGAGGCGCAGTCAGTAGTTCATGGATCAGGTTTTCGTTGAGATTCTTGATCGAATGACCCTGGTTGGCCCGAATGTACCACTCGTCATTGTCCAGCCGCGCCAACTTGTACCGTTGTTTGCTATTCGTCTCCACCACGTGCATAATCTGTTCTTCTGTCACACCCTTAAACTTGGGTCGAGCGAGCTTTGTTGGGATCACTCACTCGCTCGGTTAGAGACACAACCCTCTCTGTCTTTTGTGTTTGGGATGTTTTTTTTTACCAGATCAGCAAGGCGAACGTAACCATCCGGTCGAATATGAAGCTTTTCCTTGATAGCCCCGTGTCTCAAGACGTAGCTCATGAGTTTGGACAGTCGGATTGCCTCATAAGCGGTCATGAGCGTGTCCGAGCTGGATGATTCGCTCATGTTGTCTGAAGAAAAAGAATGAAAATAAAAAAAAAATTCTCGCAGTGTCTCTCTATATATTTATTTAATGATGAAAGCAGGCTTCTTTTTTTTGTGTGTGTGTTTTTCTTACGAGTTAGGGGGATGTGATGGTTATAAAAGAATATGATAAGAGAGACACAGGCAGACGGAGTGGAATGATGGGTAATGTACAAAGATGGAATGTTGGTTTGGATGGTGGAAGACGTTTGTAGGGAGGAGGGCGGGTTGTAGTTGTCGGTATTCTTTAACCGCTACAGCTAATACAGGCGTCCTTATTGTCGATTGAACATTGCATGGCTGCCAAGTTGGCACTTTCTTCAGGAGTCGGGCCATCCGTAGCTCCAGTATCAGCAGTTTTCTTGAGCGCTAGCTGATCAACAGTGAACTGAGAAATAACCAAAGATATAAGTTGGAGTCTTTCACCCTGTACACATTAGATCTATTTACCTTGATGGCATCAACCGCAGGCCGTGATCGCAAGTAGTACATGCCAGTCTTCAAACCGCGTTTCCAAGAATAAAAGTGCATTGATGAAAGCTTGCCGTAGGTTGGTTCCGCCATGAAGAGGTTCATTGATTGAGATTGGTCAATGAATGCAGCTCGATCCGCAGCCATGTCAATAATGACTCGCTGGGAAAGCTCCCAGACGGTCTTGTACAACTTCTTTAGGTCCTCAGGGATACCGGGAACTAACAATCAGAAGCATGAGGTCGCTTTCATCTGGTGCTATAAGACCTCAAGAGACGGAGGGTTACCATTCTGAATACTGCCGTTGTGAGCAATAATCATATTTTTGAGCGACTCATTCCACAGGCCACGCTCAACGAGATCTTTAAGGAGATGGTGGTTCTAAATGACCGTTTTCAGTATACCTGCTACTCTGATATTTCCACGCATCTATCACTTACCACCACCTGGAATTCACCACTCATCACACGACGAGTGTAGATATTGCTTGTATAGGGTTCAAAGCATTCGTTATTACCAAGGATCTGACTTGTGCTTGCAGTCGGCATGGGAGCAACAAGAAGCGAGTTACGGACACCGTGCTTTGCGATCTTCGCGCGCAGACCAGGCCAGTCAAGACGATCAGATCCCTCAACACCCCACATGTCATGCTGAAGAATACCCTTGCTAACCGGTGAGCCTTCGTAGGTTTCATAGGGTCCATCTCTTTCGGCAAGCTCGCATGATGCCTCAAGAGCAGCATGATAGATCGTCTCGAAGATCTCCTTGTTCAGCTGGCGCGCCTCAGGAGAATCAAAAGGAAGGCGCAACATCAGGAATGCGTCCGCAAGTCCCTGGACACCGAGACCAATGCTATAACACGAGGTTTCATTAGTAATCGAAAAGAAGTCATATTATAAACGCACTTACGGTCTATGTTTGAAGTTGCTTCTCTTCGCCTCCTCAACAGGATAATAATTCACATCGATGACACGGTTCAGATTCTTGGTAACCACCTTTGTGATCTTGTGTAGCTGATCAAAGTTGAAGGCATTATCTTGGACAAACTTGGGCAAAGCAAGAGAAGCCAAGTTGCAGACAGCAACTTCATCAGGCGATGAATACTCAATGATTTCTAAATAGCCGAAAAAGGGTGAGCAGGGTTGGCAACGAGGTAACTGGACGCACACATACCAGTGCAGAGGTTAGAGCCGGTGATCGTGCCAAGATTCTTTTGATTTGACTTCTTGTTGCATGAATCTAAATTTGATTATTGGGCCATGTAAATATACAGAAAAGGTGGACTAACAGTGGCGCTTTACTGACCTTTGAAGAGTATGTAAGGCATACCGGTCTCGATTTGAGAGTCCAGAATTGCAAACCAGAGCTTTTGTGCACTCACAGAACGGCGGGCCTTGCCTAGACGTTCATATTTGATATACAGCTCTTCAAATTCCTCTCCGTAGCATTGGTCAAGTCCAGGGCATTCATTGGGGCAAAGCAAGGACCACTCGCCATTCTCCTCCACGCCTATGTCAATCCATAAATAAGTTATGATAAATGCACGTATCGGGTACAAGCCAAAAATCTCTTCACCGCAAGAGGAATACATACGTTTCATGAACAAATCAGGCACCCAGAGCCCCAAGAACAAGTCGCGGGCACGGACTTCTTCCTTGCCGTGGTTCTTGCGGAGATCCAAAAAGTCGAAAATGTCGGCGTGCCAGGGTTCAAGGTACCTGATCCGGGGCATATTAGTCTTCAAGAAAAGTGGATATTTGCTCTGAGATTCTTTCTGGATGAATACTCACATCGCAAAACTACCGTTGCGTTTTCCGCCTCCCTGGGTGACGAAGCGGGCAGTGTCATTGTAGACACGGAGCATAGGAACAATACCGTTTGAGGTGCCGTTTGTACCGGCAATATAGGATCCAGAAGCACGGATCTTTTGGAAACTGCAACCAACACCACCAGCGGATTTTGAGATCCGAGCGCAAGTCATCAGGGTATCATAAATTCCCTCGATACTGTCATCCATCATCTGGACGAGATAGCAGCTCGACAATTGAGGGCGCGGGGTACCTGCATTGAACAACGTGGGCGTCGCATGTGTGAAGTACTTGGATGACATGTATCTATACGTCTCGAAAGCCGATTCAATATCATGACCATGAATTCCAAGGGCGACGCGCATAATCATATGCTGCGGTCGTTCGACCACTCTGCCTGTTTTTAGAACAAAGGTCACTTGGTGTTAGGCGGTCGCTAAGACAGGATGGAAAAAGAAGATTACGCACCATCAATTTTCATCAAGTAAGAGCGCTCAAGCGTCTTGAAGCCAAAAAAATTGAAGTCATAGTCGCGTTCATAATCAATGGTGCTGTCGATCTGGTCAGCGTACTTCTGTGAGATCTCATACAGCTCCTTTGAGACCAATGGGTTGTGGCATTTAAGCTTGGGGTGCATATGGTTGTAGAGACGCTCGACCACCTTGCTAAATTTGTCATCAGTCTCCTTGTGAAGGTTCGACGCGGCGATACGTGCAGCAAGGATCGCATAGTCAGGATGTGACGTTGTCATATAAGCCGCAGTTTCGGCGGCGAGATTGTCGAGCTCAACTGTGGTGATCCCCTGGTACATTCCTGTAACAACCTAAGCAATCGGTTCAAGTATAAGGGTGGCGATCGAAGAATAAAGGTTCGCGATAGGTACAACTCTTTTTTTTTACCTTTTGCGCGATGAGGGGCGGGTCAATGTAATCGGCATTGAGATTGTTGCAGAGCTTATTAATACGCGACGTAATCTTATCGAAGAGAACGCGTTCTTTGCGGCCGTCTATTATCCACAGGAGGACAAAGGAGTTGGTTTAGTCCATCATACAAGAACCTGAGCAGTGGGGGGCGGCAAGGACAAAGGGTTTAAACGGCCAGCTTACCTCGCTTGATGACAAACATTAAAGATAAGGTACCGGTGTGCTTATGTATGATTCTATGTACAGAACGAGTTGCGAGAAGGGGACAGTCGATGCAACCTCTTTATGGCAAAGAAGGAAGGGATAAGGACAAAGAAAAGGGAAAAAAATTAGTTCGCGTCGCGCGCGTTTGTCCCTTTTTATAAAAACTTCCAGGCGGAGAGTGGCCAACGCCGCCAGCGCGATGCCCGACGCGAAGATACGCGGCTAAGAACGCGAATCAAATATTCCAAGTCGCATGCCTCCCGATTTAAAAGCCGCATTTGCCTTGCAAGATGACAAATCAAAAGCTCGGCAAGCTCGACCGTATAAAAGACTGTTGGGCAATAAAGGACAATAGGTGTATATATACGACTTCAGCTTGACCTTCACCATAATGAAGAAATGGACTCTGTAATTATGATATAGCCTGGCGTCATTAGCACATGGGAGAGATTCTGGATGACCAGTGGATGGTTGCTTGACTGATTTTACAGAAAATGGTATCGTTTGATAATGCAATCACGTTTACACACGAAAAAAAAATTAAAGGACCCGTATGTATTTGTCAGTAAGAATACTATGGGCTGTTTGTTGAACGTTTGGTATACAGTAAATATCGAGAAGTAGGTAGAAAATACTTGTTACAATATTGTCAATCACATGGATGGTTGCCCATCATTTGATTTCCTATAAGCAGCGGAGGCTATTGCTTCTTTATCAAATCCATTCTTGACGGCTTCCATAGGTTATGCAATATGAATCTTTATATCGACTTGATTTTTATCCGAATTTAACACCTTCTGTCCTTGATAGATTGACCAATTGCACCCATACTTTAATAAGTCTTGCAAGAGAAATCGAAAAGGATTACCGGATCATTCTGTGGAACCCGCTTTTGGCCCGGTGCGCCACCCATCCCTCCCGTCATGGTTATCGCCATGCGCTCACCTGGATACGCCAAGTGTGAGCGCAGTGATAATCTAAAGTGTCAAAGGGGTGGGGCTAACTAACGAGATATTTTTTACTGGTACGACGATTTCATATAATTTTATGCGACTTTTTGGGAAAATAAAGTATTTAATGACCGGCGTTACAGGGCATCCCAACTTTGTGGATATGAGATGCGGGGTGGGCGGGCGGGCGGGAAATCTTTATCACGGTCCAGCAGATTAAAAACGGCTCGCGGCAATCAACCGTTCGCGCCTAAAAACAAAAGCAACCCTTGCATTTTTTTTTCTGCGCTCCCCTTTTTACTACCTTTCTCTATATATCACACTCACATGTTGTCTCGATTCACCCGCCAATGCGTGGGCATGCGTACCTTTCGCCCAGTGATCCGTTTCCATCATAAAGCAACGGAGAATGTCCAGCCTCACTGCTGGAAATGCGGCAAAGTCCACCCAAGTGCTTCGCCAGTTTTATGCAGCGATTGCCAGACCATTCAGCCTGTGTCGCCTAGTGTCGATTACTACGACCTGTTGCTTGAAGGGTAGGGTGTTTATCTTCTATTTTTGTATACCGACAAACAACACTCCAACTCCCCGTGCTGGTGTAGACAGGAACGTGGTTTTGATGTGGACCCAAAGGCACTAAGGCTCAAGTTCCTTACTCTTCAACAAAAAGCCCATCCTGATAGCTATTCACAAGCATCCAAGGTAATTTTTTCTTCGGGAAAAAGAAGAGAAAGAAAAGCTCATCAATGATGGCCTACTTGGTTGGTTTAGCAAGAGCATGGTTTTGCGCAAATGCAATCATCGACGCTGAACAAAGCCTATAATACGCTCAAGGATCCACTCGCTAGAGCAAAATACCTGCTGGAGCATGAAGGCGTCGAGGTCGGGGAGTCCGATTCGCTTGACGATCCTGCATTGCTCATGGAGGTGATGGAAATTCGTGAGGAATTGGACGAGGCGTCAACGGAAGAGGAGGTGCAACAGGTGAAGCAAATTAATGACGGTAAGCTTGAATGGTGAGGGAGAGCATGCGTGTGAATAAGTGAAAATAGGTTCTCATTGACATACAGAAAAATACGCTGAGACGGTCAGGAAGCTTTCGAATGCATTCGCAAAAAATGACCTTTCCTTGGCCAAAAAGTACATGGTTCAACTGCAGTACTGGGAATCCATTCGCCACGCTATTCTCGAGTGGTCGCCATAAAAGCTACAACCACATATATTTTATTAGGGCTTTTGGCCTGTTGTATCTTGCAGAAACGGGATGTGACTGCAGCAACGAGAAATTAGACATTTGCATGAATCACTTGACTGGTAAATATTATCTCGCATCTACACGCACGCACTTTATTTATGATGGTAATGGAAATGATATCTGCAAAGGCAATTCTGATATCTGACAAAGGTATCAATGGCGGTGTTTTGATCACAGCTATCATGAACTATATATATATTGTGTGTATGTGTGTGTGTGTGTGTGTGGCTATTGGCGTACGTGTCCTTGTCAAGTGAATTTCTTTACAAAAATCAACAAGAGTATCACGAGCACGGCGAAAACGCGTTTGAGCTCGTGTTTGTACAAAATAGATTTGACTTTGAGCGGCGAAGAGAGGAGAATCATAGTGAGCATCCTGAATGTGCCAGGCGTGTAGGGAGGGTACCGGGAGCGCATAAGGAATTCGAATCGCTGTTTCTTGACAAGGATGGAGCGCTCATGCGTGAACGTCTTGAACGAATGCCTACCGTGGTACTTCCCCATACCGGAGGCGCCAACGCCACCAAAAGGCAGTGATGTTTCTAATAGTAGTATGAATTGTTCATATTCCATGCCGAAATGTTAATGCGCTCTTTAGCCAGAGAAATGCGTACCAGCAAAATGAACCAGTACATCGTTGATGCATACACCGCCAGAAGGAATTGCCTCGATCACTAATCATCCAGGTAGGACAAGTCAGCAGTGGGTAAATCTTCAGAAGATATGCCCCATAAAAATGTACTTGCGTTTGCTCTGGTCCTTTTTTTTGTTCGCAAAAATATAAAGAGCGAGCGGAGGGGGACTGCGTTATGCACAGGCAACATAAGTCATCATAGGAGAGTCGTCGCAATATTTGATATCGTAACTTACTGTCGCCTGACAACGGAAATAGCGTCTTCAAGGGCGTTGTATGGCACAATAGGTAGAATCGGGCCGAAGATCTCCTCCTCCATCATGCCTGGATCCTCGAAGCTCACGTCAGCAATGACAGTAGGAGCAATGTAGCGGGACTCGCGGTCCAAGCTGCCGCCCATCACGATATTCCCCGAGCTGCGAAGCTCCAAGAGGCCTGCCAATCGGTCAAAGTGCCGGTGGGACACGATCCGGCCGTAGTCTTCGGTTGCTTTTGGATTTTGGCCGAACCGATCCTCAATAGTTTCTTTCAGAGCCTCCACGAGAGCATGCATATGGGACCGGGGGACAAGCACATAGTCAACAGCTACACAGCTTTGGCCGGTGTTGAAAAACTTGCCGAAGACGATCCGGCTAGCCACGACCTTCAGATTAGCATCTTCTGTCACAATTGCAGGTCTAGATTTCAATTGTTATTATTATCATTGGTGGGATAAGCTCCTTTGATCGCCTGCAACTACCATATCTTGCATCTTTCTTTTTCTCTTAGAAAACACTTACGACTTTCCACCTAGCTCCAGAGTAACCGGTGTCAGATGCTTCGCAGCAGCAGCCATGACATTTTTGGCGACAGGCCCACCGCCGGTGTAGAAGATATGATCAAAATGGTAACCCAAGAGCGCTGTGGCCTCTTGGGGACCGCCATTAACGATACGGTAGCAACTCGTATCCATATACTTTGGAAACAATTCAGTGATCAACGCAGCAGTGTGCATCGAAATCTCTGAGAGCTATATACACCCGCCAATGGGCATGAGAGAGGTACTATAGTAAAATGATGTTAATACATTATCTCCAAAATACCTTGATAACGGCAGCGTTGCCGGCGGCAATAGCTCCGGCTATATGAAGGAGTTTGTTTTTTTTTTTTAAAAAAAAAAAAAAAGGAACGTTGAGTCAAGAAGGTCTATCGTTACCTAAGGGTACAAGTCCAAGCTAATAATGATATGGAATCAGACTGACTGGATGAAATCGCGCGGTCAAGCTTTCGATTCTTACGTACCTGCAGAGGATAATTCCAGCAACCTGTGTGTTACATGAATAAGAAAAAAAGGGTTCTCAAAGCAGATATGTCAATAGCTACCAATTTACCAATGATCAAAACAACACCCAGAGGATCCTTGCGGATAATGCAAGTGTCAGCACGGTTGACGAGTGAATGTGCCGCCACTGTTTCGTCCTTGGACAACCGATCTAGGTTCTAACCATGGAGAAGAGGGTAGGTTTTAAGCGCGAATCATATTCTGACCTGATTTCTTGAGAATAACTCACGTCGATAAAGTAAAGACACTCCTCCAAAAGTGGGGAAATATCACCCATCAAAGCTTCGTGGCGTGGTTTCCCTAGATCCTTGGCCAGCGCTTCATAGAATTTTTCTTCGTGATCCTTGACCATCGAGTAAAGACGGTTAAGCTGAAATTTACGCCAGAACATGTTTCGAGGCTTTCCTATGTTATGAGTTATGTTGGATGACAATTGAAAATAATATTTCGTCAGCTACCCGCAATAAAGGAACCACGGACGACGCTGACGCTGTCCTCAATGGAATCGAAAGACGTGAATTGGAGGGTCTCTGGAACAGCCACTGAAAATCGAGGGGTAGCCATGATAATTGGGCGAAAAGAGAGAGAGAGAGAAAAACAAATTTACAGGGCAAGAAAATATAAATCTTACCAGGCTTTCAGCAAAGGCAAAAAACCTATAAGTCATTCCATTTTATCCTTTCGAGGAAGCCCTTTGACTATTAACGGGGTAAACCGCATTTCTGATTAAGAATTCCGCAGTAACACAAACCACTGCAGCCAAAACAGCAGAATGCGAACATGATTTGGTGACCGCGCTTTAAGTAAATGTGAGTTCAGTGACGGATGAACAATTAGGTAACACTACGTATTTCGATAATTGAAGAAAACAGATGGGTATAATTATGATCAATTTGAAATGTTGTGTATATGTACATGCACGCTCTGTTGTATGGAGAGCTAGAGAGAAAAGTGCGTGAGACATTGTGAACAAATGGCAGACAAAATATATATATCTTCTGGTAGCCCGATTGGTCCTATAGACCGTGCATCATCCGTCCCCAGAGTGTGCCAGCCGCAGCTCCCCATCGAATACCTAGAATACCACTGCTATTGACCGGATTTGAGGACAACGACCGTGATGCGTCGTAGCACTGGCGCTGGCGTTGTAGAAGTGGGGAAGAAGAAGATGATGATGATGATGGAGGGTTCTGTTGCTGATGCTCTTGTTGTCCTTGGAGAAGCATAGCTAGAGGATGATGCGGCGAAGGGGACGGTTGTCTAAGGGCCGAAGTGGAGAGGGTCCGCGAAACAGGAATGCGAGACTTCTTACGGGCGCAGCGGATGAAGCTTTCTGCCATTGGGTCCCGATGTTCCCTGATAGATATATATTCTCTGTCGACGAGCCCTGCCGGACCAGAAGGAAAGGGGCCATGTTGCCGAGTAATGAATTGCGACCGGAGCGTGCTTCTGCAAGGAGCCGCGGGGGCAGTTACTAACGCCGCTGCTGCGGTGGAATAAGGCGAGGTTCTCATAGTGATGGCTTCCTGCGCGGCTGTGTACGCGCCTCCTTGGATATCAGGCCCAACTAAGTTGTTGGCCATTGCGTGAAGGGGTTGTTCGATTGGTTCTGCGATAACCGACGGAGTCGCCGATAGAAGCAGGGAGGGGCTGTAGCTGGTAGCTGAGTTCACTCTACTATTGCTTCCGCTTATATTGCCATGCAAGCAACTAGGAGAAGGCGACACGAATGCTGAAGCTGAATCTCGCACTGCTGATTCCCGCGGTTGTGTCAAAGGCATTATGGGTTGCAGCATGTCCATGCGTCGCAATGACCGCTGCGATTGAGACCGTCGGAGTGGCGTCGACCGCATCACATGGTCCTCTTCTTCGTCCGCTTCGGCGTCTGTCAAGCTATTGTTATTCCCATAAAACTGCTTACCAGACAGTGGTCGGATCCGTGCATGCCCAAGCGATCGACGCTTCACATGATGCCGATGCATCACCGGCCGTCGGGTGCTGCCACTGTTTGGTACGGCGGCAGCCGGGTTAACACTGCTGGTGATTCCTGCAGCCAGAGGAGACATCGCCTCATCGCCAATGACAAACTTGGACTTGTTTTTCATCAGCGCAGGTAAAATAGTGGAGCTTTTCGTCGAGATGAGTAGCGTTGCGTTATGTAAGGAAGGAGAAGGAGAAAAGGAAAGAACGACGGGTTTCGGCGCATAACCTTTCTTTACTCGATACGCTCGTGCAACCCAACCCAAACCCCCCGTTTTTAAATGGCTGGCAGGCGTTGCCCAAATGAAGCAATCACCTACGTACCGGGTTTCACGTTCCGTCATCCGTGATAATCATGACACATCCAAAAAGCATATGACTAACTGGCAAATGTAATGCAGCACAATTGTTATCGTTGAAGAATTGGGACATCTAGAACGATAGCGCACTGCTACCGCTTAGTTCACTATACATTATTTTAACGGGCGGCCACCGTAGTCCCATACCCTGACACCATGATTTATCACAGTGCGCTCGGTTTTGTACACTGTTTTCCAAAATCAAAAGTCGTACCCTGCAGTTCTGGAGTCGCAGAACCGCAAGAATATAATCGTGTTTCGCCCAGAAGTCTTTACTCGTGATTACAAATCGAATGTCACATGCATACACGGGAAGATGTCGCATCTCTATAAAAATTCGTCCTTTTGGCTCTTTCTCTTTTATACAACCTATTTTTTTACGATGGGCAATGTCATGTCGTTGATGAGTGTGGCTGTCCTGAACCTATGGACTACGTTGTTGACGAAGAAACGTACTCTCTGGAATCCGTTTGTTCTCGCTCTGAATATCTGCGTAGCATATCTTGCAAAGATAACTATGATCTTCCTACCACACACATTCCCAAGCGAAAGAAGGGGGGGATCAAGCGCAGTTACAGAGCTTACGTTACCAAGATAAGGTTAGATTTTCCAAATTGTTGTTTGAGAAGGTCTTGAGTGCAGCAGCTGCCAGGAATTCATGTTCGTTCAGCCCAGCGATGGGTATTACAGCACAAAAAGGACCAGAGAGCATTTAAGAAACCTAAAGTGAGGGGTTGTTCAGGTATTCTCAATGAAGAGCATACGAGCGTTATTTAGAATGCATTGACGAGAATCCATCCATTGTTCTAAAGCAGCTGACGGAGCAACTGCTTCAAAGATTTGAGGGGCTCCAAGTATCTAAAGTGACGCTCCGTCGATTTATGAAAAACGAATGCAACCTGTTATTGAAAACGGCTCGGTTTCAGCCTGTAGACGGGAATAGTGCTGCGAAGATCCAAGAGCGCCTTGACTGGGTGCGCAAATGGGACAGGACCGACATCGACTTGAGAAAAGCTGCGTTTTCCTTGGCGAGTCTGGGTTCCATATTAATATGAAACGCAGCATGGCATGGTCCAAGAAAGGGACTCCTGCAGTGGTCACAATACCAAAGACAAGAGCAGACAACCGCATCTTGGGAACAATCTCAGCATCAGGCATCATTAAATGTAGCGTGAGACTCCTGCAGCCACCAACCAAGAAAAGAAAGAGGGCAGGTCAATCTGAAGATGCGAGCAGAGGAATTGTAACTGGATATTATCTCAGCTTCCTTAAGGCTATAATGGACGAGATGGATAGGTATGAACATATGAAGGGCCATTATTTGGCAATGGATAATGCACCTATCCATAAGGCTGAGATATATCTGAGTACATCAAGTGTTGAGGATATTCATATGCTTATCTTCCAGCATACTCGCCTGAGCTCCATCCGATTGAGCCGTTTTGGTCATTGGTCAAGAGCAACGTAAAGTGCAATACGTTACCGTTGTCCCATTTTGCAATTTTCTAATATTTCGGATCCCCTGTATATAACGATATCAGCCAAACTCAAGTGGTTCGAGAGGAGAGGATATGGACTTTGAGTGGGACCATGGTTTGGCTGCACCCGCGCAGGTCTCTCTGTTGTTTTCCACCCGATGCTTCTGCCGCTGGAGTTGTTGTTGGGCCGTCATCATTCCTTCCTCGTTCCTTCCTCCAACCCTTGCGCTGTTGCATCCGCCGTCGATGCTCAACAGCTACGGATCCTTCCTTCCCTCCTCTCTTCCGTGCCAAATACCACGGGGCACACCAAGCTACCTTCGAGGTAAGTTGAAGAGTAAGAAGCGCGCTGATATTTTCTATTGACTAACGGTGTATGTCGCTGGCCTTCATCCATGTAACATTTTATGTTTTTATGCGACATTGATATGACAAAAGTGCCTTTTTGATATAAAGTAAAGTATTCAACATTTTAAAATAAAAAAAAAAAGTAGGTACATGCGGCATTATCCTGAACCATCTTTGATATCAAATGTCCAATATCCGTTTCTATTATGGAAAATTCCAGAGACAAAGACTCCGGAATTTCAGAAGGTAGCCATTATAGCCAAATATCGGGCCCACATATTGTTGCCAGGACATGGACGGGTGTTCCTTTTGGCAACAGTTAACTAGGAGAGAAAAATTGTAATCAGCGGCTCTTTCTTCGCTCTTCCCCAACCCTACACCTGAAACTATGGGCGAAGAAATATCGACGACGACATCACTTCTAAGTATTCCCAAGCAGCAACTTAACACGCAGCATCTCGAGTTTGACATACTCTTCTCCGAAATCCAAATGACCTGCGTCATCCAGGACCAGCGGCTCAAAGAATATGTCATTCAAAACAGAATAAGCAAAGGCTCTATTGTACGGATTTCCGGTATATACAGCAAGCCGCCTGTAAAACGTATACACATTTCTAATAAAGTCCTTTTTATGCGCTGTGAAGGTCGACTGACCCTTCCGCTGCGATGGTACAGAGAAAAATCCTATGAGCGGAACACGGTGACAGTGACAACTCTTGAGCTAAGCCATTCAAATGAATTGTCGAGTGAACCAGGCGCTACAAGCAGCACCAGCAGAAAGAGGGTCTACGAAGAAGATATAATGGACACTGATTCGGAGGATGTCAACGGCGGAGAACAAAGAAGCTCGAGTAACCAGCATGGGAAAAGGAGGAAAGGGCAGGTCTACGACGGCACGGATGCCAATGACTATTTCGTTTCTCTCTTCGGATACATCAATCTTCTGAAGAAAGATCGACCAGAAGAGGAGAAACCAGCTATTGACCTCCTCGCATCAAAGCTCCAATGTCTCTGGGAGATGTATAGCGGAATCACCGATCACTGCAGGGCTTTTGTTGACGCAGCAGCGTCGTTCCAGAATGAGCTCAAAGTATGCTCCAAAGATCAAACATTCATGTCGTTCAAACCTTCTGGGCTTATTCTTCCTCGCTGCCCATGTTGCGACTGCTACAAGCAAAAAATCCACTTCAATGATAGTAAATGAACTTCCCCACCTATCCCGTTTGATTGGAGCTCAGTTGGAAATTTCCCTTAAAGAGGAAGTGGGTGAAAAAATAATTTCTTGCGAACCTTCAAGCTGTAGAAGTCGATTTCGATCAATGTCGCAATTAATTAACAAAGCTGGTGCATGGAACACGCTGGAAACGCCGCTGAGCGCGGAAATGTACGATTCAAGATGCCTTCTTCTTATTGCCACAAATTGACAGTGACCTTCTTTTTAGTCTGGATACCTTGGCGACCATGGGGTTCGACAACATGACACCTGTACAGGCAGGTGCAATTCCGCTTTTTATGAAGAACAAGGACGTTGTTGTTGAGGTAGACTTTCTAGGCAGAAACTCAAATTGATAATAGGTGAATTGAGTGGGAAACGTCTTTCCTTTTTTTGTTTTCAGGCCGTCACTGGTTCCGGCAAAACCTTGGCTTTTGTTATCCCTATCATCGAAAAGATCTTGCGCCGCGAGGATCCCTTAAAGAACAATCAAATTGGTGCAATGGTTATTACTCCCACGCGGTAATTGCTCATATAGAAACTCTAAAGAATATCGATAATATGGAGGTATTGACGGCAATTCTTCTACAGTGAGCTAGCCCAGCAGATCCACACCGTATTCGACCTCTTCGTGCGAGATCATCCTCGCAAGGACCAGCTCACTTTAGGTCTCTTTATTGGAGGGTCAACAGCACTCTCGCAGGATCGGGAGATGTTTCAGAAGACGCTGCCGCGTATTTTAGTTGGCACACCCGGGCGACTGGAAGAGCTGCTCAAATCCGGTCAACTGATCAACACCAAAGAATTCGAAGTCCTGGTGATGGATGAGGCAGATCGCCTTTTGGACATGGGCTTTAAACTCCAGCTAAGTGGGATTATTGCACAGCTTCCTAAACAACGTCGTACGGGTCTCTTTTCGGCAACCATGACGGACGCCATCTCTGAGCTCATTCGTGCTGGCCTTCGCAACCCTGTCCGTATTGTCGTTAAAGTGCACGATCTTGTCAACAACCAGCAGCGAACTCCTTCAACCCTACATATCAACTATATCGTGTGCGATCCACAGCAAAAGATTCTCCAGCTTGTGCGACTCCTTGAATCCCAACTCGAGGCAGGCGATGCCAAGAAGTTTATTGTATACTTTGCAACATGTGCCTGCGTCGATTATTTCTACAAAATCCTCCACAAGAAGTTAAAAAGCATGACGTTTTCTGTTCATTCACTTCACGGTCAGATGGAGCCAAAACGCCGTACGATGACATTTAATACATTCACAGGGCTCCCTCCTGCCGCTCCTGCCGTCCTTTTTTGTACTGATGTGGCTTCTCGTGGTCTCGACATCCCCGATGTGGATTACGTCGTCCAGGTCGACCCGCCGCAGGATCCGAAGGCGTTCGCTCATCGTGCTGGTCGTGCTGGCCGTGCTGGCCGAAGGGGATGGGCCACTGCCTTCTTGTGCCGCGGCCGTGAAGAATTGTACGTTGACTTCCTCAAATTGCGCAAGATCCCGATGGTCCGAGCACCGTACAAGCTGCCGGGTGGCAAGGGCATTGAGAATTTTAGGATTGTTAACGAAGACGGCGAGGAGAAGGTGGTCTCGGATCCCGTCGATGATCCTGAGTTGAATGGATTTATAGAGTCACTTCAGGCTATCGTCAAGACAGACCGCGATCTGAATGACCGTGGTATGAAGGCATTTGTGTCTTGGGCACGAGCTTATTCAAAGCATGAGGCCAATTACATTTTTCGCATCAAGGACATTGATCTCGGCCTTGTGGCAACGTCGTTTGCTCTACTCAGGGTGAGTTCTCTACAGTTTAGTGAAGATCAGAAAGCTCACTTGTTACACTCGGTAGCTGCCAAAAATGCCAGAACTGAGGGATTCTAAGCAAATCACATTTACTCCGGCGGAGATGGACGTGAGTCGATGGATAATGCCAAGAAAATTGGGCAGTTACTGATGCTTATACGTGCTTCTAGTGGGATAATTACAGATACCAAGACAAAAACCGCGAAGCAAAACGCCAGCGCGAGGCGGCAGCGGCGGCAGCCGGAGAAAAGAATAAAAAGCCTAGAAAGTGAGTTCAAAACAGAGACGAGATTGGATCACACATGCTTATAACTCGACAGACAGCAAACCGAGGCATGGTCTGCCAAAAAGGATGCCCGGAATCGAAAACAAGAGCGCAAACTCAAGAAAGAGCGTAAGAAGGAATACGTTCAACAGCAGAAACGAAAGGCGGATGAAAACGATGCGGAAGATGACGACGACTGGAACGAATTGGCAGCAGAGGAGCGGATGGCCAAAAAGGTCAAGAAGGGACTCGTTAATCAGAAAGATTTCGATGACATGTTCATGGCTGACACCATCGATGGGGAAGCATAACCTGTTAATGTACATAGCATTGTTTTTATTAGACCCTCATCACTTGACTACGAGGTGGCATGGCCTCCTATCCATTATCCGGGTATTTCACCCAATAGAATACATCATGCATAGATGAGCATATCATATACACATGCTCATTCTCTTTCTCTCTCGATGTTTGTTATCGATCGGAAATTGTGGCTGGTGCACTCAAAGTGAAAGAATGACCTGTGCCATATTTGGTACTCCCATAAACGGCGGTAGTTCCGAGCGATGTCATTTCTCCCACAGTGCTAGCACGCACAATGGTTTTCCCAAACGAGGTTTCGTGCGCTTTATTTTTAGGCTAATGCCTCACCAGAAATTTTCATTCGCCTCCTTTGTCTGGTGGAATCATGGCTGAAATCACATAGTCAGCAGCACAACCCTTCCTTGCTCATTTTTTTGTGGGTAAGTATTCATCTCACAGGCCATCGCTTCTACTAGAATCTTCTTACTTGAGTTCGTTTCCTTGGGTCGGTTGTTCCTGGGAGATTTTTTTTTTTGCAACGGCGGACCCAAAAACAGGCCCCACTCCCCCCGTGCACACTCCCGCATCCCCCAGTTTTTATATTTTTATCTCCAAGCACCAACTTTTTTTTACGCCCGTCTCTCTTTTTCTTCTCCTTTAGCACACTCTGCATATTTTCACCATGCCAAAACGCTGCTGTTGTATTATTCCATTGCGAGGTGGCATCGCACTGCTCAGTATTCTTATCACCGTAAGTGCATTGCATTCTCCGCAACACCTCTGAAACCAACCCCTTCTGCATAATTAGGCTATTTCAGGGCTGTTGGTGGGATTAACATTTGCGCATCTCAATCGTAAGTGTTTAATCACCAGAAAAAAAACACAACAATAAACCAAAGGCAGCTGACTGCTGTTGATTCCAACTAGCCATGGTCATGCATTTGGGTGCTATCCATGTCGTTTTGCCGTGGGTCGCTGTTATCTTCTACAGTAAGTTTTACCCGCCAATTTTTTTTTTTTATTTCTTGCTTTCGGTGTTCTGCAGCAACTAAAAACTACGATTTCTTCTTTAGTTGTTACGGGTGTTGTTGGTCTTTACGGACTTCTTGCGTCTGCTGTGGTGAGTAGTTGTTTTACTTGCAAAGAAATGTAAAGAAAAAAAAAAAGGACTGACGATGCTCCCTTTTTTCTGTGTGATGTCAAACATTTTTCAGGGCAACACGTCCCTTATGCGCCTGTACAAGGTATTATTCTGGGGAATCTTGGTATTTTTGCTTTCCATCTGGGAGGCAGTGAGCTTCATTCTTGCGCTCGTCAATCGGTCCAAGAGCCAAGCAGCCTGCGATGCCATCAATCCCGACCAGGCGAAGAATTCAGGTGACCAATCCATCAGTGTGGGCGGCTACACAACTACCTTTTTGGGGATGCAGTTGGGTAGCACATATGGTTTAGCAAACTGTGCACAGGCAGTGCAGGCGGGTGTGATCGGCCTCGCCATCTTGCTGTTTGTTGGGCAAATCTCCATGGTAAATAGATGAACAAACTGTGCAGGACATTTACTAAGCACGTGCTGCAACGTTTAGTTTTACTTTGCCACCGTCGTCAATGCTTATACCAGGAAGCTTCGTGAGCGTAGCTATGGACATCGTATCCGCGACGAGGACTGGAATGATAATCTGGCCGATCTTGGTGCGGCGTATCGCGAAGACGCACGGATTGCAAAGGAAGCCCGTATGAACCAGACCAAGAAGAATACCTCTGGCGGTAACAAGTTCACAAAGGGTTTCAAGAACTTCAAATTTGGAAAGTAAACTATCATGTGTAAATTTACCTAGCTATTCCCCCTTCACACACACAAATACGTGCCTCACTCTCATTACCCGCTTTTTGTTCTATGTACATCTTCCTTCTCCGTTGTGCTCAAAAAAATTTTTATCCTCCCTTGAAAATATATTCATATACATACAAAGATACTGCATCGTGTGGATTGTATACAGATCACCTTTTATCATTCATCGTCGTCGCTCGCCATCAGCTCTGCCAATTCGCGTTCTTCTTCCTCTGTCAGGCCAGTCTTCTCCGACTCCTCAGGGACCGCGACCTTGAGGGGTTTTTTGTTATATTCTTCAAGTGCCGATGCTATATCCATACTAAGGTTTAGATCGATTTGCCAAACAATCAGTTGTGCTTCTTACGCGTGAGAGACCAGCGTCGGAGTGAACAGTCAAGAGATGCGCTGAATAGGGTGGTGCCAACGGCATCCAAGCACCCGATTTCATCAAAGTGACCGCGGATAGTTGAAATAAGCTTTCCAGACTACAGAGCGAAAAAAAAAAAATAACATATTAAAAAACAAAACGCCGCGCTCGCTATAGCGCCGTCCCACCGTACCGCAACGTCCCACACTCGGATGTTGTCATCGCTGGCGCCCGTCACCACATAAGGCCCAACCACCAAAACGGACTTGACCCGGTCTGGGTGGGTTAGCACCGTGTCAACTGTGCCTGTCTATGGCGCGGGGGAGTGTTATGTCAGAGCGAGAAATGACTTGATCGGGTGAAGGTAAAGTAAACCCACACTCCAACCTAAGGGGGGGGGGAAAAAAACAGCTAACCTCTACATTCCACCGCCGCACGGTCTTGTCTGCCGATGCAGTCCACATCTCATCGTCATACACACGAACACAGTAGACGCTGGTGTCATGGTCTTCGTATTTGGCGATGCACTTGCCTGTGCTGATATCCCATCGTGTGACGCATCTGTCGGACGAGGCGGCGTAGAGATACTTGCCACTCTGATCCACCGCAAGGCTCTCAATGCCACGTGAATGATTCTTGAGGACCGCTGTGCAGGCCAAAGTCTCTGTGTCCCACTGGCGAATCTGCATGTCCGACGAGCCCGAGTAGAGCCATTTCCCCACCAACACGAGCGACTTTACAAAATCGGTGTGACCGACGAGCGTTGCTAAGCATTCACCCGTCTGTTAAAAAAAAAAAGGAAGGAGATGATGAGTGGGAAAGAAAAACAGATACGAGAAAAAACTACTCTTTCCCCCCAACACCACACACACACATATCAACTCAGCATTCATACCACGGTGTCCCATTTTTTGATCGTCTTGTCCCAGGAGCCTGTCCACAAGATCGTGCCATCAGCCGACAGGGCCAGACTCGTCACGGGTCCATTATGTCCCTTGAACAATTTGACTGCCTTGTTGGTCTAGTGCTGAAAGATCAAAACAAAATCCATTGCTCGCGTAGCAAGACCCTCAGCCCTCATGGTCTAACCTTTAAATTGATGCGCTTGGCGTGGAATCCAGATTCGGCTACGTAGGCGTATTGCCCATTGCGAAGGACAATCATATCTAATGCCTTTGTCGGGAGCTGGATCGCATCACCCTCGGTATAGTTGTATTTCGCTTCCTTTTCCTTCTGTTTTTGTAACTCTGCGGTTGTCTGGAAGAAGTTCCCTGCTTCACTCGCAATATTGACCATGTTGTATGTGAGAGATGAGCGAGGGGTGCAGTAATATAGAAACGTGCGGGGAGAAGGCTTGAATTATTTCTTGTGGGATGTTGAATTACCCCAAATATGAACACAAAATAGTAAAAATCCACAGAGGCCTGTCACCTTTTCTTTCTCTCTCTTAATACGGCGCAATGGACCACAGCTATTCAATAAATTGTCCACATCAGGTAATAATAACAAGATCCTGCTGTGGCACGTCTGCAATCGAAGCACTAAATTTTATAAGCAAGTTCCCCAGTTGATTAGGGGCATTTTTGGCGTGCGGTACCCCTTACCGTGAAAACTAACCTCCGCCCTGGACATGACTTGATAGGGTTAGCTAATACGTCATGGGTTTTTGCACGGGTGACCACCTCTCCCCCCTCCCTTCTATATGAAAGGGGTGCGCACCCGCCCCCACCCACCCACCCATCTTTCGGCTCTCGAAAATAGCGGGCGTTATCAATTACCATCGCAACATCTTGAAGCGCCGCAACGGACCGGTTCGTGGGGGAGGAAGCAGGAGAGTTCATATTTTCTGTAAATGGTTAATGTTCACTCCGCCGCACCGAAAACGAACGATATGATCGGGGGGGGGAAGAAGAGAGCTTTATCCATTGGTCATACTAATGACAGGCCCTGATGAAGCATTGATAAACCCACCCCACCCCCCAACCTCCGAAAGGAAAAAAAAAAGCATATAAATACTCAAGGCTCCGCGTTGCAGAAAAAAAGAAAAAGAGCCACTACCTTATTATTCCCGCCCTCTGTCAATTCCCCCACCCCCCCCATTACCGTATTACCATGGATATGCTTCCCGCCGAAATTCTTATGCACATTCTCAAACACATGTCGCTGGCCGATCTTGTTCGCACCGAACGCACCTGCAAATTAATTCAGCAGCTTTGCCTCTGTGAAATCGAGCATCGTATTCTCTCCGATCCGCGCAGGAAAGAATGGAGTGTATTGGTAAGCATTCACAGCCGCCGCCGCCGAAGGAGAGATCTTGATGCTAATGTACGGTTCATTAGGTCCATCTCGAAGAGATCTCGGCCACAGCCGTCTATTTCGATCGCCAAACGCGTCAGGTGACCTATCAAGTTGACATGCCTCAACCTATCCACATCAAAACCATGTTCGATCACCGTCGACAGATCCAATGCTGCCTGCTTCAGCATAACCAATACCGCGAGGGCTTCGTCGTCACTGTTGAAAAAGGGATGCAACAAGGTCTTCCTGTTCCTATCACTGCGAAGAGCAAGAGCTCCTGTTGCTCAGGTCCTTGCAGCGTTCACGGCGTCCTCATTCGCGCCCATCACGAGCGACAACAAGAAGATAAAAAGAAACTCGCACCGAGTCCACTCGTCTACTCGCTCCAACTTTCCGAGATGCAAATCCCGCTTTCCACCCTCGCAGCCCAGTAAAACAAAATGAGATACAATATACCCACCCCACCCCATCCCAATCCCAAATCCCTTTCGCTATAGAACAATTCCCTCTCTCGCTTGATGTAGAAAAAAAAAAGGCGGGGCTGGTTCCCCTTTTTTTCATGTCGTCGCTGTACATAAGTCTAAATGTCCTTTTTCAAAAGATTCAAATATAATATCCTACACTCCCGCAAGCGTCTCTTTTTTTTTTTGACCTAGAGGATACTTTGGAAACCATCGTCCCGCCCGCGGTTTGCGCGGTAGAGAGAAAACTCTCCTCTTTTTTCCCCGCCACACCATTCATCCATACGGAATAATACCAGCAACAGGCCATTCAGACCGAAGCTAACGCAGGCATCGACCCAAGTACAGACTGACTTGATTCTTTTCGCTGCGGGCACAAGCGAATAGAATGCTTGTAAGCGCTTTTGACCCTGTCAGACCACGCTGCAACGGCGACATCCTCCATAGAATCGACTACGTACTATGCCATGAACGTTTATCGGACATATTGGGTCCTGCATAGGCAAAAAGAAAAAGGTCGTGGCATAATTCACTGCCCTTTATGTGTATATCTACGTGTATACATGGTTGGTGGGTCTTAATTCTTTCCAAAGAACTGGTACATAATCTTGTGCACAAATGATGAGAGCACGTCTGGCTCCTCTTGATAGAACGACTAAATGCAGAACAGCACCACCCCTGAATAAGACAAGCTGTTCATCTCGGGTTGACAAACGCACACACACGTACCATAATTACGGCCATAGCAACACTGGTCATCAGAACCTCAAAGTGCTTAATATGGATGATCCACTTGCGCTGGTATGCGATCTGATACGCACTCTTCAGGGCAATGGGCAGGCAATACATAGCGAGTTCACCACGTCGCTTCTTTTCCTCCAGAAAAATCGCTACAAAAGAGCACACAAACCCAAAAATACCGTAAAGGTATTTGCTGTTCGTCCGCACGAGACCGGCCTTGACGAGGTTGCGGTGAGTGCATACCTGCATTTGGTAGAGCGTCACGAAGACACCCATCATCGCGCACGATTTAATCGTCGCCAGCGCAGTCCTCTTCAGCATCCCTTGTGGACTAAAAAAAAAAAGGGGGGGCGGTTGGGATGAGGTGTGGGTAGTGTGTGGCGTGCGTGTATGCATGCATGTATGTATGAGCTAATCAATAAGCGCGCACGGACCAACCCATCACAAAATAAGAAATTACTCTTTACGCAGGTGCTTGTTGCGGAGTAGGAGCATTGGCACAAAGTGGAGCGTGCCATACACCGGGAACATCGATTTGCACACCTTCACGAAGCGCTCGACCGCAGTGGAGCTACAGCCGTCGATCCATGGGTGAAGGGCTTCACAAGGCGTACATACTGGATGGGCCGAGATGGTGCTGGCGATTGCAATTGCATGAGGAGTCGGTCTGTGGATGCTGATAGCCTTGAGCGTCTCTTCGGGGGTGATGGGAAATCCGCGGACGTTCTTTGCGCTGAGTCTGAGCAAGTTCCCAGGCACACGCGCCGTAGCGACCATGAATTTGTAGTATCCAGGGTCCAGGGTATGAGGTTGCATCTGGGATGATTTATTTAAACGACATATCCAGCTAGCGTCACACATCAGCCCTTGCATTACCGTATAAGAATAGAGAATTTGACCGCAAGCCAAGGCGAACAACAATGCATCACCGTTTTTAAAGTATAAAATGTCTCTGGCCTTGCCGGCGTTGTAGATGCCCTGCATGGCTCTTGATAGAATGATTTACAAAAAACAGCCTCTTACTGCTGATACCTTCCCACTCCTCCCCATCCCCAGTACCACCCGAACACTTACCGGACGAACAGCTGCTGGGCAATATCCACGCGTCGCTCCTGACGCTCACACAAGATCGCAAGACCTGCTACCGCTCCGGCCACGAGACCGTTTAACCGGTCGTCTTTATCACGCTGGATTCTCATTCCATTATTGACCAACTTCCACAGGAACGCAAAGGTGCCAAACATGGCACCGAATCGGAGTGCAGTTTCATTCTTGAACGAAGTCGATATGAGATGACCGATCTTTCCTCTTTAAAGAAAAACATTTTGGAGCCGAAATCGTGTTAGTCAGCCACAAATCACCCACATAGGGTTAAAACGTGGGGGGGGCGGCGTTGTCTTCTTTTTACCCTTTCCGCATGACACGAAGCAGACTCAAACATAATATGACACCCCCTCGTACTCCAAAAGCTAGCAAGAACGCCCCTGGGTACAGAAAAAAAAATAACCCGTAGTTTAGCTTTTCAAAAACGAATGGATCTGAGCATTGAATATACCGTACTCGCTCCGCCTTTGAGTGCATGAAGAAGGACTTCCTTTGGTGTTTCTGGTCGAGGCCAGGCTTCCTTGTTGATGGCCTGGAACGACGAAGGGTTGCGTTTGAGTTTTGCTTTCAGTCGTTGGTACGACGAGGAGCGGTGCTTTAGCTGGAGGGAAGAGTCTGACTTGCTGTTCATGAGCGGAATGAGTGGAGGGAAAAAAGAAAAAGGGAAAGGAAGGAAATAGTGAAGGACAAGTTTCTTTGATCGACTAATTCCAACCCCCCCCCACTCCTTGTTTCACAGACCCGGAATTTGGGGCAAATGCACATGCTTTTTCCTATCTCTCTCTCTCTTTGGCGTTCAATTGACAGCCCAAGTGTCTGAACCCGCTGGTCGTCGATGCTTGCTTCTTAATATCGAAATGGCCACTTTTTCTTCATTACTGTGATCATCTGTCACCTTTTATAAAAAAAAAAAAGTCATCGCTCATTTGCAAAACAGGACGGAAATACAATGCGAATGGGGCGTCATTTATTTGTACGGAAGGAGTTTGTGAGCAATCTTCTTCTGTGTGTTGTCGAGATATGTCTTGCGACTCAGGCGATTGACACGTTCGGGAGACAACGAGGAGTTCAGGTGACGCAATCCAACCTTCCAGCGCTTAAAGTTGCCATTGCTCGTTGGAAAGAATCTGCAGCGCAGTGTTCCGTCATGAGACCTTATTTCACGACTCGCTTTTGATGCAAACAAACGCACCTCTTTTTGGCACCCGAGTGTGATTTTAATTTGTAGGCCATCGTGCGCACAGCCTGGCCCTGGGGCTTGATCATCGACTCTGCAAACACGTTACGGGCAGCAGCAGCTATTATGATTTATCGGTTTCTTCGCATCAACATATCGCACGCTGTCCTCGGCCCCGCCCCTCCTCTTTCAGGCATACCGATAGCACCAAACATGTTTTTTGTTGCAGAGAAAGAGAGAGAGAGGAGAGAGACCGACAGGGCATCCGAGGCCGGCCTTTCAATCCGGTCGCTACCCTGCTTGTTTTGGATATTCTAAGCCACCAAATTCCTCTCCCCCACGTGCGTACCACCTCCACTTTCGCATGATTCAAAGGTTGCTAAAGAAAAACCGTCCGCGAAGAAAGTCTAGGCAGAAGCAAGTGTCTCTGTTTGTGGAGACCTATGGTATCCCACAGCCATCGTTGTAATCGTAGCAATATCGTCCCGCTCCCCTCCTCCTTTTTTTTTTTCCTCTGGGTTTGAGCCTGTTCATCACAAGTTTTTCTGTTTTCGATACATATGCAGACAGATCAAGGGAAGGTGGGGGGGAGAAAGGGAGGTGTGTCTGATAGCATGAATCTGAACATGAATGCATCTAACGGAGGGAAAAGGGAGGGGAAAGGGAAATCAAAAAAAAATTGGGCAGTTGGCTCATTTCATCCTTTCTATCTATGCAGTCAACACCCGCAATAGCAGCAGCAGCAGCAACAACAACAACAACGCAACCACCAGCATTACTTGATGTAGAACAACAACGCCAATCCCTCAAAGCTATTCAGTATGCGACCTAGAGATCCTGCACACACACACACACAACTTCTGCTCATTTGCTTCGCAAAACCTGCTGTTTAGACAAATGACGCAATCGCTCATTGATTGCAAGGCGTCTCTCCTTCAGAAAACAGAGACGCTCGAATACAAGCAAAGGCTCCTAGAGGATATCGTAGCTGAGCGACAACGGCTCAATAAGGAGCGACGGATACTGCTTGACATGATGCAGAATGTTCAACGTGATCTCGAATCGGCAAGTCAATTTCGGAGACCCTGGCTTTTCGTTTTCTGATATCGCAACTCAAATAGATTACAGAGGCAGAGACATCGTTGCGAAAAGAGAATGGAGCACTGCAACAGTCGGTCACGCGGTTGCGGAACGAGGAGTATGAACCCTTACATGGTCAGTGTTGCCTGGTGAACAACGTCATCGTACACAAAAGTCCCCCACCCTCTTCTCATGCTTATTGCTCTGCTGGGCGTCTAGATCGAGTAAATCAATTAAGAACCACGAACGGTCTGACAAGAATACCACACGTCCAGCAGGAAGTCGATGCGCAGATGGCACGGATTCTGGAGGAGCGACGACAGAACTGGCAGCACGACGGTGGTGGTTCGCCGTCCGGTACCAATCACACGAGCCATCCGCCACGGTCAAGGCGGCATCGCTAGTGACCCACTAAATCCCCAAACACACACACACAAGCACAAAATAAAAGTTGTGTCTGCGCGGCAGTGCATTGTATAAAAGACCGTACTGTTATTATTATTCATTAAATAGACATTCTTCCCGTCGTAGTCCGTATCACACGACCATCTCTCGGTTTACTCGGCACCTCGATGATACGCAGGCTCAAAACAGTTGCTATGAGGCCCATGACGCCCCCGAACGCAAGCACCCATGCAACATTGACACTACTGCCATCGTCATCCTTATACTTTCCATGTTCGATCCAGCTAACCACACGGAAGATAAGCGATGCTATAATTGCCACTGCAAATTGCGGCAGGACAATGAAGATATTATGAACCCCAAGTACCATTCCAGCACTCAACGCTTCCTCCTCTGCGTCCGCGTCTGTTGCGTTGGATGCTTCTGTTTGGTTATCAGCGGCCACGGCTTCTTCAGATAGCTGTGCACCATACGTCCTGATAGGCGAATGAGCCCGCGATGAACTCCATGATATTGGCTGTGTACCGTCTTCAGTGTCAGTGTACGAATATAGGGATCTGTTGCTTCCGACTTCGTCATGATGCTGGAAACGGAATTCGCTCTGTTGAGAGGTTGGGGTGGGAAGCTGGCGAGGCGTATTGGCCCCCAGAGTATTGATATACTCGCCGACAAGAGCAAAAGGGATCCATAAGACAATGCTCCATGAAATCCCTGCTGCAGCCACGATGGTGGTTGCGTCCCGCACTGCTGTCACGAAGATAGTGGCCAACATGAGGAGGGAGAAGAATAAAGTACCGCCGGTGTATATATTCTTGATGGTCCATATCCGATGCCAACATGGCCTGCGTTCTGCAAGCCAGGGTAGTACCACTCCTGAAAGTACAGAAACGATGGCATGCAAGAGCAACGCGAGCGAACCTGCACGAGTACCCTTGGTCCATGAATCGGGTGCCTGCTTTGGATGCGTACGAAAATAAATGTCAGACACCCAGGTTGTGCTAGAAGTAGATAGATATAAAACGCCCATACACGACATGAGTATGCACAACGGTGTAGAAAACCGACGGTCCATGTCTTGCCTGTAGAAGAGGAATGGGAACCAGCCCAGCCAGGCAAAAAACTGTACATTGCAAAGTCGTTGGATAGGTGCTGGGAGTGTCTTTAAGATGGCCCATATATATGTGAGCGTGCCGTACCAATGTCTGTATACATTAGGACCAGGTTAAAAAAGGGTTTTTGATGCCCCCTTCTCTCGTGCATATGTTCCAGTACATACTTCGGAGTATCCTCGTCCCTCTCATCAACCGTGAGCACCATCTCGCTTGTTGCGATGCACGTTATCCCGACCGTCAAGATAAACACAAGTATCGCAACAAGACAAAAAACCTTGATTTGTGTGTCGCCGAGGAACGACAAGACGCGGACAAGGTCGACAAAGCCTGTAAAATAGCCGACGACCATAGCTCCATTCGACAGGCGAGCCGCCCAAGCGTTAGCTTGCTGCTGCTGACACAGTGGTGGGATGTCGAGAATCAATGCTCTGCATGATGCCTGGACAGCATTGAGTGAAAAATCGAGGATATAGAAACCCAATATGGCAATTATTACGGCAGCTCTTTGCTCCTTTTAGTCGATCGCAATTTCAGTTTACTTCCAGACACCAATGACTCTATTCGTGTTTCTCAATACCTGCTCCACCCGATCTTCAGGAATAATAGCCCGGCCGGATAATCGTCTGGTGATGACCCACGCACCTAATTCCTTTGCATAGGCGACACACAACATCGAAAGGCAGACGCAAACCCCGCCGACAAGAATGAACGGCCGACGTCGACCGAGAGGAGACGTGCATCGATCACTGAGTGCGCCAATGACAGCTACATGAGTTTCCGGACAGATGGAAATCGGTCAGAGAGACTTGACCATGGCGATTGCTTGTTCAGCATCTTACGTTGGATGACAAGACCTAATTAATGCTTGAATCAATCAATACATTGCACACAAGCACTAGAGTATATATATGAAACGAAGCTAGCGATTCCTACCTGATAAAGGACCAGCGAGCCATACCAGCGCTGTCATGTCCTTTGAAAGGTCGAGAGACAAAAGGTAAGGCGTTCCATAAGCCAATTCCATTGTCCCTAATCCATATTTGGAGTCAATACCAGCACATAAACAGACATGCATGAATAATACTATCTATATACATGTGAACTGGACTCCGGCCATGCAAATTGTTAAGAACAAAAGCTGCAGTAATGACAGGGTCTCTGGGTGGCTATTGTAACCGTTACGCCGACTTTGGTGCTGCAAAAGCCCCTCTATTTCATCACGTTGGCTGCTCTGTATCCGCTCCCTCGTTCTATCCACAATAAAGGTATCCGACGCACACCGCTTGAGACCGGGAGGATGGGGAGTGAGATATGAAGTTGTGTATAATGCCTCAAATGATGTCCCTGTGGCGAATGACAGACGACGAAGCCCTGTAATTGGAGGTCGTGTCCTTGGGCGTTGCATTGAAAGAGGATAAAAAAAAAGAACAAAGAAAAGGGAAAAAAGAAAGACTAGCCATGCGATAAATCCCAGTTCGTTGTTCTAACAGTTCAGAGGGCGTTTAGTGGACTCCCATTTAAATACCCGAACAACTGCGTGTGTGGTGGTTTCATACACCTTTCTCTCTCTCTCGCTCTCTTTTTCTCTAGGCTCCTTCTCTTTCATCTCGATCTCTTTTTTACCTGCCAAACAATGGAGAAAAAGCGGTAGGAGCAGCCAAAAGGTAGATACAGTTCTTACCTACCATGGTCCGATTTCATGACAAGTGCAATGGCCACACGTTCTGTTCCATCGCCGTGAAGAACCAAACGTCTCTATTATCATCGAAAATCGTCGCGAGTAGTGATAGCCTATCTGATACACTCTTATCTTGGTCCTTTTAACGCAGTGTTCGGAAGAGCATGAGCGCAAAATGAAAATAAAGACAAATTCCATGGGTCCCTGCAGCTATAATCTTCTTTCAACGGGGATCTTCCTATTGATGGTACGCCATCTGGTTCCTCATTCGTGAAGAGCATTGGTATTTTCAATGCCCAAGATAAAATAAAGGAATCTGTATGACTTATGCGTTAGGTTGTTTTGTATTACACATATCAAACTAATAGAGCCTCATTTGCCACAGACCTCGCTGCTGATTCCGGTCTACAAGCGTCTATAAAGGCTGCATCCAGGATGGTGGATATCCTGCCTATTTACGTCGTACAAGAGCGTCATTGGCATTGGTATTGGGGGATGCCTCATTGGCGCAGCCTACCCACCCTCAAGCTTGATGTGTCTAAGAATCATGACGTCACCCACTCAAATTGTTATCACAAGAGGTTATTTAAACAGATGACCGAGCCTGAACAGATGAAAACTCGAGCATCAGAACGGTATGCAATGGCATAGATATGTCACACCCAATCTGGGGAAATCACCGGTACAAATCATTGGATTGTTGACAGTTGCTGCACATTGATTCAGGCTCTCTAATTTTTCTAATTCCCGGCGCTGGCGCTCTTCCACCTCAAAGAACAGCCTTGAATAGGGAAGTGTATCGCCCAAACCTATGCAACTTGATGGCCAGTTCAGCTTGCATTTGACATGGGTGTCTCCAAATGTGTAGACGGATGTTCTTTCTTCTGTTTCGTGTGCCTGACAGCAGTAAAAACTAAGAACAAGCGTTCACATTTTATGGGTTGTCTTTCATGTAGCTTAGTATGAGACATTTCGGCGTGACATAAATGACGCGATGACACATTTGCTGGCATCGCTAGTGCAAAGCTCACCACAGGACAATGATCAACATATCCCATTTGTCGACCTTCGCACTTTCCAGCAGCAACTCTAATGAATCTAAGAATTCGATCCAGTTTCTAGGTAAGTTAGTTGCAGGAGAAACATCAACAACATGTAATATTTTTGCAGAAGGCGATGGACACAAAACATGTTTGCGCTGGTCGTACTGTGCATCTTGAAAGCCAAAGCCTGTCAGGCCTCTTTAATGGCACTAAATCAACAAATTAATAGTTTAAATTTACTCGTCTTGTTGCTGCTGCTGTTCCATTTCGCGCGCAATCTGAGAGGAAAAAAAACGAAATTTGCAAATATTTAGTTTACCAGGTCTCGCCTTTATCCCCATTCTTACCGTTTCAAGTTCTTCAAGGTCCCATCCTATATCATCCTTGCTGACCGTGAAGTGGTGCAGTTCGTGCGCCAGCGTCCGTATCACGTGATCGCTACAGGCGGATGGTCAGATCATTTTTGAATTCTTTTTGCGGTCCTGCCGCTTCTGACCACTTCTGGCAACATGTACTCACCTTGCATGTTGTATCCAAATGCAGTAATCATCGATATAAATCTTGCTGTACACGTAATACACATCATGATGATCAAAAACATCCTTCATTTCCAGGAGAGCTTTCAGGATGGCCCTCTTGCCGAGCTTAAACAACACATAGACATCTTGAAGCACTTTCTCACAAAGGGCAAAGTTCCTGTAGAGCGGATATGCCAATGCGCGACGGAAGCATGCGATCATCACGTCTTTTAGCGTGGTGAATTGCTTTGTTGAAAAAGAAAACGGATGAGACGGGGATTTTACATGTACAAGAACGATTCCTTTCCTCACCTCTAGGTAAGACAGCGTAGCACTGAGTTTGCCAATGCACCATATGGATTCAACAGAGTTTTCGCCCTCAAATATCCGATGATTATAGCTGTAAGCAAACATTAGGTCGACAAGGCCGAGATAGGTGCTCTTTTGATTAGATAATAGAACTGGTATTCATCAGAACAAATTAACCATCTGGAAACAACTCAGTTTACTTACACTCCTTATTAGGAAGCTGGCGCATCATGGTCTGTTCTTTTTCAGAGAACTTGATCAATGATTCCTTATGATCGATGATAGAAAGAGAACTCAAATCCAAATTATCTGCAGAGGTACTGACTTCCTGGATTAACGGATCTAGATCAAATAACGAGTAAATCAAGTTGCCATTGCTTCGACAGCCATGAATGAAAACGTACTGGAAGCCTCTTTTGCGTTCTTTTGAATCCTGCGAAGTTCTTTGGACCACAAAGTCTTGAATTTGAGCAGGTGTTCTAACTCCTTTTGGGTGATATAGTCCATTGCATAATGATCTTCATCAAATTTCTCGTCCTCAGCCTCAATGCGCTCGCGCCGCCTTGATTCAGCCGATGACTTCTCAGGGTCCGAGAGGTCATTAATCTCGTTGGCTGTTTCCCGGACGTGCTTAAAATAACCACTGTAATGATTGTTAAAACCGTAAGATGCGTTGGACATCAAGAGTTCCTCCGCTGGAAGCTCTTGCGGCAGCTCCCAGTTATAGTCGATAGCTGAAAAAATCATTGTTGAGTGCACGTTCGTTTACGAGGCATCCTGAACTCCCCTCCCCCAAAAAAACCTTATCCGCTTTTACCTTCCTGGAAGTCCGCATTATTTGTTTCACCAACCACCTCGATAAGAGGCTTTTTAGGTTGGTCTGCCGAACTGCTGCCAGTGGTAGCAGCAGCAGGCTCACCACGGCGCGCCAGCAGCTTTGTCAAAAGGTCGAGATCGGGAAAATGCTCGCCCTTGGTCTCCTTACTCACTTTCACCGTGAACTGGCCAGCACTGGGATCATATGTTGCACTTGAAGCATCGTCCTCCACCAAGTTGCCCGGAAAATTGAGACTATATTCAATGTAACACTCGATGAGCGTCATTCCAAGGCCATTTCCCCGCAATGATCTCTTAACAATACCGCAAAAAATACGGTCTCAGGAAGAATCGAAATTCGCTTCCTTGAACATGGAGATCGACGTCTTGGGCCTGTCAAGAATGATCTGTTACCTACAGGGACGAAACTCTAAGCAATGAAGAAAAAGAGACAAATACATACCCGCACGTACGGTGTGTTGATGCAAATGATCACCGAATGTTCGTCTTGGTCAACTTTGAATGTAGGCGTGATCATGGTAAAATATTGCCAGCTTCCCCGATGTCAAACGATATGTGCAGCAAAGCTCCAGTCTCAGCCGCAAAAACGAACAAAATGGCTGCATTTCAAATTTCCGAAGACAACTGCAGGATCCGCAAACCGATTCATTATTGTAGTACCAGCCCATCTTTCGGAATGACCATCCCATCCGCTATGAAGACTAGACTCCGAGGACATTGCTGGTGGTGTCTCCCTTTGTTCTCTGCTTATTGAACCGCTTCACATGGGATTCACCCTGTAGGAAAGTTTACTATAAAATTCCTATATTTAATTTCACTCTCGACAAAATTCCAGCATAAATAAGCCAAGCTGCTATACACAAAGATGAGACTCTTTTTGTGTTTGGATCATAAAAGGGAATTCTGCAAGTCGTCGAATCACAAAGATAGAATTGGACCGAAAGATATCAAAGAGGTGTTACCAGGCCCCGGATTTCCTTACAGTTTATCGTCTTGTTTGTTTATCTCTACCTAATTCCCGATGCATGGTCATCAAACAGAAATTATGCATATGCGATCTACTTCCTATAAATACTGGGTGTTGACAATATGCTACCTCATTGAGCTCTAGCTTGACCTTATCTCTCATCCGATATGATTACTATCAGATTAGCTTGTTTTATTCCCATCTAATATCCACTCGTCTTTGCAAATTAACCCATCGTACACGTATTTGATGAGCCATGGAAGAGAGGGGCTCCTTGACGCCCTGCCGCCGCCATTTCCTATCTAGTGCTCTGACTGCTGCCACCATTCTCCGATATGCTGGTATTTCTCGTCTGTCTCTCCATCCACGGTTATCACCAGGACTGCCCAGGATAACTCCTGGGCCCTTCGGGACCCTTGACTGTATATTAAAGGATGTGAAGGAAGAATTACTATGTTCAGCGAACTAATGAGTATCCATCCGTTGATCCGATACGACAGCTTATGCAATTTATGTCCATCGTGAGTTGCAGGATGTGTAACCTCACCTCATTGATATACGGGGCAAAGATAGAATGCCTCCCCAAAGCAAAGAAAAAGTGGTCTCAAATGTATAAATCGACTTGTCTCATCATATCCTTCCTGCGTCAGCATTCTCTACCATTTCGCATATGTCCGATTCGGCGTAGAAGGTGCGCGCTCTTTGTGAGTTTGACTCAAACAGCGAGGACGAGACTGAACTATATAGTCACCTCAGATCGAGACATTTCTTCTGTCCGCTATCATATCGACGAGGATGAAAGTACTGCTATCGAGGAGAATGAGAGCGAGACAGGACCGGAAACTATTGCCGCTGCTGGTGGCGGTAGTGCCACCACAAGCCAGGCGGAGACGGTCGCCCATGCAAAGCGTCCCCAATCCCAACTCCAACAACTGTTATCGATGCCTCCATTCTCGGCAATATCGCCAGAACAACTCTAGCGGGATCCAGAAGATATTCGCAATAGGTGATGGACCCATGACAGCTTTGAAGAACTGATTCGGCTCGAGAGATGGAATATAGCCAACCACACGCATTTATAACTGCGTCGCACCAGCAGACACATCAAGGCCCAATGATCAGATGTGCATGATATTCTGCGAGGCGCCGCATCCCGCAAGTTGATAGCGCATCTTGGTAGGAATCCTCTATGAGGAGCAACGGTACACCTCGATGACCAGGCATTGGGGGCTCGCTAAAGGGGTCAAGATAAATGCGGGTATCTTGGCCCCCAGAGCGAAGGCGCGCGGCAGATGAAGGTGATATTTATTTAATGCGATTAATGAGCGCATGCTGCTTGCAGCTCCTCCGCTCTCGCGCGATTCTGAACGAAATGATACTAAAAAAACCCCAGGGGCAGATGGTGGGAAAAAAAGGAAAATGGCAAAGAAGGTAAAAGGAGAAAGGAGGTGAAAGAAGAAAGGTAGTAGGATGTTGGGTATCGCAAGCAAATAATAGAAAAGTATGGGCGTAGGATTCTATTTACTAGCTGGAGTCGGGGAAAGAAGAAGAAGAAGAAGAAGACAGAGTTAACTGGGGCAGCATGGTAGGCATCAAGGATGGAGGTCTGGGTGGTAGAAGCCATTCGACAAGATGTTGACCTGGGGTGGAGTTGTGGTAGCTGGACGAACGGACATAGCCGGGGTGGTGAATGCTTTCTAGTTCGTCAAGGATGTCGCAGAGGATGGGCCAGGTGTGTGCCCAGCATCTTTGGCATGCATGTAATTTAGGGCTTGACATGGGCAGCATGTTGAGGACATAAGAGATGGGGTCGGGCGTCTCAGGACCAACGTTGAGTTTGATGCGGAGGTTCAGACATTCAATAAGGTGTGTCCTGGTGGTGCCACGGGGGTTAGCACAGCGAGGACAGCTACGTGGCTTTCCTCCTGGCAGCCAACCGAGTCGCCAGCGAATGCATCGACTGCGTTCCATTCGGGGAGGCACGCGGCAGTCGACCTCCTCGTGGTTGCCCCTGGAAACAGAACCATCATGGTTCTGGCCAACTGGACTGCCAATTAGTATAGTAATACTATTCATTGTTAATAAAAAATAAAGCTCTTGTCTCCTTAAACTCTTCTATTTTCAGTTCTCGCTGCTACAGTAGAATGAAGGTGTGGTTTTGACAATTTCGTTGAGCGTGCGCGTGTTTTATTGCCATACAACGCAAACGAACTCGAAACATCGTACCTCGAAGCGCGGTCTCGTAGACTCACCTCATATCATTGAACTTAAGAGACAAGCAGCACCATTGAGATCGGTTCTGTTCCCATCGCTATTCCCGACTTTGAGCCATGAATGTGCAACGTATAACGAGATGCAGGTTTGAGACTTGAAGGCTATGGCCAAGTTTATCATGCTTTTCAAATCATTCGCGTATTTTGACATGCTGGCCGGTGAACACTAGTCCGAGGGGAGCGATTTGCAATCATATTTTTTTATGCTCTTGGTCATCCTTATGTGGGGCTGTTAGAGTTACGCTTCTTTACTATTTGCTCGAGCCAGGCAGCAAGGGAGGACAGGAAAGATATGCACTGATTCCAATGGTCTTTGGCCGGTATAGAGTGAGCTTCTCCAGACTTCTTCCCTGGCGTATTGCTTATTAACAATGGATCTTATCCTACGGTTGCTTGACCTAACGAATCAAATAGAATATTGGGGATAGCGAAGCAACAGGCTGTGTTGAAGAGACCGCGGAGAGTAAATGTACGCCAGCATTCTTCGATAGCTGTCAGACCTAGGTCAGCCAGATGGAATGATGAGCACGGGGGCTGACATGGCTCTGTCATCTCTGGGTCGGGGAACAAGGAATCCGAGGTGTTCTCGATCTCAGCTTGATGCAGGCGATATGTAGTAAGCGGCATGAAAGACGGGGCCAGTTGATGAAGTCGGTTGGCGGTTGGTAATATCAAGTGAAGCAAGTGGAACCAAATGCTGCATGTCGAATGGTCGAGAGGCAAGTACAGAAGGCGAGCTATTGATAGTCGGCGAGAAGCAGACGATGATTCCAAAGTAAGCTGTTTGTACGTTTCTTAGGTGATCAATAGCCAGCCTGTATCGTCGGTGAGCACCCTCACGACCACACTCGGGTTAGTCCTAGCGTTTGTATGAAGACTGAAGATGAAAGTGCTGGTAAGGTAGATTTTCGCGTAAGCGCGAGAGTAGAAATCGAACACGAGTGTTTTCGCGAATCTGACAAAGCTAGACGTGTTGACCACGGAGACTTTTGTAATATATGAACAAGCCGCTGGTGAGGATTTCCTTGGAATCAAGTTGTTGAGGCCCCAGGACGTTAGGAACGGGTTCGAGGAGCGAGAGAAGAGGCATATCGAGGCAGATGGTTGCGGCGACGCCACCGTTCAACAGTTGTGCGGCAACTTGTAAAATTTCCTGAAAAAACAAAATTATCCACAGATATGCGTAGTGGTAGCTGCAGACAGAAAAGAATAGGTGGAACGTACAGCGAATGTGAACAGGAGGAGGGTAGTTGATTGGTGCTTTGGAGAACCACAAGTCGTCTTTGAGCAAGAGTGGAATAACGTCATCACGAAGACATGCAGGGACGTCCGATGCATCAGAAAAATACACTGATAGATCTGATGCGATTGAGAAACCTGAACCGAGACAAAACTACTGTAGTGTTGGCGATAAGGCGCGGACACGGACTGAGTGCATGGAGGTTGAACCCAATGGAATAGCCGGTCAAAAAAAACGTCGGGCTGACAGCGCGGGAGAGACCAGTGGGTATTCGACGTAAAATCATTACCTCATTGCTTTTGCGGTCGTGGAGCATTGAGATGCTGAATGCTGTTGATACAAAATCCTGGCCAGGCGGGTATGTGCCAGAAATACTGATAGTTTGGGTCTTATAAATATTGAAAGGTGCGTTTATTATCAATAGTATTTTAGATCGTCATCTCGGCAAGTCTGTCGCCATAGATCACAGTACAGTTTAGAATAAAAGCAATCTGCTGTGTCAGATTTATGCCCGCAGTGATCACTGTCGAAGCACAGTTCAAGTCCGTAGAAAGAAGAATGCAAGTACAGCGTGACCTTTTCTGTATTTGAATCCCTGCCAGTACCATCTCTGGTATTTTTATACGGCATAATAATGTCCTCGCCATCCACCATCGACGCCAGCCCATTGACACTCGACAAGGCTGCACAAGAAATCAGGCAAACTCAAGACGTACCATTTGATGCGGATGATCTGCTAGCACAACACGGCATCCAACTCTCATGTTCCCTTCAGAGTATGAGTATAAAAATTGCAAAATCGCAGAGATCCCTACGCCCCGTTTGCTCTCTGTTCATGCTCATGTTCCGTAGGTAAATGGCCAAGCAAATCACAAGTTTACACTGTTCCTGAAGCCATGAATAATCTCCAGAAGGGAAGCAACGATGACAAGGAAATGCTAGAACAAGCGCGTGTTTGCGTACGTGCTTATCTCGAGGCGGCGAAAAATACGCCAGACTGGATTACACAAACATCCGAGAACATCCTCCAAATTGAAAAAGCCCGAGATGCACTACGGGAGGTGATCAACAGCATCGAAAAGAGTACACCATTACAATAATAACCACAAAGTGTTTAAATATGTACATACACATGATTATGAAGATCTTGCAATATAGTCAAGTTGCAGCAGCTCTTTTTTTTCTGTATGTAATATGATGATTTATACTGTAACGAGAAAAGGATAAAAAGGGGGAGACATTGGTGCGAGAATGGCAGGCTTTATATGAAACAGAAAAGATCGTTCTTTCCAGGACTTTGTACAAAAATTAGTTTGCCTCAGGTTCCAACTCGGTACCGCGCTTGATCTTGCCCCAACCAATGAGACTACAGGGAAAAAATATATAAGTACTTGGTTACATACATGTGCGCTCTCATCCTCCTTACCGCCAGTGCTTCTCAATCTTTCTAGACAGGGCAACCTTGTCACCAACTTCGGTACAGCTAGGACCAGTAAGGACAATCTTGGCAAGATCAGCCTTGACGCCGACGACACGGCCACCAGTAGATACTGAACCAATGTTGACAAGGAGCAACTCTCCCTTGGTGAGTTTGCTGACCTTGGCCTGCTTCTTGTCGTCCGTCTTGACACCAAGCAAACGGCGCAGCAAGAAGAAGGAGATTTCAAGCTCAGTGTAGATAGAGGGTAAGGTGCCGGGGTAACCCAGAACTTGACCAAGAAGACGATCACCACGGCAAAGAGTAGGATCCATCTGCGTACCAACACCTAATTATATATACGCCTCATCAGCAAGCTTCTCATGACATAGATCTTCCTTCAGCAACAATACCAATCAAACCGCCGGGAACAGCAAACTCTAGCTTGTTAGTCTCGGCGGCTAAGGTGAGAATCTTTGACAGGATGGGTCGGGCACGGATTTTGCCTTCCTGATCCTTGATAATGACACCTGGACGGACCTCGATCTCATCGCCAACCTTGAGGACACCCTTCAAAATTGAACCACCAGCGACACCACCCTGAAGCTGAGTCACATCCGCACCAGGCTTATTGATATCAAAGGAACGAATGACAATTAGACGTGGGCTGGCTGAGAAGTCACGGACAGGCACAGGGATCTTCTTTGTGATATATTCGTTGATGGCATCGATATTGTACTTGAGCTGGGCAGAAATTGGAATAACAGGTGCGCCGTCAGCAACAGTACCTTTAGAAAGAAAGGGAATAGATGATAAGACAATAGCAAAAAACGGTCAACCGTATGAGTTAGAGCCTACCCTTGACGAAATCAAGAATATCTGCGTGCTGCTCGAGCGCAGCCTTCTCCTTGACCAAATCGACCTTGTTCTGAAGGATAATAACGTGCTTGAGTTTCATAATTTCAATAGCTGCCAAATGCTCTGAGGTTTGAGGCTGAGGGCAGGATTCATTGCCAGCAATCAGTAACAATGCGGCATCCATGACCGCAGCACCGGATAACATGGTTGTCATTAGAATGTCGTGACCAGGGCAATCAACGAAGGACACATGTCGAATAAGCTGGTATCTGCCGCCACAACCGGGTCGCTCGCACGGGGGATTATCTTCCTTTGCTGAGCCGTAAGAGCGGTAACAAGTAGGACGTGGGCATTCGGGATTGCTGCACTTATAAATCTTTGCATTGGCGTAACCAAGCTTGATTGTAATATTACGTTCCATTTCATTCTTGAAACGGACAGTCTAATAATGCGAATTATAACGCTGTTATTCTGGATGCTCGCTCGTTATATCTCTGTTTGTAGGTTGCTTTACGAGGGGATTGTTCCTCGCTATACTAGCTCCCCATTTTTATTTCCTAACCTGGACACCAGAAATGGCCTTGACAACGGTCGATTTACCGTGAGCGACGTGACCAATGGTACCTAAACAGAAGAAGCAGGGCCGTACTCGTAAGCATCTCTGGGTTCTCGAGTTGTTGATGGTCGGGGAATGGTTGCAACGTTAGGTTCTTTACCGATGTTGATGGTGGCTTGCTTTGAGATAACCTCTGGGGAAAGAGGCGTGAGCTTAGTAACGTCGACGGCGACAGCCTTGGATTCGTCAGCTACGGCCATTATGGTTCTAGAAATATGCTTTTCTTATTCCAGAAGGGAGCGAGGTTTGCCTAAAATCCAAAGAAAAAATATCATTTGACAGTCACTTGCTCGACTGCGCTACATACTTTTTGAGCATTGGATCGGGCGGCACAGGGCATAAATCCATGACTCATTGTTGGTGCAAAGAAGTGAAATATCGTCTTCTTTTACTTACTATGGGAAGGTTAATTTCAGAAAAAAAAGGTCTTTGGGACCGGTTACTTGGGGTGTTTGTGCCTGTAGCTTTTATTTCAAATGTGTAGTAATTTGCCGCATGTAATATGCAGATGACTTCAGAGATACTTTGCCTGGCGGGATATGTATGTGTGTGCCCTTTGCACATACCTATAGACGATAGCCTACCGATGATGATAAGAGTACATAATAGTGATAGTGGTCCCTTTACGTACCTCTTATCGTTCAATTAGCGCCAAGTACAATTGGTTCAGGAGCTATGATCACATGATTCAATGTAACGACAAAGCAGTATAAATGCAAGAGATGATGGCGCTTTGCTTTATTCTTGACTGAGAGACAAACAAAACGAAGGGCCGCCGAGAGCATGGAACAGTTCATATGGCAATCAAAGTTGAAAAAGCGAAAGAGAAAGAAAAAGGAGGTATGCCCAATAATCGGGCAAAATATTTAATCATTTCTTTATTACTGTTTTTCCCTCTTCGTCCTTATCTTGCACAATGACCTCAATTAGAGATGACCTACCGACTCTCGAGCAAGTGCTGACTCGGCGGACACTCCCACCCGTCTGCCTTTACAACTTTTACATTATTATGCGTGACCGCTTGCACATGGAAGAAGTGCTCGATTTCTACCTTGACGTACAGCATCACGAACAACTATGGCGCCGCTACGTGCGATCCATGCGCCGATCAGGCTATCTAACAGAAGACGATCTCGCAGACGGTTTCCAATCTCCGCATGTCTTGAGCCGTCTCTCGCACCTGAGCGAAAAATGGCGACCAATGTCAGCAATGTCCGGGCCCACGAACGAAAAGTTGGAGCGGCCATCACCAGCAGTTGTTCGCGTTGAGGATGAGTTGAACGAGGACGACGAACTCGAGTTAGGGCAAGCTCCACTGTCTCAGGCTGAGGATCCACGTCAGACGGCACTGAAGCGGCGTGAGCTGACCGAGTCAGCCCAGCTGATTCTGCTAAAGTATCTTGTCCCTGCAGCTTCTAAGGAATTGACACAATTCCCACCCGAACTCAAGGCGTCGATGCGTCGAGAGATGGAGGAAAACGGTCGTGATGATCCTCTAGTTTTCCAGGATGCAAAAGAGTACCTTTTTGAGTACATGCGACGGGGAGCGTATCCGAAATTTTTGCGGCTCAAGGTGTGGGGCAACCTGACGCTCTGGCAACAACTCTTCCGTCTGGTCTTTGGCCTCCTTGCCTTGCTAGCTGGATTGACTACCGCATTTAGCATGATCTTCCTCGGATTCCCTCCATGGGGAACTCGATTTTGGGTATGATATCTTGTTACTCCTCTTTGTTCGAGAACGCTAGTAAACCTTACTGTTCCACTGTGATAGGTCCTGCTACCTTTTTGGGTCGGCGTCCTCAATATCCTCTGTTTCCTGGTAGGATTGGATCCGCTTTGGGTGATCTTTTTTAATATAAGGCAAGTTTTGCTATCGTCAAAAAAACAAGCTCATTGGGGGGGGCGATTAGAGCGAATTAACACCTCTGGATTTTTCAGTGAGACGACCACATTTCATTTTAACAAGATCCAACAGCAACCAGTGAAACAGATTCTATGGTGGCGGTCCGTTTGGCTACTAACGCTTAGTATCATTATTGCCGTGATATTAACAGTCATCTTTGCCGCTGTTCCTTCTCATCGGCTCTAAGGCGTATGAGCAACATCAATGACCATAATCCTCTTCCTTTTCTCTGTATACCTATACGTATTATTATCTCTACTGGCGTCGTTCTTCGCATCAATTTACCCTTTCTTGTAATTCCTTCCTTTTGTTTTTATCAGTCAGTCTAAACACATTTCGGGGCGACGGGAGAAAATGCAATATGCATTCTGCGCTGTAATAAGTACGTCGAGCCATTGTTTATTTTTGGATACAAAAATAGTTAAATGACAGCATAGTATAATGGTGCCATCTGCCCAATTTTCTGTCACTCGGATAAATAACAGAGAACGCACTTTTACGGCGTTGTATAGTTTCGCCCGATTAAAAACAGTTGTACATTACATAAACATCAACGTATGAACAGTTGAGTGCGGGGGGATTACTAACAAATACTTTGTCCCTAATTCGTGAGCCATGTCGCTGATTGTTGCAGAAACATATCATTTTTGACCTTGGAGCGCATCCAGGAGCCTCTCTTCCATGGCTCATCAAGTACAGGGATGATTGGTCAATCTGCAAAGGAGAATGGATGCTAGATTGCAATAAAATAAGTTAATATACCGGATGCGAGCATGGAAGAGAGGGTCCGGGTTGGAGTTCATTAAGAACCTTTATAAAATGAAAAGGCGGTTTCTCCACCCTACTTTATGGTGTTTTAATACTTTTTAATGGTCGATGCGTGCTTATCGCATAGAGATTATGCATCTCTTAGAACGTTTTCCTCATTGTCATGTTAGGGTGAACACATCCTGGTCTTGATTAAGTAGCGACAGATGGGGAATGGCCTCGTTTCTCGTGGCTCCCTGTCTTTTTTGAATTGCAGAACGCAACATTCACAAAGGATACTCCATGTAAGGCGACATTTGATTGCCATCATCGTCGTCATCGGGCGACTTCTTTATTTTCCTAATCACATCCGGAGAGGTATTCTTTTTTTAAAAAAAAATATTCATCCAAAAAGGCTCCAATCGTTCACTTTGAGTTGAGAAAGGAGTTGCTGCAGATGGTCATCGACATTGGCTGCCGAAGTTGCTTTGTCGGTGCTTGTCGGGGCCACTAGCACCGGGGCGTTGATGGAAATGACTAGATCCGTCTGTACTTGGTTAAGGCGGACAACAGCTAGACGAATATCAACAAGATTAAAAGCCTGATCCTTGGCTTCGTTAAATTTGGCCACTTTTTGCGTCCCTCGCAAAACATGAACCAAAGTAGTCTGTGGTCTATGACAGCCGAGGTCATTAGTAATGGAAACAACCCTGCGTATGAAACACGTACGGGAGGAAAGGGACTACTGCTTCTGGGGACAGATTCGTGATACTATCAATATTGGCTTCGATAGCCTCGTTGTCTTGCGCAAGTTGCTCGAAATGAAGTCTAATATCAGGAGGGGTTCAGCCCGACATAGTTTTCTAAAATTTGCTTCGCGTTATATACCTGGCAATTTGCTCATCTGCGGCTTCAACGGGCTCAAGCAATTCAATAATGAGACTCTGCTGCGTGTCCATGTCGACAAAAACTTCTTGATTGTCCGGGACTTGACGGACAGCACTAATAGCGTGTAGAAACGCCGGTATAAGAAAGAACGAAGCGGTCATTACCCAAGGTATCCCCACCTGACATCGACGAATGAGCTGGCAACGGGGCAAGATATGGCCCCTCCGTAGAGTGCACGCGTCGTCATTGGTTTGTACGGTCCGATCGCAAAGCAAGGGCACGCGTTATATAGCCTAGGAGGGTTGCCTTTAGGTGTAACACAGTCTTTTCTATAACAGTGCTACTGCGGCTGGAGGCTTTGTTCTGCTGCGGTCAAACATTTTTTACTGCGGTTTTTCAAATGCCCGCAACAGAAGAAACCTGCACAATGACAGGATGCGTAACGAGATAATAAATGGCATAATCGTCGACGGGGTTGTAAATGCAGAACTCGTCTTTATTCATTATGCATATCGATTTAGGTTCGCACACCAAGAATATTTTCTATACATCGATGGAATCATAAATAACACTATAAACAGGACGTCTGCATCAACAACTCATGCATATCGCCAAAGAAACCGCTCAGGTCTCCAAAAGCAACTATACGTCAGACGATGTATATCGACTACAGGTAAATAGAAGGACGTCGTATGGTCCGTCTACCGAGGTCATCTCTAAGCCCATATAATATAGGAGAAGGTTGCAGAGATCGATAAAGACTACAGAGAAGCCGTGTTTGACGATCGAGACAGACTAAATTTGGAGGACGATCCATATGAGCATCCTGGACAAGGCGAGCTTGCGGATGTGCGCTTTCACCTTCGAGAACGGTGGACAAATGCTCATCTAAGGTTATGTTCTTTTCATAGGAACTAGAACAAATACATTGTGTCCATTACAAAATGTTGAAGGACCTTCAATAAAAAGAATTAATCTTTTTTTTTTCATGCTACACCAAAATGAGATAAAATTGGGAATGTTCCAAATAGCTGACAGATAACTTTTGGAAGGAAAGAGCAAGAGAAAGGGGTGGTCGGAAAAGAGCCTTTCCCTTAATCTAGACCATGATCTTGATGCCACAGTTTCGCTGGAGGCGAATTCGAATGTTCATCTATTTTGTCTTTGCAGCCATCCTTCTCTACGTCTGTGCGACTCTCACCAATACATCACACGAGCAGGTGCAACCACCACCACCGTCAATGCCTTTAGAAATCCAAGATCAGCACATCATTCGTACTACTCGCGATTTCCCCTGGTACACCATCACCCATCCCCCGATTGCATCCTATAACAATTTTACAACGGCCCACCTAACCAATCAAGAACGAGAAAAGCTCTTTGAAACATCTGTCAAACGCGCACGCGAGGTCGCCGAGTTGGTGCTTTATCCCTATAACTTCGACGGTGCAGCACGATTGGCAGATGTTCAACGTCTCGTTGATTGCTGGACGAGCCGAGGACGATGGGCTTCTGGCCAGGGTGGATACCACATCCGAAAGCACTTGCAGGACCCGTATTATGGAAAATGCAAAAACAGTGGATCTAGCTATGTCTGGGTCACGCCGCCAGAGTGTCCCCTACATGAGGAAATTGACCGAGATTTATGGTGCGATGCGATTAACGGCAGAAACATTCTCCTTGTCGGTGACCTTGTCCATTATCAGCTCCATGAAATGTTGCTAGACGCTATGCGCGACGGGCCCACGGTGTGTTACGGCGAATTAAATTGCAAAGGTGAACATAGAGCAGCAGGGGGGAAAATAATTGCATGAAAAATCCTGATAGAGGTCACTCACAACCGAAGGAATTCCCCCAAAATCGTAGATCACACACTATGCCAGAAACCAGAGTCAAGGCTGCGATATCTTCGCAACGACCGTCTAGCAACGAACCGGCGAGTGGACAAAGCAGACGGTCATCCAGGTGCCGACGTCATAGCGTACCCTTTTCTCTCGCGGCCTTTCCTTCGTGCCTACAAAATTATGATAATCACTCGTGCGCCTGTGCTCGAGGATGACGAGAGCTTTGCACAAGAACTCGTCGAGACCATGCGTACCATTCGATCAGCCAATCAAGACACATTAATTATATACAAATCGGCATCTATTGGCCACCCATACTGTGACGACGCCATGACAAGTGGCCCGCTCGAACGACCTTTAGATGACGAAGCTCTTCGTCGACTCCCATATGGATGGAGTGAGTTGAGGCGCCGGAATGCGATGGCTAAGGAAATTGTTCAGGTAGCAGGCGGTTTGTATGTTGATCTTGGTGCAATGGCGGATATGCGTCCTGATGGGCATGTCGGAGGTCAGGATTGTTTGCGTTACTGTATCCCAGGGCCGCTTGACACATGGGTTCAAATACTTTACCATACTTTTAGAGCCTTGGAAGGGCACCTATCATATTAATACACCTTTAAATGCATGTATAAACCATTAGAAGTCACCAAATATCATCGTATATCCACTTTTACCCAATCAGGAAATTATGTTATAGTAGTTCTCAACTGAACTACTTTATCTGATTTCCTAACGGCATACATCGCTACAAGAAAATCCGATAAATTTTTCGTTAAATGTCTTTAACGGTTTCAAGCAGAGCATTCCCAGCATATCTTGCTATCCAAAAATTTGTCGATCCGAGTTGTGACACATACCATGAAAGATGATTGTCAGTTACGAACAACAAATTATGGGATCGATCTACACAGCACTCGTTTGGTCCATTCAACTAAATTATAATGGGTTCCTTCGGAGAGGACGGAAGCACTTATGTTGAACAGTAATGGAATCAGTCCTAATAAGCTCTACTTACTACGCTGGCTCATCCTGATTGAGGAGTCGTGGGAGGCTGACGATGTGGAATGGGATAACACACCGAAAATACCTGTCACTGACAGCATATTTGGACCTGTCCATGGCTCGACTAATATTATCCAATGTCCTACAGGATGAGCATGGATACTTTTGCGTTAATGGTGAAAGTGGCGGAAGCAAAACGCTGTTCGATGTCAATATTTCCAGGATAGATCAATTTTCCAAGCGGTCAGTTGTCACATCTGTATGTAATACAGCTACTACAGTTCGGATACACATCGCGGGAGTTACACGGAATTGAACCGAAATCATATCACTGATATGAAAATTTACTAGTGCTGAACTCACCATTCATCACCAAACATGATACAACAACGATACGAATATCGTGAAGAAAGTAATGATTCAGCTTCCACCGAAGAGACAGCTCGCAATGTTTAAAAGCGATGCGCGAACATGCTAACGACTGTAATATCGATTTGACCGCAAGACTTCTACAAATGTGGTGACAAATTACTTTCATGGACCTTTTTAAATAGCTATGAAAATACGCATTACAGGCGACTTTGAATTGGCCCTTTACATCGTGCACAGACGATTTCAATGTTCAGTTGGAGATGTCATTCCTTGACAGCTGTCCACATAATTATTATGAACTTTGTTTCCCAGAAATACGAAATGAAGATAAAATATGATGCAAGCGTGCACCGCTTCGGGGCCGAATAACCCCAAAGACTTGACAGCTTTTTGGGTCTATTACATAACAAGCTTATAGACCTATCAAGCAACGGAATAGTGCTTTTGTCGGTTTCGAGTTTAAACAAGCATTGAGGTTTTCATATTATGATTGCTGTGCTATCTTATGAGAAGGGTGACTATGATTTTTCGAACCCGTTTAAAAGGAGGGCTAGTGATTCAAGGACACGTGACAACGTGCTTCGATGAGTCAGATCGGACCCTCTTGAATTTTTTATTGTCTTATTCATTAGCAATACATCTTCATATATAGGCGTAGTATTATCAGTATAAAAATATCAATCAGTTACCTTGTTTCTTCGTTTCTATACGATTCCTTCTGATTCACTTCTTCTCTTCGACTCTATGCTTCTGTCCTGGCCTTATCTTTTCCTGACCTGTCATGTTGGAAAGCACCAAGCAGCCATCCCTTTCGATCTTTCTTCTCTGTCTCTTTCTATTCTCTCTTGACATCCAATCGGCCTACAATTCAACCCTTCCATATACCGATTATGATAGGCTACATGCGTCGTGCAAAGCACTTGGAAAGAAAGCACGTGCGAGAATAATGATAATAGAACACCGGGCCCCTGATATCATAGCCCATCCAAGTATATATTAAACTAATAGCAAAATATTATATCAAATGGACAAACATACATAGAAAAACGACTGTGGTACACAGTTTCGTCAACGACACATCAGATAACGATCGTGGTTGTTGTACTTGTTCAAGGTTATTGACCAGATAAATCCTCTCAGCTTGTGATACGATCAACTATACGTTTACGCATCCTCCACCACTTACAGCACAGTATGTAAAACCTTCATCCACTTAGAGGGCATAATTTCGGGTATCAGCCAAACATATCAACTTGAAAATCTTGTACCGCCCGAAGAAAGTAGAATGTTGAAATGCGGCAAAACGTTTTCTAGGGTAGTGGTGGTGGGTTTTTTTATTTGATAGATGCGGATATGAAAAGGTGAGAAGGACAGAGGGAAAAAACATCCAAAGTGGACTGGGGGGTTGGGGGAGATGATACGGACGACGGGCGTTGGTATAACACAAGAAACCAATACAGAGTATGCAGAGCTGGTGATCGGTTAAGAATAATAATGGAGAGTGGATGATATAAGAAGATGAGAGTCGAGTTTAGTATAGAAGGGGTACCTGTTATTGTGTGTAGTACAAGTCGGGAAGCAACATGCTTTAAAACGAACGAGTGCCGGATCAGTGGGGATACCTGCGTCAGCAGTGATTGGTCATTTTGAGACTGGAGAGTATGGTATAGTGAGAGGATTGAAGCTACAGATGCTGAGAAGTAATCACGAGATTAATGCGGTTTCTTGCTTTTACGGGATCGATTTTTATTGCATTTAAAAAATAGAGGCACTTATGTCCTATTCCTGCGATTGAATTTCGGCCAATGTCACGTGCGTCGATATTGTCGTCTCTTGGTTTTACTCTATGTAGTTGCTGTGCTAGATTTTACGGGGGAGCTGATAGCTGTAAGGCTAGTGTTGCGGACAGAGGATTAAGATAGCTCCTTGGCAAAATAGGATACTTGACAATTGCGGATATGATAGTTGTATTGTGGATACCGCACGCGAGATGTGTGAAGGCGCGGAAGTGTGCAAGAAAAAAAATATAGTCTAAGATTTTCTCTTTTTCCTTTTTTCTTCCCAAAAAACTCTCTACGCTTCCTTCTGTCTTTCCACTCTTCGCATACATGGAGTCATATCGAGAGGACGGCGCTATATCATGCTGGGCGGTGTATGTCACTGCTAGCAGACTAAACGCTGCAGCACAAACGTTATGCGACCGCGGCAAGGGATTATCTATGTGGCAAGGCTTTATAGCTCTACGACCCACCGGAAACGCTGCCCAACAAAGTTGCTACACTGCTCCTCTTTACTTTGGCGCTTTTTTTATTGTAGTTATACCCTTCGGGTGGGTTGCTGCGCTGAAAATTTTATGGTCCTGGCTGTTTCACTACAACCTGTGCACTCAAGCCCTTCCCAATTATCGGATTGAAGATATAGCTCAACCATTGTCACTGTAGCCCGCGCTTGAAATCTGCTAGGCTCAAGGGAATCCTTTTCCTTCGTTGGAGCGGTAACGGTGTCAACTGACCCAGAGTTACCGTTACGACATAGTCTATAGAAGCAGGATTTCTATGAGGGAACAAAGATATCGAAAAGAGCTTGTTCCCTAATCAATGGCATAATCCATTACGATCAGAGCAGTCGCGCGTATCAAATATACAACCGTTTATCTTTGTAGAAAATAGGCTACCCATTTTCATAATACAAAATGTGTAAAGAAGAAAGAAGTTTGAACGGACCAGAACGCCGGTATATTTTATAGAGTTCGATTGTTCGGTAAATGCGGCTTCTATTACTATGGTTCTGCGACTTCAGAGTTGGTGACGCATAAGTTTGATTTAAAAATGAATGCATGTAACTCTCTTAAGGGGAGATACAAACCCAGGAACCGACAATCATTATTTGTTATGATGAGCGATTCATCTGGCAAAGCGCAACTTACCTCACTATGTTTACTTTTTAACATCCATGGAGATTACCATCATAACCTCAAAAGCCTGCTATGTAGAAAATAAGTGTTATGAGATGCATTAAAAAATTTTGAAGTTTGAGTGTCTCTCATCCTCTTTGTCATGCTGCTTTAATTGACTATGCCATACATCTGAGTTCTGTGAACAAGTTTTCATTGTAGTTTACCCTAAGTAATAGATTTTGTCATCTTCTTTTTACCGTTTTTGTGTCTGTGTGAAATTTATAAGACCGCAAGAACTCAAAAGCCGACAGAGGTTTTTGCTTTCTTCCTCACCTTTGTAATAATGACCTCGGTGCTTACCTATTCGTCTCTCGATACCATCGAAGACAGCTATCACCTTGTTCGCCGTATATTCCTGACTGGTACATTACTTAAACCTTTGTCCCCTCGCCCTGTATGTGCTTATGGTGTCTAACTCAAAAACTTCAGGAAAGACACGAAGCTTAAAGTTCCGCAAGGCTCAGCTCCAGCGTTTCTATGAGCTTGTGCATGACAATGAAGAGCGTTTCTACGATGCCCTCCATAAAGATCTCCATAAGCCGCGTGCAGAGGCCCTGACTGGTGATATTGCTCCTGTTCTGGACGAGATCTTGTACTTCATTGATGTAAATCAAACATACACGATTTCAATGCCCTTGGATCTTTTGATCGCTCAACCTTGCGTGACATTGCAATAGAACCTCGACAAACTCGCCAAGGATGAAAAAGTAAGCCCACGCATGCCTTTGAATGCTTTGGACGAGGTCGTCATTCGCAGAGATCCCTTGGGTGCTGTGTTAATTATCGGTACGCAAAGTGTATAAAAAGATACCCTTAATGGTCCAGTCTCGCCCTGCGCAGTACTAACCAAATTCATGTGTCTAGGATGCTGGAACTACCCTGTCCAGGTATACTAATCGCAATTAGGTTGAATTGGGCGTTCCACAGCTCACATGAATGCTGATGTTTTGTTTACTTTTGTATAGCTCGCACTGCTTCCAGTGGTCGGTGCTATTGCTGCTGGTAACACAGTCATTCTTAAGGTGAGTGCGGTGGTAATTTGAGATTTGTATCCAACTCACACGTGAAATTGCAGCCGTCTGAGATTGCCCCGCACACTGCTGCTTTGATCACAGAGCTCTTCCCAAAGTACATTGATAACCATTGCTACCGTGTCATCAATGGCGCTATCGAGGAGACAACTGCTCTACTCAAATACCACTTCGACCATATTTTCTACACTGGCAGCCCCGCTGTGGGTAAGGTTGTCATGAAGGCTGCAGCAGAACATTTAACGGGAGTGACTCTCGAGCTTGGTGGCAAGTCGTAAGTTGCCTATCACGGTCACTTTTTGGAAGTCAAGCAAAGGTTAACTGTTGTTTACACTTGCCTTGTAGGCCTGCTGTCGTACTTCCCGACGCTGATCTGCAGACCGTCGCGAACCGTATTGCTTTTGCCAAATTCTATAATCTTGGTCAGGTATGTTTGGATTTTGAGTGTAGGATAAGGCAATAGTTCTATCGCTAGACGAAGGGAAGATACTTTTTAGCGTATCTCGAGGAAGACTAAATAAGAGCTTATATATTTTTTTCTAGATTTGTATTTCCGTCGACTACGCTTTGGTTCCAGCAGACAAGATCGACGCTTTTGCTGCTGCCTTCCGCAAGAGCATCAAGAAGTTCTTTGGCGATAACCCTAAAGAATCATCAAGCTACGGTCGCATGATTAGCACACGCCATCTGGACCGCGTCGTCGGTTTGCTTCAGAATCGCAAGAGCGGTGCTATTGCGGTAGGCGGTGATTTTGACCGCGATGATCGCTACATTGCGCCTACTCTGGTGACCGATGTCAAATTTAAAGATGAGGTCCTCATGGGTGAAGAAATATTTGGTCCTGTCTTGCCTGTAATTCCCTACAACAACTTGGATGATGCCATCCATATGATCAACCAAAAGTAAGTAGGTCACTCTTTGATAGCGCAATATACGTATCTAACCGGCCAACCATACCATCTTGTAGTCCTCCTCCGCTCGCCCTATACGTCTTTACCAACAAGAAGAAGCTCGCGAACAAAGGTATGCCTCCAAGCAGGAGCGAGTAAGCGCTATTATTCTAATTGCTTAAATCCTTGTAGTGCTGGATAACACCCAATCTGGAGGTGTTTGCGTTAATGACACCCTCATGCACCAAGCTGGTTCGTAACAACGACTTCTTATGCTAGACTTTTCGCTCATACTCATTGTATCTGTGTGTGTGAATCAGATTATTCCCTTCCTTTTGGTGGTGTTGGTAACTCTGGTCTTGGAAACTACCATGGTGCTCACTCGTATCGTACCTTCACCCACGGACGCTCTATTCTGCGCAAGAAGCTTGGCATGGAGAGTGTGGTTGCCGTCCGATACCCTCCTTACACCGACAAGAAGCTAACTTTGATCCGCTCCCTGCTGGTTGCCTCGCCATGGTCTCTTAAAATCAAAGCTTACAGCGGACCTGTTAAGAAGTTGTTACTACTTGCGTTCCTCCTTGCCCTTTACTTCAAGAGAAAATAAATTTCCTTTTCCCAGACCAGTTTTCAAATATCAATGACCATATAGTTGAATAAGCCGATTTATTTCAGGTGCCATCATGTAGTGTTATTCCGAACTTTGTTTATAAGGGTTGAACTATTCATAGTTTCAATTATCACAAGCTACACAGCAGAACAGATTCGACTGATTTGCTCCTTCGGGAGTGCCAAGCTTGCGTTTGTCAGCGCAGTTTGTTGGGCGAAATACATGTTTACTCAGCCTAATTTACTGGATGTGTGAATGTTACACAGTTCAAGCAACATTAAAAAGGAAACATGGGATTCCGAAATCGCGCCTTCCCCATCCACTTTTTCCTGTTCGACAATGTCTACAGTCCAATTCCCTGTTTCCTTGCCTTCTGCTGAGACCAAGTGGATGACACTTCACCGTGATGGACCCCTTTTTATTCTCCATCTTCACAATAAGGATAATCGTTTCACGACGGATTTTGTGAAATCAATCAATACTGGTCTGGACATTGTTGAGCACGCGTTCCTGGATTCCGAGGATCCTGTGGACATGGCGCTTATTACCGTTGGTAATGACAAGATCTATAGCAATGGTTTAGATCTCATGCATGCAGTAAGCTATACGCCTTTCATGAACCACTACCTTGGTCTCCTCAAGCGTATGCTCACCTTTCCTATCCCAACTGTGGCCGCGATCAATGGGTAAAACTATCGGTATTCCATTCTCGATGAGACGCACTAATCACACGTGACTCTAATCCACATCAGCCACGCGTTTGCGGGGGGTTGCATGCTTGCGCTGTCGCACGGTAAGCCATTCTTCTTGGGTGGGGTGGGGGTGGGGATTTGGTAATGAGAATTGCTGGGTGTCAACCGATGAAGAGATGGCTCAACCTGGATGAGGCAACAGACTACCGAGTGATGCGCAGCGACCGTGGCTTCATTTGCATGGTAATATCTATTGCGCCGATAGATTTAATCGAAGCTAATGTCATCTTGTTTGTAGAATGAAGTCGATCTACCAAGTCCTCTCTCGCCTGGTATGACAGCTCTCATACGCTGCAAGACGACGCCCAACACCTTCCGTAATATGATCCTTCAGGGCCATCGATTCTCTGCTGAGCAAGCCTTAGCAGAGCACTTGGTGGACGAGATCGCGCCTCAAAACGAGGTCCTTGACAAGGCAAAGGCTCTTGCCCTCAAATGGGCACCGAAGGCGAAATCCGGGATTGTTTATCGACAACTCAAGGAGGAGGTACTGAAGATTACTGCCCGTAAGAGGTACTTGGTTGCAGGCTGATTAACAAAAATATGTTGCTATAGATGTATGTCGAAATAGTCCGCCTTTTAAGCGTTCCTTATCAACGACTTGCACCGAAGATGTAAATACGCATACTAAAATATACAGCTCCTTTGAATTTTTCCGCTTTTATTATGGACCAAGAAATAGAGTTTATCACATTTATCTACGTTATGGCATTAATGAGTACAAGCAACTTTGCTCTGTGGTTACCGTTCTATCCTTCCCTTCTCACTATCATAAAATTAGACAATGGACGGAATATTAAAATTGTGCATTTCTGATCGATATACCTCCTTATATATATACAACGGCCATCGAGCAAAAATACAAGCGATGTGCTTTAATAGTTGGAATCAAAAAATATTAAATTATATCCATTTTCATTATAGGCGATATAAAATGCAGCTTCTGACTTTGAGAAGAATGCAATCGAGTTATTGATAATTAAGAGATTTTTTTTAAAAGATTGTGGTAGACAAAGTTTAAAGAATAAACATAGAATGTCAACTTTGCTTGATGATCAGAGCGGCAGGGCGGCATATACTGTGTCTGGATTGGTTGCTCACGGCCACAGTCATATATTTGGATTAAATATATTTATTATATATAGGTATATATAATTATCTTTGCAATACTAGGATTCTGTGGCCTAATGGATAAGGCGCCAGACTTCGAATCTGGAGATTGTGGGTTCGAGTCCCATCAGAATCGTTTTTCGGAAATTTACTTATTTTACTGGCCAATCAAATGTCGTAACAAAAGCTCATCGACCAATCACAGTCGTTGTTACCAATAGTATCTTTTTCTGTCGGCAAGCCACCAATCCCAATGGTTAGTACTTTGTCCTCGGCAATGCCCTTCATTTATTAGTATAGAGCAAAACACTATAAATATCCAAGTCGTTCTATACGATTAACGGGACCTATCCGTTAATGTCTATTTCTATCATTGCACTTGGGTCGCTGTTATTGGCTATGATGTACCAAATTTCTTGCATTGTCGGGATAAAACTCTCAGCCAATTAAGTTGTCGTCTCTCTTTTCAGTTCCACAAAAGTATATAGAAGACTCCTACGATAATAATAAATGAGGAATAGACCACTAAGGACAGATAGCCACGGAAGACAATTAGCCACACAGGCAAATATATTACTTATAATATTTGAGATGGGGCTAAGTATGATATAATCAGCTTAAATATAATGATATGATGAAAGAATAATATTAGGGACAGCATAAGGGTAATAATGATGACGGCTATGCATAAAAGAAACAATACCAAATCAAGAAGATTTGATATGCTGCTGCGACAAAATGAAATATATCGTCCTCTGTTTGTGAGATCCAGAGAAAATGTTGAGATCCCAAAGAAAACGTAGATCCCATGGATAATTATAACAAAGCTGGACTATGCATTTAGAGTAATAATCCATATGGCACAATCGATGCCTGCCATGATGCCAAATAAAAAGTAACCCGAACGTTACGTCAGGGAGAACAATGAATCAGAAATTACACAGTGATTCGAATGGCTGGTTGATATGAGGACAGACATGTAATGGGATCGCTGGAATTAGTCTGGTAGACATAGAGCGAGCTTGGTATGAACAAATGCAGGTGATTTTGAGGAGACGAAGTATTGAACAATAGAAAATATATTTATTCTGGATTGTTTGTACAGGGCAATATAACTTTGAAGTTATAACTGCTTTCGCGAGAAAGCGGGACGATGGTATCTTCTTTATGAAGAGCCTGTACTCTGGGCCATTGTCGTCGCGCTAATCCTCAATAATCATATTATGCATGATAATAAAAAACATCATTGGCCTTTTGAATATCTGAATACTTCCACAGCTGTTGTAGTGCGGAAATGATTTGGAAGTAGCCCTGAAGGCCTCCGAAAGTCCCATAATATCTCCATGTACGCTGCGAAGTAATAAAGCACTATGAGGAGAAAAACTGCATTTTAGGGACAGAAGTAAAACGTGTAATAGCTTCATCCTCTGGGTTCCACATACGCCGCTGACACCATAATAAAATATCTTCAGTGTCTCCAAGCTTCTACTTTACACCATACCAAGGTACTCATTAAATATATCCGAGGTGGCGCGATTAGGTCCAAGTCTGATGACCATCATCACTTTCTCAGTGAGTCGGAGGTAAAGATACTGACCCGCGGAATAGCATCAGAAGCGACTGACATGATTCCTCGGATTTTCAGCAAAGGAACCCTGAAAGAGCCATCCAGCATTTTGAATATGATTGTGGCGAATAGTGTGGCGATCAAAGACAGATCCGCCTCTCTCAGATGGATTTTTCATCTCATTGTATTCTTCCTCAAACAAATTTGGGAGACATTCTTTGCTATTGTTCCGGTAAATTCACTCATCGCCTGCATCAGCAATAAGTTCTTGGAGCGGCTATTTCCAAAAAGAGTAGGAGGACAAAAAAGGTTGACGAAGCTTCTTGGATTTAGCAAAAACGGACGGTTGGGATGGAAGATTTCTAAACTAAAATGGGAAGATACACTTTACGCAGATCAAAGCCATGCTTTCTATCTATGTACCCATCTATCTGTCATTATTCTTCAAACCAATATTACTCACGAGTCCGAATATACGGCCTTTAATTTATATATACTGTTATCAAACTGGTTCTTGAGTGTATAAAGATGCAAAAGTAAAGTTATCGAACTGTCTTCTATGGATGAATTTTAATATTTCTGGTAATTATTACATTTAGATCAACAAGACCATGGTGGTGGACTGAGACCACCGGGAATCGGTATATGACTCTTACTCCATAATTTTGATGGATTAATGAACCATCCTTCTCTTTTCCGCAATGGATCCAAGGCAGGTGAAGTAACTGACAGCTCGGCGCCACGAATCATAATATCGACTCATTCCAGGTTCTGTTTTTTTGCTGCTAGTGCATAATTCGAAGATTAGGAACAGATTCATTCCCTCTTTTTTTCACCAATGTCATGAGGTCGGCGATCTTCCTCATCTTTTTCTTGCGTGTATAAAAGTACGCCTTGAAAGGGCGATAACAACTGAGCTTTCCATCGAATATTGTTTCCGTGCAATGATACAAAGCAAAATGAACCCCTAAGAGATTTTGCTTTATTATAAAAGCATTTCGCGTGCATGAAGAGGCTGTGGTATATCCAACGCCCAAAATGCATTCTCGCTTTGTGTCGGGGCAAATTGGACATCCTTGATTCCATTGGTACGATAAAAGACCAAGAAAATATAAACCACAAGGATGTGGATGGTGGCATGTGTGAGATAGTGGACATCTATACCACGGAACACGCCTTAGTAGTTTTTTCCGACTTAATATATTCTCTAATCTTAATAACCAACGTTGCCTGATAATAAAGAGCGATTCATTTTACTTATCCTACAATAAATCAAAAAGAGCAAGAAGAGCAAGGATAGGAGAGAGAATTGGGGCTGTGTATGTGTATGTGTATGTGTACGTGTACGTGCATGTGCGCCTGTGTGTCTGTGCTATAATGTATGGTGTGTGTTGGCGGAATACTTGGTATCTAAGCATGTACAAGTTGCAACCTCGATAAACCATATAGGGCTGTGCACACGCACCTACCGTTTATGCCATCGCATACTAATAATGCATGTAAGTCAGATACCATGTTTGACAGCAAGATATTGCTTGCATCGAGAATAATTCCTTACTTTCTTTGTATACTCTTTGGCAGTCTTGTTGTACTTGGCTCGGTTGGTATTGTAGACCTCTGCAATAGATCCCACAAGAGCATCATCGGGATTAGGGTTCTCCAAAAGGATAGCAATGGCTTGTAGCACTAGGATGCGATTAGAACATTTAACCATATACTCTTTTCATCAAACAACCAATAATTAGCTTGCCTTGGGCTACTCTTGTGGCCGGTTTCCAGACGTCGGCCTTCAGTAAATCAACGCAGATGGAACCATCATCGTCAATATTGGGGTGATATACTTTTGTGATAAATTTCATCTAATGACAATATGCTGCTGTAAGATCATTTTGTCCGCATCTCTTTTGTGAACGCATAATTTTGTTAAAAACTTACCGTGGGAGGCTTAAATGGATAGTCCGGCGAAAAAGAAATGTCCATCTTAAATGCACCACCTTTATAAGGACTGTCTGCCTGAACAATACAGAACGTTATGGTGAACAAGAAGGGAGAAGGCAAGCGAACCGAATTGATCCGAGTATTATGGAAGTGAGAGAGAATACTTACTGGCCCTTGAATGACACCTAAATATACAAGATGAGCAGCGTGGAATTAGCACAAGATGAAAAGACTTTATAGCATCAAGAGCAGCTTCTTATGTGTATCTTTCCAAAAAAAAAACAACGCTCACCTTGCCATTTGAAAAGGTCGTCTCCTACGGGACCTGCTGTAATTCCAGGAGGGGGTTCTTGCTCAAGTCCCCAAGTTCCTAGTACACAATGCAAGAGTAAATTATTATGGGAAATTGAATGCCTGGCGTGGTATACGTACACGCTGAATTCGTTTGAGAGCCATGGGAAGTATGGAAAAGGAGAGGAAAAATGCGCGCTCACGAAGCGCAGGTTTTGGTAATAGCAGCGGCGGCTTAAAATCCCCGCACTTAGAAGCTGCGGCAAGGAAAAAAAGGGCTGACCCAGTTATGGCACCTTCATGCATCGCCACACAGTTCTGTATTTTCTTTTCAGCCTGGCGCATCTCAAGTGCCTCCTGAATCAGAATAGTTGACTGTCCCAAGTGATATAGGGCATTATGCTTCTGAAACTATTAAAAGAGTGCCGTAACGTAACATCAAGAACGTCTACGACGGTTCTGTGAAGTGAATAGTTGAAAATAAACAATCTTATCGGTTGATGACATCTAATAACGGATCGGTCTGCTGATCACGAAAGGAAAAATATACTCAATCTGGCCGTTACCTTGTAAAAATTAAGCGATCTCATTAATCATGTTCTTCCTTTTTATCATATAGCTCGTCGTACGGGCATATAGATAAATGGTGTCTCATGGTTGCTCCTTTGAATTCAAGAGGTTTCTGGGCCACTGAGAGCGGCGATGGGCTGCCCACCAACAAGCAGGGCGTGAGACGAAAATTTTATTTATGGCCCAGCCATAGCAGGAACCACAAGACTGTTGTACTCTGTCATGCCACACAACAAGTACGGTCTAGCATTGTTATCGTTGATCATCGTACATTATCTTCTAAATTATCGCTTTGCTAGATCAGAAAAGAAAGGACCGCTTTCAGCATACACAATCCCCGGCACACGAGTAGCTAACAGAGCCGAGATCTTTGATGATCAGGCCGATGCCACAGCACATGAGCTAGACGAGAGTGATTCAGAAAGAATGGATATGCTCATGCGACAGCTGATGGGAGTGCCGAACGATATGGATTCTATTCCTAATGATGGTATATATTATATGTATTTTTTACGTAGAAACGGACAGGTTTTAAGAATGGGCCATTTATTTTTCTCTCTGTGCTACGGTTTTCAGCGGACAACACACCCGAAGAAGAGGAGAAAGGAGAAAAAGAGGATGTGGAAGAAGAAGAAGAAGAAGCGTTTGCGTTTCGACTTTTTTCCAGCAAGCCTGTGACGCAAGTGAACATTAAAGAAAAGGAGGAGGAAGACGCAAAACGACTGGCCGAACTAGTGGCCGCGGTGACCGAGCAACGGCCTGTCGATTACGAGAAGGAGAAAGATCCAGAATTCAAGACGCGTGTTGCTGCGGCTGCGGTTGATTACGATACAATTATGGCACAGTCGCATTGGGACTATCCGGCAATGCGGTATCCACGACGCGTCATGAATATTTCTACTCAACAGCAGCAGCAACAAGCAGGAGATGAAAAAAGTAAGCGGAAACGCAAGAGCAAAAAGCGTCGAGATTTTGAGAAGGCTGTACGAGAGGGACGTATCAAAGTTCTACCCAACAAACGAAATCCATCTACGCCTGGAGGTTGGCCAGGATGGCCCGGCCACAGAACACGTTGTGCGATCATTACTGATCTCAGCAAAGTCCTCAAGAAGAGACCATACACACCTGGTGGTAGAGGTGGTGCGTCAAGAGGTCGAGGAGGAGGGCGCGGCGGAGGAATGATGCGCGGCAGGGGCGGCAGGGGCGGCAGGGGGCGAGGGTCGATGCAGAAGCGGCCGTGACCTTTGCTGGTAAATAATAGCTAAACAGGCATCTGAATTGCATGCATAATGTACAGAGTGATTGTCCTCCAGCCGGTGTGGCTCATGGGCTGTTTGTTACACAAGATATGGTAGAGAAAAATGAGAGCGGGAGAGAAGAACGGTGAGGAGAGGATGAGTTACTGCTTGTATACATACAAGGACGAGTTAATCCCCTTGTTGTTTATGCAAGGGGCCATGGGAAGCCGAGAAGAGCCATTTTCTGGAAACAAAAAAAAAAAAAGAGTACGCCACTGCAGCAGCAGGGACCGATGATTACACAAATATGTATTGTGAGGTGGCTATCACGGCTACAGTATATGCACTTGCTGAAGACAAGACTTGTTGAATTGAGCACTTCTCTTAGATGTGGGGATGGGGTATATTGTCATGGCCAGATGGAATCAAAGATTGATGGATGCGAAAAGAGCTTATGTGAGTGTACGCCGGAGTTATTTGGATGAACAAAGTTCCAATTGGATGCTTTCCATGTGCTCTTGCACATATTGCGATATTTGTACCAAGTCTACGTAAAGGTCAAACTTTAACATGATAAACAGTATCAGCAGGGTTTCATCATGTTTAAACGTCGCATTAGACTTCGCCATTATTATCTGCGCCTTTTTTTTTTATACTCACCTTAACAACGCCTAAGAAGCTTCGCTCCATTTCTGCCAGTTCCCGAGAGGAATAAAGAGGAGAAACGACTTTATAGATCGATTTTGTTGAAAAATTGTGATCTTCCACGTATTTTGATGCAATCAAAATGGATGAAAGAAATATTTTGTATGGGGTGTCGTACTCTATATATAGGCACATAAACGCGCGATTAAGATATCGCGTTTTGGAGTTGTCAGATATAGATATAAAATGCGTACCGCCGCGGGCGAGGTGAGGAAGGTTCCTCTTGAAGCGGGTGAGATATATCAGAGCAATGACGAGAACAGTGGATGAGATACGGCACTGATAGTAGATATGTCTGATAAACGACGTCAGGCTTGGCAAAAGGAGGTGCTGGTATTGCCTCCGTTCTGTTGAGCACGGGATTGCTTTTTTGATCTTCATGGCGATGTAGCCGAGAAGAGCATCCGGGTTTTCATCACGAAATCGAAGTGAGGGCATCGAAGAGGAAGAAGAGACACAAGAAAAGGGAAAAAGAAAAAAGCGGGTCGTTGGTCTTTTAAATCTTCCATAAAAAATAGAGTTTAATCATCGTCCAATTGTGGACAAGAGAAGAGAATTTACCCAAATTTGACTATTTTTTATCCTTCCGTCACAGTACACAACATGGCCGATGAAACTATTGATCTGCTCCTTAGTCACTGTGTAAATATCGCCTGTGTCTATATTAGCTTCCTTCTCCTTTAAAGGAGAAGAGTCGCAGGTTCATTTAGACTTGCATATATACCTACACACGGGCATCACGAAATATTTACCCGAAATACACCGCTAATTGACCTAGCTTACTGCGCCTTTACCGAAATCTAAGGGCGGTCCATCGATTCTCTATTCGCGTCAAACAGCAATCAAGGAGATTTGTTTATCACGTTTGGAACTCATGCGATAAAATGGGGTGTCGTTCGTTACTGCCAACTTTCCTTTTGGGAGCAAGCTGATCACCCTCCTTTTTCTCCGTTTGTCCGATGCCCGAGTAAAGAGATAGCTTTGCCTTTTCAGTCAGTTATTCATTGCCCTATACAGATTCCGATTGTGTTACCAATTTTGCCTCTAATATCGAATATCGAGAGGTGAAATCTCTAATCATACGACAGTAGCCAACTTGAGGAACGGCACAGACCATCCGGGCGAACTTCTTTTATCCCGAAACAGCAAAATTGGGAGCGATACCGTGGAGGTCGCAACGTCATCCTTATGTTCAAGGAGATAAAAATTTATATGAACTCTTTAGATCGGTAGAAGCGGCAAGAATCATCCTACAGAAACTTCATCTACGATGTCATTCCTACGTGGATATATGTAATATTTGTATGCGTGGGCAGATAAAACCGCCTTGCATAAACGTTGGTGGATGTCATCTCTTCAATAAGACGCCGTAGATACTTTCCCAACAACGTTCCACCCTGGTTTGGGTAGCAAAATCCTGACGGAAAGCAATGTAGCATTGACTGGCACGATGGAGAGCGATTGTAGGTTTCCCTACATTATTTTCCGTGTATTGTTTAAAATGCACAGATGTCGCTTAAATTATACGTGCATCCAGATGCGTACATCGCAATAACCACAACGGAGGGGTGGGGCGTGCGCTGGGAGCAGTGGAAAGAGAAAGTACAGACAACACCAGGAGCAACGGCTCCGCGGTAAAAGAGAAAGGGCGAGACCTTGTCCGAAGACAGCCACATTGCGGCTTCATCGTGGGGTTCCGGTATTCTTTTTGACTTCTCTTCCATGGCACATCAAGTACTGGTACAATTGGTCAATATATAAAGTCGATATAGATAATCATCATTTTTTCGTACTTTGTCATCACACGTAAAAGATTTCTTGGCGAAATGCGACTTCGATTTTGGGACGGTGTATGCCTGTAATTTCGGGTGGTCTTGTTTATGGAGATAGCAAGTACTACAAGCTGGAAAGTAAAAGCAAGCTGCCCTCCACCTAATTGTGGCACAGCCATGTTGCCGCGCCACCCTTTTGATCAGCAAAGGCGGCAGTTGCACAAACGGAAACGTGACACTCCTCCGTTTTATTATCTCTTGTTACTAATCCTCTTCCTCCTGACAATGCTTCATTAAAATTGATATCGGAACAGGCGGTCCTTCCATGCCACAATAGATATTCTATTACTTAAAAATTTGGAACGGGAACTTTGCTCTATCTCACAAAGTACAGTATCAACATCATTGATTTCTTTCAAATCGGATCACGCGGGATAAAGCAGTGCTTCCATGAAATCCGTGACCGCGAAATAGGCGTCGGGCTTGTTGAGCGGTGTCAAACTGACACGCACGCGTGGTCAACCGTTTCCTTTTCTTTATCCCCGCCGTCTCTCTCCTTCGCTATGGTCACCAGTTGTAATTTCGAGAAACTCTGCGAGATACCAACGGACTACGGAATCACCTTTACAAAGTACAAGAGTGCGAAAACGGGATTGTCCGTTGCCATTGCTGATGTTGAAGGTGATCCGATCTCAGAGCGACTTGAGTGCAAAGTATATTCATATCCTTTTCGTCATAGCTCCTCTTGTCAACGGCTATTTTGCTCTAGCAACAGAGAGTAAGGGGCTAAGGATACAGCCAATTTGACTTCATGGACCTGGCACGGCTTACCATTTCCTTTCTATCAGGTTTCGATGATTTTGGATGCCCTCATACGCTGGAGCAGTAGGTGCCTTATACCTTTACATCTCTCTTATTGCGTCATCCTGATCTTTCTATTCCTACGTTATAGTCTTGTATTTCTTGGCAGTGAAAAATATCCGTATAAGGTGACTTTTCGTGGGGGGAAGTGTGGAGGGCAGAAACGGAGGTGACAGACTACGTTCTTACACATACCCACAAATAAGGGTGTCCTGGACTCGCTGGCGAACCGAGCAATCGCACAAGGAACAAACGCATGGACGGATGTGGACCATACGTGTTACAGCAAGTATAGCCATCCGACATAATCTATTAAAAATTCGGGTGTACTGATTTCTGTGCTCAGCAATCAACACGGCCGGAAGCGAAGGGTTCTTGAAATTATTGCCGATCTATGTCGATCACATTCTTTATCCAACACTTACCGATAGCGGATACTACACCGAAGTTCATCACATCAATGGGAAAGGCGAGGATGCAGGTACGGAACATGAGTGGAAGCGAGTTTGTTTCTGTGTACATCTGTGTGATACAATGTTTACTGATTCATCTTTTTTAAGGGGTAGGTGCTATTAAGCTTCAAAATTGAGCTCTCATTAAGACTTAAAAATACTTTTACCAGGTTGTTTACAGCGAAATGCAGGTAAGGGTAGATCATCATCCTATAAACCAGTATCATTCATACTCCTCATCGTAGGGCTGCCAAAATACTGGTGATGACCGGATACACTTGCGAATGCGACGGATCATGTTCCCTGAAGGATGTGGGTATCGATCAGAGACTGGAGGTCTGATGGAGCGCCTTCGGGAGCTTTCTGTGGAGAAAAGTAAGGAAATGGATGTGCAGTGATAAGCATATTTCTAACTCACTCTCAACATCGCTCAGTTCGTGGTTATCACAAAGCTTATTACCGCCCCGATAATCTGTGCCTCATTATTACTGGTACCATTAACCACGATCTCGTCCTGCAGGCACTTGGTCCGGTAGAAGAGAACATTTTAACGAAAGGACCTTTGCCACCGATGGACAGACCCTGGGTTAATTCAGGTGATTTCCCTGACCTAGAGAAGGATGTTGAAGAAACGGTTCTCTTCCCCGACGAGGATGAATCAATGGGAACTGTGCTTATTGCCTGGAATGGTCCAATGTGTCATGTAAGTGAGAGAAATGCGGTATAGCTGTGTTTGCGCCTCCGATTTAGACAGCAACCTTCTTTTCACCTAGGACCATATTCAAATCAAAGCATTAGAAGTTCTCAATGTTTACCTGACTGAATCTCCTGTCTCAGTATTGCAGAAAGAGTTTGTTGAAATCGAGGAACCGCTTTGCACAGATGTCGAGTTTCATGCCACGGATCATCTTAAGACGACTTTGATGCTCACTGCTTCCAATGTGCCCGTTGAGGAAATGGAAGATTTCCCCAAACTTCTCTTCGAGACATTCCAGAGACTGGTAGAGGAAGAAGATATCGATATGGAACGCATGGCTACGGTCATCGAGAAAGAGATGCTTAAGGTCCAAAATAGGCGAAGAAAACGACCGCTGAAGTTTTCTCATATATATTTCTGTAAATAGCTCTTGGATAGCATTGAAACAGATGCACACGACACAGCTGCTGCTGCTTGCATCTCTGGTACATGTCCCTTTGTTTCGTGGCATTGCTCTATTTTATTAACAGCAATTTGTATGGATAGACTTTCTATATGGTAGACCAGATGGACGCGATTTGCTCGATTCTCTCAAGGACAAAGAATATCTCAACAAATTAGCAAGTTATACGAAGGCTGACTGGCTTGGTGTTTTGATCAAGTACGTAGAAATGTTTCAATTAGAAAGTCCTTCATACTGATGTTATCTCAAATAGATGGTACCTTGATCCTCCACACGTGACACTCTACGGCAAGCCGTCAGCAGAGTTTGCTGAGCAGCTTTCGGAAGAGGAAAAGAAGCGTATTGAGAAGCAGAGAGCTGACCTTGGCGAAGAGAAGCTGAAGCAGTTACAGCATGACCTTGAAAAGGCTATGGCGACTAATGACGCAAAACTCCCTGACGAGATTATTGAAAGTTTTACCATCCCACCTGTGTCATCGATCAACTTCATCAATGTTCTTACTGCCAGGAACAACGATGACGGTGAAATGTAAGCTATTCGTCATCTCCGTCCTTTTTCCCCGTTCGCTCAACTTAGACATCATTATAGCAAGAACGAGGTGCAAAAATGGATTAACAAAGACAATGCGATACACGTTCCGCTTTTTATACAGTTTGATCGTAAGCCGCAGGTCTTTCTAATATCCCGAAGCCCTTTCTTACAAAGATGCTATTAGATGTACACTCCCAATTTGTGAAGATTTCTGCCCATATCAGTGCTGCATCAGTCCCGGCGTCTCTGCTTCCATACACACGTCTGTTACTAAAGACAATCTTTTCGCTACCAGTAAAGGGCGATGATGGCGAGATAATCCCATATGAAGACGTGGTCAAACTTCTTTCAAAAGATACAGTAGAATATGATGCTGGCTTGGGAACTACCTGTGGATTTAGAGAATTGCTCGTTTTTACGATCAAGACAGAAGCATCTAAATACCAAAAAGGCATTCAATGGCTAAAGAACATCCTCTGGCGTACTCAGTTTACCGCTGAAAGGTAAGTAGAAAATAACCCGTCTACCTGTCCGATGAAATGCGATGACCAATACCATACCTTTTGTCGTGTTTTCTTATCCCAGATTGAAGATTGTGGCTTACCAAGCTTTAAATGATATCCCACAAGCCAAACGTGATGGGCATAGTGTATGTTTTCGGTCCGCACATGTGTTATATGTGCTAATTCTATTTTTTAGATGACAAACGCTGTCATGCGCGCGCTCCAATACGACTCTAAAAAGTCTGCGAATGCAGCACGCAACGTGTTGTACCAAGCCAGCTTTTTGCAAGAGGTTGTCCAGAGGCTTGACGATGATCCGGCCTCAGTAATTGCCGACTTAGATGCATATAGAGAAGCATGTAAGTCCCAAGACAAATGGTATACATATTAACCTTATAACTGACAAATGTTTCCATACCTCCAGTGTGTCGTCCAAATAATATCCGCATCCACGTCACTGGCAATATAAATAAGCTCGAGAAACCGCGGACGTCCTTTGCAAACGTGTTCCCTACAATGGTAACAGGAGTAAAGGGATATAGATGAGAGATTAATCAAGAAAGTAACTGACCTAGATTTATATAGGATCTCAAGGCACCTTTGGCCCCCGTGACGCTCTCGCAGCAAGTGCTGAATCCAGCTGGTCTTGAACCCGGTCAGATTGTAAGACATTCAATTGAAAGAAAAAGATGTGGCACAATTTCGTACTGATATCTATTTCGACTATCAGGGCACGATCATAAATCTCCCGACAATTGAGAATTCCTTTTCATTACAGACCGCAAAGGGTAAAGTATGAAGCAGGTTTCCCCTTATCTCTAGTACACTCACTATGCTGATAGGTCCCAGCAGGTTCGATGATCCGGATATTCCCGCTTTGTTAGTGATGTCAGAATTGCTAGATACGATGGAAGGCATCTTTTGGAAGTTTATCCGCGGGCAAGGCCTGGCATACTCATGTTTCCTGACCGCGGATGCCGAAACAGGCTCGCTTAGCTTTACTATTTACCAGTCACCAGATGCTTATAAGGCATTTGCCAAAGCGAAGAGCGTCATTGATCAGCTTACCAATGGAGAGGTAAATTTTGGGAGGATCCTTATAAACATTTACACGACGCTAAATATCCGAAATCATTCGTAGATGGCTATAGAACCATCAGCTATTGAAGGTGCAAAGAGCGCAGTGATCTATAGTATGGTTGCCCGAGAGAACACAATGGATCGAGCAGCGCTCCAGTCATTCGTCAACCAGGTTTTGAAGCAAGTTCCTGCAACTCACAACCGTGACATGCTTGCTGCTATTCAAGCGACCACTCTAGAAGATCTTAAGCGTGTTCTGAGGAAATATTTTGTCAACATGTTCACGCCAGGCAAAGTTAATATTGTCGTAGTCAGCTCGCCTGGCAAAACAGACGACATCCAAAAAGGATTTGCCTCCCTTGGATTTGATCTCGAAGTGAAGACTCTGAACGATTTTTCAGAGCCATAAGTTAGCCCTTCTTTTCTCGTCTCCTTTTTTGCATATTACTTTGTCAAGACTTGGATTGAATGTTTTAAAAAAATAATACATTTTGGTTAAACGGCACTAGAAAGAAATGCCCTTGCAGTATCTTAATGTCCTAATCTGTGTTGCCGCTCCTCCTCATCTTTTAGGTTTGCAAAGTCATCCAGATCAAAGTTTTCGTCATCCTCCTCTTCAGCAATAGCAAACCGGGTCGTGGTGTCGCTTCTGTGATTATTTCTATGCGAACCCGGAGATGCGTTCTCACGATCATGCTGGTTTTCATCATAGTACTCCTCCGCCGTAAAAAGTGTAGGAGTCTCGATTACTAGCTCGTCCCTATTTAAGAAATCAATAGGTCTTCGCGCTTAACATGATCTAGGCACAGCCCTCTCTATCAAAATACATACAATTCATTTGTCTCGTCATGATCATCGAGTCGTAGTTTAGGCCTTGGACGCCGTCTGTTTCGGCTAAAAATACTGAACAATCCTCTTAAACCGCCCGACGTAACGCCTGCTGCAGTAGAGTGATACTCTTTCCGCGCATTTTTCTTCTTTCCATACCAATAGTAACCGGCACCAATAGCGGCGGCGAGCATGATGAAACCTGCTAGTGCGATCCTACCATGTGATGTATAAAGCAAAAGGCATCTATCAAAAAGGTCTTTCCTATTTTTTTCCCCTCGACAGATACAAACCAGCCATAATTATGCTTTGTTCCCTCAACTTCATCCTCTTGATTAGAGTTTTCGGGTTCCTGAGGGAGCATAGTCTCCCCAGCGGTAGGTGATATAGTGCTTCCTGGAGGCGTGGTTGATGATGGATCATCTTGCGTTGGCTCTTCAGCAATCTTATCTCCCACATGGGATTTGAGACCATTGACTCTGTTGTTACCCACTCCCATAAAGCGATTTATCATGTCGAGGGTTTCAATTGGGCGGTCGTACGACACCATGTGGCTGCCATTCTTGATAATCACAAAGCTAAGATTCCGTTGCTCTGTATAAGATCCAACAACCTTATCGTCAATGTACCAATCAAGTGTCTCCGGAGTCTTCATGCGATATGTTAGACAGGGTTGCCGATGCGTTTAATTTTTAGGGCTTGCCTTAAATCCTTTAGCACCGTTCCAGGTCATATTGCCGATCAGGTACTCTGTCCCGATCACATTGCAGATGAGATCCTGATCGCCGCTGAAAAGTAGCACGGGAATTTCTTCCAAGATACGTGGAAGAAGCTAAAAGAAATGTCGATCATGCGATCTTGCAAAAGGTGTGAACAGTGGAGATTGCTTAAACTTACATTATATGCCGGTTCATCTGCAGTATAAGCAAGATTCCTCGCTACATTCTGAGAACATTCTGTCCAACCTCCAGAAGCCTTTCCCGCATGTACTGCTCGAACAAGCTCAGGGCTCTGAGGAACACGAGAAATGTGTAGAGAAAAAAAAAGGATGTTATTGAACTATCCAGAGATTTTGTCATCCCTCCAGTCTTACTCTCAGATAAGTGGTAACCGCATCAAGATCTGATGGCCATGCCATACCGCAGCCGTCATCCAAAAGCGACGTTAAGCGAGTATCATACATGTTGACACAATACTTGGCACCGTCCTTTCTAGATAAGCAATAGCATATCAGCGCAATGTTCGGCCGTGTTCCATAGAAGGGGGATCATATTCCTTACTCGTATACAGTTCCATCCAGAATGCCCGTCAGAATACGTTCGCATTCATAAATGTGGATAGTCTCGGCGTTGGTAAGTGCTACCTTGCATTCCTCGTATATTGCGCCAAGATATTGCTGCAATTGGTCAGCACCCTATTTTATACCGTATATCAAGAGTTAACTTTACCATGCGGTGAGACGGCACCAGATCTGCTTTTATGGCGAAATCGAGGTAGGCGTTGTACTATGAAGATTGGACCAGCTGATCAGGCATGATATCAAGAAGTACGGTGGAAAACATTTCCTCTCTTCCCCCCGGGATTAACTCACCTGATGTAATGGTGATATCCATCCATTTCCAATAGCGATGCCTTTGATATTATACCCTTCGCTAGCGCTGTTCTTGTTCAGATCCAAGAGCCGATTGCTCATGTATGGGATATAAGTTCCTGCAAAACTTTCACCCGCTAGATACAGCTGCAATTCATTCAGCTTGTTAACGTTATCTGTATCTCTTTTTTCATGTTCAATTATACCAACGTCTTTGTTTCTGAGATCCGGGAACACTTCAAAGAACTTATCGATGAACAAGACAAATTCATCCACAATCTGACCAGGTACAAAAGTCAATCTCATAAATATGTCTGTTCGATAAATAGGTAAAATGATATTTCACCTGCGTCATATTTTTCGTATAGCCGCCAACATCTGTGTAGCTGAATCCTGTACCTACGGGTTGGTCCACTAAATTGAAAGAAGGGTTAGAAAACTCCTCGCGTCCATCAAATTAGTTTCTTTAGCTCAGATTTACGGAAAACAACTGTAGCATGGTCTTGCCATCCACCACTTGTGATATTAACGGTGTGATCCGGGTTGATACGGAAAGGCCCATTTTCAAGGAAAAGTCCATCCATACTTGAGCACCCGGGCCCTCCATTCAACCACAATATCTATCAAATAAAGGCTGAGCCTTTCTTTGGACTCCCTTTGACCTTCCCTTCTTACCATCTTATCCGTGTTTATATTTGGTTCGATCATCCAAAAGAAAAGATTACCATGGGTTTCGGGGGAAATCTCAATGAACCTTAGGCACGTTTAAGTCAGTGCATCAATTATTGACGCGTCGCATGGGGCTCTTCTTACCCAGCATGCTGAGAAAAACCAAGAGCCTCGATATCAAGACCAGGCAGACTTTGCACCTCATAATATTCGGCTAAAGGAGATAGACAAAGAAGGGGCGTGAATACGAGTTGGGGGTTTGACTACACGTTCTCTAAAAGAACGTGTATCTGCCTGAGTCGGCTTTTATTCAACTTGGCTGACCTGTTTGTGCGGCTATAGCAGCGATGCCGCTCAGGATGAACAACGCACGCCTCCACATGCTTATGCAGATGCTTTGTCTGCGGGGTTGATCATAATTATTACTAGGTACGTTAAATTACTAGGATCATAATTTTTACCTAGAAGAGTGCAAATGGCTCTCTAAAATATATACGAATTGCGGGTGACGCTTTGGTGAGTTAGCGTTGTACGTCCATGTCGTCGTTCAAGGTACATTTTAAAACCCAGCTAGCTTGAATCATTCTTGCCCATTCACGATTTTTAGAGCTCTGTCCTAATCCTTGATGTTAAGCATTATAGCCGTCTGAAAAAGGCACAGTAGGCTCTGATAATAAGTAGAGCTTTGGTATTAAAAATGAAACCTTCCGCATCCAGGAATAGTGCAGGTTGACTATTTTGGTACGCACAAACAGGTTCGTCTAGAACGGCTTTTTAAACTTCAGTGCCTTGTGTTTTGTACGTTCTGAGGGCTGGTACCTGATATTATGGCTTAGTGGATCGACTTTTATTTAGAGCTGAGAAAGACGGCATTTCAGAGATATGATTAACAAAGACCGGAAGATAACGTAGACTACGTAACTTTGATGTTGCATTTTTGTATAAATACCACAATCACATTTGGCATAGAAATCTTCCCCGATCCATGACATCCCAAGCCTCGAGAAAGGCAATAAAAGGTAGTGCGGCGAGCCAAGTCTATCTTGGAAAAAGCCTACTTGGCAATAGCTACGTTTATTGCATCCGATTCGTGAAGCAACAGACGGTGTGCTGCTAAAAAAAGAATGCAACCCTTCATGGTTCCATCGTTTGCGACTGATGACAGGTAATATTTATCAGCCTTGGTCAGCTCCTCACCGCTGAGCTGTGGAATGGAAACGTTAATATATAGAAGTTAAAAACGATGTTCCGTTCATTCTTTTATCTTTTTGTGTCCTAGCAAATGTTGATCCTGCTGCTGCTGTTGTAGTTGCCGCTGCTCATCTCTTGGCTACTAAGTACTTCTTTTAAAATATTTGAAGCAGATGACACTGCGGCAAACATAGCTTTCAACGCTTCAATTCTGATGGCCAAAAAAGCTTCAGACTTCAGATATAAAAGTTCAGGAGGATATTAGATACAGATAGCATGGTTTGCAGTTGGTCTGGACCCACCAGTGCTTCTGATGATTCCCAATTCACTGCCATGCATTGGACTACATCTCTAGAAATTTCCGCATTTATATTCCATTTTTCGCACTTGTTGCTCTTTAAACTTGTGAAAGGGAATAGCAGAAGAAAAGCGGGTTAGTATATCGCGGTATTCGTAGTTTAGCCTTTCTTGTGAGCCTTGATCGGTGCGTGATTATGTGTCTCTGCTGTAAATAGGCACATGAGTAACTCGCACTGCATTATTTCGGCTATGGTTTCTTTATTGGCTATAACAGAATTGCATTGTCGGAGTTATATTTTTTGGCGGAGCTAAGAAATAATTACTAGCTGTTTGAGCCCGTGCATAACTCGAGATCCGGCCGCAGCAATTGGATTCCGGTTGCAGTTCCTCGACGCAAAAAAAAGGTGTACAAGGGCTTTGAAGGTAGACACAATGCGAATAATACATTCCCTATCGCAATTCCATTATTCCAACCAATGATTGTTTTCGGTTTGGTGTCGTATGTAAAAGACACCGACCACCCAATTTTCAGTGACTTCGTAGCTGCAAACATGGACATCGCTCGGTGGTCAATTAATTATGCCATGAAAGCTCTGGACCTCTTCGCAATGTGCCGTCATAGATTTGCTTTAGTTTTAAGAGAACATCAAAAAACGGAGTGCATTTAAGCCAAGGTAACATCTTTATTGTCTCTTGGGATATAGGATGTATGTTTAACCTTTCTTCATAGCAAAAAGTACGATCCCAATGCATGGCAATGGATTGAGAAATCGTCAGAAGCACCGGTAGGTCCAGATCAATTGCAAACCATGCTATCTGTATCTAATATTCTCTTGAACTTTTATATCTGAAGTCTGAAGCTTCTTTGGCCATCAGAATTGAAGCGTTGAAAGCTATGATTGCTGCAGTGCCGTCTGCTTCAAATAGTTTAAAAGAAGTACTTAATAGCCAAGAAGATGAGCAGCAGCAACAACAACAACAACAGCAGCAGCAGCAGCAGGATCAAGAGCGAAAATGCCATTTTCCAGAAGATGATCTCAATAAAGAAGGACGATCACATTTGCTAGGACACAAGAAGGTAAAAGAATGAACGGAACATCGTTTTTAACTTCTATATATTAACGTTTCCATTCCACAGCTCAGCGGTGAGGAGCTGACCAAGGCTGATAAATATTACCTGTCATCAGTCGCAAACGATGGAACCATGAAGGGTTGCATTCTTTTTTAGCAACACACCGTCTGTTGCTTCACGAATCGGATGCAATAGACATAGCTATTGCCAAGTAGGCTTTTTCCAAGATAGACTTGGCTCGCCGCAGTACCTTTTATTGCCTTTCTCTAGGCTTGGGATGTCAAGGATCCGGAATGTCATGAATCCGTCCATCAGAAAGAATCATCCTCAACAATTTAAATGACAATGCCAAACAGGTCGTCTCGCTGAAAGCCGTCGAAGCACCTGTGTCAAGCCTCAATCCAGATGTCTGCATGATGATTGACAGCATAATCAAGCATGATGGGTCTGGAGAATCAGAAGACGTTGACGAAATACTTGCACGGATTCAGACGAAGAAGGCAGAGTGCAGTGAAACAAACAACGAGATACACAGCTATATCAAGCTTTAAACTGCATGGAACAAATGTAAGGCTAAACGTTCGGCGTGATTTACTCAGTATCCGCATACTTGTTTGTTTAATTGCTAGTGTTGAATCGTTTGATATCTGGGATGATGCCGATAAAACGAGTGAAATTTTATACTGGAGATTCGCATCACTTTTGGACATAACCGTTAGGAAAGCGGATATCAGGTTGTATAGTAAGTCTATTGTTACTATTTTCCGTGTACTATTGCTTTAGCTGGGAGACAGGATCAATATCTACAAAGCTCGAGATTGAAGCGAATAAGGCCATTTTTTCACGCCGCGGATTCATCATCCACATACTCGAGAAAAATCGATCTCTTCTTGAAATGTTGTGAAGGGAAAGTCGATATTGGAATGTCATCAAACGAATTGAAACGCGCTTCTGTCTCGAAGGATATCCAAATTGCACAGCAATGCAAGAAGTTACGAGCCAATGCTGCGATTATCGACAATTTGAGGGCATTTTGACATGACTCGATTCACGCCAAATGTCCTCAAATTGTCTATAATCGCAGCATTGGCTCGTAACTTCTTGCATTGCTGTGCAATTTGGATATCCTTCGAGACAGAAGCGCGTTTCAATTCATTTGATGACATTCCAATATCGACTTTCCCTTCACAACATTTCAAGAAGAGATCGATTTTTCTCGAGTATGTGGATGATGAATCCGCGGCGTGAAAAAATGGCCTTATTCGCTTCAATCTCGAGCTTTGTAGATATTGATCCTGTCTCCCAGCTAAAGCAATAGTACACGGAAAATAGTAACAATAGACTTACTATACAACCTGATATCCGCTTTCCTAACGGTTATGTCCAAAAGTGATGCGAATCTCCAGTATAAAATTTCACTCGTTTTATCGGCATCATCCCAGATATCAAACGATTCAACACTAGCAATTAAACAAACAAGTATGCGGATACTGAGTAAATCACGCCGAACGTTTAGCCTTACATTTGTTCCATGCAGTTTAAAGCTTGATATAGCTGTGTATCTCGTTGTTTGTTTCACTGCACTCTGCCTTCTTCGTCTGAATCCGTGCAAGTATTTCGTCAACGTCTTCTGATTCTCCAGACCCATCATGCTTGATTATGCTGTCAATCATCATGCAGACATCTAGATTGAGGCTTGACACAGGTGCTTCGACGGCTTTCAGCGAGACGACCTGTTTGGCATTGTCATTTAAATTGTTGAGGATGATTTTTCTGATGGACGGATTCATGACATTCCGGATCCTTGATATCCCAAGCCTAGAGAAAGGCAATAAAAGGTACTGCGGCGAGCCAAGTCTATCTTGGAAAAAGCCTACTTGGCAATAGCTACGTCTATTGCATCCGATTCATGAAGCAACAGACGGTGTGTTGCTAAAAAAGAATGCAACCCTTCATGGTTCCATCGTTTGCGACTGATGACAGGTAATATTTATCAGCCTTGGTCAGTTCCTCACCGCTGAGCTGTGGAATGGAAACGTTAATATATAGAAGTTAAAAACGATGTTCCGTTCATTCTTTTACCTTCTTGTGTCCTAGCAAATGTGATCGTCCTTCTTTATTGAGATCATCTTCTGGAAAATGGTATTTTCGCTCTTGATCCTGCTGCTGCTACTGCTGCTGTTGTTGTTGTTGCTGCTGCTCATCTTCTTGGCTATTAAGTACTTCTTTTAAACTATTTGAAGCAGACGGCACTGCAGCAATCATAGCTTTCAACGCTTCAATTCTGATGGCCAAAGAAGCTTCAGACTTCAGATATAAAAGTTCAAGAGAATATTAGATACAGATAGCATGGTTTGCAATTGATCTGGACCTACCGGTGCTTCTGACGATTTCTCAATCCATTGCCATGCATTGGGATCGTACTTTTTGCTATGAAGAAAGGTTAAACATACATCCTATATCCCAAGAGACAATAAAGATGTTACCTTGGCTTAAATGCACTCCGTTTTTTGATGTTCTCTTAAAACTAAAGCAAATCTATGACGGCACATTGCGAAGAGGTCCAGAGCTTTCATGGCATAATTAATTGACCACCGAGCGATGTCCAACATGTTTGCAGCTACGAAGTCACTGAAAATTGGGTGGTCGGTGTCTTTTACATACGACACCAAACCGAAAACAATCATTGGTTGGAATAATGGAATTGCGATAGGGAATGTATTATTCGCATTGTGTCTACCTTCAAAGCCCTTGTACACCTTTTTTTTGCGTCGAGGAACTGCAACCGGAATCCAATTGCTGCGGCCGGATCTCGAGTTATGCACGGGCTCAAACAGCTAGTAATTATTTCTTAGCTCCGCGAAATGAAGTGGTTTAAGCAAAGTTCCTTATCAATATTTTAGCCTTCTGCCGAGCAAACCAAAATCCCATGTATGATCACCACACCCACTTGGTGCATATCTATCATGTTTATTCAATTGCATTCCTTTTTCTTCCTTCATTCACACTGCTGAAAAGCACAGAAAAATAAGTCCCCTGACCATCCTATTTGCCAACCACGCCTTCACAAGTTCATTGGATATCGCACTCCGACGCTACAACGTTTCTTCTCTTTGATTCGCAGACCAGTCTGCTCCTTGGCAAGAGTCGCTGTTGGCGATTATCAATTTCCAGCAGGTGCGCTCGAGTGAGGTGGTATTGCTTGTAACGATATTATCGCGACTTGCAATGCCGCTGGTAGCGCATGCCATCGAATGGGGGCATACAATGGCAGCTGTTGTGATTGCAGGTGGGTTGCCTTATGCGTATTTATATGACCAGGATGCTAAAAGCGGCCTCTCTTCTCCTTTCTCTTCTCAGATTTGCAGACCACTCTGTTCCCTGGCGAGGGTCGCTGTTGGCGATTATCAATTTCCAGCAGATGCACCCGAGTGAGGTGGTATTGCTCGTAACGATATTATCGCGACTTGCAGCGCCACTGGTAGCGCATGCCATCGAATGGGGGCATGCAATGGCAGCTGTTGTGATTGCAGGTGGGTTTTGCCTTATGCGTATTTATATGACCAGGATGCTGAAAACAGCCTCTCTTCTCCTTTCTCTTCTCAGATTTACGGACCGAGCCTGATTATCTCCTCTATACGAGTTTTGAGGCTACGATTGCTACCACATGCGGATGTCGTTATCCTCTGTTTCTATCTTAGCTCCTACATTATCTGCTTAGGGCTTCTACTCTTTCTTCCTCTTCTCTTTTGTTTGTCGTGAAATATATACACCGCTTCCTATGCTATGTTAAGCATGCGTAGTATCTCTTGTACTAGACGTTACTTTGAGAGGTGTATTTCTGTTTATTTTCTTTACAACTGTCGTTAGAAAGTGTAGGATTAAATACATAATGTTTTCGGTGTTGCTGCAAGGTATGATCATTGAGATAATAGTCATCTGGAAAAGCCGACATGTCATTCAATGTCATCTAGGTGACAGGAAATGCACGGTAGTAACGAAGAGCGAAGGAAGGAAACCAGACAAGGGTTGACGTTGTTACTTCATAACTCAGTGGATATCAGCCAATAGTAGCACTAGTAGCAAGGCCAACAACAAAAACAAAAACCAAGCAGCATGAACCATGTTGAAAACTTCTGGGGATTGTCTGCGGAGGTTAGTGAGGGTAGGGAGCTCGCATGCAATCCGAGCATCGACTTCAAAAGGTATACATGGTCGTACAACATTTCAAGTCCGATAATCGATTATCGTTCCTGATTTGAAGCCGCCCATTCCGAAGCGATGATTGAATCCGCGAACGCATGACCTTTACTGCTTTTGAAACTGTTACTTCATGTCGTAAATGATGTCGCGTTTGCCGCACTGATTTGATAACAGATATCATAAATGAATGCATATGAAAAGTTACTGTATGTCTGGTATCTGGGTGCGATAGGCTTAAGATTGTTCAATGAAACGTCGGGCTGAAGGACTTCAGGGACCGAAGAATCTCACCGAAATTACGGCAGGCAGTATGTACATTATCATTTTTACTCCAATCACTGGGCCATTATATCAAGGATTGAAAATGAGAACTACTACTTTCCATATGGACAAACAGGGCAGGATCCGGTGATATGGTTTAAACTTGCGCGACATATGCTGAAAGGACGTGCTTCTCGGAACGTGAGCCGTAGTAAATCCTCTGCGGAATTGGTATCTAGCATGCGGCCCGAGTGGAGAGAACAAGATAATGCTTGGCATGAGCATATATGCTACTTAAGAACCATCATTTCTGTGGGTAGTGTTATGCGCGGAGTAATTCCCATTCAATAAAGAGGATCATGTCTCAAAATTCTGCCGCTTAGATTTTCATATCTCGCTTCGAACCCTCTAACACTTAGCCTGCCTGGCAAATGATATATATTGCTTAACCAGTCTCTGAACTAGATACTTTTTCAATCTTCAGATCGAGAATCCTGCCTTTAAGCAGCGCGTTATACATTCTTAAAAAAAGTCGAAGGACAAATCTAATTCTTACCTAAGATTGAGACACATACTATGCTTTCTACTCGCTTTTTCTCAGCATTTTCAACATTAATCTATCATGACGCCTGCTGACGTTATTAGTATTCACAGAACAAAAAAAAAAAACGAACCACCGGGTTCATGCGACTTCAGGAGCGCGTCTTGGTTATCAATACCAAATGGACGCAACTTTGCGTTATATATTAAAACACTTGGAATTCCGGAGTCGACAGTTAGCGATGTCGTCAGGGCATACCGCAACGAGGACCAAACAACAGCAAGAACTCGTTCTGGGCACCCAAGGTCCTTGAAAACAGAAACAGGCCTCCTCTTGTCCGCTCTGTACTTGAACCCCATCCAGCTCCTTTAAGATCTCTTAGGTAGTAAGATCAAGAATAGGTAATCTAGTCTCAATATCGTGGATGGATTGGAGGCAGCCGTTCATCAAACGGAGAATAGATCGCTTAAAGAATGTATGAATTTTGTAGAGAGCATCCCCAGAAGATGTCAGGTATGTAATTAGATAATAATGATGGAAACACACCTTATACTTTTTTAATATTGAAAACTTCAGAAATCGTTAGATATATCTTCGAAGTTTGGGCTCATTGTGATGATATTCCATTAGGATCTTTGTCCGGTAGAAGACTTCGTCGATGAAGCAGGATAAAGAATGTAATCTCTGAGGATGACGGTATGCCCAGCCAATGCTGTTGAGTAAGATCTTCACTGTAAAACCATTATAGAAGCCACGATCAAAGATCTGCAAGCAGGGCTGTGTTTGGCTCATTCCCCCCCTCCGAAAAGCAAGTAAGCAAATGAAGACATTAGTTACCACATCCGCTGATCTTTTACCTATTACTGTAATTCTGAAGTGAATAAGACATTCTGTTGGCTGGAAACATCACATTGAGCCTTCGGTATAAAGGGGCAAACCGAGCAGAGTCATGTATGCACAGTAACAGTTAAGCATCACTTGCTCATAGATAGTGCGAGAACCCTACTTTCCACGAGTGCTCATAAATTGTTCGCATTTTTTGTTGGTACGCGCGGATAATAATATCATCCAGATACCATGCTGCAGTGAGTGTAATAAGAAAAATGAAAATTTAAACTAACCATGTGCCATGTAACGCAGAGCCCTGAATCTTTATGCTATAAAAACAAGTATAAATAAGGTAATAGACTGTACAGCCGAAAAATAGCTTAAGTTGTTCCGAAATTATTCCAAAAAAGTATAAAGACCATTGAGAAAGCCTGCTCCATCGTAGAAAGAGAAGCATACCGCGAAACAAATCATTGTAGTCCAGATTCGCTATCATCAATCACTTTTCATCCCATACGGTAGCTGCCAAAAGAAATGATCTACGGACGAATGTTAGCATTGTGCAAGTTGACACTGCGTTTCCTGCCGGAGTTAGGGTGTGTCATCAAAAAGTCGAACTAGCTGCTTTCAATATATAATCGCCTGTTGACGCGTTATAAGTTAGTGCCGGGTTAATATTGTAGCCATGTTTGTGTCTATGAAAATAAGATTCATAGAATGCGCTGCTTGGACACCACATTCGTTCGAGGAGTGTCCACCCTAGCATCATCAATATATTACATGAGGAAAGAGTTTATGTACTACGCTATTTTATGGATTTGACCTTGATGGATGGTAGCCCGGAGGCAAACGAAGCAATTCGGATATCTACATGCGAGGGAGAGCGAAATAGAGAGAGGGAGAATGAATAAAGAGGAAGTATTGCTTAGGGGTCATGCGCCTGGTGTAGGACCATTGTGTGATTCATCGGGTATCGCTTTCGGTATCCGAAGAAGTAGGGGGAGGAGAGTGGCGCTCCAGGAACGCCTCCCGAAGAACCTGGTTAATTGACTCATAAGGGTCACGCTCCTGCATCTCGACATCCTCATCAGGAGTACCGATGGGAGCGACATGGAGACTGCGAAGAAACTGATTAACTTCAGCATACTCAAGATTCACACGGGTTGAGATGTTAAATGTCTGAAGCACCGGGTATGCTACTTGAGAGCAAGCGCTTTCGAAACTCTTGTCAGTATTGGTGTTTCCGGGACTTGTGTATAAGTGTGGAATAGGACACAGAGCGTGCGCCACGGACCCTGCTGCTACTGAGGCCGCCAACCATCTCGCTCTATCAGTCATTGTATACCACATGGCGACGTACCTGTCTGCTTTCAACTTTCTTCTCTTGCACGGAGAGCAAACAGCAGTGTTGGTAATATTGATGTTAAGTCTCAAGCGCTTGAGTGAGTTGTAGGTGCGGGAATCCATCTTGGAGCGATATGTGAAAGAAAAGAATTCAGAGCAACCCCAGCGGTATTTCTAAAACATAGTGACTTCCCTATATTTAGAAATAGAAATAGAAATGTGCATCCCCAGCGGTTTTTCTAAACGATTGCTATTTTCAAAAATTTGCTTCGTGCCAAGGTCCCCGCTTGCTAAAGATAGCAAGGCTCCCTACCGTTTTTCTATATTTCAGTTTCCCCGATAACCTGTAACTTTGAATACTTCTTTTTACTCGTCCCTTTTTTTTTTTAAACATGTCCAACCCTGCTATCACCACCGCCATTGACAACGCTATCTCCAACGTCTCATCGGGGCCTGTGAGAAAAGGCAATCGAAGCACTGGCTATAAGCCAGATGAGGACAAGATGCTGGCGCATGCTTGGGTCCGCGTCTCCACGGATGGAATCAGCGGCAACAGCCAGACTGAGAAGGAATTCTGGAGACGCGTACTGGACGATTATGAATCCACCAGACTGTCGAAGTGGGGAGGAAGATATTCCCAGCGAGAGGCGGGCGGTCTGGCCAGCCGCTGGCAAAAAATAAAGAAGGAGCTCCTGAAGTTTGCCGGCTACAAGGCCAGAGCCGAGCGCGAACGGGGCAGTGGACAGAACGATGGCGACGTCGTAAGTACTTGATCCTAGGTGTAGCGGTATATAATATGATAATGGCGATACCTAAATTATGCTGGAAGTATAATGTCGCCAAAGACTTGTTCCTGGCGGCGGAAGAACGAAGTCTCGACTTCGAGTATGTGTGGCCGATCGTGTGTGATCAGCCATGCTGGCGAGACTGGTCGGCCAAAGGAAAGGGCAAGGCGTCTAGTGCTGAGTCTGGAAATGATGGGGCCGAAGGTTCTGATGCCCGTCCTGCTGGCCGCAAGCAGCAGAAGCTGCTGGAGGAGCGAAAGCGCAAGTGGGACGAGATCCACGAGAAGAACATCGAGCAAAACGATGCTTTTCTTGTGGAGATGCGCAGGAAGAATACGCTCCTTCAGGAATTGAAGGAGAACGCGATCATGTCTGTCAACATGTCGACTTTGACAGACATGCAACGTGCATATTATGAGCATATGCAAAAGGAAATAATGGAGAAGCGAAACATCGCACAATAAAAAAATGTTTATTCTTGATTCCCCCGCATTTGCCACAGATGATGCGAAAGGTCTGTTCGTAGTTGCATGTACATATTCCGATCCTTGATCATCCTGTCGCGGCCAGTCAACTCTTCAAGATTATTATTATCTTGACGGGAAACCAGGGCAATAGGATCTTCTTCGTGAAGATATTGCGGGTCATCATCGTCGCGCTCATCCTCGACGATCATGTTATGCATGATAATGCATGCCTTCATGACCTTTTCAAGGTCGGAATGCTTCCACAATCTTGCTGGTCTGGAAATGATCTGGAAGCGGCCTTGAAGAACCCCGAAAGCTCTCTCGATATCTTTACGTACGCTTTCATGGACGGTAGTAAAATACTATAAAGAAAACAACCCCATATTAGAAACAGATATACAAAAATAGTGTAGCTACATACCTGCTCGCGCTGTCCTCTTGGTTCAGCGTACGCCTGAACAATAGTCGACCATTTTGGATATATTCCATCCGCCAAATAGTATCCCATCGAATACTTGTTGTTGTTGATAGTGAATTCGACAGGAGGGAGACGTCCAGACGCGATGTTATCCATTAAATTGGACCTATTCAAGACATTGATATCATTCAGAGTTCCAGGTTGCCCAAAAAAGGCATGCCAAATCCATAAATCGCTTGAAGCAACTGCTTCAAGGATTACTGTTGGCGCTTTCTCCTTGCCGGAAAACTGGCCGTGCCATGCCGTTGGGCAATTTTTCCATACCCAATGCATGCAATCTAGCGAGCCAAGCATTCCTGGAAAGCCACGTTTGGCATTCGCTGCCAGTATCTTCTCCAGGTCGGATGCATCCGGGGAGCGAAGGTACTGGGCACCAAATACGTTGATAACGCCAGAACAGAACCGCTTCATAGCCTCCAACCCGGTACTTTCCGCCATGTCAAAGTACTCGTCAAACATATCAGAGCTCGTGCCATAAGCCAGCTGCCTCATGGCCATCGTCGCTTTCTGGAGAGCCGAATGACCGAGCTTTCCTGCTGCATCAGTTTTCTGACGAAAATATTCGTCATGGTCCTCCAAAGCGTTTACAATTCGGAGGAAAAGGTCTCGGCCCATCCGAAAACGGCGCCGGAAGCGGTTGGCTGGATACCTTGGGTATTCAGCAAAGTAATCCTGATAAAGCCTTTCACCGCTCTGAACACGATCGCGGTGAATAGTGCGGCGTCCTGGTACAGATCCGCCTCTCTTAGATGGATATTCCATTTCTTCGCGTTCTGCTTCAAGCAAATTCCGGATACGCTTTTGGTTATTGCGCCAGTATATTTCCTCATCATCTGCTTCAGCAAAAAGTTCTGCTAGCTGTCTTGGGGTGGCCATTTCGAAAAGTAAGAGAAAGAAAACAAAGGTCTCTCTAAATTTAGCAGAGATATACCACTGGGGAATAAAGTTTCTTAGCTAAAATGGGAAAATAGCGGACCACTAGGGAAAATTGAATTTTTTAAGGTTATTGCTAAAGATGGCAACATGTCTATGTGGCTTTAGAATAGAAATACCGCTGGGGTTGCTCTCAATCATGCAAAAAATGTAGGTTATTTAAATTTAATTTTTTATGGGGACTTAAGATCTATCTTTTCGTCGAGCGCTCTCAACCTTGCCCTCAGCTTTGGTCATCCTCACTTCGAGCTGATTACCAAATTTATCCACTGCTATGTATCGGTCACCTTCCATGAAGCCTGCCTGTACATTCGGGTTTTGCGGTGTCGATCTCGACGCGAAGGTCGGAGCCGGTCCTTGCGCGGAAATGGATCGTTCACGGCGTACGCGCTGCTTCCGTGTCTCAATGAATCCTTCTTGGATACGTGAATCTGGAGCTTGAAGTTCCGAGGTTCTCGGGATGAAATCTCCCTCAAAGAGGGTATGGCTCCGCAAGAACTGGGAAAGTTCCATCCAACCTCCACCAACGCGTACCATCACCATTTTGCTCTTGAGGACGCGACAGTAGGCAAGTTTAGGGTTCATATCACCGAACCAATAGCGCCCAACCTCTCCTGGCACCATCTTAACCTTAACCTTGTAAGGAGTTTCGTTAACAATACGGCCGATCTGTATATCCAGGTCATTGTGAGGGTCAGCTACGTATGAGTTGGGAGGCGGCGGCTGAGGCTTTGGAAGTTTTGAATTGGACACTGATTTGGAAGGAATATGTCGGAATGTGGGTGGAGTCAACCGGTTGTTCGTTGCCGATACAGAACCTGTCGGCTGGATGCGTGGGATGGAAGTCGATGGCACGAGGCGACTTGTAGCTGACAAAAGCGGCGAACTTGAATTGCTATGTATAGACGACTTGACAGGTAAGCGCGAAGGCGACCGGTCGCGATCTCGCAAGAACTGAGATGCTTTGCGGGTAGGTAAAGAGGACTTTCGTGCCCGATCAGGAGCAGTTATTAATGCCTTGTTAAGCTCAGCTTTCTGCGCCTGCACCTCTCGGTCAACAATTTCCCAGTGTTCTCGAAGTTCCCGCACGTGTCGTAGAACCATCTCCTGATCGTCCTCGTTGGAAATGTCATCCGCTGTTAGTTGTGCGGCGTCTAAACTTTGTACGATCTTCCGTTCATAGTATTTGTACCGAGCATCAAGCTCGATCGACCTGGCGCGCAGTTCGGTTTTGCTGACATTCTTATCATCTACTTCTGTCGCTTTTTTTGCAGCATCTTCAAGGGCACTCACTAGGACATCAATATCATCGGTAATGACAAGGCATCTACCAACATCCAATGCCCTGGCGAGCTCCTTCCGTTTATTGTTGATGATGGACGACAGGCTTGAAACCGCCGTATCTATCTCGGTTGCTTGTAGAGCAAATACACCGTCGGTGTCATCATATTCGCGTATCATTTCATCCATCTTGCTGATTTCTTGTGCAATTTGTTCCATCACCTTGGCTTCAATTGCATCGAGTTCCTGCTCGACAGTGAGCACATCTTGTTCCCGAAGCATTCCGGATAATGAATTCCCGTTGAAAGGTGAAGGACCAAGCATTTTGGTATCGTTTTCAAGCCGGCCTACTCGCTCTTGCGCATCGTCACAGATGCTTAATATCTTCTTCATTTGCTGAGCAATATCCACGCGCTTAGATACTCTCGTCATCATGGTCTGCAGCTCCGAAAATGCATTTTGTAAAGAGTACCACTCTGTCTCGATCTGATCCGCCCGCGATTGAATGACTGCGTTAGATATGACTATTGCAGAGTCCTTGATAGTTTCATCGGAAATGCTTTCGTCATTCAAAAGCTTCTGCGTCAGGTCGCGGAAGGATTGGACAAAATCATTCGCCTGAGCAAGCTTGAGTCGAATCTGATCGACATCATCTTCTAGGTTCTTGTCGTTCGACAGACTCATATTTGTTGAAGCGTTACGGATGCCATTTCGACAGTCATCAATCCACCCAGAAATGCTGTCTGCGGATCTTGCGTGTCCAACTGACTGACGCATGAAACTGTTGAGCTTCCTCTCCGCGTCAACTGCATTTTTGAGAGCAGTAATTGACTTGCGGGCAGATTCCAGCGCCACTTCATCCATCGGTGCCTCTTCCAGTTCCGATAGTTGTTGTCTAAGGTCATCTAAACATACAAATGCACTCGCTGCTGCTTCAGAGACCCTTCTCTGGTACAGTTGTTCCAACAAGGACGCTTTCTTGCCCGCTTCCAGACATGCGCAGTCAATCTCGCTTATTCGATCCTTGATATGCGAAGATTCCTTATCTGCACTTGTCGCGATTCGGTTGGCTGCTTCAATAAAAGCCAGCGTATCTGCTTGCTTTTTCGTTTCTTCCTTGGCAATCTTTAGTGCGTCCTTCATGGTCATCATTGTTTCATATACTTGATCATAGTGTTGCTGGAAATGTGTCCGATTGGCGCCCTGGCTTTCTTCCTCTCCGAGTTTATCCGCCATGGCAATCACAGTTGCAAGTCTTGCGTCTGCGGCCGCCAGCTGGATATCCGCTTTGTCATTATCGCCACCCTTTAATGTGCCGTCGACCTTATTGATATCATGATCAACAAATACTAATGTAGAATGCAGTTCCTTCCATTGCGTTGCCAGAGCCGAGATAGATCGTGTTGTTTCCAAACTGCGCTCGAGGCTACGGTATGTTTGCTCGAGATGATCATGCTCTTTCGAAATTTCATGAATTTCCTTATTTTCCAGTTCTAAGCCCCGCATAAACGACTTGAGATCATGGTAAGTTTCCATACGATCTTGTACTGAGCGGCAAATGGCTCCGCATTCATCGCTAAACAACCGGCATCTCGACTCGTCTTCAGAGGCACCGGTTACAATCCCAAAGTCAGAGCGCAATTTTTCCAACTGCATAGTCGTCTCGGCGAAAAACGCAGCTAGTACACGAGCTCGATCTTTGAAGTTCTCCAGAAGTCGATAGTCTCTAAGCTTTTCCGCCAAGTCTTGTAGAGACGTAACAAGCTTTAAATGCTCGCCGACAAGGTGATTGTAAGTGTCTCTGTCACACTCGTCATCCACATTAGGGCCAATGGACTCGTGTAGTCGGGTCTTGAGTATCTCTATCTCTTGTCGCCAACTGGCAATCGTCTCATCAGTTAGATCAGATAGTTTGGACGTATCAAAAGATATTTGTAATTTCTGGTGTTGCTCAGTCAACTGTCCCGCAGCTTCTTTGAATTCGGCACGATGAAGCCGGGCCACCATTTCCATCTTTGTATCTTGGCCTATGGAACCTTTCAGCTGGTTCCAGGCATTTTGAAGCTCGACCTGGCGCTGCTGCACGTCTTTGTTATCACCAAGCTTTATGGACTGGATAGTCAGAGAGTTGAATGTATTCTCATAAGCCATTACGGAGGAGATCACTGCATCAAGTTTGCCTACAGCGGACTGGAGTTCTTGAACAGAGCAGCTGGCTGACACAGAGAGTGTATCTTTTACTGCCTTTGCCCTTCCTTGGATCCAATCATACAGGTTACAAGCTTCAGTCATATAAGCTTGTATAGCTGAATTTCTCTCGTCTTGTAGCTGTCGTGACTTAACAGCATCCGCCAGAAGAATGGGCAACTTCTCGACTCTGGATTGGCGAGCATGGACCGTCTCTTGGATAACTTCGTTTGCAGTGCTGTCCAACGACTGAGACCGCGCATCCGAAAGCGACGTGTCCCGTACTGGATAAGGAACACCAGATGCCTTTTTGGAGAAAGCCTCAACTTCTTCAGCCAGCTGGATCAAGTTTTCTGTTACATCGCTGCCATCTTGTATGGTGTTCATCAGTGTCTCCGCAAGGCCTTCTAGGCGCACTGCCGTTTCGATGATGGACAAAACATTTTGTTTTTGTAGATCGACCTCTTTAGCGTACTTGAGAAGGTTCTCGAGCCTTGACACTGCCGATTTCACATCGTGTTTTCGTCGCGAGAGTGCTTCTGAAAAGGCAAGATCTCGATTTTCTACCAGTTCGCCGATGCAGTCTATCACATCAGCAGCGTCCCAGCCATAGGATGCAACTTTAGCTTTCAATTCTTCAAGCGCATGGCTAGAGTCGACCCGCTCTTGATTTTCCGATTTCCAGCGTGCAGTATCTTGGATGAATGTTTCGATCCGCTTTTCCAAGGTTACACATGATGATAGGAAATCATCGGCAGCTCTTTCACATTGTGATCTCTCGCTCAAGAGATCAACTTCGTTATCCATCCGGTTGAAGCTTCCTTGTAGTTTTGTAAATAGCGCAATCGCACCATGCTGACGGTCATCAACCGAAAATGGAGTGCATAGTTCAATTGATTTGTAGCTCGCTCGCATCTGCTCATAGCTATCTTCGATGTCGAATTTGACACCCCCCAAACTCTGTGAGAACAAACGTTGCGTCTCAACCACATTATTTTTCCATGCGATTAAGTCTTGCTCGTCAATCCTCGAAGCGCGATGGAGGACATCTCTCTTCTCATCGAGAATCCGCATTTTGTCTTGCAGCTCATACATCTTGGATATCGCATCACCGATTTTTGTCTCCCAAAGGATGCGAAGCTCATAGACATCTAGTTCCAGTGAATGTCTTTGCGCAATACAGAAAAGCTCCTTTCCTCTGCCGCTCAGCTTTGCGAGCGCAGTTGATACACCAGCTGTTGGAATGCAGGACCGAAAGTCGGCTTCCTCGATAGAAGCGATAAGTTCTTCACAATGGCTCTGAAGATCATCCAAATTCAACTTGAGAGACGCCACTTTGTCTTGGTGTTTGGAGTTCCTTTCTTTAAGTTCAGAGGGGCTTGGAGACGATAGAGGATTGATTACATCCGCTGCAAGGTTTTGTTGGTCTGAAATGATGGCCTTGGCAGTGTCTGATACAATTTCGCACAAGGTTTCTGCCTCTGTCGTACAGGTTTGTACCATTCCCTTGAACTTGATAGCTTCTACGTAAGCTTTGTTGGAGTGTACTATCCGGTCATAGAGCTGCTGGAGTTTGTTTTGCTCGCTGGAAATAGCACGTTTCACATCGTCGTTTGTGGTTATGTCATTGCTAGACGCACCGAATGAAGATATACCAAAGGGGCGGTTAGGGTAGGGAATTGATTTTCCATTGTTGTTCCAGGCGTCTTTGATGTTGTTGCTGAGTTGTTCAATATCTCCTGAAAACAATTGCAGGTCGTCTGTCATTACTGTCCAAGTTGCCCTCTCTATTTGGTCAAGCAAGCGGGTGCCCGAGTCATGTATTATTGATGTTCGATCCAAATATTTGGTCATAGCAATGCGTTGGTCCAGCACTGCCTGAGCGAAGTTGATACAGTCCTCCAGATTACGGTAAGCTCCCTCCACATTCTCTTGTCGTCTACTAAAATGTTCAGGAATCGTGCTGACACCCAGGCTATTAGAAAATCCGTCGATCATAGCCGAGTAATACTCAGATAATAATTCCAAACGCTTGCTATCTTTGATCTTGACTGTTTCATGTCGCAAAGTATCGAGCTTGGTATTGAAGTATTCCTGATCGGCAGAGATTTTCGTGTTGGGTTGCCATTGCGTTTTTTCGATAAACGACCAAGCATTTTTGGTGACATCCAAAGTTAGGCGCATGGTCTCATCGAGATACTTTTCCCAATCAAGTCGCAGTTGAAGCGCTCCGAGTTCGGCATGCTGGACGGCCAGTTTTGGATCCAGCTCATCAAGAAGATTTCGGATTCTTCCGGCAATGTCGTTTAAGCGATCAAATTGAACGCGAACAGCGTTGTGCCGTTCACCATCTCTGCTCATTGCGTCGATATCATCCTGAAGCCTTTTGAGATCGCTGTTTCTCGCAGAGTTGGATAGCATGTTGCGGTCGCTGTGTTCTTTCCAAAGCTGAGATAGGTCATCCTGAGTGAAATAGCACTTGCTGGCGAGCACATCTTCAGCAATTTCTTTGATCGCTCCGATCTCGTCTCCAACCGATTCCTCCAACTTTCGCAATTCCTTATTTAATCGTTCAGCCTTTGATAAAAACTCGAGGGCGTTCTGGTACGTGAGAAGCTTTCGATCGAGCATATCTCCAGATAAAATGACTGCTGACTTGCGCTGACTGATAAGTTTTCGTACCATACCGTTTGTTTTGATATTTTCTTCAGCATCCTCTTTAGGCGAATGAAGTTCTGGATACCGGATACGAATAGCAATCGTCGTGACGAGCTGGACAGCTTGTTCCTGGAATTGACGAACGCGTTCCACAAACTCTTGGTCAGAGTCACCCGCTACCGCTTGTTGTTCCGCGATGGTCATCTGTTCTTTCAGGCGTTCTCCGATTGCCAGAAGCTCATCGGCACGGTATATAAAATCCATCACAGTGATCCTTTGCTCCACCACTTGTCTCACGTAGCCAATCCTTTTTGTCAGCATCTCAAAATTTTCTTCTAACTCCACTTGGCGGGCTTCAAGGTGAGCAGCCAGTTCCACTTTTGAAGCTTTATCCATTTCTTGGTACGCGTTAATCACCGTTGTGAAGAGACCTTGATCAAACTCAGATACTCTTTGCTCAAGATCCAACAGCATGTGGATCACCAGATTCTTGAGCGTGATTGATTCTCTTTGGTCCATGGTTTTTTCCTCCTCAAACGACCAGCGCGCCTTCTCCAAAAGGTCAGTGGTCTCCATACCAGACTGAGTGACCCACTCTTCCGCTTTTGTGCATTCTTGTTCCCAGAGCAATCGAAGGGTCAGCATTTGCAAATCATAAGAACGCCGCCGCATCAAATGAGAAAGTCTGTCAAGCGATGCCAAAGTTGTGAATATGATCTCGATGGTGGTCGTATCGGCTGGACTGAGATCCTTATCAACATCCTTTTGAACGCCTGTCAGTGCCATGACGTGGGCACGCAAGCGTGTCAAATCCTCCTTATTGAGCTCCTCCACTTGTTTCTTCATATTCTCATGAGCCGAAGTAAGCTGAGCGGCGATATCCAGTGAATAATCAGATAGATCGATTGCCAGTAATGGATCGCATATTGAACTTGCATTGATTCTTGCAATTTGTTCCTCGATCCATGACCGATTATGTTCAGCTTCAACAAACCAGGCACGTACTTCATTCACCCATGAACTGACGAGTGTATGCTTCTGTTTTAACGCATCGAAATGGACGCGATACATCTTGTCTTTGCCCACCATGTCGGCGTGCTCTATTTCCATCTCGATGATCATTCTTTCCGTATGTCGCGTTCGTTCCTCGAGATCGCAAATACCGTCCTCTGTGGTAGCCGTCTTAAGCATTTTGGCCTGAATATACTCGAGCTCATTCCGGATGGGCGTCACCAGCTGTGCAAACAAAACCGCCATGCGAATTGTCTGAAAGTCATCATCGAGCTGCGAATCAAGGGACGCGAGGGCTGCATGAATGGTCTGTATGCGAGCAGACAGGGTGATCCGTGCGCTGTGCGGCAGGGATTGTATATACGTCTGAAGCTCCATGTTGTCTTTCTCTCGGAGCTCTGCCAGTTCCGACTCAAACTTTTCCACTCGGCTCGGAAGGTCATTTTCTTTATCCTCTTCGTTTTTGTCCCCGTCCAACATGCCTTTGCTGATAGCATGCGACGGCGTAGATGTTGTCAAGAGAGTCATCTCGTTTAGCTCATTTCTGAGATGATGGATCTTCCCGAGCACTTTCATAGCAAGCTGTTCAAATTCTTCATCATCCGCAGTATTTTCGCGTGTCCGACGTGTGATCAGGATCGATTGCGTTTCAGAGACTAGGGTGGTTTGGATAAGTCGCAAGGTCTGTGTTGTGGGTTCTATCTCCTCAGAAGCCGTTCGGATTGCGGAGAGGTAGACCATGCATCCGTCTCTATCGCTGAGCTGGTCTTTTGTGGTCGAGATTTTAAACTCATCCTGGAAAATTTGGATGGCGACTTCGGCTTTCTTGATGCCCTCGTCCTGAAGAATACCCGGCAAGTCAGGAACCGCCCCAGGGCAAAAACGATGCGCAAGACAGAGTAGAGCAGTTCCATTCCCCCAGGACGGCTCACCAGGTGTTGGGATATTATCGAGAATATTCAGCTTGATGTAGCTATTAAGATGTGTGTGAAGCCATGCCTGCATGCTGCTCGTCTCTGAATTTCAGAACCATCTTAGCACATATTACAGGGAAGGTAGAACTTCAAAGTACTGACCATCTAGCGACACTGTCGAATTGGAGCTTGGCACGGTATTGGTCATTGTATAGCTGGTATTGAGCAGTGGGATATATTATGGTATTGGCGTCATGTAAATTACGAGATGTGTGAGTTAATCGTTCCGATGCCTCGAATGACCCAGCGAGATTAGGAAACTGTTGTCAATGCAACAAGTCTTAATATATGGGATGGACTTTGTTAGTTGGTGATAGCGGCTTGCAAAGTTGTTTACCTACAGCGGTAGCAAACGTCTTTCTCGCGCGAAGACAATACGCACAAAAGCTCTAGAAGTAGAAGTGAGAGAGGCACATTGTTTTTTCACCCGCTGTCGGGCATATTGGTTCGAATATCTTGGTGTCTACCATCTTGGGAAAGCACCCTCTCCTTTTGGACGGATGTGGCTGTCATCCGATGATAGTCCTCCTTAAGCATTTTTTCTAAGCTTCTCATCATGGAGATAATGGTAATGGGTCCCTTAATTAACTGTAGCAAACAATTAAGTAACGCACAGATAGGGTTCGAGTTTTGAATGGAAGAGAGAGAGAGAGCATAGATGTATGTCCCTGTCATAAATGCTATTCCGCGCATAAGCCTTCTTGTTCTCATTGACCCCCTTGATCCTTGCTGTATGCAATATCAATCCCCAAAAATTGAAATCGCATGCCAACCCTATTCAGACGTTGCCGAATGATAATCAGATATCGCACATAGAGCTAGCCAAAATCCATCCCATAGCCATCCTTGTAAATGAGCAATTGATTTCTGTAAGAAACAAAGACATGTTCACATAGCTGATGAAGATAACTATCCTAAGCCTATGTGATATATCGCTGATGAGGAATTGGTTGTTCCCACCCAGAAAGTTAGCATAGTCTATCTTCCAGTCGTCATCCTGAACTCATTATCGCGTGTAACTTCAAGGAAAACAATAAAGACATTCTGATAAGGATTTTACTACGGACTTATCCGACCTTGATGTGCCCCAAATACATGTATCCCGGTGAAGAAAGGCTTGCGTGTGTACATCTCACTTGGCACGGCAATACGTACCTAAGGTCGTTGGCACAATATCAAGGAAGTAAAAAGTGTGATTAAACCTGCTAATTACCCGGTTCCTATCCATATATCCACATGCATAGCCACAAATCAACATCAAGTTGAGAAAATTCGAGTGGAGTGATTGGTTTATTAATACATAATAAAATGAAACAATAGAGATTGGCCACAGAGGTGCTAGAGTGCGCTCCCGATGATCGGATCTAATATGACGTGGAGATCCCAGACGTGGAAAGAGTCTGGATGATAGCAGGACTTTCGCTGCAGGAAGCCTGCGGTTCGCCACCCAACGGATATACAAATACATGTTGACTGAATCCAGAAAACCTCCCATGTGGCACTCATTAGGGGAGAGAAGGAACCGGTTGAGTTTAACCTCAAGGGATATTTTATCCTGGGCCTTGTTTTCCAGGACGAAGACATTTTTTGTTCTAGTGCAGAAGAAATCAGCCTTGTCCATTAACAGAAGGAAAAGAGGTGCTTACTTACTTTGATATGGAAGCATAGACGGCAGGCAATGGTTGGGATCTAATATGACGTGGCGATCCCAGACATGAAAGGAACTTGGCTGATAGCAGGAACTTTCACTGCAGGAACCTGCTGCCACGACAAGCGTCTAGCCGATGGCTTGCGGTTCGCCGCCCAACAGGTATACAGCTACTCGTTGACTGCGTCCAGAGAGCCTCTCATGTGGCACTCAATAAAAACAAGAGCAGGCCACTTGAGTGCAATGTTGCTATAAAGCAGAAGAGAGTCTTGCTTCCACAGAGACGATGGCCTTGTTTCCGAGAGAAGGAGGGTCTTGTTTCCAAGGAGAGGATGGTCTTGTTTCCAAGCAGAGAATGGTCCTGTCTCCAAGAGGAAGAGGGTCTTGCTTCCAGAAAGAAAAAGGCTGCTGCGTTTTAAGCCTGGTCAATACCAGCCGCGACAGGAGAGAAGGTGACTCCTTTGGAGCTGTTCTTGTTGCCGCCATCACGCACAATGGAGAGGGCTTTATTGCGTGCGTCGCTCAAATTGCGACAATGGATCAAGCAATTACAGCAGCATTACCAAAATGGACGATGTAGGTAAAGAAGAGTGAAGGAGTGTGCGGGACGTGTGAAAACAGGGATGTGCACTTTTTATTTCGAGCATGCTTTAACGTCATTGGATTAACAACTTTCCTACTTGTTTTGTTCACGTGATGCTGCAGAAAATTAATGTCCAATCGCACGGCATCACGCCTAATCCAATCATGCGCTTATCGAGAAAGGCGAAGTATCATCCAATGGATACACCAGCTACCTTAACCAACTATGATACGCTTCCTTTTTTTCTGGGATGAAGCAACATGAAAGCAGAAAAGAAGTAACTGCGTGTGTGCGACGAGATAACCTTCCAAAAGCAGTAAGGGTCATGCGTCGACGGATTCAATCGCCGCTTCGGAATGGCTGCCGGCACCATTTACCTACTTCTTTTCTGCTTTCATGTCGCTTCATCCCAGAAAAAAAGGAAGCGTATCATAGTTGGTTAAGGTAGCTGGTGTATCCATTGGATGATACTTCGCCTTTCTCGATAAGCGCATGATTGGATTAGGCGTGATGCCGTGCGATTGGACATTAATTTTCTGCAGCATCACGTGAACAAAACAAGTAGGAAAGTTGTTAATCCAATGACGTTAAAGCATGCTCGAAATAAAAAGTGCACATCCCTGTTTTCACACGTCCCGCACACTCCTTCACTCTTCTTTACCTACATCGTCCATTTTGGTAATGCTGCTGTAATTGCTTGATCCATTGTCGCAATTTGAGCGACGCACGCAATAAAGCCCTCTCCATTGTGCGTGATGGCGGCAACAAGAACAGCTCCAAAGGAGTCACCTTCTCTCCTGTCGCGGCTGGTATTGACCAGGCTTAAAACGCAGCAGCCTTTTTCTTTCTGGAAGCAAGACCCTCTTCCTCTTGGAGACAGGACCATTCTCTGCTTGGAAACAAGACCATCCTCTCCTTGGAAACAAGACCCTCCTTCTCTCGGAAACAAGGCCATCGTCTCTGTGGAAGCAAGACTCTCTTCTGCTTTATAGCAACATTGCACTCAAGTGGCCTGCTCTTGTTTTTATTGAGTGCCACATGAGAGGCTCTCTGGACGCAGTCAACGAGTAGCTGTATACCTGTTGGGCGGCGAACCGCAAGCCATCGGCTAGACGCTTGTCGTGGCAGCAGGTTCCTGCAGTGAAAGTTCCTGCTATCAGCCAAGTTCCTTTCATGTCTGGGATCGCCACGTCATATTAGATCCCAACCATTGCCTGCCGTCTATGCTTCCATATCAAAGTAAGTAAGCACCTCTTTTCCGTCTGCTAATGGACAAGACTGACTCCTGTCATAGAATCAAAGACACGCTGTTCCTTCAAAACAAGACCATCCTCTGCTTGGAAACAAGACCCTCCTTCTCTTGGAAACAAGGCCATTGTCTCTGTGGAAGCAAGACTCTCTCTCCTGCTTTATAGCAGTACTGCACTCAAGCGGCCTGCTCTTGTTTTTATTGAGTGCCACATGAGAGGCTCTCTGGACGCAGTCAACGAGTAGCTGTATACCTGTTGGGCGGCGAACCGCAAGCCATCGGCTAGACGCTTGTCGTGGCAGCAGGTTCCTGCAGTGAAAGTTCCTGCTATCAGCCAAGTTCCTTTCATGTCTGGGATCGCCACGTCATATTAGATCCCAACCATTGCCTGCCGTCTATGCTTCCATATCAAAGTAAGTAAGCACCTCTTTTCCTTCTGTTAATGGACAAGGCTGATTTCTTCTGCACTAGAACAAAAAATGTCTTCGTCCTGGAAAACAAGGCCCAGGATAAAATATCCCTTGAGGTTAAACTCAACCGGTTCCTTCTCTCCCCTAATGAGTGCCACATGGGAGGTTTTCTGGATTCAGTCAACATGTATTTGTATATCCGTTGGGTGGCGAACCGCAGGCTTCCTGCAGCGAAAGTCCTGCTATCATCCAGACTCTTTCCACGTCTGGGATCTCCACGTCATATTAGATCCGATCATCGGGAGCGCACTCTAGCACCTCTGTGGCCAATCTCTATTGTTTCATTTTATTATGTATTAATAAACCAATCACTCCACTCGAATTTTCTCAACTTGATGTTGATTTGTGGCTATGCATGTGGATATATGGATAGGAACCGGGTAATTAGCATGTTTAATCACACTTTTTACTTCCTTGATATTGTGCCAACAACCTTAGGTACGTATTGCCGGGCCAAGTGAGATGTACACACGCAAGCCTTTCTTCATCAGGGTACATGTATTTGGGGCACATCAAGGTCGGATAAGTCCGTAGTAAAATCCTTATCAGAATGTCTTTATTGTTTTCCTTGAAGTTACACGCGATAATGAGTTCAGGATGACGACTGGAAGATAGACATGCTAATATCCTGGGTGGGAACAAACGGATAGAAGTGAGTAGATTTCCTCATCAACGGCATAATCCATAGGTTAAGGAGACCCACGTTTATCAACGACGTGACCTTGCCCATCTTGGTAAGAAAATAGATTGCTCATTTTCAGAATGTAAAATAGGTATAAAAGAAAGGGCAAAAGCCGACTAACATTTATAATGATGTATCTGCCAAGCTGTTTTGTGCGTCATCTATTTTTGTGGTCTGGAAAATGTTGTATGGTTGTTCATCACAAAGATGAATACCTCTGTATGAAAAAGCCGAATAACATTTTTTGAACGACGGTTGTTCGCGTATTCATAATGAAGATCATACGAATGATACGTTAGAATGTGCTGATGTGTAGACCGGAAATTATCTCAGCTTCCTTGGAGGTACAATGGATAAGGAGGATATGAACATGGGAAGTGTCATTATTAGAGATGGTATAATGCACGCTTTGGTAATGCCGAGAATTTCCCTGTTGGCTATTTTTTTTTTCATACATGTATTCCTGAAAATTAATTAGATGTACAGACAGAATTAATTTTATAGGTATCCGATAATAAAACACTACTGGGTTTAAGCATTAAGAAATATAACGAAATCTAGGATGCTATTGAGAGACATCATATAGAGCGGTTAGCAAGAAGTCCAAAAGACCTTTACTCATCTATACTTACCATATCGCACAAATCCTCCCCTTCGCAAGCCTTTTGATATTCTTCTGGTGAAAGGTTGTCACGCTTCTTATTCATTCTATTCAGCTGGAACTTGAAGATGAAAACCGCAACAATCTGGCAAAGCATCAAAGCAGCACAAGCAGAGTGGCCCCTGATGTACTGTGGGGCATCATTCGCACGGTACACTTGACCAGCAATGGCACCGCCCACATTTCCAATTGAGATAATAATAGCAGATGCAACAGCGCGCTTTGTATGACCGCCAATGTTGTTTGTGAACCATGATAGCATAGGCGATGCTTGCGCAAAGACCCCGGTGACGGTAACACAGGCCGAGATATAAAGCGCTACAGAACCTTGGTCTTTGCATGCCACCATTAAGATATATCCAATCAACCCCAAACATGAAGGCGCGGCAATATGGTATCCTCGCTCTGCGCGCCGATCTGCACTCATAGCAACCGCAATCGTGACAATGCATGCTACACAAATCCCGCCCCACGCCCCCAAGTTAGCACAAGACTTTGTACACCATCGGTGCGCAATGCCGGTTTCTTTACCGATCACATAGGGTGGTGCCGTCATGGCTTGTGCGTTAAGATCTTGGAAACCCATGCCTTTGATGATGCTGGGCAAGAACAGACTCAAGCTGTAAAGTGGGATAGCACCGGTAATGTAGATAAAACCGTGCATGTAAACTTTCCAATCAGTGAAGGCACTTCGAAATTGCACCCAGGAGAAATGGGTTTCAGTTGCAGGACCAGCGTCAACCCGGAGACGCTCCATGATAGCCCTGCGCTCAGTATCGGTCAGGACTACAATTATATCAATAAGATTTAATCTCTCTCTCTTTTTTTCTTCCCCTCTCCATGTGTGTAGACATATTGTGTAGGTGTACCTTTAGAAGTTTCGGGAAGACCAGGCAGGACAAAAAAGGTGATAAAAGCCAAGATAAGCGTCGGAAGTGCTTCAATGAGGAAAATCCATTGCCATCCATGGAGCCCACGAAGTCCATCCATTCGCATAATTCCAAAAGCCTGCAAAGATGATGTGTGTATAAACATAAAGCCAGGTTGCTGCACGCGCTGTTCAAGAATGTATTACCAGCACTCCACCAAACGCCTATAATAGGCAAAAAAAAACCTTTAGTTACACGAGGAGCCTCGAGTTCTCGGATAGCTTTCAACTTACTCCCGCAACTGTGGCCCAGCCAAAGAAAATTGCAATCCGGGTTGCCTGTTCTCGCCTTGTATACCACAATGTGAGGTAGAATATGACACCCTATAATTTGGATTTCAGACCATGGTCCAGTGCTCATATAGAGTATACCGAAACGTTACAGGAAACAAGCCAGCCTCGCCGATTCCCAGAAAGAATCTAGTTGCAAGCAATCCGGCACCATTCTTAATAGCGGCCATGGCTGCCAAGACGATGCCGAACGCGATCATCACCAGCGGAATCCAAAGATTGGGTCCAATCTTCTTTAACATAAGGTTTGCTGGGATTTCAAAGATAATCTAAGACACCAACAACCACGAAAAAGAATAATAGGTTGAGCGGTTATCTCCGAGCATTGATAAGATAGATCTTCTTACGTACGTAGCCCACAAAGAAAATGGACAAGGCAACATTGAATTCATTATCGGTGATGTTCAGATCAGTGGTGATACCGGCAATTTTTGCATTGCCTATATTATAATGAGATGAGATTTGGTCCGATGTATTATCCGGACTATTATTCACACACACACCGATATTGGATCGATCAAGAAAAGAGCAGAGATAGAGCAGGCCGCAAAACGGAACAATGCGGAGGTCGAGACGCCACCTCAACCGTTTGAACTCGGCCTCTGTGAGATCACCGTAGACATGATCACCGCCCACATCTGACTGATTATCATAGTCTGTTTGGGTCCCTTCCTCAAGCTTGACCTCCTTGACATGTTTTTCGTGTATAGTCGTCTCTTTTGCAACGGTGGTCATATTGCAGTATGGCCAGAGAGAAAAGGGCAAAAGAAAAAAGATATAATGATCAAGTGAAGCGGAGAGTATAAAATGAGAGAAGAGAAGAGGAAGATCAGTTTTGCTGAAGTGATATTTAAATGGTCCCAAGGATCTTGGAAAAATGCGACTTGCTGAGTCATGGACAGTAAATGGTCTGGTACATAATATGACTTTCAGGGAAAATATTGGCGAGTAGTTGCAACACTGTCCTTTGCTTGATACAGATATATAGTCCACATATCAGACAGATGTACGAGTGAAAGAGTTCATGCTTCCTAAAGCTACCAAGATGTTTGACACAAGCTGAACAATCCATAAATACTCATATTCCCAGAGATACAGCGTGCTTGAATTTTTTTTCCTCTTCTCACGCGCTAGGCAACTCTCCGAGGGAACTACCAACCCATCTGTTTCAAGGCGGCGGAGATCTCCCAATGCGCAGACTCACATACACAGATATTGTGACACTTCGGGTTCTCAGGCTGACTACGCAAGTTACACCAGATGCTACTGATCACAACGAGGCTGTCACTCGTAACCGTTTTCCCCGCAAATATCTGGAGTCACCAGCACAGGGCCCTCGAGGACATTTGAAATTTAGCAAGTGCATGATCTGATGTAAATGCTAATAGACTCTCGCGATGTCCATTTAACAGCAACAGGACACGAAAAAAGTATTTGTATCATCACGCCTTATGCTCTTATTACATAGTTCGTTTGGCAGAGCGCCACATTGTCTGTTGAGTCCATTGTCAAAAACAGCTATTCGGACATTGCTGGTACAGAAAAGGAAAAAAGATTGATATCATGCCCATATAGTTTTTTTAATAGCATGTTTTTTCTCACCGGATACTCCTTTGTGGATGATGGTATCTCCTTCAAATATTGCATGTGATAACCCTTTATAAGTTTGATCAGAGCAGTAATACATTTTCACAAATAAAGCTCACTCGTCGGGAAAAATAGGAAGAGCAAGATGTTGCTGCTGAGAGGAGAGACGCATACTTCAAATGCAGGGATACTGCTGCCCTTTCAAGGCCAAGTTACAAAAAGATCTTTTGCCGTCTCATGGTACTGTAACCCTAACACATTGATGTTGCTAAGACAATGAGACACCTATTCATAACTTGCCAAAAGGAGATTAAGAAAGAATAAATATGTGTGTTGCGAGAGATTGAAAGGCCAGATCTGATTTACTTTCTCGTCACGCATTAGGTATGCAGCATAACAACATGATGCACTACTTCATATTGGTAAAAATGGACCCTCTCGTGTGTGAGTATCTAGTGATATTGCACGTGGGATTACGGTCAAATTCAGAACTGAATGGTCGGGACAGAGTAAAAAAAAAAAAGGCATGAATTACCCCGTAACGCCAGTTGCTCAGATCCAGGCAACTAGGGGAGTCATTTCGCCTTCTTTACCTTTTTCCCTGCATATTTCAGCATGTAATATGTGCAGTAACTCTCGATATCGCAGAAGTTCATATATTTAAATATGCCCTCTCCTTGGTTTTCCTTGCGTCCTGTTGGTTCTGAACAGGTCTCGGTCAGCATGTCCGCATACGATTGGAAGAACAACAACCAACCTATCACGTTAGAAAATGCACAAGTCCAACCAGTTGCATCCTATCAGCCTAGCTCTGAACACACAGAAGTGGACAATACGGCAGTCAAGCGTGTTGTCCGAAAGATAGATATACGCATTGTACCTTATGTTTCCCTATTGTATCTCTGCTCATACCTGGACCGAGTGAATATTGGGAACGCAAAGCTTGCTGGTCTTACAGAAGACCTTAACATGAATAACAGCATGTATTCCGTGGCATTGTCTATATTCTTTGTCGGCTATGTAGGTTGGATATGAATGTTGCAGGAGTACCTTTGCGCTCATTCGTGTTTGTCCATGTTAGATTCTATTTGAAGTTCCGGCGAATGTGCTGCTCAAGCTTTTCGGCCCGCGGAGGTGGATTGCGATTATTATGCTTACCTGGGGAGCAATCATGGCGTCGATGGCAGCTGTCAAAACATCAGCAGGCTTGATCGTTGCACGTTTCTTTCTCGGTGTGGCAGAGGCCGGACTCTTTCCCGTAAGATACATAAAAAGACCGCAGTTGGTAAGAAATAATAATACCAAGCTCTTGATATAGGGTATCATCTACTATCTATCGTTATGGTATCCACGTCATCTACAAACTTTGCGGGTCTCCATTTTCTACTCGGCGTCAACCGTAGCTGGGGTAAAAGATCTTTTTGTCGTTCTTTTCAGTCCATCTGGTTATGTCGGTCATTAAAACTCATTGATTCAGGCCTTTGGCGGTGTTTTGGTAAGGAAAGAATTGATAGGAACCTTTTTTTTTTTGGCCTGATCTGCGCGGATTCTGTGACAACCAATAGGCGTTCGGTATCGTGCAGATGGACGGTGTATACGGCTTGCGCGGTTGGCAATGGATCTTTCTTATAGAAGCTATCCCTACACTGCTATTCACAATTGTCACGTATGTGATTCTCCCTGAATATCCGGAAACTGCAAAATGTAAGTAGAATTGTACGGGGCTGATCAGAAAGCCCCCAAAAAACAGAGAACAATGTCAAATAACGTTGTGTTGCGGGGGTGACTCATTTTGACACAATCTCTTGTCGCTTTTCATAACAGTTCTTACAGAAGAAGAGCGGATAATTGTAATACGCCAAATCGAAGAACATTCGGGTTGTTCGAAGGAAAAAGTCTTCGCAAAGAGCCAGTTGCTAGCTGCTTTTACGGACATACGAGTTTATTTTTATGGACTGATAATTTTGTTGGCGTGTACATGTAGCTATTCGCTCAGTCTATTCCTCCCGAGCATTATCTTGGGTATTGGGTATACAGATACTATTGCGCAAGTCATGTCAGCGCCGCCATATGTGTTTGGTAAATCGCATCAAACGGCCCCCACCCTGCGAGCGCTGGCGTGCATCCCTCACCCCACCTATCCCATCCATCCGTCCATCAGTAGGGCTTACAATCGTCTTTCATAGCTTGTGTTTTTACGGTTGCCATGGCATATTTCTCTGATCGGCACAAGCAGCGGGCAATCTACTTGATGTGCGCTTCTCTTGTTGGTTCTCTCGGATTTGCACTGCTCATTGCTCTCCGGAATAAAGGAAGTACAGCCATGTACATTGCTGCAACAATAGCTACTTGCGGATGCTTTGCCTGCATTCCCCTATGTACAGTCTGGAATGCGAACAATCATGGTGAACACACTAAACGCGCTGTGGCCATTGCCATGGTAGCCGGGATGGCTAACGTGGGAGGCATCATTAGCGGACAGGTCTACCGGGGGGAAGATGCGCCATTGTACACCCGAGGGCACACGATCTGTTGTGTCCTGATGGGCGCAGCTGCTGTTTTGACGCTCATCACACGAATCCATTTGCAACGGGAAAATCTGCGGCGAGACCAGTTAGCGCCGGGCGTGTGTGATGATGATGTAGCGTGTGAAGGCGGGCACATGTACGACAAGGTAAAACGAGTAGGCAAACTGCAGAACGATATGCAGGCACTGAACTCAATTATGACAGTACCCCAGATTTGGTCACATGCTCTGATTGGGAGCATTTTACCTCTTATCTTTGTAATGAGGACATTTTTCAATGTGGGAACCGCTTGTTTCTCGGATTACTTGTACCCCAGTTTTTACTCATAGTTACACAGATCCACATTTTAGATTGAATTAACTGTTTTTGATCGAGCTGTCTCTCCTTATAAAGCGAGCATGTTTGTTTCAAATCCATTTACTTTTGTTTTATTTCTCTCAGAATGTCTATACAAGAGAAAGAGGCCGTGTCTTGTCACGAAAAAGTTACCGGTAGCATTGACGAGGAGCAGTCGGTCGCGCAAGTCTCAAATGATGGATTCATTCCTCCGGATGAGAAGGAATGGAAGCGCCTCCGCTGGAAGTTGGATATGCGCATTATCCCCTATATCGGACTATTGTATCTGTGCTCTTTCCTAGATCGAGTGAATATTGGTAACTATCCGGGAGAAATCATTTATTGCTACTTTATAGATGTTACTAACCATGTTGATCTATTCAGGCAATGCAAAGGTCGCAGGCTTAGAAGCCGATCTTAACATCACAGACCACGAATATACACTGGCACTCTCGATCTTTTTCATTGGCTATGTAAGTGCGAAGAGTCATCCTCCATCAAGCCTGCTGGTTGGACGCGGAGTTGCAGATGTATCCATGCTGATTCCCTCCCTCCCCCCAATTATAGATTCTTTTTGAGGTACCATCGAATATCATGCTCAAGAAGATCGGTCCTAGTCAATGGATTTCGATTGTCATGTTTGCGTGGGGAGTTGTATGTAAACCGTTTGCTGATCAGAAGAATCTCCCTTGTTATTAATTGTCATCACCCTTTTTCTCTCGAACAAGGTCATGGCAGCTATGGCGGCTGTTACAAATGCAGCCGGTCTCTTGGCAAGCAGATTCTTCCTCGGCATTGCCGAAGCTGGTCTCTTCCCGGTAAGAAAAACTTTAGGACTCATGGAAAGACCGGTGTTGCTCACATACGTCCAGGGCTGTATTTTCTACCTGACATTATGGTATACTCGTAAAGAACAAGCGACTCGCCTTGCTTTCTTCTTCGGATGCTCGACTCTAGCCGGCGTAAGTCTTTTCTTCATTTTTTCCTCCAGGGACACGGCTAGAAGAATATAAACTCAACTCTAAACAATTGGTTCCTTTCCGTGTTACAGGCTTTCGGCGGTGTTCTTGTAAGTCTAAAGTGCTGATGGGTTTCGGAGGAAAACGGCCGTTCATCCAATGGAATATTTTTTTTTAGGCCTACGGTATTATGCAGATGGACGGCATTGGTGGCCTGCGCGGCTGGCAATGGATTTTCATTATTGAAGCTTTGCCGACGTTACTTCTTGCCTGTACTACCTACTTTGCGCTTCCCGATTTCCCCGAAACCAAAAACAGATGTAAGAATTCTCGAAAAAAGGGGCACATGTCACTTTTACTAAATTCTTTTGGGTGGGGGTCGGTTGGGAACTTTAGTCCTCAACGAGCGCGAGCGCGAGATTATCATCCATCGACTCAAGGCCGATGCGGGTCCGTCGACTGAGACCGAATTTTCATGGAAGCAGCTTCGTGCTGCCTTTCTTGACTGGAAGGTGTACATGCACGTTGCCGTTTATATCTGCTGCGTCACTCCCCTGTACAGCTTGAGTATGTTCATGCCTAGTATCATCGCCGGTATGGGCTTCTCCAGTGTAACTGCGAATGCCATGTCAGCTCCCCCATACGCATTTGGTATGTATCACAGCAAGACAAAAACAAAACAAAAAAAAACATATCGATGACTGACAGCTTTATGTGAACACTTCCCCCCCCCAGCATGCGCTGCTACGATTCTGGTTGCGATGCACGCAGATAAGCATGGCGAGCGCGGTCTCCATATCGCAATTCCTGCCGTTGTGGGTCTCATTGGCTACATTCTCTTGATCACGCTTTCGGAAAAAGGTGCCGTTGCATTGTATGTCGCTGCATGTATCACGACCACGGGCGTCTTTGGTCAGATTCCTGCCATGTTGAGCTGGTTCTCAAATAACATCGGTGGTCATACCAAGCGTGGAGTCGCCACAGCCATCATTGTATCTCTTGGTAATATCGGTGGTGCTGTCGCTGGTCAAGTCTATTTGGGCTTCGATGCTCCAAAGTACAAGCGCGGACATACCATTTGCGCTTGTCTCATGGGATTGGCCATCTTCTTCTCCCTCTTGTTCAAGTATTTACTTCATCGAATCAATAAGAAGAGAGATAATATGTCGCCTGAGGAATACAAGAAGGCGTGTGAGGGCGAAGAACTCTGCGATTTGGTAAGTGGGCGCGCACCTAGTTTTTCCCGGGCCCCCCTTCTTTGCTGACTTTTGGTTTCCCTTTTTGATAACAGCATCCGGATTTCCGTTACATGACCTAAAAAAAAAGTCTTTAATAGTATTGTCTTTCCTTTTGCTGTAAAGTACCTAATCCCTCTTACTGCCCCTGTAAATGAAAAAAAATAATACACCTTTAATCTCTTTCTTTTTCTTTTTATTTCCTTAATTATCCTAACGCGCATTGCAGAATAAACAGCAAAAAAGAAATTGACACATTAAGCTTTTTTCCGCCTTTTATTTTTCGTATTTGTCCTCCACCGTAGCATCCTTTGTCTCTTCTTTTCCCTCTGTCGTTTCCACCGCTCAATGTTTCTATAAAGCTCGTCACGGAATACCGAGTTCATCAGTGCGCGATTGCCGGCATTGTACTTGGAAAGCTGGGCCACGACCTTTTCTGCGGTCTCAAACTGGCGCGCCCGGCACAAAGCCGTTACCAAGGTGCTGACGATAGCGCGGTCGATGGTGATGCCGTGATTGTACATGTCGTCTAGGAGTTGCTCCATCCCCGCTAGATCCTTTTTGCATGCGCAGGCTTTCAACATTGCTCCATAGGTATACATGTCTGGCTGGATTCCCCATTTTTTCATATGCTCAAAGAGAGTATTGCAGTTGTCATGCTCGCCGCGCTCCGCGAGCATATTGATCAGGGAATTGTAGAGCGCGACGCGGTTGGCGAGTCTGAACTCGACCATCTCCTTACAAAGCCGAATAATGGCCGACATATTAACGGGCTGTTTGAGCGGTGTCGCCTTGTGGATCGTGTTAATCATGATAATGTAGAGGTAGACCAGAGATCGACGCCTGCGTCGCGACATTGTTTTATCTCGAAAGTAGAGGATAAGGGTATCATGTACCATATAAAGCCCTGTGAGATCGCGTTGGCGGTATAAAACGCGGTACAGTTGATAGAGTGTCTCTTGGCTCGGTAATAGCTGGAGGTTTATTGTTTGTAGGTATTTTTGGAGCGCGTCGTTGGCCCGACCCTTGAGAGCCAGCTGTGAAATTGCGTTTTCAAGGTAGATAAGCCGTTCTGAGCGCAATTCGACCTGTTGCTGTGGCCGGGGAGTTTCGTGTCGTGATTCTTGTTGTCGATCTGCCATGGACAACGTCAGCCACCTGTTTGTCGTTCCGGGGAACGAAGACCGCGCCGATCGCATAGGAGAGCCACAAGACCTGCATCGCATAGTCTTGGGAAATAACGTTTGCGTGTTTGTTCCACATGGCGATAGAGCTGCTTTCATAAGTAAACCAAGGGTGCGTCCGGCGACATTTCGCATTCCAAAAATAAGGAAGAGTAATCGAGAATGATCGCTTATTCTCCCCAAAGCGTTCGTCTTCTGGTAAACAAAATTTTGAATGGGCGACGTCAGCTCCACCTTTGGGGGGTAGCGGGCGCGCTAGCGGAAAGGGACTTGGGCGTCACATCTTGGGGGAGCGGGAAAGAGAGCTATCACTAACTTTGCATCATGCCCTTGGAAGCCCATCCTAGAGCGCTGTCCAAGAGACTTGATTCTCAATCCCCCTCCAAGAGCTTTCTTTATGTGCTTTAGCGTCGACTATTTTGCATACTTCCCAGCGAACATTGTATATGAATCGGCCATCTGTGACGCTCTGCTAGTGGAGAGTAGTATGGGAAATGCCTTCTTTTTTTTTTTGTTGAGGGCCGAGAGACATAAGATGGTATCGAGGGTGTCAATCGTTCTCTTTCGGATAGCTGGCTTACAATTTTGGCGTAACAGCAAAGCATTACGGTCAGTAAGGGACTACTCCGGTCCTATATATTTAGGGTGCTTATACATACATGATCTGATTGCATGTGCGTGTGAGTGCGTTTTGCAGTTAATTCATACTGTTGCTCTTGGATATAAAAAAAAAAGGGTAGAGGCAACAAAGCCCATTGATAAATAGCTTGAACGTACGTACGTACGCACGCACGCACGCGCGCGCGCGTATACGCACACATATGTATGCACATATTATACTCTCAGGTCTGAAATTCGTCCAGTCTTACTATTCCGATGCACTGACACTATTGGAACGACATGATACTAGGGAAGATGATATTCCTAAGAGCGTATGTTTATTTTGTGTACAGACGCGTGGTTGTAAAGACGCGTGCGTCAGGATCAGCGCTAGGCATAGCTCCTTTCACACACTAGCGTACATGCACGCGCCTATGGGTAGAGAGTGTGTGTATGTGCTTGCACACACACACACGCGCACACAACGCAGAGAGAAAAAGAGAGAGAGCGAGAGAGCTCCACTGATGATGCCATCAAAACTCGAAGTAAAGTCCAGACTTGCAGGGAAAAAAAAACGCGATTATCAATAGACCGTGTGGACATACATACGTGCATACGCACACACATGCTCTCTCGTTTCTCAAATTTTCCTCCTCCCGCATCCGATCCTACATATAACAATTTCTCGGTCGTTTAGTAGAGGATGGAGGCTCCCTGGTCGGCCTAAATATTTTCTTTAACATCCATCGTTCATTTTACATGCATCGGCAATTTATGGATCATTTGAGAAGAGAGCCCTAAAAGAAAAAAAAAGTCATGTGAGCGTGTGCATGCTGAACTGTTGCCAAGAGTCAAGTCGCCCCCCCCAGTTCATGTCAACAAAAGTCTCCTGACAATCCTATTCCAGCCAGCTATCACGGAGTTGCCAGAAATGTTCATTCCGCGTTACGTACGGCTATCTCCAAATGCCACACATGAAATGCTGTAGAGATTCAGGGAAAGCTATTGGACATGCCTAGTAGCACGTCTATGAATCAATAAATATATATATTGAACTTGATTGTTGATGATGATGGTCTGCAAAAAAAGAAGAGAAAGAATACAGAAAACAAATGCTGTATGTACAAATGAGAGTGATGGGTGCAGAGCCGCACAGACCCGCGAAGACATAGAACGAACATACAGAAAAAGAGAAAACGATGTACACGGGGGGGGGAAAGGGTTGCTTGGATATAGGAATTGTAGTACAAGGTGTGGGAAGAAGAAATACAGTAGAATACAAAGGAATGGGAGGGTCAGAAAAAGGCGGCGGATGTTTAGCATACAAAAGTGTGTGTTTGTGTGGGTCTGTGCGGCATTCGGCAAGAGAAAAAGAAAGAGAGAGTGGGATGGGTAAAATGGGAGATATGTAAAGAGAGGGAGGGGTGGGTGGGTGAGTGAATGAGTGAGCTGAGTGTGATGGATACAGAAGGAAGTTCTTAAACATTGACAAAGAGGCTGACGGAGGGACTGCGTCCACGGTTCTCAAACGCCATCTGGACGTCGTCGTCCGAGTTGATTGTGATCAGATCACCGTCCTCGTCGAGATACTTCAGGCGAAGGAACTCCTTGTCTCCAAGTCCGGCACCATTGCGGATCTTGCGATTGACTTTCTCCATGAGCTCTGAGAAGCTGATATGTTCAGTCGCCTTGATGACATAGATCTTGTCATCGTAGGAGAGCTTGATCTTGAGGTCCTGGTTGGTATATTCCGACAGGCGTGGCGTAGATGCTGCGGGTCGGACAAAGGCAGTAACCTTATTGTCGTGCGAGGGGAGATTCCGCGACATGTTGGCAGCCTTATGGATATTGGGACTGCTCTGCGAACGTAAGCGGGTGTTATGTGGGTTGGGTCTGGTAATGGAGCTTGCGCCAACGACCGCTGATTGGGACTGAGTGCGGTTGACGACGGGAGGAAGCGGCAGCTCATCAGGGGGGGTGGGCATCCCGCTCGCCATGCCTCTTGCCACAAAAGGGGACTCATGATGCCATCCGTTACTGCCAGTGGACACCCGCGATGAGCTCGTTGGCGACGACGGGTGCGACGGTGGGGGTGAGACAGGGTAAAACCCGTACTCGCAGTGACTCGAGGCCGTGTTGGTACTGGCGCTTGTGCGCGGCAGAGGGCACAAATTCATGCCTGGCATCTGCTGCTGATAGTGGCGGCTCTTCACCTCGCCCTTGGGGCGTCCGGCAATGGTATTGAAGAATTGGACGGAGATCGAGTTACTACGGGAGCGAGTTGGATTGGGGAGTTCATCAAAGTCATCGTCATAGAATTCATCATATTCGTCATCCTCATCCATGAAGGACGTTGAGTCACTTGGGCTGGGCATGGCATACATATGCGTGGCGGACATGGGGTTACGAGTTATTGCATTGGTACTCGTGTTCCTGATTTTATCGAGCGTGGATTCCCACAGCTTCAGATTCTCCTCATTGCGTAGCACAAGCGTGAACGTATTCACATCGGACTTTCGCCACTCGATGGTCAACATCCAGGTGCCTAAAAAGAAGAAGCGGGCATGAAAAAATTAAATTATTGTCAGCACCATGAAGAGGAGGAAGGCCGTTATGTATGTACCATTGAGAGAATGATTGTGCACGGCAACAATCGAACTTGCGCGGATCTTTGCGCATTCTTGAAGGCTTCCACGGCGCTTCTTTTTGATGATCGTATTGGACTTCGCCAATCTGTTCTTTGCGGCGTCTTTGTTTTCCTTGCAAATCAGCAGATACTTCTCAAAGAGAAATAGACACATCTCACGAGCTGTGTCTTTTGTCGTAACCGCAAGTTTGTCCTGGAGTAACAAGGCGCCATAGGTCTCTATGGTATTGGGCTAAGAAAAAGAAGCGGCAAGTAAGCAACTACGGTAAGAAAGGGGGGGGAGAGGATATATTATTGATATTTACTCCATCATCAATCCGCTTCTTAAGGTCCTCGACGACCTGGTTGTTCTCATGCTTTCTTTGGGTTTCGTTCACCTTCTCAGCGACCCGCTTAATGGCATCAAGGCCATGTTCAATTTCCGTAGCATAAGGCCATGATTTATCAGTAGTCTTTGCAAGTTCGGCCATCAGCAGCGGATATTTGCAAATACGCTGAATGGGCTTGATGAGCATCGACGGCAATTCGTACACGGGGTTGAGAATGTTTGCGAGCTTCTGAAGTTTAGGAGCTTCCTGCACAACCAAGTCTTGAGCGGAGTAATAGTTGGAGCAGTAGGGCTCGTACACGGAGAACGCCTCTTCCATCTGCACAAATAACAGTCCAATTCGTTGTTCTTGGGCGGACTTCTCAGCCATATCTTCGATTTGGATTAAGAAACGGCGCTGGAAATCGACAAGTGCGTTCAGGTTGCCGAATAGATAATGGATGGTATCTAAGGAGAGGACCTTTTGGTTCTGCAGTTCACGCATATAATTCTAGAAACAGATGTGCGTCGTTGAGGAGAGACGTTCCTTTGATTAGTCTGGAGGTCATTGTAATGTTGCTATGGCGGCTGTCATTGTTATTACCTGGAGCACTTCAAGATCCTGTACGTATTTGCGCTCAGTCTCCAGGATTTCCATGACAATCTTGCCACGGATATCTTTTGGCCCATTCGGGTCAGAGTTTCTGTTGGGGCAGCGCACAGAGATGACGCCCTTCTGCTCCAGTAAATGGAGAATTTTGTTGATTGTGTTGACAACCTAGCGGATACAAGGATAAATATGGTATATACATTATGCGCGTGAATCATTGTATAAAAATAATTGTGCGTGTCCTGATTGTACCTTGACGAATCCATTGGTGTCGTCCTGATATAGGTCGGTGATAGTAAACACATCTTCTTCAGGAAAACCTAATTGGTTCCTGCAGGCTACCAAAAAATGATATACGCTGGCTTTACAGGTATTGAGTTGATTCAAGTTTGGATCCCGATCGGCTACTTTGAGTGGAAGCTCCGGATGCAGAGCATTGAATAGGATGCAGAGAGGTGTGCCGCGGCGGCAGATGGACCACAGCTTGCTAAGGGGGTTTCCACTTATTCCAGTGGGAGTAGTCGGCTCCGTTGCAGACAGTGTACTTGAGGTAGATGTCGACGGGTTGAGCTGGGATGGCGGTTGTGGATCCAAGTCAAGGAACTCAGCCATGCCCTCGACAGCCGCAAGTCTGTCAAGAACGGAGCGGCAGGTATGGTAAAGCGACGTTCCAGCAGAGGCGGCTTTGTTCGTGATTGAAGAAGATGGTAGCGGGGTATCAATGACTGAAAGGTTGGTAGGGACGGACGGAAGAGTGCCTAGTGAAGGTGTCCGTCGTTTCATTGTTAAGGTTGCCATTGCAGTCAAGCACACGCAATATCGGCGATAGCTGGAATTCTTATACGAGGATGGGTTTCTCGACGGTCAAGAATGATCTTTTATGAGAACAGGGTGAAAAAAAGGAAGCTGTTCAAGGGACGAAGCAAAAAGAGGAATCGGCTTGTTCCGGATTACGCAAGGATGGAAAGAGAAAGGGGGGAAGAAAAGAGACAAGGAGCCTTCAAATCCGCAAGTCTTTTACTTTAGGTCCGTGAACCCAAAAAAAAACTGCGCTTCCTTATTTGAGCAAAAGATCGCTGTGTTTGTTTTTGCTATCGTACAGAAAATAAGCCGTTTCAATAGCAATCCTTCCTATATTACATTCAGAGAAATATATATATATATATACAGTACACACAAGGCATGCATCTTGAAATGACAACTGCACTCACAATATTTTTTATTTACGCTCATGGGGACGAGAGGGAAATTAGTTGTGCTCCTAAAGAAAAAAAAAAAAACTCAATCAGAAACATAGCCTCTCATCGTCTCATTTTCATCAACCAAGCTATTAAAAAAATAGGTACCCAGCCCCGTAAATCCACAATCCAAACCCCTCCCCCCAAACATACACCCCCCAAACCGCTCTTCATCACCCAACCACCCCCGCTTGCTCCTCACTGGACTAACCAAAAACGAATGGATTTCCCTGGAAAACAGGTATATAGATAGACTCTGTATACTGTATGGAAGTCCTAGTTTAACAATGAATTGGAAGCCGGTCCGCTGTGCATCATCTCGTATTAACAAGAACTGATCCTTGTCTTCCACCACATTGTAATCCTGGCGCAAAGACCTAAAAAAATACACCGTATATGCCGCCAGCAGGGCTGGGTAGAGTCTTCTATATCTGTAGCCTCGTCCGAATGCAAGAAAAAATCCCCACAGACTGGAGGATAGCAAGCCGTGGATGAGCCGAATATACTTGACGTCCCGAACATGACGCCTGTACGCTCCCTGAAGTGCCTCACAGTCCTTCTCGATATGGATCACTGGGACATTGGCTGCCATGGCACGTTGCATGTCGTGTGGATTGGAAATACCGATTGCTACCAGCGCAATATCCGGCTTGCATCGTAAATGGTGCGCGAGACAATGTTCGGAGCAGTTTGCTTGTACACATTGGAGAATGCGTGGGATGTCTGCAACGATGTCAGGCAACGTCAGTTATTCTTTTTTTTTTCGCTTTGTACGAACGCGTGCGTGTGCGTGTGTGCTTGATTGGTTTGTTTATATTACCAGCAGGTTTGAGGGGTGATAACTTGGATGATATGATAGCAGAAGGAGGTATCTGGACCATATTTCTTTCTCTTTTTTTTTTCTTTGTGTATCTTGCGCGGGGTAATAGCTAGAAGCGTGTATCTTTGTGATTGTCAGAATCCTCGTCATCCCAACGGGGACAAGCTCATGTGATTCTTTGTACCACATAGAACTTTATGAGTCCAGTTGTCACCAGACCCATTGCTGCAGCAGTCTGCTCCATGTCTGCATGTGTTCTTTATAAAGGAAAATATTGCATAGCTCCCCCAGGTTGATATATTCTGTAGAACTATAAAATGAGCTTCTTAGGGTCTCGTACCATGCCACGATACCAGGCAAGCGAAGTTGTCAAGGGTAGTAGCTAACGTAAGGAACAAAATCAAGGATCGGGCGATATGTCGGCCGTATGGATCGACGTCTGTGAATTGCTTTCTTCTCAACGATTGGACAAGACAACCATGCTGCTTGTCATACATGCAATCTGTCAAATATACACACGCGCACTATCAAGCAACCCGGTAAAGGGGCAACTCCCTCTCCCTTTTTTCTCATTAATAGCGATGGTGCAGACCCCAACAACACGTCCCCCTATGTCTCTTATAGACAATTGGGGTTCGACGGAGTAAGTAATAAAAGATCACCCCCCCCATGAGCGTAACTTTATCAATTGATAGCAACGGAACTTAGTTCTGACAGATCAGATTCCAATAGATGATTCCTGCATCGGGTTCATTAGGCCAGGACGGAGACAAATACACATACTCACACAACATACAAAAAGAGACGAGGAAGGGAGTTGCTCAATAGAGTAATGGGATAGATCAAGTTATGCATATCATCTTCAGAAGTGCATGCAGGATCAGAATGCCAATTTTTTTTGGGGGGGATATGGTTGCCCCTCGAAACGCACCCGCTCGTACCGTTCGTCATCTTTTTTCTTTTTTTGGTGCGATAAGATGTGATGTTCCAGCGCATGTATGGGGGATATGTGCAAAAATCGAACGTCAGGGAAGACCACTGCGTGTACGTAGTGCGGATCCTGCAGCCTTTTCACTATGTCAACAAAGGAAGCATTTGGATTTCAAGAATCCTGTTTGTTCCCGCATGCACGTACGTTTTAAAATAAATCGCGGTTCAAGCGATCAATGGCTGGGAACACGGCCATAGAGCTTGCATGAGAAAAGGAAAGAAACGCAGGTAGGGCCCTCTTCACTTTTATCATAGGTCATATTCACGTAACTTAAGACAATAGCTGGTTAAAGAAAAAAGGGAATGGGGCTAACGCGACTCTGAGAACGAAACCGTTCGATACTTCGCTGGCCTTTGAGAAAATTACACACACACACACGCGCATACACATAGAGTGAGAGAGAAAGCTCTCTACCACCACAGCTGACTTTTTTTTTTCCCTTACTCCTCCGTCATTCAAGCCGACCTAAGAGTTGGTCTGTTCTTTTCCCCCCGCACACTGTAAACCTCACTTGTAACTAAGGAAAAAAAAAAGCGTTCAATCTCGCATACAATCAACACCCGTTGTGAAAAGAAAAGCCTCCGGTATTTCAAAAGAAGTATGCTGAAGGAGGCTGCCATAAGCATACATGCTTACATTACCCGTGTTAGTGAACAATGACAAGCATTCCAACCGGCCATTGCATCCACTCCCGTACAAAACTATATTTCGCGAATGTCTCTGGGGTAAATATGATGAAAAAGGAAAAATCTGCAGTAGGGAGACTTTTTTTTTTAGTTATACATCCGTTATAGGAAACCGGACCGTGATTGCCGCTTCCTCGGCTGCCGTTGTTGGCGTTGTAGTCGGCTATCCAGTGAGTTCAAAGAGGGCGGGATGCGCGGGTGAAGAATAGTAAAAAAGAGAGAAAGAGAAAAAGAAAGAAAGGCTGACATTTGTGCTTATAAGTTTGATTCGATCAAAACGCGGATGCAAACCGTGCCTTATGACTCGCTTGCTTCCTGTGTGCGGCAAACATTTAAGGACGAGGGAATTCGGGGGTTCTTTCGAGGTATGTGGGATGGTACACTTCACCATGCGCCGGTCTTTTTCTTTTTGTTAACAGTACAAGGTCAGGTGTTCTCCCGCCACTGGTCACAGTGAGCATCATCAAATCTATTTCCTTCTCGGTGTACGAAGAGACTAAAGCATACTGCAAAGCAAGGGTCTCGTTCCTAGCTGCAAACGAGCTCAAGTCGGTGATGGCCATGTCCACGCTGGGTGGGGCTGCAAGTGGCGCATTCATAGCCACTTTTAGTTGTCCAGTACGTGTGTTTGTTGCATAGCCACAGTTACATTGCTCATTCATACTGTTGCGGTCATCGACACATACACACATACAAAGTTCGAGCTTGTCAAGATCCACAAGCAACTTGAAGTGCTTCTACTCCAAGCTTCGAGTATATCGACAGGCGACACCGTGGTCCGAAAAAAGGAAAAGAAGTCAATGCCATACCGAACCCCAGCGGCGCCGGTCCCGACGACTTCGAGCTGGCACTCGGCAAGAGAAATCATTCGGTCCAAGGGCATATCTGGATTATGGAGCGGGTTTAACTTGCATCTAGGTAAACGGGATTTTCCGTTGCCCCGGCTCGTTGCCGTTCGTACTTTTTTTTTTAAAAAAAAAGAAAATTTCGTTTCTAGTGCGGGACACAATCGGCACAGCTGTCTACTTTGGAGGTTATGAGACCACCAAGTTCTTGCTTTCAGGTCCTGATCACATGGCAGGTCCCATGACCCAGTTTTTTGCAGGAGGAGTGTGTGGCATCCTTTGCTGGCTTGCTGTGTTTCCGATTGATCTGGTGAAGTCATTGATGCAGAAGGAAGTTTTGTCGCCACAGCCCAAATACAAGAGCATTTCGGAGTGTATAAAGGATGTTCACCACTCCAGGGGTATCACGGGCTTCTATCGTGGTATCGCGGTCACTTTGATTCGTGCATTTCCGTAAGCTTTTTCTAACATCATCATCCCATTCCTGGTGTTATTCACTCTATGTGTTCATAGAATCCATTCGCTGAACTTCTTGGTATATGAACAAACGCTCGTCCTTGTCCGCAATCTCTCCAGACATACTCAAGAACACGTATCTTTGTAAATATATATATTCTCCTATTTTATATCCGCCTTCCTTCACCATTGGCTTTTCTATCGGTAGCTAACCAAGCGTGTTATGTACGAATACACTATTGGAATTTGAAAATAAACTTGCCGTCTCGGAAAAAAAATCACGTATTAATTGCAGCTTGCGCAGTTATTTTTTACTTCTTGTTTCTTTATTGAAGCAGAAGAAAAGAAAGATGCGCCACAGCATTGCCTTCAGTATTGCGTTGGTGCTTAGCACTCTGTCGCATCGTGCGACGGCTGCTGCGGTTGGAAATCTTGGATACGGTATCCTGCAACCTGACGAGTATGACCGGCCCAATGCCATGGTCGATCCAGACATCCAAGAGATGGTTTCCAGAATGACACTGGAGGAAAAGATCGGCCAGATGACACAGCTTAACCAAGATCTCGTGCTCGGCAAAGATGGCGTTCTCAATAAGACTGCTGTGGAGTTTTATGCCAATAACTATTATGTTGGGTCCTATCTCAACCAGCTTGGACGGTGAGGTGAAGGCACTAAGAAACATCCATCCCTTTGGAATTTAACATCCATTCGTCCTGGGTTCTTTTTTTCTTTTGGGTGGGGTGGGTGTGTTGATGCGCGCAGAAACAACATCAACTTTGATCATGCCGAGTATGCGGATTTGATTGAACAGATCCAAGAGATCACCCTTGCTGCAAACTCAACCTACAAGATTCCTATCATCTATGGGTAAGCTTTTTTTTTTTGGTTGTGGTCATCACTGGTTTGGCTAATGATTTCTGTTCTCTCTTCTCCCACGGTATGCTTCATATCAGATTGGATCATATTCACGGTGCCCATTACGTTGCCAAATGTATGCTGAACGGGCCTCCCTCGAACTGTTTTACTCAGCGCTCACTACTTTCTATTAGCGACTATCTTTCCGCACGGGATCAACCTGGGTGCCAGCTTTAACCCGAAGCTTGCGTACGAGACAGCGGTGGTGACAGCACGCGAAACACGCGCAGCCAATGTGCAATGGTAAAAGTCTCACACCTGTATTTTTTTTTGTTCCTCTGGTGGCACGGACATTCATTCATATGCGTTATACTTGTATTTTTTTTTCTTTGCATCAAATGCAGGACATTTGCACCTGTGCTTGATATTCCGATGAATAAGCAATGGGCGCGAGTGTATGAGAACTTTGGCGAGGACACGTACATGTCAAGCGTGATGGGAGCAGCTTCGATTCGGGGTTACCAGGGACGGTACAAGTCGGACCGGTCCCGCGTGGCTGCGTCGATGAAGCACTTTATTGCGTATGGCGCACCTTACAGCGGTCAAGATCGCGATACGACGATTGTGTCTGACCGGATTGTGCACGACTACTTTGTTCCGGGCTTCAAGGCCGCGATCGACGCGGGCGTGGCGACGGCCATGGAGTCCTACATTGACGTGAACGGCGAGCCTGTGGTGGCGTCGAACAAGTACCTCCAGAAACTGCTCCGCGAGGAGCTGGGCTTCAAGGGCATGCTTGTCACGGACTGGGCCGAGATCGCGAACCTGTACACGACCCACAAGGTCGCTGCGACGCCCCGGGACGCGGTGCGGCTGTCGATCAGCAGCACCAGCGTCGACATGTCGATGGTTCCGTCCGACGTGGTGTTCGCGGACGAGCTGCGCTCGCTTGTCCGCGACGGTGTGATTCCCGAGTCTCGCGTGGACGAGTCCGCGGGCCGTCTGCTGCAGCTCAAGAAAGACCTCGGGCTCCTGGAGCCGGATGGCTGGAAGGCCGACAGGAGCCTGCCGATCGGCCTGCCAGAAGACATTGAGCTGGCCCGCCAGGCTGTCCGCGAATCCGCCACGCTCCTGAAGAACGAGAACAAGGTCCTGCCACTCCAAGCTGGCCAGCGCGTGCTGGTGGTCGGGCCCACAAGCAACGACCTCAGTCATCTTGCGGGAGGCTGGACCATTTTCTGGCAAGGGTGAGTAGTGTCCTTGTACATATTTATACGTCTAACCTTTCCGCCCTCCCCCCCCACCTTGGCTTTCAAAAAGTGCAACCGAGGATGCCTGGCACGGCCCGAGCAGCGACGAGCAGTTCTACTCGAACGGAACGACCATCTACAACGGTTTGCGTGCCGCTGCTCCCGAGGGCACGGTGGTCGACTACCAACCCGGCTTTGACATCCAGGGCAGGGACATCAACATGAGCGAGGTCCTCGAGGCCGCGAGGGCCAACTACGACGTGATTGTTGCGGCCATTGGCGAGCACGTGTACGCCGAGGCGCCGGGCGATATTCATGACATTCGACTGCCGCAGGGCCAGATCGACTTTATTCGCGCGCTGGCTTCCACAGGCCTGCCCGTCGTCACGATCCTTGTCGAGGGCCGCCCCCGCGTCCTCGACACGATCAACGACGACTCGGCCGCCATCCTGCAGACATATCTCCCCGGCCCCTGGGGTGGCCTGCCCATCGGCGAAATCCTCTTTGGAAAGGTCAACCCCTCCGGTCGCTTGCCCTATACCTATCCCAAGCACGTCGGCGACATCAACCTCAGCTACTGGCGCCAGGCAAACGATGTCTTTGACCCGCTCTACGAATTCGGCCACGGATTGAGCTACTCGGAGTTCAGCTATAGCAACCTGACAACAACAGCAACAGCAACGGACGGCATCCTCGTTCCCGGCCAGACCCACCAGGTCTCGGTGGAGATCATCAATGAGGGCCCGGCCGACGCAAAGCACACCGTCCTGATGTACATCCACCAACCCGTGCGCCGCGTCACGCCCCCCGCCAAGCTCCTCAAGGGATTCGAGAAGATCGACCTTAAGGCCGGCGAGGCGAGAACAGTCACCTTTGATATCAGCGCAGACATGTTCCGCTACACAGGCGTCGACGATGTTCCGCAGGGAACCATCGACAGCGGGCTCGTCAAGGTCCTGATCGGAGACAAGGAGCTCGACTTTACTGTCCAAGCTTAGATAATAATAGTGATGATAGTAATAATAATATGCTTGCCATCTTGGGGACCCCCCACCCCCAAAGAAAAACAGGTCATTTTACTTTGCAATAGTCAACGATCGTCTGAATCACTAGCCCTTCGCATGGCGTTCCCGACAGACGCTCTTCTAACAACGGCTTCACCTTGCTCGAACCACCGCGCAGGTTTTCGTAGAATACAAATGCACTCATCTCGTCAATCATCTCCACCGCGTACTTGCCGTACTCTGCAAAGATCTCCGACAGGGCCTCTTCGGTCGGGAACGCCTTCCCTGTCCGAGTCGGAAGCAGAATGTGGAAGCCATCCACCCCCACATCGATCCTCTCGGCGTTCACGAAATCAAAACACACATAGCCAGTGCGGACCATGGCCGCCTTATTGACGTACTCCGCAAGCACGGCCGTTGGCGCACCCGCCTTGTCGCGAAGCGGAAAGTACGTTGAGCCGTAATTGTATACTTCCTCCTCCTCTTCCGCCAGCCAATTTTGATCATCTTCCTCCTCATCGTCTGAAATATCCCAACCGTTTTCGTCCCTTCTGCCTCGAGTCTTCTTTTCCTCTTCCGGGACTTCAGGCTCAGGTGCTGGTGCTGGAGGTTTTGGCGGATTGATCTGCATTTCTGTTTTGCCAGTACATGAGCATGGATGATATGCGTTCAGCGCGCAACAAGAGGCCCAGTGTGTGCGCCCTAACTTACCCATATAAGAATGTATTTTTAAAAATGCTGCGCCGGTGATATAGGCATCATAACCGGCCTCGTGCGCCATGTCATTGATATACCGAGGGAACTCCATCGCCATGTCTTGCATAAACACATCAGCGTCGAGCCATTCTTTGAGGCGAGGGAGAGGCCTGCTTACCTATCCGCGGGTTGCTGAACAACTCAAGATTTGTCTCGAAGCGTAAGACCTCAAGCGAGGTTGCCGTGCCAATAATGGGCTAAAGACGACCATTGTTAAGTTAAAAAAGAAAAAATCATATAGACCATCCTCACTTGCAGAAGAGGCGAGCTTGCACAGATATGTTTAGTGTCAGCCATGCTAGAAGGAGGGGAAAAAATAGACAGTTGAGTCCCGTTATCGATCCCATTTTACCTTGCCGCAATACTCACTAGGGAAATACTTTGTGTGCTAGTCGCTTGAAATCGCCTAGGTCCTCTGGAAGAGGCTCGACAAATTGGCCAATAATATGGCAAATGTCCAGGAGCATATTATGCCCAACTACCGGTTTCCGTGAGGCAGATATCATATCAATCACCTTTCGGAAACCCGCCGCGCCCTCGCAATCTTTCTTGATATCGTGTGATGAGTGTACCCTTTCTCTCTTCAATAATAGCAATTATACCTTGATCCTTGCTAACTGTTCCTTTGTTCTTCGTTTTCGCTGCGCATCCGTCAGTCGCATCACTCGGATAAATCCAGATCGGCCCTCGGCAGTGAGTTCGGGATATCTAAAAAGACATCTTCGATCTCAGCCAACCTTGGGTGGGGAGGTGGGCAATCCCTCTTTTTTTTTTTGCCCTTACTTGTTTCTGACTTCTTGATAGATCAAACGGCGCTGGTACGCGTTACGTGCGTCGATATTAACACCATCATGGTCATCTCCTTTCTTTGGATCCTCGACCCATTTTTTGATTTTGTCCCTAAGAGCAACCGTGTCAGGATAACCGTTCAGAGAGCGAGATGCATGCATGGCATAATACCTGGCCGCTTCGACGAATCCAATTTCCTTTTCATCGATCTTGATATCCGGCCAGTCTTCCTCCAGCTTGCGTTTAGCCTCTGCCGCGAATGCTTCTTCTTCTTTCACTGTCAGGTACGGAATACCCTGATACACCCACTAGAGTTGATGGCGCGGGAAGGTTTTTATTTCGTTCAAGTTTGCCTCAAACCCAACCACACACCAAACACAAAATCCTGCGTGCGTGCGTATGCTTTTTTTTTGGATACTTGCCTTGTTGAAGTCAAATCCTTGCTTGGCCAAAAAATCAAATGCTTGTGCCTGCGTGAGAAACAACCGATTGGCATGGACCTTGCCGGTCATGCTCGTCGGGAAAATGTAAAAGTTGAAAGGCTTTGCAATGTACCGGCCCGCGGGCTCATCCCATTTGAAGGTGCAGAGGCCAAACTGGATAATCATAAACCGCTGGGTGGCCTCGCGATATTCAGCATAGCGATTGGCCAACGTGTCCATCCGCTTGCTTCCTTCCGGCCGATGAAGACCTTGATCAACAATAGCATACGCAAGCGAGCGCGTGCGTTCGTGCGTGCAGCAGGTAAGATATATATTCGACTGCGACAAAACCGTTCTTTCCCAAGATAAGACACCACAAACCTGAGAGCTCTGTGTCAATGGCAATAAACTCGCATTCGTCAATGGCCTCTTTGACAGTCGGCAGCAGAGAATGGAACTGGTGCCTGGAGATCTCCATGGCTAATATATTTTGGAGGGAGAAAACCTGTAGAAAAAATTCAGAAATTAAAAAAAATTCAGAGTAGAGAAGAAAGAGCGTTTCTTTATGGTATAAGAATAAAATAAAATGAACATCTATCTATCTATATAATATGTATATATGTATATGGCGAGCTACGGATATTCTTTCGCGTCGCAATTAGGCAGTGATCGCTCGGCGATTGATGCCGCCCGCGACAGGCAGGTAGGTGGTGCCCATGAGCCACAGGTCGACCTCGCGAGCGCACTGACGACCCTCGTTGATACCCCAGACGATGAGCGACTGACCGCGGCGGCAATCACCAGCCGCAAAAACGCCCGACAAGGCGGTCGAATACTTGTTCTTTGGTGTCTCGATGTTTGACCGTCCGTCTTGCTTGAGCTCCAGCTGCTTGACTACAGCCTCCTCAGGGCCCAGGAAACCCATCGAGAGCAAAATCAGATCGGCCTCAAAGACCTCCTCAGAGCCCTCGACCTCCTTCATCTGCCAGCGACCAGAGCCATCCTTTGTCCATTCGACGCGCACCGTCTTGATACCAGTGACGTGACCATCCGCATCCTTCAGGAACTCCTTCGACAGCACGCAGTACTCGCGCGGATCCTTGCCAAAGTGAGCCTGGACCTCGGCGTGACCGTAGTCGACCTTGTAGACCCGAGCGAACTGGGGCCATGGGTTGTCATTTGCGCGCTCGGATGGAGGCTGGGGCAGCAGCTCAAAGTTGACAACCGACTTGCACCCATGGCGAACGGAGGTACCAATGCAGTCGTTACCGGTGTCACCGCCACCAATGACAATCACGTTCTTGTCCTTCGCAGAGAGATAGTTGTTATCCTCCAGCTTCGAATCCAGAAGCGACTTCGTGTTGGCCTGCAAGAACTCCATCGCAAAGTGAATGCCGTCTGCCTCGCGGCCGGGGATCTTCAGATCACGGGGCCAGGTAGCGCCCGTCGCAACAATCACAGCATCGTTCTCCTCACGGAGCTGATTCGCATCGACATCAACGCCGACATGGGTGTTGGGCACAAAGACTACGCCTTCGGCCTCGAGAAGATCAAGACGGCGCTGGACAACCGCCTTGTCGAGCTTCATGTTGGGGATACCATACATCAGTAGACCGCCCATGCGATCGTTGCGGTCGTAGACAGTCACCGTATGGCCCGCCTTGTTCAGCTGATCAGCAGCCGCAAGGCCAGCAGGGCCAGAGCCGATGATCGCAATCTTCTTGCCGGTGCGCTGAGCTGGCGGGTTGGGCTTGATCCAGCCTTCCTCAAAACCACGGTCGATGATAGCGCACTCAATGCTCTTGATGGCCACAGGCGGCTCAGAGATGCCAACAACGCAAGCATTCTCGCAAGGAGCAGGGCTAAAAAAAGAGAGAAATGTCAGTAAAGCTTATATCATTGGCCAAAGACACCCCAGGGTCTTGCCCTTCACGTACCAGACACGACCAGTGAATTCGGGGAAGTTGTTCGTCATCAAGAGACGATCCAGTGCCTCCTTCCAGTTGTCCTTGAAGACAAGCTCATTCCATTTGGGGATGATGTTACCGATAGGGCAGCCATTGTCGGACTGGCAGAAGGGCACACCACAGTCCATGCAGCGTGCTGCTTGCTCGTGAAGCTGGGGACGGGTCAAGCGGTAGTTGATCTCATCCCAGTCCGAGGTGCGCTTCTTTGCGTTGCGATAACCCTCGCCGCGGCGTTTGTACTTCATGAAACCGCGGATCTTGTCGAGCTTGGCGCGACGCTCGAGGATAGAGGCCTCGTCAAGCAAACTGTCCTCCACATCCTCTACGACTGGCTCGGCAGCCTTCACAGGTTCGGATGGAATCTCTTCGACAACAGGAGGAGCCTCGGCGGTCTTCGAAGCACGTTGCTTTTCCAATAAGGCACGGTATTCAATGGGCATGACCATCACAAACTTGGGGAGGTACTGGTTGAAATTCAAGAGGATGCGGTCCGCGATCTCAGAGCCGGTGTAGTGGCGGTGGTCCTCGATCATGTCGCGCAGCTCTTCAATGCGTTCATCGTCATTGACCGTCTCGAGAGCGACCATCTCCATGTTGACTTTCTGCTTGAACTTGCCATCAAGATCCAGAACGTACGCAATACCGCCAGACATGCCGGCCGCAAAGTTACGGCCGGTACTGCCAAGAATGACAACACGACCACCGGTCATATACTCACAGCCGTGATCACCGACACCTTCGATGACCGCCTTGGCGCCAGAGTTACGGACACAGAATCGCTCGGCAGCGATACCACGAATGTAGGCCTGGCCGGAGGTGGCGCCGTACAGACACACGTTGCCGACAATGATATTATCCTCAGATTTGAAGGTGGAGCACTTGGGAGGATAGATGGCGATCTTACCACCAGAGAGGCCCTTGCCAACATAATCGTTCGAATCACCCTCGAGCTCAAAGAAAACACCAGGTGCAAGGAAAGCGCCGAGCGACTGACCAGCAGAGCCTGTCATCTTGATGTGGATGGTGCCCTCGGGTAGACCCGCCTCTCCGTGGCGCTTGGACACGTTGTATGACAAAGTAGTGCCGAGAGCTCGGTCTGTGTTGACGACCTCCGTCTCGATAAAGACCTTCTCCTTGTCGGACAGGGCAGCCTCGGACTCATCGACAAAGTAATTGTCGAGGCGAGTGTGGAGACCATGGCGCTGCTTGGTCACACACACGTTAGCAACACCCGGACGGAGCGAGGAAGCAGGTGTGAGGATGGGCGACAAATCCAGGTTGGCAGTCTTGAATGTGCGGAGCGATTCGTTCACACGAAGATATTCAGCATGCCCGACCATTTCTCTGATAGTGCGGAAACCGAGCTTAGACATGATCGAGCGCATCTCCTCGGCGAGATAGTAGAAAAAGTTGACGACATGCTCGGGCTTGCCCTCGAATTTCTTGCGCAGTTCAGGGTCCTGGGTGGCAATGCCGACGGGGCATGTGTTCTATAATAAGGTGAAGAAAGCGAGTTCAGCGGCGAGAATGAAAACTAAAACAAGAGGTAGCGAAACCTTACCAAGTGGCATTTGCGCATCATCGTGCAACCCAAGGCAATCAAAGGAGTTGTGGCAAAGCCCCACTCCTCCGCACCGAGCAAACAGGCGATGATGGCATCCCGGCCGGTCTTGATCTGACCGTCCGTCTGAACGATGACACGACCACGCAAGTCGTTGAGGACCAAGGTTTGGTGAGTTTCGGCAAGACCCAGTTCCCAGGGGAGACCGGCGTACTTGATGCCGGTCCAGCGGGAGGCACCGGTGCCACCATCGTGGCCAGAAATCAAAATATGGTCGGCTTTGGCCTTGGCGACACCCGACGCGACGATACCCACGCCCACCTCCGAAACAAGCTTGACAGACACACGCGCACGAGGATTGGAGCACTTCAGATCGTAAATCAGCTGACTAAGATCCTCAATGGAGTAAATGTCGTGATGAGGAGGAGGCGAAATGAGACCAATTCCCTAAATGAAATGAATCAATATCATCGCTCAGAACCCTCTATCCGCTGGTCTTCCTTTTTCTTTGCTTGCATCAACTTACAGGCGTGGTCTTGCGCGTCGACGCAATCTCTTCGGATACTTTACCACCGGCCAACTCACCACCTTCGCCAGGCTTGGCGCCCTGGGCCATCTTGATCTGGAGCTCATTCGAGTCAGCCAAGTAGAAGCTCGTCACACCAAAACGGCCAGATGCGACCTGTTTGATAGCCGAACGCATGGTGTCTCCGTTGGAAAGCGGAATCGAGCGCTCGGGCTTCTCGCCACCTTCACCCGTGTTTGACTTGCCGCCGAGACGGTTCATGGCAATAGCGAGTGAACTGTGTGCTTCCATGGAAATCGAACCGTAGGACATGGCACCTGTGACGAAGCGCTTGACAATGTCGCTCCAAGGTTCGACTTCTTCGACAGGGATGGGCTTGGCGTTGTCAAAGTTGAATTCAAGCATACCACGGAGAGTACACTTTTTGATGGCCTCGTAGGCGTTTCGGGCGTAGGCGTCATAGGAGGACTGGTTCTTTTGGCGGACGGCATCTTGAAGGTGGGCAATACCGGTAGGGTCGGCAATATGGGGCTCGCCGCCATCGCGCCAGTGATACTCACCCGACTCGGGCAGTCCAATGGGCTGGACAACGTTCCGGGTCGGATAGCCTGTCTCGTGGAGGGTAAGCGCATCGAGTGCAAAGATATCAAAGGTGGCGCCCTTGATGCGAGAGGCGGTGCCGACGAAGCAGCGGGAGATGACGGTGTCATCGATACCGAGCGCCTCAAAGATCTGGGCACCCTTGTACGAAGCAAGCGTGGAAATACCCATCTTGGACATGACCTTCTGGATACCGTTGTCGATGGCCTTCTTGTACTTGTAGACGAGCGAGGCCGGGGTGTTGCCCTCGTGGACGGCATTCTGGCGGTAGAGCTTGTGCATGGCCTCCATGGCGAGGTAAGGGCAGATGGCATCCACACCGTAGCCTAGCAGGACGCAAAAATGATGGACCTCGCGCGCCTCGGCAGTCTCGACCATGAGGGCGATGCGGCTGCGCTGCTTGTTGCGGACTAGGTGGTGGTGCACACCTCCAGAAGCGATCAACGACGAGATCGCGACGCGGTCCTGGGAGACGGCACGGTCGGAGAGCACGACGCCCTTGTAGCCGTCTTCAATGAGGGATGAAACCTCATTGCACACACGCTCCAGGGCCTGAACATAGCCCTGGACACCCTCATCCTTCGAAAAGGTGATATCAACGGTGGCGACCTTCCAGCCAGGATAGAAGGCATCCATGGCCTTGACGGCAGCGAGCTCCTCCATGGAGAGGATCGGCGACTTGAGTTGCAGGCGGTGGCATTGGGATTCGTCGACCTCGAGGATGTTGCCTTCTGGACCAACGTTACATTCGAGCGACATGACGATCTCCTCACGGATAGGATCAATGGGCGGGTTAGTGACCTGGGCAAAGAGCTGACGGAAGTACTCGTAAATAAGACGGGGCTGCTCAGCCAAGCATGCAAGGGCAGTGTCGTTGCCCATCGACCCAAGAGGCTCCTTGCCCGTCGAAGCCATGGGGATCAGGATCAGATTGAGCTGCTCAAGTGTGTAGCCAAACGCCTTGAGGCGAGGGTCATCGTTGATGGAAGTCTCGTCGAGCTCCAACGCGAAAGGGGTTTCAGCATTCACCTTGGCGACAACATCATCGAGGGAAATGCGCTGGTTCTTGATCCAGTCAACAAAGTTGCGCTTAGCAGCAGTCTGAAGCTTGAGTTGCTTGTCGTCGACAATGACACCCTCCACGGTATCGACGAGAAGCATGCGGCCAGGCTGGAGACGGCCCTTGGCGACAATGGTCTCGGGGTCGATCTTGACGGTGCCGACTTCGGAGGCGCAGATCATGATGTCGTCGGAGGTAAGATAGTAACGGCAGGGTCGGAGACCGTTGCGATCCAATGAGGCGCCGCAGTAGCGGCCGTCTGAGAAAGTGAAGAGCGCAGGACCGTCCCAGGGTTCCATGAGAGAGGCAGCCCACTGATAGAAAGCTTTCATCTCGGGCGCCATGTGGTCATTGTTTTGCCAGGCTTCAGGAATCATCATCATGACGGCTTCGGGCATGGTCAGGACGCCGTTGATGACCAGCAACTCGAGAACGTTGTCAAAAGCAGCAGAGTCGGAACCACCCTCTTCGATGATGGGGTAAAGAAGCTCAAGCTCGTCGCCGAACTTATCCGACTTCATGACACCCTCGCGTGAACGCATCCAGTTCTTGTTACCACGCAGGGTGTTGATTTCGCCTATTACATAAGATTTAAGTCGTTTGCATGTGTCATCGTCACACAGATCAGATCGGGGCTTGAATGGAAAGATAAGGAGGAAGGGAGAAAAAAAACCTTACCGTTGTGAGCACACCAGCGCATAGGCTGCGCACGATCCCAGGAGGGAAAGGTGTTTGTAGAGAAACGCGAGTGGACGAGGGCAAAGTGTGTGGTATACTGAACGTTATTTAGATCATGGAAGTATTGGTAAACCTGGCGGGGGGTGAGCTGGCCCTTGTAGACGATGTTCTTGTTGGAGAGGGAGCAGACGTAGAACCATTTTGCCATGGTGAGTGTGTGAGTGGAGTGCTTACGCAGGACGTAAAGCTGGCGCTCAAAGAAGGGCTCGTCGAACTCGTCAACGTCGAGAACGACGAAGGGCTGCTCGATGGCCGGTTCCTTTGACTTCGCAGCAGGACCGAGGATGGACGAGTCGCGCGGGACAGAGCGCCAGCCGAGGACACGCAGGTGGAGATTACTGGCCATCTCCTCAAAGACGCGCTTGCTCTCGACGACAGCGTCTGGGTCGCCCTTCATGAAGAGATTACCTACGGCGTACTTTCCCTCCTCTGGCAAATCGATGCCGAGCTCGCGCTTCGCCTCGTTGACGAAGAACTGATGGGGAATGCCGGTCATGACGCCCGCGCCATCGCCATCGCGGATATCAGCACCGCTGGCGCCTCGATGTGTCATGTTGCAAAGAATATGGCTGGCATCGGTCAAGATCTTGTGGGAGCGTTGGCCCTTGACGTGGACCATGAAGCCCACGCCACAGGCATCCTTCTCAAGTTCGGGATTGTAAAGACCTTGAGCGGCGGGGATGGCTTGGGCCCAGGAGGAATTGATGGACGACATGTTTATATAAGAATGTTTGTTATGTACAAAGATATACGGTCGAGGCTAAAGAGAGCGAGAGATATGTTATAGAAGCCCGCTGCTGACTATGTAGGAGAAGAGAGGGGAGAGGTGGAAGAGGGAATAAAGAGTGGGGGATGATCTGCAGTAAGGACAAGAGAAAGAATGCGAGCGAGAGGACAAGCGCGACGATGTCCCCTTTATTAGATCCGGCGAGCTGCTGACCGGGCTTCGATAAAGAGCTCGGAACCCATCTACAATCCAACCTTCTCCCCCCTTCCCTTATCTATCGGTCGGGACCTTGTCAGCCAATGATTTTGTAGAACAAGATCCTGACAGCCCTCGGATGATCCGGCCCTTTGTTATCCGTCGTGTGCGTGTGCAGCACGTCCGCTGCTCCGGGACCTGTGTGCTTAGAGGGACTTGGGACGGAGGGCGGGACGGATCATTTGGTATGATGAAGTCGAAGGGAGAGGTTGATGGAGTGCGAGAGTGAGTCACTGATGGAAATTTCTGTATGTGTGTGTAATCGTAGCAGGGTGGAGCGCGTGTGTGCGTGTGTTCGGGATCGTGTTATCTCATCATCTTATCATTCACCAACCAACGTCGAGGAAACGCCCTTCCCTTTTTACCATATAACGTAGGTCCTTTTCATCTCCGACCCTCGCCTGTTCCGAAGAATACCCTTTCATTTAAAGCCCTCTGGTGCCTTTACTCGTTCGTGTGCTCATGCATGCGTGGGCGTTGTGCCTTGATTTCGTTTTCTGGATCAATCCCATTGCTGATTTCGGATTTTTCTCCCCAGGGGACGGGCGTGGAAGACGATGATTTCAGTATCCAATCAGAGTCCTCCGATATTGTTGCTTATCACCCCGGTCCTGAGCGATAGCTGCGCTAAATGTTTATGCGACAAAAGAAATGTAACATCGCTTGTTCCGGCCGCTTGGGTCGGATAAAAAGCATCTTCTGACACGTGCTGTTTCTCAAATAATTTTTCTTTTTACCCTCACCCCGAGGATACTCTCTTATACCGCCTGTCACTCTTCAACCGGGTGCCCCTCCCCTGGAGTGCAAAGAGGACGGGCGCGTGTTAGAGTAGCTCAATTTTGAATTGCGTGCGAGCAAGTCATGCGTCGGGACCAGTAGAGCTAGCTCTTGTTTCTATGCATAGGCGAACGAATCGTTTAGTGTTTATCTCATAAAAAGCCACTGTAGGTATGGTGGATATGAACTGCATATAGATCCCTTCCTCTCTTTTTTGGTACAACACCAACCTCAGCAGAAAATATTATAGCATGTGGGACAGAGAATGATTTCAATGGGAGATAAGCGGGGAAGGGTGGAGAAGTGGGAGCGTCATAGTGGGCATAAATGAAAAAAGCCAGAATATTCATGATCCACCGTTACATCCCGTGTTTGGAAACTCGGTCCTGGACGTTCGCACGGATGCTGCCATTGGTTGGCGTGGGTCGTTTATCATTTGTGATGCTGTCGTTGTTGTTGTTGTTGCTGCTGCTGCTGCTGCTGCTGCTGCCGCCGCTGCCGCTGCCGCTGCTACAACCACTACCATTGCTGTTGCCAATATTAGCGTATGTCTGTATTATCGACATAGGTGCCACCGCTGATACCGTAAGAGGGTTTGGAGAACCCAAGGCCGCTAATGGACGGCCGGTGTCGAATGAAGCATTCATGCTTGTTCGCAGAACAGGCGACGGGACTCGGTTGGATGATGCGCGTCTGGCAACCAAGGGCGTACAGGCGTTCTAAAATCATGGCACAACCACCAATATTGGGCCAAGCGATTGGAGGGGAAAGAGAGAGTCATCATCCGTTTTTCTCACACTTTTCTCTGGCCTAGTTTGCGCAGCTAGGATGAATTACCGTTTTCCCAAGTTGGCGCTTGTCGTTCTTCTCAACCAATGTGTTAGGCCCGTTATGCATCGCAGGCGGAAGAAGCGGATTAACAAACGCAGGATAATCTTGAGCCCATGTGCCGTCCTGGAGCGCAGTGATCGGCATATGGTTTAGATCAATACCTAAATCGCACGCCAAGGTTTCTACTGTATATTGAAGATCGTCGATATTGTCAGATATTGCCTTGGCGGACTGTGCAGCCATGTCAATCGCTCCTGTGGATTCACCGATGGTACCGAGATCGGTGATAGTGGCGGGCATCGGGGGGAAACTCGCCATGGACGATGCCGGGTACGAAGTCGGAAAAAGAGCTGACGATGATGATGATGATGAGCAAGAAGCGGTCTCGGGGGCGCTTGAGGATGAAGACCCTGATACATGACGATCAGTCACCACGTTAAAGACACACACACACACACACACATATATATATATATATATATGATATATACCTGTCCTAGCAGCACTGTTTATAGTGCCATCGAATGAGAGCGGTCCACTGGGTATATTCACATTCGCGAGTGCTGCCGCTTCTTTGATGAGATGTTCGGGTGGCGATGAGCCGCTTGCAATGGCGGCGGCATCTATGAAGTTGAAACAAAGACAGGCAGAGAATGGGATGTGTGAGCAAATCAAATATTCTATATTCTTTCGGTCGACAGGAAGCAAAGAGTATTGTTTTCTTTTGCTGTGATCCAGTGTTTTATAAAACGATAGGTAGTTTTTTTTTTTTTCAACCGAGAAAAGAAGAATAAAAGATGGGTACGGCTTGCTTACTTGTGTTGGAATCATTCTTGGCGAACGCGGTCATGAGGAATTGCAGGATCTTGCCAATAACTTCTTGATGTTCCTGATGTTTCTCTCTTGCCAGGAAGGACTCATCCCACAGGATCTTGTTGTCCTCACGGAGGCTATGGAGTTCCGAGCTGATGGATGCTTGATTTCGTCGAATGTCCTGAATATCCTCGACAATGTTTGTTAGGTCGACCTTACGTTCAGAGCCACGATCCCTATTGCGCTTGCGGGCCACGACACTTAAGAGACCAGGCCGGCCACGCTGGAAATGGGGATTGCTGAACTCCCACACTTCATGCGTCGAGTCGCTGATAAGGGCCCCTTGCCGAATATGCGGGATCTTGTGAAAGTGATACATATTCAGCTGACGAACAAACGATGCAAACGTGTTGTGTTTGTAGAACTGCGGAAGGACCACTTTAGCAAATTCTTCACGGCCTTGGACTATGCGAATATGGAAAAACCCCGTTTTTTTTCTTTATGAGCGACAGTGGTTACACTTTCACCATCGTCAAAAAAAAATTATAGTCACCAATGAATGATGTTCCGTCCTCCGACCAGTGGATCATGTCGTCGGTAGAAGGATCATTGACCATGCTAACAGTGGCGACAAAGACGAATGAGTGACTGTGCGTTCGTGTGGTGCGTGTCGTGGCAGTGGAGGGGAGGGGAAAGGGTTCCATTCACCTGTATAGCTTGTCAAGAAACACAGGGATGTTGCGCTGAGAAGGAGCCTGGCAGTCTCCGTTTTCGGCGACAATAGAATTGTTGTTATCAACAGAGGGGCCTTGATGGCGTTTTTTCTGACGGACACGGGCGGGGGCGGGAGGTGTAGACGGCTGCGATGGAAAGTCATCATCGTTTCCGGCCAAGGGCACTATAGGAGGCGAGAAGATGGAGGGTGAAGACGAGCGTGGTCGTTTTCTACGGGACACAGGAGATGGGGACTCCTTCGACGAGAAATCGTGAATCATGTCTTTTTCTTGTGCATGGCAAAGATTTTTTTGTATCCCACAAAAGCAAATGGGGGGGAGGAATTTAGATACATTCTTTCTTGTTTTTCTCGGCTAGAGCGCAAGGCAAAGAAAATTATCCATACCAGTTATTACAGTGGAAATGGATTTTATTTCTTTGCAGATAGGGAATGGAGATGTGTGTGTATGTATTGGGGGGAGGGAAAGAAAAGTGAAAGGGAAAAGGGAAAAAGTCGATCATTCCAAAAGCGGCAAAATGCTGCTTTTTTACGCAAACCTGTGGTTCAACCCGATTTGGAACGGTGAATATCGGGTATTGATTCTCGTTCCAACCTGTCGGTGGTCATCACCTCGGATACTGGACAAGAATCGTCCTTTGAATGATAATCGGATGCTGTACGGGGAAGATCTCGATTGTTTAGTGTTCTTGCATCGTGTCGGCTTTCTAATAGGCACCCCGCACCGAGAGGTCTTCCATACAGTTCGTCCCTTTTCTATACGCCCTTGCTTGGTACTGTAGGTAGTATCGAAACTTATCGAACAACGCAAGTTTTTTTTTTTTTGGTCGATCTATCCTTTTGTTCATGATGTGTTCTTCTTCTCCCACTTTCCCTTTTGTCTTCGCTTGAAAAAGGGGGAAAAGCCATACGATTAACCTCCTCCTGCGCTTTGCCATTAACGGACAATGATAGAGGGCCACGGCACTTCAAATTTTTATGATCTAGTACCCCAAGGAGAGAATATGAAACGCTAGGCGGAGGGATGGCATGCTGATAAATCAAACCTCATAGAACGAATCCACAGGATGTGCATGATGGATTTTTTGCTATAAAGAGGACGCAGAGAGCAATGGCCATGCAAGCATCCTTTTTTTAGTGCATAAATGTGATGACTGGTTCCTTTTCATTATCTTTCACAATTTTCAAGTTACCGGGGATGGAGGAAGCGCGGCCCTCAACATGACAGAAAGAACTAGAACGGCTTCTGATCATTGCCGACAGCCCGTCTGTAGGAGTTCTCTTTTTTTTTTTATCCCCGATTGCCTCGCAAAAAAAAAGTGAAAGAATGGAGAGGTCTGGAGTGGGGGTCTTTTGCTTCGTTCTTTAGAATTCTTCGGGATATCCGGTAGAAGGTTCTGCAAATATCCAGAAACGGACTGGGAAAGAAAAAGAAGCCGTTGGCGGACGACATAAGTTACCCTCCCCGCCCCAGACTCAATGAGATAGGTGTAACCTGGTATCCGAATGTTCAGGAACATTGCGATACCTAAACCGTTATGACCCCTTTTTTTCTTCAAAGCTGTACATACGGAAAGAGCGCCAGGCTCCTCTGAAAGGGACAAAAGGGGTCTCTCACAAAAGAAGGACGTGGCCTGACGAGAGAAGACGCGTGTGTGTGTAACACAAGAGGATATCCTTACCATGTATGCCACCACAGATAAGGGAGGGGGAAGTGGTCTCAACGCTTATCTAGGCAACCCTCCTCCGTGCAGACACGCCCCCATTATGTCGTCTTCTATCATTGCCCTCATTATCGACCTTGTCATAGTTCCTTTTTGCGTAAAAAGCTGCAACTTTCTGAGCTGGCTAAGACGCGGTGGACAACAAAGCTAAGCATCATGTCAGATACATATAAATCATGCCATGGCAGCAAACAACGTGCGTTTTCTGTACGGTATTCGTGCTTAACAGACATCAGAGCTCTTTTAACGCTCAATTCCAAGCATCTGGCAAATCACGCTCCGTTGCTATATCAGTCACATGCTGGACTTGCTGCCGCGAAAAAAAACAACTATTCGATTTTCAACCAGTGGAACTTTTTTGTTCGCGGAATATGGTTTTGCATTGTGCCTTGCCACCAAGTTTGTTTGCTTGCTGCCAGCCGCTGCTGGCTACATTGTAGTTATCCTGGCATCGAAATCACTGCGCGTCACAGAGCCCATCATTGTCAGTAGCGAAGGCGCGTATCGTTGAGCTTCAATGACTTCTCATTACATGCTTTATTAATATGAACATTGTCAGCCACCATGTTCACATCCGACAAACAACGGCTTTCCTTTGATGACAATTGACTGGAGTTCCAACGCGGGAAGATCTTCATTGCGTAATACTATATTGTACTGTACTTGGGATGGTATATCACTCATCACTAGTATATGCTTGATGTTGATCCAATCCATACGCTGTTTAACTTGTTGCTTGATGAAGGCAGAGAATACTGGTGGAATTTTTTCGCAGGGGAAGGGGATTTAAACACTATTCCAAGAGAATCGCAGTCTGAGGGCTCATGATATTTTTGTTAATAATAAACCCATAGGAACGTTTAGCAGAAGGCACAAGTCACGAGTGAATTGCTAGCAAGGTTGGCTCCTGCAATCTTCTCTAAACAACTCTTCAGCCCTGTTATCGCAGGGTTAAGATACGATAACCAAGATACTTGGGCCACTCTCCATTCGATGAAGAGAGGCATCATTTAAGCAGTACAGTCTGCTATGTGACAGCAAACAGGCTAGATCTGCTAACATCATCATTTCATTGTATGCTCATTGGCTTATTACACCCATAAATTGCTTCTATTGAACCGCAAATACTATCTACTGATGGCCTGGTATCAAGTACTCTCCTTCCAAATCAAGTAACACAGAAATGTCCATAAAGGGGACCGCGATCCCACTTTAGTCACGTCTGATCTAGTTTTGAGAACTTCTGTTATACTCACGTAATCGGCCGACAAGTGAAAGCATCGCATCATGATAATCCCAAATGCTCCTGACCAACGAACGAAAGCAACAGCAAAAGATGAGGGGGCATTTATTATGCCTGGAAAGTGACACGAGGAGTTGCTAATGCATAGCCCTTTTTTTTATGGCTGAGTAATGTGTAGACCAGAAGATATTAGTATTATACGGGTTGCTAATCGTAGATAAGGATAAGAGATGCTGCGTTTAAGAATCGTTGCCAGCAACAACAGCAGCTGAGGTTTTGGAGGACTCTTTCTTTGCCTGGTATTTCTGATGTTGATACTTGATCCACCGATAGTATTCCTTGAAGCCATCAACGCCTCGAAGTACTTGATATAAGATCATGGCACTGAAACAGGAGACACCGGTGGCATCGAGCTGGAAGTCATTGATCTGTAAAGACACTGTGGTCATAGCTGCTGCAAGACATAGCGGAAGGCCACCAACGAATACGTTTCGTGAATCTATTCCGTAAAGTATCTTTCAGAACAGGGGAATCATGGAAGATCGACATCGCGTTACCAGTGAAATCAATTCGGTTGACTACCCAGATTCGAAAGCCTGTGATGGCAATGAGCGAATACAATACGAAAGTTGTACCGCCAAATACGCCCTTTGGGATACTGCGGACCACAGCTCCAAACTTGGCAATGAACCCGAGGATGATGGCAATAAACGCAGCGACCAGGATAACCAAAGGGGAGAAGACGCGAGTGACAGACTACGAGGATAGGAACAACAGATCAATTCTTCTTTTATAAATCACCCGCTTGTGGCCAACACTTACCAAGACGCCGATATTTTCGCTAAACAAAACCGCATGATTATCCTCGAAAAAAGAATGCGATTGACTGATGTGTGCGTGTTTACCTGTATGTTGTAAGCGGGCTACTTCCAACGCACCCCGCCATCAAAGTACTCAGGGCATCGGCAAGATACGCGCGACCAAGGTATCTCTCCAAAGGTGTGCCGGTCAGAGATGCGGTTGCCTTAATATGACCCATGTTCTCTGCTACCAAGACAATGACAAGCGGGGCGATGGTGCTGATGGCCTTCGTCTCAAAGACAATGGGCCCCGAGATGATAGGACCACGCACCCATTCGATCGATTTGACCTCAGAGAAGTCGACGGGGTAACCAGCCCCGGCAACGCCACAGATAATGTGAATCACGTAGCCGAGAATCAGACCAAGAAGGATGCCACTTGGAGATTCTCTTTATTAGACTACTTCTTTTTCCTCTCTTTCACACCCGGCTCCCCCTTTCTTTTGGCTTACATGCGACGAATAGACGGCAAGGGTGCATATACGGAAATCAACATGATGAGGATTACTGTAATCATGCCCATGTAGAAATCAAAGGGGGTGGCTGTGGCCTGCATAAGAGCAGAATAGGCCAAATGGACACCGATACTTGCAACAACAGCGCCTGTGACAACTGAAAGGTTTACATAAGCCGATGGTCCCAGAGGAGCGATAAGCAATATGTCATTGGGAAATACGTTACTTGGAGGCATGAAGAACTCGACCCATTTGAACCCAAAGATCAGGACAAGAAAGGAGATGCCGACATAGGCAAGCGCAAGGACAATGATACCGCCTTGGGCCACCGGGATATTCTCGTTCACACCCGTCGTCGAAGTCGCTGAATTAAAACCTGTTACTGCACAGACTGCGCTGATCACAGAGCCCGAACTGCCGAGATAGCCCGGAACACGGCCTCCTGTCAGGATGAAGAAAATAATCGTCGCAAATCCCGAGAAGAACAGGGTGGCTGCAAAACAAACAGATAGACAGGGTACGCGTAAGTGACACCGCATGGTGTGCTACGCACTGGTCAAGTCACATGTGCTTACTGTTCGCATCAAAACCCATTTGCATAGCTACAATACACGAGTTGCAGATGGTAGTTAGACTCTAGTTTAAGTTTGCTCGAAATGAAAGCATACGAATAAATACGGTTCCGCTGAACATGGCAAGTGCATGCTGCAATCCAAATGCAACGGTCTGCAAGGTGTTGGGTCGCTCGTCCACCGCAACGGTGCCTGTCATCGTTAGCGTTATTGCTAACGTAGCACTCCTCAGATCTGGTTTCCTTGTCCCATACCTGAGGTCTTTAGCTTATATCGCGGAAAATAGTGGATCAAGCTGTCTTTCAAGCCTGCTATCCAGCCATCTGGATGCCTTGTTCCGGGAATACCAGTATATAGCCAGCCATTGTTGACTGATTCATAATGAATAGGAATATCGGACGATGCCATTGTGTGCACTTCTGTTTCAATAGGAACAGCCCATTCGGCCTTATCAGGTAGGGACATGGTGTGTATGTGCGTAGATTACTAGAGGAAACAGAAGGAAAAAGGAAGAAAGGTCTTTGAATACCGGCAAGCGCTAGCCAAAATATAACCAGCTTGGTTCTGAGCCCAGACAACCCTACAGTTTTATATAGAGCCAACGTGTGCTGACTTCGTGGTTGATACCTATCCTTTGGTAACCAGCCTGCAGATGGGCAGGATATGGCCTTATCTCGTTCTTGATAAGCGAGAGGGAGCCTGAGACGTCTTTTAGGATGGTTACACGGCCTCAGAAGGAGGAAACAAAAATCAAGAGAGCATAAAAGCGGCTATACACCAGCACGCGCAACGCACGCTTGTCATTATTTTATTGATAAGAGATACATAAAATAAAAACTCAGGTGAGTGTCAATCCAATGAAATATGTGCTTTATTTCTTCATTCTGTGGATAGCCGCAGAGTTGAGTTATTTGTTTCGAATGTGAATGAAATTCCAACGAATAAAGGCTGCAGTTATATATGAGTTTGAGGTGGGCAATCCCGCTCAATACAGAGGTATCCTATCTTTATGTACGAGCTGTGTGATACTCAGTCCAGTACTTCGATAAGAGATAAGCGGTTTAGGATTATCCTACTCCTCCTTCGTCCTGTTTTCTATCTATCGACCTATATATATATATATGTATGTATAGGTCATAGATTTTAACGACCTTATGCAGTTTACCGACATTTTTTTGGAGACGGTGTTATAACAAGGGCCTTATTGAAAAGGTGATGATGGGTGGACAAGATGAAATTACGGGGTATATTGGAGACAATGTGCCCAAAATCCGTCTGCCTGGTTTCCTTGGATTCGGCACTATCAACTAGCTGCTTGAGGTTTCGTGTGAAACATTGCCTCTCTGTGTTTGTGTGGGAAGCCATCGGTGAAAAAAAAAAAAAACAAAGCAAAGCCTGGCCACCTGTCCTTATATTGCTACAGGTCCGCCTCGATGTAATTTTCACACACACACGTCCTTTTTCTCCTTCTATGGCTCCGAACGCCGATGTTTATCGGCTTGCGCTGATTCATGCGTTTCGGCGTGATCGCGTGTTTGCCGCTGAATGCACTAAGAAAATTACGTCTATTTCTACCAAAAAGGAATGGTTAAGAGCTCTATTTTTTCTTTCCTCTAGGTATATTTTATGCATGCCAACCAAAATCAAGTTGCCCGAAGCAATAGTCGACAATCCAAAAAATGAAAGGATGGGCGCATCTTAAGAGACGTCCTCCTGCTATTCCATGTAGAGCTTATGCAAGTAAACTAGGCCTTATGCATATACAGATAGCGCTTCAGAGAAAGAAGGAAACCGTCACCATCAACCCCAGAGTGAAAATCAAATGCCAACAGTTACCAAAACTCCTGGGAACTCCTAAGTGATAACTCAAAGTCGTCTGACTCGAACCAACGTCTTATCACCCCCCTTTTCCTTCAACGCGCGCACCCCCCACAAACACATCCGCCACCGCTTGAAAATTGTGCACGTACGCACATGAAAGAAAACGGAGCAATGCATGTCATCTTATTGATTGATAATTCCACAAATGTACAGAAGGGGAGGGGAGAGCATCGAGAGGATGCATCAACCATTGAAAATAAAGTAGAATGCATAAAGAAACAGAAGAAAAGAGGAAGTTGCGGGGAGGGGGTTTTTACAATTTTTTTCAGTTTCCGAGTATGGAAAGCCAGCGTTCTTCGTCGTCACTTGGCAGCATAATGCCGGATTTTGAGCATGGTATGAGGTAGAGAGAGCGCGAAAAAAGGAGGAAGGGGAGGGGCGGATGGGTATTAATCATTTTGGGAGTGCTCTTTCTTTTTTTTTTTTACCTCTCACAAGAGATAACTGAGAGAGAGAGAGAGAGAGAGAGAGAGAGAGAAAGAGAGAGGAAGAGAGAGAAGGGAAGGGGGGACATTGGCATGCGAAAAGATGTGCTCTGATTGGTCCCGCTCCAATGAACTTTTTGGTTAGACCCAAAAACCCATCAATTCAAAGGCGCATCGGCCGCACTGCCGTACGACATCGACCGCCTTCTGGCACCCTCAAACGCGTACTGCAGTGACAGACCAGTAGGCATAAAGTAGTTCGGCACTGAGGACGCTATATCTGGGCGGCTTGCATCGGCCGAGGTCGGGGAGCTCGTTTGGGTGGATGAGAATGTATGAGTAGGCGACAGCAATCCAGCCGGGATGAACAGCAGCGACGATGTGTTGATGAATGATGGCCTCCGCTTGTCCGGTCGTTGCTGTTGCTGCGGCAGCTGTTCATTTGGATGGGAATAAGGTTGCTGCTGGGCATTTGACTCGGACATGCGTCGATGGTGGAAGAGAGCGCATGCAGAGGTATGCGTGGCGAAAGAATCGGTCTTCTCAAAGGTTCGACCGCACTTGCAACGGAAAGGCATCTCAGCGATAAGATAGATGGGAGCGAGGAAGGGAAAATGTGGGAAGAAATGCAAAGGTTGGGAAAAAATGGGTGATTTAAATATTCCAGAAAGTCACGTATAAAAGGGCATGTGATACTTCCTCCTGCAGAGGGGATAGTGAGAATGATAATCCCCTCTTCACAACAGCCCCACTCCCAGCCGCTTTCTCACAAAGCCTAAACACAACATGGTTAGTCCCGTATAGACAACACCATCCCTCCCTCCATCCTCTGTTGAATACACCGTGTCAAGATCCCCCAAGTCGAGTTCAGATCGCCCATCCACAAACAACTCGTCATCCAGAGCAGTCACGTGAAAGGATGTGCGCCCACATACACACGCAATACCACACAGCATAATACAAATAAAAGCTATGTCTCCGTAGGACAAGCAAATCGCATTAACTTTTTAGCTCGGTAAAAATTCACGTTTCATGTTTAATTGGAACCTTGAGCTGATAGCCTCAAACCGAACAAGACAGAGCACCAATCGCTGGTTATCCACATGGACCCCAGCAATTGCTTTTTGAACACTGAGCTTAAGGGCGCGGCATGACGGTCCGCATTCCCTTTGACATGCTTCCCAGTTTTCCCGCTCGGCCAATTCTCCGACGTGACGCACCTGGCGATCATCTACCGCCATAGCACACGCTTCATCGAGCATCACGCGCCCGTCTTGTATGCCCTGGAGTGCTACGCCCTCGCCGAGATCTTGAAGCTTTTGCTTGTCTTCCACTCCGAGCTCAATCACTGGAGACCCATCGCTGTGAATCTGCAGGCAGAAATCGGATATCTGCACCAGAAGCGCATGGGGAAGATCATCGCGCTTGTATCGTAGCCTCCCGTCTTCTTTGCTAGCCGGAGGTAACACATTCACCAACCGCACGTCTTTCAGTAATAGTAACACTTCGCGACACCCGTGATCTCCAAACCCGTCCAACGTCCGTCGAGACGTCATCAGCTTTTCGCGGAGACCTCGGAGAGCATAATATTGCGCGTCCTTCAGCAAGTTTGTCCTGTGTACCTCGTCCCGAATATTCACCGTATATCCACGAAGGTGCGTGATGATATCTGCGAAAATGTCTGGGTCTCGATCGATATAGATTGGTGCTGCCTGGGCACTGTTCCCATGCGGATTAAATACCTGGTGCATCATTGGCCCGGTGAAGAAGTTGCGCGAACCGCCATCTATGTGTTGGGACAGCAGGGTTGATCTCCTGTTTTAACATTTCGCCCCCATCCCCCTCATTTGTATACCATACCTTTTCTTAGCAAAGACCACTGAAGCCAGAATACCCGCCCGCCCACATTAATAAACAAGAACTTTTGAAGAAATGCAAGCAGGCGCTTGAGCCCGTAATATTCAGCATCGCTCAGCAAGGCCTGGTTCTCTATATCGTCTCTTGGCCGCACATAATATCCTCGTAAGTGATGCACAATTTGAACAAATGTGCCCGGGTCACGATCGATATGCATCACACGTGTGTTTTTTCGTTTTCGGAAAAAGTTGGTGAAAAAGTTGTCCGGTCCATCACTCGTTAAAGATTCCCAACTCAAACGGAATGGACGTCCGCCGACAACCAGAACAAACATAGTTTGATTAGCCGGCTCATCCTCGCTCTCGTCGCGAGGTCGTTTTTGCCCAACGACGGGCTCCTGCTCCCGTCGCTGCTGCTGCTGCTGCTGTCGTTGTTGCTGTTGTTGATTATCTTGGGATGTTGCCTGGGATGTGGCCAGCGAAACCCCTGAAGTTGGTGTGGTAATTTCTGTCGCCGGATTGGTAAAAGCGGGGAGGTCAATCACGTTGGGCTCGCCTTGCTCGTTGGTTATGAATTGGAACAAATTGTCCGGTATCGACTCTGTCGTTCCTTGGAGTATTACATCAGTACCGAGAGTGGGATCACTGAAATCATTGTCAAATTGGAGAGGGTACTCAAAATCGAAGATATCGTAAGGGTTGGGATTGTTGGACGTAGGATCCATGATATTGGGCGACGGTCAATTGCGTCGTGCTTGGAGAACTCAGTTCCCTGCATAGGGCTGAGATTCGCTCGTGCTCGTGACCTCCAAAGAACCTAACCCCGATAGAATATGATAGAACGGAATACAGTAGCATTAGAACTTCCCCAAGTCTATTGTCACTGACCCATGTACGAGCAACAATGGATATCGATGAAAACATAACAGAAGGTGGGAACAGATACACTTGTAAGCCGAAGCTCATCTCCCGGAGGGCTTGGTTGGGCACGTCTTGAGAAGGTTAAAGGATTCCCCTTCAGAACGGGCTCCATATTATAAAACCCACATTATGTCGAACCAAAAATCGGACAAGGACGGTGCGATACAACGCAGAAAGACCATAATCGCTTATTTAAACAGGCCCCCTATGGCGATGTCGATCTCGATATACATCACATCCAATTGTTTTTATTACTTGCTTTATTTCTCTCAAGGCTTTCTGATGATTGAAGAGCTCAATTACTGTACAGTCAGCGCTTGCTTTAGTTGCAGGCGCTGTAGAATCAAATGTCACTGGTAAACCGGCTACCAGTATTTATTGTAGTATCTCAGTCTGGATGACTCAGGACGTTTTCGGCAATGGGTATAAAGGATAGGTACCTTATCCGATCCTCTGACCCGCTACATGTCTATGTGAACACCGTCTGCTGAGACTAACGCGCCGTTGTTGAGCTGAAACTACAAAGGCCAAGTCTTTCAGGAACTGATAAATGGATGACATTACGTACACTCTATTGCACACAGTAGACTTTGAACCGTTTAGGCGTCAAAAAAATATAAGTCAAGTCATCTCAGACGAAGGGGTTGTCGACTCTTGTACTTCCGCACACTCTTTGATGCAATCCTTGGCGATGCTTTCATACCTTCATGATGCTACTCTATGAGCGAACTAAGTGATAAGCATACTAGGTACTGTGCTGAGGTTATTCAACCAACCATGTAGTTAGATCTATCCTATGCATACACTCCCTATTTCCCCAATCAAAATCGCCTACATGAAAAGGACATTACACTAAGAGCATGGCAAGGTCTCATCTGTAAAGACAAATGCAAATGTTTCGGGGCTAACAGCTTTAACTTATATCGAAAGTTATACAAACAGGTGCGGTTTGGAAAACGGCATGTATACTTACTCGTATATATGGCCTGCTCCTCGTCATCTTTCTGCAACTCTCAGTGTGCTCAATCAAATGGGCCGCACCTCTGTTTTGGGACTGTATATGACTCCTCCGAAGGATATTGTTCAAGGCTGCTGTATATCTGTATATTGATATTGAGAGAGCTCACTACTGACCCCAAAATCCGCATTTCTTGTCTGGTTGCATTGACTTATTTGTTCGACTGATTCGTTTCATGTAGTAGAAAACACCCTCATATCTGGTTATAATAAAACATCATCAGATTTACCATTGTCCCAATCAGATTATTCGTCTCAATCCATTCATCTATTCCAATTGTCCTTCTGATTCTGCCTTGCCCTAACATCTCATCTGACCATATATCACTTATGCACGTCGGATAGAAACTATTTATGCTGATTCATGGGAGCAGATATTTCTTCTTCAGCCAGTTCTTGTAAAAGACCGCTGCCTTATTCCTTTCGCAGGCGAAGAAACTTCCTTATACACATTTGTAGATGTATGATGAAGCTGACGCGCAGGGTTACAAATATGGGCTTTGCCACAAACGCCACCTCACAAGCCCAGACAGCGTCGGCGATCAAAAAAGAATTCTACCGATTATCGTTAGAATTGTGAAATGAGGATGGTGATTTCGCTTTGAAACATAATATAATTTTTGCTCTGTCATAGCAATGGCTGGGGAGTGTCGAGCTGCCTTGGGGCGCTCTCCTTTTGTAATCAAATCAAATCAAATCAAAGATTTAAATTGTTCGACTCCTCGCGGTCCTTTTGAGCACAGCCCATTGGTGGAACAAAGTCGATGAGCGGGCTTCGTTCGGTCGGTGCAATTGTAGGAGAGAGGGTGCCTGAGTTTCACGCTTGCTTTGTACTTATTTCTCCCTTCCTCCTTTCTCTTTCCTCTGTCCGAAACAAAGAGCAAGTTAAACTGCGTGACATAACTGCGTAATACATATGTCACAGCCTGGAAATCGCCCTGAAGGCGGTGTCTCGAGGCTTTCGTCAAACAATCCATACCGAGATCTAGAGGCACAACAGCCCTCACCACAACCTCATGACGTCGAATTGCCTACAGAGTTCATGTCATTTACCTCCAGAGAATCTGTGGGTCGCCGCAACACGACGTCCACTCGTTTTGTATCCGCTGCCGAAGACCTCGATGCTATATTTGAAGAACAACGCCAACCACTGTATAGTCATACTTCTCGGCCTGAATCGATCGCCTCTGTAACGGACCATTTCGCTCATTATGACGCGACTGAGGAACACGAGTACTCGGACACAGCTCGGCTCACAGCGAATATGCAGGGCGGGGACAACGGGACTCAATCACCTACGATACCACCGCCAACACGGCGCCGGACAGCGTCGACAATCGTCGCCGCCAGAAGAAAACAGTCGCTGCGCAAAGTTGCGACAGTCATTCGCAATGTGTCCCGGCGAGTAGTCAATAATGATAACATGATACCTCTAGTTGAGTCAGCAGAAGAATCGATTCCTATGACAGCCACTACGTCCGGGAACCTGCAGAAGGGTGAAGATACCGCTGACGTTGCTGGTTCTCCTGAGAGTCAGGAGCAGAAATTACCCGCCAAAAGAAGCAAAGGTATAGTGCTGGCAGGAAAAAGCCTCGGTCTTTTTGGTGCAAATAGTATATTACGTCGGACAACAGCGTCTCTATTGCACTGGAGGTAAGATGAAGTTGCGCAACGGAAGAGAAGGAAAAATATCTTGAGATTGACGGAGCTGAGCGCACTTCTAGGTGGACGGAATCAATTGTAATGCTAGTGATCGCTGCCCATGGGATCGTGCTGTTTGCAGATGGATGGGGACAAATTGAAAATCCAACGCCAGCGAGTCAATGGGGCCAAAACTGGCATCAATATGTGCTTCTCGTCATCTTTTGTTTCTACACGTATGTCAAAAGCTTTTATCCGGAAGTGAAGAGAAGGAAGCAAAAGTGGTCCTCCTGTATTACTTACTTAGCATATGTATAAGAAAGTGTCTTTATCGTAATACAGATTGTCACGTTCGGCTTCATCCTCTCTCCAACCCAACGATATCCTGACGACCCCCTTCCGCCAAAAGCGTACTTGCGTCATAGCTGGAACAGAATCGACCTTCTCTCGGTCGTTTGCTACTGGATTGATTTCGGATTGACAAGCGCAGGGCAGGTGATTGATGGTGACACGAAACGCATTCTAGTATTCAAAGCACTCTCTGCCTTGATCCTTTTACGGTTACTACTTGTCACCAATGGCAACCGAGTCATTTTACACAGCTTGAAGAAAGCGGGTCCACTGCTGGTTACGGTGACAACATTTGTGCTTTTCTTCTTCATGATCCTCGCGTGAGTATCGTATGCGACAGCCGCGCTGTAAAGTATTACTAAACGCTCTCGCGACAATTCACTCATTCACGTTCATATAACAGCATCATTGGCGTTCAGGCGTTTAAAGGATCGTTTCTCCGCCGTTGTGTTTGGCAAGGTAGATGGATCATTTGTAAACTGCAACGAGGTTGCCGCTGATAATCCCTCCCCCGCACTCCTAGATCCAAGTGATCCCACCCACACAGAAGTACTGCAGCAATACTGTGGAGGCTATATGGAAGGCGGCGAAGAAAAACCGTATTTACTGCGAGATGGTACTCCGGGACCATGGTCAAAAGGGTTCATTTGCCAGGAGGGACTCGTGTGCCAGGTAAGGCAATAGAAGGTAGTAATCTTATGTGATATGAATTTAACCCGCTGAAATGTTGAAGGAAACTGAGAATCCCTTTGGAGGAACCATCAGTTTCGACAATATTTTTGCTTCCATGTTAGTAGTGGTTATCATTGCTGGTGGTGAGTTGCCTCTATCGTCCAGCCAAGGGTAGTTTTTTATTGATTCGTACCTCGATAGATCAATCTTGGACGGATCGCATGTACGACATGATGGACGCCGAATACTTCATTGTCTGCCTTTATTTTATCGTCATCGTCATCGTCATGAACTTTTGGCTTATTAACCTTTTCGTCGCTGTGATAAACGAAATGTTTGCAAAGGTTCGCGAAGACTCAAACCATTCTGCGTTTACAACATCAAAGTACGCTATCATTACTCCCACTCTTTTATTTCTACGAACGCGTGCTGATCTACAACCACACTATCAGGGCTAAGCCTGTCTTGGCCGATGCAGATGAAGGCTGGTCCATTGGACAAACAGTATTACGGAAAGCCAAAAAGATTAACCTTTTCGCATCATTTATGCGCCTGACCCATCCGTTTTGGGTTTTACTTGTGGCAGCGGATCTTATTGTGATGGGTCTCAAGAATAATGACATGACAATCGAACAATTGGCTACGCTAGGTAAAACATCAACCCGTCATAACTCTTAAATCGCTTCCTTCCAGGATTAATGAATGAATATATGCAGACCGTGCTGAGCTTGGATTTACCTTGGCATTTCTGGGAGAGATCATCATCCGCTTTTGCGCAGAATGGCCAACCTGGAAAAAGTTCTTTCATCCAAAGACGAACCGTGTAGATCTTTTGATCGCGATCGTAACCTGCATCATTCAGATACCTCCTATACATGATAACCGCGTGGTATATGCATGGCTCACGGGTTTTCAAATCATCCGTATCTATCGGATCGTTCTTGCAATTCCCCGTTTACGCACGCTCAGTGTAAGTATCTGATTGCGGGACGTGGTCATTTGTATTATACATCTGTTGATATTGTTTTTAGTTTCGAGTGCTTGGTAGTGTTTGGGGTCTTATTAACTTGGTCTTCTTCATTGTGCTTGCCACTGTACTCTGTGCAATCATGGTATGTCTGAATCGTTTACTAATGCGTTCTTGATCTCCTTCAACTCACCGATTCAACCAAAAGGCTTTCCAATTATTCGAAGGACTTCTGAATGATTCCGAAGATGAAATGCGCTTCTTTTCCATCTACAATTCGTTCGCAGCGTTGTATCAGGTATTATCTATATGCGTTCTTCATTCAAAAGGAACTTGTGTCTGATACACGCGTGGGATAGTTATTCTCGGGAGAGGACTGGACGAGCGTATTGTATAGTTCGATGGAGGCTAGTGTGTCCAGCAAGACTGCTGCAATCACCGCATTATTTCTCGTGTTGTGGTTCTTATGTTCTAACTGTGAGTGATAATATGTTATTATCCATAGCGTTGCTAATGATATGTTACAATTCACAGTTATTTTGGTCAACATGTTCATTGCTGTTCTAATGGAGAATTTTGAAACTGCCGAAGAGGAAAAGAAGCAACGGCAGATCCAGCAATATGCACAAAAAAAAGAGCTTGTCGAAAACGACGACCCAGTTGTTAGTCGATGGAACATTTATCGATACTTTCGCGCGAAACCAAAGGGAGTTGATGTCAGCAACATGCCCGCAAATCTTGTCCTGCATGCAAGAAAAGCTATCGTTAGAGACTTCATGCATGACGGCTCGAATAGTAACGAAAAGGTAATGAACGACAGCATCCTTTCGACTAATTCTGATCAGTCTTCCTACATAGACGAATGACGCTGCTGAGTTTACTCCAGGTACTCTCCAAGGCACGGGTGAAAGAGGCAAATCAGGACATGCTAGCGTGCGCGGATTCATCAGCCATTTTCTGAGTCGGAGGCAAGCACGTTCCCAGAGCGCGTCGCGAAGGACAATTTACCTCGAGGATCGTAACCCCCTCGATCAATTCCATACTTTCTATGATACGCGCAAGTCTGGTGAGCATGATCCACTTCCTCTGCGACAGATTCTTGGACCGCCGAAAGACAATGCGACTGGAACCAATGCGCTGACGGAAGCGATGCTCCTCGATTCAGAGGAAAGAAGAGCACAGCGGCAAGAATTTATCGCTGCCCATCCAACCTATGATAAATCGCTCTATGTTTTCTCGCAGCACAACCTCATCCGTCGGTGGTGCCAGATGCTTGTCCCGCCTAGCCGAGGCGAACGCTATTTCGGTACCCCTCCTTCGCTTATCGGGAGCTGGATCGTCTTTATCATTATCTGTTGCTCAGTCGTCACCACGGTTGTGTTGACGATCTACAACTCACCCGTGTACCAATTCGAGAACAGGGATAACCAGGAACACCTGATGGTCTTCACTCATCTCGACTGGGCATTCACATTCATTTTCTCCGCCGAATTTATTATCAAAGTCATTGCAGATGGACTCCTTCTCACGCCGAATGCCTATTTGCTGAACGGGTGGAATGTACTGGATCTTTTTGTGCTTATTACTTTGTATATGTCCAACTTTGGTCATTTTGCTTCCTCCACCGGCCTTGAGCGCGCCTTCCGGGCCTTCAAGGCACTTCGAGCTCTTCGTCTCATCAATCTACTCAAGCCTGCAAGAGAAATGTTCACTGTCATTCTAGTCAAGGGTCTTCCATATATCTTTGATGCCACCCTATTTTGCCTTTTCCTCATCATCCCTTTTGCCCTCTATGGGCAAAACATCTTCCAAGGCCTATTCTATTTTTGCAATGACGGTAGTGATGATATCACTAGCAAATTCATGTGCGTTTATGAAGCCATGCAGGGGACTCAGGAGCCAATGCCAGACACTACCGAAATCTTCGCGCCTCGTGTATGGGATAATCCATATGTTTATAGCTTTGACTCCTTCTGGAAAGGCCTGTCGGTGCTTGTCGAACTTGCGAGTGGCGAAGGCTGGATCGATGTGCTCGTTGTCAGCATGGGGATTGTCGGCAAGGATCTCAGTCCACGGCGGGATGCTAGCCAGCTGTGGGGTATATTTTTCATGGTCTACAACCTTGTCGGCTCTGTCATGGTGATTTCGCTATTCCTTGGTGTCGTACTTGAGAATTTTTCCCGCAGGAATGGGACGGCTTACATGACGGCAGATCAGCGCCGTTGGTTGGATCTCAAGAAATTGTTGAGCCGTATGCGTCCTGCAAAGCGACCCAAGGAAGTGCCCACTAGCCCGCTTCGCAAGTGGTGTTTCGACCGTGTCGTCAACAAGCGCGGCAACTTTTACAAGTTCATGACGGCTGTTATTGTACTCAACATTCTTTTTCTGTGCACCGAATTTGATCAAGATGACAACATTATAGGATATCAAATCGCGAGAGGTAAGAGTTCACGGTCTCGATCTACTGCAAATCCGCTTATCTTGCTGCATAGGTTATGTATTTCTCGTCTTTATTTCGATTTACTGGCTCGAAATTGGCATCAAACTTGTGGCTCTCGGCTGGGGTTCATTCCGCCGCAACCTCTGGAACCTCTATGATATCATTGCGGTGTCAGGAAGCACCGTCACCGTCATCGCTAGCTTAGGCGATAGCTCACATCAGGTGGTAGTAGAGGCTCAGAAGCTATTTATGACCGCGTTGTGTTTTAAGCTCGTCCAGCGAAGTGATAGTCTGAACCAGCTATTTACAATCATTGCGTAAGTAGGGCTATATCGGCGACCTATCGACTTCTGACCAAGTGATCTCATGGAATTTCATTAGAGCTTCTGCCTATCAGATTGCAAATGTGTTTGCAGTTTGGTTTATTGTCCTGAATACGTACGCCATCATGTTTATGGAAATCTTTGCATTGACAAAGTATGGTTCTTCAGCATCAACCGAACACGTCAATTTTCGGTCGTATGCGAACACAATGATCTCGCTTGTCCGCTTTTCAACTGGGTAAGTAAAATGCATGGAGGCGAGCACATCCTGATATGCTGAACTTCTAGTATAGCGAGGGTTGGAACACAGTAATGCATGATTTCTCTGTCGAGTCTCCAAATTGCGTGGCTGCAGAGAATTATTTGGATTCAGACTGCGGATCAGAGACCTGGGCGTATTTCCTGTTCATCTCATTTAACATCATCTCCATGTATATCTTCACCGCCATCTTTGTTGCCGTCGTTGCCGATAACTTTTCATACGTCTATCAGATTGCTTCGAACTTCTCGCTCGTCAACCGTGATGAAATGAGAAAATATCCTTTTTTATTAACTGGCCACTAATATTGGTATCATGTCTAACCTATATCATCACTTAACAAATTGTTTACATTCAAGAAGGCATGGGCAGATGTTGATGTCAACAGAATAGGGTATATCGAGTCAAGCCAATATATTGGATTTTGGAGAGTAAGTGCAGCATTTTCATCGTATGGAAAAGTAGTGCTCAAGTAAGCTCTGTGGTGGATAGAAACTCGATGGCGTATTTCGGACACGCATATACGACTCTGAATTCTCGTACAAGACACTTGCCAAAGACTGTGCACTTGACGAACGGTTGGTCTCGCCCAAAGAAGGGCCTTACGCTGTACGCATCGACCTCCGCGCGCTTCGATCGCGATTGAATGCACTCGACAACGCAGACGTAAATCGGCGAAAGCGGGATCTGGATCATCTATTCTGGGTAAGTAGCCTCCATACAGTATTTACAATCGGCTCACGCGATATTCATTTACACGTAGGAGGCTGCCATCTCTGAATCTCATAAAGGTGTGGCATTCAATGATATGCTGCTGATGATTGCACGTCGAAAACTTGTGATTCCGGAAAACGCGTTTCTGTAGGCATTTGATACCAATATGATAAGGCCCTATCGACAAAGCAAAACTAACCAATTTGTCGTCATGTCAGACTGGATGAGTTACTCAGGAACCGTAAACGTGAAGAGGTCGTCCAAACGCTCATCAAGATTGATCGGGTGAAGGGCATGATTGAGACGATATCTCTTCGCAAAAAGTTTTTGCGGCACCTTGAGCAGAAGAGGGAATCGCGCATTGCGCCGCCGTCGATTGTGGTTGATAACCATATGTCCCGGTCATTTAACATGATGTCTCTTTATTCTGCACCGCCAACGCCCTTGACGCCCACCGCTGTGAATTCGGAGTACTATGTCCGCCTACATGATGACAGCGGTTCTGTTGGATCAGGCGGTGGCGATTTGTAAGGAACAATGGCTATTGTTTTCAAAAATCTCGCTTTGTTGTATTCACAAAAACAAACGTCTTACGCACACATCTCTTTTTAGGAGAAGCCCAAGAAGCCCAAGAAGCCCTACGTTCCCTGAACGCAGTCTCCAGCTTGAAGCGCATCATCATTCCCAAGATAATGAATCTCTTAGTGGTCGTATAGCAGACGAATCGAATGAGCGTGATGTCTGGCATGGTAAGTTTTGAGGGGAAGAAATTACTTTGATACAGAAAAATTATTCATGGATGGTTGATAGACATGCTGCAAGATGAGCTTGGAAAATGAAAGAAAAAAGAGTTAAAAGATACCCCCTCCCAAACCTTAAAACGTTTGTATTTCTGCCGCTTACTATTGCTTGTAAATACTGTATTTTATTTAAGAAAAATCGTTGCAGAGAGAGAGAGAGAGTGTGTGTGTGTGTGTGTGTGTGTTTATGTGTGTGAAGATGCCTAAAGGATAGCTGACGGAATTACCCAAAAGAGACAAAAGGCCACGCAAGGTTATATTTCAACATGAGGTCATCCGATTGTCAGAGAGTATGAGTCCAAATCCATGGGGCCGCACCTACATCATCACTGGAGTGCATGCGCGCGCCAAAAATGATCATATTTTATGCTTCATTGATTTGACTAAAAGCTACGTCGTCCCATGCGCTATTAACCAAGCTCAAAACAGATGGGGCTATAAAGAGCCCAACCCGTCGAAGAGATTGGTCTTGGCCCATTGAAATTGTTCAGCCGATATTTCAAAGCAAAACATCTTCATCGACGATCGGTAGTTATTCCCGGATGCTTCTCGCAAAAATTCGGTATGCGCGACCCGGTGGTACAGATTTCCACAGATACGCGCCCCCGCAATAGAGAATTGAACCCCTTCCTCTACCACACAAAAAAAGAAAAGCTAAAGTCCACTTGGAACAAAAAAAAAAACTGACCATTCTCGTCCATCATGGCCAGCACGCTGAACAGCATTCAACGCTTTTTTGGGAAAAAGACACCCGAGGAACTTGTAAACACAATAAAATAGTTGCCATGGCAGATGAGCAACAGCACCCCACCACTGCAACCTCCCTCCTTTACTCGTTCTGGTTTGCTAAGAGCATGCTTACAATGCACCCATACGCATATCTGTATATGTATGTATATTAGGTGAGGAAATGGCGACAAGACATCCGCGCCCAGCAACGCGGGATTCAGCGGCAGATTAAGGCGATCGATGTCGAGGAAGCCAAAGTAAAGAAGTCCATCAAAATGGCAGCAAAAAAAGGGGACCCCAAGATTTGCAAGACATTAGCAAAAGAGCTCATTCGCTCTCAGAGGCATAAGAATCGACTGCACATGAGCAATGCGCAACTCAATTCGATTGTTATGCAGCTCGAACATCAGTTGGGTAATAGAAGGAGAGGCAAAGGCTGGGTGCACGGGGTGAAAAAAGGGTTCCTATTCTTTCGAGCTTACCAGGGAACCATACTGTCTTTAGCTACCATCAAGATTGCAGGCACCATGCAGAAAAGTGCGGAAGTCATGAAGCTAGTGAATCAGCTTGTCCGGCTACCTGAAGTCGCACAAGCGATGCAGCAAATGTCGATGGAAATGACCAAGGTAAGACCTTGATGAACAAGAATTTCTCGTGATAGATAAGCTGAGAGCAAACGTTATCATTCCCTTAGGCTGGGTTAATGGATGAGATGATCCAGGACACCATGGAAATGATGGATGACGATGAACTAGAAGAGGAAGCTGATGAAGAAGTTGAAAACGTCTTGTTTCAGATCACGGACGGTACGTGGAAGAAACGGAGCGAAGCTAGCGGACCTCATTCTCATCATTTTCTTGTGTTGAAGGCCTTCTCGGTCAAGCAGGAAGCGTGGGGCCGGAGTTGGCAAAACCAACACCACAGGTCCAGGAAGAAGAAGAGGAAGAACCGGAATTGGACATGATGCAAAAGCGTTTACAAGTGAGTAGTTGACTAAACAAGGAGACCTTTGGCTTAATTTTTATTCTTCCCTTTTAGGCTCTTAAAGAATAAGCATATGTCGCTGAGATACCTTGTAGCTGCAGCATAAATATATAATATTTATATTTTGACATGCGTTGATACCAAAGCATCGGTGATAGCAGACACAATTATGCCTGCAGTTTGTCGGTTCCTTGTAAATTCCATCTCGAAACATGCTTTTATTTTTTTTTCCTAATTACGTCAGCATATGGATCACAGATAACCATCTGGCCATTCGGATCCGAGCGATGTATAAATATCTCTTTAACCAAAGCAGGGAACCTGTGCTACATGGAACGCATGAAGAAGAAAAAACATCTCCTTAGTCTCACAATAAGAACGAGGAATTATGTTGAAGCCTGTAATAGACTGGCAAGGATGATATAGAGACGCAGTATATTTCAAGATAGATTTTGGAAGAAAGAATCAAAATGCAACCAGCTTCAATTTCCAAGCGATCCCGACGATTCAGGAAGCACATTAAAATTGATTTATTGAATTTATTACTATCAGTCAGCTAGTTTTCCAGAGGACCTTTTATCAAGGGGTAGAGTGAAGGAGAAGAAAGAGAGAGAGAGGGTTTTGCCGCGCCAGGGGTTGAGAGAGTGGAATAGGGTATTCATGACACACGACCCAGTCGTCCGAATTCTATTTTTGTGATAGACTGATTGATAGAGGCCCTGAAGTATATCCAAAAAGGACCTCTTTCCTCGCTTGCTGTCGCCTTTTAGTTTGTTTTTTCTTCTTTTCTTTTACACAAAACTACGGTCCACTTTTTTACTGCACACACAGATAGTCTATCTCTCTCTCGTACTCTCTCACTTCCTGCCATTATATAATGCAACACCTACCAAGCGACGTGGCGCAATCTGGTTACCCAGCAAGTCCACCACAGCAGCCGCCCCAGCAACCATCGTATCCACACCAAGCCAAGTATATGACTGACAGAGAATCTCCCACACCTCCCCCACCATTACCCAAGCATTATGAACATTCGCCCCTTCCCCGCAAAACTTTGAGCAGCCAGCCACAGTCGGTCTATTCGAGCGGGAGCACCACAGGATCAGCAGCATCGCTACCCATCCCTTCTCCGGCCCGCCAACCGTCGCCACGATCACCGACACCATCACACACGCCAACCGGAGGTGGTAGCACACGCTCAAGTTCTGTTCTCGATGGAGCAAACCCCGATCAGCTTCTAGATCACTCTCATCTCAAACCTGGTAGCAATGCCTCACTTTTGTCATATGCGCAAACAATCAATATGTACCGAGAAAACGCAAAAAAGACCAATAGTCCTGATATCCAGTGCGACTTTGCCATTTTTATGGTCGAGGCCGCCAAGTCTTTGCCAGACGATGATCCCTCCCGCTGGGAATATCTTGTCGAAGCGGAGAAGCTGTTGAAACAACTCGCCGCGCGCGGCCACTCAGAATCTCAGTATTACTTGGGCAATCTCTATGCTGCAGGATTACTCAGCAGAAAGGGCAAGAATGAGTTTGACAAGGCATTCCCACTTTTTGTTCAGGCCACAAAACATCACCATCCTGATGCTGCGTATCGGTAAGTTCTGAACACCTCAATGTGTCAACTAGTCCCCTTTTTCGTGTTTGCGTGCGTATCCTCGTGCCTTACAGTGTAGCATTTTCACTATGATAGCGCAGCAAAATGCTACGAGGATGGTTTGGGGACACGCCGTGAAGGTTCCAAGGCTGTTCAATTCTATAGGTTAGTACGTAATGGATAAAGCATGCACAGAGGATCACCGCAATATAACCTAACGCTTCTTTTCCCTTTTTTTTGGGGGGGGTGTGGATTCTTCGTATCCAGAAAGGCAGCTACGCTCAGCCATCCAGGGGCCATGTATAGGCTTGGTGTGGCCGAAATGAATGGAGAACTGGGAATCTCAAAGAATGCACGTGATGGTGTCAAGTGGTTAAAACGCGCGGCCGAGGCTGCAACGAGTGAATATCCGCATGCAATCCACGAACTCGCTTTGCTGCACGAAAAAGGCATCGAAAATGTCGTGTTCGTTGACCTCGACTATGCAGTTTCCTTATACGCCCAAGCAGCTGAATTGGGCTATGCACCTGCAGCGTTCAGATTGGGCCAGTGCTATGAATACGGCAAACTCAATTGTAAGCAGGATCCTGCACTCTCGATTCACTACTATACTATTGCTGCACAGCAAGGGCATCGGGAAGCATGTTTCGCCTTGACAGCTTGGTACCTGGTTGGATCACCTGGGATTCTTCCACAATCGGACGAGGAGGCATACATATGGGCGCGGCGGGCAGCAGAAAAAGATCTCCCCAAGGCCGAATATGCCGTGGGCTACTTTACCGAGGTTGGCATCGGGATCGCAAAGGATGCAGCCGAAGCCATGCATTGGTACAAGAAGGCGGCAGAGCACGGAGACAAGCGTGCCATTCAGCGATTGCAAGGAAAAAATATATCAACAAACTCTAAAAGAAAAGACGGCCAAAATAACCAGCCAGAAGACTGCACGATTATGTAGCCTTTGGTTACGTATACGTATCTATTTTACCAGACTCCACCCATCTGGTGCTTCATTCACCCCATCATCAATACCAATTCATCTATCTGATTATATATATCGCGGCACGTACCCGCACGTGCACACAGTCATCTACGCACACCCATCTACATATATACATATATACATATACATATGTACGGGAGAGGTGCGCTGTGACTCTGCAATACCACCAATAACTGCGACAATACAATAGCGTCTTTGGCATGTTCTCCACAAAAGAGCAGATGAACTAGTAATCATTATACGGCAAAATCAGCATATTCTTGTCCTTTTCTGATAAAATATTGCACATTAGAATGTCACAGGATCGACCTTGTGGGTTGGAATATTTAGATGAAATAGACAAACCCAAGCTTCTCATTTATAGTCTGGGGTCATGACATGTTCCTTTGAAATTCGTGCATCTGCCCATGCCTCAATAGAGAAATCGAAGATACTAGGAAGGAACCAAGCATACACTAGAAAAAGACACATTGGGTTTTTTTTTTATCTTTTCTATATTAGTAATAGGAACCAATTGCTATGGATACCTCAGCAGCACCCTGTGGTTGGCTTGTCGGTTCTGGCCCTGCAGGAACATACATGATTTCCAAAATCAAAGTTGCGCCCTGCCAGTTCCGAAGTCGCAGGATCACAAAAGCAAAATCGTGTTTTGCCCAGAATACGCATAATGACAAGTCAAATGTCACATGCATCCACGAAAAGATGTCGCTTCTATCTCTTCCTTTTGACTCTTTCTCTCTATACACTTTTCCATTCTGGAATGAGCAACATATTTTTCTACAAAGACGGCCAAGGTCATGTCGTTGATGAAGAAATGAACTCTCTGCAATCAGTTTGCTCTCGCACTGATTATTTACTTGTCATATCTTGCAGAGATAACTCTGGCCTCACTACCACACACACACACACACACACACATTCCCAGGCGAAAGGATACAGACATTCGGATGAAAGAAGCGGGGATCAAGCGCAGTTACACAGCGTGCACTGACCAAGACAAGATCAGATTTTTCAAACGGATGTTTGAGACGGTCTTGAATGCAGCAACTGCTGCAAAGCAGATAGGAATCCATGGTCGTTCAGCCTAACGATGGGCGTTACAGTAGGAGAAGAATCCTGATTGTATCTTTAAGAAACCTAACGTGAGGGGTCGCCCGCGTATTCCCAATGCATAAGAGCGTTATTTTAGAATGCGATGATGAAAATCCGTTCACGGTCCTAGAGGAGCTGATGGAGCAACTTCTCCAGGGATTTGAGTGCCTCAAAGTATCTAAAACGACGCTCCATCGATTTATGAAAAAGGAACGCAACTTGTCATTGAAAATGGCTCGGTTTCAACATGCAGACAGGAATAGCGCTGCGAAGATCCAAGAGCGCCTTGACTGGGTGCGCAGATGGGACAGGACCGACATCGACTTTAGAAAAAACTGCCAATCAAAAAAAAGAGCACAGGTCAATCTGAAGTTATAGCAGAGCTGGGGAACTGTAACTGGGCATTGTCTCAGCTTCCTTAAGGCTACGATGGACGAGATGGATAAGTATGAACATACAGAGGACCATTATTTGGTAATGAATAATGCACCTATCCATAAGCTGAGGATATCATTGTGCTTATCCTCCACCATACTCGCAGTTTTGGGCAGTTGTCAAGAGCAATAGATTATCCTATCATCCCGACTTGCTCCATTCTACAACTACTCATATTCGGGATCCTCTGTAGATAATGATATCAGTTTAACTCAAATGCCTCGAGAGGAGAGGATATGGGACCGTGATTTGACTGCACTCGCGCGGGTCTCCCACCATGGCTTTGTCGAGGTGCTTTTGTCCGTTTGCTGCCTCCGCTGCTTCGCCCGATGCTCTACAATCCCGGATCCTTCCTGTCCTCCCTCGTCCACCATCGCTACCGCGATGATATACCCAGCTACCTTCAGGGTAAGTTAAAGAGTAATAAGGGGGCTAATATTCTCTGACGGCTAACGGGTACGTCTGTCTCTGGCCTTCTTTATCCATGCGTCATAAGCTTTCCGCCCTTGCGAAATTTATTTTAAAAAGCTTCATGACCAAGCTCGCTTTTGCTATTTTTTCTCTATTAAGACATAGGCACACCAAAAAGAGAATACCAGGCCACACGGCTGCAATTTATCCTCAATTCAACCTAATGTAGGTCATGACACCTTTGAAGTCATGATGATAGTAAAATGCCTTTACGCGGCAGGTTCAGCCAGATTTATCACCACGTATTCTAGGAGATGAATCAACGGATAAAATGGGTGTTCGCTCTAAAACATGTCGAAACGGAGACCATGACATGATGGTTCCGAGGACTGACAGAGAATGGGCATTGGAGTGCTTCTTCCACCCCCTTCACACACACACACACACACATAGAGAGAGAGCGTGTGTGTGTGTTTGCGTGTGTGTAAGACTTCAGCTAGCCAAAAGTAGTTGCCTTGCGGAAGGAGTCGTATATACTGACATTGCTACTGTACATACTTGCTGCTCTCTGCGATTCCCTCAGGTCTATCCACATTTTTCAGCAACCCACTGGTTGTTCATTGACAGCGACGGTAGAAGCGATTTATCTGACGAGATATAATGTCGTATCTATATTCCCATCTATTTTTTCACTCCCATTATGAATTTAAGTATATCCAGATGAGTGCTCACCTATCCATGTGTGCTCATCTGCCGCGTCTCATGCCATGCGCAGAACATGACAGCACAGCGGTCTATAAAGGCATCCTACGTAGAATCGCTATCCACTTTCTGTAGGAAAACGACTAAATGCAAGAGCGGCAGTGAACTTTTAAAAAATGTTGGAACACGTGACACGAAAACAGAGGCGGCCAATGGTCCTTCTTTTACATCATCAGCCAGAAATCTATAACGATCCTCGTTGAATCGAATTCTCTCTCAACGAGGAAGTTTCGTGCAGGCACGTCAGCACTCGTCTGAAACCAGCGTTTGAGATTTTTTTTCGCAACTGGTGATGTCCAAAGCTGAACTATCATCAACGCAAATCTGGTTGCATATCAGATTTCGATGGCGAAAGTAGCAGAATTGGCTTAAACGATTTGCCACCGAAGCAGCATACTAAATCACGCACAAACAAAAGCACACAAACTCTTTCTTTTCACTCTCTGCCTTTGTCTCGCTTGCTTTAGGTAAGCAGTCTATGTTCTTTTTTTTTTATTTCGTTTTAAACAATATTGATTAATTCATGCTCCATGCATCTGCAAAGCGAATGCTGGCTTTTTTTTTCCCCCAAGAAGCAAATTGGAAAGTTTTTTTTTTTGGTCTGGGAAGATATTGCAAAGCACCGTTCGAGGTTACATTTTATTCCTAATACAGCGGCGCAGTAAAGCAATGCTCGGGCGAAGGCTTGTCGTCATGGCCAAATTTAGAGACAGTAACCATACAAACCTCGTCAGACGTCGCACAATTGCTACAGCGGGTACTAAAAGAAAGAAAGGATAGCCGGGACTTTGTTCACAGGTTCTCGCTTTCGTCTACTTTTCTTTTTTTCTTTCTTTCTTTCTCCTTCTTCTTCTTCACTCTTCTTCGTTCTTGTCTGCTTCATGAAGCACCAATTTGTGCTATTGCTTCTTGTTCACATCCTTGCCATCGTGGGCAGAGCTGCAGTCATCCCATTGCCGCCGAAAAATAGCGACCTCCAATCAGAAGCGGTTGAATTTCTTGACGAGGACGCGTATCGCCTCGAGAATCCCACGACCGTCGACGAGCAGAACATCATTGACGATAATGAAGACAACAGCGAGCTTCAGCACACACATGCGGAGGGAGAAGAAGACATTGTCCTTGTAGACGTGGAATATGTCCTCGACATGGACGGACGCACCTTCGTGGTTGCTGAACAGCCGGCCGAGGGTGAGACTGTCCATGACCCCGGCCTTCACGTTACCGAGGACCAGTCCACTCCGTCCTCATCGGATGAGGATGCCGAAGACGAAGAGTATGTCTTTGAGGATGACGAGGAGAGCCTCAACCAGGAACTTGTGATCGATCCCGAGACTGGCATGCCTTTGTTCAAAAACAAGGATGATAGCGATTTTGATTCGATGGTGAACAAATGGATCATGAATGAGCAGGTCGACTCTGTCGACTTCTATGACGATGACCAAGACCAGCTAGAGAGCGCACCTCGGTCCCCGTTCCCATTTGCATTCTTTCCAAACAATTGGCGCGTGCTCATGGCCATTGCCGGTCTTGGCCTTGTTATTAAACTACTTAGAATAGGCAAAAACAAGGTATCTATTCAACCTTTAACCATGAGCGAATCCCCCCCAAAAAAAAAACCAGAAGCTAACAAACAGCCTAATTCAGCATACAAATAACAAAAACGGCGCTTCGCCTGCGGCAGCACATATGTTTTCAAAGAAGCAGAGCAAGTATGACCATTCTGTTATTCGTATCCTTCCGGTAAGTACCCCTTTCTCTCCAAAAGAAACTGCTCTCACTGTACTGAACCACAACACTTGTTTCACATTCTGTAACATGCAATACAGGTGCATGGGCAACAAGGTAAACTCACAGCAACACACACGGCAGGAAATACTTGTAGCACGAGAGCTAAATAAAGGAGTGAAGATTTTTTAGCACGCAAGTCCTCGTCTCGCGAATACCCGCACCTTGTGCTCCCGCCTACCGAGGATAACCTTGCAGCCGCCGCCGCCGCCAGAACAAATCATCGGGCATCCTTGGGCCATATCCGTCGCCTCTCTGCCGGCAGCAACAGCACACTTCCGATGCACCATCCTCCTCCCGCGAAGAACCAACATGTCCGCCACACTTCCCTCAGCGGCAAATATCCTGTAGTATAAATACCTATCATTTCTACATGCTCTTCTTCTCCTTCCGTCTCTCTCTCTCTCTCATCCCCTGTAGATACCGGCCTCATTGCGCCTCACTGTTTAAAACGTCCTCCTCTCATTTTTTTCTTCTTCTCTCAATCCTATTCATCTACTACTTAGCTTGACTTATCCCATTTAATAATTCCTCCCTTCCCATTCTCGCAGCTCCTCTTCAAACTCCCCACGAAGATGTACATCGAATCGAATGCATAATACGCTCATTTTTTCAAACAACATACCTTCTTTTCTACATCTTGCTGCGCTATGCCAGGGCTATGCCATGCCGCCATGTGCTTTACCATCACACCGAGAAAGGGAGACTATGTGATGCATCAATTTGCGGGCGTGGCCTTTCTTTCTCTCTCTTTTTTTTTTTTTAGAACTCACGTTGCACAGTAATTTATGAAGTGTTCTGTTTTTGTACCTCGGTCACATACATAGACAGATGAAGGCAAAGAGCTGTGTTTGCGTCCTTGTGCAGAGCAGATAATCCCCTGATCACCTTTAACCTGCACTTTCTGCTAAAGTAACCGCTTTACTATGCACTGCGCGCACATCGAATGCTTAAAATGGCTACGTCCCAAAACATGGAGCCTTATCAAGTGCATCCGATCATCCCCTAACGTGCCTCCATATGTTCAACATTGGGAGCAAAAGAGACACATACACAGGCACATATCATCAGCCACGAACGGGGTGTTCTTATACGCTTCTTAAGTGACACGTCTGATACCATCGGAATGGTTCTTTTACGCGCATAGTGGTGCCTCTCAGATCCCAACCAACCTTCCTCCCACCCTTCCCAAAAAAAAATTACATCATCTTTCGGGGGGAAAAAGAATCTCTCTTCCCTCGCTGACGATATGTGTGACGAACGCTTTTCTACTGAACAACCCCGATCCGCATGACACACGTTTCACGCCAGCCACGAGCTGTCAATGACCAAGTTACAGAAAAAATAGATATTCATATAATATGATAGGTTTAGGATATGTATATATATGTATATATATAATATAAGATATCTCTTTTTTTTGTGTGTGTGCGTGCGTGCGAGTGTGTGTGTGTGAATGAGTGTGAGTTTGTGTGGGTGTGTGAATGTGAGTGTGCGTGGGCAGGTCCATAAACAAATACAGGTACATTCATATACACATATAGTATAAAGTACATGTTTCATGACAAATAAGCCATACCTTCTTCCTCCGTTACTCCCGCCCATGTTGCTCCATCAACTCCCGGTGTTTCACGCTCTCTTGAGGCCGGTGGTTACTTTTGATAGCGCCATCATCTGCCTTAAGTTCATCACGGACATAGGATGTTGACGCCGAATCGCTGTGATAGTCCATTGAAGGAAATGAGCTTGACGGCAAGGTACGATAGGGTGGATTAGCAGTAGAAGGAGAGGGAACACTAAATAAGGCAACACATATTGAGCGTCCCATTGCCATGACGCCCACTTCTTCTTCATCAAAAGGAAACAAAAACTCACTTTTGTTGATAAGGATGGATAACACCCGGTGACCCGGCCATGCCATGATGGTCATTTGCAGCAGTAGAGGCAGCAGTAGAAGACGCATGATGATGGCGGCTATCATTGTATTGATAATACCAGTGGTTGGCCGGCATGTGATATGTCTCACCGCTTGACGCTATTCTGGCATGCACAGAACCCCAGGGGCTACTGTCGCGTGGATTGTGATGGTGTTGGTAGTAACCACCGCCGTTGCCATACCGATTCATCTCATGGGAATAGACGTCGACCGATCCAGGCGCCGAGACAGATCGATCGTGAGGGCCGCGCATCACGACTGGGCTTTCCAAGGGTGAATGGATCGCGGGTGGTGTTGCCAACATGGGAACATGCGGGTGGTGATGTCCGTTCTGGTAACTTGATGCTCTTTGCTGTGTAGCCGATGGCGCATGATTATAGTAATAATCATTGGGTGGCAAAGAAGGAACAGCCGTTGGATGTGTTCCCGCAGCACTTGAAGGAGGGGGTAACTGGGGTGGATGAGATGACGCCGATGACGACGCCGACATCGACGGGACATGATCTTGCGATGGCGAAGGTAACGCCTCAACCTCGTCTCTTCCGCCGCGCCGTTCCGCATAGTGACCTGGGCTGCGTCCGCGCACCACCAAAGGTGCCGATCGGTTAGAAGCAATCTTTATAAGATGACCAGAGTCAAGCTTTGCCATCAATTCGACGAGCAATACGTAATATTGCTGCGCGGCTCGTCGTTTGCCGTTGTTAGCTGTGGCTGCTTTGAATTGAATTCGCTCGAATGTAACAACGGATTGATCCGTGACCGTTAGGTTGTTCAGATCCCCGCCCGGCCGCACAGGCTTCGGTTCTGGCGATATTTGCGGCCCCTTGTCACGCTTAGGAGTGTGTTGGATTAAGTTGATCGGCTTATCCTCATCGGCGACCCGCGCTGAGATACCCATCATAAATCCGCGAACCGGGTGCAGTTGATCGTCCTCTGTCCGCACTAAGCAACCATAGCCTAAGTCGTCATGGCTTTGGTAGTACATGGGGAATCCATGTATGCTGAATGTGGCGTTCACCTGGAAATAGTTACGGCGATAGCAAGTCCAATCATTATCAGCGGTGAAGAAGCCGTGGTCAAACTTGGACTGGATTCGGACGTCAAACCTATGATCGTTGTCAGTAAGGACACGCACCCGCTGTTGATATAGTTTCTTTAGTATACACGCACACTGTTGTTCGATCAAGCCCCAATAAGTTGCCATTGTACTTCGTGGCGCCGAATTTTGGACCAGGTTCATTGACGGAATACACGCCGGAGGTCTGACGGGCGCGTTTTGCAGGTGGTGTGCGATTATTGTTATCTGGCATTGGTAATTGGTCAGAGGGAGGGGACGGTTGTTGCTGATGCTGCTGCGTAAGTGATGGTGCAGGCTGTGCCGGGGGTGGTAGAGTGGGTGGGGATGACGTTACAGACGATGAAGGTTTCGGTGTCGTCGGTTGCGAAGACATATTAGAACTAGAAAAAAAGATAGATAGTTGTGTCAAACCGGGGCGTGCAACGAAGCACAAGACGACGGACTTACCCAGAGTGCGAAGGCCTTTGTATCGGAGAAGAGACTGATCGACGGAGAGGGGAAGCGACAGAAGCAGTATGTGGATCAGAAGGATGGCCGTAATAATGCGGACTAGATCTACAAAACAGAAGAAAGCGAAAGAAAGAAGAAAAAGGAGGCGTGTGGAATGAGCAAAATGTAATTTGTTATATAATCCTGACGACTATTTCGGGCTCTGCAAAAAAAAAGTTTGGGTGTGCCAAGTGTGTGCGCCTATTAGGGGCCCCTGCGCTTACGTAGGACAAGAAGTGACGCTACACACTCTAACTTTTTTTTTTTTTTACCTCGCTCCATACAAGGTTTTCAAATACTTACGGATAGTAATAAGTCATGTAGTTGTCAGATGGCGGTTGAGGCACTGGAGAAGCGTGCGTCATAGCAGCTGGGTGAGTCCTCGGTTGATGCGTCGGGTGAATGGGGGCCGGTAGTGGTACATGACGCTGCTGAGAGTAGCCTGCCCATGGAGGTGTCCATTCCTTGTCATGTACGCTCATTCACGTAGTGGGTGCTAAGCAATTGAAGAAAAAAAGGTGATCTGCGAACTTGCGCTCGAAAGGAACAGCGCCCTCACGCACACAAAATAGTAAACTTTTTTCACCGACGCCATAAACCCATTATCCAATCAACCTGCCCTCTTTCTCAGGTTCGTCGCCGCCACGAAACACATCCAATCTATAGACAATTTACGGGAACAGCGGTTGCGAATACTGGATCAGATCTACGGAGAACTTCCGCACAGAAACAGCATTCAGATGAAATGGTTACGCTATACATTACTACATAATAAACAACATTGTAAGAGAAGCCTCAACACTGACTTTCTGACGTCTAGCAGCCTTTTAATACAAAGGTTAATCGGGTGATATGATACTATGGATACACATGATGTATGTAGAACGAGTAACAAAATTCTTGTTTTCCTTAACTGTGATGTTCATAACACCTAATCAACCAAAAATAATCTAGCGCCAATAACGATAAGGAGTAAAACAAACAGGGGAAGTATTAAAGAGTATACGATCCCATTGAAAAGAGATATGTAGATCCTGAAATGTAAGAGAAATAGGCTATGTAATCGTTATTCGTAAGATGCGAACCAGAACAAACTTTGGATCAGTTGCGACTTGCTTTACAGAGCACGCGGTCATGTCATCGAATTGCACTCTAGGCGTATTGAAAGGGAGTGTATATCTTCATGAACCGCAGCAGCGATTTGCCGTGCATGTTTGTGCCTTGACAACACAGCTATATACATCCCAAGATCGTTACCAGCAGCAGTTGAAGGAATCTCCTGGGCAGAATATATTCGAATCTCGAAGGACCAGAGGTTAAAGTCAATGCTGATCTAGTAGAAGACAGGGATGATATTAGCGTCATTAATAAAAGATATCTCCTCGGCCACATAAATCAAATGGTCTAAAACATTGATCCCTTTCAACTCGATGCTACTTATAATATCATGGACATTGCTATAAACACATTGTTAGGGGTATGCACGCAGAGGATTTATATCAATCCGTGCACAGACTGTGGCGATGGCCACACGTGCCAATGGCTCGGCCTTCATTCTGCAACAGCCTAGCAAGCATTATGACTGAGATCTACAAATAGTAGCGTTTGTACTTCTGCATACGGCGAATGTCAAGCACCAATGAATAAAGCGATATTCTCTAAATCATTTGCGCCATCCATTGACTATCCATCGTGAGCAGAACTGTGGGGTTTATATCTCAATGCGCGCAGTGTCGTACAAATGGGTTTGCAGATGGACGGGGTCAGACTCCCTGGTGGTACGCGGTCATAGGCTCCCCAATGGTGGTCTATGAGCAGATTGTATCACAATGCAGAACACCCCTTTCCCCCCTCATCTCCTTTCCATTGACACAGATGTTACAGTAAAAGATAATCTCTTACCGGCGATCATGTGCATCGTATTACCAAAAGTACCTTTCCCCCCACTGTCACATACACATTCATATATTCATACACACAAATACACGGTATTAGATTTGCAGGGTCGTTTTTTATCAATCAATCGACGCTCTAATCTATTTCTTCTGCTGGGCCTTGAGGACCTTCTTGACGATCTTTTGCTCCTCGACAAGGAAGGCACGGACAATACGGCTGCGGACGCAGTGAGAGCAGCGGGAGCCACCGTAGGCACGGCTGACGCTCTTCTCACTCTTGGAGACGCGAGCCAATTTGCGGGCACGGATAGCCTTAAGCTGTAAAACAGGAGCGATTAAGCAAAAGCCATGCTTTCAATTCAACCGTTTCAAACTTACACCCTGGAGAGCGACACCGCAATCACCGCAGCGGGGAGCCTTGACGCTCTTCTTCTGGTACTGGTACACAAGCTTGCCACCTAAAAAAGGAGTCCCAGATATCGAAGGACCATCCGATGTCAGACATCCATAGCAATAAGGGGATTGATGACATTTTATAATTAATTACCAGGGGTCTTCACGACCTTGACAAGGTTGGAACGGGTGTTGTACGAAAGACGGCGTCTGTAGGTAAGACGTTGAGCCATGACGATACTACAAAAGGGCCGATTTCCACCGCATTAATAGTTTGTCCTGGATGGATGGGTGGATGGATGGATGGTTACATTACCCGTAGAAAGGGAAGTTCCAAAGTCCTCTGGGCCCTACTGCTCGTCTACGCCATCCCCAAACCGCGCCGAGCTGGGCTGGGCCCGCTGGCCGCGTTGCGAAAAATTGTCGGCGAATGAAATCAAGAACAGGAGCAACTTTATTTAACCCAGATCTGGTTGCCCTGTTTGACGTTGTACAAAATTCGAGACATACGTGATAAGGCAACAATGGAAGCATTAACATGGCAAACGATGATACGATGCAGCATGTCTACAGAGAATACATATCCAAGAAGATCTTTTACTTTACACATAAATGGATTATCCCATAGCGGAGATGGTTCTGGTTATAAACATCGGTAAGCTTTATGCATCCAGCCTATTCATTTTAGATTAAATTTTATAGTACAGCAACATCGCGGCATACAATAAAGGGAAATAGGAGGACAAATAAGGGTAAAGAATGTGTCATGGATGCGTCGCAGAGTGAAGAGACATAGTGTCGTAGTGATTCTTTAACTTCGATATAAAATAAGATGGGAGCAATCCATTTCTGTCTATTCATGCCGTATATCATTCTGTCCCAGCCATGGCTGCGATGGTGAAGGCTGGAGATAGTCAGCAAGCGCCAACCTATATGGTGTGTATACGGATATATATATATATCTATGTATGTTTTTACCAGAGTATTCTCCTTATTGTCAAGCGAAGAAAAAGGTATCACTCTCTCGTCCTGGTGAACCTGGCAATTCTCATTCTGGCTTTAGTCTATTTTCAGGTTGCTGCATGTCCAGCTTGTAAGCCGTTAATCCGTTCATTTTTGAGCTCCTTTGATGTATGTCTGTTAGTCGTCAAGTGGGTTCTTTAGGCCATACTTATCGACATGCAAACGTTATACTATTTTCCAATATCAAAAGTCAAATGCCGTATGCATACACAGAAAGATGTCGCACAAAAGAAGCCTTCTCTTTTATACATTGTTCATTCTGAAATAAACATTCTATTTTTTACAATGAGCAAGGGCATGTCTTTGATGAGGAAATGTACTCTCTGCAATCCATTTGTTATCCCACTGAATATCTGCGTAGCATACCTTGTAAAGATAACTCTGAACTTATAACTACGCACATTCCCAAGCGAAAGGATGCAGACATTCGGATGAAATAAGCAGGGATCAAGCGCAGGTACAGAGAGTACAATGACCAAAATTAGGTCAAATCTTTCATATCGATGTTTGACAAGGTCTTGAGTGCATCAACTGCTGCAAAGCAGCTAGAAATCCATGTTTATTTAGCCTAGCAATGGCATTACAGTACGAGAAAGACCCTGACTGTATCTTTAAGAAACTTAACGCGAGGGATCGTTCGCGTATTCTCAATGAAGAGCACAAGAGCGTTATTTTAGAATACGTTAATGAGAATCCATCCACTATCCTAGAGGAACTGATGGAGCAACTGCTCCAGGGATTTGAGGGCCTCAAAGTATCTTAAACGACGCTCCACCGATTTATAAAAAAAATGTATGTAACTTGTCATTGATAATGGCTCGGTTTCAGCCTGTAGACAGAAATAGCGATGCAAATGATTCAAGAGCGCCTTAACTGGGTGCGCAGATGGGACACGACAGACATTGACTTTAGAAAAAACTATGTGTTTTTTAGTAAGTCTGGATTCCATATTAATATGAAACGCAGCATATCATGGTCCAAACTAGTGCATCAGAAGGTATGTGCTCTTACAACTGCTATTAGACGGGTGGAGGAAGACTGCGACACATTCCACGTTGCAGGATTGAGAGTTATCAATAGCAACATCAAAGCTGCATACGCAACATCCCTTGAAAGTGAGGACATAGTCCAGACCAACCACCATAATCCTTCGCGCGACGTCTTTGGTCCCAAAATTACAAACAAGACCACCCAAAGTCTGAATCGGTTTACCTCGTTGGCGATTATGGATTCTCAGACAACGATACTTCCGTCAGAGACTACCAGGCTTATTCTTCGAGAAATGCCCTTGATTTGATTTTGGATATATCCATACTGTGGTGGGTGGTTGTCATTGACTTCGCCCGTGAAAGGACAACAGTAGCAGGGACGATCATGACGACTCCAACAATGAGAACTACAAGCGCAAGAGTACGGATAGCTGCTATTTCTTAAACAAAGAATCCTGCGCTTTTTAAGGGAGTAGCTCATTGTCGGAAGATCAATAAGGGTAGACTTACAAGACTACAGCAGGTACAATATTATACAAGCTGGAAATATTACTTTTGTCCCATCCATGGAAGGGCTTGTCCACCTTGGATGCTTATAAATAACGGGCTTTCTGAGAGGACCCTTCTTTATCAAATCCATCCTCAGCCTTTCTTCTATGGCCTTACCCGGTATGAATTTATATGCTATCGTCTTGTTTTATTTTTATCCGTGACCGACACTCGTTGCTGTTTCTGGATTGACCAATCTTACCCGTACCCAAGATCATGGAAGGGAGTGGGACAGATACCGGACTCCTCCGGGGTCATTTTGTCGTGCGGTCGATTTGCCCAGCGAAGACGTCGCCGGCCACCCGCATATACCGTTGATTGTCCCTCCGCTTCTGTTGTTGCTCCCCCCTCCTGTTCCTCCGCCCCAGTCACCACCGCTGGGGCAATATCTGACTAACCCCGTGGCCGAGGATGTAAGATAAAGGGATCAATATGCTTTGTTGACAAACGATTTCTTTATTGCTCCCAATATCTCTGTGAATTTTTTTTACCTACTGATACGAGGATTTTATACAATCCTATGCGTCATTTCTTTGTACTTTGTACGATATTTATTTTTGAAAGTAAAGTACGTACTGAAAAGCACGTTTTGTCATCTGTCGCATTGACGCCAGTATTCTCGGATAGCTTGAAAGCATTTTTGAAGCAGGATACGGAAACGTTCCATCCGAACCCAGACCGTGGAGGTTTGCTTGTTTGTATCGGCTGCCATCTTCAAGATTGCGAAAACATGTTTCACAGGTATCAAAAAAAAAGATGTTGCTGTCGGTCAGCTAGCATCGATGTTGATTTCGCTAGACTCCATTTCTTCCGCAATCCAAACAGCTATAAAGCGGGAAAACAAACAAAGGCCTGTCGTGTGAGTTGCCGGAGAGCAAAAGAAATATGTGGGTAGTAGAGACCCACTTGGCCGCCGAAAACCGCTTCATATTCGCGAAAGAAGGCAATGTAGCTGTTGTATCATTCAACTTCAAAAAAAATCATTCTACCAGAATCGGAGAGATGAGTGTTGCGCGCAACATTGTTATATTTTTGTTGATACCTATGTTGGCTGCGCGCTTGAACGCTCACTAAATGAGCCATCCGAGGATTCATTTTGTCAGAGTAGTCCTGTATGTGCAAGTGCAGCGTAACCATAATTATCAGTGCCCTAGCAACAGCACAGCAGAGGAGAGAAATACAAAGTGAAAGTGGAAAAGATGGCGAGATTCACTCTACTCTATTAGGACATTCTAGTAGAAATCCAATTCATAATGGCGTAAACAGTGAAAAAAAGCTATAGACTTCCCGCATGCATACAAAAGAGAAAAAGAACATGAAATGTTATACTTTATTTTTATTTAGGTATTCTCTAACGCTCTGCTCTATTTGTTGTGCCAAATCAAGGTGCGCAATGAATCCCAGTAATCCGAATCCTTATAAATGTACTGCATCGATGCTCGGAGTGAGGGCTGGAGGACGTCAGCATCATGCTTGAATAGATACATGACCAGGCCCCAGCACACGGCCGCAAACAAAGGATAGGTGTGTTGGGGAGCATCGATGATCTGCCGCTTGACAGGCAGCTTCACTGTCGCAAGGAATACGCGGGCAAAGATGTACAAGACAATCTAATTGTTTTTTGAAGTATAAAGACAGCAGCTCTGTGCGGCCCTCCAAACCATTCTTGCTCTTCTTTCCCAAGTAGGGGCAATCCCCTTTTACCTGTTGATTAATCGCATTGTTTTCACCGAAAACAAAATATCCTCCCACCAAACCGGCAATAAACGGATGGATGCCGGCCTCCTTGCCACCGTTCAGTTTCTTCTGGGCAAACATGGCTGTCTTGTAAATCGTTGCAAACACACCCAGATTCCGAGCGTGCTGTTTAGTCGCCCTGAAGATATATCGAAACTTGTCCATAACACTAGAATCGGAGCATAACGCGGGTCAGCAGTTTGAGGTTAAAAAACAAAAGAGCAGAGCTCGGAATCACATACGAGCCGGATTTGAAAAGAAAGGCCATCACAAGTGCATGAGGAAAGCGGATCCGAGCTCCGTATACGACACCGTTGCGAAAGCCCTTGACAATAGTGAGTAAATCGTGGTATTGAGGGTCCAGGGCAATTCGTGAAAGCGCTTCCATTGTAGTCTAGATGGAGGGATGTCTTCTGCAGATGAAAAGGAAAATAATGAAAGAGAGCAGGATTAGGGCTCCCCCCTCACTCTTCTCTCGTACTGGTTGCGCTCTCGCTTTCACATGAAAAATAGTGCGACACCGAAGCAGTTCGGCAGGTGACTGTGGGCGAGAAGGTTTATGCGGGGTCAACTGCAATATTCTACCCCGCGTGTGAAAGCTGTTTTATTGATTACTCACATAATGTGATATCTTGTCTAGCACCGCACGCACTATCACCGCGTATAAGAGAGTTTGCCCTTCTGCCCGAGCCGACAAAAGTCACCCCATGGAGTTTGTACCGTCATAAAACTTGATATCACCACATTTACCTATACCCGTTTGCGTATTTCACAGGTTGTCATCTTGTCGCGACTAATTAGATCCTTTTGTGCGACAGTAACGTCTTCATAATCGCAGTTCACCGATGATGTAAAGCCAAAATTTACCAGGCTCATGAATGGCTACTCTGAAAATTCTCTGAGTAGCAAACCTTCTATAAACGAGAATATCGCCTGCATATTATGTCCTGATAACAGGAAGCGATAATCAGGCTTATATCGTTGAGTTCTTCAAATTACTGAATATATACCTAGACTAAGATAAGCAGATTACATAACCAGATCTTTCAAAAATGTACACAATCAGTTTGCTGAAGCGTGAGAAGAACTTATGCACTAGCACCAGCAAGGGTATTAAACGACTCAGGCATATCAAAACGGAATATGACAATCAGATGTAGCGGAATTTATTAAAAGAATGTGCAAAGACGTATAATGCTCGAGACACAGGATATGCGGAATGCCACATTAACATTACATAATTTCGGAAACGGAGTATCGGCAAAGAACTGGGACAGACAAAATCTTTACCATTACAACTTGTATGTACGTACCAGTAATTCCATCCATCTCAACGATTACTATGATTTATGGGCCTAAGCAAACTTGAGGCAGAGTGGGACTTATTTCTTTTCCATTACGAGCGAGATGCAGTATCTCTCTTATTATGGCCGTTGCGTTTCTCTATGTGCTGCCACCAGATACACGTGCTCGACGCCCATGCTTTTAAACGAAGGATTCTGCCATAGTCACGAGTCGTTATTTGGTCCAACTCGGCGTCATTAAGGGGAATACGAACTCATTGTCGACAAGGCTTGATGTCTTCTGATGGAGTTATAATCCGAAGGACTCTCATATTGGTTCCCCGTTTATGGTAGGAAACGTTGACTGACTGATTTTTTTTAGATTACATGTTTCTGTTAATCACGCTTGCTACTAAAAGCGAGTATCTTTACAGTGATACATAAGAAGCTGGTACATGATAACCTGATATTGTAGTGTGGCCCATGCGGATTTGTCGCTCATTGACCAATCGTAGCAATCGGGTTCTTGCTGAAAATGATTCCTATTAAGAGAAAGCCATTGGTATGTCAAACACACAAATGAAATTCTCATCAGATTATAAACTAAGGGCAATAAGACATCTCGATCAAATAGGGGCTCAAAATCAGTTCGAAAAAAAAGTGGTGTGGGGTTATGATATTGACCGATACCACCCTATTCCTAAGTGGCCTCGAGCACTCTAGTCCAAAATTTAGTTGAGGACGGCGGGCAGTGATTGAAGTAAGCTACAGTCGCGGGCGGTGAGGATCCTATTGTCGCTTGATATACGTTATCATTTAGCTCCTAACGTCTGATTTTAGGCAGTTCCATTTATTCAATATCGCTATCGTATAACAGAAAATGGTCAGCGTCATCAGTGGACGGAATGTATTTCTACTTAGAGGGCCACGTGCATAGCAAACTAGAATAGCCGCTCTGCAATAACCAGCATTCAGGAGTAATACTGAAGAAAGGCGAAGCCGAAGTTTGTGCTTCGTGTAAAAAATTGGTGCAACTGCAGAAATTTACATTTCTGGCTCTACGAAAGGAAACTAATTCATCCCAGAATCTTCGCTCGTTGCTGTCTGTAGGAGATAGTTAAGTTGTACTCCATCTTTAATACTCATCCATTTGTAAGCTTTTGCATATTGTGCACCAGCACTACCCATCCTTCGAAAGAAAGTATACAGTCGAACTTTCATAATGATATCGGTGGGCAGGGCCTTGTGGGAGAAGATGATGCCGACACACAGACTCCTCGTGGTGCGATAGCTAAAATTAACCATCATTGGGACAAGCCTTAACCTTAATACTTCTATGGCAAGACTTACACCTGAATAACATCTGATGTGAGGCATGTGTTGCGCTCTTGCTTTTCCAGTTTCTGCAGTCTCACGTTACACACAGTAACGAGGTCTGGGAAGAGGAACTATCCATCATACGCACAGATCCGCCGCCATTCGGTCAATCCAAACCCAATGGTTTAGCTCTATTTTTCTTTTGAGCCTTTATCTAATGTTAGGTTCGATTAAATGCATTTGTCTGGGGATGTGAAACATATTAATGCGAACTGAGCGATTGATTTTCATTTCTTCGTCAGCGTTATAGTGGTCTGTGCTACGTACCTCACCAGGAGCCAGCACAGTTATCGTACTGGCCATGATAAGATGCATCAAACAAGGACACAAGACATGATCATGGTGGATTTTTAAGAGTCCAACAAAAACGTGGATGCATTTTATGAGATATGCGATTGATATTTGTATTATAATCCCGGTAACGAAAATGAGCATTCTACTTCAAAGCACCTGAAAGATTATGGGACCACCTTTTGTCTTGCAGATGTAGTTACACAATCCATCCTCAGAACCAATATAAAATCTTTTGACAGCAGGGTCTGTTTTGTTACACAAATAACCTTTCGATGAAGCAGTGGAACATATATCTCCTTCTGCTGTTCGCTCGCATGCTGGCATTTCGTGCTTGTAGCAACCTGGATCACGTACAAGCAGATATCTTCATACTTTTATGCAAAAATGGTTGCTTACACGTTTTGGCAAAGATCATTACAGCATATGCGAAGTAGATTGGCAGTAGCAGCGCTCCACCTAGCTAAGGAAGAGTGATTATTTTTAATGGTGACCTATTGTCTGCATCTGTGAAATGCATCTCTGTACATAAGCAAAACCATGAACGACGGATCTCCCTCTCATTTTGCTCTGGATTTAACCCATACACTACTCTTGTTAATGGAACTGCAAGAAGGAATACTTGCTCCCCTTGCTTGAAAAAGAATATCCATGTAATCTTTTTACTGCATTTTATCCAACAAGTTTGTCCTGATACATCTAGTGCTGGATAAAAGAATTCGTTGACGATTAAGCAACAGTAATTACTGGAGATGGGGACAAGGATATGGTGCATCATCACATTTGAAATGGCTCCAGAACCTGGAATCTCCACTTGCAAATGGAATTTCTTCCGTAGGGGGGAAGCGACGAGGCCATATTGATGAGCTCGATGAATCCATGTAGAAAAGAACCTACTACTCTAATTTACTCCGCCCCCCATCACCTTCCCGACTCCTAAAGAACTTACTAGCCCTTCTTCTGTGGCAACTCTTGCTTTCCTTACCAACTTGAGCAGTAAGAATGCATGAAGCAGGTTACATTACAAAAGCTGCTGTGCCTAATATAGGCAGTTCCGTTCGGAGTCTATATACTTGGGACAAAAAATCTTCCCGCGTTCCGCCGTCAATTGTGGGGAGTGAAGCATTCTTTATTGTGGGAGGAGGAGCAACAGTCGCATACATATATATATATATATATATACAATACTTCATCCCAAAGTGGGAAGCATTCATCTTTCTACATCAGTTCCTGGTAAATCGTCAAAAACAACATGGGTATTTTATTTTGAACCAACATTTTGGATGGCAACAAAGCTTCCAAAGTACCGGAACTCCAACGATTGCTGCTATAACAGCAATATGGGACTTTTGCTTCAGAAAACTTAATTTCTAGCAATACTTTGATAAATAGGGTTTATGCTCGTGTTTGGTCGCCACGAGTGAATAACATGTAAAAGCATATATGACCATGATGTTTATTAAACTACGGTGTACATTTTATACAACAGCTGGGGGAAGAAAGGGTGGCGAAGAAAGGTAGAAAAAAGAATGATTACATGCAAGTAAGGAAAAGGCGAAAGTATCCGGGGGAAGGTTGGGGGAATAATGGTTCGATAGTGTTTGAAAAGATATATAACGAAGTTGCTGGAAAAGAAGAAAAGATGTGTTTGTTTGCGTAACTTTCCGTTGCAAATGGCAAGTGCTTGATAATGTTGTAGGGATATGAGAGTGGCGACGTGAGTGGATTTTGTTATCGCGCTAGACGCATGATTTGAGTTCAGTTGCGATCTCTTCCTTGGAACGACCCAGGTTCATCAGACGCTTGACCAGGTCGGCCCTTACTCGAACCCGGCGGGTTTTTTCTTTTTCTGCTATCAAGGCCTGGCCATTGTCATTGTCATCTTCGAATTCATCCGACTCGTCATCGTCGTCGATTTCATCGCTCTCTTCCTCCTCGTCATTAACCCGCAATCTTTTGCCAAGTGCAACTGGTGCGGTATCTTTGGGTTCGGTGGCAATATCCGTAGTTGTCGCTGTCGAAACAATTACGGTCTGGCTGTTTTCCGAGAGAGAAATGACGCGGGCGGTGGTCGCTGTAGCGTTTGTTGCCGTTGCCTGCGCAGTCGCGGCTGCAACAGTCGCTGTAGCCACTGCTTGTTCCTGCTGTTCACGCTCAATGACTTGCTCAGTGGATGAGAACCACGATGACAGACTCGGGATGGTCATATTAGCTTCCTCGTCAATTGAATGAATGATGCTCCGGATCGACATGGGCCAGCCTGCAATATCCTTATCGTGTGTTGTCATGGTCGTCATTTTCGATGTGCTGGCCACATTACCGCCAATCGTCGTGGTGGTCGTGGTCGTGGTGGTCGTGGTGATTGTGCCACCTGTGGATGGGTTGCTGTTATTAAGGCCTGTTGTGGCTCCAAAAGCAGCGTGGAGTTCATCCCAGTATGGAAAGCGTCGCAAGACTTCTTCTGTGTGTGAGCAGAAAAAAAATTAGCAAACCTATTCGGCAGAACTCGAAACTCAATTTTTTTACATGTGAGGAGGGGGAGAGGAACATTGGGGGATTTGTGCGCATATACACACACACGCACGCACATACAGATAGATACATACACAAATTGTGTTTTACATACACATCGTCACGGTCTACGTGTGTGTGAAAAGAAAAGAGAGAGAGAGAAGGAAAAAGAAAAGAGAGGAAAAGGAGAGAAACAGGAAAAGGGAAAGATCGGGGATAAGTGGGAAGGATGTGTGCGGGAGAACCAGAAACGAGCGAGTAAACTTACTCTTTACATCCGTTTCTTGGGCGCCTGCTTTGCGCCACTGGCTACCGATCACGTCGTACCATTCGCGTGCAACTCTGTAATTGCTCTGGAGAGTCGAGATCTTGCTCGCAACGTCCTTGGCAAGACGGTGGTGAATACCTGCCTGCCGCATCTGGTCGAGGATTTCCTGTAAAAGGAGCTTTTTCGGCATCCGATTGTCGCTGTCATCCCTCCATTTGGCTGCATAGTTGGCTGATAGCCACTGAACAACGATTTGCATGGAACAAGGCCCCCCATTAACGCCGTCCTTGAGCCAGCTTTTGTAGGGCTTTTTATGGTGCCGGCGGGACTGGGTGGAAGCCAGTGGTGACGGCAAAGATGTATTAGAAGTGCTCATGATCATATGGGGTGAGCCACAAATGCGTGGATGAATGAGACGGATAGAAGAAAGGGGATGTGGGAGAGGTGAGAGGTAGAAGAAGAAGAAGAGGGAAGAGGAAGCAAAGAAAAAAAGTGGGAAGTAAAAGGAGTTAATGGAGGGAAAGACGAGTGGAGCGAGATGTGCAAAAAAAGGAATAATAGGGCTCTTTTTCGTGCTGTGACCCAAATGTCCACACCAATGGTAGCAAACATTTTTCATTTTTTTTTCTGTCGACTCTTTTGTCCCCCATTCTGGAACATTGCGCCCCTCCCCCAAAACGTCTTCGTATGCTCTCCACATATTTGCATATTTCTATATGTGCTACTTTGCGACATCCCCTTGTCAACATTTCCCTCTGGTTTTCGGCTATTTTTCCATGGTAGCCGGTGTCGATAGCAAGTCGGCCGGAAGTCATGAAAACCCTCTTTTTTTGGGATCCGGTCATGTTTCAAGGGAATAACTCAAGCGGGCGAAATCGACATGGCCCAAGGTCTAGGCCGTCTGCGGCACATACAATGCCACAACAGAATATCGACTCATACACCGCGCTGTGAAAAATTGATTCATCCTTTCTCCCTTCCCCTGCCACCCCCTTTACTCCTTGCTCTTTTGCGCTCATTGACCCGAGATGAGCAGTCGCTCCGACACTAACAAATGGACGTGGGTCCTATAAGTGGCATGATGTGTGCTTGATCTGTATGTATGAATAATCCTAATAAACAATCATTCATCTCGTACAAGTTAATTCCCGTGTGTTAACGGCAATACAATCATTTCCAGCAACTCGTTGATCCATGTCTCGCGCATGTGATGGATCCAAGTCTCATCCATAACGAGTGTATGTCGTTCTAAGCTTATCATTGCACCTGCAAGGTGTCTTTCTGTCCTCGCACTAGCTACAAGTGTAAGCCACGTCTCGCGCTCTTGGATCCAGCTCTCGGAGACCGCTGTCCAGAGCAACGCCATTTCGAGCTGTATGAGCTGATATGCTAACTGCTCAATATTCGTTGGCTCGCGATGAACCCACTCCGACCGCCTTGCGAGCCACCGAGGCGACTTATGCCGGTTTGCAATATGGGACTCGTACAGGCGAAGCTGATCTGTCAGCGTCTTGATATTTCCCAGGATCGATGTCTCATAAGAAGGTGGAGCATCGCCATCTGCATGGCGCGAAGACGAAGCCCGCGCTACTGGCACCGATGTGGGTGCGGGTGTGGGAGCCGATGCTGGTGTGACAGCTTCAATCACAACGCCTGGCGACGCGTTTGTTGGATGATTAGGCGATCGTGCTGGAACAGGCATGGGAGGGGAAGATGAAAATGCGGGAGGTGGACTTTGAGGTCGGTATGTATCATTCATGCCTGTATGATGATGGCCAGCCGCTCCTTCACCGTCCAGGTCGGAACCACCATTAACATCGTCTTGACCAGATGAGTCGATTGAGGTATTGTCCGGAATAGCACCAGCAGCAGTAGCATCTGCTACTGCTACTACTGCTGCGGCGGCGGATGTGGGTGCAGGTGCAGGTGCAGGTGCATGTGCATGTGCGAGTGCGGGTGCAGGTGCGGGTGTGGGTGTAGGTGATACTATCGACGTTATTGTTTGCGTCTGCGCATGATGCGGCGGCGTGATGACTGATAGCAGATGGTGAATTTGTTGAGATAAGCTGTCAAGCTTGGCATCCATTTCAACCATCCGTTGCTGGTTTTCGTCAGCAGCAGCTGGAGGAACATGCGCTTGCCAGACGCTGCTAAACTCGCTGACAAGCACTCGTCTCGGCGTCAACTCAAGGTTTGTGATTGGGTCGATTGCAAAAGGAATAAGTTTGTCAGAGGCGGTTAATGCCGTCGCTTGGGGCACAATCGCTCGTACATCGCTTAAAAAAAGATATTGATCGTGATCAATGCGACGTACAGGAATCCGGTATATGTGATTGAGGTATTCGACGGCCTTGTACTTTTCCTCGGAAGACGATGCCTCGTTGTCCATTGGGTTCGCCTTGCTGAGTAAGGAAAGGTCACTTTTATCTTTTTTCTCTCTCTGTCCGAGTGTGCGTGTGCGCACTCGTGTGACTGTAACTCGTCAGTGCTGCTTTTTTCATCGAACTTTTTTTTGTATAGCCATGCAAATTCATTGGATTCCCAACGCACTTCCTCTTATATATCGATGAGTGTTTTAAGCCCTAAAGCGCGAGCCACGACAAGTTACCCGAGACGGGGAGTATCATCTTGGCCCACTGTTATCAACTTATCGCTGATTGTCTGCTGAGCAGCTGAGCAGCCCCATCGGATGCGATTCTAACAGAAATATTTGTCTCTTTAGTACAAAGTAGAATTGGTTTTATTCATTTATTCGGTGTATCTGTGCGTTATTCCAATCGATCATGCCTCTTTTTGTGTCTTCTTGAATTTCTATCAGAGATATTATTTTTAGACGGGTGAATCTTACCCGCAAGAGCAGTCGCTGTTCCCAGAACATCCACCAGGCTTCCTATTTTACACTGTACTTGTCATCAGAAGAGATGGCATGGGAAATGTTCCTGGAGCAAGGGAGCAGCATAGTTTGTCCAAATAACCCTATTTAGTAACCTTGGTTGGAATTTCTGGTTACAGATTATCCAATTCAATGCAGCATTTAGGGACTCCCATGACCTGTGACACAATCGTTGCATCGACTCATTTGGAACAATTTGCCATTGTATGTGCCAATGTGCACGGTAATCATCCCTGGTTTTGAGTACCTTCCTTCCGGCCGCGCTCATGCTGCTATGAATTATAAATGGCGTTATTCAAGAACCCAGGCAGATACTGAATAGGAATCAATTGACTCTAAGAACCCATCGTGCTTCTTGTTCTTGAGCTTGCCCCATTTTTTTGTACTTCATCCGGCTATTTCATCATCGGACATGTCCGCAATAAATATCTGATGTAAACGGATATGGATGGTAGATGCTAAGCAGGAAGAACGCCAACGTTGCTCATTATCGACGCCAGAGGATAGTATTACGACACTGGGCGGATAGATTATAGTTTACAAAAAGCAGCAGCTCGTTGTTGATACATTAGTTTCGCTTGTATTTTGGTGCTTTTGCTATATCCATAGAAGAGAAAACAACAAATGATAATCCCCATTTTCAGGGAAAGACACGATGTCAAGAAACTGAATTTTATGTTGATCGAATAGCAAAAAGAATTCAATTGCCTAATTTAGGTGCCATTCTCCGACTCAAAAGACCCACATGCGGACGCCTGCTTGAGGTCTTTCTCTTTTCGATACATCCATCATGGGTACGTAACCATCCATCCATCCCATCCATCTATAGGGAAGGAATACGGACAGGAGAAAGTGTTTGAGGAGTCCATATGAAGAAAAATATCTCATGGAACGGGACATATTACTAAAAAGAGGGGGAGAATGAACGATGAGATTGCTGAGAGGAGACAAGTTGGCGACATTGACTGATGGACTTCATTTGATTTTTTTAAATGATGAATAGGTAAGGGACAGCCTAGAGGTTTGAACGCAGCCCGTAAGCTTCGCGTGCACCGTCGCGAGCAGCGCTGGGCCGACAAGCAGTACAAGAAGCGTGCCATTGGCACCGCTTTCCGCTCTTCGCCATTCGGTGGTTCCTCCCACGCCAAGGGCATTGTCCTTGAAAAGATGTAAGACGACGACAATTGCAGAGATGCAGCAGCAGAACGTAATGTTAATTGGTTATCTTTCTGTCTGTAGTGGTGTTGAAGCCAAGCAGCCTAACTCTGCTATTCGTAAGTGTGTCCGTGTTCAGCTCATCAAGAACGGCAAGAAGATCACTGCTTTCGTCCCCAACGATGGTTGCTTGAACTACGTTGATGAGAACGACGAAGTCTTGATTGCTGGTTTCGGTCGCAAGGGTCGTGCTGTTGGTGATATTCCTGGTGTTCGTTTCAAGATCGTCAAGGTTGCCGGTGTCTCTCTTCTCGCCTTGTACAAGGAGAAGAAGGAGAAGCCCAGATCATAAATTCTACGTTTCTCTTTCCTATTGCTGTATTACGGTTAATAAAGCAAAATGGCCCGAATAATCTATCTGTGCATCCTTTTCACTGTTTCTTGCATAAATTCAGTCTTTCTCCCTAGCTTCCCCCCCTTTTTTTGTCCTTTGCTGCTCCATGTCCAGACACGTGATTCTTTTTCGCGCAGAAGCAACGGACTGCCCTGACGAGTACAGGACCTTGTTTACCCAGCAGGGCTACACTATTGCCTTTATCCCGGTCCTGTCTTTTGCGTACGAGTCGATTGATTATCTCATTTCCCTCTTGGCAAGCCCACCTTGCCATGGTGGCATCATTTTTACTTCGCAACATGCGGTAGAAGCTTGGTCCCTTGCATTGGAGCGAACAAATCGTTTGGCCATTCATCCATTGTGGCACACGCGGACACTATACATTGTGGGAAGCAAGACGGCCGAAAAGCTTAAATCGCTTGGTTTTTTTCATGATGACCCGAACTGGCGCGTTGCAAGTCGTGCGGCAGAACTTGCGCACATCATTCTATCCCAAACGCCGCGTCCTGCGTCACTACTCTTCTTTGCGGGTGACAAGCGTCGGGACGAGCTCCCTACAAAGATGACTAGTGCAGGGATAGAAATAGAAGAGATCCGTGTGTATCGGACGTGTGAACACCCGGATCTTCGCGAAAAGCTTCAGTCGCTACCAAACACGGGCTGGCTTGTCTTGTTTAGTCCGTCCGGGGTGGATTACATCCTCCGCCACCGGCCATTTCCAAGCGGAACCCGTCTGGCTGCCATTGGACCCACCACAGCCGATCATCTCGAGCGAAACAGATACGTTGTCGATGCCGTGGCAAGCGCCCCAAGAGCAAACTCTGTAGTCAAATGCATACAGGCCTGCGATAACGAAGATTTATTGAAGCATGACCATAATAAAGAGTAATAGCTACTACTACAGGGGCAAAAAGGTTACAATGGGTGTCCCGCGATCAAGAATGCTCTGTGGTCTATGTGATGCAGTGAGCGCCTCGGATTCGCTGGCAAGGCGGAAATTGTACCGCGTCAGCAGGTTGGAAAGAATGACCTTGATGGATTGTACAGCAAACCATCGGCCGGGACATGCATGCCTAAGTCGGAGAATATGCAAGATGTGAGGTTAAGTTTGTTGGAGCAGTTCGCGCAAGATGCTCACTTACTTGCCAAGACCAAAAGGAAGAAATTCGGTGGACACCTTTGTTGCTGTTTTGTCTTTCTGTTCCACGTGACAAAAGGGGTCCTCAACCGTATTACTACCATGATTGAACCGAGCATTAATGTAGACTTCATCGCCTGGCATGATCGTCACACCGTTGGACAAGACGATCGGCTTTTTTCCCACATGCGTGTGTGGAAGACCAATATTCTGGCCATCTGAGCGCAGAGCTTCACGGATCAAACTGTCGAGTTTAACCATCAGTTTTGGATCACCTTTGACGTCCTCGATCTCCTTACGGAGCTCAAGCTGCCATTCGGGATGGCGAGCCAGCAGGCCAATAATGCTCGTGAGAGCCAGAGTGGTCGTGAGGTTGTTAAGGAACGCCATAACAAGAAGCCAGTTCGCTATGGTCAAGACAACGGTCTCATGATCAAGTCCCATCAAGTAGTTGCTGATCATGAATTGCATGATATCTTCGTAGTTCTCTGGATGAAGGCGCCGCATCTCGATCACCGGCCCCAGCGCTTTTACCATGGCCATGTGCCGACGCCGCACCGAGTTGAAGCGTGGGTAGGCAAATCTACGATGGATGTTCAGCAATCGGACGCTCTACTGAAGCCAGATTCCTTGTATTTACTTCTTATACAAAGTGTGAGCCCATTTCGGAAAGAGTACCCGAATTGGCATGGCCCAAAGAATATCGGTCAGTCCATTATCAGCCGTCATCTCAAATGCCTCCATAAATTGTGGATTGGACAAGATACATTTGCTGCCTATGACGGCAGCGCCTACGCGTGTTACTAGCGACCGTGCAAGACGATAGCAACCGGCTATAGTCACTGTATATGAATGTTAACATGAGACGCGCGCTGTCAGACTTGTAGTAGATTGTCCGAGGTGCTATGTACCTGGCTGATTTCCAACTGCTTGATCGAGAACGCAAGTGCATTCCTCGCGGATGCGTTCAGCATAGTTATTGAACTGACTTGTCATTCCCTTCAATATCATATCCCTGTATGCGGATGGTGGGAATTCAAACGATTTGTCCTTCCGGATGAACAAGCCAATATCAAAGAGCTAAACAAATACGCACAGAATCGTTTAATCAAAGGCCTGGTAGAAGATATATTATGGGGGGTATCTATACGGTTGATTGACCGCTTACAATTTTGTTGCTTTCTTGGAAACTCATATCGGGATTGTTGAAGATCTCTTGCACCATTGGGCCGCCCACCACCAGCACAGACTAGAGAAGAGACATAGCGTGATTAATAGTCTGGATGGAGCACGGTACCAAAACATTCTTTCATGTTACCGAGCCGTTAAAATGGAATCGAAAAGTCGGGCCGTATCGTTCGGTCCATTTTTTGGTAAATTGAACTGGATCTTTGTGATATTCCAGGGTCGAACCAATGAACGGATACTTATAAGGCACATGAGGAATGGCATCTTTTGGCCGCGCAGACCTGGCGTGTCGCAAGTACAGACTGCATGCTGTAATTCCAACGGTCGCTGTGACCAAAAGAACCCATGTTTGGCGGTCAATATTGATAAAGAGGTTGAGCATTATAAGTAGGTAGGAAGAAGTTCGTACAATGTTTTCCTCCATTGATGGGGCAACTTAAATACGATGAAAGAGAATTTCCTTTTTTGGTCGATATTGCCCGGGAGGGTGGCAGTTGACCGCTGTCCAAGCCACGTTAAATTTGGCGTGTATCCGCATGGGTCAGGGAAACCTGTTTTTTTTCGATCACAGCCCGGATGTTCACACCACACCCACAAACACGCATACGCACTGGATTTCTCCGAGAGGTTGGCGCGTGGTATCCGATGCGGACACTCATATCTAGCTAATTTTTCTGAAAGTTGACGGACAATAACCGCACTCAAGGCTTTGAAATGTTTGAATAACGCCCAACTATCTTGGGAGGTTAATGGCAGTCAGGTGACGCTGTCGGATAACCCATGATTCGGATTTGCGCAGCAAGCCGATGTATGAGGCCAGGCATGAAGGCCCACAGCAGCACGATGACGTACTCGTTGACTACCAAGGTGTCATAATGTGAGATACGGACGATGGCCAAATCGATGAACCACTTTACTTTTGTTCATGAATAGGGCCTTTAGCAGAAAGAGGACATCTGGTTGTGGATAAAAAGAGGGTAGGTATCGAGATATGCCCAGTGAGATAAGAGTATAACCAAAATTTACAGGAGTGACGGCTCGCATCAAACCTGCTAAAACAGTGTGAGATGAAAAAGTTTTTTCTTTCCCTTTCAGCAACCTCGGTGCACCCCCCACTAGTTTGCTCTTGTCCTGCACCGTTTTTTTTTAAAAAAAACAAAACCACAGCAAAGTAAATTACCCTTAACGTCTCATGAACCACTTAACTGATCTATTCCTATGTTCTCGCTATCTCTTCCAAAGCCATTACTAGGTCCTGCTAGGATATGCACTTTTGATTTCAACTCATGAATAGACCTTCCACAACATCCGAGACCAACAACGGCACATCGACTAAAAAAGCAGTGTTCAATTACGCAGCGGCAGTGAAACGAAGTTCACAGATTCAAGATCAACCCTCGTCTCCTACAACTACATCGGTAAACAACGCCGTCAGTGCTCCCACCACCCCAACCAAAGTCACGAATGGAAGTACACCATTGAACTCCAACGGCTCCACTAGCCCTGCCGCCTCTGGTGGGCAACAGCTTCCCGCTGCATCAAAGGAGCAGTACGTGTTATGATTGTGATGACGACGCTGTGATCCGGCCAATATAAAACGCTAATCTTTAACAATCTCTTTGCTCGCATCAGGCATAAGAACAGCCCCAACGCTGTACCTTCACCGAGTGGCACCGGCAAAAGCGCCTCCCGAAACACGGTGCAGCTGCCGCGGGCACCTCCTACTGATGCCGGTAAGTTACTGGGCAATTCTGACTACGACGAGACTGATCCTTTTTTCTCGGTCGACAGCTCCAATTCAGTTTGGATCCATCAACCAGGACATCGATCTTTCTTCACGGACTCCCACCGCTAAATCCGGGGAGACTTCCAATACGACAGGAGCTCCTGCTTCTCCTTCTGGGATCACTTTTGGCACTCTGTCCGGGACAACAGTAAGTAATGGGATCACGAAAGCAAGTGTCGCATGGATCTGACAATCACCCAAGATGAAGTTCGAGAGTCAGCCTTTCGTACCTCAGCAGCGTAGAGAGTCCGCTCAGTCGAGCCAGTCGGATTCCCAGCAGCAGCCACAACAGCAACAGGGGTACAATAATAATAACGGTAGCAGACACTACAGCGGTCAGCGACACCAATATAACCCGAATAAGCATTCAGCAAACACCATGAACACACAATCTGGTGGCTATATTCACACAAAGAAGAATATATCTCCCCACATGGGGTCAACTCCTTCGCCTAATCAGCATATGGCCCACGGTTGGGGGAGCTCAGCTTCTGGCCACATCCCTCCGCAGTCCTATGTAAGCAATCTTGACCAGCCATGGAAGTATTATCCGCAGATGGTTCTAATAAGTTATCCCTTTAGTATCATCCTCGCCCCCAATATGATGCCCAACGCGCTTATTATGGGTTCGAAAATGCTGGAATCCCTTTGGGTGGACCTCCCCAGCGTTGTGTAGTTCCCTCTCCTAAGAAGAACCCTATTGCAATTATCGATCCTGTCACTCGCGCCGAAGTTCCTGTTGGTAATAAGATCGTAACTGGCTCATCTAATCTTACCAAAGACGCCGAAAAGCCTATGGCTCCTCCCAAGGTTGTCTCTAAAGCCATCCCCATTATCAACCCCAACAAGGAGAAGATTGAACGTGAAGAGGCAGAGCGCAAGGCCAAGGAAGAGGCAGAGCGCAAGGCCAAGGAAGAGGCTGAACTCAAGGCCAAGGAAGAGGCTGAACGCAAGGCCAAGGAAGAGGCTGAACTCAAGGCCAAGGAAGAGGCTGAACGCAAGGCCAAGGAAGAGGCAGAGCGCAAGGCCAAGGAAGAGGCTGAACGCAAGGCCAAGGAAGAGGCTGAACTCAAGGCCAAGGAAGAGGCTGAACGCAAGGCCAAGGAAGAGGCTGAACGCAAGGCCAAGGAAGAGGCTGAACTCAAGGCCAAGGAAGAGGCTGAACTCAAGGCCAAGGAAGAGGCTGAACGCAAGGCCAAGGAAGAGGCTGAACTCAAGGCCAAGGAAGAGGCTGAACGCAAGGCCAAGGAAGAGGCTGAATGCAAGGCCAAGGAAGAGGCTGACCGTAAGGCCAAGGAAGAGGCTGAACGTAAATTGGAGGAGGAGCGCGATGTAAAGAAAGACGCAGAGCACAAGGAAAAGGAACACACCGTCATCCCGGAGGCTAAGGCGGAAAAAATTCCTGAGCGCCTTGACCTGTCAAATTTGTCAGCCTCACCTGACCAGGTTCCTTCGACACCTGTTCAACCCACCAAATCGGTCCCCCGTGTCACTCGTTTGATTGAAGAGTTAAATGCTGTGGAGTACCCAGAAGAGGTCAAAGGACCGTTTGGGTTCAAGGATAAGGACGGCCGTATCAAGTACGACTCTAAATTTTTGCTTCAATTCCAGCCTCTTTGTAAAGAGACGTCGATCGATACATCCATCTTCCAGGAATATAACTACGAGCAGAGCGACCGCGGTGGCTCGCGCGCCAATTCGCGCCGCCAAGGTTCTGAGCGTGGTCGTGGTCCCCGTACTCCTGGCGGCGGTGAGATAGGCATGTTCCGCCACGGTTCAAAGGACGGTCGTATGGAAATGGGCAAGTTTGCTGGTGGTCGCCCTCTTACTCATCGCACCGGAAGTGGTCGTGATGGTCTTCCCTCTCCTGGAGGCATGCAGCGTGAAGGTTCCCGCAGCCGCAGTGGCCGCGGTGGTAAGCGCCATGCTGGTAGGGGCGAGGATAAGAGAGACAGAGAAGAGAAGCAGCAGCCTGGTGGTCCCACTATTGCCCCAGAAGACGTTGTTCCTCTGGAGAAGAGCGAGACCCGATGGGTGCCTCTCTCCGCCCGCAAGAAACTCGAGTCGCAGGCAACCGAAGATCCAGAGCGTATGTCTGATGAACTCATTATCCGCAAGGTTAAAGGCCTTTTGAACAAACTCACAATTGAGAAGTTCGATTCGATCTCGGACCAAATTTGGGCATACGCTGAGCAGTCTACCAAGGAGGATGATGGCCGTGCATTGCGTATTGTCATCACACTTACGTTTGACAAGGCCTGCGATGAATCCGCATTCTCTGCCATGTGGGCCCAACTTTGCGAGAAGCTGTGCAATAATATGACGGACGACTTTAAGGACGTTAGTATCCATGATAAGGAGGGTAAAGTTGTGCGTGGCGCGCATCTCTTCCGCAAATATCTGCTCAACCGTTGCCAAAGCGACTTTGAGCGCGGCTGGAAATTCAACTTACCTGAAGTCGATGAGAGCAAACCTGATATGCTCACTGATGAATACTATGCCGCAGTTAAGGCCAAGCGTCATGGTCTCGGTCTTGTTCAGTTCATTGGTGAGCTGTTCAAGCGTCGCATGTTGACGGACCGTATTATGATGCAGTGCTTCAACCGCCTTTGTGCCGATCCCAAGGAGGTTGGCGACGAAGAGACAGAGACAATGTGTAAGCTCATGACAACAGTCGGTAAAAATCTGGATGTCAAGGCTACGCGTGGCTTTGTGGATGCCTACTTTATGCGTATGCAGGAGATGCTTGAGAGCCCTAAGCTCAGCTCGCGTGTGCGATTCAAGATCATGGATGTGTTCGACCTGCGCAAGAATAAATGGGTTAGCCGTCGTGGCGGCAACATTGGTCCCACTACCATTGCTGAAATTCATGAACAGGTAAAGAAACGGGACTAAGCTAATTGTGGAAAAATTTGACCGACCGATTTGTTTATGTACAGGCTCAGAAGGCCAAAGACGAGCAGAAAGAAGCAATGAAGCGAACCAGCAGCTCGCGGGGCAGTTTGCCACACACTATGCCACGAACAGGATCACACCGAGGCGCAGGCGCTCGTGATCTGCAGCGCGAGAATTCATCAAGCGGCGGTAGCGGTCCTGGGGGTAACAAGGACGCCTCTTCGAGCTCTGCCGATGGCTGGAACACCGTGAGCGGCAGCCCTAGTGGAACGATAAAAGGCAGCCGTGTCAATGAACTAGCTAACTTTGGCAAGACAGACCGAAGCAAAACCCGGAGCAACGTGCTCGGTCCATCAAACAGCCCTTTCGCCAGCTTGAACCGAGTTAACAGCAAGGCTGGAGACCAAAAGAATTCCGCCAGTGACGAACGGCCAACTAACATGAACATGTTCAGGTAAGGAAAAGCTTGTGAAAGGCAATTCCAGGGACATATATTTTGAACTCAGTAAACTAATGCACATGTTCTGATTTGAATAGTGCCCTAGGTGGCGAGACGGATGACCATGACCACGACCACGACCATGATCATGACAACGACAACGACCATGACAACGACCATGATGCGACGGAGGATCTCCCTACTGAACATGAGCATGAAGATACCGAGCCTAGAACGACCCCTACTGCTGATTCAAATTCTGATTAAACCGCAAAACTTTGTACAATGCCTTATTTCTTTTAAAAAACACCATACACACACACATATACACACGCACACTCACACTCACTTCAGTCTGCTCTTTGCAGCTTACTTCCGCGTATCTTTCTTCCCTTAACATTAACGACGACTACATCCAATAACCAGCCAACCCGTTGAAACAAAAAATAATCTTACCACGCGCGACTGACGTACGCACATAATACAAGATACAATAAACACTCAGACAGAAAACAGTCTAAATTTGATAATTGATTGGATTCTCCTTGTGCGTGTGTAATACCGGTGCCTGAAGTATGCATGCATCCGCACGAGAGCCCTCCCACACTACTACCACCACCCCTTTGCCCGCCCAATGCGTGTGGTCCCTTTCCCTCCCCCTTATTTTTCACCACTTTCCCTCTTTTATTGTTTCACAACCATAGAACTCCGATAAAAACGAGAAACTATGTGTTGCTAAGAAATAAAAAATTGTGTAGCCTTCATTGCTAGATCATCTTTTTCTTTTGCTTCCCACAATGACTGAAATCATCAAGGACGGCTACTTGTCCGTCAAGGAGGACGGCCTTCGTGCCTGGATTTGGTCGAAACGCTTCTGTGTATTGCGCGATCAAGCGCTGACCTTTCATCGCAACGAGGTCCGTTTTCACCAAAGCGTATAGGGATTTTTGCAAAATACATAACCCGTATTCACGCTCTTTCGGCGCCTTTTGGACCACTACTTTAGCAATCGGGACAATGCGTTGCTCTCATCTTTCTCAAAGAGATCCAATCGGTTACACGTACTGATCTCAAGCCTTATTGCATTGAGATTGCCACCAAGGACAAGACGTACTATGTGGCGTGCAAGAGCGACAATGAACTCTATTCATGGCTGGACGAGATTTATAATGTAACAACAATAGCCCTGAGCTTACAATCCATATATCCACGTTATCTGACCGCCTCATAGCGATCACCTTTGGGTGCCTCGGGTCCAACCAATTTTGTCCATGAAGTGCATGTGGGCTTTGATCCCATATCTGGTGCTTTCACCGTATGTTTACACGCAAAGAACCGCCAAAAAACAATCGGCTACATAAACAAACCTACCCTCCCCCAATCCATCCACCCACCCCACCCCAGTGTTGGGGGAGAGGGGGGAGGGAGAAAGTGGAAGAGGGGGGGATGGTTGGAAGCCTCCACCACCCCTTTCAGGTCGTCACTATATCTTCTAATTATTACTATTGCTGTTTTTCTAGGGTCTACCTGATCAATGGACGCAACTACTCAAGGGATCAGCAATTACGGCCGAGGATGCGGCCAAGAATCCTCAGGCTGTGTTGGATGTTCTTGAATTCTATACCGAGCAGAGCAAACGCGATAGCGGTGAACGATGGGCCGCTATGATGCATGAACCTGTGAAAAAGACTGTCCAGGCACCGCCGCCCCATCCTTCAGCATTATCCATGCAGACACGTCCTGCTCCACCCCGGCCAGCTCCACCGCCACCCATGTCACCGACTTCCCGACGGCCCGACGAGCCTCGATCGCCAGTTTCGCCACGCACACCACGGCCTTCAGAAAGCTCTCGCTTAGCGAGTAATCATGTAAGTTTGACTTGCGCGAGTTCTCTCCACATATATACCATTTGAGTATTGAACGACGGGGGTGGGCGGTTTGATGGATTTCTATTTTTTTTTTAGCATCGCACACCGCCCTCGCCATCGTCGTCAATGTCTTCGTCTGGTATTGGCCCATTGCAGCCTAGCAAATCGCAAGGTACTGCACTTCCACAGCGTGCTCCGATCCGCACCAGCAGTTCTGCGTCTACGGCATACGAAGATTCACGCATGCTTTATGAGCGTGAAAAAGAACGACTGATCCGAGAGCGGGAGCGGGAACGGGAGCTGCGTGCACGTGAACGCGAAAAGGAACGCATGATGCGTGAAAAAGAGCGTCTGCTCCGCGAGCGGGAGAAGGCACAGCAGCAGATGACGTCCGGTGCGAACGGCGTCTCGCAAGCACCAGCTAAGAAGAAGGTGGAGCAACGCATCAGCACGATGACTGAGGCCCAGATCATGGATAAATTACGCAAGTATATTATTATTCTATTTTGGCTGATAAAAAGTTCGAAGAAATTAATTGCTGATCCTAAATAGGCTCCGTCGTCACACGAGGCGATCCAAATGAAATATACAAGCGTGTCAAGCGTGTAGGCCAAGGGTAAGGGAGACCAAAAAAAAAAAAGAGGGAAGGAGATTTCCCATTATATACATGTAACCTTATATACATGTAACCTTATCCATATCGTAGTGCCTCTGGTTCAGTGTACGTGGCAGTATGCTTAACAACTAATACCAAGGTCGCCATCAAGCAAATGGACCTGGCTCATCAGCCACGAAAGGAGCTTATCGTAAACGAAATTCTGGTCATGAAGGAATCCCATCATCGCAACATTGTCAACTTTCTGGATTCCTTCCTTGTTAAAAACATGGAGTTGTGGGTGGTCATGGAGTATATGGAAGGCGGCGCCCTGACGGATGTGATCGAAAACAACACCATGACAGAGCAGCAAATAGCAACAGTATGCCTGGAAACAACTGCGGGTCTGCACCATCTCCACTCACGCAACATTATCCATCGCGACATCAAGTCTGATAACATTCTTCTGAATGCCCAAGGCCATGTCAAGATCAGTGATTTCGGCTTCTGCGCAAAGCTGACTGATCAGCGAACGAAACGTGCAACCATGGTCGGCACGCCATATTGGGTAACGTGCTCTCTAGCTTTCTTTTTATATAAAAAAACACCAGGATATCCATCCTCTCCTCATAAAGAGATTGAAAGACGAGTCATCAATAACACTGCTCTTTTTATTTTATTTTTATTTTTATTTTTAGATGGCGCCAGAGGTAGTCAAGCAAAAGGAATATGGTGAAAAGGTGGATATCTGGTCTTTGGGTATCATGGCCATCGAAATGATTGAGAATGAACCACCCTATCTGGACGAGGAACCGCTCAAGGCCCTTTATCTTATTGCTACGAACGGAACTCCTACACTCAAGAGCCCGGAAAAACTCTCGCGCGAACTCAAAGGCTTTTTGGCCGTGTGCCTCTGCGTCGATGTACGCTCACGAGCGACTGCCCAAGAATTGCTGGAGCACGACTTCTTGAAGAAGGCCGGTCCTTTGGAAATCTTGGCTCCTCTGCTTAAGTTTAGAACAAGATAAGAACGTCGTTCCTCCATCCACTATTCGACTTCCCTCTTTTTTTTTCCCTCTCCAAGTCTTTCTCCCTCTCACTTCGCTCTCATTTCTTTTTTCCTTCTGGGAAGAGAGAGAGAGAGAGAGCGAAAAACCTGTTCGTACTCCCTCCTGTCAACCAACGCCACAGTCCTCCTCCAACCAAACCAACAGCTCTCTTACGACAATAATTTAACTATCCCTCCCTATCTTCCCTTTCTTATCTCCTCTACTAGCGGTAATGTTATTGTTCTTATTTTGACACAATATACGGGGATTCCAACCAATAACGCGGTTAGTTATCAAGCGATGATGTCAATCCTTGATGTACTGGAAGGGCTGTACTTACCCATGTATGTAATATGCTATCATTGATAACTTATTTATGAACATGATTGCTCTGAACCTATGGATCCTATTTCCGATGAGAGCGGCGCGTATTTTCTCTCTTCAATCTATCAACGTACAACGGTACACGCTGCTGGTGACGAGACTGGGGTTGTGGTAATATATATCTGCTCAAGCGAAATGACTTGAAAATTCGGGTCAAAGAAGCCTATGTTCGAATGCACCTCCATGTTGTACACAGCCTACAATATATGCATTGACTAACCACAACGGAATTTTTCAAGCTGATAGTTCAGCCGCAGTACGGCGTGGTCCTAAAAAGAAAGTGATGCAGCGGTTAAATTATCAGCAGCAAGCAAGGATAACGTAGATAAGGACTGAATGAACATAGAAAGATCTATTATCTTGCAATGGATAATACATCTACCACCAAATCTATCCATTAGTCTGCCCTGGTTATCATCAGGAAGACCTTTGAATAGTCTTAAGTTATAGGATATATCTGTTTTTTTTATCTTGAATATAAATAGGATGCACAATCATCTTTTTTCGTCTTGACATCAACAATGGTTATTTTCTCGTGCTGGGTATCTCGTCAGAAATTGACCCTCAGGTACGTGCCAGGGAACGATTCCTTTTTTACGCCCATGTAACCTCATCTCTATTACACGATTTTTCTCCAATTCCAGATCACAGGGTTATGGATATAAAGAAGATCTGTTTACATCCAGTAAAATGGCTTGTTCTTTCGGTTTCTACTTGCCAAGTATCTCTCTCACTTTATGTCGTTTTATTTATGATTTAGGTTCACAGGCTCGAAATATCATTAGTACGTTTATGACATGCGCTTTGAGGCAACGTCAAGCACCTTCAATTGTTCAAGCACATACACGCATTATATGGCGTATCAAGATGGCTCTAATTTTCATTTATATACTGCATTCAGCTACCCGAGCTCAAATATTCCTTCGATAGTCATCAATGCAGAGCCAGGCGCCTCGTCTATTAATTTCAGGTTGTACGTATCTCCTTTCATGCTTAGAGGGAAATTTATTCCATTATATGTAACGTTCATACCATTTGGGGTTCATTGCTTACCTTTTTTCTGTGGCAGTTTACTAATTGGATCTGACCATCACCATTACATCGGGGGGACGTTTATGAAGTTGAAGAGGCATAAAACCAGTCAACCGATGTTTGCTGCTGCCATATCTCAACTGGTTAAGCACTTATTTTAGGGAGTGTACTGCTACATTCATTTTTATGAAATTCCCACGTTTTCTTCCAATAGGACGGGACGCTTTATCCTCGTAGCAGATGAACCCCTGATTCTATATACAGCAACTGAATCGCCTTTGCAACAGATCGTGCCCACAACAATAGGATGATCTATGGCTGGGATCACCGAGGTATCGTTATCCTATTCCTCGGGGACAGGATAGCTAAGGTACGTATCGGTGAGGCTACTGGTGCTGGTGGAATGATCGAACTCATGAAGGATGTTTATGTGGATGAAAATGGGTTACAGAGTTGGGTGGGTGCGTTCTTCCCGAAATTACACACCAGTAAAGCCCTTCAGCAAACAATACCGATGTATTTATTATACCGCCCAAAACAGAATTCAAATACGGCCACATGACGACAGGAAGAGTCTCTCACGTCCCTTCTTAATGAGGATGGCTTCCGCCATAAAATTTGATTAGGTACGTTTTATGTACAGTATATATAGAAAGAACATCGATCTTCGTTATTTATGTAAGAGGCACATTTCTCGCTCGTATCGTTTGGTTCCTCGAAGGCAAACTTTTGCAAGCAACCACAGCACAATGTTGCACAAATAGACCTCGTTGTACGAACAATTATACGCTTTCACTGAACAATATAAATAAAAAAAAATATATGGCCACAGATTGCACATGCTTGTCGTAGAAACACCGTTCAACTACTACCACTGCAAAATTTAAGCTATGGCCACAATGTCGGATGGGGCTCATGACAGGGAAAAAATTGGGGCATTTCTCAAATACAAAGAAAGTGAGTATATAAACATGGCGGAATTGCTCGTTTGGCAGACGGTACGTCTTTGTTCTTGCTTTCAACGGTACGATCGCTCAAACAATGCTTGTTAGAGGAACGGAGGAAATACGCGATATGAGTAGCTTGTGTTACGAGCAAAAGATTCTCGACCGTGAAGAAAGGTGGAGCTCTAGCCACAGCTGGCAATGATTGGCAGGGCATTCGAGTTGGGGGGCCGATTTCTAAATAAAGCGCTCGATTATAGCTGGGAACAATCCATTCGAACTTGACGGGCAACTCAACCGTATCTTTCTTGGGCTTAATTAACTAGCACCCAAGCCCGCCCTTTTTTTTACCCAGTTCTTTACTCCTTTCTTTGGGTGCTCTTTACTGCTACTTCACCTCTTTTTTTTTTCCTCGACTTTGTCTTTTCCCCCTCTCCTCCCTCTTTCGTTCTTTCACTCTCCTCCCTCCTCCCCCACTCTCCTCGAGAACAGGATAGCAGGACACATAACCGGAAACGAATGGATACATATCATGACGATTCAACATATATCTTTGAAGAAGACGATGAACCTCATTGCAACGGATGTCTGAAACAAATTGACGACGGCGCGGTGGTCCAGTTTGGTGATGGTATATGGCACATCGATTGGTAATGACGAAAAAGAAAACCACACAGACGCTCCTTTTCTCTCCTGCTTTCGCCTCCCACACTCCTTCCCCTTCTCATCCATTCGTTTCCTTACCAAAGCCATGCTTTCCCCACCCTCTTTTTTGACATGTGTCTTTTAAGTCACTTTCTTTTCTCTTACTTTTGGGAATCACTTTTATAGTTTTACCTGCACAAAATGCCACAAATTAGTCGAATGTTATAGCAACCTCCTTTTACTTCGGGATGGAAGGCCCATTTGTGAGGAATGCTCATACAATTGTCATGCTTGCCACAAGGCAATCAAGGATGAAGCTATAATGACAGGTCTGGTTTTTCAAAACTATTTTACCTTATCCTCAAGAACTCATGTTTCCATGTGGGCTCCTTAGGCGACGAGGCATATCATGCGGAATGCTTCAAATGCACACAGTGCGGGATCAAAATCGAGGATCTTGTGTTTACACAAACGAGCAAGGTATAGATATATGAGTATATTAGTGCCCGCGGGAGATACTGCGTTTCGAGTTTAAATCTAAGTTTGGATGATGTAAGGGTATCTTCTGTACCGGGTGCCATGAGATGCGTAAGCAAATGCGGCAGAAACGCAAAGAAGAGCGCTTGTTGCAGCAACAACAACAACAGCAGCAGCAGCAGCAGTCGATACCGACAACATCCCAACTACGCCAACGCGATCCGGTTAGTCTCGATGCTAAAGTGCTTTGAGAAATGCGTTGACGCTCCTTCTCCTTTTTGTTGCATAAGGTCCCGAGCAATAGTTCACGGTCAACCAAGGAACGCCGCGGCGGTGTTTTTGATGGTGACCCGCGCATTGACCATTTGAATGGTATGACCGCGCCACAAAGTCTTGCACCTGTTCGCAATACTATCATCAGTAAGTATGCGATGGTCCTCTCATGCTTTGAACTGGGTTATCAACTGAGGCCATAGGTTCGCAGGAGTTACAAGAACTCAATCAAATGCTCAGCGTGGCAGATCCCATTGAGTTGATACCAAGCCCTCCGCGCACATCGCCGTCATCTGACGTGACATTCAAGTCATTTAACAGCACTAATGATGATATTGACGTTGTCGATGCACTCCCACCGACATCCCTTTCTCAGACTGAGCGCCTTTCGCAACTGGAGAGAGAGCTTCAAAGCACAAGGAGTCAACTTAAAGAAGTCGATACAAAATTCAACAAAATCAAGGTAAAATTTGATATATTGGACAGTCATACATCCTCGTTATTGGAGCTCACATTCTTGTTTTCAGACAATCAGTCGGAAAGCGCTGGACGAATTCCATATTGTCAAGGAGAGCTATAATGCTGAAGTCGCTGCGCGACAGGCAGCCGAGGCGCAGGTCGCTCGACTCAAGGCAGAGCTTTTTGGGTATCACCAAGCCAAGCTCTTTGGTGCGGTCGAATCGGCCAAGATAACCAAGGATGAAATTGCCCAACTAGCTCAATCGAAGGCGGATCTGGAACGGACGTGTCAGGAACTGCGTAACCAGCGGGAGGCTTTGGTGGCTGAGGTCAACAACACGGCTATCAGGTATGTGAATAAAGTACACTGTTGATGGCCAGGATGATCTCATGTTTTACGCTGTTTAGCTATCTCACTGCCGATACCAGCCGCGAACGTGCCTATCAGGCCTATCAACTCCAGTTACGCTCGATCATGGCAGACACTGAGGCAGCCAAAACGAACTTTGCACGGATGTCTAAAGCCCGAGATGACATTATTAACGAAATGATTATGCTCAACACTAAGAACGCAGAGCTTACAACGCTGAACAATGACCTTTCCAGGAGGGTGACGGAGCGTGAGCGCGAGGCACTTGCGGTGATGGCAGGCACAAGTTTCCTTAGCGAGGAACCTAGCTTCCCCAGCAGTGAAGCTCAGATAGGAGTCGTCACCTTGGAACGCAAATCATCCGAACACCAGAAGACAGCACAGCGTGATAGTGTTGGCAAGGCCGAGCCTGCAAAGATGTTTAAATTCCGGAGGAACAAGAACAACAACGTATTTAGTCGGCGCAACAACAGCAATGGAAGCAGTGCGAGCTCTTCAAGTCGGAGGACAGCAGCTGACGACGATGCAATCGGTATCCCGTATGATGCGAACGCACCCAATCGAGCACCTATGAATGGCGCCGATCAGAAACAACAGCAACAACAACAACAACAACAACAACAACAGCAGCAGCAGCAACAACAGCGGGAAGAATATCATAAGAAGTCAAACCAAGAGTCGGCTATCAAGGGGTTAGTCCTGCAGGAAAGGGCTAGACAGACTAAACGCACCCACAACTTTACGCAGACCCGGTTCTTGCGGCCAACAAAGTGCGATATCTGCAGTGAAAAGATTTGGCGGGCAAGCGAATTCAAGTGCCAAGACTGTGGATATGTGTCCCATGGTCGATGTTTGCATCATGTACCCAACCAATGCATTGGTCGGGTAAGCCAGGATAGCGAGAATCAAGCGAAGCGTAAGTTGATCCTGTCTCAATAAGAAAGGACACAACTAATATCTAGATGTCTGGTAGCCATGTTTGGAAACGATCTTGCAGAGCAAGTTCGCCTTGAGAACGGTGTGGTACCCATGGTCGTACAGACGTGCATTGAAGCTGTTGAGGCCCGGGGGATGGATTTTGAAGGCATTTATCGGAAATCTGGTGCTGCAGGCCAGATGCGACAGATCCAGCAAGCGTTTGACACTGCAGATACTACTTGCGATTTAAAGAATGAAAACCAGTGGAACGACGTGTGTGCGATCACGAGCGTGCTGAAGCAGTATTTCCGCGACCTGCCTAACCCACTGTTCACATACGAGCATCACGCAAAGTTTATGGACGCTGCTCGGGCCACAACAAGCGAGCAACAGCATACGCTTTACCAAGGAGCCATCCGCTCTCTTCCCCTCGAAAATTACAACACCCTAAAGTACCTGATGAGCCATCTGTGTCGTGTGTGTAAGCATCAAAAAGAGAACCTGATGACATCCAAGAACCTTGCTGTAATCTTTGGGCCAACATTGATGCGCAACCGGGACGAGAGCGGCGATCTTCTAGACATGAACTGCAAGATTAGCACGGTCGATTTTATCATTAGCCATTTTTCCACCCTCTTTGCCGAACCTCAGCCCTCCAAGGAAAACCATTCGTCCCCGCTTCCTACCTCGTCCTCCTCCTCCAACCGCCGCAATTCGCTTGCCAGCATTGCTGCACGTAGCAAACAGCATCGACGTGAGTTCTCCACCGATGATCTAGTACGGACTATTCCGCCCGCTTTGCCACCTCGCGAGAATGCCAACTACATATAAAAAGTTCCCATATCCGTTTTTTTATCTTGAGAAACAATACACCCAAACCTCTTTTATACATATATACATATACATACATTCCATGAAAATAAGGTACACACTACCATCCACTGTGTAAAAAAAAAAAAGGATCCAACCTCTCTTCATGTGTAATTTTTTTTTGCGGGATATATTTTTGAGCTTGTGCGCACGGCGCAACCAATTACACCTTTCACCAAACCTAATCCCCGGGGCCCTGAATGAGCAGCACTGTCGTAAGCTCCTTTTATTGAAGTTAGTCCTGTTTACATCTCAGGCTCATGCCTGTCCTTAGCATCATCGAAAGCGCGAAAACGTGCCTGAAGAGGTTATTAAGGCTCGACGTGCCAAAGAAGCAAGCAAGATTAAGGATTATAATGATGCCGTCAATCAGTTACGTATTCAGGTACACGACTCGAAATTGCCCAATATGATATGACTGGAGACTCTGATTCTCTTTCTTCGTGTGTGCTTTCACTCTCTCTCTCTCTCTCGCTCTTTTACTTTATGCTGGCAGGCCGATGCCGGTGTCTGGAACCCCGAGACGTTTTCGTTGACGACGCGAATTCTCCAGCAAAATCCCGACTATTACACGATTTGGAACATCCGCCGGCGATGCCTGGTGGGAATGCACGGTAATGATAACAAGGCCATACCGCGTGCAACCTTCCAGAGCGAGTTGCAGTTTTTCATGCTGCTGACACGTATAAACCCAAAGAGCTATTGGCTCTGGAACCACCGTCGGTGGTGTCTCGAGACCATGCCCGAGCCCGACTGGGTGGCCGAGTTGGGCCTGGTCGAAAAATTACTTGCCATGGATGCACGCAATTGCAAGTAAAGCCAGAAGATTTAAAGATTTGGGACCCGGGGGGGGGAAAGGAGGTACGCCTTGCATTTATGCTTATGCTGTTGTTTTAGTTCATGGATGGGATTATCGACGCTATGTCGTCGACCAGATGCGGACAGGCAATCATGAGAAAGATATGGCATTAGCCCAAGGCGAGTACGACTTTACGACCAAAAAGATCAAGCAGAGCTTTAGTAATTTCTCGGCGTGGCACAATCGAACGCGGCTCTTGCCTGAGATTGTGGCCGACATGTCCCCCGAGGAGAAGAATGAGGTGGCCAAGAAAGGCATGTCTTTTTGGTCCATGTTACATTCCTGCATGACAACGTGCGTTCTTACAATCTTTTTCCTTTCTCCATCCGTCCCCCCCCAGAAATCGAGCTCGTGAAAGCCGCTATTTATACTGACCCTGATGACCAATCGGCTTGGATCTATTACCGATGGGTCGTTGGACGATGCAAGTGTGGTTTCTAAAGAGGGTAGCAAGAGGTCTTTGCTAAAACAGACCGGATTTCCTGTAGTGCTTGGTCAGGTACGATGCGTTGGTGCCTATCGCACGCACCACCAGGATGAGCTGGTGACCGTGGTCTTGAATAAGCCGGTCATTCTTTTCACACCACCAACGTTGCTTAACAAGGGCAAGCCTGTCGATGCTACCTGGGTCTCGCTTAACGACGGGCAAGTGTGGATCGGTCGTCCTCTCAAACATGTTGCTGCGGCTGCTACTGGTGATGGTATCCCTGATGAGGTCCGCATTAATAACAACATGGTAGTACCTCGGAGTCCTTTGATTATGAGGCCTACAGAAGCCCTTGTGAGCGACATCCAACCGATTCCCTTTGCAGGCAAGTCAGCATCCCGATGGCATGGAAAGAACTCCCTGGCTGATCGACTTTAATGTATTTATAGAAGCAAACCATCTTGCATCCATATTTGACACATCAAAACATTGGGAGGCGCCTGGGCATCAACCCTATACGGCGAACCGAGATTCTTATCATGGTACATGGCACACGCTGGACCGAGTCGGTCTTTTGAAGGACCAAATCAATGTTGTACGGGAATTGTTGGAGCTTGAACCTGACAGTAAATGTAAGTAAGAGTAACTGATGGGGTGGAGATGGAGGATGTTAACGAATTGCGATGTTTTCACTTGTAAAAGGGGCTCTTCAGACATTGGCTCACTTCATGGACCAACTCCGTCAAGCCAATGCCACTGATCCATCGGATGAATTGCTTTCCATCTATGACAAGCTTGCTGAGCTTGACGCTTACCGGAAGCGCCGATACCACGATGCCAGTAAAGTATCTTCACGTGAGACTGTGCATATGGTATTCACTCCTTATATCTTTAGAGCATCACATCCTCCTAGACCAGAAGCTGGAGAATCTCAAGAAATTGAAACAAGGCCTATGGGATATCATTACGAGTAAGGCACTGTCCACCTAGAAAAAAAAAATGAGGGCAGGGATGCTCTCAATTTGCGGGCAACGAAATGGGGAGTTCGCTGGTCCCATTTTTATTTTGAAGCGTCCGATAAATCCCTTTAATCGCACGCACACCCCACACACGCACACACGCACACACACACACACACACAGTGAAACTCCTACGTGGTTTCTATTTTTTCCCGTTCCTTTATTTTCAAGCCCCCTCCTTCATACACTCTTTGTCATCTTGTGAAAGAAATACATGCCGTTAGACTCGGATCAAGATTTTCCTCCTGAGCTTTTAGAAAAGCTACGAAATCTCGAGCTAGAGCTAGAAGATGGCGACATTACGCAAAAAGGTTTTGAGAAGAAGAAGGCGACCTTGTTGCAGCAATATGAAGATAAACAAGGTCCACGGCTGTCCTCCGGCAGCACAATTAGCACCAGCCAAGATGACCCCCATTCTGCTGTTGCAGAAGTCGATCTAGGTGGCGAGCCAAGTGCTGCTGATGTTGTTGACTTTTTGGACTACTTGCCATCGCCCACCCACTCGCCTCCAGAACATGAAACATCAGGTGCTGCGCTTATGGAACAAAACCATCATCAAATCCAGCAAGAGGGCTCGTCCTCACCTACATCCGGCAACTATCATCATCAACAGCAGCAACACCCGCCCTATGCCGGTTCCCAATCGCAGCAGTATTATCAATACCAGCAGCAATATCCGCAGCAGCAATGGCAGCAGCAGCAGCAACAACAGCAGGGGATGTATGCTGGCACTGGGAGCGTCGGGTATTATCCACAGCCGGGAATGGGATCACCTCGCCCAAACCGTCCATATGACCCTCGCATGGCTCCGCGGGGAGCTGCACCGGCGCCGTATGGAAATGGTGGAAACGTACGCCCATACTCTACACAGCAGCCGCCGCGCTATGGGCCTGCACCCAACGGCCAATATCCCTCGCAGCCACAGCCACAGCCGCGTCCCATGTACGCCACCGGCGGAGGCGGCCCTCATCCACCACAATCGCGACCGCCACCGCCAATGGGTGGACCTGGCTCGCCAAGGCCGGTCTATCGAAGTGGCACTGTCGTACAACAGCAGCCAATGAGACCCCCTCCCCCTGGTGGTGCTTATCGGCCCACCTCTTTATCACAGCAGCAGCAGCAGCAGATGCTAGTACACGGTCGGACAACTTCCTTGTCAAGTCCTCGACCAACAAATTATGGAAATTATCGCCAGGCACCACAACCACCTCGTAATATACCACCCGAAGCATGGAGAGGATATCAATAAAGGGCCTTTTTTTTTTTTTACAAAGAAAAAAGGAGAAAAGAAGCATTGTCGGGTGTTTGGACACAGATGACGCACATGTACTTGTGCGCACGAGACAGATTGATGGTTTTGACAGTGAAACCATGTGTGAATATATATATAAACGGATTTAATATACTCCGTTTTCCCAAAATTGACCAGAAACCTTTACGCATGCACGGCGAAGGATGTCGCACAAAAAAAAACTTGGCTAAAAATATTAGCTTGCTTTTTCATACCCATTTTGCAGTCTGAAATGAGCAAGGCCATGTTGTTGATGAGTGTGGCTGCCGTGAATCTATGGACTATGCCGTTCAAGATGAAATGTACTCTCTTCAATGGGTTTGTTTTCACACAGAATATATACGTAGTCTACCTTGCAAGGGTGGTCCTGGCCTTATCGATATGGATAAGATCCCGGTTCCACATCCGACGTACTGGACCGTTGTCTTTGGTGCGCAGTATGCAATTTTCGCTGTGACATCTACAGTACAGAGGTCAATGAATTCGTGAGGCTTTCGAATACATAAAAAACGCAAGCATGAATATCATACCTCAAAAGACCGTGGCAAAGGACATGGGGCTGCGGTTGCTGCTGCTGCTGTTGACGCTGCTGGTGTCGCCGAGGATTTAATACCATCCTGAATTTTGCAAGGTTCTCATTGCTGCAGGATGGACAGCACTTGCTTGTTTTAAACTCGTCTATTAGGTACACCTCGAATCCATGCTTCTGCAGGAGTTCCCTGGAGCCCTTGCCACGGAATTGAGCCACAAGAGCTGACCAGTTCCCCGAAAATGAAGACTGCAGTGCTGCCAAACTTTTAAGTCTTGGACAAGCTTAATATCAGCGAGTTGATTGTTGAAATACGCTGACAGACGGAGTTTTTGGAAGAGAAAAGGTCGGTCAATGTATGACTGACTATAAAACACCTGGAGAACGTCGGACACCTCGGACCTTTCACGGAGAAAGCGGCAAACGTCATCCAGAACCAGTGTGCGGCTTCGCTCCTCAGATAGACGGTGCTCCACCAATGCAACTTCAGGTTGTTGCACCTTTTGCAACTGCTTCAACCGACGGAACCTTTTTTACTCTTGCATGCCTTGTCCTGCTGGGATTGGGTATACCGGAACTGTCAAGGCGCGATATTTGTTGATTCCTCGTGCACGCAGTACATACGGCCGCGTCGGTCTGGATCGACGGCTACACATCGACCTGATATTTCTTCATGATCCGCCCGGCTCAGGCTTGGGATGCAAGGGATAAGCTCCTTGTTTGCTTTTAGAAGTATCGCGGTTGCCATCGGCGATGCTCCCAGCTTTTTAAATACAGTAATCCCAACGCCGTCCGTACTGATCATGCCACGGAACGTGAGATCGCCTTCTTTCTGGGGCCTGAAAGCTTTTGAATTGAGGTCAACTACCTCATACCAATAGTCCAAGTTGACGAGTTCGTCATCATTGTTCCGAGATCGTTGCAGAATGTTTTGGCAAAGTGTTTTGTTGGCGATAAACATATAACACGGGGACCATCTGCGACGAAGTGGGAAACAGTTAAAAGCAGGTCATTCGAGACGTTGAAACAAGCAAGCGAGCTGGGACTTGCTGTCGTAGTAGATATTGTCTTTTTTGAAAATCTGTAGCCTTCAGGATAAGAGTTGAGAACAGGCAATAGGGCCTGCAAAGCCTCCCAAAAAAACATCTGGTTGCTGCCTGATGAGATCTGTGTTAATCTGTTGGCTACTAATTGCCAACTTGAAGCATCTGGCAGGCTCGATCACGCTTTCCAGAATATGGGCGCTTATTTCTTCGGTGCTCAAGCCTTGATCGAACAAGTCTCTTTCCATTCCATTATAGCCTTTTGACCTCGGATGTCCAGCAAAGTATTGATGGCACGTCTGAGATGCTGATCAATCGCATGTTGATATTGTTGCTGTACGCTGCATTTATCTTGCAGCCTTCATATATCGAGCATTGCTGTACATGCGGAAAAAAGATGGCCTCATGTAATTTGCATGGTGGAGATATCAAGGCAAGTACTCGTTGATCAGAGCTCGTTTCCTGACTGTGATGGACGATCCAAGTGCACGTCTCTCGTATTCCACTAAAGAGAGCCATACTTCAGAAAAAAAAACGGCTGTTCAAGAAGATCGCAATGTCCAAGCCTTGGTTGGTTTGAAGTTCATTTAGGAAGGTATATTTTGAGAAGGAGAACGCGTGCACTGTTGTGGCATGAGCAATGTCGACCACCTCTAGTAACCGCTCACGGTGCTCTTCTCGCCAGCCGATGCTTTGAATACTACACTTTACCGAAAGGATCCGGTCACCGACATCGCGAATACTGGAGACGCTCGTAGTTGATGTAGCGGGTGAAGACATGTTTTTACGGGGATGACTAAATATTTCGGTTTCTGATGTCTAACCATTGATAAAAGAAGCTTACCTTTGAATGTGAGCTTTGTAGCTGTAAATGTTGAAGACTAAAAAGTATCGGTATTTAAGGACCATTTGCGATGGTTGTGTTAGCAAAACCTGAAACTAAAAATGTGAATGCTATTATCCAATTCCTTTTCAAGCTCTGTATCAGTTGAAGCATCAGCAAGTTATGAAAGTCGTGCATCAAAAGTAGTATAGTATGATCCTTGATTTCCTATAAATAATGGACAGTTGATCAAGCTGCTTTTTTTTTACAACTACATCTGCCCCTCTCTTCCATGGTCTTATCCTGTATGATCACTATAATACTAAATTCTTTTATTGCAACCAACATCCACTGTCCTTTATAGATTAATCAATCGTACCAGTACTTGATGAGCCATGGAAGAGAGGAGATCCTGGACACTCTTCGGCTCCTTCTACTCCGTTTCGCTGCCGCCTTTGGTCGCACTCCATTCCTTTTCGCAGCCGCCACTGGTCTCGTCCCCTGATGCTACTGGCCTCCTCCACATCTTCCGTCCTGGTTATCGCCAGGACACCCATGTTACTCTTCGGAGGTAAGTTAACGGGTATGGAGAAGAGGTAGTGTTTTTTTGTTGTCTAACATGTTCCAATCCGCGGATCCGAAATCATTTTACCTATTGATACGACTACTTTATACGATTCTATGCGTCAATATGTGCCCATAAAAAGACCATTCAGACCAGCCATTATCCGATAAGTTAGCCTTATGGCAAGTAGCTCAGGAAATAATTATCCGCAATTCTTGCCGTGTGGACTACATACTTGGATTGCGCGAAGCAGGTAGTTGAAAAAGAACAAGGGGATATTTTGTCCTTTTTCTTCGTATCGGATTTGCTGCGCAAAGCATAAGGTTCCTGATCCCGTGACTTCTGAATTGAATGAAACGAACCGCCTGGCAAAAATAATGGGTGTTTGATACCATGCTCAGCCGATCCCGCATGCGTCCCGTGCTTGGCCGCCATGTAATTTTGTAGCCTTGCGATTTTAAAAACATCCGCAGTTCCAATGGCTGATATACTGCTATGGCTGTCATTACTCTATAGACCCGACAATATGCCAGTTGGACTACGTCGCTCAACATGATCGATCGACACAATAGACGTGTGAATGCTTTTGTAGCAGTCCAGCAGAAATCGATTCTTGAGCAGCTTGGGAAAGAGTCAACTGAGCGATTTGAGCAAGGTACAGAAGAGGAACATGCGTGGGAGAAAAGAGAGAGGGAGAGGGGATTTTTTTTTTGGGGGGGAAGGGGGAACGAAGGAGCTCTGCTTGCGGGAGGTGTGGAAAGGCTAAACCTGTAATCAAAAGGAAAGGCGCTCGGACCTCTGGACGGCGTTCCTATCGGTATCAAGGACAATTTCTGCACGACAGCGCTTCCAACGACGTGTGCCTCACGGATGCTTTCAAGATTCCAATCACCCTATGATGCGACAGTGGTCGAGCGGCTAAACAAGGCTGGAGCGATCCTGATGGGCAAGACCAATCTGGACGAGTTTGCGATGGGGTTGAGTAAAAATCCATGTATTGTAGAAAAGCATTATCCTCACAACGCAATCACGTTTGCAGGGGATCAAATATTTTTAGTGTCCACGGCCCGGTGATAAATCCACATGGAGATGGAGAGAGCAGAATAGCAGGCGGTAGCTCGGGCGGTAGCGCTGCTGCAGTCGCCGCAGGCATGTGTCCTGCGTAAGTTTATTTCATGCGGAGAGAGGTTCCCTGGGAGGGGCAAAAGAGAGAGACCGAGAGAGACGCTCAATACCGGCATTGCATAGTGCGATTGGGTCCGACACGGGCGGCTCAGTGCGCTTGCCTGCATCCTACTGCGGTGTGGTTGGGTACAAACCATCGTACGGACGCTGCTCAAGGCATGGTCTTGTTGCCTATGCCAACTCGCTCGACACCGTCGGTGTCCTTGCCAAAGATGTCAAAACTGCGTCGGATGTGTACGATGCAATTTCGGGCTATGATCCAAAGGATCCGACCTCAATGCCAGACCCACTTCGCATACGTATCGATGCATCGGATGCTGCTTTGGCTGCCCAATGGTCCGCAGATGACCTCACGGGGCTTGTAGTGGGTGTTCCGCAAGAGTATTACGTCCATCCCATGCCGGATACGGTTGTCGGCCTATGGCGGCAGGGCATCCGATACCTCAAGAGTCTTGGCGCGACCATGGTCCCTATATCATTACCGCACACGCGGCTTGCTCTTCCTGCATACTATACAATTGCACTCGCAGAGGCAAGCTCCAACTTGGCACGGTATGATGGCGTGCGCTACGGTATTGTAGAACCAGAACATTCTGTCTAAGCTATCCCTCGGGAGACTCAGTTGCGTTTTTTTCTGCTTTTTTCAGGCCGGCGCAGTGAGGCAGACTCGGATGGGTCATTGCCATATGCCGACACACGCGCAGAAGGATTTGGTGATGAAGTCAAACGACGGATTATGCTCGGCACGCATATTTTGACAGCTGGGTAAAGCAAAGCGAATGGGTGTCTTTTTTTTATAACAAGCGCTTACACTTTTGTTTTCTCTTCAAGTACATACGAAAAGAGCTTTTTACCTGCTCAAAAGACACGGCGTCTAATCCAGGCCGATTTCGACGAGGCCTTTGCAATGCCCAATCCGCTCTATAGTCACGTTACTCCTTTGGGACGCTCTCGATCGCGTTCAGGAGTCCACGTGATTGTTACCCCGTGCGCGATCTCTTCTGCACCCGAACTCCGGGCGATCGAAGACAACGTTCGCCAAGGAGGCGGCGTCGATACGTATGTCAACGATGTCATGACAGTCCCGGCCAGTCTTGCAGGGCTTCCAGCGATCTCAGTGCCGTTTGGGAAATCGACGGAGGATAACTTTCCCGTCGGGCTACAAGTAGTGAGTCAATATGGCTACGACAAAGTAGCGCTTCGTGTGGCGGATATCCTAAGTTGCGGCGCAGAGTAGGATAGATATGAGAACAGCAAGATAGATTCGTCCTCTCAAAAATATAGCGACTTGCGTGCTTTTCATTTGCTGCGCATCTCGGACGCGTCATGAAAAAAAAAAAAGAAGCTTAAACACCACCTACAAATGCTGAAACTAAAAGCTTGCAAGTCCGACTTGAGAGCGTGCTTTAACCGCATTGTAACTCAAATTTTTTTCCCAGTGTTTCTTCCCCCCCCCGTTCCCCCGCATTAGATCCTTGAATCATGAACCCGTCTGAAGTTCAGCATGATCGGAGAAGCACTTCTCCTTCCACGACACCACATTGCTCGGAATTCCCCGAAAAGGATCTGAATGACCTTATATCTCTTTCCCCGTTTTTCGCTGCTTGCAACGCAGATCTAACATTCGATACCCAGCTTGGAAGCGCCTTGATCACAGAATCCGATCCAATTATCTTACCGGAGAGCATAGCCTCATCCTCCTCGACCGACCCAGTCGCCGCTGATCTTCTTCCGGAATCTGACCTTAATGCTGTGATTGCCGCAGTTGACTCCACCGACAGCTTATCAACCGTAAAAGAGCGAGGGACTGGCAATAATAAGCTTCGAAATTTCTTATCGCGAACACGTGATGGTATGTCACGGTCATAATGATTGTTTTGGCGTGCTTGGTGCAGTATGCAGTAGATCAGCTAAAAATGCTCTCTCGTGCGCGTGTGCGCGTTTCTAGCGCTCCTGAAACAACGAAACATTCAAAAACGTATCGAAGATGAGCTTACCGAAGCGAAAGCTAAAGTCAAAGAATTATCAGACGCTCTTTCGCTTGCCAAAGAGCAACCACAGAGGTCTATGGTATCAAAGCACCTTATGGAGGAGGTATCGCGGCTAGAGGCTCAGGCTAAGAGTCGAGAGGTATGGATATACTCCTTCATCTCCGTTTTTTTTGTTATGCTAACCATCGGTCCAATCCAGTCGTACACTAGTCAACTGGAGGCAAAAATCGAGACCTTGACGGAGAAGATCAAAGACATCGAGAAGGAGCAAAAGGACAGGCAAGTATCATTCGTCCCTTTCATCTCAGCCTTTATATTCATTTGGAAATGATGCTAAACGTGTATATACAGGAACGAAGTGGCAGAAAAGAACCGGGCAGAATCAGACAAAGCCTCTTCGTCAAAGATGGCGCGTCTTCAGGAGAAACTCGATGGCCTGTTCAAAAAGAACAAGGTGATGCAGAAGAAAATTGATGATCTTCAGAAGGAGAAGGAAGCGCTTCAAAAGCAAAAGGAAGCTCTTGAAAAGGAAAAGGAAGCTCTTGAAGAGGAAAATATGGCTGTGAGCGTCAACTACGATATGGCGCTGAATGAGACCAGCGAACTCAAGGAGGAACTGAAAACCATCAAGCAGAACGAGTCAATGGCTAAGGCGACAATAGCTAAACTAAGACAAGAACTCAACGCAGACAAAGCACAAATAGCTACTCTTCGCGGTGAACTCGATTCACATAAAGCACGCGATCACAATGAGAGGGAAGCGCAGGTGTGTGCGCCGAAGGAACCGCAGGCTTCACTCCTCGAGCGCGAGCTCGAGGAGTACAAAGCCGAAAATGAGCACCTCAAAATGGAGAAGGTAGGTTTCTTTCTTAGATCATTTAGAAAACCACCAATGCGATTGCTCATACATTTATTGTAGGCCGCTTTGCAAGAAGCCCTCACTGGGCTTCTTGTAGAGCGGAGTGCTCAACAAAGGTATATCCTACCACCCCCCTCGCGACAATTCCCGACCCATGTTGCTACTTCCTCCGCGGAACGAGCAGCATCATCGTCATCATCGTCATCATTATTGTCACCACGATCACTATCATTGCCATCGGTATCGGCACCGGCATCGACATCGACGTCGACGTCAGCATCGCTGGCATCGCCACCAGTATTGACACCGGCACTGACGCCGGCACCGGCACCGGCACCGACACCGGCACCGACACCGACAAGGACACCGACAAGGACACCGACAAGGACACCGATAAGGACACCGGTAAGGACACCGGTAAGGACACCGGGGTCGGCATCAGCATCATCGTTGGCATCAGCATCATCGTTAGCATCAGCATCAGCATCGACATCGACATTGGCATCATTGGCATCGTCACGGGCACCACTGACACAAGCATCTATCCTCTCTCAGTCAGAGCAAACACGGGCATCCAGTTCTGCAAGTGGATTAGTGATGCCAGCCCCGCAAATGGATCGTGTCACGTATAAAAAAGACTTTGCACATCCGACATACACTCAGAAACAAAAGGCGATCTTAAAGAGGAGCAAGAGTCTAGCCGAGTCATCTAACAAAAAGCGAAGAATATCTGTCAGTACCCGAGTAGCTGTCCCCGTTACTCACAATACAGATGATGAGAATGTTGGGGAAGAAAACCAAGTGCAAAAGATCGACGCAGGTATATCGATCGATATCTAAACATATGGACGGTTACTAATATGATGCCTAGAGACCATTAATTCCGTATCTAATCAAGAGCCTCCCTCTATTCTTAAATATGCCAACACCCCTCTATGCAAAAGCTACACACGGAGTCGGTTCTTCAAGGACTTGACTGACCAGCTAAACAAGTTTTATCACGAAATCTCTACATTCTGTTACATCAATATCAAGAACTCAAAGATTTTCCGATTTGGTGTCGATGGCGATATTGGAGTATTAGTCCTTTCATCCGTTCCTCAAAGAGAATTACGGGTTGCATTCTATATATATGCACTTTCGAAAAAGGTACGTGAACGCTTGACTATCTTCTACTGTAGGCATTGGATAACCTTCTGATGGACATCCCTAGCACGATATTCTAGCTCACATCCTTCGATGGGCAACCAACTGTTGCGTTAATGAAATGAAAAACAAGAAAATGCCTCTTGCTTGGTAAGTTCCCAAAAGGTTTAGAAGACTCGTCGCTGACCTTAACCGCACCTTGTTTAGTCGTTATACCCGCCTTATTGCAATCCTATGCGCTGCAACCAAAGATCATAATACCATTCGTACATTCTGCTATTCAGCCATGCGAGCCGCTCCGCTTGACGCGAACATCAACTTTGGATATATCATCTTGAACTGCGCAGCGCTATTCAGAGAAGCATTTGATCTTAACCCGAGAACCGCAACAGGTATGTCTGCTCGGAGCCGCAAGCGTACACGTGCGTTTCTTTAATCTTCTTTTGGTATAGACCACGATGAAATTATAAAAAGCATCCAGTGCGCAGTGGCAAGCATCAGCAAGAAGAGGGACGACTGGGTAAAATCCGTAAGTATGCGATGCTGTAGCCAATGTAGTTACTAACATGATGCTTCCGTGTGATCGGACAGATATATACACCGGTTATGATGCTTTGCAACTGGTCACCATTATCAGCATCACCTTCACTTCCAGCACGACTCGATGAGATCATTAACACGCTCAAGTCAGACCACTTTCGCTCTCTCATATCGCGGAACAATACTCTTTCTGCAGAGGTCGCCTTTACCTTAGTCAAGGCGTTTGACCTGGCTGCTTACCACATGAATGACTTTGATCTTGTCTACAAAGACTATGTGACGAATAAGCTCTGGCCCTTAGCAATGGATGAACTTGTTGTGGATACAGTTGTGGATCTCATCTGTAAGTTTGGAAGCCATGAGGTTATTTTATATTTATGCTCATATCTGCTCTGAATAGCATATGTCACTGCGCAGGGGCTTGCGAAAAATCAGAGCACAATCGTTGGTGCGCGCCGTAAACCCATTCAACCCACCGATAAACCTGCTGTGCAGGAATTGAGAGAAAAGTTCGCAATGATCTTATCAGCGAAGCTAGCGACGGACTGTGAGTAAACCAAATGGAGCGCCGGGCTCGTGTGAACAATGCTAACGTTTTAAACTTCCTCCCTCCTCTAGTCGACCTTCGCCTGCAAACATCGGCTGCATTCGGACTGGTACGTTTATCAAGCAATGCATATCACAACCATGCTGTTGTCAAATGGTGCAACAATCTTCCGGCCCATCTTCGTGAAAGTATGAAAGTGAAACTCGCAAAATAAAGGACTCTATTTCAATGATGCCAGGAATCATTTTCATCTGTCATCTTTGAGGTTATCGCTGCAATGGTTCTTGTTGGCGAACATCTGGCTTCTTGCTGTCCAAGTGGGACTTGCAAGTATGCATCTGTGATGCAGTGAGGGGGGGGGCTTTCTAGAGAGCGGCCTACAATAAATGTTATGAGCAATCGCACTGATGGGTGTTCTACCTTGTCCATTTTAAGCTGTTCATTTTCGGTCTTCACATCCTCGAGCTCGGGCGCATCCTTTGCTGCATTGACAAAGGCTGCGAGTCTATGACCTTGGCTGAGAACCTTGGGGGTCCGTCCGTGCTACTACATAGGGGGCCAAGTTTCACATCACTAGCGCCCGACGTTCTGAAACTAATAATACCACAGGAACCCGATGTTTCATATCCGCATGCATGCATGATGGAAACACTGAACTGTTCTAATAGGATTGCCCCTCCCCCCCGTTTGTGTGTTTCTGCCTCGAACCAGGGCCCCGTCGAGTCCCCTCACTGGGGAGACGTGCCATCTTTGTGAACGAATACAGTATGGCTTTGTCGATCTCTCTTTTCTGGCCGCTTTGTTTCCTGTATATACAACCGTTTTTTTTTTAGCAATCATTTCAGAAAAAAAATATAAAGGCGACGGATCCTTGCCTGGTCTTCATCTCCTTCTCCAGCTCATTGGCTTGCTTGTTCAAGCACGCGGTCTCTGTCTCGATCACGACTGGAGCAGGTTGGTGGTTAGCATCATATGAAAAAAGACAGAGACAAAACGTATACCTCTCCATTCTTAGCCAGAACCCTCAGCCACAATGGATCCTACCATAAAAAAAAAAAAAAACGACCTGCTCGATAAGATTGTCCCTTTGAAGCACCATTGTCATCACAAACAAACAAAACCTTGATGTCGATCTTCACTGGCTTCGTGTATTGCCCCTGTGGATCTCGTCCGCATCCCGTCAACGTACATTGGTACATATGTATTGTACGTACCCTGCGGGGTCTTTGGGTTCATTTTTTATGCAATGTAACATAAGAAAACGGAGGGGCGTTGGGCATTCATAGAACGCGCGCGCGCATGTTAGGAAAAGGGAAAAGTATTCCAGAGATGAAGCTGGTGTGGGGATCTACGTTTTTAGTATTTACTATTTACTATTCGTATTTATACAGTACAGAGAAAGAAAACTTTCATGCAATAATCTTTTCTACGATTTCGCTGGCCAGTTTTGCGTGCTGCAAGACGTTGGTAGCGACAGCACCAAAGGTCGGATCGCCCAAGGCAGTGAAGCCGAGTTCCTCGAGGAGCATCTTTTGACTGCGCTTGCTCTTGGCTTCACTGAAGACCGGATCGGAGCAGGCGGTGAGCAAGATCGACTTCACCGACTCAAAGACGGGCTGAGTCTGGGTGCTCATGACGATCTGGTTCATCTTCGGCAGGAGACTGTCGTACACGAGCGCGAACACCTCCGGCATGGCAACGGCCGCCTCGGCCAGAAGCCCATAGATGAACATGCGCTCCGGCCCGTTCTCGGACGTGTTGAGTTGATTGGCAAGCAGCGAGACGAGCAGCAGCGCAGTCGTGTTGTCGGGAATGTCCAGCCGGTCAAACACGTCGTAGTACGTCTGGTGGCCCATCGCATCGATATTCACGTCCTCCAGCCCCGCGAGCCGCAGGAGCTCCTTGAGCATCTCATTCTTCGCTGCGATCGGCAGCAGCCCTACCACATACCCAAGCGTCCTCGACTCAATCATGTCCTCAATCCCGCTCTGCTTGCATTCGATATCCAGAAACGTCGACAGCCCCTGATACACCGTGTCTTTTGTGCTGCTCTGCCGGAGCCCCTTCATCAGTGTGCCTGCCACTGCGAACGAAAAGTGCGTATCAAAGTTCACGCCACAGAGTTGATCGAGCTGCCGCGCTGCGTCCGCAATCGGCTCCCGCGCGCTCAGCAGCACATCCACAACTGACTCGCCTACAAACACCTCATTCCCGTCCAGCGCCCGGATGACCGCCTGAAGAAGCTCGACCGCCATCCCAAAGATCGAGCTATGGTTGATCTGGACCAGCGCCACCGCGACCCAGAAGAGCGGCAGTCCGTACCGCGAGTCGGCCGGCAGCGACCCGACAATGTTCTTCATGCACATCATGATACTCAAAACAAGGTTCGGATCCGACTCATTAAAGATCGCAAGTGACCCCCGAAGCGCCACCAGAATCTGGTAGAGCAGGTCGTCGTCGATCTCGTCCCGCCCAAGACAACCAAGCACCACAAACGCCCGCGGCTGGATCGCTGGGTTGAACTGAAAGGCGGTGCTCGCAACAAGTCCCATCCACCGCGCACGCCATGTGTTTGCAACATCCGTCGACGGCGACCCGCAGTGAAGAACCTCGAGGAGATGATTCACAATGGTCTCAAGCGAAGAGAGCTGGATGGGCTCAGCCGTGTCGTTCAGCGTCTCCGGCGCAAGCGTGAACGCATTCGCATGGAGCTTATAAAGCCCAAACAAGAGCCGCGACTTGGAGTCCGAGATTTCGCCAAGCACATACTGGAGCCGCTTGACGTTCGTCTCCGTCAGCGGCATGGACGTGCACAAAGACTGGATCATGTTCACGACTAGGCCATGTACCGAAGCCCGCACAACGGTTGGGCCAACACCCACCACGAGCGAAACAATATGGAAAAGTTCCGGTATATACGTCTTCACCGGTCCTCGATTGTTAAACGACAGCATCAGAATGAACCGAAGCAGTACAGTGATCTCAATCCACGTCGGATGATCGGTAAGCACGCTTGCGGGTTTGAACGACGTCTTGTGCAGTACTTTACGAAGCCGCGAAATGACCTTACCGCGGACTGCGACATTCGATAGCGTGACAAACGTATCTGCCATCGCCTCCACCTGCGGAGAACCCACGCCATGTTGATTTGACACAAGGACAAAGGCATCGAGCACAAGGTTGAGGATATCATCCACCTTGCCAATGGCCTTCCAAATCTTGGCCTGGATCAACTTGTACATCTAAATCAGATCCGTCGTAGTAGTAGTGAGTTTCAAAAGTATGATCAACCCATTCAAAAAAGGAAACATACATCTGTCCTTGCTATTGTCAGGTCAATCAACATCCGCAACACTTCCTTTGTCTTGGCAACATCCTCAGGCGATCCGTGGCTGAAGATCGCAAGATTCGGAAGCCATGGTACCATGTAATCGAGGCACAGATACCGAAGAGATTCGTTTGATTGATTGAAGCCCACAAAGCACTCGTTCAGGAACTCGAGTGTGAAACCTGGCTCGGTTGCTGCAAGCTTTTCGCTAATGTTGACAATGAACGCGGTGTTGTTTGCCGGCAAACAAAGATCTATGTGGCATTGTTAGTCCAAAAGACCATTCTTCGAATTAATAACCGTTATTTTACCTTTGGCGTCCAAAAGCTGCTTCCCAACGTCAAAGTTAAACGTCATGCTCAGCGCATACAATAGATTATATGCCGCAAGGCGCAGATTCGGATCATCACTGCCAATATTCAGCAACGCCATATTCAGCAAACGGCCAGGCACGTCCTTCGGGCGGATTGTACGGTCCGTCAAATTCGATGGTTTCGATGTCTCGTATCGCCTCTTGCTATGCCGGATTGCCTGCAGCCCAAGAACTTTCTTGTCAGTCTCTGTGAACCTTTTTTCATTTCTAGGGGTCCTGAAAACTTACGTTGATAACTGCCTCGCGTTTCGGCGCCAAGAAGCTGATCTGTGATTTACCCTTGTTGTACTTGAAACTGAATTCATTCGCGTTATCTACGTCCCGGCCATGCGCAATCGAGATGTCTTCAATGTCCGAAACGTGGAATACGTCGTTGGTCACGGTTGAGACATTATACAGCAGCTCTTGCTTCCTCGCCGTCATGACCTGGATGTACTCCGAACCCACTTTGACGGTGACAGGGATCTGTGCCCGGAACTGTGACAGTCGCGTGACAGGATAGAATACAGCACTCGGTTCGGTCTCCAGCATCACTAGCCATCGTATGAGCTATCGTAATCAGATCCATACACCGCACCTCCCCCCCCCATTTTTTTCTCACGTGTAGATTTCGGCAGACGGATTTCCGAAGGCGCGATATGTTCCTGGAGTTCGACAGGAGTGACTGCAAACGAGATGCGCTTGCTGATCTTATGGGTAACAGGCCGCGGCAGCTTCTTGATGTACTTGCGCAAGAATGAGTTCGGGTTATACAGGTGGATCATGAAAACATTGTCGTACAAGTCGAACGGCACCAGCTGGAGAAGCTGCGAGATCCAGATGCTCGGGATTTCGTTTGACACACCAAACATGGTCAGATCAAAGACCACTTCGCACAAGGTCCCGGCTACACGTTCCAGCGTCTAACGCATCATCACCTGACCATCAGTCCTTTTGCAACATGCGGTTCAAATCGCTTTGCCAGGTTTCCCCTCCCCCTTTTTACCTGCAAGACATAATAGATCAACAGCTCAAAATCGATGCTGTCCGCCACAATGTTTCTCAAAATCAAGTAAAACACCGGTCGGCCTGCTCGTGACGTGCCGCCCTCGTAGAAAATGTTCTTGGATACAATGGATTCGACACTCCTGTGGCTATTGCGCCGCATAAACTCGGCATACAACTGATTGGCAGCCGCAAACTTGTACCCGCCACGCATGGTCCCAAGCTCTTGATTGGGCACATCTGGGGGCCGTCCCAATTGCGCCAACAGATTAGCAAACCTGTCAAAAGATTTTTTCGAGGACGTCATGCTCTCTTGGTCATTAAACTGGCGCAAACGGCGGGTGGCCATGTCGCGCGATATTCGCTCCATATTGTCAACAAGAACGCGGTGCAGAAGCGCATAGTCCTTGTCATCCATATGACGAAGTATACCGTGGTCGTCTTCTTGGACCAATGGCGGAACTTTACTGATCTCGCGCAAGAAATTTGTCACCTGGTAGATGTTGCTTGTCAAAAAGTCATTTAACATAATCATGTATGTTTCCTTGCCGCCAAAAAGAACATTGTTGGCAAGGTTCTGGATCACTTTGGTTGCCATTAGCAGTCCACGACGCATCTCCCGTGAAATACTCTGGCTGCCCTTGACAAGACCCTCAGACTCGGGTGCCACGATAGCCGGGCAAAAGAATCGCAGAAACACAAAGGCACCAATGGCAGTGTACATCGCTTCGGGGAAGCGCTTGAGAACGGCCTGGAAAATGCATTGACAGACCTCGCGGAAAATCCGCGGTGCATCGTTCGCCGACCCACAGATGGCATTCAAGATGACTTCGGTTGCACTGACAACATTTTGCTTGTTTTTTGCCACATCCTCGCCAGGTCCGACCTTGGAAGGATCAAGCTCAAACGTCTTTTCCTCTGGTGGACGCTCGGATAGTGTCTGGAAGACTGGCTGCAATGCCGAACGGACATAGTCTGAGCCATAATTCTTGCCAAACACAGACAATAAACGAGTGGCAATGCTTGTCTTGCGAAACAGATCCGACTCGCTCGCTGGTGGTTTGTAATAACGTTCATTACATTGTCAGGAACAAGAGTCTCACCTATTGTATCCTTTCTTTATTCACTTACTAGTATTGTTGACTTCCTTTTCGATAACAGCCTGAAGAAGGACCAAGGTCTTATTGCGCGACGCAAAGCATGTCAACAAGACATTGGCAACCTCGTCAATATCCGAAGACGGGCAGACATCGCAGAGAGACAAGGCAATATTCAGGTCGAACTCAACAAGCATCTATGAAATCGGATATAAGATGATATATAACCCCATGCAATATACCCCAACTTACATCGACAAGTTTCTCATATCGATCCGTCATGACCGTCTCTGCAAGTGTCTCAAACTCCGTTCCTTGATCGAGGATATTGGTAAGCACCTGCATGAAGGCCGTGCGAGTGCGCGTATCTTCATGATATCCCATGGAAAGCGAGTGCTTCAAACCCGAATCAACATTGGCACTCAGAAGATTGGACATTGCGAGAATGGCATAATGTTTGAGAGGAGCAAGCACAGTATCCGTATCCTTGTTCTGAAGCGTAAACTTTAGTATCCCAGCGACAACCCTTTTGCCTGTCATCGCCTGTTACCTTATTTACAGTCATGACTTTCAGACTGGAGGATGTGTGGGGAAGGGACTCGATCTTCAATATCTGTTAGCTTCCTCTTTCTTTCTCGGTTGGTTGCAACTCACCTCTGAATTTCTGCACCGGTTTAGCAGCTTCAAAAAGAATGTAAAGTACTTATAGAAGATCCTGCTCTTTGTCTCGACGGAATCGCCTTCTTGAACCGGGTCGGGTGACTGGAGAGGCAGCTGACGAAGGAGGACTTCGATGGACTTCAGGCACGCCAGGTCCAGATCGCCCTGGAGCTTCTCTGCTTGGCTCGCGACGGTAGCCATGGTCAATGTACTCGAGGAAGTCGTCGTTGCGGATTCGGCGAGCGTCACCATCGATGGATTCTCAGACCCAGAGATGACGTCTGATGTCCAACCCATGATGGTCTTCAAAAGCTCGTTTCGCAGCCGGAATTCTTGGCGCAGTGTAATGCGATCCTTGCGGGCCATGAGAACCTCGCAGAGCTGGCACATTTTGATCTTGATTTTCATCGACTGTGGATGTCCTCCAAGCTTGTTAAGATATTGGGCGTACTGCCCAATCAGACCACTGAAATCGACCGTTAACAGGTTGTCGATCGTGTCGTCCATCCGGTCCAATACAAGCTTGAGCACCGAGATAGCCTGCTCGACGAAAAGGGTGTACCGTGAGCTGCAGCTTGGGCCAAGATCGGGACCACCAAAGCATGACGCAAGGGTATTTTCCAGATGACGGAACAGAATAGGATACAGCGCCGGGGACAGATCCGTCCCAAGAATCTCGCGCACCCACTCGCGCACAATCACATTATCGCACACGAGCAGTTCTACCATTTCCATGACGAACTTCTCCACCATAACGGCCGATTCAGTTGGTGCGGCAATCCGGCGATAAGGCGACGGCTGGTCCAACCGCGCCTTCGTGGGAGTTGGTGAGGTGGGCGACGATGGGGTTGGCCCTGGGGAGGGTGCAGAATCGACCATCAAGCAAACACCACCGAGCGCAGCCAAGAAACCGGAATAGTTTTGCCACTCCGAAGACCGGTCGTCCTCTATACCGTCCATGCGGGTTGTGCTGCCCATATTTGGCGAGATGCCATTGTTATTCGGCTGCTGACGGATCGCGGTGCTGCGAAGCTTGTCGTGCCATGGAGCACTTTTTTTAGCAACCGGATCGATTGCTTCATCTTTGGGTTCCTCGTAAGAACGGACCATCGACGGTGTCATGTATTTCCACCGCTTCCACGCTTCTTCCCAGGCAGCAAGGTTACCGGGGGCATAGTGTGTCATCATGCGCAACAGGCGTCGGATGCGCTTCTGTTGGGATTTTCGGCCAGCAACAATCCCCGTGTTTGATGTCAATTCGATGTACACCGGGAGATTGTCGGCGATCGTCAGGGACTGTTGCTGAGGATCTTCCATGTTGTCGGTGATATCTGCCTCGAGACAGATATGGCCAAAGCAGGCTATTGCGCCAGAGCAGATATCGGGATCGGCCGAGCAAAGTAGGACAAGCAACGCAACCTCAAGTCCAATCGAAGCTTGAAGGCGCTCTCGAACGTCAGAGCCTTGCGCCGCAGTTTCCTATTTCCTTTTCCGGTCAGTCTTGAACCTGCCCATTGAGAGTGCGTAGATATATATATAGGTATATATATACATGCCTGATGTTGCCGTAAAAAGTCATTTCGCATGACGAGAAGCCTTGCTAGCAAGTCAAGCAGTTTCTTAAGGCCGTCATCTCGCTCACGTGTGTCCAGCAGTTGCTTGGCGAGAGTAAAGACGACCTGAGACGAGATCTTCCAGAAAGACTCCATGAAATGATTTGGTTGGCCCCACATCATGATGTAGTTGGGCGCATGGAGTTTCAAAAGACATTCTGCAGCTGCTCCTCGCACGGCCGGCCGTGTATCTCTCAAGCAGTTTGTAATGGCTACCATCACCAAAGCATTCTGCTCAAACCTATCTTCATTGTCCCCAAGAATGGCGAGCTTTGGATCCGCCTGATACAGCCGAAGCATGTCCAACATGAGTTCGCATCGCTCAGTGTACACCAGCCGCTGGTCGCGCTTGTTCTTCTTGTCCAAGTTGGGATTGATGATAGCCTTCCGAGGCCCAGGTGTGGCTGATTGACTGCTAGTCTCAGACTTCGCAGGGTCTCTGCTGGTGAACTCCAAAAAGAGTTTGCGTAGTGGCCCGCAGAGTGTCTCATAAAGAGTTGATACTGGCATGTTCCAGGGCAGACGGTTCTCCTCGTTGGCAAGGGCGAGGAAGGCCTTGACAAGACTCATTTTGAAGAGAGTCGGGGCCTTGTCATCCAGACACGCCGGGAAGAGGCCGTACATAACCGCGCGAGGATTCAGTCGATACATGGCAACGAGACAGTCTGCAAGCAGACAACGATGGTCGACGATGATGCCCAGATTGCCTAATAAGCTGTCGGCAATGAGAGGCCGCTGGATATCAAAGAGCTTATCCTTGAGTTCGTTCTCGATTTCAGGAACAAGATGCCGCAGAGCGGACACATCGGATTTGTTTACATAGGTGGCTGCTTTGCATATATCTACGTAACAAATAGCCGCCAGCTCAGCCAGGCGTGAGCCCTTGAGCGACTTTCTCAAATTGGCCAAGAAGGCCGCCTAGCAATGAGCATTTAGCCGATTGTTTCCTCGGGCTCCCGCAGAAGCATAGACACTTGCCTTTTTGTTCTGAAGACCACGTCCCTCGGCGAGAGCAGATGCAAGCAAGAGATCGGGACACAAGATGAGTAGCATTGTCTGCAGGGGCCAGAGAACGGCCTTTTTGCGTGTTGTGTCGGCCAGAGGGATACAGATATCGAAAAGATTATCAGGGCCACCTTCGAGACGCTTTTGGTTATGACATAGCTTCATAAACTCGGAAGGGTAGGTTTCGATCCAGTTCCAAATGGCCCGACGTAAGGTCACAGCTACGAACAATTGGGCTGATTTTTTCAGGTGCATGAAGGTCGTGCAAAGTTCTATAAAAAAAACGGGGGTGGGGAAGGGTTGCGAATCGAGATTTAATAAATGCACACCAACCATTGATCTCCGCAAATTCCTTGCCTGATAACACCATGCCCAGCCGTTTTGAGTTTAGAGCGGAACACTCGAGTAATCGCATGTCTGCTGTTTCGGGATTTTCCTCCATGCTGGTCGACAGCTGGATGAGCCTTGCTTTGATCTTGGTGAACATGACTGACCAGTTGCTCGCACTGACATAAAAGATAACACGACTGGCCGCCTTGTAGATATCGATCATGATATCCGAGGGAGACCCGGTGGTTGCATTGTATTCTGTACGAGTCATGATGCTTGCAGCATTGCCCGGCCCATGCTCCCGGTCTTCGGCTGCTGCCATCTGGTGCATGAAACGTGACATGATGGCCACAATATACTTTGCAAGGTTATCCTCCAGTGGGGGCGGGTCCTCGAGCTCTGTCAAGGAGACACCCTGCGCGTTGTTTTCTGACCATTCGGAGACGTTCGACGGTGAGGTGGCGGCAGAATGATGGCTATGGATTGATCCTTCGCGGCTGGCGGGAGACTGAAGTGACTCGTTGCTCGAGGGTTGCGGTTTACGTGTTTGACGATAATACTGCCAATGGTGCTGCATACATGCAGACAACATACGGAGCAAGAAGAGTTGTGATTGTAGCACATCGTATGGAACATATTCCTCAGGTATTGTCACCGGAGAAGCCTGTTTGAAAGGAGCGTGTTTCAGTGATCACGGAGATTTAGGGTTATTCATTATTTTCTGACCTTGGATATATTCTCGAGGACGGTTACTAAGGTACTCGCGATGGTCGGTAACCGAAACTTGGATAGCTCAATTAGAGCGGCCACTGGGGGGACATGCAAGTTAAAAGAAAGACGCGCATGATTTCGTCTCGCTTTGTCTTACCACTATCCAAAAGCAATGGGAAGCACGTGGAGGAGAGTTGAAAAAAAAGGGGAGGGGAGCGAAGTGATAGGCAGGAGAGAAAGATTAGCTGATCCATTTCTGCTACGTGCGAGCACACACACCACACACATCACTCGTCGCAAAATGGGGATTTTACGTTTGTTGGACTAGCGGGTCACTTTCTAGACTGTCTATTTGTCGTCCGTTATGATTGCTGGGGAGCTAATTTGGAAAAACAGGGCAAGTCAGCTTCGACTTGTTATTAGACGGGGAAAAAAACGTCCAATATACGTGCCCTGACGGCTATCCGATTGACGAGACTTAGGATTAATTTGGTGTCTGCGCTCATTTTCCAAAATTATAAAAGGACACCTAAGGATAAGAAGGAAGATCGCATGCACTCCAGGACGAAAGAGAGAGAGGGAGAGAGAGGCAGGGAGAGAGGAAGAAGAATGAGGGAAAGTGAAAAAAGGGAGAGTGAGCGTCGATTGTCTGCTGATGGAGGAGAAGATTCTGGCAGAGGAGAATGTGAAGTGTTAATTGTTCGAGAAGACAAAAGAGGTATAAAATTGACTAAGTTTTTCAGGGATGATCATTTGAAAAGAGGACTGAATAAGCCGTACCAGGATCAAGAATCGAAGGTGGAATGTCGATCGTGGTCGGTGGGATGTCCGTGCCTGTGCGAACGCTCTCTTTCTTTTGTGTTAGTGTGTAGGGGGAGTCTGGGAGAGGAAGTCAGGGGTTAAGTTCCAGTTGGTGCTCGACTGAAAGCTGGGGAGGAGGAGAACCGGGCAGCGGGGCAGAGACGGAAGACTAAAAAAAAAATTAGGGTAAAAGGGGTCACTCGCACGAAAATCCATTAGGTTACACAAGCGCAGTTCATAGTTCTCCATTCCGGACATTCTCTTCCTTGGTCTTTAGCATGGACACTCGATTCTTTTATGCAAAAGAGCACTGAAAACAGCCAATGTATTGATTGAGGTGCAAGTAGTTCAATAAAGAAGCAAATAATAAACATGTGCGTGTGTAGAATGTAATTGTGGTGCGTAGTAATGTCGGTTGTGTGATGGACGGGAAAATGCAGTTTCGAAGGAGGAAAAGAAGGACGTTACTTGAAAGGCGCATGGAGAGGATCGATGACAGTGCCAAGCTTGGTGAGCACCTTGGGCTTGGTCATCTTTTGGAATGTGTTGCGTGTATTCCATTCCTTGCCAACAGGTGTACGCATGGCCCGCTCGTACTGTTCCATATTCTGGTAAGGGTAGGGCACGGCCGTAACCTGATATTTCTCGGTCTACCCAAGAAAAAGACAGTTCTTCTGTCAGTACCATGATGAAACCCAATCTCGACTTACAACGATGACCCACCTTCTTGTTCCGTTTCTCATTGATAATGACATGCTTCAATTTGGCATCCTTCCGCTTCGAAGGATCAATGCCCTCAATCTTGCGCACCACCTTGTTCTTCTTCTTCTTCGTTCCTTTGCCGCCCCAATTACCCCAGCCCGGCAACGTCAAGTCTTCAGTCTTGTCCGCATCCCTTTCCACGACTGCCTCCTTTTCCTCTTCGAATTCTTGCGTCACGTTATCATTCGCAAATGCACGTGCTACAAGATCCCGCTGAGCAAAGGCCAGCTTGCTTGATGCATGGACCATACCGACAGCGTCTTCATCATCGCCTTCGCTGTCTGAATCCATCGCTGCAGCGGTTACAGTTAAGGACTTGTCCGACGCAGTTGACACAGTCTTATTATTTGCTTTTTGCTTCTCGACCTTGGCGCCCTTTTTACCGAGAATGGGGAGGGTCATGTTCAAGTCAAGCTCAACATCATCTCCTTCTTCCTTTTGGGCCTTCTTGATCTTTGCAATGCTAAGCTCGGCCTTGTCGTCGATTTTACCCTTGCTGGTATTGTTCTTCTTGGATGCTTTCTTTCCTTTGATACGAGACTCCACTTGTTGTAGCCAGGGGCTAATACCCTCGTCGCCCGCCTCGGCAAGCTCACTGTCGAGTTCACTGCGAGCTTTCATATCCACCACGCCTGAAGTGCGCGTGGTATGGGCTGCAGAATGCGAGACCTTTTTAATCTGCCCGGCATCGTTTAGCACAACCTTTTTGTCGGATGCAACTGTGGTAGCAGACAACTTCTCGCCAGAAGCAGACTGTAATAGAACGGAAGGTGAGAATGTAACTCGGATGCTAACACCCATCTTTCCTCCTTACCGCTGTGGGGCCGCCAAAGGCCAAACGACCAGGATTGTTTTTAATAATATGATCTTCAGCTGGATCTTTTGGCTTGTCTTCTTCATCAAGCCACTCGCTTTTAAAATCATCCAGCATAGCACGGGTAGCGTTCATATTACGTTTCTCGGCGTCCTGCATAAACTTCATCGAGAACAAGCCCTTCTTGGGCTGGGTATCGTCGGTTTCCATATCTCGCTCTAAATTTTGAATTTCGCGCTGGATTGTATCGTTGCCATCGTCGCTGTCACTTGCGTCGCTGTCGGAATCGTCCGAGTTTATTCCTTGCACCTTTTTGCGAAGCTCTTCGCCACGACGTAGCTGATCCACGATAGCTTCCCGGGTGCCCTCGTCCATCTGGCCACGTGCAAGTGCGCGCTTAGCCCACTTGCTTGTGTTCTTATGTTTCAGTGACATACGCTCCTCCGCTCGTTCGAGAGCAGCCTTCATTTGATCCTCAGGAGTCATGTCCTCATCAATGTGGTGACCAAGACCGGCAGCCAAGAGCTGCTGTTTTTCTTTTTCTTTACGCTGGAGCTTACGGTAACTCTTGCTCTTGATTTTCTTTAGACGTCTTGCCTTGAGCTCATGGCGGAACATGAGCTCGCGCATCATTTGAAGTTCCTTCCGACGTTGAGCAATTTCCTCAACCGATAGTTTGTTCAGCTGGAGCGCCTCAAACTCCTCGAGCTCTTTATCCTTCATGCCAGCTGCTTCAAGGGCTTCTTCGATCTGTTTTTCCATCGGTGTCTGTGCAGAAAACTTGCTTGACAGACCGCCACGGGTGACGCCCTCGCTTACAGCAGGCGGCTGCAACGGGAATGAAAGATGTTCGGCCTATTGTTTTTTGTCAGCATTTTGTTGAAGAATGTTGCAAGGTGTCCTACCTGACGATTCTTGGTGACGGTAGGCTCCCACTTTGTAATTTCCTTCTTGGCTTCCTTGTATGCCATCTGGCGGTCGGCGCGATCCTGTATACGTTTTGCCACAGGAGCACTCAGGGCTACCTTCGTCACGTTCTTTCCCTTTCCATCTAACTCGAGAACGGTTTTGCGCAGAGATGCGAAAGCATTCTCGTTGGCCATTGATCCCATTAGGTCATCGAGATCCAGCTTCTTCTTATTTTCGCCAGACGTGTCACTCCGGGCGAGCAAATTGAACTCATTTTCTTCGTACACTTCTGTCCGTTCCTCCTTGCGCTGCTTCTTTTCGCGGCTTCCGTCGTCATCGCGCTTACGCTTTTTGGTTTCAAGCGAATCAATAAACTTGGCCACGTCCGCGTCATGGTCAGCCTCGTTGTCCTCATCATCGTCGCTCATAAAGTCAGCTATAGCGTTTTCGTCTTCGTCTTCACTCTCGAACGCCCCTTGAAGCAATTTCTTGGCCATGGACGAGCTGGATTTTATCGGCTTCTCGCTTCCTTCGTCGCCACTAAGCATCTCAGACAAGTCCATGAATCCTTCACCGTCTTCTTCGTCGTCTTCCGTCGCGCTCTCCTCCTCATCCTCGTTCATATCTATTTCTTGCTCGCTCAGCATAATATCCTTCTCTGTGTCAGTGTCTTTTTTGTTCTTCTTTTTGTCGGCACTCTATGAAGATGATTATCAGCCACCTGTCAACTGATCGCCCGCACATGTCCAAAAATCACACAACGGAACTGACCTTCGTTGAACCCTGAAAGCGGAAACTTTCGAATCGCTCATCGTCGGATTCGTCAAATGCCTCGTCAGAGTCAATTTCTTCGTCGTCCTCTTCCTCGACATGATCGACATGGTATTCATAATTGTCAACCTCGTCAAGTGCATGGCCTTTGCGGTTCAGCTCACGCTCGTCGTCGCTTGCTTCATAAATATCGGTGATATCGACCTTGGATTTCTTTTTATTCATTCCTTTGTGTCCAGGTTTCTTTGGCATGGCTTTATCCTTTTTGTCATCGTTCGTTTTTCTTTTCCGCTGAGGAGGCATACTGGTTTGGTGGTTTAGTCGACAGGACGATCAAGCGATCAAGCTTTTTTTTTTACCTACTGCCCTTTTTTTTCGAAAAGGAAAACACCGTCACGAATTTTTAACGACTTCCAAATGGGGAAAAGGAAGAGAGCTAGGTTCTGTGGAACTATGTTCCTTTCGAAAATGCATGCAAGTCGAACAACCTTATCAGAACATTCCTGGCATGATTCCTTTCTTCTATTCATTGTTCGCGATTTATGCATCGTGTTGCCATCATCCCTCCCAGAAGTCGACATCCTGAAGAATCATTCGTCTCACTCCAAACGACTGTGGTATTTTCTCGCCGTACACAATAAGCAAAAGCTTTTGCTCGGTGTGCTGCTGAAGGACAATGAAATGCATCCCATCCGCCCTCTTAGCAAGTCTGCAGTATGTATCTTCTTCTCTCCAACACCCCCCCTTCTCCAGGAGAAGGAAGGACAGGCTCGAAATGAAACTTTGGTTTGTATTCAACGAATAACAACGATACATGGAATAATCCTTTCTGTAATGATGTGTGGCTTAAAGCTTGCCGTCCTTCGGGTGGCCTTCAATCCGGGTAAGATAGAAATAAAATGTGCCGTGTGAGGCGTCCATACCCGGCAACGATCCTTCGCGGAGGTCCATGGCGCCCATGATGACGGTGCCGTCCACCTTGTGAAAATAGTCAATGATGGGAAGCTGGTCGTATACCATCGCCGCTGTCGTGACACCGCGAAACTTGACCTCGCGCAACTATATACATACATCAAAAAGAATGTTACAGACTGGTTTGTCGCCCGTCTCCATCCGGCAAACCGCCGCACGCCCCGTCCTGAACTTACACGGGCAAGCCCAAAATGCTCAGACCACACCCTATTCCCCTGTTCGTCGGTGATCATGACCGGATACACTTCTTCTGAAGAACTGAAGCGCTTGCCTGCCCAGCGAGCAGCTCTCAGAGCATCGCCACCCGGATGTGCATCTGGAAACGTGCCGCCGCGCCAGTCGCCGAGAACCTCGTCGATGGATACCGGCGGAAGGCTGTCGAAGAGAGCGCCGAGCTGGGACTCGGTCACCTTCTCACCACTATTAACAATATCATAGAATTCCTGACTATTGTTTCATGGGTTTAACAACATGAGAAAAGCGTGTGCAGGTCGATGGTAGAGAAAGGATTTTGATGTCTACCTCGTGGACATGCTTATTTTTTTTTCGTAAATGCGAATGGAAGAAAGATAGAAAGACATCAAGAAATCAGGGAGACTCCTTTTATAAGGAACTTTTTAGGCAATGGATTTGGTTTATTAGTTCGCAATAAGACCTGAAAAGAAAGAAAATCTCCTGCATCGCATCCACCACAGATGCATGCTATCTGTTCAAGGGTGTTGCCTTTAATGATCCCGCCTAACCAATCCATGGTACCCTGTTACAGGGTCGCTGTATCCACTACGGCGTGCGGCTGGCATTTCAGAGGCAACTTGAGATGACGGCATCTTCTTTGTGATGTGCCTGTTTTCCAATAATGACAAGGGAAAAACGACAAACATGTTTCACCAAGACTTAGATTGGCATAATTTCGAAATCAGCGGCTGAGAGGGGTGGGGAGAGAGGGGGACAAGGGAGGATTTTCTTCAAGTTTCTTTAACTTTTTCAAAAAATCCTGTTCAAATAAGAATGGACATCAATGTGGAAGCCATGCTGGAGGCGCCCTTCCAGGAAAAGCCTGTGCGTATTAATCATCGGCCGTACAACACTGCAAATGCTTCATTCACCTAACTTTTTTGTTTGTTTCTTTCTTTCTATCTCTCAGAATGAGGAGCGCTCTGAATCACCCCATGACGAACGCCACGATCATCGTGATTCCGATCATCGCCGCGAGTCTGATCGACAGTAAAATTTATTTACTTTGCATAGATCCATCTTGTGCTCCCCATTGCTATTAACACCGGATTTGCATTGTAGCTCGCGTCACTCCAGCCGCCGACGCTCCGGATCGCGGTCCGGCTCACGATCGTACCGTTCCCGTTCGCATTACCGGTCGCGGTCGCGGTCTCCGCATCGAAGCAGAAGACATCGTAGCAGCCGGTCGCCGAGACGACGAAGCACACGTTCTCGCGAAAGAAGCCCGAGAAGACGACGAAGCCATGACCGTCGCGAGTAAGTTTCACCCCCCTCCCAAATAAAAAATAACTTGTGGAGCGCGCGAACTGACATATTCAACTTTCCTCTGCACAAATCATGGGGGGTGGGTTTCCTCTTGGCTTGATAGTAGCCGCCGCCATGGTCCACGACGTACACGTTCGCCTTCACCACCTGTTCCTGAAGAGGATCGTGACCGGCGTACTGTGTTCGTGACACAGCTCGCAGCTCGGCTTACGTCGCGAGAACTCGATGAATTCTTTTCCCAGGCTGGCCGTGTCAGAGACGCCCATATCATTACCGATAGACACTCGCGACGTTCAAAAGGGTAAATTTCTCCCCACCCCAACCCCTCAGTGGTGGGAGGATGTAAAGTTGCGCGCGCGAACACACACAATACACCCAATGGGAGCGAGGACCCGCGGTGGATCGAACTCATTCTTGTTTTTCACTTTTTAGTGTTGGGTACGTCGAGTTTTATGATGAAGATTCGGTTCAGAATGCGTTGGCAATGTCAGGGCAAAAACTTTTAGGTATACCGGTTCTGGTCCAGTTGTCCGAAGCCGAAAAGAATCGGATTGCTCTGCAGGCTGAGCAAGCGCGGTAAATTGGCATTTGGTTGAAATGAACATGGGAAGGAGCGAACTGATTTTTGTGGTGGTGGATTTGTAGGGGCAACCAGGAACTTGCGTACCAGCGACTGTACGTGGGATCAATTCATTTCAGTCTCACCGAAGAGGATATCAAGCAGATTTTTGAACCCTTTGGTCCACTGGATTTCGTGAATCTTCATAAAGGTGAAAGAAATAAGCAAGCGCGCGGAAGAGAAAGGAGGGGGATTGACTCTTTTTTGTGTGTGTATAGATCCAGAAACAGGTCGATCTAAAGGCTATGCTTTTATCCAGTAAGTTAACAAACTTCCTCCGGGGAGGGTGGCTGTAAGAAGTGGGTGCTTTAACGATGGGACTAGGTACAAGAACCCTGCAGACGGGAAAGAAGCTTTGGAAAAAATGAATGGTTTTGATCTGGCTGGACGACAGGTAATTCAATTGCCTGAACATGGGGAGAAAAGAGTGCAGATGATTGACTTATCTTTATTGCATGGAAGCTCAAAGTCGGTCTTGTGACAGACAAAGTAGGAACAATCCACACCTCCTCCACGCTGGATGACGAAGGTAAGTTGTTGGTGCGAAGAAGAACATGGGAAACAGACCGACACAGATGTTGAGCATATATATATATATATCCCTATGTGATTAGATTCTGCAGGTGTTTCCCTTAATCCAATGGCCCGCACAGAGCTCATGCAAAAACTGGCTGCGAGACAAACCCAGGCGATAGAGGAAGACCATTCACAGTCAACGTCGCCCGCACCGTAAGTGAGAGTGTAAGATACAAACGAAGGAATCTATGCTCATGCTGTATCGTTTTCTAGTGTGCGTCCGATTATACCCATCAAAGCATCGAGGACCATCATGCTGAATAACATGTTCAACCCGGCAGAGTAAGTCTGTTTCTACATATGTACTTCCCCACATAGTATTTGGCATTTGCGCTAGACGGAGGATCTTATTTAGGGAAACTGAGCCGGATTGGGTTAAGGACCTCGAGACGGACGTCAAAGAAGAATGCTCTAAATTTGGTGAGGTTGAGCATATTTTCTTGGATGGGGAATCTTTGGTAAGTTCTCTTTAAAAAGTAGCTGTGGGTGGGTGGGGGTGTTCGGTGCAAGAGAAACATGCTTATGCTCAAATACGTAGGGTGAGGTATATCTCAAATTCAGGACGGTGGAAGCGGGAGAAAAGGCACTCGAAGGATTGAATGGCCGATGGTTTGGAGGCAAACAGGTAATGATGGTTGGGGGAGGGCAAAGGATTGGCTGTAACAAGGAGTGTTCTAGATCTCGGCTGTCTTTGTTCCCGAAGCAATCTACAATGTCAAGTTCTCTCTTTAGCTACGTAACTGCTTCGCCAACACCGTCCGTCTATGGATGATGCTACTACATATACATAAAGAAAAGAAAAATAAACAAAAGTGCTAATTCTTGGAAAGCAACTTCTTAGCGGATCCCAAGACGGGTCCAATAAAGCGCTCTGCAAAGAAGGGGGTTAGGGCGACCGATGCTGCAACACGCAAAGGCATCAAGACCTAAAAAAAGTATACGGTCAATGCCTTGACACGCAGTTGGTGTGTGGGGGGGGGGAAGCGGGAGAAGGGATCATCATCCTACCTTGACGACTGCATACGCTGTTGCGAGATTGACCATGGTGCGACTGTTTGGATCGAGGGGTTCATACCCATATCGGGTCCTGACCTTGCTCATGATCCTATTGCCCTCGGCGACAGCAGTGTCGGGCAACAGTGGAATGTGCATGCCCGAGTATTCGAGGGCGTAATAGACGATAGGCAGCGGCACAATGGCCGTCACTTCGTGCAGGATGGCAAAGGTGGTCATGTACGATGCCGGCTTGTCCCGAAATTGATGTGCATACTTTCGCCATCCGCGTAGCGTTTGTTGATGGGCTCCTTCAGCAGGTTTTTGTTGCTGCGTAGTAACATGACGGCGGACTGTGCCTGAGAATGAACGTTGACGAGTGAGCAGCAGCCGCCAGAGTATCATTCTTTCCTCTCTCTCTCTCTCTTTTTTTTTTTTATTCTCGCGGAGAAATGCGGTAATGGAGCGGATTCACACACACTCTCACACCTATTTCTTTTTTACTTCTTCCATGACAAAAAAAAAAAAATTTCGATGTCCACGCAACATGGTGACGAATCCGCGTGGGTTACACCACATTTTCACCCAAAAAAAAAAAAAAATTAACGGACCGTACTTTTTTTTGCTATTCGCACGTCATATCATCACCTTTTTTTTTTTACAAAAAAAAAAACTGATATGCAATGTGAGAAAGAAGTAGAGATGGAAGGGTGCGGGGGTGGGGGAGATTGGCTACATTACAACAACAAGACGACTTTTTTTTTGGGCGTCTCATTCAAAAAGCGGGGAAATCATCAAGATATATATAAAAGAGCGGAACGAGGAAGACGAAGATGGTAGGGAATGAGATCCACTCAAACCACAAAGCGATAAAGAAGGTTTACGCACATACAGTTGGGAAAAGTGTGTGTCGCATGCAACACGAAATGTAACGTGGAGGGAAGGGAAAGGAAGGTAAGGATATCATGATGATGAAGGGACGCCTGAAGTCGTTGTTGCTGTGGATAAAGTCGCCGAGGCGTTGTTGTGAATCTTTGCGTGGCGTCTCAGATTGCTGACGACCGAAAAATGGCGTCCACAACCTTCAACGGGACACTTGAAGGGTTTCTAGACAAGGGGTAAAAAAAAAAAAAAAACAATAAGAAATCCATCCATCACATGACTTGCCCTGATTTCGGAATGCTTCACAACAACCCCTCTACACACACACACACCCAGGGAAGAAAGAAAAATATATACCTCGCCTGTATGGCTATAAGTGTGTGTGTTGAGCGAACTTGGTCTGGTGAATTTTTTGCCACAAATGTTGCACTTGTACCGTTTGGGCGTGGACGAGGTAGCCTTGGTGTTAAAGGTAGCCATCAAAGGCCTTTGCGGATGGTAATAGACACCAGGACTATTGCGGCTACTGCTAACACTACTACTACTGCTGCTGGTGCTGCTGCTGGTGGTGGTGGTGCTGCTGCTGGTAGTGCTTGTGCTGGTGCTCAGGCTCATGCCACTGCTGCTCGTGCTCGTGCTCGTGCTGCTGCTGGCGCTCAGTGTACCCGCAGAGGACAATGTGCTGGGTGACGACGAGCGCGAGGTGTGCATTGACGATCGACGGGTAGAGCCATTGTAGGGATGGTGGCGGTGGTAGTGCATGAGAAGAGGCGACGAGTAATGGTAACTAGACCTCAATTCGCGACAGTTCAGACTACTATTGCATCCATCATCCATAACCGACCCTACATGGAGAGAAAGAAGAAGGGATGAGTCAAATATATCTGTAGTTTCACATAGACAAAAAAAACAGAAAGCCTACCTGGATATATGTAGCCGGGATAACCTGGGTGGTGGTGGTGCTGATGGAACGTTGGACTTGGGGGCATGACAATCGGAGGGGTCATGGTGACAGCGGAAGGGCTCGGGGCCATCGGTTGGGTGTACACACACGAATCAACGGGCAAGCCGGATAGCGTGGTGGGCGGAGGAGTGTTGATGACAGGAGAAGGGTAATAGGATGCTGACCGGTCAACATATCCCATATGAGTAACGTTTGATGGCGTCGCGGGTGCGATTGTTGCTATGTCAGCGGAAGCAGCAACTGCGGCTGCTGCTGCTGCTGCTGCTGCTGCTGCGGTTGTTGTTGTTGTTGCCGACATGAGCGCCGTGGTACTCGTAGCTGTAGGCGTCACCATATCAACCGTGCTCGTTGGTGCAGTAGACGATAGACGGGTCATGTACCAGTCGACGCCGTTCGTCGCGCCAGCCGACGTGGGCATCGCCAGGTTGCCATAGTACGAAGATGCATCGTAAGGCGCAAGTGAGAAACATCCGCCGTTCACGAACTCGTGATACTGAGTGAGATTTTGTTGTTGACGCTGCTGTTGCCTAGCGACCGTCGCCTGCGACAGATCTAGGCCCATGCCAGAATACACGGAAAGCATTGCTATTAAAGGTCGAAAGAAGGTGTCGAAAGAACAAGATAGGGATTTTTGGGGCTAGCGGGGAGAGAGAAAAAAAAAGATACTGATTTCTACACAAGCAAGCCTGTATGAAAAGAAATCGGTTCTGTGGTAAGGTGGGTTGGGTGTGTTTAGCTTTGCTGGGGAAAGGAAAAGGGGGTGAGAGGGATAGGGAAAAGGGGGGATAAGCTCAACGGCACGCCGGAAACAAAGAAAAAAGGAAAAATAAAGGATCTTGCAAAGATCGACTTTGAATTCTTTCCGGAGAAGTTGGTAGGGTTGGGGTGGAGAAGGAGAAGGAGAAGAAAAGAGGAAAAAGAGGTGTGTGAAGGGACTTTTAACTCCTCCGATAGAATGACTGTGGTAGGCGTGTGTTTGTGAGTAGGCTAGTGTTACACTAGGCACGAGGATTCCTTATTAGCAACCAGTAACGTTGCGAAATGGTTTAAATAAATAAACTCGGGGGAGGAGAGAGTGAGTGAAAGGCGTTGTTTCGCCGTTTTTTGCAAGCGATAATTGGGTGGTGGTACAAATGGGGGGTGGGGAAGAAACTATCGCACACCCGCTATTCTTAACATATCGCCATTCCGCACGGCCCGTTTCTGTCATTTGATTTGTTATGCATGCATAACACCTTAACTTCTTCTTCTTTCTCACTTGTACCTCCTGCAAGTCAAGCGTTGGGCTCCAACAAAAAAAGGTACCATAAAGCCTATTTCTAGCAAAGGATCGATTTTTCTCTCTCAGTTTGAAATTGTATATAAAATAAATGGGATGAAAGACGAAGCGAAACACGGGAAGGCAGAAAAAACGTGAACACTTCCGCGTGCATGGTGACAAGTGTCTGTGGGTTCTCTCTGGTACCGCCTACTGTTCGTTGATTCCATTCTGGCTTAGCGAAATGGGCACAAAAACTCGGATAATTGATCCAAAGGCCCGGGGGTTTGGGGGGGAGGGAGGCGCGGTGTGGAGGATTCCCGGGGGGGGAGAGAGAGACAGACAGCAACCCTCTCACTTCGGAAAAGGTTGTTGTTGAAGACGGACTTCTCGCATACCTCACTTCCGTGCCTTTGTTCTAGTGACATTGCTTACACAACGAACAATAGCAGCCAATTGTGACCAAAATCCCTCACCCCCCCCATCGGCCGTGTCAGGGTGACCACGTGGCACACGATCCGCTGAACAACAAAACCGAACCGGCTTCTTGTGTGCGTTTTGATCCTGCAGTGACCGGGCCCCCTTATTGTGCACACCGCCACATCTGAGACTCGGTGCTAGTGAGCAAGCGCTCAATGTTCCTTTTTGGCACTTGTTCCGGTACTATTTTATCTCTCCTTGCCGTTCTTCTTTGGAAAGGCGGGCACGTGCTTTATGCCCAAAAGCCTGCCAGGAGAGAAAGATATTTCCGCAATAGCCAAACGCCCCGCTCGCGCGAACAAAACGGCCAGATCAGACTTTGCAAAAGAGGATATTCCAGCCACATAACATGCAGGAGCCAGGAAACAGGTTTTTCCTAATAATATCTTGACTTGGGCTTTGGCCATTTGCCATTAATGCCGTGGATGGGTTACTTGTTCTTCTCTTCAACCAAAAGGTATGGCAGAAACTTCCCATGGCCCTTGTACAATGAACTTCACTGTCTTTCTCCGCACGTACGTAAGACTCACTCACTCACACGCGCGCGCGCACCATCATCTCGCCTCTCCCTAAATCTGAAAAGGTCCTAAACAATACCCCATTCCGATCGCTTATCGGGTATGAGCAGGACACCCGACAATCGTCGCTGACCTGGATAGCATTCATCATCAATTTCCATGGTATGGCATTGCCCCCTTTCCGGCGGAACATGAAATGGAGGATTTAAAGCCACCTTCCATCATCGATGAATAACATTCTTTGTTTTGCTATCCCCTTCCCCCGGCTTACCCTTGTCACTTTTTTTTTTAACTCTGATCGCAGCTGGGCAAAAAGTAGACAATGCTAGTGTTTGAATTTTCGAAGAACGCGCTACGGAAAAACAAAAGTTCATTCTTATTGCGTAAAATATAGGTCCGAAGCGGAGGTAGTTGAACCCTTTTTTCCTTAGGGTGCGGAAGATAACAGAGTCCGACATCATACATCCATATTTGGGTGCGAGATGGGACAACACCTCATGCGTCAGATCCACACACACACACACACACACACACACAAAGCGTGAATGTCACCCGATGAGATCTTAAAGAGCATGTTGTTGTTGTTGTTGTTGTTGCTGCTTCTGCATCGCTCGCACGTGGATGCGAAAAAGTAAGCACCCAATCGGCCATTTGATTTTAATGGCTTCTAAACCAGCTAGCTTGGTTGGGGGAGGGAGGTGGAAACCCAGGGTGCTAAGGCAACTAAACGTTCCATGAGTGTGGAAAAACTGGGCGAATAACTTGGGACGAAAAGTGATCGTTTGGGCGGGCCCAAATAAAAAAGAAAAAGGTTCCTTTCGGGGGTCTGGGTTGGGGGGCAGCGCTCCACCGTCTCCACCATCCACCGCGCCCCCAATGAACAACCGTTTTAACGTTGCCCAATCAAACATGGCCCTTTTACAAGCTGCAACTGGGAAAACCATTGACCCCTTTTGAACGTATAGTCGAGACGATGGTGGAGCGAGGGCTTCCGATCCCGTGGATGTTTATTTTAGGTGCTACCAAATGAGAGCTATCTATAGGGGCAATTAATTTCCTGGAACCCTGATTTTGCATTCATGTGGTGCAAAAGAAAAAATAGTCACTTTAATAAGTATGTACAAGGAATAATGATAAAAAGGAGAGAACGAGAGGATTGGGCAGAAATGGGGCATGGAAGGGAACTGGTAATTGTCTAATAGCAAAAGGGAAAGGCCCAGATGCAGTGGTGGAAGCATGGAGGGAGAAAGAGATCCCGCCAGGGGAATAGAAACGAATGTGCGGAGATGAGGTGACATCGCTTGGTGTTTGTGCGTTTCCAAGAAATGGATGAAAGGAAAGGGGGCGAGATAAATAATGATTAACAATACAGAAACGAAGGAGGTATATTAACTACATGATGAACGAGAATTGAAAGAAAGAGCGAGGGAAAACGCATGAGTACCAAGTGTAATTGTCTCATCGCTCATCCGCTGATTCGAAACCTAATTGCTGCTTTTGTTGTTGTTGTTGCTGCTGCTGTTGCTGCTGTTGTTGTTGCTGCTTTTTCATATTGGACCAAAACACATCGTGGAGTCGATAAATGAAGCCCGAAAATGTGGATCCCTTGCTGCCAACAAAAAGCCACCCTCTGCTTGCAGCAGAAGCGTCCACAAGTGGCACCATAAATCTGCGCAAACTGGCACCAGAATAGGAGTCGATGATGCCGTCTAGTTCTTGCCATAGCGAGTTGCCCGGTTGGACAAAGTCGTCAAAGATGAATGTGCACGGGAAATTGGTAAATATGGGCTCGAATGCCTCATTCTCTCTTGGGGAACGGGCATCTGTCGCCAGATAAAGCAGAGTCTCCTCACCCGATTTAGCTTTCTCCAGGCACTCAGTCAAGCCCATTTTTCGTTGGCCCATTCTCCAGCCCGTGGCGCGCTGTTGATCTCGGGACTGAAGAGCTTTATTGATCTGAGCGACCGTGCTCTCGATGTTTTCTGGAAGGGCATTGACAAACCAGCCATCGCCACATCTAGGGAAAACAGGAGACGCGTTAAGAAAGACTATATATAGGATAGAACCTTAACACCGCATCCACAGATACGGGCAATCTCCTTCCTCTTTTTTTTTATATAAAAGGCTTTTTGTTACCTCACGTGCAACCCAATAAAATTGCCAGCCCCGCCTAGGATATTGACGATCTTCTCAGCCACACTTAAAACCACGGGGTGTCGATAAATAATGCTGCGTTGCAAGGAACGTAAGAATTCATAATGCTCAGGACGGCGAATGGGTAGTTTCCCAGTGCCGAACAGACTTGAGAAGTGAATGAGTCGTTCTTTCCGCTTGCGCAATTCATAAATATCGAGACTTTCGGCGTATTTGCCCAGACGATGGGACTTGCGAGGAGTATCGAAAATCCGCCAGTCGTACCGAGTTGCACCTGAGAGAGAAAGTAGAACGATACATACGAGTTACTAAAAAAAGCTTATCCTAATTACGTGTATACACATCGTACCTTTGAAAAATAAGATGTCACCATCGACGTAGGAGCCGTTATCTAGGTTAGGCACATCGGCGCGTTTGATGCTATACTTGTCATCGAGCCACTCAAAGTCCGACCGTTCGCGCAGTACGATGCGGACGTGTTCTTTTGCCCAGGACAGGTCGAATATCTCATCAAACGGTATCACCGCATATCGCGTCGGATCTGGGCATTCAAGATCCCAGAATGCAAGGTCGTCCGCAAGGAATTCGCATATATCCGCCGCAGGCATGGTTACGTCTTTGACAGGATCGTGTAACATGTGCTCGAGATGCAGTTTTCCAAAATAGCTCCATCCAAAAGCTTCACCCAGAAGAGCACGGGGAAGGATGAGCGTGCGATTCAGATACCAAGCCAGCATAATACCGTTTTCGACTTTTGTTGAAAAAGAGGGTCCATATCGATGACTGTGAGAAACAAATGCGATCGGGCTAGCCACTAATTTCTGCTTACCTTGAATGAGCTGATTCTGGAAACCGCTGTGTGTAAAGAACGTAATAAACTTCTCGTCTGGATCATACGCATATGGAGGAGATGCCCTGTCGTTGCTTATATCAGCCGCTACTGCTGCTGGCTTTTGTTGTTGTTGAGGTCCTGGCGGTGACTGCGGAGCTGGCAAAACCATATCAGCTGGAGGAGGTGATTTGAATATACTGCTCTCAAGAGCTGCAGTGGCGTCATTTGCAGGTGGAGGAGGAAGGTAGGGGGGAGAGACAAGTGGCCTGGAATGATGCTGCCATCGCCAGGATGGCTCGAGGTCGTCAATGTACTCGGGCTCGGATGACAGGCGGGGAATGACAAAGAAGGAGAGGTAGATTACGCACAAGACACCAAGCAGCGTCACCTTGCTTCGAATGGCCATCTTTGATTGAGAAGAAAGCAAAGTGCAAAGCTGTCCGTGCTTGATTTTTTTAGTTCTTATTCAGCGCTTAGTGCTGCGAGTTAAAAAAAGGGGGGGTGATGGATGATAAGGTGCAACACTATAAAAAAATGTCTTATTTTAAACAATTGATTTCGGAGTCTCTAATCGGGATTATTGGGCCGCTTACCCTCTCCCCCCAAAAAAAGAAAGCATTACTTCATGCCCTCAAGTGTTTGGCAGTAAGATGTAAACATAGAAGGTATAAAAAACTGAAAGACCTTGCACATCTTCTCTTTCAACTTTCTCTTCACTGATACTCTCTTATCCCCCCCCACTCTTGATCATGTCGTTGGCTAAGCAAAACTTTGCTACTGTCTCCGAAGAGGCCTTGAACCAGCAAATTAACACGGAGCTCCAGGCCTCTCAGGTCTATCTCTCAATGAGTGCCTGGGCCCAGCATACATCAGTCGCTCTTCCTGGTGAGCAGATTCGTCTCCTAAAGACAATAATGTCTCATTTGAATGTCATAGGTTTGGAAAAGTACTTCCGCGAGTCTGCGGAAGAGGCAAGTGTGCTTGACACAGCGAATGGATTGACTTGAGAATAACGGCTCTCTTTTTCGCTTTTGTCTTTCAGGAGCGCGAGCACGCTCAAAAGCTAATTGACTACGTCAACACCCGCGGTGGCAAGGTCATCCTGCGCGCCCTCCAGGCGCCTGAGGCAAGTATCTGGTTGGACATATCCACGCACAAACCATCTGACACACGTCATCCGAATCCATCAGACCGATTGGAAATCGGCCAAGAACGCCGTTGAATCCGCTCTCCAACTCGAAAAAGGTCTCTCTACCTTATCCAGACGCGTACGTCTATGTGTCAAGGCTAAAGAAAAAAGTTCTCTATAGACGTCAACAAGTCGTTGCTCAACCTCCACAAGATCGCCGACGGTAACAACGATCCTCAAATGTGCGATTTTATTGAAAAGGAGTACCTGGAAGAGCAGGTCAAGGCTATCAAGAAGCTCGCTGACATGGTCACCCAACTCACACGTGTTGGCGAAGGTAAAGAGACAGTGGCAAGTGTCGACCACTCCTTTTCTCATGCACGCGTTTATTTGCTCTCTGCATAGGCCTTGGCGTTTACATCTGGGACCAAGACCTCTACCGCGAGGGCACTGGTGCTGGTAGCCGTGCCACTGCCTAAGAGACCCTTCATGACCGAAGAACAACTTGCTTGATGATGAACAGCATCCCCTTCCTCCCCCTTCCCACGCGTTCTGAATAAAAATTCCATATTTGTCTCTCTCACACATTGTTCACGCGCCCGCGGTGTTGAGAAAAGGTACACAACCACACTGACTTTACCACACTTGGGCTATTCAAAATGTCAGAGAATCCAGGATTTGAATGCGGTGGTGTAACAAACAAGGTCTGTAGTCTGCTTTATTGGTTAGACTTGCTGCAATCCGGAACGCGACTGGAAATCTGCATAGAATTGTAGCATCTCGGGCGTGATGCGCCGTTTGAACGATGACATGGCCTTGTGAAAGTGTCGTCTCTTGATCTGTGATATCTGGGCAATCAGAAATGCATGTCCATAAGCAGGAAAGAAGAGAAACAGGACTTACCGAGTCAATATTTACATCCTCTTCCATCGCAAACAATGCAGCCTCCTGACAAATCGCAACCACTTCGGCTCCTGAGCAGCCCTCGCTCTGTCGAAACAATTCGCATTCAAGACGTCGTGTTCAACAATCACTAGCACTAGCCTACCTTTTGCGCAAGTTCATCGAGGTCCACGTCGCGATCACACGCCATTCTACTCAACTGGATCCTGAAGATATCCCGGCGTGATTCAACATCGGGTGGTCCCACATAAAGAATTCGATCAATACGGCCTGGTCGTAATAATGCGTCGTCCTTTTGAATGTAATCAATCCCCTGCTCTATCTGTGGTTATCGCATATGCCACCACTTACGATAATGTCAGGACGGTTGGTTGCTGCTACCACCGTCACATTCACTAGTGGCTCAATACCGTCAAGTTCGTTTAGTAACTGTGAGAGAACCCGGTCTGCTACAGACGTGTTTCCTCCCCCTCCTCCGCGTTTCACAGTCAATGCATCAATCTCATCCTATCCATACGATTTAAAGTTCATGTGCTTGCTCTCTCTCATAAGCGTCACCCTTACAAAAAATACAATCGACGGCGATGCTGCCCGTGCTTTTCGAAACACTTCGCGTACTGCCTTTTCGGATTCGCCCACCCATTTGCTAAACAGCTAACGAGGAAATGAGTCTCTCTCCAAAAGAAAAAAAAATACCGATATACCTCTGGCCCCTTGACCGCAATAAAATTCGAGCCCGCCTCAGTAGCAAGCGCTTTGGCCATAAGCGTCTTGCTGCACCCGGGCGGTCCATAAAGCAAGACTCCTTTGGGCGGTCTGATCCCTAGCCGCGCAAAGGCTTCGGGGTGCTATACATCTCCATCAGTCAAAAAGTCTGATCTCGCTCTCGCTCTCGCTCTCTCTGGCACTCCTATTTGCCTGCAACGGCCATTCCACGGATTCCTTGAGTCGAGCCTTGATGGCTTCTTGGCCACCAATATCTGCCCAGTAAACTTTGGGTACTTCAAGCATGATCTAGGTAGGAAAGCCTCTGAGATCCCATGTTCAAATTCTGCTGTTGTTCTCTTGTACCTCTCTCATTGCACTAGGCCGAATCTCGGTCAAGGCGTCCTTTATGTCTGTTAGACTGACACGCAGATCGACCTTATCTATGATAGAAGATGCTCATAAGCAAAATAAAACTTCTGCTGGTCATCTCTCCCCTCTTTAACCCGTTATGCTCTTTACCAGACGGCGCTTGTGCGCATCTTCGAATGCATTTCAGGCCCGCTTCCCGGCACACAGCTGCGAGATCGGCGCCCACATACCCGTGGGTCTTGTTCGCAATTCCTTCCAACTCAGCTGCTGTCAACGTATTTGGTATCCGGTCCATCAGCGTGCGGAGGATCGACCATCGACCCGTACTACTAGGGATTCCAATTTCTACTTCCCTGTCAAATCGCCCTGGTCGGCGCAAGGCCTCATCAAGCGCATTGGGTCTATTGGTAGCGCCGATCACAACAATCCTATCGGCTGCTGCTCTTGCTCCTGCTGTGCTATCCTTGCTTGCACTATCTGTTGCGACTGCTCCATCCATCAGCGTTAGCAGTGTCGTCACCACCCGTTTTTCAAGTTCACTTGGCGCCTTATCAAGGCATAAGACGGGGAAAAAGTAATAAATAGCTATGCATAAATATGCGCTTTCTTTCCTCCACCCGACTTACTTCATCGCGTTTTGGACAAAGTGCGTCGATCTCGTCAATAAAGATCACTGTCGGCGCTTTCTCAGCAGCCGCGTGGAACAAATCACGAAGCTGGATATAGTATGAATGATCTCACGCGCCAAAAGAAATTCCTCCCCCGCCATCATTTATATTGACCTTTTGTTCCGTTTCACCATAGAATTTACTGATGATTTCGGGTCCGTTGACAACGATTGCATGTGCACCGGTTTCTTGGGCTACTGCCCGTGCAATCAATGTCTTCCCTGTCCCTGGGGGCCCGAACAACAGGACACCCTTGGGTGGTTTAAGGCCTAACAGAGCCCTATGAGTATCATCAAAAATTGACAGCAACAGTATTGTATTATATACCGTATTGATAAAATAGTTCTGGATTATGCAATGAGGTCTCAACCAGCTCACGCACTGTCTTGACTTGTTCCTCAAGGCCGCCAATGTGCTTGTAACTCACCGTCGCTGTTTCTACAGCTCCTTTCGTATCAGATGGGCTGGTGACGAATGAAATCTTTGTGTCGCTTGTCACCATCGAAATTGCAACTGATCCAGCAATGCTATTATCATTGTTAAACGTAGTGGCGGGTGATACCGCAATTTGCTCCACTACGATGCGACGGGTCCGGCCCATATAGAGAAAGTCAATGACATCGTGCGCTGTCACGTACTGTCGGTGCACTATTAATTATGTGTTGCGTTAGAAAGGCTAGTCTTGTCGCTCTGTTTCTTAAAGACACACTCAGAATTTCTTTCAGGTACGCCTGGAATCCGGATGACTCAACCGAGAAATCAACTCCAGGCCCACGCAGCAGAAAAGTGATATGGATCGCGATAGGGATAGCCGTATTGGTCAATTTTTCGATCGATACACTGTCGCCTACTTGGAACTCGCCTGCGAGTCGGCTAGCTGTATTCATCTCGATAACTTATGGATGCTTTAATTATTCATGCGGCACATACAAAGCATGGTCTTATGCTCCCCCAGTCGCGCTTCCAAAATTTTACCGTTTTCAGGTAGCGAGAGTGAAGGCCACACAGTGCTAACGACGACACGCTATATTTTTTTGGGGTCATGAAATAAAGGCCTTTGTCGTCAGTTCCATGGTATTTTCTCTCTTTTTTTTTTTCTTTACATTGCTACTGCTATCTCCATTGCCACTAGGTGTCGCTACATGTTTCACAATAACACGATCGCCCGTCGCCAGGTGGAGTTGCTGAAGCGATGTCAACCCGACCACCACGCGATCCTTGCTTTCTTTGGTTGATAATGGGTTCACTTGGAAAACTGTCATGTCGTTTGAAATATATGATCAAGCGCAGAGAGCACGCACATTTACACACCCGCGGTGCAGTTACTAATCAGAGAAAATATAAAAAAAAAAGAGAGAGAGAAAAAGGAAGAGATCAACTCCGAGGTTTCTCGCTTGAATGGCTTCCACTGACTTGCGGGCTGGGGGGTGTATGTTTTCTGTTCGCTCTTCTCATAAAGAGTAGTCGTATTCTCTCCTCACTTCTTTCTGGTACTTCGTTCGTCGGACTGAGCTGAATACAGATATATATATTTTTTTCACTTACTCACTCGTCGCTTTTCTCCTTGTTCCACCTGTCTGTCTCTCTTTCTCCCTTCCCCTTCCTCCCCCAACAATAAAAAACACACCCCTTCTCAACAGGAAGCAGACATCCTAAGGCATACAAACACACTCTCACGTTCACACATATTGTCTCTCTCTCTTACGAGCTTACGTAGTTTTCAAAGGGCTCAGCGTGCATACAAAAAAAACAATACCTTTCAGTAGCTCGGCTTCTTCCTCTCTGGCACTTTATCTCCACCCACTCGTCATTCCTTTTCTCATTATCCTTGCCGATTTCGCTCCTGCTCGCTGTCGAAGTCTAACGTTTCTCTTTGTTCTTCCCCTTCTTCCTTTTCAACGCTTTCCTCCAACCCATGGAACAGATCAATTCATCCGGTGAACTCTTTAACAGCAACTCCTTTAGACAATCGGCGTCCCTCCAACCAATACAAACTTCTCCGCAACAACGTCATTCGCCTGACAGACCTTGTCAGGATACGAACTATGTTGGAATTACCATCGGCGATCAGGACGAGATACCAAAAGATGCCAATCATTTGCATCCTGGCCTACAAATTTCATCTCTAGATTATCGGCACTCTTTTAACGGATTTTCTAATCGTTCAGCCAACAGCGAGATCACAAACTACCACTACCACTACCACCACCAGCAGCAGCAGCAGCAACAGCAAGCATCGCCTTCGTATCACCTCTCCCTTTCTCCGCAGCACCAGTATCAACAGCAGTTGACCATGCCTGGATTGATGAACAACACCTCAAGACATTCTCAAGGCACCCCTTTGACAAATTCTACTGTATCCGCAGGGCGGAATGTGCCTCTTCGTGGTGGGGGTCATGGTCACAATCAGAACACGACGCTCTCTCGTCATTCCTCCATCAGCTTACCCGCCATCAATACCGCGGCAGCCGCAGCCGCTTCTCCTACCTCACCGCCCGCACAGCATCATTTTCATCATCAACACCTAAAATCCTCTCTTTCCGCCAAGACTGCCAACATGCCTCCGCCGTTACCGCTTCAGTCACCTCTCTCGCCACGGTATCCACCAACGCACGCGATGGGTGGCTTCGGCAACAATAGCAACAACATTACCAAATTCTCCTCATCCCCGTCCACGCCCCGCTCTTCTATACAGCCTTATTCGCCTCTCCGTGCGTCTTTTCCCACGTCGACATCGATACCTGAAAAGTCACCACTTGAATTTGCTTTACCTGATATCCGAAGCCCTACAACAGAAACGTATCGCCTCCATAAACAGGGCGCATTCTGGCGGACCAACCATGCTCATGATCTTCGGCCTTCTACCGTACGGGATAGGCACTATGAGAACGTATGTTGTTTTTTTTTGAAGTGAGAGGGGTTGGGTTGGGTTTGACGAAAGCAAAATTATTTTAGCCCTTGAAGCCAACTGAACTCACTTTCATAGCCGCTCGTAGCCCTGACGAGAGATCTGAGCTTCACGTACCAGCGATGCAATACAGGGTTCAAGTACAACTCTGGCCACAACCCGCGCCGAGTGTTGACCAAACCGAGCAAACCAGCAGGCAATGATGGATATGACAATGAGGACTTTGACTACATCCTCTTCGTCAATGATATACTCGGGGACGCAGAGGGTCATAAGTAAATTAAAGAGAAAGAGGGAGAGAAAGGTCCAGAAACAGTGCGTACAAACTAACGGGATGTCCGTCTTGTTTTAGATATATTATCCTGGATGTCTTGGGAGCTGGCACGTTTGGGCAGGTGGTGAAATGCAGAAATCTCAAGACCCAAAAAATTGTTGCGGTCAAGGTAGTGAAGAACAAGACGGCTTATTCCAAACAGAGTATGATGGAGGTGGCAATTTTGGAGATGGTAAGGGGTAACGATAAGCACTATATTTCCTCTTTTTATCTATTCACACATATTGTCATGGTTGATCCTGCAGTTAAACCAGCAATTCGATCCTGAGGACAAACATCATATTTTACGGCTGATTGACACATTTGTTCACCGCAAACATCTATGTCTTGTCTTCGAGTTGCTGTCCGTCAACCTCTACGAGCTTATCAAGCAAAATCAATTTCGTGGTCTCTCGACAAATCTCGTTCGTGTGTTTACTGAGCAAATACTGGATGCTTTAGTTATATTGAATGAGGCACGTATCATTCATTGCGATCTCAAGCCTGAAAATATTCTATTGAAAAAGTAAGGTGTGCGCGCTATAAAAGAGAGATGGGGCAAAAAAAGAGAATAACATGAGATTCTCTCCAGCTTAGAGTCACCGACAATCAAAGTGATTGATTTCGGTAGTGCATGCCATGAGGCACAGACAATGTACACATATATCCAGTCCCGTTTTTACCGATCACCCGAAGTATTGGTCGGATTGCCCTACACGAGCGCGATTGACATGTGGTCACTTGGATGCATTGCTACCGAACTATTTCTTGGACTTCCTCTGTTTCCCGGAAGCTCAGAGTATAACCAGGTTTCGCGTATCGTAGAGATGCTCGGGTATAGTAAAGTGAAATGTGGGCGGAAAAATAAGACGAAAACTAATTAAGTTACTTGTATTCCAGTGTCCCACCTAACTATATGATTGAAATGGGAAAGAACGCGCATCGGTACTTTGAACGTTACATAGATGAGGGTGGCGAGAAAAAATATCGGCTGCGATCATTAGAGCAGTATTCAAAGGAGCAAGGCAAAGCAGAACAGCCATCAAAACGATACTTCCCTGCGAAAACACTTCCGGAACTTATTAACAACTACCCCATTATGCGAAAATCATCGATGTCTGCCAAAGAAATCGAAAAGGGTAAAGGAAGGGCCTTGTTGGTCATAAAAAACTGCGTGTTGATCATGTTAAAATGATAGAGAAACAGAATCGATTAGCATTCATCGATTTCCTGCAAGGTCTGTTGAATCTGAATCATTTTGAACGGTGGTCCCCTCAGCAAGCGAAGCAGCACCCGTTCATTACGGGCGAAGAGTTCCGGGGACCTTACAAACCGGCGCCATATAAGGCGACATACCAGAGCACGAAAATACATCAACCATCGACTCTTCCTGTCATACAGGATGAGACATCCTTATCCTCTCCGTCTAGTAATAAATCCTTCATTGCGCCTCCACCTGGGTACCGCTCCACTGACCGCCGGAGCAGCAACAGCAATGGGATATTGCCCTCCGCATACTCTTCTAGCTTACCGAATTACTACACATACAATTCAATGTTCCTGTCTGGTATCCATCCCCAACAACAACAATCGCTTGCGGCGAGTAATAATGTGACCCCTCCTGATCAGCAACAGCAGCGCGCGTCGTCGCTACACCACCCGGGACATCGGGCCTCGTTCAACGGAATGTCATTACCACGTGTACTTGAGCCGACGGACACACTCGCCACTTGCTACGAAGGCACAGCCACTACATCTACCACAATCCCATCGTCACCGTCATTATCTGGCATGCTGCTACCGCCACCGCCACCGCCAGGTATAAAGATATCACATGGCCACCATGTGGCTGGTACGAATGGAAGCGGAAGGCCGCGAGCTAGCACTGTAGGGTCGATGCAGATCCCACCGCCCATTCAAATTGCATCAGTCGATGTGCAGTCAGTTGCTGGCGAGCTACCCATGTTTATTCGTAGCAACGATCGAGGGTACCATCAGTCCAATCGCAACAGCAACAACGTCAGTACCAGCGTTGCTGGTGATGGTGGTGCAAGTGGCAATAGCAACCATCTATATGGTACAAATAATAATGGTGGCGGTAGTCATCACTTCCATCCTGAGCAAGGTACGATGACATCGGCACCGCTGCAGGCAGCTCCTCATTCTTATGCTGATTTCCGCGGCATGGAGGCCTCTGATCCGATGCGGTCTGGGGCCCAACCGAAGACCGATACGACCAATTTGCTTCTTCTGCCGGTGCTTAGCAAGGACACTTTATACCCCCCATCCACCTATTCATCTTCAGTCAACCAGCAACAGCAGCTATCTCAGACGTCCCCGACGACACGATGGAGCGACTGGTCATCAAATGCTGTGAGTATGGACAATAATAACAGTAATAATGGCGGTAATGGAAGCGGGAGGTTAGTCGACCTTGAGCGGGACGGAGACTGGAAGGAGGATACAACGATGAGTGGAATTCGCCGAGGAGGAGGGAATCATCGGCGGAGCAACAGCAGCATCCAGTTCTCAGATATGACAATCCCCATGACATCCCGGATCAATATGGTCAACAGCCTTCACCGGCGCTATCGCGGCCAGTTGCCTTCTTCTACCCAGTACAATCGACAAGATCTTGAGTGGGATGGAGTAGCATCGTCACCGACATCGTCTGGGATGCAGCATCAGTATGGGGACAGCACGTCACGATATGATGGCAAATGGAATGAGAAGTCGGGTTGGACCATTGCATAGCCCTTGAAGTTCGTCCCTATTTCCTATTGGTTCATCTAATAAAAGTAAAGAAAGTGGGAAAAAGCGCGTGAGACAAATCAACTATCAATTTTAAAAGCTCGGTTTCACAACGACGTCAATGCCACAAAGCACAGGAATCCATTGGATGGCGGGGTTTTACAAATTATCTGAAACCAGAAGCGCCAAAATGGAAATCTGCGCTATCCGTGATATCTGTACAATCCATAAGTGCTGCTGCTGCTGCTGCTGCTGCTGCTACTACTGACCCAACAGTACAACCCAACTTTTTTTTTCACACACAGAAAACTTTGCTCTTTATTTCTTTTGTTCACTCTCTTTCTATAAAAGCAACGCCTCACAAAAAGCGATGAAATTCCTTGAAGTCGACTCGCTCGAGCAACTCAACTCGGTTTTTGAATGGGAGACGACCGAATGTGTCCTGACAGGCCGTGTTGAGGCCTATTCTTGTAAGCACTCCTTTTTTTCTCTTAGATATGTATCTGGAGGAAAGCGCTGATAGTCTGGTTTCTTTTTTTATGGGGGTGACCGTATAAATCAGGCAAATCGGCAGGTTCAGACAAAAAGCTATACAAACTCTTGGAAAACAAATACGGGAATCATCATCCGATGGTCGATCTGGTGGCAGGGTCAATATCACCCGACAATGAGTTTACGGTCATCTCGCCATTTGGACGGTTAGATGAGGCTACTCCGCGAAAGACATTCTTCTATCTGCTAGCCACGCTTAATGCGGCATACCCGGATTATGACTTTTCCAATGTCAGGCCGGACCAGTTCTCAAAGCAGCCATCGCTCAACTTGGTGATCAATGCGGTGAACACAACGCTATTTAATCATGGCAATGACGAGATTATAACCAAGTACAGGTAACAGAAGCCGGGTGGGGGGGGGAAATAATTGATCCCACCTTACTTATCAGCGCAGATCAGACTCTGGGATACTTTAGATGAACTGGTCCAACTGAAGGAATGTGACGTTTACAGCTACAACGCAGACAGCGATGACGATCCTATGAATGATCAGGATGGATACTTGTAATGTGGGGGAGTGGGTTTATATGCTACTGTGAGTTGGTCTGTCTAAATGAGAATATGAATGGTAGGTGGTCGATGAACTATTTCTTTTTTAACCGGAAGCTCAAGAGGATGGTGTTTTTCACCGTCAAGAGTAGGAGGTACATAAAAATAGAATGAGATTATGGGGCGGGCAGAAGTGAACCAGATAGGAAGAGAGACTGACGGGAGAGACACCACTGTTTTCTGTAGTCTCATCAATGTACCGGCCGGTGAAAGCGAGCATGACTTTATTGACGATGATACGACTGAGGATGAAAAGTCAAGGTAATATAGTCTCTATACAGACGCACCTCCCGCCGTTCAGATCAACTCATCATGTTTGGCTAGGCGGGGCTATGATTACTTTGTCATGGGCGATATGGAAGAGTGATTGGTGCCATTATGACAGATAAACCTGCACAGCATAAACGCGCGTTGTGCGGTGCCTCCGACCATGCTTCTTTTTCGTGTAAAGAAAAAAGGTGGAAAGATGCGGCAAGAGATAACAAGTTTAGGATAACGTCTTTTATCATCCGGTCCACAATCTGTTTTTTTTTTCCCACCCTTCTCTTTGTCTTTGGAGGGGATGGGGCTGCTAAGCCTATCCAAAATCCTGCGCATGTAAAATAAATCTACCAAGAACCATTCGATCTTTCTTCCTCTGGGCAACAGCCACATGGAAATACGAAGCAAAAGCAAAAGCAAAACAGCGCGTAATGACGCGCGGTACGCTTTCTACTGCTTGTGCAATAAAATGTTTAGTAGGATTCATTGCTATGATCCCAAAGGCAGGAAGGCTTCAGGGGTGCAGATACTTGTGTGGCGGACCACATCATCATCAGCAGCAGCAGCAGCAGCGACAACAATGGATAAGAACATCCGCGTGTTACTTCAACCGAAAACATTTGCACCTTCTCCCGCACAGACCATCTTCCATTTTATTTGCAAAGATCACCACCCACCATGTGCTCTCCCTCTCTCTCTCTCTTTTTCCCATAAAAAAATTGGCTTGCACCCTTCGAAACGCCTTTTTGACCAATGGCTGTTCCTTGTCGTGCAACGGAATGTCGCCCACGAACAAGGTGGGGGGAAAAGAGGGACCCAGACTTTTTGACACGTAAAGGGGGGCCACGAGACCTTTTTTTTTTTTACCCCTGACCCTCGGAAACGGCACCTACGCGTATGATTGTCCTTTCCCCCTCCCCGCACCCGAAGGTCGATTCCGTTCAGTCGGGATCGCCGCCACGACCGTCCGTGATCATATGAATCAAGGGGGAAAGGGTCAGCGGAGGTGATGGCCCGTCCACGCATTGCCTACGCACGCGCATACACGAACGATTGCAAGAGCACAGGCCAGGCTCTTTTATCATGGCATGTTTTTCTTTCTGTTGTTCTGCAATCACATGGAGCCAAAGAGTTGTTTCGAAAAAGGCCGGGCCCATGTGACTCGGGAACTATTAGCATGGGCGGGGGTTCGTACTCAACTCCGTCAACCCAAGCAAGTAAAGACGCCCTTTGCTTTCTCCCCCCCCTTCTCTCTCTTTCACACACACACACACACACGCTTCTTTTTCACTTTCTATTCGTAAGTTTATTTTATATCGATCTCCCTCGAAGATGAGATGTGGGGTGGAAAAAAGGGTGAGAGAGCAACAGCAAAACGAAATAGTCATTTACTGGTTAAAATAGATATAAAAAAATGGTACGCAACTTTTTCGTCGGTGGCAACTGGAAGATGAACGGCTCCGTTGCATTGTGTGAGAAGCTCGTCGGCATGCTCAATGGCGCCACCATTCCTGCTGGCACCGGTAAGTTCCTTTCTCTTTCCTCTGTTTTTATTATTATACAACTGACCTGGTTATTCCCAACTGTCACAGAGGTTGTTGTCTCTCCCCCTGCCATTTACCTTGACAGCGTTCGCAAGGCCTTGAAGAAGGAGATTGGCGTTGCTGCCCAGAACGCCTATGTCAAGCCCAGCGGCGCTTACACTGGCGAGATCAGGTAATAACACGCGTTTCTATGCGAGACAGAGACACAAACGAATGCTGACTGAAACTCCGACTAGCCCCGAGCAGCTCAAGGACTTGGGTATCGACTGGGTTATCCTCGGTCACTCTGAGCGTCGTGAGTACTTTAAGGAGTCCAACGAGGTAATAATCTTTTTTTTTTTTTTTGGTTGGAGAAGGGGTAGAAGTTATTATTATTATTGGTGAGCATTACTGACTCTGTGGGGTGGGATACAGTTTGTCGGTGACAAGACTGCTCACGCCTTGAGTGCCGGCGTTAGCGTGATTGCCTGCTTTGGTGAGAAGTTGGAGGAGCGTGAGTCGGGCGAAACCGTGAATGTCTGCCGTGCTCAGCTCAAGGCCATTGCCGAGAAGGTGAAGGACTGGACCAACGTTGTTCTGGCCTATGAGCCCGTTTGGGCCATGTAAGTTATCATCTCGCCCTTCGCGACACCAAGTAAAATAATACCTGACTGTTTTTTTTTTTTTTTCAAAAGCGGCACTGGCAAGGTTGCCACGCCCGAGCAAGCAGAGGAGGTCCATGCCAACATCCGCGAGTGGCTCGCTGAGAACGTCTCCAAGGATGTTGCCGACAGCGTCCGCATCATCTATGGCGGTTCGGTCAAGGGCAGCAATGCTGCTGAATTGGGTGAGTTTCTCTTGAGCGGATGGTGGGGGTGGCGAAGAATAGTATGTGTTTTAGTGAATACTAACGTGTGCATCACAATAGCCAAGAAGCCCAACATTGATGGTTTCCTTGTCGGTGGTGCCAGTCTTCAGGAGGACTTCCTCACTATCATTGCTGCTCGTCAGTAATTGTACATTATTACCACTCTCTTGTATACAGTACATTCAAAAAACAAAAGAATTATTTACCATCCATATAAATAAGCAAATCTGGTTGATGCATGCATGTGGAAGAAGTGAAGACATATAGGATATGGATGGTGAAAGCTCACCAGTCTCTCGTTTTTCATAGTCCTTGTTCCCTTTTTTTTTAGAAAGATCCGTAAGCTTTGAGGACCTGGTCGGCTTCTTTGACGCTCGCCAAAAGCGATGGATGGGGCTCTACTGCATATGGGTAGCAGCAACAGCATTACAGTGGGGGAGGTCATCTGTTGAGAATTGGTCTACGCCACTTCTTTTTGTGCTCCCCATTTCCTTTGATGTTGAGCTATGACCGTAGACTTACTGAATTGGGTATCTACAGCTTCTGCCCATTATTTTTTTTTTCGTAAAGTGTCCACTTCTTGATAGGCTTTGTATCACACGCCCTCATTCCTCCGAATGTCTACCTTACATTTCATGCCAGTACTCCGTACGCGTGTGGGGGAGGGAGGGATTTGAGCGTTTTTCAAGATAGAAGCGGTTTGAACTGTCTTCATCGGTTACTTTTCTTTGCTTCATCTCGGCGCATAGTATTTATACTTGAACTCTGACAAGACTTTTGCCCTATAAATGCAGTCGAGTGTTACCAGGATCCAAATGACACTTGTTCGTTCTCATCGAACGATAAAAATGAAAGAAAGTTTTGGTTCGCTTAAATGTTCTTTGCCATGAACGAAAAAGTGGTAGGACGGCAAAATTGCCCATATACGGGAAAGGCCACATTGGCTAAATATGCGCTTATCTGTGTCACAAAAGAATTGTTCACGATGCCTAGTAGATCGTCCTCTAGGTATTCCCCGTTGATTACACGTGGCAACAAAGCCGAAAGGATTTGGCTTCTTAGTTTGTCATATATGCAGCACCTGATTGTTTGATTCCGCGCTTTCTATTACGCCGTAGAAGACTATCAACGAGACCTATCATCATGGTTCCAACAAACCCGACCCCCTCTATCAAAAATCGGCAAAAAGAGGCAAAACTGTTTCCCCCCCCCCCACTCCCCCAAAATCATAAAGCCGTTTTGAGATACAATGCTTCGTTGAGATGGTGTAACCGAGCTAATGATCAGAGTCTGCCAACCGTGCACGGCGTGTATAAAGGAATACATCCCATTGGTCGATCTGACATGTGTATCTTAGTGGCAAAAGCTCTCTCTCTCTCTCTCGGTACCGTAGCATTCGTCGACCTTCTGTCGGGGTGGAGAGAGAGAGTGAGAAAGCAAAAGAGATCACAAACCTGGATATAAAGTGATCATTTCTTTGGTCCCTCTCATCTTTTCCTTTATCTTTTCCCTCTTTCTTCCTTTCTTTCATGGCCAGCGCAGGAAGCGAGTCTTTTCAGCCCCAACAGCATGTTACGAATGATGGCATTGACCGCCATGAAGAGCGTATCGCATATGGTTTGGAAGCCATTGAACAGCGGAAGCTTGCACTTCAGGAGGTACAATTGCTCCTTTCGATGCAATATTGCGCACGGCCGTGCTATATTCCTTTCTCACCGAACTTCTTTTCTAGTTTGACGATGCCAAGTTTGGCTGGTTCCACATCCGTGCTTGTATTGTATCGGGCGTTGGATTCTATACAGACGCTTATGATATATTTGCCATCAATCTTGTATCGACGATGATTGCGTATGTGTATTGGCCCCAGACTCAGGCGACTCCGCACGACGTTGACACTGCCATCAAAGTGTCATGCTCGGTGGGCACTGTTATTGGCCAGCTTGCCTTTGGCTACCTAGCTGATCATGTCGGACGTAAGCGCATGTATGGGATCGAGCTGATCATCATGATCATTGGGACCCTTGGTCAGACCCTCGCTGGAAATGGACCTGCCGCCTCCTTCTGGGCGGTCATTACCTTCTGGCGCATTGTGCTTGGCATCGGTATAGGCGGCGACTACCCGTTATCATCTGTCATCACCGCTGAGTTTGCAACTACGAAGCGTCGAGGCGCGATGATGGCTGCTGTCTTTGCAATGCAGGGAATTGGTCAGCTTTCGGCTGGCATTGTCGGTTTGATTGCCACTGCAGCCTTCCAAAACTCCATCAACGCGAACCCTGAGAACCTCGATTATGTCTGGCGTATTGTCATTGGTGTCGGCGCCGTGCCTGGCGTCGTTGCGCTGTACTTCCGCCTCACCATTCCCGAGACGCCTCGCTATACCATGGACGTAGAGCAAAAGATCGAGAAAGGCATCCGGGACGCCAAGGCTTTCATCGAGCACGGTGCTGCTGCTGGTGTTTATGGTGATGATGTCGCCGTTGCACGGGCCGACCTTGCGATCGTCCCCAAAGCTACGTGGTCTGATTTCCGCCGCTACTTTGGCAAGCGTAAGAATGCCCTTAAGCTGTTTGGCACGGCTTATTCTTGGTTCGCTCTCGATGTCGCATGGTATGGGCTTGGTCTGAACAACTCGATCATCCTGAAGAACATTGGGTATGCTGGCGGAACGCCTTATGAAGCCGTTTTCAAAACCTGCGTCGGGAACATTATCATCAACTTGCTCGGCTCAGGTAGGTTCAAGAGACTTTGCAAACAGTGCTCATAAACTGAATTCTCGCCCGTAAATATAGTACCCGGCTATTGGATTTCGGTCTTCACCATTGACTACCTTGGTCGCAAGTTTATCCAAATCATGGGATTCACCATGCTTACCATCATGTTTGTCGTCCTCGGCTTTGCATATCACCAAATCCTCAACGTTTCTATCCCGCTCTTCATTGTCCTGTACACTATCACTCAGATATTCTTCAATTTTGGTCCCAACACCACAACCTTCATCGTCCCTGGCGAATGCTTTCCGACCCGTTACCGCTCTACAGCTCACGGTATTTCAGCCGCCTCTGGTAAGATTGGCTCGATTATTGCCCAGGTAGCCTTTGGTCTCCTAAAGGACCGTGGTGGCCCCAATGCCTGGATCGATCATCTTTTGGAGATCTTTGCCCTTTTCATGCTGACAGGTCTCCTATCGTCCTTCCTCATTCCCGAGACCAAAGGCAAATCCCTCGAAGAGCTAGGCGAGGACGGCGTACCACGCGTAGAGTTTAATACTGCTACTACCACTACCAAGGACAAGGAGTCTGACTAAACAAAGCACTTTCTGTACTTTCTAAATACCTAATACTTTTTATTTATATAACAAAACACCATATTTCAAAAACAACATTTCTTTGGTCTGCTTTTTGTTGGAACAAAGCATATAAAAAAAACCATGAGGTTGTCGAATGGGGCTGATAGCACCTGATCCGGCCACAGATCAAAAAGCATGGCGTGAGTGCCAACTTGTTAGAGAGTTTGGAAGGGAGGAAGTCGTGCGTTGAAATACCCACACGATTGGACAAAATTGACGCATATCACGTTTTCGGTATCGACCGTGTCTGATATGAACACAGATTCTTGTGGATTACACCAGCACCCAGAAATTTTATCGATACAAAAAAGGAACAAAAAAATCCGTCCGCCGCCATTCCTCCCCGCCCCCCCCCCGCCCACTCGGTGGGGAGGCCTCAAGAATGCGATCTTTCCTAGACGCGCTAATCAATATCTCTAGTTCGGGCTATTGAGCGCACAGACCTCCTACGAGACAGGAGTGAGGGATCATATACAGTGCCAGGGCGCAGCAGAAAGCATTTGATGCGTATGTTTTACTCATGCCGTTCTTTTTTCCTTGTTCAATTAAACGCTCCTGGTTTTGCCGCGCGGCAGTAAATGCCAACCTGAAAGACTGGTAATTATTTGAACTGCCCATTATCTGATGTGTGCAGCATTAGAGTCATATATTACCACCATTTCGTGCGGTATGGCAAGATTTTTTACTGCTGTAGGAAGGATATTATCTTATGCGCGAAAAAAAAAAAAGATGGAGAACGGTTCTCTCCTTAACTATCCACTACGTCCTTTTTCCAGGGGGTGTTCTGGCATGTCGGTATAAGTCTATCTATTCCAGGCGCCTGCCCCCCCCACTCCTCCTTCCCCGGCTCCTACCCTTCCCCCCTCTAAGGAAAAGAAAATCATATTCGCAATGAGATATGTCGCTCGATATTTAACTTACTGCCCTTCGATGACCTGGACCCGTTAAATTCTCCAGTGAAAACATAAACGCAAAGCAACTAAACAGGCTATGATCTTGTCGTAAAATCCTCGCCATCACTTGGCATTCTGGACCTCCCGCCGTGTGCATCTCCGAGACGGCCTGGTTTAATAACACCTTTTTCATGCTATGTCTTATAGTATCCTCTACTTTTCAAAGGATTCAAGAAGCAACTTGAGATACCACTCTGCGATAATAGAAAAGTATTTTAACCTTATGAAGGCCTATATAATAAGCACCGAAATTTCTTACAATGCGTTATAGGCAACTATGTATTAACAGTCGGCACCTAACTGAAAAAGTGAAACTACCTGAGATAGGCAAAAAACACTCTCAACATGTAGAGATCGATATATTACGTTGTAATACATGCTTTATCTACAAATACCGAAAAGAAATAGCTTTACTCTTATACGCCACCCCAGATATATATTGACCTCTCCCCCCCAAAAAAAAAAGGTAAAGAATGCCAAGTATAGTTTTTTATCGATAACTAGACATCTAATGCCTAGAAAGAAAAATGTAAAAAGAAAAAAGTACACTCTTTTCATCAATCCTATTACACAACCATGATGAACTAACATACACGTTTTTCAAAGACTCTACTGTACACTATGTTAACGACAATGGAAAAAAATGATGGTGAAAGGATTATCAACAGGTCGCCTCTTTGTTCCAGCAATATTATATAATTCATCATTTACCTAATGCAGTAGAGATTGTAAGGGATCTAGGAGAACCAACGCCGCGACGAATACCAAGATCATGGTCATATATACCTTGGAAAAGCATGAGAGAATTTTCCATAGAATCCATAAGACCACATAGGCTGAAGTAGCAGTTTTCCAGTTCTGTCTTCATCTGGGATCATTAGGCGCACTTATTCGCCCTTTTTTCTATCTAGGCAGAGTATGTTTTCTTTTTCTTTTTTAGTGGATTTTATGGGAGAAACTACGGTTCGTTTATATGAATTTGAAGATGTGCAGTAACTAATCACATGCGTATTTCTTTTTCTTCCTTCAAGGAAAAAAAAGGTGTGGGGTAGGGTAAATATAAGAACAGGGCTGGATAGATATAAATAATACTATTTCCGTTTCTTAGCCAGATTGTGGAATAGATGGAGTTTGCGGTATAGCTGGGGCACCTGGTACAGCGGGCACAGCGGGCACAGCAGATGTTAATACTGTTGTGTCAGGGACACCAGCTGTTAATGCTGTTGTGTCAGGAAGAGCTGGCGCCTGAGCTGGAGCCCCGCCGTCATCATTACCGCCTCGCCGTGTCATTTTTGCTATGATTATGGGTGTTTCAGGTTGTTGGGATGAGTCGGATGGCATCATTATGTATATACATATATATATACAAGTATGTTTCTTACCGTAATTTTGGCTTACATCGGCCGCCATGGGATCAACTGTGACAGGTGCAGCTAGTACAGCGACCGCAAGGCATATTAACGAAATGACAGTAGGTATGGGACGCATCTTGGTATAGATCCAGAGAAAGGGAAAGAAAGAAAATTAAAGAGAAGGGCGGCGAACATTTGCTTCAGCTTTTAAATTGTCCTGTAAAGATTGATGAAAAAAAAAGGGGAGAAGTACCTAACATTTCCCTTTTACCGCGACGGCGCAGAAGGGGCTATATTCCGCAATGCATCTAAAGCCTCCGTTCTCCTATGCCTATGCATACATCCTCGCCCCCTCTTCTCCAACCAAAACAATAAAGTTTATTCAGGCTATGGGAATATTCTTCCACTATATCGAGAAGCATTGTTGAAGAAAATAGAAAAATCATCTTTGCGAGTTAGAGTATCACTGATCATTGCGGAGAAATGGATTTCTTCATGCTGTTTAGTCATCAACACCTGTTCAACTCGAATGATATAGCTTCGATCCCTAACACGTAGAGATAGAGTAACTTTGTTTCGAAGATAGCGTACTACTTACAAATCGGATCACTCTTCCTTTAACATTAAATGAAAGGATTTCATCATCGACTGTGGAAAAGTAGTTTTCTTTTTTTCCCCAAGGGATCGCTCTCTTTTGATGTGTCGAGATCGGTTTGCTGCCACGATGGATACATGCCTTTATTCTCTCCAATGGTACGTCGTTATGTCCTATTTGCATGGGCTTAGAGATGTCTCTGAGCGGCGCGTGCTCAAAAAAAGACGGGAAATGATAGAAATGGACTTTCTCGAAACTAGGTTTCGTCATTGTAGCAGAAGAAATCTGTCCTATCCTTGTAGCCAAACAGCGGATCTCTTCCCCTTATTCCGGAATAGGTTTACATCAAATGTCGAATGCACGTCGACTCACATACGCAACAGATACATTCAAACTATCTGTTAGCAGTTATACTTTTACGACGAATAGCCCGCACTGGGGTTGATGTTGCAGGATAAAGCATGGTATATATGAATCAAAGCGATACCGAAGGAATAGTCACTAATGTTAATATAATCCTTCTGTTTCAAGCTCAAAAAATCAACAAGACCAACGTTTATCTCGAGCAGATTGGTCAAAGCGGGACCAAGGCTTACGAACCCCCCCCCACAAAACAAATATGCATTATTTAACCAGCATCCATTGGCGGTAAGGATATGTTTTATGGATAAAGCGTGAGACCAGCATATCAACCTGTCTGTTGAACTGAGACTTAATCATCGCACCAAGAGAATATTTAGCACTGCTGCAGTGCCGAAGAAGATGACGCTCGCAGTGCATACTTCACTGCCTATCCAAGGATGTTTCTACTTTTTTTTTTTTTTGCCTTCGGTGCCCGCGACTCTTGTAAGCTGCTACTTCCATATTTACAGTTACTCTTGGGCCCTTGGTGCGCATTGGATACGATGTAACAGATCAATGTTTTCTATTACGGAGCTGGCTGTGATACATATGCTATTTTGCTCCTAGTAATAAACTGGAGAAGAGAGAAAAATAGGGAAAGTAGAAACTGGCTGTGCATACATAGAGATATCGGCCTAAATATGAACTGGTAAACCAATGGCTAGAGATAGAGAGACGCGTACACCGCATAAAATACAGATGGAAAAAAGATGCCCTTTATTATTTTAACGATGAAGGGGCATTTGTATGTATTGGTTATCCATAATATTTGATACGTATCCAAAGCGGTAGGCTTAGTGATGTGATGGTGTGAACGCCATGTGTAAGGCTACGACAGAAAGGATAACAGAAACCGATATAAAATAAAGGCCACCGTTGATAGGTCGAGCAATCTATGCTACGTGGAAGATTGTCTCTCTGCTTTTTGCTTGAATCGCCAAGAGAGTATTACCAGAAAGTAGGGCCACAAAGAGAGGATGACCACGAACAAGAACCACAAAGGATAATCACGCAGAGAGCGGACCACGAAGGAATAGATAGACGAATTGATAAAGTTTGTTGTCAGTAGACCATCCGGATTTATATTATTTGCTAATGCTAAATATATATATAATATTGTGATGTCGCAATGGGGAGCGAACGGTTTGTCTAAGGAAGTGATGGTGTGTACGTCGTTGTCGTGCTTATATTTTGGCGGTCACACCGTAGCTAATAGCAACAACCAAAGAGTAATAGAGGAAAGAATAAGAGTCGCAGGTAGATAGATGATTCCCTTTATAGTATAGGGTCTACTTGGATATTTATACTGTTTGGATATCTAATAATAATATATGGAGACAAGAGAGAACAGGGAAAGAGCAGTCGGTGTTGTTTACAAAGAGGGAACTATGTCCGTTTGTACAATTGATGGAGAAACGTACAGAAAATGATAAAATGGATGGGCTGCATTGATTGGTCGAGCAATCCGTGCTACAACACGATTGTCATGCTGTTGGCGGATCAGACCGTAGCCAGAAACAGACAAGTAGAAGATATAATAAGATAACTTGAAGTTTCCCTTTTTATTGTTTGTAATGGGAGGATTATTTATATGTTTTCTAGCTATTATGGTAATGCCAAATATAAAACAATGATTACGTGGCATGCTGAGGGATGACTTCGTGTTCAATGGAGAGGAGACTACATATTGACGGCGCCGTGGTTTAACGAGAGGACGACTACGAGTTCGATCGGTAATAATGGTGTGATTACTAAAAAGGGAAACCCCGCCAAATCCGCCTACGACACGGCAAAAGATTATCCAACTTGTTTCCAAGTAAAGCTAATTCCCCCACCGGGAATTGAACCCGGGCCACCGGTGTGAGAGACCGGGATCCTAGCCACTAGACCATAGAGGAGAGAAGTTATTAATCAACGTACCTAATAATTCAAAGCTCCTTCCGCTAGTTTCTTTGTCACGTGATCATCGTCTTTGCTTGGAAGAACATACAGTGTTTTCCAAAATTAAAGTCGTACCCCAGCCAGTTCTGAAGTCGCCGGATTACAAAAATAGAAGTCGTGTTTTGCCCAGAAATCTTTACGCATGATGACAAAGCAAATGTCGCAATACACGGCGAAAGATGTCGCTCAAAAAACTTGGCAAATTCATCTCTACCCATTTACATTCTGAAAAGAGGAATCTATTTTTTACGATGGTCAAGGCCATGTCGTTGATGAAGAAATGTACTCTCTGCAATCCGTTTGTTGTTATACAGAATATCTGCTTAGCATATCTTGCAAAGATAACTCTGAGCTTACTGCCACGCACATTCCCAAGAGAAAGGATACAGACATTCCGATGAAAAAAGCGGGGTTCAAGCGCAGTTACACAGCATACACTGACCAAGGCAAAATCAGATTTTTCAAGCTGATGTTTGAGAAGGTATTGAGTGCATCAGCTGCTAGGAATCCATGTTCGTTCAGCTCAGCGACGGGCATCACAGTACGGAAAGGACCCTGACAGCATTTTTAAGAAACGTAGAGGCAGAGGTCGTTCATGTTGTGGAATCAAGGGGTTTTGAAGAATAAAAAGAGACAGTATGATTCTGTGAGACTCGCAAAAGGATTGTTTTTTATTAAGTGCCAATAATGGGCCTATTTATAAGAAGTGCTTATCAAAACGGTCACTCTGGAGGCTGGGTGTGGATAATCATCTAGGCGGTCTCCCGGGACGGTGGACCAGTTAAAAGGTTGATAAAGAAGTTCATCATTTACCCTTGTGATTATAACTGCGTCCTGAGGCAGGTCCGGGATATAAATTATGAATCCGTATAGCGCGAGAGTAATTATGATAACGGCGCTCGAAGAGCGAAGCAAAGTGTTGGTGTCCCGTATAAACCATGGACACTGCTGTTAGGTAAGAAAAATAGTCGTGGATACTACACAAGTGCTTTGCGCTTGCCTGGCCACTCACAAGGCGTATGTCAGTCGTGTCATTGCCTGAGGAATTCAATAAGGAACAACCAGCACTGATGCGTCCGCCAAAAGATGCTTTTACCACCACCAGCTGCTGTTAGTTTATTGGAACCTTCCCCTCCCACAACTAGCCAAGAAGGAAGGCAACGATGGCTTGGATGAGGCGCTTGTGCAGGAGAGCACTACGAATACTCATGACCACAGCCAATTTCCCGCTAACCAGTAATTAATGTGTAAGCCACACTTCAACATATTAGGCATCGACCATTCACCTGACTTTATCTCACACAACACACACTCACAACACCCGCCGGCGCCGCCGCCCAACTTCACAACTATGCGTGGATCCCAGGCGACGTTAGAAGCTGCTTCGGCGGACCATCACTTCTGACCTGCCCTAGTTTTCCTTTCCAAGTTCACCCACACCAACACTTAAACGAATGGGCCATCTCGTGTTCTACTGCGCTATTCAAGCTCCACATACTCTACTTACCGTCATCATTTCGACTACACCACGTACACCCCTCTATCAATCGAAACGTCACCGTTTTCGGAGACCTCAACGGTCGCTTTGGCAACAAGGTAGGCGACCACGACAGCAGCCCCTGTATACCGGTATTTCGTGACTGACGGATCGCGCATGATTTCTACTTAAGGACCGAAACATCGGCTCATGGTCAGCCCAGTGTTGGCCATAGCATCATCGCCTCATTTGTGCTACAGCCCGACACAGTCGTTGCACCGCCCCTTACTTTGCGCCACGATCTGTTCCTGAAACCAGACTTTCACTTTTGCGTATCCCCCTTCTACGTAGCAGAGACACTTCTTAGACTGTTTGCTGAAAACATCCCTCGTCAGTATTGGGAGCTCCACCGTCTGAAAGAATTCTGACATCCTGGATCTCTATATATCTAAATTTACATTACACATAAGTAACTGCAGATGACAGTGTCGCTGGAGGGGGTACTGACTAACGCATTCGTTTTGGTCTAATGAGTTGCAGAAGCTCGCTCAGGCACGGCAGCAAAAATGTCAACAGCGATTAGACGCACTCAATACTATACCTAATCTTGTCATCGGGAGGCTACATTGTTGGTCGCGCTCACTCGCAACGATAGAGATATCATTGTCAGCGAATGTACCAATCCATCTCTCAGGGAAACAAAAGCGCATGAAACAAAAACTGAGCGCAATCAACAGATTCCATACCCTCCTTGCTAGTCCGGGTTATGGTGTGACACTATGATTGCCTATCTCATCCGCATATTTGGCGGCGACGATCTCAATGATGCTTCTCACCCACCTCCGTATCATCAATAGTGGTATATTGCTTAAGGGATACTGGCTTTAGAGAGAGACAATAAGCTTCTGTTTGAATTCGGCCATAGTGAACACATACGGTTTTCAATAACATTTTCGACAAAAAGTCGCTGGACAATAGAAACAAGAACCGCAATTGCTGAAAAAACACGCCATATGTTAGCATAAAGAAATAGCATGACATGGCTCAGGAAAAAAAGTTAGACATACAATGTCAAATAAGACCAATGACAACGACTACCTTGGAAGAAATCTCCATATCACGCGGCGTCATTATATGTAAATAGAGACTTTCGCCATCTTCAGCACCAGAAAGGACAAGCATGGAATCTGTAACTACAAGCAAGGAAACTGTAGCTGGACACTATCCCTGTTTTCCTAAGATTACCTTGGAGGAGATACATGATTATGGTCTAAGATACATCATAAACTCGTGTTCGATGGTGGATCTATTCATAAGACCTGAAAGACATGGTGCTAACCTCCATTGATTCGCCCCGATGATCGCTAAGTGGATGGAAAATTATTTTATTTTCAATCAAGTGTGCATCATGAGATCATGGATTTTAGAGCCATCAGTAGATGGTTTTTGCAATTCAATAGAGGTAATTTATGCGTGTAATAAACCGATGAACAACAATGAAATGAGGATATTAGCAGATCAAGCTTATCTATTGTCCCACAGCAGGCTGCATTGCTTTAATGATGCTCTTTTCCCACGCAGCTCACCTATAAGAACCGGAAAGTTCTTTAGGAGGGTTGCAGTGACTTCTTGTGCCTTCCGTTAAGTATTCCTATGGGTTCACTTTTGATAAAGAAATTTGAGCCTTCATACTGCGATCTATTGGAATATAACAAAGCGCAGATAGTGTTTAAATCCCCTTCCGCTGCCAACAGGTCGCCATCGAAAAAATTCTACCAGTCCTATCGTCATCAATGGAGAGAAGCCCTTATTAGTCAGGTGTGAACATGGCGGCTGACAATGTTCATATTAACAAAGCACGGAACGAGTAACTCAATGAAGCACAAAGAAACACTGACCTCGCTACTGACAATGATGCGTTCTGAGGCAAGCAGTGATTTTGATGCCTCTCTTGATGTCAGGATAACGACGACGTAGCCAGCAGCGGCTGGCAGACATGGTGGCAAGGCACAATGTGATGTCGCCCAATTTCATATTCCGCGAATAGCCGAGATAAATCCTCTTTTTTAATGTGTATGACAAGTCTCTGAATTAGAAGCCTTGCTTGTAATTGAAGGCAGGAAAAATTATAGGTATTAAAGGTAGAAGATTTTTGCAGTTAGTATGGTTTCCGGCTGCGGCCTCTCTTCCAAGAGCAGGAAACCGCCACCATCCCATTGATGAAACAACTTGTGTTTACATACATATGCATATATTTACTGCACGGTCTTTCTTGGAAGGTGCTGGCGCCATATCTATTTCCCAGGCCGTATGAAGGTGGAGAGTAAAGCTGGAAGTTTGGTGAGGTGGACTGCGAAGTTCTGCGACTTTTGTGGTTACTGGAAGGGTGGGTAAAGTAAAAGGTCCGGTTATCAAAGGATGATGCAAGCAAATAGAGCATCCCTCCCATATGCGGATTTTCCTTTTCCAACGTAGGCGACTATTTCTCTAGAAATCAAACTTGTTCACGACGCCAGCTCCTTTTTTCTTTCTTCCTTCCTTCTCTACCTTCTTCTTCCCACAAATAAAGTCTCCTTATATGACTACTTCGGCAACAGCAGACAACCTCTATAGCGTTGAGGGCGTCCAGGCCAAATTTCATGAGGGCCTTATTCGTCTCGACAGCGAACTGAGCAAGTACCGTTACTGCAACGAGGTTGAACGCCGGACAGGAGTGCCAAAGACGTACGTTGCGCTTGGCGGTAGTGCCCTCCTCTTCATTATGGTCTTTTTCAATGTAGCCGGTCAACTTTTAACCAACATTATTTCATGGGCCTATCCAGGTATTTTTCTTAATTTTTGCTACTGATGCAAGCAATGCATATGAGCACATCCACACACCGGCAGGGAGGGAATTCGGTTGCGTGTGCTTATGCTTGTGCGCGCGAGCGTGTACGTGTGCATGGATGCTCAACAAAAAAGACATACTTACTCATTGTTTACACTTCTCTTCGGGTGTGTCTGTGTTTGTGTTTGTAGCGTATGCTTCTTTCAAGGCAATCGAGTCAGGCGCCACGAGCGATGACAAGCAATGGCTCACGTACTGGACCGTGGTCGGATTTGTTCAACTCGTCGAGTTCTTTTCTGACACTCTGCTCTATTGGTTCCCGTTCTACTACATTCTTAAGACTGCCTTTATTCTGTGGCTCGCGCTTCCTCAATTTAAAGTGAGCATAAGAATGGGGTGTGATAAAAAAAAAGAGCCCTCCTAATCTAATTTGTTTTCTAGGGTGCGGAGATCCTTTATATTCGATTCCTTCGCCCCTATCTCTTGTCCGCTCAGAGCGACATCGACAAACATGCACAGGAACTGCAACACAAAGTTAGCGACGTAATCTCTGACATGAAAAAGGACTAAATATTTTATTCCCAAGAATAAATTTTCGCAAACGGAGATTGTTGCGAAATCAATGCGTAATCTTTTGTCATATATACAAAGCCGATAAAGAAAGACGAGAAGGACATGCTCAATATGAGCTCTCACTTATCATGAAGAGATCTAGACGCGTACCAGCAATAACCGACGTGGAGGACTATCATCGGCTATGAGACCACCCTCCCTGTTTTGGTTCTGGAATGTACAGAGAGTAAGCAACGCAAGGCCATTACTATTCCCCCTAAACACATCGCTCCAACAAAAAATCCATAGCATAGCGAAGACAACATCGAGGTGCTTCATTCGCCGCTAGTGATATGAATCGAACGACACGTTAAACCTAGGCATGTCTCCATTGAAGAATCCTATGCAGAACCAGTTTCCCACGCCACAGCTTGAGCATGCGGTCTAAAGTATCCGATTAAATTATCGAAGCGTTTGTTGCATGGTTCGCTGTTCGACGAGATATGCTGGTAGACAAAGCCTATGGAATGGATGAAACGTTGTTATACCAATAGTAACAGGATCTATACACGTGGATTGAAGCAACAAAGAAAACCCACTAGGCAGCAAAAAGCATTAATCCTTCCACATACGCTCTAACTTACGCTCATGTCCATGGGGTCGGCCAGCTATCTACTGCCGACAATCAGTACCGATAAAGCGTAGGGGACGGGGTCGAGCAGCGACAGAAGCAGAAGAATAGACGACGTCAGAAGCTGGCCGGTTGCCGGTGGTGTCTTTTGTGGAGCAAACAGGACTGCACGCCAAATGAACTCCGGAGGGACGAGGAGGGGGGTAACTACAGCAGACATGACGAGAGAACCACTGGGAGTAACGACAAAAATAAAAGGACCCTGCGCAAGTCAGCCCAAATTTACGGCCCACTCGAGGAGTCTGGTATCCTCCACACTCTCTTCCATGGCCTTGGTCATCTAAAAAGAGTAACAAGCGCCAGGCACAAACGAAAACTATGTTAATATCATATAAATTCATATCTAGGAAGGCTTTAGGAGATAAGACGATTTCCGGTTGGGAAAATGTTCGTTCAAGTGCATACTCTAAATGATTGACCGTAACAGAGGACAGCGAAGGTACGTGCTAATTTCGCAGTCTAGATATTCTGTATGATCTTGACGAGCCGCGATGATAAAGGTCACATCTTCTTAGTCAAGTTGAACAACCTCTGTACAACGGCAGCTATCGTTCTCCAGGCGATGATAGGATGTGTTCAGACTTTTGGTGTCTCATCTTGTGTCTTTAAACATGTATTTTGTGTACATGAGATAATATCCAGGGCGCACACACTGCTAAAGAGAACCGACGGGAACGCTTTTTGTCTCTTATTTAATAAGAATAAAAACATATAAAAAACCCTAATTCTTTATTCGATGTCTTAATTTTTTTTATCTTTGTTCTTTTTGTCCTTGTCATCCTTCTTCTCTGACAGACCCTCCAAAGCCTTTTGAATGCGTTCATCCTTTGCATCGACACCTGGCAGAGAATTCAGGACGGCCATCATTTCATCGTTATCTTCCTTGCTATTAGCCATGGACATCTGGAGTGCATGTTGTAGCTGTTGCTCGTCGTTCAAATCTTCCATTTGTGTATCTTCATCCTGTTGCACCCCAAATATATTGCCATTTAGTTTCATCAGATTAAGTCAGCTTCGTACGCGATCACTTACCAAAGCGCCGTGGTTGTCCTGCATGGACATGGCCAAGGCAGCCTGAAGTTCTGCATCTTCTGTGTCGTCGGTATGTACTGCGGCCAGTGGTTTAGAGTCCACCGCCATTTTATCACCTCCTCCGGAAGATGATGATCCGCTTTGTGCCTTTTCGGCGTCGCTGCTCTGCTTCGCTGCTTCTGCGTCTCGGCGGGCCTTTTCTTCTTCCATAGAGATCCGCAGAGCCTAAGCGAATCCGGAAAATGAGCTATCAATAGCATAGACACCTTTCATGCAAAGCAAAATTACCAATGCGAGTTCGGGGTCTAAGTTCGGATCGACACCAAACTCGAAATCACCACCTCCACTGCCGAAGTTGCCTGTAGCTCCTTCCTCGCCGGATATGATAGGGCTTGAAATAAGCATGTCGCTAAGGATATGTGGGCCGGGTGGAATAGTCACCAAATGACTATGTTGTACGTAATGGATGAGCAAATAATTCGAGGATTCCTTCACTTGTTCCGCCTCACCTGTTATCACCGTTGTTCACATTATTGATAAAAGCCTCCAATTTTGTCGTATTCGCAGCCTCTTCTCCAAAATTAACAATATCCACTGCAACGTTGTTCTTTTTCATCTTCTTTGCGAGCCGTACCAATGTTCGCTCATCTGTTTCAACGGGGCTGCCGACAAAGATGATGATCCGCTGGCGCTGATTTCGATTCTGTCTGTGTTTTAATGCGAGCTGTATATACGAAAAGCCGGCGCATGTTAGAAAAAAGGCGGATAGTGTGAGTTTGAGGGAGAGAGAGAGAGAGTGTGTGTGTGTGTGTATGTGTGCAATGTGCGCGTGTGCATGTGCATGTGTTCCTTTATGTATATGAGTAAATGGTGTCTAATGGCTATTGATTTACCTGTGCAATCTGTATGCCTGTCAAAAAGTCGGCCTTGCTACTGATCTTGACGCCGTGTAGGGCAGTGAGGATTTTACCAACATCAGAGGTCAAAGTGACTAAAACTTCAGGGCTCTTGCCAGCCATCGTCATGAGACCAACTGTATTTTCGCGGTTGGCTTGCGTCTTGGATGAAAAAATGAGATTAACAGCTTCATTTTGCGCCACTAGTCGAGTTGGAGTATAGTCGCCATTTCGCATCCACTCCGAGTTGTCGATTCTGCATTCAGCGATCAACTTTCAAAGAGGTTTTCTGGAAGAATTTTCGGTAAACTTACACAATCATAGAAGCCTCCAACGACATGTTTGTAAGTTGAGAAGAAAATGAGGGTTGAAAATGAGGGGATCGAGGTCAGAAGAAGGGGGGACGCGCACCTAGCCGGCATGACGAATCGCGGTGGATACGTCACCTCAACGGTTCTGCGCTGGGATTAAATCATTGCCAGTTGACAACATTTTTATTAAGCCGATGAAAATGTACAGTTTTAAAAAATGAATCTACGATGTGGATTATTAAATGTTTCATGCCTCGCTTTCCTTCTTCTTTTTCTTATTCTTTTTCTCATTTCCATCTTTGCCCTTTTTCTCTTTGCTTCCTTTATCCTTCAGTCCTTCACCGTAATAATCGTAGCCTTTGGCCCTGAGATGCTTTTGCAATTCGCGAAGTCGGTATTTCTTCTGCTTCTTGAATTTCTTCTTCTCTGCCTGGACCTTCTTTTCGGGGCGGTATCTAAATCATATCCATTAGTACGAAGACGCTGTAAACCTGAGGGAATTCATATCACTTACGGTGCCAGTTGTTTTAATCCAACGAATTTGTTCAGTTCTGTGTCGTCTGCGAGCAGAATATCCGCAGCAGTAAGACCATAATCTTCTGGTTCGATCTTTCGATATTTGTATCGGGTTGGTAAATCGCCACCAACAATATCTTCGAAATTGAGGGAATAGTATTCGTCCAGGAGCTCCTTGAATTTCTTTTTGCTCTCCTTTTTGGAGTCAGATCCTGCATCTTTATCTTCGTCTTCTCGTTTCCGCTTTTGCGATGCCATGTACTTCTCACCACCCGGTAGATAATCCGCATCCATCATAATTTCTTCGTCATCGCCATCGCCATAATAGTCATTGCCATATGTCTCATCCTCGCCCATCCCTTCAATGCCTTCAATATCGTCTGTCCACTGAGGCTTCTCGTTATCCACGCCACCATAATATTCGTCATCGAAGAGCTTTGACATCTGCTCGTCGTATTTGGCAGGATCAAAATCACCTTCTAAATCAATCTTATCAAGTCCAATGGCTAGTAATGCGAGAAGAAAATGAGCACAACAAGAATTGAAATAAGTTTCCTCATGTATCTCACATTCATTGCCAGTAATATCCTGGATCTCTTTAAGGCGGTCATGGATTTCTTTCATCTTCTGATTTCTCATGCGAGAAAGTTCCTCGAGTTTCTGCTTTTTGGCAGCCTCCTTCTTGGCTTTCTTGCGCTCGCGCTGGAGCTGTCGTTTCCGTTGCTTTCGTCGAAGAGAGCCCTCAACATGACGTGCGTGGCCAATGATATTCGAAGAGCCTCTATTATTTCCATTAACTATGGTTATATTGTATTCACATCGCGATTACTTACTCTTCCTCAAAACGGAAATTGTATTTGCTCTCAAACCGATCCACTTCGTCAAGGTGTTCTTCATCGGCATCCTTATCCTCAACATCATCAATAACGTCTTTTACATCTTCAGGCTTGCCCTTGTCAACCCAGCCTCGGTTCAAAACAAAGCTTTACTACTGTTAGTTCTGTTTGTACTGGTCATCATGTATTCTTCCTTTTTGTTTCTTACTCAACGAGGAAGGCGTCTTCTTCACTGATGTTCTTGTTCTCTTTTATGTTCTGCCATTCCTTCGCGGTTGCTGCCGTCGCGCTGTCATTCTGTAGTGATTGGTTAGGTATCAGCTGAATTTCCTCTATTCGTTCTGTTGCTTACCGAGAGGTTGGCTAGCAAAAAGTTTTTATAGTCTTCCTCTTCTGCTTTGAGTTCCTCTTCTGTCTTGTTACGTTTTTGTAGAAAGTTTTCTTCTTCATCCTCATCTCCACCCTCTTCAGCAGCCATCTTGAAGGCGTTCTTCAATTCCTCTTGCTCCTCGCTATGTGTCTTGACTGTAGGTTGCTCGTCTGCTTTGTCTTCGGGTACAACACCGCCGTATTGAACATTAACTTCGTGTTCATAATCTTTTAAAGTGACTTTCTTGGCCTGATCGCGGACTTCTTCCTGCTTTTTTTCCCATTCTTTCTCAGCTTCCTCCAAACACTTTTGGTCGATAAATTTAGTGTTTGAGTCGTATACACGAGGATCTTTGCTTCGAATGGCAGCAATGGTTTTTAAAATCTGTGCATCAACGTCTGCTGTCAACAAAGCAGCTGTGTCGTCTTCGACTTCGTCCTCGCTGTCGCTGTCACTCTCTTCTGCTTCGTCTTCGGACTCGCTCGCAGCATCGGAACCTGTCAAAGGAGGTTGCGTAATTAGACGATTTTGATCATGGCTACTAGCCATTTCATTTGTTATTTACCGCTAGCGGATTCTTCTTGTACTAATCCCAGGATAAAAAAGCAAAGAAAGAATGTGTAAATTTAAAGATCAGTTAATCGATTTCGTTTTTGGCAGCTTACAAATCGCAGGGCGTTGGTAATCTTGCTCTTCGTTTTCCCGCTCCCGGATATGGACAGTAAGAGTTTCGGTATCAGACATGGTTATCTTGCCGATGGCTCGTGGGATAATTCAGAGCAAATGCAAAGAGGATTGATATCGGCGATCGCAGGGAAAAAAAAGGGCTTAATCAAGCAGCTGAAATTTTATGTATTACGGAAATAGTCACGGGGAACTTTACTGTTCTTTTGATTCTAGCAATCCCTCTCTGCAACCTAATCGTACCTTCCAATGTGAGTTGCACGACATGTGTGTGGGAATGCAACGCTATAGTCTTACCTATGACCGCTAGGGCCGACTTTTGGGTATCAGCACAACGACATTGGTGCAAGTACTGCAAGAAGTATATCGCGAACAATAAACCTGTAAGCGAAATGTCCCCGATTGAAATCCGCCATAATTGCAAGTCAGGCAGTTGACTGATGGGTTAAGTTTAGTCTCTTGACATCCACAACAATGGAAGAACACACAAGGAAAATGTGGAACGTTTTCTTCGCGAAGTCTATAAGGATGGTCGTCAGAAAAAAGAGGACGAACTGGAGAAGTTGAAAGAGCTAGAAAGGATAGAGAAGGTAAATATTTGAAAGGCTAACAAAGAAAGAAAAAGGGAGAGTGCGGTATATTGACATTACGCGTATCCTTTGTATTATAGGCAGCTATCCAATCTTTCCATTCAAAAGGTGACGCAAGAAGTCTTTCCTCGTTACCGGCATCTACGGTGTACAGCGCACACAAATCAAAATCCATCTATACAACATCTTCGTCAGCAGCATCAGCATCAACATCACATATCCCACCACCACCTACGTTAGCTGAACTGCAAGCCGCAAATGCCACTCCAGAAATTCTAGAGGGGAAAGACGAGTGGGCAATACCTGCTGCCATTGCTCAACCAGGCGCTTGGAAGACAGTATCGCGAGAACCAAAGAGAGTAGCAGCCACAGATGAAAATAATAAGAAGAGTGGGGCAGCAGGAGACGTCCCATCAGAATTTCTTGATGATGAGGAGGATCAGGAGGATATACGCCATTTTAAGATTCGAGAAAAGGAATATCCGGCCGATAGTATTCACACCGACAATGACGACAGCAACGACAAAGACGGAGAGGTCTCGAACACAGCAGTTTTCAAGAAACGAAAAGTGGGGCAACAGAGCGGGAAGAGGAGGATTCGTCAAAAGAGTAGCATTGATGATTAATATCCGTTAAGAAGCGTTCCCAGGCTGTGGCCAAGTTTAGAAAAAATGTACCTTCCAAGTTATGGCAACACCGCTCCTGAATGAACTTTGTGCTTTTTCTTCCTTTCTATTTTCCATATGTGGTTTTCTTCAAATTCTTTATTTCTTTCTAATACGAAGTTTTCTTTTACCATGTTAATGAGTGAGCAAGATCTACGCGGGTGGATGCTAGTGCTCATCTCATCAATAGCCTGCGTTGTTGGAGGTATTGCGATGCATGTCAAGATCAAAAGCTCATTTAGATGAACTAAGCCCAATTTCGTGCAGCATCGGTTGTATTCATTGACAAGTTTCTGTTTCGCACCAGCTCCATTCTGGAGAGCCGATCGTTCCTTGCTGGGTCCATGTCACTCGCGTCTGGTGTTCTTCTCTATTCCTCTCTTAGTGTTCTCTTGCCGGAAGCAATCAAACGTCTGGACGGGGGTACATTGGTGTACGCAGGTTTCTTTGGCGGTGCGCTTTTCACTTTGATCCTTACCCGTATCATCCACTGGTTTACACCAGATGCGGTTCACGCGTGCGGTGGATCACCTGGACCACACGATGATGAAGAAACGGCTCTGCCCATATCTTCTCGCAGCAGCAGTTTAGCGGAGGAAGAAGAACATCAGCCTTTATGCAACAATTCCTCCGACAATGAAGCGAGCGACACGGTCAAAAGAACGTCCGCATCAACCACCACAGTATCTAGTGGGCACCACCATGCGTTTTACGGTACAACTAGTCTTCTTTCGGAATCGCATTTCCGAATTCATCCTTCAAATATAATTCAGGGAAATCATGACCATCACCATCATCATCGTTGTGATCACCATCCACATCCTCAACGCCATTATAGCCACCACCAACATCATGAGCTCCATGGTCATTCCCAGGATGGCGATGAGGAAAGCTACGGACAGTTTTTGCGGATCGGTATCCAAACGGCTGTTGCGATTGGTGTGCATAAATTTCCAGGTAAATATTTTCGGATAACCAAATTTCCTCACAAAGAGACTTACGGCCCCCTGCCAATCGTTTCCAGAGGGTTTGATTATGTTTGTTTCTAACGAAGCATCGACAAGTTTGGGGTGGAGCATTGCAGCTGCGATGTCAATCCATAATCTGACCGAAGGATTTATGATTGCGCTGCCGCTGTACTATGCACTTCATTCTCGGATAACCGCTTTTGGTTGGGCGGCGTTGCTAGGAGGTCTATCTCAGCCGTTGGGGGCAATTATTGGATACACTCTTCTGCACTCAATTGACGAGTCTCAAGAGAACCTCCTGTTTGGATCAATATTCGCAGTGGTGAGCGGTATGATGACACTAATAACTATGCAGGTATGGATATCCGAATGTTTGTTACAGGCAAGCTAATGTCTCTAATTGAAATGGTCCTGTTTGTTTTGTCCCCTGTTGCTTGTGTGACAATAACAGAGCATGTTACCCCAAGCTATCAAGGCGGATGTCCAACATCGCTATGTCCTGCCATTCTTTTTCTTGGGAGTTCTCTGTGTAGCTTCATCCTCGCTCCTTGAAAAAGTTTAATGCATATAGCTGCGAATCTCTTCACCACCGCTTGTCGCTTATTTACTGGGTGTTCTACTTCATCAGTAATTATGCCCAACGTTACTTTTATTGAAGCTCTCTAGATTACATCAATCGGTCACATATTGTCGCAACTATTTTTCATGGGCGGAATATAAATATGTAGCAAGGCGGTTATTTTTACATTCCATTTATAGATTACAGCCAAAGGGGAAGAAAAGATGGGGGATGTAATATGATAGTTAAGCACGCTTGCGTTTAACAGGCCCGGGCCCTACATGTCGACATTTGGATGCGCATCTGAAAATAGCATCATACTTTTTTGATGCTTTTGTCGTACTTGCGCAGCTTGCGATAGGCCCGACCTGGCGCCGTTATATTCTTTAATAAGCATGGTCTTCCTTTTCTTCGGATTCGCGTTTAAGTTTGAGAACCTATAATCTCAATGCCAGCATCTGTCCAGTGGTATTTGTTTATCATTACGATGTCTCCCCCCCCCAAAACGGCTTATCAACATACATATTTATACATCCCTTTATCCCCTCCACTATAATAGAAGTTGCTGTTATCTTGGTGTGCGGCTGACTGCATATCAATAAACTAACTAATCTCTTTTAAAACCATTAATCACTTGCCTTTTTTTTTTACACAAACAGCAAACTGCATGTTAATACAAATTACTGATTTGACATTGAAATCAGAATATGCTAAGCAGCTTGACGAATGGTAAAATCTATCATCGTACATAGTGCTTTAAAATAGGGAGTATAATGTGGGTTTTTCCGTCTATTGCGTTCTAGAAGACACTAAGGTAGAAAGATAGTAATGATGAGAGAGACTCTTTTTGGATAGACATCCAAGCCGGGGAATGGAAAACCAATAAACACTTGTGTTGGTTTGCTTCATCACCAAGAACATCCCACCAGGGGTGACCATGTTCTTACAGTCCCTATAGCCTATCTCAGGTAGCTTTTCTCCGGATAAGATATTCCTAGAGGGGCTTTTTTACCACAGTCTCCGTAACATCATTTTAATAGGAATAAGACTTTAATTTGTGGGATGCTGTTGCATTCTGATTTCGAATGCATCAACCGACCGCACCTTTTCGCCATGGCGATTATCCAATATCCGACTCTTCTTCATATGATTTGATTTAACTCGCCACATTATACCGAAGAGCACCCGGTTTGCATAGTGATAATCACGGAGGAGCAATGACCTTAAGTCAGCAGCAGGAGTTGGCACTAGCAGATCGTGAAGTTACGATAGTGGCACCTTGGGTGCACAGTGACGACCCAATATAGATAAAAAGGACTCCTCTTGGCAAGTCCGAGGCATAGAAGTGGAGAACAGAATAAAAAAGAAAGGAGAGCATTTAACAAAACATACCAGAGGGATAAAAAACTACAAAGCAGCGGTCCTGGAGCGAAAACGAAAAGAAACAGCAACAAATGGGGATACTGCACCGGCTAGAACTTCCTTCCTTGGCTTGGGTACGGGTTAGACCGGTCATCTTAAGGGTGATAATGGATATTATGTTTAGAAAAAAGCAATCAACATCATATTGATTCATGTTAAGCAAAGTCAGGCAACAGAGGGAGAGTGAGCATGGATTTTGATGAAGAACCAATTTATTCAAGACCCTGGTAGTTCTTGCTTTTCGTTGCCATTTTTCTGATTTTGATGGACCACATTCATCGGATTAATGATAAACAGAGAGTACGTGGCGCTGATACAAACATGGCTGAATGTTTGTTTATTTATTTATCATATCCCTTAATGATTCGTAATACGGTAAGACGATCGTCATTATAAACGGAATCAATGAATTACAACATGGTGATCCGATATCAAAGCGGTTACAATCAAGATGTCCATTGTGTTGCTTAGGTCATTTCAGCCGAGTAAGTATTGACTCTCAGCTGCTTTGAAGCAACAATACGTATCCAGCCACTCTCAGAGTTTCATCTTTGACAGATGAACACTGCGTTGTGCAATCTGCATAACGCAACCATATGCATGTTTCTCACACTATGTTTCTCAATTTATTGGGAAAGACACCAACAACAGTTTCCTTTATGAATACTCGGTGCCAGAAGCAATTGATGTAACAGTAAACTTTTGTTTAAAGACAAAATAACCTGGAACTTTAGATTGGCTTTTCGTTGGCTGATTTTTTAGATCACTCTCGCATAGAGAAAGGCTGTAAATGTTAAGCAGTAATAGCCTTTTTGTGGCACGATAAGCGCGCATGAAAGGATTCTTCTATACATATATATATTAGAACTATTCAGTCAACCTCGATCATTCTGTGATGACGCAGGATCGATAGTCAGAGACGGACGTTTCATTGGCCAATGATGTTAGTTAGCATTTATATAAAGCGATTGGAAAGAATATCTAATATTCAAGTGACACATTTCTAATCAAGTAACCACGGCATTGTACGTATTTATGCTAATGCTGCTGAGTCAACGTTATACTATTTCTATTATAATTAACCAGCACAAGGTCATTAAGGTACGTTCCAAGGGTGACAGCATACAGATAAATATTTTGGGTAGTACATTAAGGAAATTTCGCACAGCACAAAAATGGTTTAGCGTATCGTTATGGGCGGTGCTGTATGCAAATAGTGCACAAGTATTGATGTGCTGCTCTTTTAGTGAGGAATAGAAAGCAGTAGGACAAAGCAATACAGCCTAACTAGAACATTCATGCTAAGAAGGCAAAGCGCTGGAGCCAATGGTAAGCATGGCTCCAAAAGGAATTGAATCTGTATTCCGTATTAGGGCGTAAGAGCGAGGAAAGGAGGAGGTGTTTTTTTTTTTTACGCTATCCCTGTCCCAAGCGGATTTCTGGACGGTCATGCGCCACGGGTGGCGCGTTGAATCATATTTATAGAGCAGTCATGTGGCCTAAAAATAGAAACAGATGGAGCCAATAGGTGCATGGGGGGTAATTCATGCAAGTTTTGTATAAAAAGCTCAAGCATAAAGAGTCAGCGCTCTTTCACACCACTATTTTGGCAACTCCTCATTCGCTGCCACCACTGCTACCACAACTATTACTTTATTTGACAATGTCTTGCAGAATCAAGAAGACCGTCAGCTTTAGCGCTCAGCTTGTCACAGTCAACTACACCTACAGCGACGTCGAATACGATCGATCAAACCCTCTTTCATTCTTCTTCTCTTCGCGCCGTACTGCTTCTTCTTCAAAAGCTTCTCCTCCGGCCGCCGCTCCGTCTTGTCCTTCGCCTCCGCGAAAGCAAATCCGTCTGAACGACAAAGCAACAGTCAACTTACGCAGACCAGCGATTGCTCCACTTGATCTTTCAGGAATCCCAAACGCCTGCCGCCGCATACCCGTAACACTGGAGCACATTCCTCCCATGAAGCTAAACAAAGAGAAGACATTTTCAGGCGCTGCGAACCGCCGCCCGAAACTCTCTATCGACACTACTGGTGCTGGAGCAGGCCCTCGCTTCTTCACCAATCTCTCGACGCATTATAAATGCCGTTCAGACGATGAGAGCGGTAATGAACCTTCCTCGGCCTATCTATCACGCATTTCGCCCATTTGTTAAATGTATATAATCACTTTTCTATCACCCTCACACATACTGCGTCCATACCTTTGTTTCGATTACCCCTATTTTCTTGTAAATAACGAAAAAAAGTCTTCCACAAATACAATGTTATTATTAACGCATGTTCATGCTGTCTTTCTTCTGGCAATACGAAATAGCTGAGCAGACCTTAGCCTCAACAAGTAGATATTGTCATACGTAATATCTAGCATCGCCAAAATTATTAACGTATCTGAATATATACAGGAGCCTAAGTACTGTGATTGGTATCACAAAGACATCAAAATTCGTCTCCTCCGTCCTCTTACTGCGACTCTATTATGCCTACAAGTGTTAAGTACAAATCTATGTTACTATTACCGCTACTATGAAACTCATGTTGACTGATGTCTGAATGTCTAATATCAAAAGAGATGATCTGGTATGCAAAACACAAGAAGTTTCTAATGACTTTATCTCTGCAAGAAAATTTCCTTACTATTCGTCTTCCACCAGAATCTAATAGAACAAAGACTTTTCTTTTCTCTTGGCTGTCCTACCTTTTTAACATTTTAGCCACAAACTCCGTGTCTTCGAAGGACTTCGTCATTTCGAACGTGGCTACCGTTCACGTTGCACAGTTCTATCGACGCAACCCTCTATAAGGAGAGATGTTCCATTTATCATGTGTCACTATTTACCATCGGTGTCAAACACATATGAAATTAGTCGACAATATCGGGCAAAGAAAGGCTGGTGCAACGTTAATTACAAAATCAAGTCAGTAATGAAGAAGGGAAGGTTTCTGCACCAAAAAGAAAGGAACGTTGATTTCCAACTCGATTTCAGTGTTTGTTTTAGCGGCATCCTGATATGGAGTTCATCTTACGGATATATTAATTTCGTAGATGATTCTCGTCTGATGTCATGAAGAGAAACGAGAGAGATTGGTACTCTTCATACATGGTGATACCAGATACAGTGCACACCGGTGTTGTACGTACTTTCAATCCAAAAATAATCCATACGTGTTGTGCTAACCTACTTTGACTGATTACGCCTCAAATACCACCTTTAAAGCCGCATCACTAGCATTGTAAATATGGATTTGGAAATGATATCAAAAGGACAGCCACACAGTGTCCACTGAAGCCGTCCTTCTATGCCGTACCACAAGAATGCGATAGTAGTAGGACAAGTACCGGGTAATTTCGTTCCGTGATTCGTGATATCGGATAATGTTTCTTGGCAATGGTTAGGTCGTGAATCTTATGCTGATGCGCGTCCCATCCCTTAACTAATACTACCGATGCGCCAAGAAAATCTTTGGTTAGGTAGGCTGCAGTGATATGCGCCCAATCACTCTTCTCAATATGGGTCTTGCTGCTTTAAGAATTTACTTTAGGAGACTGTCGTTGTCATGATGCCATTAAGTTATCATGCGCTCACCACACAGAAAAGAGATGCTGACTTCGTTATTTTACATCATATTTTTCCACATATGAAAGGGGATCTACAGTCTGCTATTAGCTTAGAATACTTTATTTTCAAGAATAAATATCGTAAGGGAGGAAAAATATAACGTATAAGATAAAATAAAATGTGAATGGATAAAGAAGGCCAGAAACATACCCGTTAGTCAACAGAAAATATCATCCCCATTCTTACTCTTTATCTTACCCCGAAGGAGCGTCGACGGCGGATGTAACGGCGGAAGGTTGGAGGAAGGAACGAGGAGGGACAATGACGGACCAATGACAACACCAGCGGCAGAAGCATCGGGGGAAATAGACGAAGACAAACGCACCTCGACGAAGACACATGGTGGGAGACCTGCGCGGGTGCAGCCAAATCACGGTCCCACCCAAAGCCCATATCCTCTCCTCTTGAGGTACTTGATTTAGCTGATATCATTATCTACAGAGGTTCCGCACTATTAGAAGATTGCAGAATGGAACAAGGGTAACCTATTGGGTTTTACTTTGCTCTTAACAACTGACCAAAACTGGTCGATCGGATTGAGTCCAGGCGGGCATGGTGGAAGATAAGCGCATCGATATCCTCGAGAATCGAATTGTTTTGATATATCCTCAGCCTTATGGATAGGTGCATTATCCATTACCAAATAATGGCTCTTCATATGTTCATACTAATCCATCTTGCCTATTGTAGCCTCAAGGAGGCTGAAATGATATCCAGTTACAGTTCCTCTGTTCGCAACTTCAGATTGACCTGTCCTTTTTCTTTTCTTGGTTGGTGGCTGCAGGAGCCTCAAGCTACATTTACTAATGCCTGATGCTGAGATTACCCCCAAGATGTGGTTGTCTTTGCTCTTGTCTTTGGTACTGTGACCACTGCAGGAGTCCCTTTCTTGGACCATGCCATGCTGAGTTTCATATTAACATGGAGTCCAGATATATAAAAAAACACAGTTTTTTCTAAAGTCAATGTCGGTCCTGTTCCATTTGTGCACTGCATCAAGGCGCCCTTGAATCTTCGCAGCACTATTCCTGTCTGCAGGCTGAAATCGAGCCATTTTCAATGACAAGTTGCAATCGTTTTTCATAAATGGATGGAGCGTCGTTTTCGATACTTTGAGGCCCTCGAATCTTTGAAGCAGTTGCTTCATCAGCCGCTCTAGAACAATGGATGGATTTTCATCAACGCATCCAAAACTAACGATCTTATGCTCTTCATTGAGAATACGCGAAAGACCAGTCACGTTAGGGTTTTTAAAGATGCTGTCAGGGCCCTTCTCGTACTGTAATGCCTATCGCTGGGCTGGACGAACATGGATACGTAGCTGTTTTGCAGCTGCTGGTGCACTCGGAAACCTTCTCAAGCGTCAGTTTGACAAATCTGACCTTGTCTTGGTCAGTGTACGCTGTGTACTTGCGCTTGATCCCCGATTCTTTCAGCTGAAGGTCTGTATCCTTTCGCGTGAGAGTGTGTGTATTAGCAAGCGCAGAGTTATCTTTGCAAGGTATGCTATGCAGACATTCAGTGAGAGAATAAACGGATTGCAGTGAGTACATTTCTTCATCAATGACATAGTCCATAGGTTCAGTACAACCACGCTCATCAACGACATGACCTTGGCTATCTTCATAAAAGATAGTTTGCTCATTTCAAAGCGTAAAAGGGGTATAAAAGAGAAAGAGTAAAAACGATGAATTTTTATAAGACGGACCTGGCAGGCTTTTTTGTGCGACATCTTTCCATGTTTGCATGCGACATTCGATTTGCATATTCTGGGCAAAACGCGATTTTATTTTTGTGATCTTGCGACTTTTCTTGATAATAAGGGCCATCAGTAATTTCAGCAAATGTATGATGTTAGATACCCAATTTTACGAAGGAACATCGATGAAAAACGTTTAGCTGCCCAACCAATAAACTCCTTGACTGTGAAACAAGTGGTTTACCAATAATATTTGGAAGCTATTGCTGGTATGAAAAAGCGCTTGATTTATTTGCTCGAGTCCCACATTATGCACAATACTATGTCTCACTCAAATCTAGCTGCTAAAATGAACTTCCTCTGTTGTCTATGCGAATACTCAAACGGCATACATATTACGTCTGCCATATTGGCATCGATAAGTATCAAGATCCATGGACCTTTCGTTTTGTGTAAAAAAACAAACAAAAGAGTATCCCATTCATGAGACAAATGATCAAATAGCTAAAGCTTAAAACCACATGATTATCTGTACATTAAGCGAAAAGGGGGATCCAATACATTGATCGACTTATGACTATTTATTCGGGAGTAGGTCATAAGAGGAAAATAGAATTAATACTTCTTGTCCGTTGATACTATTTATACCTTACTAACATATATGCGCGCTAAAAGCTTAGCAAAGCTCGAAGATAGAAGAGCCGTGATGAGTCATATATCGAAGTAATTGGAAATACCAGCCTTCTTAAAAGGCATGTATCTTGGTGACTGAACTATGTACTTTACTCTGGATGCCTTTGACTAGCGCATCATCGATTTTCAAGTAATTCCCTTAACGCGCGCTCTGCCGCCTGCCATTAAATAGTGTGATACAATCAGGTTTAGTGGCTTTCAAATCGGAACATTTCGGTTCGGCCTAAGCTCTACCGAGAAAGGAGGCCAAATTTCTGGAAGTAGTTATACGTGAGCTGCAGGAAAGTCTGTCCACGGTGGTGCGAACGCTTTAAATCATAAAACACAATCTAAAGGGCTCTTCGGATTATCGATGCCGAGGTTTGATCAGAAGGCTGGATGATCTCCTCCATTCATGTAAATAGATCGGATGCACCCAGATTTAGATAAACTTTCATGCTGTGTACAGTCAGAGGACCATTTAAGCTGCAATTTACAGTCCACTCCCTTACTTTATGAGATTATTATGCGCGTATCATCAGAGCGGCGAGCTTTCCCACGCCGTACAGATGCTTACATCTGCTAGTCTATCTGGCAGGACGAAGTACAGGTATTCTTTGCTTTTAAAAGAGGATAAAGCATCGATCAACCGACACATACGAGGGCGTAAAATTCTGCATATAAGGAATCATCTTCGATCACACTCTCTAAAGGACGAGTCCAAATGGCGTTCAGGGACCGGGATTGGCTGGGGGCGGTGGAGGGTGCCGGGTCAGCCTCGTGAGAATACAAATATCAATTTATCAAAACCCAGTTATTACACTTTGTATACTGTTCAGAAATTTGCATAAATGTAAAAGGGCATTCTGGGTTTTGTACCTATCGAAAACATGGTTGCGCGTCTGTGCTCACTCCTTGGAAGCACCGGAAGGAGAAGCGGAGGAAGCCCAGTCTTGGGCGAAGCATGCAGTGCTGGCGGCAGTAGAAGGCACGATCGATGTTATACAAAAAGCGACTCCGAGAAGAGTAGAGGGCGCCGAGAAGCGTAAATATTAAAGTAGGTCGCCCAGCTGTGCATGTGGTTTTATCCACTCGCTGCAGCGCTGATATTAGGGGCCCTTTATTTACAATGGAATTGCCGCAATCTGCTTCTCATTATACGTTCTCGCGATTAATCAAGGAAAAGAGAGACGTGTAGTGTACATCACCTAGTCTATTAACCATAGAAAGCTTGTGTCATAATCCTTGACAGGAATCCTTCGATTGTCAAGCACAGTATGCTGCAACCAATGTGACACAAGGATAGAATTAGCCCACCATCGGAAAAGGGAGCTATGGGTGGGCCACTCGAAATGGCATTTTACGCTGTACGACTCAGCCGGACCGTGATCATGAAAAAGAAATGCGAAGTCCAGCAGATGTGGTCCCGAATTTTTTCGGCGCACCAAGTCGAGCTCTCTTTAGACGCAAGTTAGTACGATCCAACGAGCACAGAGATGACGAGAAAGAAATCAGGTCAGAAATTAGCAGAGAACGGAAGGACGGAACATGTCCAACGAGTCTAAATTTAATCTTTCCAGATCGCATATTTATTCCAGAACTATGTATTAAACAGTCTTAACACGGTTGTGAGACGGCGCAGGTCTTAAAAAGGCTCTGATGGCAAACCTTTTTTTTATGCATGCATCAGCATCTATGTTTTGCATATTCATTCAACCTGTTACACTTTTCCACCGCGGATTATTGGCGGGCAGCAGCAGCAGCAGCAAGAAAAAGTTGCCTGCTTACATTAACCAAGCAGCTTGGAAACGTGCATGGAGATGCATGAACTCCCAGACCGTTCATTTTGTGAAGCGGAGTATAGCCTAATTGTATACTTTTCTCATTCTAGGTTAGAGAGAAAAGAGAGATATGTCATAAGCCATAATCAGTGGAAAGTGAACTAAGGAGATAAGTCAGGAAAGGAAGGTTAGACACACGCTTGGGCGACTCCCGGCCCAAAGGAACTTTTAGACATGTAGTACTGAACAACACACGATGTCAAGACGGCTTGTCGATCTGGTAGCTGTAAGTACCATATTTGAAGTTAAAGATGCTTTATTTGAATATTTGCGATGACTCTGTTAGATTTACGTCCTTTTTTTTTCTTCAGTGCAAACAGTCGGCAGCGCAGAATATGTCCAATGGCTTGGTGCTACAGGCTACAGTTTTCGTGTACGGCAATGTTTTGTGTGACCCATACGGAGATATGTTTGCATAACCCAGGATAAAATCTCGGTATGCACGCATTGTATCACCTAGAAGTCGCGTCGATGCCAATGCCGTGTTCCGAAGTTTAAAAGAAGGCGCTCTTTTGACTCGAGAAGCACATTTGCTTCACTTAAATACCAGGCCACGTCGCTTTCCATTGCTTTTTTCTTTCTCTACGCATACCTTTTTCTAGGGTATCTCCTCTCTTGATTTCTTCCACCCATTCATCTGTCCATTACCGACATAAAAACACGTTTATATACCAATATCATTATGACACAAGAATTTCCTCAGAGTATGTACAACATGCATGCGCGAAAAATTTATTCTCACCGCTTTCTTGTTAGGCTGGTTTTTCATCAAAAATCAGAACGGCCTCGTTCTGACAGCCCCGCAACCCTTGGAAGGCGCCAACATCATTATCTCTGCTCTGAATGCAAATAGCCCCGACACCCAACTTTGGCGCCAGGATGGCGAGGGCCACCTCATTAACAAAGGATCGAATATGGTGATGGAAATCGCCAAAGGTAAAACTTATGAGGGTGAAAGAGACAAGAACGCTTGTATTCACCGCACATGACCATTAACGCCACACTTCAAAAGGCAATATCAAGGCTGGTACTGAGATTGTACAACATCAGATTGCCTCAGAAAAGGACAAGTACCAAAAGTTTGGATTGACTGAGGATGGTCGTATCTGCCCCAAGGACGAGCCGTCTTTTGTCGTGGCCATCAAGGAATCCTTCTTTGCCCGCCGCGAGGGCCTTAAAGCACATCTCCAGAGTGCAGATAAACCTAGCAAAGAGCAACAGTGGACCTTTTTGCAGCCTGTGCTCAAGTCAGAAACCTCAGAGTACTACGAAGTGAAGAAGAGCTCCGGCGACTTTGACGAGTCATCGAACAGCTCAAACAGAGAAGGTAATACACTTCTTAGTAACCACGCCCTCCTCTCGTATAGCGAAGTAGGCTCATTCCTATATTTTGTGTCTCTCCTATGAAGGCCAGAGCCATGCTATCTCTCTTCCCGCAGGCACTTTTCCCGACCAGGATTTCTTCTTAAAGTCACAGTCGGGCCTGTACATCGGTGTCGACTCATCATCCCTGAAACAGACAGGCGGTCGCCTAACCGTTGAAGAACTTCGCCAGAACGACTACGAGAGCCAGATGTGGTCGTATGAGTCTTCTACGGGTCACATAGTCAACAAGCACTCGGGTTATGTTCTCACTGCCGAGAGTCTGGAGGAAGAAGGATACATCTGTCAGGCTGACAAGACCGACGAACAGCGCCAGGCATGGGTCTTATCAGACAACAACCAAATCTGCCTCAAACATAATCGCTCTTGGGTCCTCGGGCTCAAGGAGTCTGGAGGGATGCACGTCCATATCCAGAAGAAATCCGAGCGCGTCGAGCTGCAGCAATTCTCGATTGCCCTCCCTGTAGTCAACAAGCACACTATTGTACGTCGCTTTGGTGTCTTCCCACCGGGAGAGCTTTTTATTCGCGTTAATGCCGGCAGCGAGCGCCTAGCCCTCACGGTCGAGAAGGACCAAGGCAGCAAGTCAGAGGGTTATGCAGTCGCTCTCCGCCAACTCAACCTTCAGGATCTTAGTTGGCAGCTCTGGCGTCATGAGGAGGGTTATCTCGTTCATGTCCAGACCGGTCTTGTCCTCGATGCTAGCGTTAGTGAGCAGCTGCATGTTCGCCAGAAGTCTCAATCTGAGTCACAGCTCTGGGCCCTGACACCCAACGGAGAGATTCACCTGAAGTCTAATGAGTTGCTGGTGGTGGGTGTATCTTGCCCTGAGAATGTATCGACAATTGGCGCTGCCGTCGGTTTGCAGACCGTGCGCTATGTCACTAGGTTTGAGGGTGGAACCCAGGTCACAACCCTCGATTCTGGTGACTGGCTCCGGTACTCTTTCGGCAAAGCGGTGATCGGCAATGAGCAGGATGCCGATCAATCTGCAGTCGTGGGTACTCATGAACACGAAATTGCTCTTGAGGAGCGCCATGACACTGTCGATGATGCGTCTAAGCGAGTTGGTGCCTCTGTTATCCGTCAAGGCGAATCAAACTACCTATCCTCGTTCGTGAAAACCACCACGACTACCATCGTCGTCACGACCATTGTCCGCGCTTGGCGAATTACTTTTATTCGCCGCTGCCGCCAAGCCAAGACCAAAGCGGAATTGCTGGCTGCCATTGAAAAAAGTCGATTGGATCTTTATGAGCGTCTTGAGAGGCAAACTAAGCGTGTGACGAGCTCAACGGAAGAGTACACCGCATCTGTCCAGCAAGTCAAGGAGACTCTGAAAATCAATCTGTTTGATCACATGACATCTAGAGTCTCGTCCATCGAGGATGACACAGAGGTAAACATCGATGCACTTGATATCCAGACGATTGCCGATAAATCGTGTACCGAAGCCAGCACCAAGGTCCAGGAATATACCTCAAAGCAGCAGTCGAAGCAAACAGTTGTAAACACCAGCAAGAATACGTCAATGGAGCTTCATTACGCAAAGAAGGAGACTTTGGTTGCCGTGGCTAGTGTCAGGGTTTCATTCCGTTACTACTTGACCTCCTTCTCCGTGAAGATCGCTGAGGCGAAGCAGCGCGGTGCATCTGAGCAAGAGCTTCAAGTCATTGTTCAGGAAGCCCATCAGAAGCTTAAGAACGAGATAAGCCAGACCCGCACGACTATCAAGAATTCCAAGTCATGGGATCTTGTAGAAGGCGTGCAGAGTTCAGTCACCACCACTTTCGATCGCGTAGAGACCATCCTCAGCGAGGAGATGACTACAGTCTCCAGTCAAAAGGTTTACGCGTCGGAGGAATACCTTTCCAGCTGGATCAAATCTACTGAGGAGAAACTCAGCACTGAGTTAGATACTTGCCAGAAGACCATCATTACCAAGAGCAAGATCACCGAAGAGGAAAAGACGGAAGAGACCACTGTTACCGAAGAAGAGACTTCAGTCGTCGAACGTGTCACCGCTTCTATCAACGAGACCAAGACGAGGATAAACACCTGGTATATGAAGCTCGTCAAGGAACTCCAGGCCAGTTATACCATTAAGGGTCTACCAAAAGAGGACACACTCTCGCTCATCGACGCTGCTCAGCTGGAACTTGAGGAGATGATTGACGAGGCCAGGCTCACGATCAAGCAACAGTCATCCCAGCTGTCAACATCAACTCTCCACCAGTACGAGTACACATTAGAGACTCTCCAGATTACAATCCTTGCCTCGCTTGTCCGATTCAAGAAGATTGTTCAAACCAAAGAAGTGTCTCAAGAGTCCGTACACAAGTATATCAAGTATACTTTTGGCTCATCTGAGCATCTCGACGAGGTCAAGAAAATTGATCACGCTGTCTCGAAGGTGTGTGCCAAAGACACTGGCCATGAGCAGCCGAAGAAGCAGCCCGAGCAGCCAAAGACCAGCGTGAAACCGCAGCACCCTGAGCAGCCAAAGATCAACGAGAAGCCTCAGCACCCTGAGCAGCCAAAGACCAGCGTGAAACCGCAGCAGCCCGAGCAGCCAAAGACAAGCGAGAAGCCTCAGCACCCTGAGCAGCCAAAGACCAGCGAGAAGCCTCAGCAGAGCGATCAGCCAAAGCATCAGGACGCGATTGTCTCCAAGTCCACAGATACCATGTCGATTGTCTCAGTCGCTGAGGAAGTGAACGTCGTCGTCGTCCAGTGGATTTCAGAGCTCCGAGGTCAGGTGTCTGACCGCGTCAAACAGGGCGGAAACAACTGCGAGCAAGACGTTGACGCAATTGTCGCGCGTGAGTATGAGCGACTCAAGACCATCGTGTCGCAGAAGAAAAAGACATGCTCGACGCTTAAGAAGTCCACATCAACTACCGAAACCGTCTCTTTTGAAAAGGCATTTGAGTGGGTTGAAGTCATTGCCGCTAAGCACGTTCAACAGGTCAAGACCATTGCTTCCAAGTCTGAGTCCTACGTATCCTTTGAGGAGCAGATCAGCTCGCTCACCGAGACGACGATAAAGCAGGTGACTGAGGAGACGCACAAGTGCAAAACCGGCCAAAGCCACACTGCACCTCATAATGAGAAGCCACAGACGCATCAACAACCACAGCAGACGGTCACGATTCATATCACCACTGAACAGCAAGCTCTCACTTACATTGAAGGTATAGCTCGCTGAATGCCACTTTAGAATTGCTTGCTTATCATTTCTTTTTTTTTTTTATTGTTTCACCACCCGTATACAGAGACAACTGTGACCATCCAAAAATGGTTCTCTGACTTTGCTAACCAAGTATCGTCAGTTCAGCATTCGCAAGACGAGCTCAAGAATCTCGCCACCACGTCTGAACGGGAGTTGACTGTGATGTTCGATCGCTACAAGTCAACCATTTCGTCTAGCTCGATCGAGCGTCGCACGTACTTCCTCGAGATCATTGAGACAATTCGTGTCAAGGCCATCATGCGCTTCAGCGAAATGAAGAAGGTAATCGTCGAAGAACAAGGCTCGGAATGTCATCGTCGCGTGTCGACAATCGTCCAGTCATTCAAAAAGGAGGTGACGACACATTGGGAAACCGCCAAGAAGAATGCTCAGGGCGAGTTTACCGAGCATAAACATAAGGATCACTCGGACATGATCAGCGATGCCGTCATGGCTGGCGCTGCTGTTCTTGCAGGCGCTGCTGCTGTAGCCGTGGGAGTGGGTGCTTCAAAGGCTTACGAAAAGCACAAACGGCAGAAAGAGCACGAGCAAGAGAAGCAGCATGCTCAGCCCACTGAGCACAAATCCGCCGCACCAGCCCCTGCCCAACCCACCTCTGCCCAGCAGCCATCCAAGGAACAGGAGCACCAGCCTACGTCTGCGATCCCTGCACATCCTGGTAAGGATAAGGAGCAGCAACAGCAGGAGCAGCATCTGCCCTCCCAGCCAGCAGAGCACAAGCATGTTGGTCATCCCCACCCAAGCGACGAGAAACAACCTTCTCGAAATGAAGATTCCAAGGCGAAGAAGAGACGCGTGGTTGTGATCGAATATACTACAACTACGATCACTACTTGGTACCGCCGCATCGTTGAGGAGACATACACAGCCATCGATACAGGAAAGGTTAAGTCTTCCAAGGAGGTTGAAGCCCTGGTGTCTAAGCATACCAAGTCTCTCGAGGTTGAGCTTAAGGGTCTTTGCGAGAAGGCTAAGAAGTCCAAGTCATGCGATGACCAAAAGATCCGCCAGATTGAGCAGTCTGTCACTTGGGCTCTCGGCTTAATCTCCCAGATTACAATCCAGATCCAGACCATCTACATCCAGGCGATTAACACGGGTGTCAATCAGGGCATCAAACAGCATATTACCGGTTTAATCGACAGTGTGCGCTCCCAAATCGAGAATGAGTTTTCAAAGTATGATTCGTCGTGGTCCTTCGATGTTGAGGAAATAGAGGAGGAGGAAAAGGATACCAAGAAGCAGCAAGTCGCGGAGACAACGACCAAGACGAGACGTGTGATCGTAGTCGAGTACACCACGACTACGATCACCACTTGGTACCGCCGCATCGTCGAGGAGACCTACATTGCTATCCAAAACGGCAAGGTCAGGACTACCAAGGATGTTGAGAGCCTGGTATCAGGTCACACGAAGGTCCTTGAAGCCGAGCTTAAGCGTATCTGCGAGAAGACCAAAAAGTCCAAGTCATGCACCGACCAGCAGAAGCGCCAGATCGAAAAGTCCATCACTTGGGCGCTCGGATTGATTTCCCAGATCACGATTCAGATCCAGACGATTTATATCCAAGCTATCAGCACCGGCGTGAACCAGGGTATCAAACAACATGTCAATGATTTGGTAGAGAATGTCCGCACTCAGATCAAGACCGAATTCTCCAAGTATGATTTCTCGTGGTCTATTGAGCTTGATGAGGAGGAGACAACCACCATCTCGGACAAGCAAGTGAGCAAGGATACCGGAAAACAGATGACCACCAAGAAAGTGATCACTGTGGAGGTGACCGAATATATTGTCAAGATTCTCCGTACCCGCATTACTACTCTCAGCATCGATGTCGCCACCTGTGCATCCAAAAAGGGCCGCGATGCTCAGCATGATATTGAGAAATTAGTCAGGTCTGCCAAGACCACTGTGGAGAACGAGATCAAGCATATCACTGAGAAGGTGAAATGCATCAAAAACTCGGGCCGTCTCGTAGAGATGATTGTCTGGTCAACCGGAATGATCGAGCAAATATTTGTCCAGATCCAGGCAATCGCCGTTCAATCCGCTGCTGCTGGGTCATGCGACAAAGATACGGTGCGCAAACAGCTGGATGCGCAAGCTGAGGCTACCATTATCCAGATAAAGACTGCTTTGCAGGGCTGCGGCTCCTTCAAGATTGAAGTTGAACATGAAGAAGGCCAGGTAAACTTATTGTTCTATATTCCCTTCTACACATTAAAAAAAAAAGAACGAACAAATGAAGCTTATCCTCGCCCAAACCCATTAGATGCGCACAGGCAGCGGCAGCTCCGTTCAAAAGGGCGGTGCAATGATTTCGGTCAGCGTCATCGTGTACACTCGCACTCTCATTATTGAATGGATCCGCCAGCTTATCGAGGATGTTCAGGTTTGCATCAAAGGCGGCGCTGATGTCAAGGAAGTCGAAACGATTATTGCCAAGTCCAAATCCAAGATCGAGATGGAGCTTAAGTCTGTGTGCGACAAGACTAGAGCGAAGAAGCACTCATCTTGCGAAAAGATCATCATGTGCACCGATGAGGTTTCAAAGAGACTGATTACTCACTGCTCTGCCGAGATTATGGAAATCTCTGTTCAGATTATCTCATCTCGAAGCATCACCATCACTAGCGAGAAGTGGTCTGCCGTTATCGAATCCTATCAGAAGCAAGTTAGCGAAACATACAAGGACTGCGATACATCCATTATGATTGAGATCGAGCGTTCGGAACGTATTGAACGCCTGATTAAGAAGGCGACCTCGGGAAAGGTATTTGAATTGAGTAATCTTTTGTATTAGAACTTAGACTTAACAAAATCGCCCCCCTTTCTTTTTATGAAAGACTCAGCGCAAGTCTGAATCCGACTCTAGCTCGGAATCGTCTAACTCAGACTCCGTAAGTTTTTGGTTCGACTGTAAGCTCTCGTCTTTCTCTGATACTTATTGTGAAATCATACAGGAGGACGAGGACGAACATAAAAAGCGCAAGGAGAAGCAAATGAAGGCACCGAAGGGCAGCTGCTCAGAGGATTCCAATTCTGACTCCGGTTCTGACTCCGGTTCTGGTTCTGGTTCTGGTTCTGGTTCTGGTTCTGGTTCTGGTTCTGATTCAGAGTCGGACTCCGGCTCTTCCTTTGGTTCTGACTCCAAGAAGAAGGTAAATGATGACAATGGGACAGGTCCTATTGAAGGGAACTAATGACGTTGATAGAAGTGCGAAACCAAGAAGTGCGAGCCTAAGGAGTGCAAACCGAAGAAGGAGTGCAAACCAAAGAAGAAGTGCGAGCCCAAGAAGGAATGCGAGCCCAAGAAGAAGTGCGAGCCCAAGAAGAAGTGCGAGCCCAAGAAGGAATGCGAGCCCAAGAAGAAGTGCGAGCCCAAGAAGGAATGCGAGCCCAAAAAGAAGTGCGAGCCCAAGAAGAAATGCGTGCCCAAGAAGAAATGCGTGCCCAAGAAGAGTAAGGGGTCCTGTTCTGAAGATGACTCCGGCTCGGGCTCGGGCTCGGGCTCGGGCTCGGGCTCGGGCTCTGGTTCCGGCTCTGGCTCTGGCTCCGAAGATGATTCCGGCTCCGAGGAGGTATGAATATAGCATCGCATTCGTAAATTATGCGCTAACGCAATATCTATAGAAGAAGTGCCAGAAGAAAAAATCGGTGAAAAAGGATTGTGATAATGGCAAGAAACGTCAGCAGCAGCGAAAGAAGGCATATGAAGGCTCTGGCTCTGGCTCCGGCTCTGGTTCCGGCTCTGGCTCCGGCTCTGGCTCCGGTTCAGATGAAGACTCGAGTGAAGAGCGCAAGAAGTCATCTGCTCAAAAGAAGTCTGGACGTCAGAGCAAAGGATCACGCGAGAAACATGTCGAAGGCTCTCTTGCTGTAGGCTCGAAGGGCGGCCATTCTTCAAGTGGAGGTAACTATCAGAGCGCATCGTACTTGGGCGCATTTCTTACATGTGTACGAATAGGTGGATCATCCCACAAGATTAAATATGAAAAAGGCGGGAACATTAGAGAAGAATCTGGTGTGATTGTTGAAACCAAAACTACTACCAAGGTCATTGTCGAAGAAGAGGACTAAACATGCACAATAGCATTGATCATCCTGAAGTGTTATTGCCTCACCATAAACTGTTAAAATAAAGCTGTGTATATACTATGGCTTGATGAATTTCTTCATTACTTTCAGTTGGTCAATTCACTTTAACGTTATACAGAAAATAAGCAATACATCAGCTTGGAAAACCGTATTATTATCTGATATAAGATGGGCCTTCAGCAAATGTCTTCTTCCTTTGATCTGTGGCTATCTGAGTTTTAAGAGTGCTCAAAAGGGGATTTTGAAGAATACCCCATTATAGTCCTTACAATGATCAGCCTGAGCGTGTTGTGCCATGAATTCCAATACTGATGGCTTGAAATAGTACCAGAGAAGACTAATAATGTCGATGATATCACGTTTTTTCCGATAGAGCTTCCTACACAGCGCTTAGTTCCGAGAAGGTACCAATTACAGAATCGTGTTGTCTATTTCGTGAACTTGTCTGTCACGATGCTCGGGCTATAGCTACTAAAGTCCATTTCTAAGGTATGGCAAAGACCAATCGATCAGGTAAAACAGGTGAAAAGGCGACGACAACAGAAATTGTGTGGTAGAGCACTGCCTCTCAATGCGACGATCTCTCTTCTCTGCAGAGCTACACACTCCCTTTTCCATGGCAACTGGTGCGAATGTGATAAAGTGATCTAGTGAAAATGATCAGTGGTGAATACAGCGAGGAAGTACTAGTATCGAAAGCAGCAAGACATCAATTAATTGATTGAGCTTTTTCCCTCCTTATAAATGCATTTGATCAGAGACCCTTTAAGGACCACTTTTGTTCTTTTGCAACCCATCCTTCACTTTTTATTTCTATTGTCGCTGCACGTACGAAGAAATGAAGAATACAGCATATCGGCACTGTTTCACCAGAAATGTATCCATTGATATTACAGGATACAATGCATCCCTCTCGCGGCCAGAGATTCAAATACATTTCCATGTTGACTCATATCTCTAACTTTATTAAATGCAATCATTGATACGATGATGATCCATCGTACCAGATTCTATTGAGGTTCATGTGCTGAGGCTCCATTGATAAATATGACGCCGATGAATGACATGCGACTGAGCTTTGACAAGATTAGAGCAGCCATCGTGCTGACCTTAAAACCTACTTTCCTTTCTTTCCTTCTATTTAGATTTGCTTTGCGATTTCTTTGAAAATTTGAATTTATAGAATGATCACATAAATCTACTTTACACCGTCCTCTCAGCAGACATGGAGATGCCGTTGAGAATACTCATGTCATATAGGGGCGCCTCGATTGGCATGCCCGCTCGATCATTTAGTTTTCTGCTTTCTGAAAAGTCAAAGATTATATAGACGCGGTAAGCCGCGTCGGATAAGTACAATGAAGTGCTGCACGGACCGTGCCATGCAGGTATTCTTCGATTTTCCATCGGAGCAATGGATCAAGATTTGCTTTATGCGTGGTATACAGAGGATGTTACACCACCGGGGTATCTTTGCCCCGGTGGACGTTGACTTGGGGATAAGACGGGAAAAGATGGTAGCGGTTACACCATAAGGATACGCTCGCGGAGGAGCCGAGCGACAACAAGCGCGGAGTAAACGGCGTCTCGTCGTTACAAATATCCCATTTTGAGCCTCCCGAGAAAGAAAAAGCTTTCTTTCTTTTTCCTCCTGCCTTTCCTCCCCTAGGCTCATTGGAGCGTGTTCTTCTTGTTCGATCTGCTACTGTTCCCGACCCTCTGAAGGTTCAGTTTCTGTTAAGAATGACTACCAGTCAACAACACGACGGAGTAAACGAGAGTCTCCCCCAATCAGTCAGGACCGGATCAGAAAGCCCGAAAATTCAATCCATTCAGCAAACGTCTTTTGAAGGTGAGTTCGATAAAAACAATCAGCTCTTTTTACTTCTTGAATCCTCTGATTTTTTCTACCCAGTCGAGTTCGTTCCCAGGCGATCCATTCAAGACGATGAACGGAGTAACACCATTCCGGCAGAGGATGAAATTGATCCCGAGAAGCCAAATGACGCTGTCGGGGGAAAACAAGCCGATCAGATTCCTGATGGTGGCTACGGCTGGTTGATTGTTATCGGCGCTTTTCTAGTACAGATCACGAGTTATGGAGTCATGACATCTTGGTAAGCAAAGAGATGGAGCTTGCTCTTCAATTTTCTCACGCTATACTTAGGGGTAAAATACCATCTATCCGGAACATGATATATGCCTCAAGTCCGGTCTATAATAATGATATTCCCCATTCTTCGGCGTAGGTGTCATGCAAGATTACTATCAACGGAACGTCTTCTATGAACTCCCAAATCCTGCGTTCCAGTTGAGTTTTGTTGGCACATTTGTTTCGGTCTTTGCTAATTGCATGGGACCTGTGGCACACGTTCTCAATTCGATTTTTGGTGTACGAGTTGTCATGTCTGTCGGAACTCTATGTATCGCGGTTGGTATATTTATTGCTAGTTTCGCAAAAGAGGTAACAAAAATACCCTATAGGATAGCTCAGTTGCTTAAATGCTCCGCACCTATGTAGATCTGGCACCTCTATCTCACACAGGGTGTATGCTTCGGTACAGGCGTCAGTCTCATGTATATTGTAAGTGTATATGTGTATTATCCCTTCAACATTCGCTTGGAAGTGTAATGCTTCATTTTTAACAAAAAAAAAGACCATTATGAGCGTTGCACCGCAATATTTTGATAAAAAACGCGGATTTGCACTCGGCTTGGTGGCTAGCGGATCTGGCATCGGTGGCCTGATTATACCGTTTATCATGACACCCATCAACCGCAGCTTAGGTGCTGCCTGGTATGCACAGTCTCTAGATACGCAGATTATCTGTGCTCAAACTCACTATTTAGGACTTACCGCGTCCTTGGATTCATATGTTTATTTTGCGATGTTGTGGCCGTGATTGTCGTTAAGGATCGGATCAAGCGCAAGACAGGTCGTAAGAAACTATCAGAACTCATCCGCTTTGACGTCTTCAAGAATCAAAGCTACTGCCTCTGGGTTGCTGGCGGGACCGTCCAACTAATGCCGTATTTTGTGCCATATTTCTATCTGCCAGGTAAAAAGGTATCATTCTGCTGTTCGGACACAATATTAACAAATGATAATCTTAGCCTACGCGACTTGGCTGGGACTCACTGACTCACAAGGCTCATCGCTCGTCGCTGTCACCTCCGCCATGAACTTTGTGGGACGTATTGTGTGTGGGTAAGTCGGAAAAGATTCGGATATATGCAGGAAGCGTATCATGTCTAAAGATGTTCGACCTTCCCTTTTCTACTCCGCATACTCCGGCGTCCACCCACATAACGTTTTCCACGGGATCCATCCATTATCATCGCCTAATAGACTTATTGCAGATCGACTGGGACATGTTAACACCAATATCATCTTTCTGGTGATATGTTGTTTGAGCAACTTTCTCATCTGGACTTTTGCTTACACATATGCGACGCTCATGGCTTTTGCAGTAGTTTTTGGGCTGGCGTGCGGTTCATTTTTCACACTTGTATCTCCCTTGACGGCCTCCATCCTAGGCATGGAAAAGTTTCCCACCGGGCTGTCCATGCTCCTCTTGTTCAATGTCATATCTATCTTTGCAGTTAACGTTGCCAACGCTATCGAGGACAGCATCAATGCCGAGCCCTTCTTTTCCTACAAAATTTTTACAGGAACTCTCTACGCCATTTCACTTATAATCATTTTGTGCCTCAAACACAGCATGAACAGAAAGTTCTTCATCAAGATCTAGACGGAATAACTCCTATCAACATAGAAGGCCTTTTTTCCTTAATACCATACTATACTATCAATAATTCTTCTTTTTTACCATCAGTAACTACTTCCTCCCCTTTTTTGCGTTTTTTTTTGGGGGGTAGGCTCCGTATGCACAGATTGATTTATATACATTCAGATCTTTTCGATGCGAAGTTTTAGAACGATTAAATGACCTCGAGAAAGTCACTGTTCAAGCGGGAGGTCACTAGCCAGGCTTATGCAAGTTCACGAATAAAACAAACACTCCTGAATAAAATGTGTACCTTGATGCGAGCAAGCAGATAGGATGGATTCACGATGATCGGGAACCATAGATACATCAAGGGTATACCGTACGTAGAAACTACATATCACTTTTTCAGATCTTATGTAATAATTTTTAAATTAGCGTAGAGACTCTCTGTTACTCGTTAGGGAAAATTGAAGTATATTAAGCGAGAGATTCCGAAAGGGGAAATATATCCCAGAGCGAGAGCGATATATACATAAACCAGATATACAGCTGGACGATAAGGGCTCTAGATAAATTATTGATTTCTCATTACAAGTCGAAGCGCCACATAACTTGCGCAAACTATGAGGCCAGCGATGATCCAGAGAAAAATTGCATCTGAAGTGAAGACAGGTAGAAGGTGGTGCCTAACTCCTCCTTTCATACTCTACATCTGGTGTCAAAATACAGAAGACCAAAAATTGTCGTATGACGCAACTATGCTACTATCAAACATGAGACGGATCTGCGTGGCCAAACATGGCACTGCACCGTTTTCAACGGCTGATATGCAATGCAGCGTTGGCAATGAGTGGCCCCCCTAGTCCTGCTGCACTTGGCTCGGGCTTCTCTGCCCGATCTATATACACTCTTCTGCGGCTGGCATGGGAGCTAGATTCGTTAGATCATAAACGCGCAAGCGCACTAATGCATACCTCCTTTTAGTTCAAATGAGAGATTTTCCATTATGTATTCCAAATGATCTGCAAGGTCTCTTTATGGGTAGTGACCAATATCTACATGTTTATTTTGGGGCGGAGGGTGTGAAAAGAACCAGAAGAAGAAACTGGCTACGGTAAAGCGGCATTTTTAGGGAATATACAGTTTTGTGGTGATAGGGAGATAACAAGAAAAAGGCGCGTTGAGAATGGTATAGAGATATGATTGAGAGTATGTGCGCTGATGCTGTACGAACTCGTCGCCTAGTAGAAAAGAGGCAGTTTTTGGGCGTTGACCATGGGGTCATTGAACCGAAGTCCCATATCCAGCTGGTTGATTGCCTGCACGTCCTCCTCGTCCATCTTCCAGTTCAAGGCCTCAAGGTTCATCTTCATACGGTCAGGATTGAGCGACTTTGGTACGACAGCAACATTCCGCTCAAGCGACCAGCGAAGAGCAACCTGCGAGGGTGCGACGTTGTATTTAGCAGCGATGTCCTTGATGACAGGGTTCTCGAACAAGGGCTCGACAGACTTTGCGCGCTTCGAACCGGTGGCGATAAAAGAAGTCGGACCAAAGGACGAATAGGCGGTGACGGCAATGCCCTGGGATTGGACCCATCGAATAAGGTGTTCCTGTTGGAGGTAGGGATGAAGCTCCACCTGAAGGAGCGAGGGTTTGATTTTCGCATATGTGAGCATGTCCATCAAGAGCTGGACGTTAAAGTTGGATACGCCAATGTTGCGAACAAGTCCCGCCTCAACAAGCTTTTCCATCGCGCCCCAGCACTCATGCATCGGCGCACGATCAAGCGTAATCTTCTCTTCGCCAGGTTGATACCATCCAGGAGGGTACTTTTCTTCAATCGGGACGTACTTGAGGGGAAGAGGGACTATTTGAAAAAAAAGTACAGTGATTAGAGGAGGATACGGGCGTTTATTTTATTTTTCAGTCGCGTCTTATACTTACAGTGAACAAGGAACATGTCGACATAGTCGAGGCCAAGGTCAGCAAGCTGCTTCTCGCAAGCCTTGCGGACATGTTCCTTCTTATGATAGGTGCTCCAGAGCTTCGTGGTGATGAAAAGGTCCTCCCGCTTGACAATTCCTTCGTCAATGGCCATCTTGATACCCTTGCCAATAGCAACTTCATTCTTGTAATTGCTGGCGCTATCAATGAGACGGTAACCGAGCTTGATGGCGTTATAAATGGTCTCAGGAGCATCCTTAGGATCGACCTTCCAGCAACCGAAGCCAACCAAGGGCATTTTATCACCGGAGGGCTCAAGAGTGATGTATTCGACGGTCATTATGAGTGTGATAGCAGTAGCAGGTAAATGAAGTTTTGCTGTTGTTTGTTTGGAGAAAGAGGTTAGGATGAGAAACGGGTTTATATAGATTCGACGGATTGCCGGTGTTACTGTGAATTTCCTCTCTTCCCCTCCCTCCTCTCTCCCTTTCTTTCCGGCTATAGACAATTTACACTATAGTATCCTCAAAAGCCTATCGGTCAGCAATCGCTTGGAATGTCGTCATATCAGTCAAATAAGGAAACCGGTGTCAACGCATAAACGAAATATTCTACCTCTTATCAACCCAGATACGCACCCCCAGCTTGCACCTTCTTTTTCTGCATCTTGCCTTTTACAGCTTAGCCTTTCAAAATAATGGTGCGCGCCGCCCTGTCCGAAACGCACACAGTCGCCATGGCTCGCCCCTGAAAGCTTATCGGTTGCCCTCTGATGATCCCTTTCAAGCTTAGAGACTAGTTACCTATGCAAAGAAGCGTTCTTTTTTAAAATACGCATATTCACAGTAGAGGAGACATAGCCTTAGTATTCGCATTATGCCAGGTGCCAGGTGCTCAAGATAAGCCCGTAGGAAGCGTACAAAAGATACCCTAATAGAGAGATGCCGGAGCGCGATTATCGGATTTTTACTTCAGTTCGTCAAACTTGCAAACACGGGCCCTTTCCTCTCCCCACCCCCAATCTCCAGCGGTGTTTCTTTCAATAGCTTTATCATCCCCAGATCAACAGAATCTAACAGGATCGGGCTTTCGATCTCCTTTTTAATCAACGGAGACTGGTGGAAACATAGGATCAAAGGCGTAAAAGGTGGGGGGAGGCCTGTTTCCAACCCCACATTTCTCATTTCCAATGCTCCGAGCTTAAAGAAGTATGGATGTTTGCCATGTGTATGTCGTCTCTGTTACGCTTCTACCAAGGAAGGAAAGAAAAATTGACAGCTGAGAAGACGACGACATGTGAAGTCTAAAACCGGAAGGAATGACAAACTCTCATCAGTAAACTTTCAAGGGGCCCTCGCTCTCTAAGTGTATGTCTCTATCTCTTTTTTTTTCTCACACATTGTGATGGGTCGGACTTTTCTCAACCTCGCAAGATTTGGTCCGATACACCGGTGCTTCGTGTGCATGCATTGCCCCTGATTATCATTCTTCCCATCATGGTAACCACCCTATCCGCAAGGATGACGCGGAGCAACAGAATCGCTGATCTTCACCAAGTATTTTACAGAAAAACAGAAACCTTATCTGCTCTAATCGTCGATTATGATATACCAATAACTTGTAGTAATATGGGCTTTCCGTTACATCCTCCCTTGCTATTTTTTCAGGGTTCTCACACAATTCATTCGGAACAAAGTCATGTCCGACGCATTTGCGTCTCTTCTACTTTCTCCTGGTTTTCTCTCATCTAGCTCAATCATTCGAGAGTAAAGATCCAGTCAATCTCACACAGTATATATCCTTGGTCGTTTCATCCCCATTTGCACTTGATCGCTTTCGTTTGAGTGCACATCGAATGGAACAAGCTCTTAACGTAACGATAGATCATCTTTTTCTATAGGAACTAGCGTAAATTAGTTTATTCAAATAATCACGCCTTCTCCTGCTGACTTCCTAGAAGGAGCCAATTTGCCTAGCGATATTAGCGAAACACGGATACCGAGATTGTGTGAAATGCTATTTTTTGGACGCGGCTATGCACGATGCCCAGCGTTGAACGGGTATTCGCTCAAACAATTGCTTCTCTAAACCCCTGTGCGAATGGTAAGCAGGACCTTTTCTGGTTTTTGGGATATTTCGTATGTCTAAGCATATCACTTGCTCTGCTTTTCAAACGCAGTCGCGTCTAGAGAGCATATGCATACATGCCTTCAGCTATTAAATTCCTGCTGGTGTATCAGAAAACATGGTTTGAGCACTTCTTTAATTACATTACTATCTTTTTTTCTTGGGAGTATCAAGCGAACGAGCATCAAGAATGCTGTAGGAAGCGGGATAGCTTGGCGAGTCTAAAAATGATGCTGTTAGAGCGGATTTGGATATCCGCGGGGGGAAGGGTTGTGCTCGGCCTTAACTTTGTCATTGATCTAGACGGTGTGAATTTGGGCGTGTGGCTCTGTTATTGGCGCTCCACGGCATCTATCTATTTTCGGATGACAGACGAATAACTTTACAAATCCGTCAACGCACTGATCGCATACTGCCCAATCGGACAAGATTATGATGTATCACAGGCATGATAGTTTTTGATATGCGCCGAACAAGTAAAGGTTCCTTTAAAGAAAGGGCCTAGTGCGTAGAGTGTCAGTAGCTAAACGCAAGATCAGAAATTACACGGCAAATCGGTTTCTATTTAAGATAATCATATGCTCGCACGATTAGTATGTTCACAATAAATGAGATGACCGCAACAAGCAATGCTTGGAGTGGAAGCACAATTTCAGATTTGCAAATACTTTATTCGCCTCCATAAGAGAATATACGACTCAAGCATATGGCGTTCTCAAGGGCATAAGCTCGAAGTAAAAAGTCCGTCGGTTGAAGCAGATGCACAAGGTGCAACAACCTGAAGTTGCATTTGCGGAGCACCGCCTCTCTGAGAAGCGAAGCAGCACACTGGTTCTGGGTGACTTCCGCTGCTTTCTCCGTGTAAGGTCCGAGGTGTCTGACGTTCTCCAAGGGTTTTATAGTCATACTATGACCGACCACGTGCCCCAAGTCTTTCTTTTCCGAGAACTCCGTCTGCCAGCTTCTTTCAACAAACAACTCGCTGATATTAAGCTTGTCCAAGATTAAAAAGGGAAGCTTGGCAGCACTGCAGTCTTCATTTTTGGGAACTGGTCAGCTCTTATGGCTCAATTCCGTGGCAAGGGCTCCAGGGAACAGCTGCGAAAGCATGGATTCGAGGTGTACCTAATAGATGAGTTTAAAACCAGCAAGTGCTGTCCATCCTGCAGCGATGAGATCCTTGCAAAATTGAGAATAGTATTAAATCTTCGGCGACACCAGCAGCGTCAACAGCAGCAGCAACCGCGGCCCCGTGTCCTTTGCCATGGTCTTTTGAGGTATGAAATTGATGTTTGCGTTTTTTATGTATTCGAAAGCCTCACGAATTCATTGACCTCTGTACTGTAGATGTCACAGCGAAAATTGCATACTGCGCACCGAAGGCAACGGTCCAGTACGTCGGATATGGAACCGGGATCTTGCCGCTTGCCTCAATTTTATCCATATCATTCGATGCCTGTGTGTTTCCGGTCAAGTGCCAGAAAGGGTTTCGGAGCACCTTTGTCCCCAGAAAGCGTCAACAGGCAGCACCTATGTCACGGAGTACGCGACGGCGACAGTGATATCATATATAAATATAATCAACACAGTCTTATGCTTTTCACTGTAGGTTCATTTCTTAGATTTGCTGTCAAAGACTTTTTCATACTGTAATGCCCATTGCTGTGCTGCGCGAACATAGACCTTTTCTTTGTTGGTGTACATTGTATAGCCGCGCTTAAAATCTGCCATTTTCATCTGAATCCTTTCGCTTGGGGATATGCGTAGCAATAAGGTCAGGGTCGTCCTGCAAGGTAGACTACGTAGATATTCTGTGTGAAAACAAACGGATTGAAGAGAGTACATTTCCTCTTCAAAGGCGTGGTCCATAGATTCAGGGCAGCCACGCTCATCAACAATATGGCCTGGCCAATCGTAAAAATAAATAAATTGCTCATTTCAGAACGTAAAGTGGGTATGAAAACTAATATTTTCAGCCAGACTTTTTTTGTGCGACATCTTTCGCCGTGCATGCGACGTTCGCTTTGTTACCACGCATAAAGATTTCTGGGCAAAACCCGACTTCTATTTTGTGATCCTGCGGCTTCAATTGGCAGGACACGATTTCAACTTTGGAAAACGGTGTATATTTTTAACAATTAGCTGGTGGTCTCATATTTTAAATCCTAGAATGGATTCATATTATATATTCAGCCAGCAGCGAAAAGCAGATAACTATGCAAGTCAGCGATCTTAACTTATTGAATATTTATTTCGGCAGTGCTCTTGTCAGGATACTACAGATCCCAATGAAGATAGGAAGTCGCTATTATAAAACTGAGTCGGCCAAGCTTTTCGCATTAGGTCTATGTCTCCAAGACAGCTGCGGCCATTACTTGAGTAAAAATCACCAAATTCCGGAGTAGGCTATCAATATTTGTAAAACAAAACTGAATAAATATAACGACAAGAGGTATATCCAATAAAGGTATACAACATTTTCCAAATCAAAGTCGCATATTACCCAGTTCATACGTCGTCGGATGAGGACAATAGAAGTCGCATTTGCCAGGAAATCTTTGTGCAAGATAACAAATTAAATGTCGCATCCACAGAAATAAAGCTCGGCAACCTCTTATCAGCATAGCAATCTTTGGAAAACCTTTCGATAAATGTTGTGTTCGAAATAGATAACCCCTATGTCCTTGTAGGCACTTGAATGTACGTTAAACGGTGTGGAGGGAGGGTTACTGTTTCAGCCGGTTAATGAGTATCAGTCCATTGATGCGAAATCGTTTTATCTTATCTCATGTACGAAATTTATTTTGGAAAACAAATTTATAACCATAATAGAACTTATACAGCTACTTTTGACTACCGCATAGAACAATGCAAGAAGTCTTGTTGTTCAGTGTATTGTGAGTTACTTCATCATTTAGACACATGTTAGCACCAGGTCACTCTTAGATCAGTAAAGACATCAGAATGCTATTAAAAAATGTTCGAACCTAGAATATCAGATACTTTAACAAACAAGTGTCGCCTTCGTAGTTGGTCTCGAAAATTACAATATCTGCTTGAAGCGGCTGACAACGCCAAGCACGCATTACTATGGGACTCTTGACCTTTCAGCTTGCGTTGCAAAAAAAAAGGTTGTGTTCTAAGTAACACAGAACGCTGGCGGAGATTATGTAAGATGCATGTTTCTCCAAGGGGGAAAATTTCTATCTTCTTCTGCTCGGGTTCAACGCGTATTTCTTCCCACAATCCTCAGAAACCAACATTTTTACACGCTTTGTACAACACCGTCGGATGTGTTTTTACACTTTTTTTTTATTTATTATCATTGAGAGTGAAAGGGGCCAGCCTTGAATATGATACAATTATGTTACTTGACTAACTGTCCCACTTGGAAATAAGGTATCGAAACATGAGGGGCGAGTGTTGAAGGTTGCCTACTCCTGCTATGGTGATTTAGCAGAAGAGGGGAAGGCCAAGGCCGTAGGAGTCGGGGTCTATTAATGGAAATGATACCCAGTTAGTCTATTTTCTTTCTCTCCCAATAAAAAATACAGTGAGAGCTTACCGTTGAAGCGGAGGTTGAGATCGAGCTTGGCAATAGCAGCGAGATCTTCCTCGTCCAAAGCAAAGTCGAAGAGGTCGATGTTAGCCTTGGTTCGCTCGATGCTCATGCTCTTGGGGATGACAGCGCAGCCACGGTCAATGGACCAGCGGAGGAGGACCTGTGCAGCCGACTTGTTGTGCTTGGCGGCGATAGCAGCAATGACGTCGTGCGAGAGCAAAGGAGCAGCAGTCTTACCATCATCGGTCAACTGGATAAAGGAAGCAGGACCAAGCGAGGAGTAGGCAGTGATCTGGATGCCCTGCTTCTTGACCCACTCAACAAGACGGGTCTGCTGGAGGTAGGGGTGAAGCTCGACTAGAGTTGGAAAAAAGGAACCATGAGCCACAGGAAATACATCCACACATGACTTCAATGCACATACTCTGAAGGGAAGCGGGCTTGATCTTGGCGTAGGTCAAAAGATCCAAAAGCATCTGGACGTTGAAGTTGGAGACACCGATGTTGCGGGCCTTGCCGGACTCAACAATCTTTTCCATCTCGCGCCAGCACTCGTGCATGGGGGAGGCCTCGAACTCGAGCTCCGTACCGTTGGGCTGGTACCAGCTAGGAGGGTAGGCAGTCTCAATAGGAACGTGCTTGAGAGGAACGGGGAAGTGGATCAAGTACAGATCAACGTAGTCCAAACCGAGGTCCTGAAGCTGCTTCTCAAAGCAGGGGATAACGTTGGCCTTGTTGTGGTAGGTGTTCCAGAGTTTGGTGGTGACTGATATATTGTTTATGCGCTATAATGAGCCCATCACTGCCGTCTTACTCCTTTCCAATCATCGCTGCCCGGGTTACTTACCGAAGAGTTCCTCACGCGTGACGATACCCTCAGCGATAGCCTTGTTGATACCACGACCAACCTCGACTTCGTTACCATAGTCGCAAGCACCGTCGATAAGTCTATCACGATCTGTTAGTATCCCCTGTGGGTGGTTCCATACACATCATTCTTACCTGACGCCAGCCTTGATAGCACCATAGACGGTCTCCTCAGCATCCTTGGCATCGACCTTCCAGCAGCCAAAGCCAACAATGGGCATTTTGTCGCCAGTGCGGTTCAAGACGAAGTGTTGAGCGGACATTGTGTGAGAGAAATAAATAAAGGTTGAAGAGTAAAGAAACCCGACTGGGTGGGGTCGGGATCGCACAAGGGGGTTTTATACCTTTTTTCCCTTCTGGTGAGAAAGGAGAAAAGCAAGTCATTCTTCCCGGAACGCGCTAGTCGAGGGACATCCCCAATCCCCGCGTGGAGTGGGACAAACAAGCATAGTTTTCTTCTCGGAAAATAAGTGGATTGGGCTGCAAGGATCACCCAGAAGTGACACTGGCTACTATATGGAGAATACCGCTTCCAAGTCCGAGGGTACCTCACCTTCAGGCAACGAATTCTCAGGACCTGAAAACCGGGCAAATTTCCCGTTGAGGCATACAAATGAAACATACAAGCCTACAGGCCCTCTTTTCCATACATTCAGAAGCACATTTTTTTCTTCCTCTCTTGTATGGTGTATCGAGAATTCACAAAGCGTTTATTTTGAGCCGATTGTATATTAACCATCCTCTTTTCGGGAAATCAAAATAGGTTTCCCGCTCGTCCCAAAATGTCACTTCATTTTTTCTTTAAAAAACAGTCAAATCCCCGATTGGTCAAAGTTTTGCGGGGAGGAATCCATGAATGACGTTTAAGACAAGTGAATTATCAGTCTCAAACTTCAAGCAATGAAATCAATATCTCACCTATCCTCTCAAGTAACAAAACGTTACCAACTCACCAGCCCAGTAATCGTATCTGAGAGACATATGCATCTCTGCAGGAGCAGCTACCGTGTCCACTTGTCTTTGCATAAATGCTTTCGTGTTTTAGCTCTATACTGTTTTCTTCGTTCCTTTTCCTGCGTTAATTACCGTTCTCAGCATCTATGTATACAATATAGTCAATATTATATCAAAGTTCGTTAATGTCTAAGTGGGTGTGCCATAGTTAGCAGACTCTCTCATTCATTCCAGCACAACGCTCTACATACAAACTTAACGAAGGAAAAGAAGCGAAATAGCATTTCTGGAAATTTGAAGTGATGTACCCCTGTTGTAGCCCCGCCGCGACGACAAGTCATTCTGATCTTCTGCCCTGGCAAAGTTTTCGAAGATTTACGGAATAACTCTCTACTCGGAGATGAACATCAAATTAAAGCAATGGTCGAAATAAGCGAAGAGCATTGTTTAATGAACAGTATGCGTTGAAGATATTTCCTTGTCGTTATCCTTCTGTCTATATGCGGGGAGATGCCGATGAATTAGGAGGTGGGAAGGTTTGGGAAGAGTCCGTGTCTCTTTTGTATATGAGACTATGCTCATTTATACGATTCTCGAAAATGCATATCAAATCCATGTTCATATTTACGGCGCGGGTGAAACTGTTCTACAATTACACTTCCCGAAAAACGTATGGGAACTTTTAGATGTTTCCACCCCTGGCCCTTATGACGGCCTGGCATCTAGCTGATATAGGTTCAACAAGTTTCTCGCAAATTTCTTTGTCAACCTGGCGTCATTTCTGATGAAGATCTACTCCCAGCTCGCCCAAGTTGTTAATGTCAGGCCGTCACTTTGAAATACGTTCACCCAAGACTTGCCATATATTTTCAATTGAGTTGAGATCGGGATTGAGCTAGCCAGCAGTCAAACCATCGATTTCAGCCTTTTCCTTCTACTAGGTAACTTCCAGTATGGCAGCTAGTCCCGTCCTTTTGGAAGATGAAGTCGAGTCCTTGCTTACCTCTTAACTTCTCGTGACACGGGATAAAATAGTTACTCAAGCTCTGGATGTATTTTTCTCGGTTGACCTTGCCTTACAAAGTCACCAGGGAGCCCCACACACCCATTATTGAATTTCCATTATACTCTGCAGTTGGAAGAATATGGCTAAGGTGGAACTTCTAGCCTTGTTTGCGGATAACTTTAGCACCCCCTGTCATTGTGCCTGAAGGCGAAGCGAGACTCGTCAGACCATTCACCTTGCCCCAGTCTTTTGTTGTCTAATTCGACTTGTCCTTTGTTCATTCAGCCTTTATCTTCCCATGTTTGAGGCTCAGAAAAGGTTCTGGGAGGCTTTGCAGAGGAAATCCTTTCAAACGCAAATTACGCACTATGGCCATGCTGATCTAGACTGTTCATCTGGGAGAATGACGCTATGTACGCCTATTTTCGAAACAACCTTAGGACGTGCAGAACGAGGTTTAGGAACTCTTTGGTAACCCTTGGGGTACTTGCATCCATTTAGCGCTAATTGCTAATGCGCATATCTGTCCGCGCGTGAATCAGATATTTGTCTCTGTTTAGTGACAAACACATTGGTGATGTCGATAAGGCGGCATGGCAAAATTTTTTGAAATGTCGAGAAGAACGAGTAGAGGAAGGATCGATGAAGTAGAGTCATACTTTTTCGGGGAGCGTGTCATGGTACACTCTTTCTAAAGATCGGTTTCCCTGAGGATCGATAGTTTGTGTACTAGTTATTACTACTCACTTCTTTTAAAATGTCCAATGGTAACAACACCAGCAACATCATCGGTGCCAATACCTCTTTAGGAACATCACCAACCCTACCTGAAATTGGCAAAAGAAATAATTGCAACACTGGTTATAAGCCAGATGAGGATGAAATACTCGCAACACATTTGGGTTCGGATCGCCACCGATGAAATCGATGGTAATAGCGAGACTGATGAGTGCTGTGGACTTGCCCTTGATGATCTGAATATGCCAGGCTATCGAGGTATGCGGCCCGATGCGTTCAGCAAGACGCAAAATGTCTATCCAGCCGACAGCAAAAAATCAAGAAGTAGCTCATGGATTCTGTTTACAACGCCAAGACTGAACATCAAAGGGGTAATGGGCAGAATGGCGCTGTATTATCATTAGTATTTTATTCAGTTTGGTATTGTGTCAATAGGATGCTGTAATAGTGGTAAACAAGTATGCTGGAAGTACAATATTGCGAAGGTGTTGTTTCTGGATGCGGGACAGAGAAGATCTCGATTACGAGTATTTTGATCGATCATTCGTGGCCGTCCATGCAGACGAGGCTGGTCATCTAAAGGAAAAAAAGAAGGCGACAAGCCCTGAACCGGAGAGCACCGGAGACAATGCGTAGATGCCCACCCGGTTGGCCGCAGACAAAAAAAAATTGTCTGAGATGCGAAAGCGAAAATGGGACAAGACTTACCAGCAGAACATCGAGCAAAACAATATTTTTCTCGCGGGGATGCCTGTTGACATGTCAATCTTGTCAGACATCCACCACGCCTATTATTACCATAGACTCTCACTCACAATCAGCCTAGTATTTGTATATCGTAGATTTATTGATCATTCTACCATTATAAAGGTAGAATGCTCATGGTACAATAAAAAGCATATCCGACTCGGTCTCACTTACTTTGAACTGTATCTACTTTCCTACACTACAATGAACAAATGCAGATGAAAGTTTGAATGGCGAAATATCGAGCAATCCAGAATAATATTTATTCTTGATCGCCCCATATTCTCCGTGTATGATGGAGATCTGTTCTGGGTTACATCGAATGACTCCGATGCTCGAAGATTATCAGTATCTTTACGGAAAAACAGGCCATTGGTATATTATTCATGGCTCTCGTCGCACTTATCCTCGACAAATATGCTATGCATGATGATGCAAGGCTTTATGATCTTCTGAAGATCTGAATAATCTTATAATGTTGCTAATCTGGAAATAATCTGGAAGCGGCCTTGAGGTACATCAAAAGTACGCTTAATACCTTTGTACGCTTTTATGTACAATGGTGAAGTACTATGAGGAAAACACTCCATCTTAGAAAAAAAGGTATTAAATAGTATTTGAGCACATGCTCCCGCTGTCCTATTGGTTCGACGTATGCCTGAACAACGGTCGATCATTAGGTATACATCGTATCTGGGGTACACCTAGGTGCGATTTTGTCCAGAGCCTGGAGGCCTAACGCGTTGATGTCTTTGGGAATCTTCAGGCCAGAAATAGCATGGCAAATGCACAAATCATTTAAAGCAGCTGCTTCAAAAGATCATCGTTAACTCCTTCTCCTTGTCAGGTAACTGGACATGCCTCACCGTTGGGTATTTTTTTTTTCTTCCACAACACCTGCGATCAAATGAGCTAGAAAAGCGCGCTTAGTATCGTCACCAGTAGCTTTTCCATATTTGAAGCATTTTGGGAGCCAAATTCATTGATGACGCCGGAACAGAACTTCAGCTCTTCATATCTGTATTTTTTCCCATATCGAAATATTTCTCTTCTCCAGTTCAGCTATTCTTACGCTTGACACAAAATGTCGTGCTTATATTTCGACGCTTACACTGTAGCCAATAGCAACGTCGCGAGTAGCAGTGGAGAGAATAAGAATTGCGAATAGATAGAATATTCTCTTTATTGTATAGGAACTACTTGGATATTTATACTGTTGTGATGTCTAATAATAATGTATGGAGACACGACAGAAAAGGGAGATGCCCATTCGATGATGCGTCCAACGCATTCATTGGGGACGGGGACAGAAAAGGAATGACGTTGATTGGTCGAGCAATCTCTGCTACAACAACAAAATCAGAACAAAAAATTGAACTCATGCTATTGAAGAGAGTGGGATTCGAACCCACGCCTCCGAAGAGATCAGGGCCTTAACCTGACGCCTTAGACCAACTCGGCCATCTCTCCAACAGATATTTGTTGTGTTGGCTAAAAATATGTATTGCATCAAAAGTAAAAACCGCACATTCTCTTTGCGTTGTCGTCGTTTCATATCTAGATTTACCGAACATCACTGATGTATACCAGAAACATCATTTAAAAGCTGCTGCCATGTTATTTCCAATTCTTCTTTTATTATTTTTAGCTTCAATTAGGCATACATACATCACAATGGCATCTCAATATTTTAATCAAATCTCTCTCGCAGTTTCATTTGAGTCCCCATATTACGTGCTTGCAATAAAATACTAAATGTTACCGAAGTAGCTCTATGGCCACCGATCCGTTTAGTCTACCATTTCCTTGTCCCCCATACATGTGTATTTGGGCGATGCTTATACACTTTCTTTCTCTACCCTGCTCTTAACTATTGTCCGGTCATCCACTTTCTCTTTTGCATCATGATTTTCTAGAGAGTTTCAACTTCTTTCTGATAATTTTAAAATCTTTGGGTTTACACGGCAAACTACGTTCTCCTCTATCCAACATTATTTTTATTTTTGATTGATTTAGACGTTGCGCATCAAACTGTGAGTTGGTGTGTAGAGCTTCGGATCTTCTTTACCACCGGTACAAGCAAGCTTTATCGAACGGTATATGAACCCAACTGTCACAACCGATCCTCCAATGATGCCACAGAGCCGTACGAGAAAGTGAATAAAGGATTGCCTCGTCTCTGAGATCTGAACTGAGATAGGTTCGATATCGTACTTGAAGAATATACCCGGCACCATGTTAGATGGTCTGCCATCCGGAATGGTTTTACGTGAATCGGTCACCGCGTATTGATTTGTCAGGAGCAGATCCTTATCCTGATTGATATAAGTTGTTGGAACCTATTATGACCGTCTGATATCAGACATAATCCTTCTTTTATATTACTCATTGACTTGCCACCGAGATAAAATATTGAAAAGCCGTGAAATCTAGAAATTCAAAGATATGAGCCACATGCATAAACTACCATCTCTATCAACTTGCGTGATTCTGTGATCTCCACACTATTATCGAGGGGGTTGACAGAGTTGGGGTAAAGCTTTCCAAAAGAAAATTCGTCAATACGGTGGGTGAAGTTGAGAACTAGAACATATAGATCGAATTGAGTTTTCTTCGTATCTTTTCTACATGAACTGTAGAGTCTCGTACCTGAATGATCCGTGTGTACAGTAGAGTCTATATATACTAGCCTTTAGAATTTGCCAATCGATAAATCATCTAAACTATCACCGATACTTACGATATCCATGACCTTTAGATGTGATATGAAGATTTGCTGCGATTTTGCTAGAGTAAATCGACCCCAGAATACGACATGCGCCCATCTCAGCTATTGAAAGTGAATCAGAAGCCTTCTTCAATTATCTTGTTTTACGACCTACCAGCAATCCCCTCGTCATATTCTTTCCCGCTTGCAGCATTAATAACCTCTTGCAAGTACTTGGGATTAATAGCCCTATGTTTACCATCCCCGCTTGCTAAGTCTAGTATTTCCGCGGCTAATTTGTGAAACTCTGGCTTACTTTTGCTGGTCTTCACGGTGAACAGAGAACTCTGCCTATATCAAAATCATGCTTTTCGTTAGCAGAACTACGAAGTGCCGTAAATTTTCCCAATTCATACTTACTGGTACGAGTCTGAGATTATCAGTTAAAGGCATCTGTGCACCCGAGGCATCGTACACATGAACAAGAAGTACTGATAACCATCATTGCCGTCGACCGGTTTGATAAGCTTCCAATCTTCTCTTTTCTTCTCTTTTAGCGTACCAGGGCATGGCATGGCGATGGTGAGGTCCATATTGATCTGGATGCTGGTGTCGATCGTATTGTCAACCAGGAACTGATAATTGGTATGAACCTTGCGGTATCTTTCATATCGTCAGTCAAACAGAAATAATACAATTGTCAAATGACATACTCGGAGAACTCGGTCAAGGTCAACATTAATAGAAAGCAGCTAAGCAAGACGGTCAGAAGACCACCTTTCTCGCTTCGCGCCTGATTGTCGGCATCCACCTTGGGAAACGCGTCGAATTGAGCAATTCCCATGGTTTCTGATGGTCTGGTTGGACGACAGTATGGTTAGCATGCCTTTCAAGGCAGGAGATTTGCTGCTGTCAATGGGCATGTAGATGGGATGGTAAGGTCTTACATGAAAAATAAAGGAGTCAAGACGAGTCGAATTTGGGGCGTCTGTCTCCTACTTAGTCTTCAAGCCCCGCATATGTCTGTGTATTGCTGGCATGGAGCCTGGGTGGCACACACATCAAGCTGTTACTGTTCGTAAAATTCCTAACGTAGAAGTGGGTCTGTCATACAGGTTTTACTACGACAAGGTGAAAGAACAAGTTTTCCAAAACCTATTTTGCTATAAATAATGGCGGGCGGTCTCCATAAGTGGGTCAAAAGATTGCATCGTAAATATGGATATTTCATTCTTAGGATCTTAACGCGTCGTGCTGCATTCTACGCATGTAGCTGGGAAGCAAAAATTGGGAGGTCATTCAGCCTGTCTCTACATAAAGCATGCGTTGATAAAGACACAGATCACCTGGGAAATGCAAGGCATTGGCATGGATGACCTCTCTTCCCCATGATTGCAAAACATCTTTCATTGATCCTGTGACAAGAAGCAATATCCCAGATTAGGAGACTTTGTCACGTGAGAATACCTAAACGATGTGCACTTTGAGCGGGAGATCACATGATCCTCTTGTAGCGAGACAGTGCATGAGCGAAGGACCTGAGATAACCCCATTTGCGAAACAGCAATTGGTCGGAATAGCGGCATCAATTTTCATTGGATGACGGCATTGATGCTGATTGGGTTTTCGGCATCGGTCGACCGGGATAGCGAAAGACCCACCCCTCCTTTTTTTGGGCACGTATGACCCACACATTTAAAGAAACAGCGCACCATTTTGGGTTCTGCGTGTATCTGTTTTTGTAGATGTGTTATGCACCAGCCAGGGCGTGCAAAACAGGACCGCTGGTCTATTTTGGGTTGAAAACACCGAGATGTTCAGTTCTACTCCTGCTCCTTTAAAGGTAGAACACACTGAATGCGTCCTGGAATAAAAGATCTGAGCAGTATGGGCGCTGAATACCAATAGTAATAAACTGATTCAGAGACGCGCTACTAATACGGTCTTCGAAGACGTCAATAATGGCAACCGCATACCATGGATCGACGTGCTACCCACATCTGAGTCTCGTTCTATAAATAATAATAACCTCCGCCGGCTGAATTCGATCCAGGCTGGGCTAACCAGACTGCGCCAAGCAATGAAGAATTCACCCTATTTTGATGTTATGTTTACTTCAAGCATTCTAATCAAGGCAAGAATCGTCTTCGAAAATAGAACTGCTTCTTTTTGTATAAAAAGCCCCATCCTTCTTTTCCTGAACGCCTCTCCCTCCAACCGCACATTTAAATCCATGGGCTGCTGCATTTCTTCTGATCAGGTAACACGTTGATCCGCACAAACTATGAACGGTCGACTCATCGTTTGCAGTCTCGCGTATATGAGGTCGTGCTCGATCGCAACGGCGTCGCGCGTCGGGTTCCCGAAGGTCAGGGCACCCATCTTATCCATGTATCCAACCAAAAGGAAACTCGCATGGAACAGAAATCCGATGTAATAGCGCCAGACACCCACCGAATAACCAACACTTATGATGATGTGTTTCATAGATCATCCTTCCATCCACGTTGGCATCACTTACCCGCCCGCCGAGCGCCTATTCAAAGGCTCCCAAGATGATTTTTAAGCCTCCCACAGCCGGAAGACGTGTAAATCCCATCACTGACGAGAAGGAGCCAAAAGGCTAGATAATCTATCCTTTTCATCCATCAAAAAAGAGTGAAGGACTTTCTCTCTCATTTTTGTTTCAATCAAATCCGCTCCCATCCTATTCCACACCTTGTATCCACTTCTATATCACTACATAATATTATTGTATATACATGCCTGCTTCTGTAGATTATTACTAGTTATCTGGCTAAGAAACATGTTGTTGTTGTTACCAAAGAGGGCAGCCATATCAATATCGTTTATGCATACATGCGTGGTTGATAATGAAAAAGAGCACTTCTAATCCTCAAGTTTGCTATTGGAATGTATGGGTATCATTTGGTATGGCGCATTATCCGCCTGCTGAGCTTTGGTCATTTTGTAGTAGTTGTACCATATAATTCCAACAATAGACACAAACAATCTAAGTTCATTCATCATATAAGTACTCTCGTCAGAAGCGGACCTTGCGCCCTTATTATAAAACCGTACCCGAGCAGAGTTTTGCGCGTCAAGACATCGCCATAGATAAGCACAGATAGCATAATAATCACAATTTCTTTGCTTATCCCGGCCACACTTAGGGTAACTGTGTTGGTGCTCTTGATGAGGTACAATTCTGCTAGCGTCATCGCAAATGCTATATCACATTACGAATAATTATGAGTTATCGTTCTTTCCCTCTCTTATGGCACCTACCTAAAAGGCCACCAATTGCCATAAGTCCGAATGACTCGAGAAAATGAAACATGGTGTCGAAATGCTTCGACTCCTTAAACTGGTCTATTGGGTTCTCGAAGATAAGGCTGAGCAAGAGCATGATGACAAACATGATCGGGCTTAGATGGTAGAGTGTGGCAATTGGGTTATCAATGCCAAGACGGTCCTCTTGAAGAAGAAGCTGAGTCATATTCCACCGGAGGCCAGAGACGATGGCAGCAACCAAGACTAGCAGGAATCCAGCCATGTCAAACTTGGTTTCACCCTCGACAGTCAAGATGACACCGGTCACCATCAGGCCAATGATGGCTGCTAGCCGAACCCGCGGCTTCTCAAATCCGAACATGAAAGAGAACAGAAGCACCCAGATTGGTGTGCTCGACTTGACCATCGTATAGAATGACAGAGTCACGAACATGAGTGATGCATTCGAACAGCAAATTTCAAGGGCTGCAGCTACACCACACGGGATCTATACAATGAAAGCATATTTCAATTCTGGCAACATCCCCTTTTCCGGAGTTGCTCTTCCTCTTGTCCACCATACCACTTTTCTGATATAGTCCGAGGTAGATATCTTGTCGATGTTCGCCTTTGGATTCCACCTGTCGCCACCGAGGGACATCATAGCCGCCGAGATGAGCGCATGGAGGCCAGCATGGATGGCACTCAGCAGAAGTGGAAAATTGAAATTAAAACGGTCTTTCCCCATCAAATTCTTGTTGTACAAGGACAATGATGTCGAGAAAAGGTACCACAGGCCAATGTATATCAGTTTCTGCAAAACATTCCTGTGTTTGATCACCTGCACATTGGCAAGTTCAGAGGACGGATGCGGAATCTGTATGGAAAGCTTTTCAGGAAGTGGTGGAATTACACCATTGCCAAAGGGAGATCGGATGGGTGAGCCAAAGTCAACGTACGCAAGCTTGTTATTATTCGGAGAAGCATTGGACGAGATCTGAAGCGGCGGAAGAGAGCCTCGTCGGGCATGGGGGTATTTTTTTTTGGGTTGGAGATGAATGGACTGTGTACGTGCATGACCTCTTGCAACGGGCTTCTTTTCATCGCTACCACTCCGTGGAGACGATGTTTTTTTCAGTGATGTGGACCGTTGTGGGGTGGAAGAGGAGGAAGGCGTGGTGGTTGTTGACGTGGCTAAAGCGAAGGTGGGGTCAATGATCCTAATATTGTTATATTCGTCCGATTGACGCTTCTTGTCGTTTGATGTCGCACCGCTCGCAGAAACTTCTATAATGGAGGGGTTTCCTTCTCCTGGAATGTCGTCCATGGTCATTCTAAGCGAAGGAGGGGAAATAGCACTACGGGGCTGCGGACTTTATTCTTTATGGGAGAAGCGTGCGGTTGCGGGAGAGTTCGGCGAACGCATAATATTAATTTTAGTCCTGCGATAGATCTCTTTAGAGAACTAAGCTAAAGCAAACGTTACCAGAGAGAGAATACATACACACATATCCATATCCATATATATGAACCTGAAGAGAATTTTGCAAAAGAAAAACACCAATACTGCTCCACACATTTTAAATTACAACCACATAAGCTGCCCAGCTGCGCACCATCGGTCGAAAGGAGTACGGCTATTTTATATATCTTCGTTCGATAATCTACGTACCCTCTTGGAAATAATCTCAAATAATAATGCCAAGGCCGATGGACTTTATAAGCGTAGCTGTTAGTATCTGGAGGTATATCACGCAACCAAAGACCCTAAAAACGCATGCCAGCTGTCGAGGAAATTCACACGCGTCGCAAATATCAGCTGCACAGGTAGATTAGAACGCTCTATCAGGAAGGTATATACTGTACGTTTAAAAAAGTATGTATTACATATATGCATACCGCTCTATGAGGTAAGCATATCGTTTCGTCATAACTTGTTACATTCTTTATTTTAATAACCATATTGAAAGGATATGGAACTAGCTGAAAAGCATAAAAATACAAAGTCGCCAATAGATGGATAGTCACTCTTCCTTTCTTCGCTGTCGCGGTAGGCAACACGGCACTCGCACGGGTCTTTCTTCCATTTCTTGCTCCAAAGCGATGGATTGCATGCCCTGCAGTAAAGCTATTTTCAAGCAAAAATACATACTAATACGTGAGGGTGTGTAAAGGTTATTAATGTCGACTTTGATCGAAACAACATGAAAAACGACGAACCAGAATGCTATTCGTATAAATTTCAAGTTTGCCAAAGCGAAAACAATCTTTTCGTGCATGCCAGCGAAATAGTCGGCCAACAAGCGATATCTGTAATCATAGTTTCCTGAAGGCATAGCCACCATTCACATGCAGAAGGGATGGGTCTTCATAAACTGGTTCATTTTGATCGGCTCTTTGGAACGGGCAACAATCGGTATCCCAAGCGCATTTGCCGTATCTATGAATAGTCTGGGGAAAAGAGCCATTTTCGTGGTGGTTCCTTCAATCCTTTTCAATGCGGGGTCTAGGATTATCTTACATAGTCCTTATCTTTCCTTGCAAACATTGGGTAGGATTTTCTCAAGGGATTGTAATCATCTTTTGCGCCATAGACACCAAAGACAACTACTCCAATACTGCAATTGCTGTCATCAAAATGATTGAATATCTAGTCAACGGTATCCCACGGAATAACGTCTATGACAAGCTTAGATTTTGACATTTTAAATAGTCTTGAGACGATACTAATTGGGGTAAAGCTCTTAGCATGGGTGAGAATATCGGATTCCCATTCCTATATATTTAATATATTAGCAAGCTGAGCTGCATCATATAGCTAAGCTTTCATAAAAAATGAACATGTCAAAGTATGAAACATGTTAATCTAATATCAGCGCATCGCATCCTCTCGAAGATGATTTATATCTCTACCACGTTTTAAGTGTTGCGTTCAGCAATTCAAACAAGGGATAGAATCGTTGAGAGCCAATTATATTCATCTAAGAGAAAATCCCAATCTAACTGTTTATCATCGCTGTTTAACCAAGACCAGGCTGCAATGGTTATTCAATATTTTTATCTGTAACCATCAATATCACTTATCGTCCAACCAAGTTTCAAATAAGCACTTCTGATATGGCGCTGAGTATATCCATTCGCGCATTACCTCATTGCTTAGTACTTCTTGTTATTGTCCGGTTGTGCGCGCGCTTTGACCCTGAGCATTGGCTTCGACCATTGAAAAGTGGAAAATCTGCAAAACCCAAGTAAGTCTAAGGTGCTGTAATTGACTAGGAGCCATCTATAATTGAAATGGGATATGGGGAGCAAACTTAGCCGTTAAATACAGACTTGTCAGGGCAGACTATGATATGCCACCAAGAGGTTTGAGGAAATCCCATTTTCTTCTGAGGACCTGGAGTCAGTGTGGGAGTCTTTTGGGGGGGGTGTTGTAGTTATCACTTTAGAGCGGAGATCACATGACCCTCTTAGTAGCCCGTGAAACACTGCTTACCAATTTGTTATAGCGAGGCAGCTCATGGTATAATAAAGAGCACTTTTATCCAGTCTCACTCACTTCCGCTCGTGATAAAACAGGGGATATAGCGGCCGTTGGCCTTGGAGATTTTTTTGGATGTACAGCGGAGAAGGAAGCATTGCGCTGCAGTATGGTCAGCGACGACTACATAGTTGAGCACATGAGCACAAGAAACTAAGACCTTGCATACACGCACATGATGGATATATTGCCGACGCTTACAAGAACATATCATTTAAATTATAGGCAACAACCGCATGCAACACTTCTCATCTTAGGCAAGAACTGCTCGGAACAAAATTTGCATATTTATGTAAACGCAAACTGCTAATGCGTTTAAGTAACGGAAGATGGCAATGCTCCTCAACTCAAAGGAGGAAAAGGATCCAAGTAAAGAAACTATCAGGAAAAAAGTAAGAAAGAAGTAGGAATTAACTGAAGGATAGTTCTTTCCAAGTAGATAAGGGACTTTCATCATGTCAAGACCCTTATTGAGCATTCAAGGGCAGGTTGAAAGTTTCACTAAAGGTCCCCATTGCGAGATTTCGAAAACCTAGATCCCAACAAGTCTACTGCTCCTTCCACTCTCCAGTAACTTATAGGAAAGTCTCTTTTTAGAGGATTCCTCAGGAACATACTATACTCTAGATTCAATATTGCTGCAATGCACTTCAAGAATAAGAACCTCCCTATTGTGGAGAACCTGGTCGTCTTTGCTAGATGTAATGCAAATAGTAATATAATAGAGTGATTCTTTTGTACATACCCTACTACAGTTAACAGCAAGAACAGTGCGTACTGTTTTGGTAGTAGCAGAAGTAGTAGAGGCTACCCCCTCTATTATATTATTGTATCTTTTTATTATCTACACCTAATCTTGGAACAGAAAGCAAAAAGCAACAGAAATGTAATATGTATTGAATTATGTTAAAAACTTACAAAGATAGGTATCAGAAATTTGATAAGTGCGCTAGTGATGCTCTTTTGGAATTTAACATCTTTCAAATGAGTATCTGATATTGTTATTCATATTTCATTGACTATGTCAGCCGTTGCGGCGGCAACTCAGAGGAATAATAAAACACAAGACAGTACATGAGTGCAATGACCAGTAAGTTCTTGGAGACGGTATGTTCGTTGGGTATGGCGGATTTATATGATTTAAGAAGAGTGAGTTTGTTCTCCAGGAGCAACAAGTAAGCATTTTATCAAAAATTTCGCATATTACCACATATCAGACGTTGCTGGCCATTCTTCCTATGCCAACCACAATATCGGCTTTTCCAGCAAAGTAGAAATAATGGCTATGCGTAATCTGGATATCCAAATCTCATCAAGTTCTTCGGTGCCTAAGAGAATTCTGTGGATATCTACCTTAGGAATTTTCAAACGGTGAAAGGTACAAAAAACGAACTTGCTTTTAGGAGATAGCCGATGGACGAAGAATAAGTGGCCAATAATTGACACAAATTTGCAGCAGTCACATACTCATGCGACAGCGGTCACCATGATCATAGCATCCAGATGGATGATGCCAATCTTATCCGGGTAGCTATGACACACAGGTCTACAATTGATGAGGTTAAAGGTCGACTTTGCAGCCTTCCATTTTCTGCTGAAAAAGCTATCGCCTGATTCTGTATGTCCTTTTAAGGCAATCGCGGCGCTGGCTGAATACCATACCACGGAATCACACCGATCGAAGCCGTTGCCTGATTATCGTTCTCTAACCATAGGGAGGTCGATAGTCTTATTGGTATCAATATATTTGACATCTATTCATCAAGCAGATGTGCTATTATAGGTAGATTAAAAGTCCAGTGATAATTCAAGTCCAATTAGGATTTCCTTGATGTGTCGTGTTTCTTTTGGAACGAAAGTCAACCAGTTAGGGCAAGAAACATCGCACCTATTAGCAGGTTGATAAAACTCTGTTGCTGCCCATCACCATACAGAACGTTAAACCATAGGGTATCTTGCCTAGTGTGAGCTTCACCTATGGGCACTACGGTCGAGTACCACATGGCTACTGCTTTTTCCCACCCCGTCTCCTGCCAATGTGGACGCCTTTTCTAGGAATGACGACGAGTGGGTCTGAGCAGACATACGTTACTCGTATTTCAATGGAATGAAAGAGAGAGGAGTATGAATTTAACTTGATCACGCAGGAACACGAGGGATGGCTTACGCATTTGTTTGATGAACGGAGCGGGAAGTCTGTAGAGGAACACATAAACGCCGGAGGAAGAGCGCCCGAAGGCGGTACCACCGTTGCCATTGATAGGGATTGACTGATACGTGCGTAAAGCTCCTTTCAAAGTACGTTATTGATCTCCCTAAATCTTCTTGGAGCCAGGGCTGACGACGTTCATGGCTTAGACTATCCGGATTGCACGTGGTCTGGAGAGTGTGAGACAGAAAAGAAGAGCAGCAATAAATCTAATTCCATCCCACCCCTTCTTTTTTCTCCCGGTCAATATCGCACAGAAAAAAAAGCTCGCCCTCGAATCCTGTTGCCTTCCCCTCTTCTCTCCTTTTCCTTTATACTACATTAATTCACCCATGGCCAAAAGTAAAACAAAGCAAACATTACCCCTTCACAAAGTCATTATGGTTGGCTCCGGTGGCGTTGGTAAATCAGCATTGACTCTGCAATATATGTACGGCGATTTCGTCGAGGAATACGATCCAACCAAGGCCGATTGTAAGCGTCCTTATTTTTTAATTAGCATGGAATAAAAATCTCGAGATGATGACCCACTTTTTCCGCCTTCTTTTCCTGTAGCTTATCGCAAAAAAGTTGTGCTGGACAACCAAGAGTGTCAAATTGACATCCTTGATACCGCGGGTCAGGAGGAGTATGCCGCTGTGAGTTTTGTCATGTGTTTAGCAGCCAAGCGGATAATGTGTCTTACTTTGAGGAGATAGATTCGTGATAACTACTATCGATCGGGCGAAGGATTCATGTGTGTTTTCTCAGTCTGCGAGCACGAGTCATTGGAGCACTCACAAGAATTCCGCGACCAGATCTTACGTGTATTGGATGACGAGACGGTAAGAGGCAGGGCGTATAGGACCCTGCTTAGCGGGGAAAGGCGGACTAGTTTGGAGCTTGCTTTGCGGTGACTAATAGTGTGGATTATTAAAAAAATATAGGTACCATTCGTATTGGTCGGTAATAAGGTGGACTTGGCCCATCTTCGTAAAGTCCCAGGAAGTGAAGCTTCTACTCTGGCAAACGAGTGGGGTTGTCCGTACATTGAGACGTCTGCAAAAACGAGACAAAATGTTGAACTCGTGTACACCACCTTAATGCGTCAAATCCGAGACAGGAAGGCAAAACAAGAAAACTCGTCTAATCCTGACAAAGAGTCTTGCTGCATTATCCTATAATTCGCACAATAATCTACTCTTCACATCAATGTGTATCTTTCCATAATGTACAACTATGCTTCCTCCACAACCTTCCAGAGCATGCATGCAACGTATTTCTTTGGACACCCTACATTGAACGGGATGTAGGGCTGAGATTAATCAGGACAACAAGTATCTTCTCTTTTGACTATCAGTGCATGAGGTATACATTGACTAGAGCAATCAGAGACAACAGGGCGTTAGTCCGTGCAGTAGGGTGCGGCAGGGAAAGAGGGCGAGTCGTAGCCCTTGGTAGTGCATTAGACCGGTGATGATCACTTGCTCCTCTATATTGCTTTCTCCGTGAAAATGACTACCTCTAGTGCATAGGGTGTGATACCTTGGCGTAGTCTCTCTTCTAAAGTAAATACAACGTTCAAATTAAAAGCTGTCGCCGCAACATATAAAACCCTTTCGCATCCATGAGTTCGAAAATAAAGTCTATAATGGTGTAATGGAAGGTGAAGTCAAAATGCTCTATGCCAATGGATGCATTCTCACATATGCAGGATCATTTTCATCCTGCAGCGCCTATCGCTGTGCTGAAAGGATAAGGATTCCTGCCTGTTTTGCTCCAGCTGAAGCCACTACACACTTTCTCAAACATCAGCTTGAAGAATTCGGACGTATCTGAATGCCTGTGCCCTTTCACTTGAGGACATGCTTAGCAGCTAGCTCTGATTCACCTTTGCAAGATAAACTACGTAGGTGTTCAGGGTGGGAACAAACTTCTTGGTATAGCACATAGGCTCAGGGCAGACGCGTTTATTAACAGCGTGGTACTATTCATTCGATATATAGGTTCTTCATTTCAGAATGCTGAATGTTTATGGTAAGCTTTGCTCCTTCCAAATAGGAATTAATGCTATATACCTCGGTGGTTTAGCATCCATTCCACGCCAGTTGTACACAAAAATTACAGTAAACAGTAAAGTTCTTCTGGGCCATTTCCAATACCCTGGTTTTATTCTCTCTCTTTTAAGATCAGGCATAACAAAGCGCACTGAAGCCGTACTGAAGCCCCCTGTCGGGAAAGTTTGGTCATCGGATTTATGCAAATTTGACGCGGATCAGCTGTTCAAGTTTATTTACGCTTCCTCCGGTTAGCACAGAAATGGAAATTGCATGCACAGGAAAAAATGTTGCATAGAGTTAATCCCTTCCATCTCTATATCTTTTGGACCTTTAACTATACACATTCAACATCCTGAAATCAGTCCTTAGTTCCCTTTACGAAGATGGACAACCGCATATCGAAGGTGTACGTGCTGCTCTGAGACGCTGATGATATCACTGATGAGAAAGCGTACTGCCCTTCTCCTGACTTATTCTCACGTAGCATATCCAAGCGATTTACCTTGGAAAGACAGTTTTGTGTCTGCTGCGGTTTATATCCTTATGGGAAAGGACACAGACATTCAATGAAAGGAGCAGTTCACGCAACGCTACAATTCGTACACCAACTGATGTGAAGTCGAATTTTCCAAGTCGAACTTTTGAGGTCGATATTTGACTATCTTTCGAGTGCTTCAGCTACAGCAACACCGACAGGAATACATGCCCGCTCAGCAAAGTTTGAAGAATGTCTTGATTGGGTGCGCCAATGGGAGTCTACTTTATGTAGTTTGAGACTTGCCCAGCCCCCGCCTAAGGAAAGAAGCCTATTCATAGGACTGGAAGATACCATTAAACATAAAGAGATACCTATATTGATCTAACTTGGTTTGTGCCAAATACACAGTTGGATATAGGCGTTGTATCTGAATCAGTGTTAAGTCAAAGGGACTGAAGAAGGGATGCATTTTCAGTTATTTAATGATGCCTTGCACACCCTTCTACATTTTATGCGGCATTATTTTACTTTGAATACGAAGTTATTTTTGAAGACGTAGTTTTAGATGACATTCTTTATGTGGTTTGTACGACATTATTTTAGCTTGTATACGTAATAAAGGTGATCATCAGGGACATCACCTGACTGCTGCTGTTTTATGACAAGCGAGAGCGGTTATTGTCCGATTCTATAGCAGGCCAAGATTCTATCCCCGCATCCCTCAGCATGGCAATATCGAACTTGATTGTTCAAGAGCGAGCGAAATGAGGAGACAAAAGTCCATGGGTCTTATGATACGGACTGAAAGAGTACCACGCATGTTTTGATCAACGTAGTACATAGTTCCTTAGTAACCATGGCCGTTATGCTGGATCCTATCTGGCCATTGGTCCAAGTATGACATTGTCTTGCGTTGTTGCAGTAAGCAAAAGAAATGTTCCTTGGATAGAATTGTCTTTCGCTGGCGCTCCCCGCTAGTGGATATGCACAGACGCACAAAATAATCAGGGACGTACAGCAGCATTTCCATATTTATCCATCCGTCTCACATACTTTATATGAATTCGATTTTTCGGCCTCTGTCTTCTCAGCATCCTATAAGAGACTAATTGGTAGGCTTGCGTTCCGAGGGTAGCGAATGATAGATATAAAGGAGCGACGGGGGTCGAAAATAAACATTCCCCAGGGGTCCTTGCCAGGTGAGATACAGCAGGACGAGTGAGACAAGCACGGCATTAAAAAGGAAAAAGCGTTTTCTTTTTCTCGGGCCGTAGAAACCGGCTGTATTAGAAAAGCTGAATCTTTTCGGGACCCGATTTGGTTTGGTAAGACAGAGAGATCATCAACCCACACTTCATGGCGCCATTTTTATCTCCATAGGAACGCTAAAATGCCAGCACTTATTTTGCGAGGAGAAGGATTATATAATTGCAACTTGGCATGTAAAAAAATCGTCTCAGATGCGAGCCAGGGCGGCAGTAACCAAGAAACCCTAAAAGAAAAAGGAGAGCAAAAAAGAGGGGAGGGTGCGGCAAAAGGACAAAATACGCCGGGTTGGATTGTCGGGGGTGACACCCGTTGGTAGGCTGTCTTTAAAATCTAGTTAACGAAGCACGCTTCGAGCGAGGGAGAACAAAGCCAGAAGAGTTTGTATTTTCTCCCTCCCTCTTCCTCTTTCTCTTTCTCTTCCCCCTCTTCTTCCCTTTGCCTTATCGGTACTAAGTGGTGGATTTAGCCTTCCCCCCTTTCCCCTCTCTCCTGATCAACTTCAAGTTCTGCATTGCGCGTTCAAGCCCATCAATAATAATACGAGTAAGTTAATCAGGAAATCTCGCCGATGCTCGCAATTCGGGGTTTGTCTGTTTGTTGTCACAGTGTTGCCGTACCTGTTTAAGACAAAGAGCCAATCGACAAAATTCCAATTGTCTCCGACGCTCACAGTATGCACACATACATACACATACGCACACACGCGCGACACAACAAGACAAATCAAGAATTAAAAACTCAGAGACAAAGCGTATTAACATCTTTTTCCCTCTCTTTTAAAACTTTCAACTTATAAGTCATGTCTTCCGCAAGGTAACTCGATATTCCATGTGCATCTCAAAATATGATATGTACTGATTAATCAATATATTAGCTTTATCGATCCGCGTACCTTGGAGTCCGCGAAGAACACAGTGGCTTCGTTCATGAAGACTGCGTTTTCGAAGTCCAATGTTTCCACCACAGCCATCGTTTGCTCGGCTGTTGTTGGCTTGTTTGCTTACGAGCAGTACTGGTATCTGAGCAAGAAAAAGTCATTGCCTGGTCCAAAGCTTAAGATTCCCATCATCGGTGCTTTCCTGGACTCTCTGTATCCCACCTTTGAGGGCTATATGGAGAAATGGAAGAGCGGGGAGCTGTCATGTGTCAGCGTGTTCGATCGGTATGTGGCTGTGGGTTGAAGGCTAAGAGGGGAAACCAGCACAGAATCGTTGAACACGGATGAATTATTAGGTTCGTCGTCATTGCCTCAACTTGCGATATCAGTCGCAAAATCCTTAACTCGCCCATCTACGCAGAGCCCACTGTCGTAGACTCGATGAAGTACATTTTGTGCCCTGACAACTGGGTCTTTTTGGGCGGCAAGGCTCACGTTGACTACCGCCGTGGTCTGAACGTCCTTTTCACACGCCGTGCTCTCGGGTAAGTTCCGCTCCCCCATTGCTTTATGGCAATGCAAAACTTCTCTGGATACTGTTGCTAAGATAGTTGCCATAGCACCTACATCCCCATTCAGGAACGCGTCTATGAGCGCCACTTTAAGCAATGGCTGGACTTGGATGGCAAGGTCGAACCCTACCAACTCCGCTTCCGCGAGATTAATATGGAGGCGTCTTTGCGCGTGTTCCTTGGCGATTACATGTCTTCAGAAGTGGCGGAGCGTATTTCACAGGAGTACTTCAACATCACTGCTGCCCTTGAGCTTGTCAATTTCCCCATTCCCTTGCCTGGTACTAAGGTATACAAGGCCATCCAGTCTCGTAAATACATTGTCAAGCATTTTATCGAGAGTATCCAAGATGGCCGTCTCCGCATGGCCCGTGGGGAAGAGCCAAAGTCGATGATGGATGCCTGGATCAATGCTTTGGCGGAGGATGAGGAGGAGGCTAAGAAGGCCGGCAAACCCGCTCCCCGCAAATTCACCGATCGCGAAATCGCCTTGACGTTGCTCACCTTTTTGTTCGCCAGCCAGGACGCTACCTCTTCGGCTTTGACCTGGGCTTTCCAGCTTCTTGCTGACCACCCCGATGTTTTGAACCGTGTCCGTGAAGAGCAGATCCGCATTCGCGGCGATAAGCTCGACCAGCCCTTGACGCTTGAGTTAATGGAGGCGTCCGTGTACCTCCGCCAGGTTATCAAGGAAGTTCTTCGTCTCCGCCCTCCCGTCTTGATGGGTAACGTATCATCTGGGATGTGGTGCAAAGGCCCGACTCCCTCATTCTCCTTTGTTCCCATGCACAAGGAGACTAACGCAATTGCATATTGATAGTTCCCTACAAGACTGTTCGCGAATGGCCCATCACCGAGAACTACACGGTTCCCAAGGGCGGTAAGTCAAACGCATACTAACTGATAATGCTATGATCGGCTTACGTATTCGGCGAACTCGTAGCCATGGTAATTCCTACCACATACCCTGCTCTGCACGACCCTGTTGCCTACCCCGATCCTGATAGCTTCAACCCTGACCGCTGGGGCCCTAACGGCCAAGCTGAAAAGTTCCCAAAGAACTTCATGGTTTTCGGTAACGGTCCTCACCATTGCTTGGGTAAGGAATATGCCATTATGCATATGATGGCTGTCGTGGCACAGGCCTCTCTCCAGCTCAAGTGGGTCCATTATCGCACGGAGAAGAGTGATGATATCTCGTGAGTAATAAGAGAAGAAGACAACAAAACCAAAAACACGCAGTATATCCAAGTCCTGACCAATGCAATGCCTTTATCCTCTTAGTATCTTTGCCACCATCTATCCCCAGGACGGTTGCATTATGAGCTTCCACAAGTTAGAGGAGCCCGTCGTCGCCTCTGCCTAAAAAGGATATTTCTTTTTTTTTTGTTCCTCCTCTTTCAAGACCGCTCTCCCCCTCCGTTTACTAATAACACATACATACACACACACATACGCACATTATCTGTCTCTCTCGTTCTATTTTGATTTCTTTTAATTCTTTCATGAGCTTCATGAAAAGTCTTTCCCCATTACTTTTATTTTTTGTTGTTGTCTTTACTAGGCTCACTTTTTCTTCCTTCTTCACCCCCCCCAAATAATATTAATAGTCTGTCGCTTTAAAAAAGAATAAAAATCTAATGTGATATTCTTAATGATAATTTTTGTTTTGAGGGATAGAGAGTATCCATGTCCTATTTCGCCGAGGCGCTGAACAAAAAATAACCTTTTTTTTCATGAAAAAACCTTTTCCTTCATAGCAGAAAGCAGGGACTGATGAGGGTGAGGAGTGAGGGGAAATGCAGAGCTATGTAATAATACAAATAGAGAAAAAAAAAGAGAAAGAGTTGAGTTCTATGTATTTGGGACAAAGAAGAGAAGGACAAGGTTTGGCTTGGATTTAAATAACAGAAGAAAAAGATGTGCAAGGGGGGGGAAGTTAGTTGAAAGAAACGTTAAACCAAGAAATAGGTTCCCAGGGCCATTATAATTGAGCCAGTTCCAAGCCAAGATCCCCATGGATTGATGATAGCATGCGTAGCAGCCGACTTCTCTCCGTTGATTTTGCTACCGCCGTTCGTGGTTTCCTTGTAAAGCTGTTCGGCAGTCATGTTGGCGCAACCCGCCACAGTAGTAAGTTTAAACGCTTGCTATAGGGCAGAGGCGGAAGAGGAGGGAACATGACAAGGGGCGAGAGAGAGAGAGAGAGAGAGAGTTAGTTTAATAGGTTACAGCCGATGTTGGTGGCGCCCTCCCCCCCTCCCCCCGTTGTGCTGGTGGTGGTGGTGGGGGGAGTTTGGACATAGCACTCACTTCTAAGATGGGCAACACAGTGATCGCTGCATTAACAGTATCATTGACACGATCATGTTGAAGCGAAATACCACCGGTGGCATTATGGACCCATCCGCGGACGGTTTGTTCGACAGACTGTGGTGTGACGCCCGCTGTACCGATCTAAGAGACGAAATGAAATGTGTCGAGTAGGAAGGGGGTGATGCGCGGAGGGGGGAGGCGAGGGAGAAAAAAAAAGGGGGGCGGGAAAGGGAGAAGATGGTATTTAGGATCAAGATAGAAGGGACAAGGAGAGGCATCGCGCTCTCTAATTTTACTCAGACACTGACCTGCCAGTCGAAGGTATCGTGATCCCAAATAGCAATCTTGAAACCAAGTTGTTTCGTAATGTTGCGAACACGATCATCCATGTCACCTTGAGGCTGTAAAATGTATAAAGGGTGAGGGGTAAGTCCATTGTTTGAGTAGGTACCATTGAGTGGGAGGGGTGTGCGTGCGGAGAGGAGTAAAAAGGGGAGGGGAGGTTGGTATCCTCGTATTTCTAATATATGTTCTTACCGGGCGGACAAGGACAGGCGAGACACCAATGACTTCTTTAATCGCCTGCTCAGTCCATTTGAGCTCGGCCACGATCTGCTCATTCGTGAGGGTGGTGAGCTGATGGTGTGACCATGTGTGGATTGCAATTTCGTGCCCGGCCTGATGGGCGCGCTTAACCATATCTGGATATTGAATCACGTTACCGCCGATCAAGAAGAACGTTGCCTTAGTTTTGTGCTGGTCAAGATAGTCGTATAAAACAGGGCTGGCGGGAGTGGGCCCGTCATCGAAACTCTTCATGCATCATACACGGATTGCGGAAGGGGTAAAAATATAGAAATGAATAAATGGAACAGAAAGGCAATATAAATATATATGTATATATATGTATATGAACATGTATATTTACCAGACCCCAGTGACCCTTTTGACAAGTAAAGATATCCGTCGGGCGCTTGCAAGTGGAAAAAGACCAGTGACAGAACGGATCTTGGCCAATGGGTTGAGGATTGACTAAGGCACCTACAAAATCGGTGACGAAGGAAGGAATAATGAGAATGACGGGAGCGGGCGGGTCCAGTCATATATTATACCTGCTGCGGTCTGAACAACAGGAGCATTAGGAATCTCCCCGCTCTTGATGATGGAGAGCCATTCGGGCTTGGCTGAAGGAATAACACCAGGCAAAGGATAGGTTTCCTTCCAAGGAAAGCTGCTGGTAGGCATTTGGAGTGTTGGGGCGCTCGAGGGAGCGGGGGCCTGGGCCAGAGTCGTGGAAGCGAAGATGTTAAGGATGACGGTGACAAATGTTGCTGTGGTAGACACTGTTGCTTTCATTATGGCAAGTTGCGTAGTACTGAACGATCAGGGGCGGATTAGAGGATGAAGCAGAGAAAGAGAGGGAAAAGGAGACACGGTGAAAAGAAAAGCGAAAAAAAAAGATAGGCTATATATACAAAATGTGCACATCGGTTCCTGTAGGTACCAGTTGTGCTCCTCATATGGCCTCCATGACTCGAATAATATGGAACAGACCAAATAATAGCAAAACAAAAACAACAACAAAAAGTTAACCCCTCCCCCAATCAAGCCTTTCCCTTAAATGAGAGATCGAAGCAGAAAGGGACAAGGGAATCAAGTCGGACCAGAACGCTGGACTCGGGTTGTACACATATCCTTTTTTTCTTCGTCTATTTTTGTATGATAATTGGATTCAGATCACTTCATGGACTCGGCAATTCCATGGAGTGTCATGTCTTTGTTCTAGATTCTCCATCTGTTCTCTCTTTTCTACACGTTTTATTGTCCTATAATAGATTACAGATCCAACAAGAAATAACTCTTGATTCCGTTATCCAATTAATTATGGTATTTTTATCAAAAATTCGGAAACGAAGAAATAGAATGCATGTATCCTCTGTTCATGGTATTACAGCGTGCAGGTATTCATTCCATGCTTACATGTTCGGGGGAAGAAGGCGACTCTGTTACTTCTATTAACAGAAAAAAATTAACAAGGGTGTCGCTTAGCGATTGTTGCGCTTTCATTTTCACAGTGAATACTTGATCAACTTGACGATTTTTAATAGCGATCCGCTCCCCCGCCCCCTTTTTCATTGTCAGTGGAACTAGACGCAAAGGCAAGGCATGTTTTGAGTAACATTAATACGATAGCACTAACGCTTTTAAATCCTTTAAAACCGTGGAGCATGGGGTCCAGCGAAGCAGGCGTCTTCGTGTTCAAAACGGAGGCGTATATTAATGAGCACAGAAGACAAGCAGAATTAAAATAAACAACGCTACTCACCTCCTCAATGACCATGCATATTTGTATATTAGGCACGTTGCTGGCTCTAGAGCACTCATCTCTGAGATAAAATGGCAGTTATGATGTACAGAAGATACCAAAATCGCATAGGGTTGCCCTTTACTTGTTGCTGGCCTTCCACCCCCCAACCTCTACTTTCGCTTGCGCTGCGAGACAATGAATCGTACGGTATCAGACGATGCACACACTGAGAGAAATGTATCTATTGGTAACCACAAGCAAACGCGCTCTTCCTGCAGTACCCCATCACAGCGTACGCTGCAGACTGCACTCCCACTTTACACACAATAATCATTTGATACGTTATATATAAAGCTCCACCGAGTGGCCAAATAACGCCTTGGGTATAACCAAGAGAGAGAGAGAGAGAGAGAGAGAGAGAGAGAGAAAAAGGTATGGGGCGCTTATCAACAGTGATCCAATTACCTTGGTATAGCTTTCAGCTACTTCACTCCCAGGAAACATAGCCGAACGGTCATGTTTTCATTATTGACAAGGCAGAACGGCCACTGTTTTTCTTATAGAAAAAGTGAATATTTCGTAATATCACTGCGGACTACACGTCATGTGTCACTTTAAGGCATGGATGATTGGATAGTCATAGTAGCAGTATTTGGTCCTCATGCTGCTGGTACTAGTTTGGACCCATGGGACAAGTAAGAGTACCACCTACTACGTTACAATACACGGTATGGGGCACACAGACGGTGCGGGATAGCCCAGCAAACATCGTATATGTGATATACGAGACCACAGTAGTCGATTATAACGTATCTATTTTTTCTGTTTCATTTGGAGATATCTGTAGTACACATTGCACATATACATATGGGATGGAAAAAAAAGAAGGAGCAATTTGTGCGGAAAGAAATACAAGGAAATGTACAGAGAATATGTGAGAAAAAAAAAAAAAAGAGCAAAGGAGAAAGCCGTGCATTGGGTTTATATGTGCAGAAAGAAAGAACGCAAGCATCGCCAGTATATGGAGTTCGAGGCATGAAGATGATCGAACGGTGCGATGGCGCGGGTAAAGGATAATGATATCGATGTTGGGGTTGCAGTTTCTCATATTGCCCTTCGTCGTTTTGATTGATGATCATTTGTGGTGAAATGGTCGAAGACGACAACGGGTGCAATAGGTATCCACGTTCCGCACTAGTGTCCGATTACATGTTGTGCATCTTTCGTGACAGGTAGAGCAAAACCAATCACCACCAAGCGGTTTATTGCAAGATCCGCACATGGGGGCTTCTTCCTCTTCCTCCTCCGATGTGTCAATGAGGTCCTCTTCGTCGGACATTGCCACTGCTGATTCTGACCAGTAGCGAGGCGAAGACGGAGGAGAAGGCAAGTAGCAGTGATAGTGATTCATGCTATGGTGTGCTGATTGGGGGTGGGTGGGTGGGAGGACTGAAGGAGAGCGAGAGAGCGAAAAGGTGTATGAATGTATTGCTTAAAAACATCTCTGAGGAGCCTATTTATATTTTTAATCGCGGAAACGCTCTATTTATTATAAATGCACAGACATGAGCAGTAAACGTCTTCCATAGATTCTTCTTGTCCGTATATGTCCTATACCGGACGTAACACCGCCTTTGAAAAGCTGCGACGTTCATGTAAGCACGTGGGCCTTCCTGTCTTGGGAAGGATAACAAGCCATTACGGCGCATCAAAAGTACCAAGAGATATGTAGTGCAAGGAACCAATCATTATTTTATTGCCTCTCCTACTGCCCTTCATGTAATTTCAGCACAGCCTGAATGTCATGCTTGAGGGCCTGAGGTGCATTCGCACTGCTGTGCTTCAGCTGCTCTATCGCATAGGCGTACAGCGCATTCTCATTTGGCTGGCGGCTCAACTTGTTTTCCATTACCGCCGATACATACAGTTGCAACAAGGCCGACCTTATTTCTGTCGTAGCTTCCATCGGAGGCAGCTCTGACCTGGCAACTCGGATCGTGTGCAGTATGTCCCTGTAATCGCTCCATAAGAGATGCTTGAAGTCAACTTCGTCGTTGGCCTCCATCATGATGTACGCCAGCAGCCGTCCAAAATTAGACTCGCCAAACGACACAGCTGCATACTGGGCTACGAAAGCTTGATAGAACTGGTAAAATGGCTGACGAGTCGGGTGCGCCCAAGAGGATCTCCGCCATGCAGCTTCGATGGTGGGTGGGTAGGACAGATCAACTTTTCCTTCTCCTCTCGCCATGTGGCTCTTGCATAACATGTCGAGCCAATGCTTTATCCAACGTGACACATCGTCATCCCAAAACACTTCTCGCTCCGATTCAATTGTCTGTCCCTCCCTGTCGCCGATGAGAAATATCTTCATAAGCGAAATGACGGCCACATCATGGTCTATACCGCCATGCTTGAACATCCGCGCAGCCAGCTCAAGCGTTGCTCGCACCACCTCGACGGGTCCTTGGCTCTTTTGCGCTAGCCGAGACTTGTCCAAATGATATTCTTCATCAATGGGTGAAAACAAGAATGCTGTTGCATTAGCTGGTGCTGTCATGGATGGCTCCAGCATGGGATAGACAAGTGTATCGAGAGCAACGCCATTGTGTTCATACAACGCAGAAAGCGCAGGTGGATCCTGTCCAAGGTAAAAAGGCGCCAGGACAGAATAAGTCTTGTCATCCGCTGAGTCGAGTACACAGAGCTGCACCAATTTGTGTGCCAAATGCGACTCAAATGCACCGGCCTGTGTACTGGTCGCCGTTACTGTGATTTCAGCTGCATAGTAACTTGTGTCGCCCCATAGTTGACTCCGCTTCTCTCGACTATCCGTCGCCGCCATCCAGGTCAACATGGCGATCCTGCCAAGGACATCGTCATTATAGACACACTTGACACGTTCCACGGCCGCCGCAAGCATATCTCTGGCTTCTTGAGAAGCCGACCCCAGCGATGGATTCTTGACGTTGCTGAATGCGCTGAGTAGCTGCACATATCGCAGAACACTATTCGTGTTGTTCACACGCCCGAATTTGTGCAGATTTGGAGCAATCGCCTTCCAAACATCTGCGAATGTGATTGTATCATCCACCGATGGGAACCGGTCCATATAGGTCGCAAACGTCCCGAAATAACCAACAGCAGCATCAAGTACCGGCGACGGCTCACGGGTTCTCAGCATCGCAAGAATGACAGGCAAAAATGCCGTCGGCTGGTGCCAGTCAATAGCATGCGTAGGAACCGTCTTGTGCGGATCCGCTGCTGCATGGAATGAACTCTCTAGCAATGCAATAGCGGTGGCCGCGCGGGCATCACTTCGGTTGTCTATATCCTTAGGTTCCAGTGCCGCTCGGAGCCACAGCATCATGGGTTCATGCAAATCACTGAGGGTGGGCATCACCAGGCCATAGCAAAGAAGAATATGAACAAGCTTGAGCGCCTCAACTTGCAGCGCATATGCACGATTCTGCATCTTCTCGCAAGCGACATCAGGGGAAATGACGAGATACTGCATCAAGCACGTGGCGTCGGAGTTAATCAGCTTGGCAACATCTCGACTTCCCTGCGCAAGCACCGTCAGGAGCTGGAGCGCCGCGAGGCTCGGATAAGCATCTGCTCGATTCTCGTCAGTCATAGGCCAGTCCCTCTTTAGAACGCCCCAGTCAATCACAATGTCGATCAAGTCATGCTCGGCAATGGCCTTGCATGTGTCAGCGCCTGCCTGAGCGACCTTGATTAACACCAACACGAGCTTTTCAATCGATCGTGGATCTCTGCTCCTGAGCTCGCTGTTAGGAGACATTAGATACCGGAGCCTTGGCAATAGTTTCATTCGTACGAGCCCACGTGCGAGATCACGCTGTGCAAGGTGTGCATCATCTTCAGGCGCCTCGTCGTCAGCACCTCCATCTTTTCCCTTGATTCGATCGACCGTTTTGGTCAGTCGTTCGTTGATACCCGTGACCTCACTTTTGTCTTTCCGAATTATAGGTCTGCTGACATATCCAAGGTATTCGTTGAACGCTGTTACGTCCAAAGTCTTGTTTTCCAAGTCCTCGCCCTCATCGTCCAGGACAAGAGCAGCAAGAGCCTGTACGGCAGCTACACAGCCTACAAGATGGGAGTCATCGAGTGCCGATCGCAAGTAGACTACAGACATGAGATCTGGTCGAAAAAACAGATCCAGTATATCTGCTGCTTTTTCCTTTTTTGCATATCGGATGATCCGCGCAAGCGTTGTCAAAACCATGGCACGCTGCGAAGGGACCTGGCTACGGACAAGATGGAAAAGCTCCGCAAGCGTATAGCCAGCCTTTTCCGGATCATCACCATGGTGATGCAAACCTTGATACGTCGGGACGTCTTTCTTTGGATCGACCGGGAGCCCCTGGAGGTCAAACCGCACCTCCCGATAAAGTTTATCCGATTTTGACATTGTCATCTGCTGATCCACCTCCTGCCGAGGCTCAGGCACCTCAAATCTGCTGTCCATCCATGCCAGTTTCTCATATTCTGTCGGCACGTCTGCAAAGTACTTTTGCTTCATCACCATCAAATCTTCCTCCTCTTCCTCCTTTATTGCTACCGCCTTCTCCTCTGCCACACCCTGTCCTTCGGGACCTGATGCGGACTTTGTTACAGTGTTTTTCTTCTTCTTTCGGTCGAGCAACAATGCGATCGATTCGCTGCTCAATGTATTCATGATTTCGCGCCGTGCTTCCTCAATCTCCTGCTCACTCATTGCATCAATACGCTCCATATTTTCGCGCTCATAATCCTCCATGCTATCCTCTGCTTGTCCTTGCGGTTCGATAGTAACGGAGGACGGTGCAGGGCCATTTTGTTTTTTCTCCAGCCGCATCTTGAATAGGCTGCGCCGCGCAGGTTTCGGAAATCCCTGGGCATGCTCGTGCGATCGCTCGTGTCCGCTTTTTAAAGTTGGCGGCTCCACCCTGTCGACCTGTTTCTCTGTCACCTCCCCGAGAACATTCCCTAAAAGTGAGGAGAGATCGAGCATATTCTTCGAAACAGGCACATGGGGCTCGGGATGAGGATCTTCCACATATCGTGATTGCTCCGTAATATTTTCTTGGACGTCTTCGAGATCCGGCATCGAAGCAAATGCATCGTCGTTGTCAGCAGGCAAGGGTTGCTGTTTGGCCATTTGTCGTCGTTGAGCAAAAACGCTCTGCTTTTTCTGCGGTGACCGGGATCCAACGCACGAAGGAGGAGGAGCGCCGCGGACAACAGAGGCCGAGGGTGCAGTCCCCTTGGAAAGGAACTCTTCTTGGAGCTTCTCTAGGTCGTCTTCATTGCTGATGCGAGGTCGGATCAATCCCTTCATTTTGCGCGTGTATGATGTCAAAGCGTTTTCTTTCTCTTGAGAGCGCTGCGGGGAGTAATTTTGAAAGTGTCGGACTTTTCAGATTTATCGGGTGGAAAGGGCGTCCCCGCAGGGTCCCCGCCTTGACTCTTACCGAGGATTCATAAAGTAAAATGGTGCTATGTTTCATCGCAGAGATGACGTCCTCACTCTGGAGGGAAAAACTGTCTCAGGATTATTTGAAATTTTGTGTTCCTTCTCCTGTCTCAGACGGAATCCTGATTGCATCACATGGTCCTCTTGCTATGTCTCTCTCTTTCCGTTTTCGAAACATTTTGTGCTCGATGGCTGCCTTCACTGTGTCCTCAAAGCAATCAGCATCAAGTCGTTCAATCTCACCGTCCCTGACGTCCGATGAGCATCCATCTAAGGCCACTGGTGCGACGCTCTTCGGTATCGTGGTAATATTGGATGAACAATGATCGAGACTAAAACAGGGCAGAGTCTACTCTAGCGATCTCTGACAGCCTGTCACATTCAAGGGCAGCTTGTTCTGTAGTCTTTTGCTCGTATCACTCGATCAGAGCATCGGTAAATTTATTATTAGTTATTGAGACTTGGACAGTGTCCGACCTTTGAATCCATGTACATCCTCACCCCCCCCCAAAAAAAGTGGCAACGGCACTCGCAGTTATCGCGGCTCGTTTCGATGCTCTTGGAGATATTGAATGGGTGGGAACGGCGTACATTCTTCCCATGACGGCTTTACAACCGTTATTTGGCAAGGTATGAGATACATATCCATAGCAAAAGATTAACCCAGAAAGCCTGTGGCTGTGTTGCCCCTAAACGATAAAGAGGATATATACTATAGCTTGCTGATATTTTTGGAAGAAAGAAGACTTTACTTGGATCTATTATTGTTTTTCTGATAGGCAGTAAGGAGTTGCACATTGGAATGGCACTGATTTTTTTCATGGATGTCTTTGCGTTCCAAAATAGGCGCATTAGCTGGAGTATCTAAAAGCATGTCGATGCTCTGCATCATGCGAGGCATGTTGACAATAACATATACATGTTCCTTTTACTTGCACTGTAGCAGATGAACTGAATGAATTCGTTCAAGGTGTCCAAGGGATTGGTGCGGCCGGTATCGCGCCACTTGTTATGATCATCATTGGAGACGTCGTTCCCATCCGGGATCGAGGTAAATACCAGGTAAGTTACACTCGTTCGTTCACATGCACATGTTGCCCTTTAGAGAGTAATATTTACATGTACTGCAGAGCATTATTGCATTATGTTGGGCCACCGGATCCATCCTAGGACCATTGCTGGGTGGTGTACTAGCAGAAAAAGCAAGCTGGCGGTGGATCTTCTTCATCAATATCCCCATTGCTATTGTATCTTGGGTCTTACTCGCCATATTTTTGCATCTCGACGAACATGTGGATGGCGAAGGGCAGAATGAGCAGAACGTTTCGATTTCCAGAGCGACTTTTCGTCAGCAATGGAAGAGGCTCGACATTATGGGTGCTTTCCTATTCACCCTAAGCATGCTCTGCTTTTTACTAGCAACACAATGGGGCGGCCGCCGGTACGCCTGGGGAAGCCCTGTAATTATTTGGCTGTACTGTGGATTCTTATTGATAATCTCATTAACGGTAATTCGATGGCTGCGTTACGGCAACCCTCGTGCGCGAGACGACCCAAGAGAAGGAATGGTGGCAGTCGAGCCCATGATTCCACTCCATCTTTTTTATGACCGCAAACGCATGGCAATCTATATTATGAACATTGCAACGTCTGCTGCCATGTTCATCAACATTTTTTACTTGCCGATCTATTTTCAAGTGGCCCATGGTGATAGCCCCAGTATGGCGGGCGTTGAAGTCCTCCCATATCTGCTGCCTATTGATTTTGTAAGCATGGCGTCCGGATTCGCTGTCTCTCTTCACAGGGGCTGTTATAAGTACATGTTTTGGATTGGGACAGCGATGGTTGCCATAGGAGGTGGTTTGCAGTCCACTCTGTCTCTGGGGAGTGGTGAGGCATCCCAAATATGCTTTTTGATGATAACAGGCACTGGTATCGGGTTCTGCATTCAAAAGTAAGTTCGATCTCCTATCGACTGTACGAAGGGTTTTAAGCCTTGAATTTTGGCAGTGTTTATGTCGCTGCTCAAGAAACAGCAGGCCCAGAAGAGTAAGTAGCCGTGATGTTGCTTTTGCAAATCCCAGACCAGCGAACCTCAAGCTGATATGTATCTTTCTCCATACACAAAACAAACCAAAAAAAAAAGCCTTGCAGCAGCAATCTCGCTCATCTCATTTTTTGGTTACTTTGGCTTTGCAAGCGGTGTCGCGGTTGGCGGGGCAGTTTTCAATCATGCACTCGAATACTATCTTCGGAGCACGACTCCCCTCACAGATGGGATGATGAACGAGGCCTTGCAAAGCCCCGAGTTCCTCCAGCGACTTGCTGATGATCCGCCGTTATACACTCTTGTTCAAATGGCTTACGGATCTGCGCTCAGGTGGACATTCCTAACCGTTGCCGCATGCGGTACTTTGGCCTTTGGCTTTTCTTCTCTCGCACTCGTTACTCAGAAAAGGGTCCAGACATGCAGTTCTCTTCATCCTCAAGAGATGAATGACGATACGGATAGCAGAAGGAGTTCGCTGTAGCCATGACAAAACAACAGTGCCCGTAAACATCCGCAGTCCCGTCCGTATCAATAGATTACTTTTTTACAATCGCGTTTGCGTCATATCACCCCACCAGTGTATATAGTTATCTGCGTTTTGATAGACACGCTTTATGTGCATAATAAGCCGAGACGTTTTGCAAATGCGCCGATGGATCGTATCTATACGCTACTTTTGTTGCCGAATGCAAGGCTACTGCTGTGGTATAATGTCACACCGTTGGCGTGGAAGCTACGATATACCTTCAGACGTGATAGTTGGCTTCTCTGACGCGGCTATTACCACCGTGGGCGGGCGTCCTTCTGCATTGAATAATAATCGGTATGACATTTACATATGTACAAGCACTTTCGGATTGCCACCGCATCCAAAACTTATGACGCTCTAGGTCTTTGGAAAGATTGCACAATTCAAACATACACACATATAGTGTAAAGACGAAGAACAAACAGGGAGGTACTTTATGTCACAGAATACTAGCGGGGCCTTGTATTGAAGAAAGTGGAAGGGATTGGTAAAAATGAGCAAGATATGATGGAGATTCCTACTTTATATATATAAAATGTGGTATTAAGCTAACCAATTAGCATGAAATGGTTTTAAGACTTGGGCTCGAGTTCCCGCATGTAGTTCTGCAGATGGTTCGAAATCGTTAATCTATCATCAGCACATAACCCATAGTATTTAGTCAAACCTTACCTTGAAATTGAATGAGGGCTCTTGGCGGACGAACGGGTGGACCAAAAGGTCAGCGGCAGTTGGTCGATCCTCGGGATTTCTAATAAAACAGTGGAAGAAATATTAGTCACACACATATCATGTTGCAGAATCCCTCCTACTTTCATACATGGTGAAGCACATGGTAAGAAAGTCTTTAGCAGATTCCGATGCGCCCTCTGGCAAAGGTGGCGCTTGATATTTTCCAAGCTAGACGACAGTTATCAATGATCAAGTCTTCCAGCAAGATAGACACTGGTCTTACATTGTAAAGCGCAGCAAGCATGTTGAGATCCAACCAGGGATGGCTGCCCGTAAGCATTTCAATCACCGTACAACCGAGACTCCAGATATCAATTTTTGCACTGTATGTAGATCCTTTCACGACCTCGGGTGCCATCCAGAAGATAGTACCCTTCATCATCGTATTTGCATTCGGGTTATACACCTCTTCTTGACCACTGGGTTTGGATAGACCGAAATCGGCAATCTTACAGATGCCATTATTGTCAACCAGAATATTTCCAGCTTTGATATCCTAAATGTCAATGAAGACAATGAGCAATTGTAGAAGTCTTTTTCTCTCTCGACAATGCACCGTTTACATATGCAAACTCAATAACGTACACGATGCATCACGTTGCGGTCGTGAAGATATTCAAGGCCCAATAGAATCTGTCTGGTAAAGTACCGGACGAGAACTTCATCAAACTTCCCAACCTTGTTGAGCACACTGAGAATACTACCGCCAGGAACGTATTCCAAAAAGATATGTATGTGACCTTGCTCTTCGTCATAGTCGTAGCCGAGATATTGCACGATATTCTCGTGATCAAAGTCTTTGAGTAGCGAAACTTCACGATAGAGAGAATCAATTGATTCCTTCATCTTGTCGTTCAACATATCCGATTTAGTTTTTGGTACATCCACTTCCTTGAGCGCAATCCATTCACCCGCTGCGACGTTCAACGCGTGGTATACTCTGCCAAAAGAGCCTCGACCGATCAGCTCACCTCGCACCCATTGCATCTTTGTAGGTGCTATTTGTTGGGACCGGGTGGGAACTCGTGAGTAGGTGGCACAATACCAATTACTATCAGCAGACTTACCAATACCAGTGCCATTTACATCTTTGATGATGATTTGTTCCACGAGCTCCATTCCAGGCTTCACCTGCTCCACTTTGCTGCCCCACATCTTGGTGTTTCGGCGCCGGAGACGGTTGTTGACTCGAATCACATTCATTGCCTGGCGCCAGTTGCTGTGTGCTTCCTTGGCGACAACACGGATAGACTTTTTGTGGCCCACGAGACGCCTAGGCGCGGGCGATGTGGTTGTACCACCATTGGCCTCGATAAAGATCTCTTTATCCAAATCATGTCCAGGCAAGTATTTATCGATATCACGATACAAACGCTCAACAGAAGGTCGTTCGCCCCAGACTGCGTCTTCAGCGTCTGTTGGATCCTGCAAAGCAGAAGTCGGTGACGGGAACGCAGCAGCTGAAAGAGGTGTTTTCTGCCTGGGTGTTCGCGGCGATCGAACATGCAGTTCTTGATCGGTGTGAGGAATTTGGATTTGCAAGTCCTTATTGTTGCGAGACCGATTCTCAACCGGTTCATCTCGCAGCGACAACTTCTCCACACCGTCTTCGATCGTTGAATAAGGTGTGGCTTGGCTAAAACGAACTTGTCGCCTGCTAGCGGTGTCTTGGTCAGAGTTATCGGCTGAGATAGATCGAGCATCTGATAATTGTCGCCGGTGGCGCCGCAGATTCTTGCGTGTTCCTCCATTTCCTGGATTCATCCGGAATCGAGTGCTAAGCTCAGCCTTTGAATAGGCCGGAATTGAATCATCCGGTGTATCGTCCACTGGCCACAATTCTCCGTATGGAGCGTTGTCGGAATATGCGGACAACGGGGTCGGATGAGTACCAGTGCCACCAGCAGCACTATCATCTCCAGAGATTGGATTCACAAAAATGCTATCATCGACACTCCTGTCGCTAAGAGACAGTCCTCCAGGCGGAACAGCCCACAGAGAAGTCGGCGCTTGGATACTGCTGCTATTGCTGTTCGAGACTTCTTCCGCTATAGTCGCAGAATTCGAGGATGGTTTCTTCGGCGGTACGGCCCAGAGAGAAACCGACGGCCCCTTTTCATGCATTTCAGGTGTAGGCTTAGCTTCTTGCACCTCCGCGTGGTTTTCATCATGCGGAACTGCCCAAAGGGAAGATTCCACATCTTTACTCTCTTTTACGTTGATAGTGTCTTGCTCCTTTCCAACTGACTTATGCTTCGGAGGCACTGCCCAGAGAGACACTGCATCTGACTTGGCACCGCCCGCTTCATCGTTTGCAGACCCGCCGCTGTCAGAAGATGGTCGGGTCCAAAGAGAAAGAATTTCAAATTGCTTAGCTTTAATGCGACCTCCCTCAGAATCCTTGGTCTCAATTTCTACGGCTGGGATCGAAGGGTCGCTAAGCTGTATGTGCTCCTGTTTTTGAGGTGGAATGGCCCAGAGAGAAGATCCCGAAGATGATTCTTCCTTGGAGATGGAATCAAGAGACCGCTGGGGTGGAATAGCCCACAGGGAAGATCCGGATGAAGACGTCTTTCTGGAAGCTATACGATCGCCTTCAGAATCAGATAATTGCTGAGGAGGGACGGCCCAGAGAGATGAACCAGTCAGCGGTACTTTTGCGGGCGTCGGTGACTCATCCTCAGAATCCGACAGACGCTGAGGAGGGATGGCCCAGAGAGAAGATGCAGATGATAACGGTTTCTTTGGAGTAACGCACTCGCCCTCTAAATCAGAAGAATGCTGAGGGGGAACAGCCCAAAGCGATGGTGCAGCACATGGCTTCACCTGTGGCCCAGTATTACTATCCTTCGGACCTTGATCCTTCTGAGGAGGGACAGCCCAAAGAGAAACCGGCTTCTTGACTTCCTCAGTTTCGTCTTCACATGTTTGACGGGGCGGTATGGCCCAGAGTGAGACAGGCGGTTTTTGTTGGCGTGGTTCGGGAAGATCACCCGCTGACTGTTGCTGTGGGCGGACCGCCCAGAGCTCTGCAGATAAGGCCACCGGGGTCGCATGTGCATTAGGGATTGACTGCTGGTGAGCCTCAAGAGACTGTATGCTTCGGCCGGACAAACGCTTTGAACTGCTCTCCGAAATGTCGCTATCATCACGAGATTCTTCATTCAAAGCAGCGGTACCACATGGAAAAGAGGGCGGTATGTCAGAATCAAGCGAGTGGGCGTCGATGGAGCGTGGCGTTGTAGGTATAAGTTTTGGCGAGCTAGAAATCACATTGGTAAATTGAGGATCATATCCTTCTTGGGTGATCGGGGTTCCTGAATGCCCATAAAAGGAGTTTTGATGCGGATATATCATCGTCACTGTTGAACTAATAAATGGCCATGAGTTTATGAGACAGAAGTAGAAATAGCCGCATATTTTTACCCTTGATGCCGGTTATAGCCATAGTTCGACGGGATGTCGGGATAAATACCTCGGCCATCCAAGGCATAGGGCGGGGCCAGCTGGTCAATGCTGATTACCGAGATCTGGTCTTTTGGGCGCTCGTCTGATTTTCGGCAGATGTTGACGATTTCTTCATCAGACAGGGGAGCATCTAATGTAAATGAAGTTAATCAACGATGCTTGGAAAGAGAACAAATGTAAAATAGCACCGATAACATACAGAACCTCTCGCCGTTCTCATGCTGATACATGTCTCCATTCTCGTGATAATACAAATAATCGCCACTACCGAGATTGAGTTTCTTGAGGATGTTCTCCTTGATGGCAGTCGAATCAACCAGGTCGGTAACAGTTAGACTATGGAAAGTCTGTGAATCCGTTGTAACTTGAATTCGCTGCAATCGCTTATGCGGCAAAGAGTGCGGTTGGTACTGAGAGTAATATTGGGGCGGGTGCTGATGGTATGGGGCTGGATAGTGGCTATGTGATTGTTCCTGAATGTGATTATATATGTAAGAGGTTGCCTTCTTAATTTCAGATATCCCCAGACATACCTGAAGTTGGTGTACCCGTTTTCCACCAAGTTTCCATCCACCATCTGTGGATTTTGTCCTAGGACTAATAGGCATGTGTGCCCAATCATAAGTCAAAACGCCAGCCGGTGGAGCTGTGCTTCCGGACCCAGGAGCGGCAGCAGCTTCGCTATTCCCGCTGTTACTGTTTGCGCTACTCGTGACACCATAGTTGTTGTTAGTGGTCTGACGATTACTGGCGGGGATGTTATTGTGGTTGATATTGACATTCGGGAGTTGCTGTTGCTCATGAGCACTGCTGCAATTTGAGCGAAGTCTTCCTTGCGCAAAAGGTCTGATCTGAGAGACGTCATAGTTTAAGGCATTGACAATCTTTGAGATCTGCTGTGGATTGGACGAAGTCCTCTCGGGTATAAATGGGCGAATCTTTAGGTAGTCTTTATCGCTCTGGTCGCTTTGAGCTGTTCTGCTAGGAATGTTGGGATAGGTTGTATTCAATCGAGATTGGGGGGTTGTAATGCTCGTATTTGTTTGTGTACGCGGTCGACCGTATGCTGAGGCCATGGCACCAGAGTCTTTTTATTGCTGCTGCTACTGCTGCTGCTGCTGCTGCTGCTGTTGCTGTTTTGTGCAGTAACAGGATAAACAGCTCTATATTAGTTTGTCTTTCTATTTACAATCCTGCCATCAGGCTCACTTGACTATGTCTTTGGTTGTTGGAAGAGATTGATTGCGGGTGTTCTAATCGCACAATGGTCCGCAGTAGAAAGTGATGATCGCTGCACAAGTTGTTTCAAACCCTCCAATGTGAGGTTCAAGAACCGCTAGTGTTCAATGCGATTTTCTACAAAAGACAATTCCTTTTCTGTTTTAATACTTCTCTCTCACCCCCCTTTCTGCACACAGCTTCATTGTCCTCTTGATTCTTGTGTTTTCTTTTTCTCTCTCCATTTCCGTGTACCTCTCAGAAAGCCTGAAACAGCAAACCAGCCAGTCTCGTTGAGCCAACGCAGTAACTTTTTTTTTGTAGTTCAGTCGGTCTCGTGACCTTATTCAGTGGTAGTTATTGGGCTGCAACCAGCCATCCCTTCTTAAGTGTTTTATGTGTATTAAATGCATGAGAGCCCTGGTCCGCCCCCTCGAAGAGAGATATGTATCATTTTGAACTATGATGGAATGTCGCTCTGAAGCAGTGTTATCTGCCTCATTTCTTAGGAGAAGTAATAATGGTAACCTCATCATCTCTACGGTTGAACAAGGTTTTACATGCTCGGGCTTGGTGTAAAGATAGCTCCATGGGAAGGAGCCACGTTTCCTTAGTTTTTTGCAGATTGCGTCGTCACTGTTGCCTAAAATGGCTTTGGGTGGGGACCTACGGTCTTTCTCCCTCGTGAACGATAGTAACACCAATTCAAAGATCGTTATTGTCGGGGCTTTAATGTGTGTGTCAGTGTCTTTTGCTCCTTTCGATCACCTAATCCCCCAAAAGTTCGGACGGGCACATGGAAGAAACCTACTCGTTAGTTAAAAACAGGCGTTTTTCCCAGATGGAACAACTCATTGCTGTTTATGGTTTTGCCCTCTCATGCCTGCTGTGCATACCGTTTTGGCTTGAGCACCTCCACATAATAAGCCATTTTAGTTATCATCATCATCTAAAATCCCTATACCATAAAAAGCACCTCATGTCGCAGCGGATCGTATTGCAGATAACTTTGGGACTCTCCAAGCGTCGAAGGGATAGTGGGCTGGGCACTATTGTGGACATGGGGCAGGCTTCCACTCTTAGATTACGGGAAAACATTGGCGATATCGAACATTTCGGGGGACAGACAAAGTTACGCCTTAGGATTACAGTACGTCAGGATAATCTGATCAGTCGCCTGTCAAGTCTCTCATATGAGCTTTTTGTTGGCGGGCGTATTCGACTGGATGTCTTTAACAACATATGGCATTTGCGATGGATAAGCTTGTATGGTAGAAAGAATGGGGAACCTCATCTCACCCGTAAAGTCGATTGATCATACAGCAATATTAAGTAATATTAAAAACACCAAAAAGCAGACTACCTATTATAGAGGTTGATATCCCACATGTATAGGATGGAATATCAAAGTTGTTCGGCAACGTACTGCTGATGTGCAATCATCGCAAATACTGCGTAGTACAATGAAAGGGAAGACCATCGCCCGTACTTTATTCAAAATCGTACATATAAAGGATGTTGATAGTCCCATTTTCAGTACCAAACACTATCAGATCTTCTTGCTGGCTTATCCGACAGGATACCACCGCACTATCAAACCCATCGACTATATGTACCGTGTTTGGCAACCGAAGGTCCCATATCTTTGCTGTCATATCCGCAGAGGCAGTGATGATTTTCGCATGAATTGGCGCACATGCGATATCCCAAATAGAATTCTTGTGGTCTATAGGTGGTTTTACCCATGTCGGATCCATAATGGGCAGCGACCAGAGTGTAAATGTAGGATCGGATCGGCCTGCAACGAGCAGAAAGGGTGGTATGGATAGCTCACGACGCGCTTTTAGATAAGGGTTACCCGTGGTGAGTTGATCTGCAACACTTTCCTGGAGTTCAGCGTAGAAAGCCAATGCAGTGACTGGCCCATTGACTTCCATAATCGCCCCTGTGACACAAGGTACATCAGAGATGTCGGTCCGGAGATCCCAGAGATAGACGCTCTTGTCAGTAGAACCAGACAAGAGCCATCCGCTCAGGTTCTTGGACACAATCTGATATTCCAGAGGTGAGAGAATGTCTGAGATCGGTATGGGTGGGACGTACAGAAGAGAGGTAATGGCTTCTTGCTGGCCTCTAAGCACGCGTACACACTGCCCACTTATAGTGTCCCAAATGCGGATCGTCCCATCCACCGACCCACTGAACAGAATGTGTGCATAAGGTCTATCGTAGTCACCAAACGCTAACGCAACCACCGGTGCTTGGTGGCCAAGGAGTTTTTCGCGAATGCGGAACTCGGGAAGAGTAATGATGCAAATAGTGCAGTCAGATGATCCCGATGCGAGATAATATGGATCATGAGTGAGACAGGCGACATCTGATCTGTGGGGTGTTAAGCAATGGACAACCTTCTTTTCACGTATGCTGTAATTGTAGATCGTTCCGTCGATGTCTCCTGATATAACGTAATTAGAGTCGATGATTGTCAATGCGAGGACTGGACCCTTGTGATAATAAAGCTTCTGCCGCATGGGTTTGGGCCTATTCCAATTCTTGGCCACTGTCATGGCCCTCCGGAAGAGGTCATAGTAAATGCGAGATCCTTCTTCTCCACTTATCGAAGTCCCATCTCGTAAAATATGATTTTCTGGTAATATTCCGTATTTCGTGCAATGCTGCTTCCAGAGCATACTATCCGTCGCTCGTGAATACCACCTTTTTGATACTATGGAGTAGATAAAGTTATCCCTGATCGTTTTCGTCCACTGCACTCAAGTTATTGGGTCTAATGTGACCTTACCACTGCGGCAGATGCATAGTTGATTAGGAGTTAAGTAATTGAATATCTCGCGTACTATATACATAGGCAGGAGCTCAATCAAGTCTAGTTTGACGTTGCCATTGAGAAGGAGGGCGATTTCTTGACGTTCATTTGGGGAGCATCGATCGAGTATTCTCTTGATATCGTCCAACGTATATTTCTTCCCTCCATTATCGCTGGGGCTTGCAGGGCCGTTATTGTCGTTGTGATGAAGCGGTGGGATCATGAGTAGCGTTCACATAGGAGGATAAAGAAACAGCGATTGGACGTAAATCCGATCGATTCGGTGTTTGAATTCAAATGCATTTTTTAATAAGGATCCGCGCTTTGCTAATCGTTTAAGTACCGTACATAAATTGTTTTCCCAAAATTGAAGTCGTGCCCAGCCAGCTCTGAAGTCGCAGGATCACAAAAAATAGAAGTCGCGTTTTGCCCAGAAATCTTTACGCATTTAGACAATGCAAATGTCGCATGCACAGCGAAAGATGTCGCTGAAAAAAGCTTGGCAAATCTATCTCTACCGATTTACATTCTGAAATGAGCAATCTATTTTTTTTTCGGAGATGGTCAAGGCCATGTCGTTGTTGAAGAAATGTACTTTCTGCAATCCGTTTGTCCTCATACAGAATATCTGCGTAGCATATCTTGCAAAGATAACTCTGAGCTTACTGCCACGCACATCCCCAAGCAAAAGGATACAGACATTCGGATGAAAGACAAGGTCAGATTTTTCAAGCTGATGTTTGAGAAGGTATTGAGTGTGTCAGCCGCTGCAAAACAGCTAGATATCCATGTTCGTTCAGCTCAGCGATGGGCATCACAGTATGAAAAGGACCCTGACAGCATTTTTAAGAAGCGTAGAGGCAGAGGCCGTTCACGTATCTCAACGAGAGCATAAGAGTGCTATTTTAGAATGGGTTGATGAAAATCCGTCAATTGTCCTAGAGCAGCTGATGGAGCAACTGCTCCAGAGATTCGAGGGTCTCAAAGTATCCAAAACGACATTCCATGGATTTATGAAAACCGAATGCAACTTGTCATTGAAAATGGCTCGGTTTCAGCCTGTAGATAGGAATACCGATACAAAGGTCCAAGAACACCTTGACTGGGTGCGCAGATGGGAACATGACCGAGTTTTTCTTGATGAGTCTGGATTCCATATTAACATGAAGCGCAGCATGGCATGGTCCAAGAAAGGGACTTCTGCAGTAGTTACAGTGCCGAAAACAAGAGCAAAAACGACCACCATCTTGGGAGCAATCTCAGCATCAGGCATCATGAACTGTAGCTTGAGACTCCCACAACCACCAGCCAAAAAAAAAAAGTAAAGAGTGGGACAGTCCATAGCTGCAAGCAAAGGGACTGTAACTGGACACTACTTCAGCTTTCTTAAAACTACCATGGATGAAATGGATACTACTTTCTCTTGACTAACGAAATCCCCTTTCCTATTGATATGACAACTTTATACAATTCTATGCGTCATTTTTTTGTACTTTGTACGACATTTGTTTTTGAAAATAAAGTACAATCGACATATTTAATGCTAGATTACGAAAATTTGCAACTATCAAAGATAATAGTTTGACATAACCTGCTATCATGTGGATACTCTAAACTCTATCATGTTGCGCTGTTTCTCCAATATCCTATTCCTCTTTGTCAGATGCTGAAATCGGATGAGCGCAGTAGGCATAGCAAAGAGCAATCCTCAACCGACGTCTGGCCGTCGAACACATCTGGTAGCAAGTTGTAATATATATATAAGGAATCCATTCCAGTCATATCGGCAAGAGAAACCGGTTGCTCAAGCGCCCTATTATTGATGGAAAACCACCTCGCACATAAGGGTCTGAGGCAACAAAGGAGTAGACTCTATGTTAAATGTGTTTTCATGCGATATCTTTTTTTTACCTTGCATTTTAGAAATAGAATTCAGCGTCGAGATGCTCAAGTGAACCACTGTGACCAGCACAGGCAACTGGGCGTATAACGTGGGTGTAATGCACGTGAAATACACGGGAAACGATGCACTGTCAGTGATAGCAACAGGAGGCGATTATACGACCAGAAGGAGTATATTTCTTGCCGTCCTACGCAAAAGTGAGTCTCGGGGGGGGGAATATCCAGGTGGTTATTATAGATATAAATCTCGAGAGCATGCGCGTTGTTTTATTATTTAGAAACACAGGCGTTCAGCTGTTGCTGTAATTCAATGGCTGTGCTTGGATTTGCTACCTATAGTAAGTCGTAGGAGGTATGAGAGACACATGCCACCCATGCTAAAAAAATGGACGACTTTTACCTTCAAAGCATAATTAACGACTTGAGTTTCTTTCTTCCCGTCTACTTCGATGGTCTCAAAACCAGCGAACCGAACAAACTTCTCTTGCATAATAAGGAAGTCCATGCCCTCGAAAAGTGGCAGATTCAAGATCACCCGATATACAGTGTCCGCTCGCATTACAATACGCGCATGCTTGCCCGATGCATTCTCTCTGATGTTTATACGCAATGTGCCTGCACCACGCTCCTTCCAATTGCTACTCGACCGGTCCATAACGAATAATTTTGCCTTGATATGGTATATCGTCTCTTCGTCCTCTTCGCCTGTTTTGACTACATACAGAACGAATGCGCGTTTATGCACATATTCATTCACTCACTCACATATCCAACTCTTGCACCCACAACGTACCTTCGGTTTGACGCAGGATCTTTGCTTTCGTGCTTTCTCGAGGCGTGCTAGTTTCCTCGGTCTTTCCCACTACCACAGACGTCTCGCTCTGTTCATCATCGTCGCTTTGAGTTGTCACAGAAGCTGCTTCCTTGGCAGAGTTCGCTGTTGGCGTTGTAATCTTTGCCATTGAAGAGAGTGCATTTTCAGACCCACTTTTTGCGGCTGCCAAAGCAAAAGGCGATGCGGTTGCCGAACCAAACGATGGAAATGTGGTGGCTGAGGTAGCGCTCGGCGTAGATGAACCAAACCCACCAAAGGTGTGCTACTTGGATTCTCAGCTCTCTCTCTTTCTCTCTGTGTGTGTGTGTGTGTTCCTCTCTATATCCGTTGAATCGGGTAATTCACCGTTACCTTTTGACTGGCAGGGGCTGTTAAGGGTAAAGCTGACTGGCTCGACGATGTACTCCATCCTTTCATGCCAAATCCAGACGAGGCACCAAAGGTATATTTTGGCTTTTCGTCGGACGTCTTGGCTTTATCGTTTTCTGCCCCAGTATTATCCTCGTCATCCTCCGCAAATTCGCCCCAATCATCATCATCGCCTCCGCCGCCGAACTTTGAGAGCACAGACTTGCTCTTGTCGTTCGAAACAACCACCGGTTCCTGAGAGCTATGGCTAGGATCAGAAAATTGGCTTTGTTCCTGTTGCTGTTGAGAATCGCGTTCTTGAGTGTTCGACTTCATCGCTGCATCGTCTGTATCTGATCCATCGGGAGTCTCCAATGGCGTTTGGTGATGATCATCGTACGGCTCAGGTTTGTCAGCTGTCGACATGTCCTGAAGGTTCCGGCGGATGGTACGTACGGAGGTGGGTGCGCCTTCGTGTTTACTGCATTTTTGTTGTTGACGTAAAATGCAAAAAGGGGGGGTTGATATCACATTCTCGATGCCGCTATTCTGACTACCACATCCAATTCCCTATACCCCCCACCTCTTAAAAATGGCTTCCCCAACTCACGTTTTCTTCGGTGCAGACATCTCGGCAGTCGTCTGTGCCTCCTCTAGCTGAAAAACGAAAAGAAAAGAGAGCGAACAAATTTAGAATGTCTGATTGGAACGTGATTGCTATGATCTTGCCCCTCTTCTCTGTACTTTTTCTTTGGCAGGTTCCTCGGGATCAACCGACTGATCGCGGACTCGCTTTTTGGTAGATGCAGCGTCCTCTACAAGACAATGACATAAAATGACGCGTCAGGCATCTTCTGTTACGGTATCCTAATCATGTGGAGTTTTCCTTTTTTTATAAAAAAAAAGAAAAACTGAACTCACCAAAGTCGCTGATCGAATCGTTTGGAGAAGACATGAAGTTGAATTAAACGCGGGTGAAAGTATAGATATGTATCTTTTTGAGATTTTCAAGAAGAGACAGATGTTGCAGAGATTGATTTCGATGGAATGTTTCTTCGTTGATTACGAGAGAAAGAGGTGGAAAAAAAAGGGAATAGAAATAAATATTATAGTCGATACCTTTTCAAACGACGGACTAATGATCTTTTGGCGGCGGCGGCAGCAGCAGCAAACAGAAATTCGATTGCCTAGCGTAGTTGAAATCCTCCTACAGTCTGCGGCGTGGCGTGCATGTCTCTGCCTTGTTAAAGCACAGTAGCGATAGTCATGGGCGGGTAGGCCTGGTTATCTGTCGCTATTAGTCCTAAGACAATGATTTCTATACCGTATAACCGCCTTTCATCCGATTTCAGAGCACAGGAGCAGTCATATTGTCTATGTACGTCGTTTTAACACGAAGTTGTGGGCATAATTCGCACTAGACATCGTAGTTGGTCAACGAAAACGAGAAATACGAGGCTAAATGATGTAGAAGGGTCGTAGTCCGGGGGCACGCCCGTATCCCAAGTGTTGCAGGTTTCGAAAGATACCATGACACATACGCCGGAGTGCAAAACGCCCAGGTGATGGCTCCAGTTCTACCCCCTCTCTTCAGAGCAAAACGAACGGGGCGGACGGGCGGAACCACCCTCCAAAAAAAAAAAGAAAAACCATAGGGCTCATCACTTTTCTTTTTTCTTTCCCACTTCGCCTTTCTTCAAAAAAAGTCCAATGAATGCGACTGTTGTCTCCGCCGCATCCAGCGCGGCAGGAGCTGTTCAATTGAGTTATCTAGAATCCCTATGGGAGAGCATGTATGAAGGCCGTGATCCCCTCTTGGTGACGGGAGTCTTTGCATTTCTGATGCACGAAATCGTCTACTTTGGCCGCTTCATTCCCTTCTTGATTTGTGACTTTATCCCGTACTTTCAGCGCTACAAACTACAACCAGTGAGTTTCGGCCTGATGGTGGTGGTGGTGGTGGTTGGGGGGTTCCCCTCTTGAGGCCTGTTTGATCTGCTGACGCTTAGATACGTACGCCTCTATTTTGCAGACCAAGGAGAACACCAACGAGGATTATTGGAAGTGTACCTGGTTGGTTCTGAAAAGTCACTTCCTCTTTGAGGGCCCTCTCATCTTTGCCTTTCATCCGGCAGCCACGCTTCTCGGTATGCGAGTATCTGCTCCTTTCCCTGAATGGTATTTTACGTTTTCTTTGACTGCCTATGGTTGATGCTGTATGGGGGTGGGGGCGGGAGCCAAACAACATAGAGGTGTAAGAACTTAACCGAAATGGATATGCGGTCTGTGATGATAGGCAACAAATGGTTCCTCAAATTGCCGCTTTCTTCATATTCGAGGATTTTTATCACTATCACATGCACCGTTTCATGCACTGGCCACCGTTTTACAAAAAGGTTCACAAGATTCACCACGAATATGCCGCACCTTTTGGTATCGCTGCTGAATACGCCCATCCCATCGAAACGATGATCCTAGGTTTTGGAACCGTCGGAGGACCGTTGATCTATCACTTCTTTGCGACTGCGGTCTTTAAGCTCGGCAGCGACTGGGATCTTCATCTTGCAACAATGCTCTTGTGGATCGTTTTGCGTCTTTTCCAGGCCATCGATGCTCACTCTGGATATGATTTCCCATGGTCTCTTCATAACTGGGTTCCTTTCTGGGCGGGTGCGGAGCATCATGACTACCATCATCAGGCCTTCGTTGGTAATTATGCATCCTCCTTCCGCTGGTGGGACTATCTCTTTGGCACGGACACCAAATACCGTGCTTATCGCAAGCGACAGAAGGAAGAGCGTCTTAAGAAGGAGAAGGTGCAATAAGAGAGCACACGCCTATACTATTTAATATTCTATACATCATTTGTTTTTTTTTCTCCTGCTCTCCCCCACCCCGTTTTTGAGGAAGAAAGAACTCTTAATTAAAATAATATGTTACTGATCTATCCGTTTTTTGTTTGATGTGGTAATCGCATGTATTCACAGCTTAAAATCTGTAAGCCTGGGCTGCCATATCGACCGCGGCGTTGTGCCTTCTTGCCCTGTGTATGTATTCTTCCCGGGTCCCTCCATACCTTTTCCTTCTATTGAATATGGAGTGGGTGGATGGGTTGTAGATTTCCCATCGAAAATAGTCCTTCCCCGACGTCTTTCCCCCGGCCCACAGACGATACATTCTCTCTCTCTTCATTTTATGATACAGCCCTACTTTGGATGCTTATCGTGCGTATATAGATTGCAGAATGGGAAACGTATCGTCCCTTGAGCTTCATACGGCATCCGAACTGGCTCCATCTACTAAAGACGCTTTCGACGATGAGGGGCTGCTGTTATTACAAATAGTAGTTTTATGATGTCTCTCTCTTCAAAGGGAAAAAAAAATTACAAATGAATCTATTCCTCATCCTTGGCAGTAGCAAGCTCTTTGCCCATCTTCTTGTCCAGACGGCAAATAGGATACTCCTTAATCATATCAATTCTGACCTTGTGGCCGAGGAGATCACGGATATTGGAGATATTGTACTTGACCATGGTCGGTCGCTCAAGACCAAGACCCCAGGCAATCACTCGCACATCAGGCGGCAAGCCCAAGGGTAGAAGCATCTCCGGCCGGAACATACCCGAGTTACCGATCTCAACCCACTTTTTCAAGTCAGTGTGGTAGGAGAAGATCTCCATGCTAGGCTCGGTATAGGGATTATAGGTCGGCTTGAAGCGGATCTGATTCATACCTGAGGTGTTGCAACACCATGCATTAGCTAAGCAAACGGAAAGTTTTCGTAACATGCCCCATTTACTGACCCATCTTCTTGAAGAAGACATCCATGAAGCCAATCAAGTCGCCGAGGGTGAGGTTCTTGTCGGCAATGACACCCTCAATCTGGTGGAACTCAGCCAAGTGAGTTGCATCGACGGACTCGTTTCGGAACACGCGGTCAATGGAGAAGTATTTGGCGGGGCGGAATTCGCCAGTCTCCTTCGTCTTCTCAGCAAGCTTGTAAAGCATGTTGGAGCTAACAGCCGTGGTGTGTGTACGCAGAAGCATCTTGCCGGCATCTTCCTCCTTCCAAACGTAATTGTAACCTGTTGAGCCGGTATTGCCACCGTTTTCGTGGGTGGTCTTGATGCGCTCCATCAAGTCGCGAGGGAATCGGTCGGTGTTGGCAGGATCTGAATAAGAGACCATTGGATTATTATTTTTTCCAAAAGTTGCGCATGGAGCGAAACGACGGATATCTCCAGACAGCTTACCCTTCAAGAAGAATGTATCGTGTGCGTCTCTAGCAGGATGCTGCTGAGGCTGGTAAAGGGCATCAAAGTTCCAGAAGCTCGACTCGGCAAAGCAATTGGTAGCCATCTCCTCGAAGCCCATCTCAAAGAAGATCTCACGGAATTCCTGGCGCACCTTCATCAATGGGTGAAGATAGCCGCCATTAGGGGGGACACCAACGGCGTCGAAATTGTACTTTTTGAAGGATGCATTCTTCCACTCGCCACTACCAACCATCGCATTAGGTCTCCTATTGTTCCCACTTGTTTCTTATGTCTTTCTCGTTTCCGCTGACGTTACCTCTGGAGCATCTCAAAGGTGATATCTGTGGCTTCTTTCTTTACCTCAAGAGCAAATTCTTTGCCCTTTGTGATCTTATAAGAGGTTGATTTTCTACAGATCGGATCAGATTAATGCGGGGGAGGAGGGGGGATTTTTCTCTTCTTGTGCCACGCATACATACTGCTTTTCAACAAGCTTCCGCTTCTTGAGATCGTTCAGGACCTTGGTATCCTTGAGTTCACCCGTCTTTTGAATTTCCTGAATATCCTTTTGGGTCTGATCCTGGATCGAATCAACAAGGCGGACAAGGTTATCGCCCTGTTTGGAGATCCACTTTTTCTTGAAGGCATTGGCCTGACCAATCTTGGCAGTAGCGCCCAAAATAGTCTAAACACGGCACGTATGCATGAATAAATCCTATTTTTTCTGCACGCGTATTTTTTTTTTTTACACACATCCGCATGTACACGCTGCCCATATACACACACACAAACACACATACCTGCAGCTCCTTGATGGGTAAACCCTGAGGACCAGCAGGAACAGCTGCGAATACACGAGCTTCGTGGCTTCCCTCGTTGGCAATCTGCTCTCCTTCTTTGGTCAATTTCCAAAATTCGCGGGTGATGGCCGAATAATCCACCATCTATATGGAAACGGGCGAATTAGGACGAATGTGAGTCACACTTTGTCATTATGGAGCAAACACTGGCAGAGTGACAAGACCTCCTTCGATTTCAAGCTATTGAGGGTGCCGAGCAAGGCGAGCTGGTCGAGCGGTTCGCCCTTAGTAGACTTGAGGTCAATGGAATCCTCAATGACATTATTGCGGTCAAGGGTGGTGAGGACCAAGGTCTGCAATTCCTCCATGTCGGTATAAAAGAATTTTTTTAAAGTGAGAGGGGTGGGGGGAGAGCGAACAGGATTAACCGGTAGGCTAAGCGCCATCTGGCGCGGAAAATCAAAATTTCGCCAGAACAGAATTATCTGAAAAGGTGACTCTCTAAATCGGCCCCTCTCACCCCCAAGTATTTATTATTATACTGGTGAAGAATATGCATTTCGAAGCGGATACATCATATCGAGAAGGAAAACCGTGATGAACACTGCTCGCATGAGGCAGGGGTGAGAGGGACCAGTGTGAGGGTGGGAAAGGTAATAAATAAATGAAAAGGAAAAAAAGCGAGGGTGATCAAAAATCCTGCCTTTGACTGGTCTTTACCAAATAACATGGAGATTTCGTACTTGGAGCTCTGGCTAATCATTGTCTTCATGGCCTCCATGTTCCTGGCCGGTCTCTGCTGGTGTTTTTGCTGCGGTACTTGCGGTAGGTTTCTTTTTTCTTTTCTTTTTTTTTTAGAAAAGAAAAACACCCGCCCTCATCATGCTAATGGCTTGACGATGGGATTTATCCAAAAAAAAAAAGTCGGGCAGAATCTATTGCGCCATGCAGGCTTCAGCAGGTACTTGCCTAGAGATCGGCGCAATGATGATCAAAGACATTGGAAATACCATGTGCCACCTGAAGAACATCTCAGCATGGATCGCCAAGGTCCTCTTTCACCTTGAGAGAGACAGAGACATGGGCATGGGTGGCAATCATGCGATCTGCCTCCCAGAACAGAGGTGCCTTTCCTGTGGACATGACGGCTCATTTTTCCCACGTGTAGCTTTTCAATGTGCATACCATGATATTAAAATAAAAACGCATACCCCCCCATACACATATACAAATGAAGATTTTTCGGTACCAAATGTTTGCTGTTTATACTCTTTGATCTCATTACTACCAGGAGTATATGAATTCTTTGGAGACGAGAGTGATTATTCTTCCTTAATTTGTCTATCGTTCGTCGATTGCATCCAAATGTTGCAGCAAGGGCGACCGGTAGCAATATCACATTGACTAGCGCGCTGATGTTACTGACGTTGCTAAGACTCTCATTTTGATCCAGGAGACGGGTAGTTACCCCGTGATCTAGACATAGCTTGAATTACGAGGTCCGATTCTTTGAAATCCAAAAGAGCTCTTGGTTTCTGGTCAAATTTTTTTTTGTATGAGCAACATCCATTGGTTATGAGTCATTGCCAATGCGTACGCAAGTTTCATTGAAGTGGAAAAACAACGTTCCGATCCAGTGAAAGTGACGGACTTTGTATTGCCGTGATTCATTCGCAAAAAAGGGCAATATTCAAACTCGCCGATTTGTTGAGCTGCGATGGACCAAAAAAGGGGATCTTCCCTATTACTTTCAGACTAATGATTTTTCGTGATTCCCAATGCACAAATCAAAAGAATTGTCTATGTCCTCTAAGGGTCCCTTTTGATACGTGAGCGAGGAGGGCAAGGAACACATGATTTGCATCCACAGACCCTGGATGCCTTCCCTTTCGGGCAGTAAAAAAACATATCGAAACACCGGTGCTTTTCGAAGAAACAGAAACTGGGGACACAATGCCTATTAACGTAACACCGTGACGTTGCGACACCCAAACGAAAAGTGAGCGAAGGGAGCAATCATATGTCAAGATTTCAAAAATCGCATGTCTTATCTACAACTTTATGTTCTGGTTGTACATATTGATTACCAGGAAAGCGGATGATGGATCATTTGGAGGCTTGAGGACGAAGTCCCGGCATCTCCCGCGAGAGATAGGCGCATGGATTGGGGGGATATGATATGAGGAGCGACATGTCATACAGACGGTTGCCAGGTGCATTCCTGGAAACCAACTTCTCTTTTCTTCTCCTGGCATACAGAGTAACGCTGCTACTCTTTTTGTTTTTGTTCTTTGGCTTTAGCAATGTTTTTTTTTAAAAAAAAAAATGGCGGCCCGAGTCAATTTTCCCGCGCTCTTTCCCACGATAGATGTCAAACAAATGAGAGAGATCAAATGTTTTAATATCCGCCACTATCCGCAATGAAGGAACATCGCCAGCATTTAAAGATGAGGATGCTGTCCGCTACAAGATGGATAGGTCTTGAAACCGTAGTGGGGACGTACTTGGTGTGCTATCTTTTGTCCTTGAGATGATGAGAAGGCTGAAGAATGATAGCGGCTTGGACGTTTCTGTTGGGCCTATTTCTCGAGTCATGCGATCCTTGATTCGTACTGGGTACCTTTGCAATTACTGCTTACCACACAATTATTCCGAAACAAACAGCTGTGGTTGTGGGCTCGAGAGGGGATGGGGCAAATAGAATTGGATACCCGGTTATGTCGGGCGTCCTGAAGCAATAGAAACTGCGATGGTGAAAACCAATAAAATAAATCCGATGGCGTCTTATCTCGAAGTCAGTCGGTGCCTGATACGATATTATTTTGTCCTCTCAAACATATTTGGATGAACTATGTCCTATGACCAAAAAAAGAACACGGCCTTCCAGGTTTATTTTGCCTAATCAGGTTGTAATATATGACACGATCGCTTGTGTCCATGGGAAAAAAAATTAGCTGTCAAAGCCGCTCCACGATGCTCGTCCTAAACATCAACACTTTATGGAGCAAGATCATTTACCCTACATCCGTATTTGATGCTGACCGATAGCGGTTACTGAACCCTGCGAATTGACTGTGCGGAGCACGCTGAGTCGTGTCGTACAATCATCATATGGACAAGACCCGCTTTTCCAAATTTCCATTTACGGATACTAATTTTTGCTTTCTCGTCCCTTGATTGGAAGAAGAGATAGATCCGGTCTTTTCTACCCTTTTGCCCTGCGGGGATTTGGTTGAAGGATTATAAAAGACATCGATTCAAGATTTCCCATTCCAGTTTACACATTCTCCGGATTTTCTCTACTTCTCCTCCCCCTTCTCCCCCTCCCCAGAAAACCCACATCCAGTCCGGGCCTCTAAACATGTCGTCCGATAAACTCGAGAAGGAAGAAATCCATACGATCGCGTCTGAAAATATCATTGACGATGAATATCCCGAACCCACCGAAGAGGATCTCAAGACCCTTCGTGAAGTGCCCGACAAGCTTCCTATATCGGCCTTCCTCGTTATTCTGATTGAATTCTGCGAACGATTCACGTACTACGGTCTTAGCGGTCCCTTCCAAAATTACATCCAGTGGCCGCATCCCGAATCATGTAAGAAAGGGAGGCCATCTTGCTCTTTTCATGTTAGGCTCACTGGGCCCCCCTCTCCCACCCATTCTCAACTTAACTAGACCCTGCTCGCCAGCCTGGTGCTTTGGGAAAGGGACATCAGACTGCCACTGCTTTGACGACCTTCTTCCAGTAAGTGATAAAAAGATTCTGTCTTTCAAAATTTTTTTCTCACCCTCATTTCTCTTTATTTAATTACCCGACAGGTTCTGGTGTTATGTTACTCCTGTAAGTTTTTTTTTACCACGCAAAAACGCATGTGCGTTATGCTTTGAAGTAAAATATTTATCCGGTGGTTGTTCCACTTGCTTAGATCTTCGGTGCCATTGTTGCTGACAAGTGGCTTGGAAAGTATCGCGCCATTGTGCTTTTTGCGTGCGTCTACATGACCGGTCTTGTTATCCTTACCTGCACTTCCATCCCGACCTCCATCGAGAACGGCGGCGCTTTCCCTGGTTTCATTGTGAGTATCATCATCATTGGTCTCGGTACCGGCGGTATCAAGTCCAATGTGGCTCCGCTTGTTGCTGAGCAGTACAAGTCCCGATCGCCCTATGTTCGCACGCTCAAGGGCGGCGAACGTGTGATTGTCAGTCCCCAGGCGACCTACCAGAAGATCTTTTCGTACTTCTACTGGAGTATCAACATCGGCTCGCTCTCTGCTATTGCCACTACCGAGCTCGAGAAGAACGTTGGTTTCTGGTCTGCGTTCATTCTTCCGACGTTGATGTTTGTCCCCTGCTTGACCGTCGTTATCCTTGGCCGCAAGCGTTATGTTCAGACTCCTCCTCGTGGCTCTGTGATTGTGGAGGCCGGCAAGATCTTCTACTACAACACCAAGATCAACGGCATGTTTGCCAAGATTGATGCAATGGACGCCGTCAAGCCTTCGAACCTTGCTGTCGCTCACCCCGACTTGGCTGCAAACGCCACGTGGGATGACACCTTCGTCGACGAGTTGAAGCGTGCTCTCCGTGCATGCATTGTTTTCTGCTGGTATCCTTTCTTCTGGCTCTGCTATGCTCAGATCAGCAACAACTTGATCTCGCAAGCTTCTACTGTAAGTATTCGGAGCGTGCGATTAGCAAACAAGTGTTCCTCAGGCTCACTCGCTCGTTCATCTTAGATGCAAACCGGCAATGTTCCCAACGATATCATTCAAAACCTGGATCCGATCTTTGTGATTATCCTTATTCCTTTCATGGACCACATCATGTACCCTCTCCTTCGTCGGCTTGGTTTCCGCATGCGGCCGATTACGCGCATCTCGTGCGGCTTCTTCAGTGGCGCGATTGCGATGGGTTATTCTGCCGGTATCCAGTCGTATATCTACAAGTCACCTCCTTACTATGACAATCCCATTGGCCCGAACGACGTGTCGGCCGGTCTCCAGATTCCTTCGTACTTCTTCGTCGCTCTGGCCGAGATTTTCGCGTCCGTGACCGGCAACGAGTACGCCTACAAGAAGGCACCGCAGTCGATGAAGGCCATTGTCATGTCCTTGTTCCTGCTCACGAACTGTTTCGCTTCTATCCTTGCATTTGCGCTTGTGCCTGTCACTGTGGATCCCAAGATGACGTGGTTGTATACCGGTATCGCTGGCGCTGCGTTCGTGTGCGGTATTTTTGTGTATGTGTGCCATCACAAGCTCGATGACACCGATGTTGAGGATGACATGATTGGCCGCAACGAAGAGGAGTTGCAGAAGTACGTCCAGAAGGCTCAGACTGATGAGCAGGTTGATTCAGAAAAGGCACACCATTAAAAAAGTACCATCTACTCTCACCTCTCTTTTTCTTAACCTTTTGTTTGTTTACCTGTATATTTTTCGTCCGTGTATTATACTCTAAATTTTTTTTTTCTTACACTACCCTTCACCCACCCACTCACCTCTTTTTATTTGTCTTTTATTGACCAGCTGCGCTGTGTTTCTATCAAAGATATCTTCCATCGTAATAATAAATATAAACACGTCTATTTTTCCCAATAATGTTATACAGGGATTGCAAAGCCCTCATCTTGCCTGTTACCCACGAAGGCATGACATTGCAGCAGGTGTTACCCTGGAACTGCTGTGGCACGTAAACACACCGTCGAGGAAGCATAAGCACGTGTGTTTTGTGCATGTGTGCGTGTGTGTGTGATTTGCTCCCAGGTGGATTGGGGGCGGGGCGGGGCGGGGCGAGAGAGAGCTTGGTTGGTTGCTTGGATGGGTGGCATTGTGCTTCCCATGGAACAGAGCATTTTATTGCGCGATTATTTACCGCAATCGTCCTTTTTTTTTTTTTACATGACTTGGCATATGTCATTTGTCGAAATTGAACATGAAGAAAAAAGTGCACTTGATCAAAGTTCATTAAATTCAATGGTGGAATGGCATCTCCCCCTTGCCTCCATTTTTTGCATGCAAGAAGAAGTAGAGGTTCAAGTCTCATTGCATATCCATTCATTGTTCCTTTTTCTCTCGCTGTGCGCGTCTCTTCTTCTCCCCTCTGCCGGGGGGGGGGGTTGTGGAATAGGTAGGGTCTTTGGGAAGACGAGTGTTTTTTTTTTCTTGGAATGTTTCCCGAGGGTGTGTGTGTGGGGGGGGGCTTGAAGCAATCAAATGACTCTCGTCTTGTGGTACGACTCAAGCGTCTGTGCCCAAGGTGCCTTTATCCATATTGGATATAGCGTCTCAAGACTTTGGTTCTCCCCTCTCCCCCACCCCTTACATGCTTTCTCTTTTCCCCTCCTCTTCCTTGCCCTCTTCTCTTGACTGATTCATGTCATCTGTGCGACACAAAAATGAAGGGAAAGGAGGGAGAAGGAAATAGAAAATTGTCTGGAAGGATATCCTCCATCAGCATCACCACCAGCCCCTCCCCCCCAACTCATACATACATACATATATATACATACATCTATACATATACATCTATACGCACATTACTTCGGTTCCATTGTTCCGCGATAAATTGGGGGGGAAGAGGGTTTAGACTGTTTCGGGTGGGGTGGGCAGCAGAGATGGAGTGAAAAAGATTTAATCTTCAAGCCCAAAGAGAATGATCGAGAGAGCGTGTGTATGTGTTTGTTTCAAGAACAAGGGACCCTAATCAACGGAAGCATCATTCCCGATGGGGGGTCGATCCCCATCTCTCTTTCTTCCCCTTTCTGGGCAGGCATCAAAACAAACAGACAAAAACATCAGAGCTTTCCGGGGCGGGTGTGGGGGGGGAGTAGTTGTGTGGCGGTCTCTCTCTCTCTCTCTCTCTATTTTGTAACAACGTAAGGAGGGAAGGGAATCTCCGCCGCCCACTAAATTGCCCATTGTTCTGCGAATTGTTTTCGTGTAGACAACGGTTTCTCTGGTCTATTACTGCTTGTAAAGTCGCACAATGTGCAACACACGCACGCATACCCGATCAGATCTTAATCTGTCCAATTTGATAGAAGACCAGTCTTCGATAAGGAGATGCACTAACGAAGCGTGTCTTTTTTATTTTCTGCAGCACCGTTTGGGGGGGGGGTGAGGAGGGAGGGAAGGAAGAGGGGATGGAAGGGTATAATAGACGAACCTAGTCGCTTGTGCACAGACCCCGACATTCGCGAGCGAGAGAGAGAGAGAGAGAATGTTTGGTTATGTCACTTCAGGACAATGAGAGAATAGAATATATATTAAGGGTATGAGGAGGAGGAGGAAAGAGCCGAATGTGAGATCTGCAGAATACAACATAAGCGCGAGTGCTACTCATGTCAAATCCAGGCGGTTTTTAACTATGTACACAAAGAGAGAAAGAGAGAGGGAGTGGGGTGGGAGGAAGTGGTGGGCGATGCACGGATGGATGATTAGACAAAAGGAGACTTTTTTTTTGTTGTTGTTTTCAATGCAGACGTGTCTTGAACAATCGCTTCAATGGATTCGATGACAGATGGGGTTGTGTTGCTGAAGGGCCCATCATTTCCTTCTTGTTGTTGTGGCTGTTGCTTGCGCGCGGTGAAGTGAGATTCTTCTTGAGCCGACTCACCAAGTTTTGCCACACAGTCGACTTTGCAATCGCCGGCTTGCCTCGTCTGTCTTGATTTACATGCGTTGCTGCTGTTGCTGCTGCTGCTGCTGCTGGTGTCACAGGTGACGGCGTCGAATAGAAGTATGGGACCCGGTCGTTTTGTGATGGTGGTGAGAAGCCGAGCACATCCTCGTCCTCCAACGGTGGCGTGGGTGGCGGAGGTGGTAAGGCTGAGATGATGAACGATGTAAGACCGGATGACATGAGATCTTCTTCGGCATCCTCCACATAGACTGGGGACGGATAGTCTGGATCGCCATCATGATCATTATCCTGAGGTGCCAATGATCCTGCACCAGACGATAGCGTAAGCGGTCGGTGCTGATATGGAAAAGAAAAGCCCGAGGAGTTGCTCATGATATCGTCCTCCCATCGCCAATTCTCTTCCTTTGCTGCAGTGGTTATGTCGACCATCTTGTCAAGTCGGGTGAGATGGTTGTCTTGCATTGAATTGTTGACCGTCTCGAGCGCGCCGCAGAGAATGGCCCTTAAATATTGCTGGTGGTCCTGTGTCGGAGGAGACGGACCAATTTGATCTCCTTGGGATGATGTCTTCTTCACGTTGTTATTGTTGTTGCTGCTGCTGCTGCTGCTACCGCTACTGCTGCTGCTGCTACCGCTACCGCTGCCGTTGCTGCTGCTTTTCTGAAGAGACTCGAGATTGCAATAGTCCGTGAGACTGTGTAAAGGCATCGCTGCCTTTTCCGAAGCCGTACTATAATAGTCGTGGAAGGCCCAATCGACGGGCTCTGGCAGTTTGGTGACAATCCCTGTTGCGAGCTTGGGTTCGCTCGAGTCGGAAGGAAAGATAATGTCACTGGATAAAAAGTCGAGTGCCATGCTGAAGCGAAGGGGGGATCTGAAGCAATTAGGGGAAGGGAGCAAAGGAAACTGTATCGGAACACGAAGGGCACCCCCCTTTTTATATTTCTATCAGACGCGCAAGGAGGTGACGGGTATATTGGTGTATGTGTATGTATGTGTGTGTATGTGCGTTGGGGGGTCGATGAAGAGAGAGAGGTGCAGTTTGACCTGTGAACACAATGCCCCGAAAAGGAAAACGATAACACTTTTCGTTCGCCGGGGTTCGTAAGCCGATCCTCCGAGGGACGAAGAACTCATGCGTTGTGTTGTGCAACACTACATATGAAGACTTCGGCTCTATACCGATCTCCTTATACTTTTCTCAAGACCAAATCTCGAGTGTTTTTTTTTTCCACATGACAGCCATCTTCATCTATCCTTTTAAATCGGCAGCGAAGAATCCGTCCGACCTTTATTCAAAGGGAAGACCCGTGGAAAGGTTGATCATGGCCAATGAGGGATGAGCTCGGTGTATTTCATCGAGGCACCGACACAGTAACATGATAGTTGCTAGAGAAGTCCATCAACGTAGAGGAGGCTTTTCTTCATACCAATAGTATGCTTATGGTAATCACAGCATCGCTTGGAGCACAATTAATGTACAGATTGCCTTGCGCCATTGTTGCAAGAGATGATCCCCCATCTATTTACGCCTCCACACGCTAGAAAACCCTTCTAACGAATTCCCTCTCCAAGAGAAGAATCGCTTCTTGCATCCCTCCCTTCCGGCATCCCCGCCCCGTCCACCAGTCGCTTGAGACTTGCCTCATAGCCTTTCTGGAGAGCTTGTCCAGCTCATCTGACTGCTCCGAAGGAAAGTATTGATTCTAGGACCACGCTGAACAAAGAAAAATTAAAGTTCACATATACGCCATTAATTTTGCCGCCACTTTGCCGTTTGTTGTTTTCCACTCCCTTTGGTCTAGGACATGTCAGGCAATTTGCGACTCCCCACCCCCTCTGGTAGGTTTCAGATCCATCATCTGTTGCCTTATCAACGTCCATGGATCTATTAGCCTCTATGATACCAAACCACCCCCAAACCTTCTCTCGCACTAAACATCATCCCCCCCAACATACTCACTAGGTGTATGAAGCGATTGATGTATTCACACTAAAATAAGTCTCCTCGCTTGGGCCAACACATTGTTACCATGTGTTGAAGGAAGGGAAAAAAAAGTTCTTTACACAGCATATAAGCCACACTCTCCTCACAGCCCTCCGAATGAGTGTGACTCTTTCGGACACCCAAACCGGGGGGGAAGGGGGGTTGTTGAGTGATGAGTGGAGAGGTAAAAAAAAAAAAAAAACGAAGGGGTGAACGATTATCCCCTCCGCCTCTGCAGTCCCCCCGCTCCCTCACCGCCTCGACCTTCCGGCAAGAAGTTAAAAAAAAACAATAAAGCCATGGCCGCATTCGCCTTACGGACCAGCCTTGCACGCCTGTCGACGACGACCTGCTCACGTGCATTGGCTACTGCAGCCACGACGATTGCTCCTCGCAACCTCACAACGGCTCGATTTGCCAGTACGGCGACCGTGGCCCGCCCCCGCGACGACGATCTCCTTGACATTCGCGAAAAGCCCGTCTCCATTTCCTACTTTACTGGCAATTACAAGTACAATGATCTTCTTATTGAACTCGATGCACTTTATAAAAAGTATGAGCATTGGGAGGGCGAGGCTCCTGTGCTTGCAGGAGATTCAGCAGCAGAAAATGGCACAGAAGAAGAGCACGTTTCGACTGTAGCCGAGCATTGGAAGTTGCGCGAAAAGATGGAGCAAATGCTCGCCATCCCGCTCAAAACATCGCAGTGGCGCAAGATCGTCCTCCACCTGAACAGACTCGCGTCGCTCCCTAAGCCTCTCCCGGAGCCTGTGGAGCAGGCCCTCCAGCCCTATCGCCGCTATGATGCGGCTGAGCAGGACAGGGCAGCGAACGTCAAGTCCCTCGATGCGCTCGGTCGTGCATATGCAGTCGGTCGACGAAAGGAGTCGAGTGCGCGGTGCTGGGTCGTTGAAGGCGACGGCCAGGTGCTCGTCAACGGTGTATCCCTTCATGAATACTTTCAGCGCCCTGTCGATCGTGCCGAGGTCACTCTCCCTCTTGAGGTCACCGAGAATATGCAGAACTACAACGTGTGGGCCCTTGTCAACGGTGGTGGAAGCACAGGTAAGGAAGGGAGGGAAAACCCACCCGCAAGGGGAACCAGCCAGGTCTTTTAACAACAGGGGCTATAGGTCAAGCCCAGGCGATCAAACTCGGTGTCGGTAGAGCATTGTTGACCCACAACCACGAACTGAAGCCTACTCTTCGCAAAGGTATACAGCCGGTCCTTTTTGCATCTATCAACCGTTCTGACCTCTTTCTTCCCCCTCCCCCCATCCACCCATTAGCTGGCTGCATCACTCGTGATCCAAGAGTGGTCGAGCGTAAGAAGGAAGGTCAGCGAAAGGCCCGTGCAAGATACACCTGGTATTGTCTTTTGAGAATCAATTGCGAGATCCGCATAAGACTGACCATTCTCTTCTTCTGTTTCTTTAGGGTCAAGCGTTAAATGTTATCGTCTTGCCGCCACGTGCGTCTTTTTTTTTGCTGTCCTCTTTTCTTTTCTCCCTGTTTTCTTTATTGTTATTATTTCGAAAAATCCATCTCCCATAGACCGAACCAAACGTTTTATCATTTATTAAAATCGTCATCTCTCCCCCACTTTGTCCGGTTCAGCAGGAAAAAAAAAATCCGCACTCTCTTCGGGCGATGGCGAATCTTTGTTACACTTAATTCAACCTTGCGACTTTCTTTCAAGTAGCTTGGCAACTTGTGTCGCACAGAGACTCTCCTATTTAAAAGTAACAAGATGGCGGTTTTTGCTTATCGCCCTTCCTTGAACAGCTCTCTCGTATTGTTTTTTTTTTCTTTTACCCTGGGTCGATTTCAGCATGTATACTCCCGATAAATGGGAAATCTTATCCGAAATCAACAGCGTCGGATGCATCACCATTGTGTCTCTTATCTTTGGACGCAAGATCGCCGGTGTCGAAGGTCCGATTGTCTATGTCCGAAGCCTGACCTTGGTGTTCTACTTGCTCGTCTGGATATTTCAGCTGATTGCATGTATGGCGGTCAGCACGAACAATGGAAACCATCTCTCCTGTATGCTCGGGTTTTTCACTGCTTCTGTGGTCTATATGCTCGCAAGGATCTCTCTTTGTCTTTACTTTATGGAAAAGGTATAGATGGATACAGATATAACCTTAAATTCCATTTCTACTGATCATGTCCAGTCTCGATACATAGATCTACATCATCTCTGTCCCCGAGACACCTCGACTGCGGTCGCCGATCTATCTGGGCGGGACCGCGCTATTGTTGCCCTATGTCGCCATCATGATCGTCGTGGTGATGCACAGGACGGTTGAGGTGGACCCGGACATGGCATATCACTGTATCGTTGGCTATTCTCGCGAAGCCTCCATACCCGCCCTGTGCTACGACCTGCTCGTCCTGGGCCTCTGCATCGGCGCATTTACTAAGCTTTCCTTTTATCCAACGATCCGGCAGCGCAGGTCGCAGCAGGCCTCAACGCTCATCCTCATGGCAAAACGAAATATTTTTGCATCCACAGTACCTTGCATGACAGCAACCGTGAATTATCTCGTCATGATCTGGCGTGGAGGTCGAGAACGGGGCCTTGTTTCGCTGAGCATATGTACCTTGGTATGTCTATTTTATAGATGTGTGTGTGTGTGTGCGTACACTCACACTCTGCCTATCGCTCTCCCCGATCGTTAGGATCTCACGATCGTAGCGTTGGTGCTTCATTGGGGTAAGGGAGCAGACACGGGCAAGCGGCCAGTGGACGAATCATTGAGCCTCACCACCCTATGTAGTCACTTCCCATTACGCCGAAATCCCAGTATTAGAAAAGGTCCTAGAGCCTGTCAACATCAGCAGACCACTCAAATTAGAAATCAAGCAGCACCAGGAGGTCATTGTTTTGACAGAACTCCATTCGGGTCGGAAAAACTCATCGACCGTATAAATCACCATGCAGTAATACAAGTATCGTATTTTTATTGTTTTGGTTGCATCAGCCATTCAAAATATGACCGCATGTACCTGACAAGGTGAGGCATGGATGCTGTTGTTGTTAAAAAGTGGTTGCAGGGGAAAAAGGCAAGGCAAGGCCTGGCTGCGGCGGGGAATATCAATTTGCTCATTGAATGGATGAAAAGAAAATGCAAGAATGAAAGGATGCTAGCGGCGGTTCCTCATGGCCGCTCGTCGTGCCTTGCCCGGTCGCTTCTTCGGAGCTTTCCTTTTGAGAGTCGACTGCAGGGGCTTCTGCCTGCCCGATCCATCTGATTTCCGGTTCAATTTGACGTTGGGCGAGTTGCGCTGATACTTCTTTTTCCGGTCAGTGTCTTCTAGCTCGTCCAGATCATAATCGACGTCCAATGTGAAGTCGTCCATATCCTTCGCTTCTTTCCGCTCTGCAATGAAGATTAGTCCATTTCCCAGTTGGTTCTTAGCATCATGCATCGTAGGCTTCTCCCCCCCCACCCCCCCACACACTCTCCAACCTAGTCTCATTCGCACAAACACACACGGAGAGAGAGAGAGCGCAACAACTTACTTCGCTTGACTAATTTCATTTGATCAATAAATTCATTCTCTTCCTTTTCAGCCGCTGCCTTCCGCTTTGATATGGCTTGTGGTGCGCCACTGCTCTTTTTCTTCTTCTTGTAATCCTGTGCAAGTACATCAACATTAGATTCCTCCTTCTGAAAAAAAAAACAGAACACAATTCAGCTTTGCCCATACCCTGATGGTTAGATCTCCTTGACCAGGTTCGGGCAAGAACGGCAAACCCAATTCTTCGGTTTGCTGTCGGACATGGCGCGCAGCCGCAAGCGCTTGATTGAAGAATGCTTCTTCGCGTGACAGATCGTCATAAACATCCTTGATCTCCACAGGTTTATCCGTGGTGACGGAAATGACATCCAATGGCTCGAGATCGGTCAGTTTAAAATCGTCCAAGAGACGTTCTAGCGCTGCCTTGAGCAAAATGGTCAATCGATTGTGAAGCATTTGGTGTTGAACAGCGCGCGTTATGGCTTACTTTGTTGTAGACGGTAAGATGCTGCTCAAGTACCATATCGCCATCTTCATCGTCAATGTCACTTTCTCCAAGATCCTCGAGGGAAATACCCCACTCGCCCGTATCTTCTTCAACAATATATTCCTCGTTGTTGCCCATGGATCGCACTAGGTATGAACCAACAAAAAAAAAAAAAAGGCAGACAGCTGCTGCAGACGAAAAAAGAAATTTCGACATCCAAGCCCCGAAAGGCATTCACTTTGGGCCCATCAGAACGTCAAGAGTGAAAGCTTTGTCCCTATCCAAGATAGCACCCAATTCATTATCTTCTCAAAGATCGAAGAATCTCAGAAGTATTCAGCAATAGGCCTGCTGGCCAGAGGGCGGACGCCGATAACTCTAAAAAGACATACAACAGGCTGGACCAAAGTACGTACAGTAGGATGAACGGGCAATGATGTTTATACTCGAACAGAGTCGCACCTGGGCGTAACGGGAGAGAGAGAGAGAGAAAGGCAAGTCGAAGAACAACGTTGCATCTGATGCTACTAAACCACTGTCCAGGTTACAAAAGCGTCACTGTCAAATTCTCGGCTGCGGGAAAGGGTACTGTATGTAGTTGATGAGAAGATTGGCCCAATCCATGCACACGCACACACACATCAGCAGCGCCGTCTTTCAATAGGGAGTGGTCCGATTTTTATCTCCCTCTCTCTTTTTCACCATTATCAAACGACCCAGTGGACTCCCGACTTGTCCGGATGGTCCATAGTGTCACTTGGCCCATTCGCTGTCTACCGCGATCACGTGTGTGTGCTGACCTTTTCCTTTCTTTATGCTGCTTAACTGCTACCCTGTGGGTGCCGGTGAAGATGAACAGTTTCGAAAGAGAGAAAGAGGCGTCAACCAATGCCAGAATGGAGGCAATATGCCCTTTTAGCAGGGAACCGAGTGTCCTCTATCAAAAATGGACGCTCGACATCGGGGGGGGGGAATGAAGAGATACAAATAGTTTCAAAGCCCTGAGACGAACTGTGTGGGAGGGGGCCGGGTGGCGTGGTGTTTGTTCGGGAAGATCGGTTTCTGCTGAATCGGGCGAGGCGGAGGTAGAAATCATCCCGACAGGGAAAGTTTCTGTGTCCAGTTCCGCTTCCTCTTTTTTTTTTTTTTTTTTTTTAGAAACCCTAGTTCCCTTTTTCCCTCTCACCTTTTTCCCTTGCCTTGTCTGACATCCTTCGCTTCTATCTTTGTACCTCTTCCGAAATAGCATGACAGTCAAGCTGCATACCCCAGAACAAGTCGCAAAACATAACAGTGCCAAGTCCTGCTGGGTGATTGTCGACGGCAAAGTGTACGATGTAACCGAGTTCATCCGCGATCATCCCGGAGGCGATGACCTTATTCTGGAATATGCTGGCAAGGATGTCTCGGCGATTATGCGGGATGTTCTGGAGCATGCCCATTCGGATGCGGCCTATGAAATTCTTAATGACTATTGCGTTGGTGCTCTGACAAACAGCGGCGCAGCTACCGCCGCAGACGACGGGGAGGATGATGAAGATTATACAAATGAAGATTTCCATCCACGCGAGACAGATCTGGCCTTAGATGCCAAGAAGAACCAGTTCCTTGATTTGCGCAAGCCGCTCATCCCACAAATGCTGCGCTCCAATTTTACGAAAGAATTCTACCTCGAACAGGTCCACAAGCCTCGCTACTTGCCCTATTCTGCACAGTTCTTTGGCCATCCGTTACTGGAGCCGCTTAGCAAAACAGCCTGGTACGTCGTCCCGATCGTTTGGCTTCCTGTGGTGGCCTACAATCTTAAGCAATCACTCGACGCGGGCCACATGGGGGGAGTGAGTGCCCTCTCATTCGCTCTCGGCGTCTTTATCTGGAGTCTACTGGAGTATGGCCTCCATCGATTCCTCTTCCACGTCGACAACTATTTACCTGATCATCAGATTGCTTTTACCCTCCACTTTACGTTGCATGGATTCCACCATTATCTACCGATGGATAGGTATGTTTGAAAAGGAAGCGGTAGTGTAGCATCAAAAAGTGCTCGTTCAACAAAAGATGCTGACGTCGGAGTTTCTGACCTAGACTTCGGCTGGTGATGCCGCCTGCCCTGAATGTGTTCATTTCCTACCCGCTCACCAGACTTGGCCACGCCCTGTTTCCACCCGCAGTCGCATACGGTGTCATTGCGGGCGGGTTCTTTGGATACATCCTCTATGACTGCGTGCACTATTACCTCCACCACGCCAAAGTGTTCGAGTTCCATTTCAAGGAGATGAAAAAGTACCACTTGGCGCATCATTACAAGGATTTCGACCTCGGTTATGGCATCACCTCCAAGTTCTGGGATTATGTCTTCCGTACGGTTCTGGAATACAAGGAGGAGTAAAGACAAGACAAACTCTCAATGATTGTTCATTCCCTAATACGCTCACCCACCCACATCTTTTCCGTACTAACTAATATCACTATCATCTCTCCCTCTATCCCCCAAAATTAGTCGTGTCAAGTAACTTACTATTATTTGTTTTGTTTTTCTTTTTCTTTTGCTGTCTGCAATTCTAATACACTAACAGTACTATTTTTCACCCACATAACACCCTTCTATTGCTCGATATAGCTGCTATTGATTCTGTGTGCTCAAGCAGGACTGGATGAGATTTTTCCCGTCGGGTCTGGTCACGAGCGGTTTGAGTTTTGGCGTGGTGAATGTATAGACGAGACCGGTTTCGGACACGATGAGCAAGAGGACCTGGGTACCTGTCAACGCCGAGAGCTCGTAGGCCTATGTACGTATCAGCAAAAGGGGGAGAAGAGAAGAGAACCAATTTTTTCGCGCGCGCGCGCGCATGCGTGCGTACGAGAGAGAGAGAGAGAGAGGGGGGGGTATGTATGTATGTATGTATGTAGGGCTACACATTTGAAATTTTTTCTTCTTATCTATCGCGTTCTCTCTCTCTCTCTCTCTCTCTCTGTCTCTCCGTACACAGCACACGCGCACGTCTCGCTCGTACCTTCTTCATGATACCCGCCTTGCGTTTGGAGAACGTGATGTGACGTCGGGACCGGTCCTCGATAAACTCGATCTTGATCTTGCGACGGCCGTTGCGACGTTGATTCACTGGACTTTGCGAACAAGCATCATCCTCTGAAGGATCGTCTTCTTCTTCTTCTTCTTCTTCTTCTTCCTCATTGTTGCTGTGCTGCTGCTGCTGCTGCTGCAAGCAGTGCGGCGACGCAGGACCGGGTGTCATGGTCGGGGAAGAGGCACAGATGGACCGTGACGGAGAAAAAAGCGCAGAGGGATTGCTATTTGTACGTTCTTGGTGGTGCATGTGGTGCAAGAAGAGAAAGAAGAAAAGGTCGGTCTTCAACAGACAATATGGGCATGGACCCCAACAAAAAAAAAAAAGGAGGGGGGCGCTGCTGAAAAAGAGGAGCAGAGTGCTAGGGGGTTTGTCTCGTCCACGAAACCTTTTTCGCTGTGTAGCTCCGCGCATACAGAAGAAACGAGAGAAAGAGAGAGAGTGTGTGGGTGGGAGGGAGTGTCTACAGGCTTGAATGAGCCGTGCCGATGGTTTTTATTGAAAAGCAACATCCCACTTGGTCGCAACCGCGGCCGTACTGCCGCTAGCAAAACCGGTGCCTTCCGGACTCATGTCGACAATGTCTTTTGACTTTGTCTTCGTCTCGCACACATAGCATCGCTTTGTCTTCTTTACAAACATATCCACGCAAGAATTACAGATGACGTGTCCACACTGCCGCATCACTAGCTATCTCGTCAGTCTCGCATTCTAATCAGATCCATCCGCTTTTATACCAGAGATTTTGACTGCGTTCGACAAGGTCTTTAAGCACGCAGGGCATTGGCATTTTGTATTGCCCGACTCTTCCAGCTGGAACTTGACATCGATCAACGACTTGAGGCTTCCATTCAATTGCCAATCAGCAAGCCGATTTGCCTTTCTTCCACGTGGCATGTTATTATTACCTGACCGGGTGAGGTGTCTTTGCTGCTGTACACAAGATTTGGGTGTTGACAGGTTTAATGACATCCTTGAGCTTCTTCTCGGCCTCGGGAGTCATGGTAGGCTAGATCGCACCGTCCCGCAGAGGATTGTGAAATGATTAGCCCTGATGACTCACTCATTCACCACCTCGCGGCTCATTTTCTTACAATCCAAAAGTTAGAGGAACCATTTGATTTCCTGGCCTTTTCGTCTGCAAGGCGTTGCGAGGCCTTGGACAATTCCTTATCAGCCGCTTCCTTGATCATCTCTTCTGTCAGTTCGAATTTTCGTTTTTTGCCTGCCGTTGCGGTATCATCGTTTGCTGGATTGTCTGTTGCATGTAAAAGTAAGAAGGGTAGTCGTAGTAGGTGAGTGTTACAAGCTCGGACGCACACATGCCTTCCACAAGCGTTCGCTCGGATATGCTGCTGTCCGGAGATGTTCTTCCCTCCTCCTGCTGTTTCCGTCTCTGTTGCTGTTGCCGGCCCAGCATCGATGCCTGTGTTCGCTCAAACTCTTCAAGGAGATGCTGTCGGGCTTCTTCTGCGGTGCGTTCCTTTTCATCCTCAAGTGCTTGGATCTGTTGCTCGAGTTGCTTCTTTTTCTGCTTAATCACCTGCTTTTGCGTCAAGATGGATTCGTACATGCATTCGCGGCAGGCTAAATGTCCCTCAGGACACGCTACGGGATCACGTGCGGTCTGGAGACATAGGAAGCACGCATTATATTCTCGGAACGAATCACGTCCGAGCCGTTGCTTTTTGCCACAGCATACAAGTCAGCGATTCACAAACGCTTTTTCCTCTCTCTCTCTCTCTCTCTATATATATATATATATAGATATATCGCTCACCTTTTTCGTACCGTATTCAAGTGATTTGGCCTCATGGTATGTAAAAACACTCGAGGCCGTATTGTTTTTGGAATGGCGCGGCATGATGGAAAAGTTGAAGAATGTGAGGAAAACGAGCAATCAAAGGAGGGGATTTCCCAAAAAAAAAAGAAAGAAATGGACCCAAGAATGGGATGGGTGAGGGACGCCCGATGAGTGATTGAAATTCCGCCGTAGCCCATTCTTTTCTGTCGCCTATCCTCGATCCTATACAATGAGTATTTTACAAATCTTACAGCTGTGTGCTGGACCTCAGGATTTTACATCGGCTTTTACAACAAGCTGAGAGAGAGGCACCCTAATCAACTGGTATGTAGTTCATCTTTCATCCATCTATCTTTCACATATCTTTAGGCTACATATCGGATGACACCAGGAGGCGTTTACATGGTTGAAAGTGGCATTAGAGCATGTACTTTCCAACACATGACAAATGGTCATTCAAAGACTGGCTACACACATACTTGTATCATTATTTCTTCTGTCCAGAACCTGGTATCCTCGGCGTTTTTCTTTTTTTGGCATACGGATATATATGATGGTAACGTGGATGCACCTTTCAGGCGGATGGAACGTGCCCGACGCATTATGAACATGAAAAAGCTGGCCTACGTAAACGGTCATGGAGAAAACGGGTTCTGTATTTCGCAAATGAGAAAGTTCCAACCACGGATGCGTCGAGGCGATGACCTTTTGACGGGTAAGTGACACACAGGACTTGTTGCGCAGCTGTGCATCTTTTGCGGCGCTTTGCTGTGCGAGTACGTATGGAACGTACCTGTATGAGTACATAAGCGCCACCACAATCACCACAGCTCACCAGACAGACAGTCATCCTTTGCTCACTATAGTTAGACCACACACACACACACATATGAACACACACACACACACATATGAACACACACATATGTATATAATAGCTGCTCTGTCAGGCGGAGACCCATACCCACTTCTTCTTCTGCTCCTCAAACATTTGCCTCTTTTATTTTCTTCCCCAAACTAGCCTATTACTCGACATCATCCAATGCAGCGGCAACCTCGCACGACGACAGCGGCAACCAACACTTGCGGCTCAGGCCGCCTCATGAATGTTTATCTCCGCCTTTGCAATCGACCTCTCCCACCGCTTCCTGATCACCAGCGACGTCCGGGCTCCGCTTTACCACCCGGACCACGTTCGCCCATCGGCAAAGCGGTTGTTGATGACCGACACTATTATAGCAGGTCTGCGGCGGCGGCGCCTGTGGTACAGCCTACGGCGATCCCCAGAGCAGAATGTATCATTTGTTACACGTGGACAGACATTCGCAAGATGTATCAGGCTCGTGGCTGCCGCCACAGCGTCTGCCGCGGGTGCCTCCAACGGTATTTCGAGACTTATATCGAGACTGCCCGGGACGCATATCAGCATATTCCTTGTCCTTTTGGGCCCGAATGCCGCGCACATTACGAGACTTTGGATATTTTGCCGCAGATCATGAGTCGTTCCCAGGTCGATGCGTGGTGGCTCACCGTCTTTCAGCGCTCCAATGTGCTGGATAGTTTGGTATGTTAGGTTCCCCACATACACACACAAACACACTTTTCCCTTCCCCACACCTAAACATACAAAAAGAAAAAAAAGTTGAGTGTATGTGCGGGGATAAGTGGGATGGAATAGGAACATCCGTTTGTATTGACAGGCAAACTATGTTTTTTTTAAAAAAAAAAAAAAAACAACAACAACAGGGGACATGTCCTTACGAAGGATGTAATCAGATCTTCGAATTAGGTGACAAGGTGCCAGAGAAGAATAAGTACAAGAGGAGAAAAAAACACTTGTTACTAATACTGCTTTTGATAAAGCCTCGCAATCCTCTCCAATACGTTGCGAAATGCTTTGGCTGCGGCCGCGGCATCTGCCTCCGATGCGAAGACCGGTGGCACCCAGGTGCGTTAGGTTCTCCCATGAGAGTAAACCAAGGCAGTTCATATAGACATAGCTGCTTATATCTATATTCCCCTACTCTCTCGCTCTCGCTATCTCCAGGTATGCCATGTATCGAAGGTCGACACGCCGAGAGATGGAACTGGCCAATATCAGAGACCGAGCGGCGTTTACTCGCAGATCAAGTCAATCCAAAGGTCCTTGTTAGTCTCGCCGAGAGCAAAGGCTGGATTCCTTGTCCAAAATGCCATCAGATTGTTGAACGAACAGCAAGTATCATGTGCGCTTTTTTCTCGTGTTCTTTTTTCTAACTATGGTTGACCGCTTTGCAGTCGGGTTGTCCGTTTATCAGATGCATCTGCGAACAGGAATTGTAAGTCAACGCCAAACTGGTGGTGGTGGTGGTGGTGCATAATGTCTAACCTGTCTGGGTCAGCTGCTATTCGTGCGGCTCGGCAGCGTCTGCGCACACGTGTTCGCGCGCTTGCCATAAGTTATCCGATGCAGATCGCCAGAAGGTTATTTCCAATCATTTTGCTGCTGCTACTGCTACTGCTACTGCTACTGCTACTGCTACCCCAAAGGACAGACCCATGATGCCACACGTCAGACATACGCCTTGTTTCCAGCGGCCTCCGTAATCCACCCACCCCCGCGCGCTCTGTAATTTATTTGAAATAATAATAATTAAAGGGTCCGATGCTCTAACGTGGAATGAAACAAAAAGACCATCCGTGTCGCCGCTTGGTTTGTTCAAAATTAAATAGGTCCGTCATCTTGCTGGCGGTTGAGTCAGTCGATCATCAAAAAAAAACACCGCTCTCACTAAGCTCATGAACGCACTCAACCCCGAGTCAGTCTAGTCCTGGTCCGTTGGCCCGGCAATAACTCTGGCCTCGCATTCATATACACACACACACTCTCTCTCATCCTGTCATCAAAAAGATCCCCTGTGTGGCCCTCGCTTCGACATGACAGGAACACCCGATACGCCATGGCCAAGAGGTATGTTCCGCGTTTGGCATATTTATGAATTTTTGGCATGTGCGACAATCTCACAGAACAAGTGTTCCCGAAAATCAAACCGATGGGTGTGTAGTAGTACAACAGACTGGGTTGCGGAGGGTACGAAGAACCGTTTAGTAACAATGATGCTATATTATGCAGATAAATGTGTCAAGCGATGGAGGATAAATGTAAAATATACCTTCTAAATCATAAGATAGACAAGCAAATCCCGGCCTTCCCTTCCCCCCCCCCAGGATGGGAGTGTGGAATGAAAAAAAGGCGATATATGTAAAGGTGTGGGGTGAACAAGTGTCTATGTACAAAGAGAGAGAGAGAGGGAGGGGATAGATGGGAATGCTATTCGCATTTTATCGTGATATTTTTTGAACATGATCCATTGTCATGGTCAAGCCTGTTAAGAGCTTGAGCGTAGCATGAAGGCGTGCGTGCTGGACCAGATCGGTTCGATCGGAATGTTTGATTAAATCTGATCGTAGCCCATCGTGGCGTTGTTAGAGCTCTCCATTGCTAGCTTTCACTCGGCTGTGTCTTGTTTCTTACCTTTGACGAGTAAGCAATAGCGGGGAACACGCTGGAAGGGCGCAATCAAATAATCCGCAATGCCCATCCTGTTGGTATCCCGCCGCGCCAAGGATTCTTGCTCGATTTTGATAAACAAGACATTGTTGCAGGCTCGCCGAATGGATTTGAGATTCGCCTGATAATGGACCGCGTACCTGAGGAATACCGCCAGATCATCCTGGACCATGTCAAAGATCTCGGCTATCTGACCCGGGCAGAAGTCGCGCCACAGTGAACATGCGTGACTCTCGAGGCTTAAGAGCAGCTTGTTGGACAGGTCAATCATCTCAGGAAGGTGCCGAAAGAGGACGCCAATATCAGATTGTTTGACCAAAGGATCATTCACCGCAGCCATCATGGGTTGCATGTACCGCTGGTTTTTGGGGGAAGATGTAAGTTGCTTTTCTTGTGTCATCTCCGATGCGCGCGCGCGTGTGTGTGTGTGTGCGTACACTTGTGCTACATACCGTTTGAATAAGCGTCAAAAGGGCTTGGTAACTCTGCTCGGTCGTAAAGAGCTCGTTCATGATGAATTTGCATAAGGCCATGTTGTCTTTTTTGGAGTCTATCGCACGGAAACCAGATTCTGGACTCTCACCGTGGCTGTAACCGACCGTCGTTGGAGAGGTCTATGAGGTATACAATAAACCAATGAATATGTATGGTGAAAAGTGGTAGGGGCTTGAGAGGCATGTGCTGTACCTCGGACATTAGCTGTGACACAGTGTTACGCCAAAGGGAGATGGCTCTATCTTCTTTCTTTTGTACATTAGCTGGCGTGGTGAGCAAGATGCTCGGGGTATGCATGGCGGTTCCATTCATCGGCTTCATTTCTAATTGCACAGCTGGCATCGCGTCAAGTGCGGTCGGTGACTTGATGATACCGCGTAATCGAGCCGGATAGAGTGATGTGCTGAGGGAGGTGACGGGCGTTGGCGGTTGCAACGGGGACGACGGTGGCGGCGGGGGAGCAGGTGGATTTGGCGCTGGTGTACATGCAGACAGTCCCCATGGCTGCTGCTGCTTGTTCTGATCATTTGCTGTTATTACTTTTTGTGGGCCTTTCAGTAAAAGTTTACTACTGTGGATGCAACTGCTGTTCGTGGTTGTGAAAATGGTTGCTGAACCGTTCTTGTTGCTGCTGTTATTTTCGGAAACAGTGCGGATCGACGACGACGACGAGGATCGGGTGCTGTTACTCCGTGTGCTGCACTGATCCGACGATACTGTTGTGGAAGTGGATGTGCCTTGATTCCACGCAGAAGCGTCATCCTCAACAATGCGTCCAAGCCCACCGAATTGAGACAAGGGTCGTCGCCTTAGAAGGAAGTGGCGCGGAGCTAATGGTGGTGCATACAGGGACAGTCGATGGCCCCCGATATTGCTATTCGCACCGATTCTGCTGCCACCGTTGCCGCTGCCGCTGGTGCATCTGGAGTCCCTAACGTCCTTCTTGTTGCTGTTGCCGTTGGCTTTTTTGGTGGAAAAATGGCTGCTATTCGAGAGCGGCAATCTATTTTTCTTTTGCTGTTCCTGCTGCTGCTTCTTCGATGGTATATCGCTCGTCGAATGTGAGCGTCGTCGAGAAACAGATGCCATCAATGCTAACCGCACAGATTCAAGTCTACTGACTGGGTTGAGTCGCGGTTGTTGCCCTCGTCTTTTGTCATCCTTCAATGGCATTTGTCGAGCGTCTGAACCAAGTTTCTTTCCTGTTGTTTTCGATGGCGAGGATGATTTGGATGACTTCAAAAAGGGGGCGGAAATTGATGATGCGGGTGATGGCGGAGTCAATCGTCGAAGGAAGGACTGGCGCGAAGATAGAGCAGCGGCTTTCGATGCAATCGGTGAACTTGAGGATGTGGAGACGTCATTTTTTGACATGACCAGGAAGCTCCAAAGAGAGCAAAGAAAGTGGGTGAGAAAGAGAAAAGGTGAAGAAGGAAGAGAGGGAGAGGGAAGTAAAATGACAATATAGCCTATAAAAGTGGTCGTTCGGACCAAGCAGATGGCTGGGTTAGATTTTTTTTGGGGGGGAGATATGCTTTGGTGAAGGATACAGAAGGAGAAGTTGATGTGTTTGTTGCTGGGAGACTAGACACACTTATTCACTTAGTTTATCAACGAGGTCGCACAGTAGATGCTGCAAGTCCTAAACTCTTGAACGGTCGTGTGTAATCGATTTGAGGGCTTCGCACATGCAGCTAAACAACGCTGCGTCGTCTTTAGTGTGTTTTCTTTATAGCTTGCAACGAATACATATATATATATATATATATATACATATACATATATTACATATCTCACTCGGGAGAACGCCTCAAAAGATTGGACAACAAAGGAAGGAATTCCGCAGGATGCTTAGATACATCTGCCCCGTCTACTCCTTTTATTTTGCTAATATCGGTAATATGCCCTGGTATGGTAAACACTGAAGGAGGGATAGGTTAGGGAACAGAACAAGAAAGTTCATTAACGGGTACCGTGTATGCATGATAGAAATTAGGAGGTCGCGGGGCTCGAGAACGCCCAAGGCTCGGTAAAGGGAAAGGAATGCACGGTACTGGGAGAGAGGCTTTTCGGTCGCACTGGGAATAGGATTTGAAACGTCGCCAAGTGCAACCTGGGAGAGGGAAAACACCATCGTATTTATCATTTTGATTTTTCGCACAGACGTCATGCCAGCGCAAATGCAGAAATGTGAAATCGTCGGGCTTCTCCCATCCTTGCTCTCCTTCCCTTCCAACAGCCCGCCCGTTCAAGCAGGTGTTGGAGCTGCGAGCACGTGTGGCTGCGGCGATCAAGTCTGTTCGGACATGCCTTCCATCTTGACGACACCAGGCACGCCCCGCACAGACTTCCTCTTTCCGCTGATATCTATCTTGAATGGGCTATGCCAAACTGGTAATCTCTGCACACATTATATTATTGATCTGATTCAGCACTCTTCTTTCGTTTGGATCGGTGGCGTGCGACCCATTCGCTTATCACACTGTTACTGCTGTTGATTAAAAGGCTAGAGATATCAGTACATATGTTGATGGGCTATTAATAAACGCACAGAGGAGCATGCGTATTAACTATATGACAGTATCTAATACATGCGTTGTTTAACAGCCAGGAGAGAATACATACATATCCCTTCCACCTCTCCCCACTCTAATAGTTTCTTTTCGAATCCATAGAACTGACGAGACGAGGATCATGGATGCGTCAGGAGCCGATTCAATCAATCTTGGTGGGGAGGCGCAGCGGGCTTCTACCTCGGGGCACTTCGGTCCGAGAATAACACCAATAGGAGAAATACAGGCACCAACTGGCTTTTGTTCGTTTCCTTTCCATACCCAAAGTTATCGAAATGCTGGAGAACATACCCGGCAGGGTGTTCGTTGTCGGTGTATCTATCCTGATTGCGACGATAGCCTACTCCTCACAGCTCTTTATAATTTTGCCCGCGATGGAATGGTGGTCTGTCCAGTCTGCCATCGCTCTTATACCGTTTAACATTCTCGTTCTCATGCTCTATTACAACTATTATCTCGCTTGCGTCACCGATCCAGGCAAAGTACCAGCAGGATGGGTAAGGAATCTATTTCCACGCATCATACTATTCCATTGACGCTTGCAATGCGTTTCAGGAGCCACCTTACTCGACAATCCATTCACAAGAGAACGGCAAATGGATTCGCCAGAAAGACGATCTACCTGCCACAGACACAGGCATCACCGGTCCGCGATACTGTAAGTCATGCACACAGTATAAACCGCCACGGTCACACCATTGCCGTTATTGCAAGCGTTGCGTTCTGAAGATGGACCACCATTGTCCGTGGATCGCCAACTGTGTGGGCTACGATAATTATGGTCACTTTGTCCGGTTCATCCTTTATGTGGACATTGCATGCACGTATGCGCTTGCTCTGCTTGGATGGCGTGTCAAAAATATCATGGATGATATTCGTCACTTTAGGGTGAGCTTTTATTTTCAATGCGGGGGAGTTCATTGGGACTGACAATCGCTATGGGTACACAAGTTTAATGCCGAGCCGAGTGTATTCGAGGTGGTCATGCTTGTCGTCAACTTTATCCTCGCCTTCATCGTGCTTTTCTGCGTCGGCATCCTCAGTATCTATCATCTCTATTGTATGTCACGAAATCAATCCTCCATCGAAAGCTGGGAGCGAGACAAAGTCAAGAAGCTGATACGCCGAGGCAAAATCATGCCGGTACGAGAAAATAATCATAGATAGGAATAGGGGAGATCAGGCTATTGAACGACCACCATGTTGGTCATTAGGTGCACTATCCATTCGATGTTGGATTTTACCGCAATATATGTTCTGTTCTCGGCAATAACCCAATCCTATGGCTCTGGCCGCAGAAGCCAGTGGGCGACGGTCTGACATTCCCTTTACGGCCAGGTACTGATCCGCGACTGCCTTATTATTGGCCACTCCGCGACCCGGATGATCTTCGTCCCTCGATTTTCTCAAATCGATATAAGCGGAAACAGAAACAACAGACGCTTCAGAGAAACAAGCTCGTTCGCAGGGACTCTGAAGGATATCTAGTTCGCGAGATCACCATGGAAGAACGGATGGCAATGCTTCAGCAACAACAGTCCCAGCAAGACGGTGACGTTGGTATCAACCAAGAGCTTTACCACCACCACCAGCAGCAGCAGCAGCAGCATCCAGAAACTGATGTGGATGATGTGGACTCTGTCGAAGATTACTATGATTCAGGTAGCTGTATCAGCGGCAGCGATGTGGAATATGACAAACTTGCACCCGGTGATGATCTTGAGCAGCCCACATATCCCGGTAACATGCAATGGATGGATAATCGTGTATATGAGCTGTCAGGAGGGGACTATTATGGTCCTGACGACCATTCCGAGTCGTCTGGATGGGAGGATGAGGATGACCAGCGGCACAATCAACGGGAGTACTCCAAGAAACAAGATGATTATTATATGAACAAGACGGACGATGATGAAGACGATGACGACGATAACGTACCATTAATGTCGATTCCCCAGGAACGGAAACGACCGATGAATTATTCATCACCGAAAATCGGCAAAGAAGATTGACTCTATGGGCAATAATGCTGTATACTCTGCTTTTTTTTTATTGTAAAGAACTTTAGACAGTTTCCTGAATTGCATAATGGATCAGGTCGGTTTCCTCAGGGACATTTTATTCCACACTGCGGATAAATTGGGACGCCTGGCTGCCAAAATGGAGGAGTTTCAAAAAGTTTTTTTTTTTTTTTTTCGCTATTAAAGCAGTGGCTGGGCTGGACAAACGACCTTTCTCCTTCTCTTTTGCAGATAATAAGGAAGGTAATGTCAGGTTCTCGAGATTCAGATGCACTTGCCTTTCATTGGCAAGTTTTATTAAACCGCTGCCAGAAAGGGGAGGAGTATGCTTATGCTCATTTCTTTTTTCTTCATGCGGTTTGTTGTTTACTCACATGGCGTTGGATGACATCCATAGATTCTTACTCTGTAATAATCGAGTTATCTGAAAATGCAAATCTTTGTCAAGTCTCTCCAAGGTAACACGCTCGCTCTCGACGTCACCGGCTCGTCCACCGTTGCCGCTGTCAAGGCTCAGATTGCTGAGCGCGAGGGTATCCCCGCCGAGGCCCAGCTCTTGTCGTTCGCCGGCAAGAACCTCGTTGAGGGTGATCTTGCTCTCTATGGCATTGCTGACCTCAACACCCTCCACTTGAACGCTGAGTTGTTGGGTGGTGGCAAGAAGAAGAAGAAGAAGACCTATACCACTCCCAAGAAGATCAAGCACAAGCGCAAGAAGGTCAAGTGCGCTATCTTGAAGTTCTACAAGGTTGACGAGTCCGGCAAGATCACCCGTCTTCGTCGTGAGTGCCCCAACGCCACCTGCGGCGCTGGTGTTTTCATGGCTTGGCACAAGGACCGTCAGTACTGTGGCAAGTGCCATTTGACCTACGTCTTCAAGCAGGTAAGATCTATCGATTTGGTAGAGCGTGGCAAGGGTATCCTTGTCTATTATAAGGGAATTTCGTTCTAATCTTTTATTATTACAGGGTGAGTCTGCTTAAGTTAGGTTCGGCCACAGTCTCTGACCGGTATTATAAAAAAAAAGAAGTTGTGAAATAAACCATCTTCTGTCTTTTTGTTCATATTTTCGATCAATTGTCCTTGCGTAATAGTGCAAGCGGCGATCATTATTTTTTCCAGTAATACTAAGCCACTTGGATGTGGAAAGTAAAAAATCGAGGGGGAGAAAGTCCACACTTCCCTTCACCTCCAAGCCACATCCGCTCGGATGAACGAGTGTCAAGAAAATCTTCGCCATCGCATATCTCGATCTTCTTCTTCCTATAAGCGCTCAATCTTTATTAAGTGAGCAATGGAGATCCTTATGAAGATAGGAAGATCATGTGGCCAATAAGCGTGGCTACCTTGAGCATACGGATATGAGGAAATTATTTGAACTCGACTGAAGATCCCCCCTGCTCTAAACTTCATAAAGGCGGAGGATCTCTCTAAATATATCCAATCTCGAGCACATCGATGTAACCTATCTTTTGCCCATATTTGCCTGAAATCAGTCCCTACTGAAGCGGCCTTGGCTAGAGGTCGGCCGCAACAGGTCCTTAGAAAGTGTTGTTGTATGACGCGAAAACCTGAAGCATCGCAGAGCTTGACGTTGGGAGTGATTTCGGAAGGATTCGTCGTTCATTCTTACAGATAATTAGCCAACTGTCATAGCGTGTATATGTAGAAAATGAATATGAATATATCCGAGTAGATCGTCGAGATATAAAGGGCATCGTTTCTACGCATATCAATCGTGGTGGTTTTAGATTGAACTTTGGCTATAATGTAGTGCATATTAGTAGAGTCTTGCAGAGATAAAGTAAAGAAGATATGGAAATGGTTCGGGGGTTCTAATGGACGCAAATAGTGTGTCGTATGCCATGTTCATTAACCTGTTATTGTAATCACGAATAGACAAGTACCAGCAGCGAGCCTCGTCTGAGTAAACTCAATACATTCCTTCTTTAGCCTATATTCCCCAATGTGTTATTCAGTGCGATCTATATATGGATGTTCACTTGCTCTTTCCGCAAGATGCAACGGGTATTGGGCTCCGTTTGCCCGTGCAGGCTGGAACTTTTGTACCTATGAATGCGATAATCGGAAACACTTTTTACGCGACCTTTTTTTATTTATTTTTATTTCTCGAAATAAAAAAGTATGTACAAACATCTGAACGCTTCTCAATTTGATACGGTGTGTATGGAAAAAGTGAATGATGGTAATGGTTTTTAATACAATGTACACGTACGTTCTTTATAAAAAAAAGGTTAATTCTACAAAAATATAAAAGCTGCTCTCTTTTTTTTTTTTTTACTCGGTCATCTTGTCCGAGTAGTACTCGCCAGTCTCGAGTCCGCCCTTCCACAATTCTGTATTCCACTTTGGATAGACGCGCTTGTACAGGTTCATCAGGACCGTATCCTGCTGTGTTATCGGTCCATCAAAGGAACATTTCATGTATCCGTGGGTACCGAGTGACTCACGGATGTGGCCTACACGGCCGTATTTGGTAATAAGTTGCACAGGCTTGAAGTAGTTGACGTCGTCTAAATATGGGCAAAGTGAGAATCCATGATCTGCACCGCTCTCGCAATTCTATACCGTACCAGGATTGAAAAACATGTACCGGATGACTGCAGACCGCTTATGGATCTTGAAGGGGTGACCGCTCAGAATAATGCGCTTCGCAATGATACGCTTAACATCCGTGTTGACAAAAATGCCCTTGGCAACGAGAATAGGTTCTATGAAAACTGTCAGTGTGCAGCTCTAACAGGCCAGACGGCTTTTGGTTACCATTGACATTGTCCGTCTCCTTGTACAACATGCATGGAATTTTTCCAAAGACGACGGGGCCATACACTGTAGCATAGGACGTCTTGCCCATCTCCAGGTATCGTTCAAATCGGTGAACATTGTTAGAGCCCTTGTTCGAGTTTTGGGAATAAATTGGCTTCACAGCATATCTCCGGAAACCAACGTGAAGAACCAGAGGATCCTAATAAAGTGGAACTGTGTCATTTGGCTGTACCACGGATCGGGTAATTTTATTAGCCATACCTTAGATTTGACAGGTTCTTCATACGCGTTGTCGCGCTGCACTTGGAAGTGGAGGAGCGACATTTTGTGCTCGTACTGCAGCAACCCAAACACAATGTAAGGTCGCTCTTTGCTATAAGCAGCTGGTGTCTCATATTGAGTATACCCATTCGTACTGGCTTATTGCTGTGAATATTGTTATTTTACCATATGCTTCCTTGGGAACATCCTTGATCCAAAGCGTGATGTGCGTACCAGGCTTCACTTGGCCGACAATGGCTTGACTAACAACACGAGCCTTGGTACGAGCGAAGTTCTCAAACTGGAAGATGCGTGCATAGTCCACAGGAAGGTTCTCATATGGATCCCACGGAGATGTCCTGAAGGACTGGAGACCGCGGTAACGAGCAAACCGTACACTTGCAGGCTGGTCCATGGGTGTGTCGATTTCGTCAGGAAATTCCTTATGCTCCTCAAACTGCTTCTTGCGTTGCTCAAGATAGTGCTCAAAACTATTCGAGTGAGTCGTATTAGTGATTATCCAACGTGTTTTGCTGTCGAACTAGATGATATGAAGAACACATACGCTTCTTTTTCTTCTTCAGCAGTCAGTTCATCTTGGTATCCTTGTTTGCTCTCAAGCTCAACCTCTTCGTATTCATCCTCATCATCTCGGCTGGAGAACTGGAATTCGGCAGGCGCGACAACGTCATCGTCGTCGTTGTTATCCACAGCCATCGCCATGTCGCTATCATCTTCCTCCTCCTCACTGTACTCCTCGTCTTCAGAGTCGACAATCCATGCGGCTTGGTAGGCAGAGGTGCCCTTTGGAACGCGCTTGGTCACCTTACCAGACGTTGCGTTGCCGTCTGCAAACAGATCTGTTCGGCCCATAGCACGTACACGAGCTTGCATTTAGAAGAATAACGAAGTTTAGTCCAACGGCCTGAGCGGAATTCAACTTTTTGCAACATTTACCATCAGCTTCCATTAATTCCTCTTCCGTAGGCCACGTCTGTTCGTTGTCCATGAAATCAGGCTCATTTTCAGAAACAAGATCATCCTGTTCTCCAGGGATAGGTTTGTCCAAGACCTTGTCATCTTCCTCCATGTCAGTCATCCGGCCATTGTCAATAGCGGCAGTTGTGATCTATATCGCAACCTAACGTTGTTAGTACATCTGAAAACAATGTGAATTAAGCTCTTTGCAGCGCACGGACCTGCTCAATCTGGAAATCACCAAAATTCTGAAGATGTACAAGCCGGTTGGCATTGAAGGGGTTACCACGAGCGTAACCGGTAACCTTCAGCATGCCCTTCTCCTGCAGCGTGTGATCATTAGGTATTAATAAAAATGATCATATCATGTGCGTTAGAGGATTTATATGCGCAAAGACTAACCTCATTCGAAGGGACATACTGGACGTCATCAGCAAGCAGATAGGGATGGAGATCGCGCCAAGCAAGCGGCTTAGGTCTCTGGGATGTAATAAAACGTAGGGCACTCAATGCGTCCGCTTCGGTATCGAGCGTGAAGAGGTGTTCCTCGTTGGGGAAGAACTGTTGATTAAAGGCAACAAGCGACTTTTTCACAGATGCCTGAAGTTTGGGAGCCACATTACCCAGATGCTATATGATATAGGTTATATCAGCAACCAACGCCCATTGTAATTCCCGTACGTCATGCGAGTATGTATTTTTGTTTTTCTCTCCCTTCCTACTTGCCTGAACAACAGGCGCCACGTTAACAAGACCCTGATTTAGTATGCCAAGTAAGCAGTTGATACCGAACTGATCAACCTCCACTGTGGCCGACATGAGGAGGATGCCCATATCTGCCACTTTGAAGGCATCCAAGACGTCAACAAAATTCCGGCGCAGCGGGACGAATTGGATCTTTTGTTTGAAGCGTTCGGCATTCAGCACAGAAGACTCAAAGCCAGTCTGTGGCGGTTCCTGACCGACGGAGCGATAAAGGGAGGCAATGGCCGCATTGACATCTGTGTCGGGTGAGAGGGACAGAACAGGAATGATCTTTGGTACACCATGACGACCCTCGAAGATACGATTCGTCCGGGTCAATTCTTCGCGCTTCTTTTGTTGTTCCATTCTCGCGGCGTGGCGTCGATCGGTCTTGTCAAGGACTTTAGCACCCGAGTAGTTCTTGATACCGGTACGGTTCACTTTGCCCTTGGACTTTTCTTTAAGAGAACCCTTAGAGGCATGTCGCGACTTAAAGGGCTTGTTCGATTGGTGTAGCCGACCAGGCCGATGCCGATGCTGCTGAGTGCCCATGGCTCTGTTGTGCTTGTGGGTTTATGCTCGGATCGCAAGTAAAAAAAAGTTTGTGAAGCTTTTTTTTTTCTCCTCGGAAATTGAACGTCCGATATCCAAAAAGAGAGAACGGAGGCTTTGAGGTCAGACAGAAACGTAACGATGTGAGTTCACTGATAATGAATAAAGAGTTGAGGAGCATGCATAATCCTTGGGTCTGTAACTATCGAGCTGTTCTCTGGATGTTCTTAGTATGTCTCGATATGCAGAGAAAGGACAGAGAGGGGCGCGAACCCACATACATTCTCTAACTTATTACCCAAGCAAGATTTAAAGATCTCAATATGATTTCAAAGCCCTACGTCTTTCCAAAAGCGTGCAACTACAAAAGCTTTTCTTCTCTCCTAGACATATACAAAATGTGGCATGAAGCGAAAGCCAACGAGAAGAGGGTAGATGAATAGATTCTGTGCTGAAGCGAGGCAGAGATATTTGACCATTGGATCAACCTTCAATATAGATTAAAGAGCTGATGGTTGATCATAAGAGGCGCGCCGAGCGACGGCGCGCTTTCTATGAGTCGCGGGTAACTATCTCGAAAAACGAATCGACGACGCTAGATCCCGCATGCTTCTAGCGACAGTTCTCTTACTCTAAACATAGCTCGGTGATCCACGGCAACTTTTGCGAGTGATTGGTTCATCGTGTAAACTATATCCTGACGCTGAACAATACTACTATCACGAGAACACGGATAATCTGTAAGCGTGTTCGTTTCTGAAGCCACATCCGCAGCGGTGACATACATATTTTATATTTTCCACTAATTTATATGGGTAGGATGCCTTGGCAAGGGGATCCCGAAATAAAGATCGACCGGCAAGTGGTTAGCACGTCAAACACTACGAAGCGAATCGAAAGAGACGTTGGGTGCATTGGACCGATTGCTAAAGCCACATATCTTCCTTCCCCAACACTATAGATTCGATGGTCGTTCTCTCCTGGATTATGTACCCGACGCCACAGTCAAAAAGCCTCCTGTCTCAAAAGAAGAACATGGCATGTTGGATGAGCTGAACTTTGAGCGCTACCACGACTTGGTCGAGATGGAACGACTAAAAGGCAATATATCCATACTCAATCCTTTTCTCTGTTCTTGTTTTCTCATATTCTAACACCGATCTAGTGTATGAGGATGAACGTCTTTCCGAAGTCGAAAGCGAGTGGAACAAGCTTTTGGACCGCCATAAGGCTCTGCTAGCCATGCTGAACAATAATGACAAGTTGGGGAGACGATAATAGCATTTTACGCGAAGTGTAATTCAAAATGCTTACATATACCTTTAAAGGAAATCCGACAAGTCACAGAACTTTTATGCATACGATTACGGGAAGAATGGTGGCCCCAACGTCGAGGACCTCGATAATGAGCAAGAGTCGCAACTATTGAAAGATATCCTTTTTATACCATTATTCTAATTTAACGAGAAGGAGAGATGTATTTATTATTTCAGCCTTATATCTCTCCTTGACTGCCATGTTTACAGGCCGATATCCTGCAATACGTCGATGACCTGACAGATAAGGATCGTAAGATTTTGAATGAAATGGCCGAAAAATACGGCATCCATAATTATGGTCGACTTCTTCGCATGGCGAAAAAGGATCGTGATGATCAGCTGCGTGATCTCAAGGACAAGCAGGTGAGCTTAGACTACAGCAAAAAGAAGTGTAGGCTGTCAAATAATACTGTATGAACATAGAACAAAGATGGTAGCGGCAATAGCAAGTCTAAAGATCGCGGTGGAAACGGTAGCAGCGGTCGACGTCGCTCGCGTGAAGACAGGAGGCGCCGCCGTCGCTCTCGCTACCGTTCAGATAGTCCATTTGAGTATGTAAGATGTGTTATTGTTTATATTCGAATTGACATTCTTTTGAATCGAAAGGGACCCCTATGGAGCCAAGCGAAAGTACGAATCCTCAGACAGCGAGACATCGGTTGAGGAGGCCCATGAGCAATCTGATGTAGTGATTGAGTTTGGTTCGACAATGCCGGTTGAACAAGAACGAGTTCGTGATTCGGACAGGCCGATAAATACGCCACCAGAGTCTTCTCCCATATCCCGTGCCACTACCTCAGTCAATCGAAGCCAACAGCCAGAACCACCGAAAAAGCTTACGCCCATGGAGAAACTAAAGCTCAAGATGCGTGCAGGTTTAGAAAAACAAAGTGAGTAGTTCTGTTGAAGAGAACAGCTACCGGCTGCAGAACTTACAGATCGTTATAGTTAAGTCTGAGGAACGTGAGAAGCGCTGGCGAGAGCGAGAACTTGAACTTGAACGTATTCGTGGTACCTATAAACAATCAGAGCATGAAGATGAAAAGGGCTCTGAGGGAATAAATGCAGACTCGATTAAAAAGCCCGCGCGACGATATTATTCACCTTCATCTTCGTCGGCGGGATCACGGTCACCATCTCCAGAGAAGAGAAAATCTAAACGCTCACGATCGCCGTCAGTGTCTTCCCATCATCGTGGTCACGGCCGCGAATATCGCAAGCGCAGACGCTCTTCTTCTGATTCGAGGTCAAGACGGCGAAGAAGATCGGGCTCACGCTCTCCAGAACACCGTTCAAATCGAAGACGGTCACGATCCAGAAGGCGATCTTCGCCTGAATCACGACGTAAATACGACTCTTCACGGTCGAGAAGGGAGTCTTCCAGATCCAGAAGGCGTTAGCTTAAATCACATACAAAAAGCGTTAATGTCTATTCATGATTGTATAGATAATATATGTATATGTCCGTGATTTATTATGCTTTTAAAAAGTAGACGTGCCCGGAATCATCGTAGGAGACAACAACATTGGCTTGAGGATGACTTGCAATGCCGACAGCCTCATGATCACAGATTTTGTTTTTGCTGATGAGTTTGCCGCTGCCAATCTGAAAGCAGTATAAAGTCGAATCCTCAGCAATACCGTAAACGAGTTCGCATTGTGGGGACACACCTGCAGCCACAAAATCAGACCCTGTTTTCTTTTGATGCGTTAAGGTCTTGATAATGTGGCCACGTAGATTCATGATATAAAGTGTGTTTGACTTGGTGCAGACCACCACCTGATCCATATTCTTTGGAAGCCCAACGATGGCCTGCACCGTATGGTTTGCAATTCCACCACTCAGAGGATTGGCGGATGCCTTTGCAAGATCAGCGGTAGATTGCGGCGTGATTGTATGGAGACAGTTTGTCGTCTTGGTGTCCCACACCTTTTTTGAGTGCATACCATATCAGTCTTTACGGCTCGCTGCAGGAGTATCTCAATAGTTTACCTTGACCGTGCCGTCGCTACTGCCACTCACAACACGGGTGCCATCGTTTGAAAACAGTACCGAATTGACGAAGGAGGAATGTCCTCTGAACTCCTTCAGCGTCCGGCCTGATTTTAAGCCATGGATCTTCACCGTCTGATCATAGCTACCGCTCAGAATTTGGGTCCCGTCTTTGTTGAAACAGACAGATGTAACCCCTTGGCTATGTGCAGGCGAAATGCGACGTTGGCATACACCTGTTTGGACACGCCAAACCTATCATACATACATATCCTCGGTTTTATGAGTTCTCGAGCACCCAGATACATGGTATGTATATACCCGCGCGCTAAATGCCACGCAGCATTACCGCAATCTTCCCATCGTTTGATCCAGACACCAGCAGCTCGCTGTCACGACTGAAATTCAAGCAGAGTACTGCCTCGTCCATAGCCATGAGCCGATCTTCCGCTTGATACTTCAGGTCTTTTCGGAGTTTCCCCGTTAAATAATTCCACAGCTCAATGAATCCGTCTGCGGTTCCGGTAGCAAGGTATTGACCATTGGGTGAGAACACAGCTGTCTCTGCATAGGCTTTCTTGCCAGGAAACTAAACAATGACGGTTTAACTACATTCCATTTTCTTTCACTTCCCCATTCCTATCTATACCTTGATATTACAGTACATTTGTGCCGCAACAGCATCTTCCTCCGCTTTCTCAATAGGTATTGTACCACGGTACAGATCATACACACTGTCTGGTGGGAGCGCGCCTTGGTGCTGCTGCCATCTGAGAGATTGCCCTAGCAACGCGAGGAGTTGTGAAGAGGGTACCACCGTAAACTGGTCTGCCAAGGCTGCGTGGCCAGCCATTGGTTAAAACCGCAAAAAGAGAGCAGGTAGAAAAGAATGGCTGTAAGAATTTGAACATTGCACGTGCGATGTGCATATAACAAACGCATATATATACCTTGCGCGATAGATCGCCGTTTCTCCTCTTTGGATCGACTGTCGTTCGGCGCGCGTATAAAAATCTCCTTGTCTGCCATCTCGGCAAGACGCACATATCGTTCTGGGTCATGCTCCCGAAGCGCGTTAAATGTCTCGACTTTACTGAGCAGCATACGTGCTGTGCTGAATTCTTTGAGTTCAATCAATTCGTCGACGATCTACTGAGGGCAGATCGCCCCAGTGAGTATAAGTCACGTCTCTTCTCGCCCTTCACCTCTCCTTCCGTGAAAGTGTTACTTGTTCGTGCAGATCAAAAAGATGCATAGGTTCAATCGTCATTTTTTCAATTGTTCTCAAGACAGTGTCCCAGCGGCCTTGTACGATATCTTGAATAAATGCATTTTTATCGTCGATTGTGTTGAAGGTTATCGAGGATTCTTTTTGCACGACGGAAAGTGTTTTGGTAAGGTTGTTCTCTCGAAGAAACTGAATAATGAGCCGAAGAGCACTGGAATTATGAAAAGAAAGACATTCGGTTTATTGGCTGTAAGGGGGGAGGAAGCTATTCAAGTGGAACCAGACATTACTCTTGTGAATCGACCATGGTCGACATGACGTGCTGTGGAAGGAAGGATTATTTTCTAGACTGGATTCAAAATTTGATTTCAACTCTCCAGCAATTGGCTATTTATGCTGTACATTGAATGGCAGCAAAGCTTAGCTGAGCAAACGTTGGGCACGGGGTAAATTAGTGATCATTTTCACTGTCATCCATGTCGACATCAGATTGATAAAGTCGCCCAAATTTGCTTGTCCGAGTTTCAATCTCTCTATCGCTTTCACTGTCTATTGACGGCAAATAAAATATTTCGTCGTCATCTTCCATGGCTGTCCCGTTATCTGGATCAATAAACGCTTGGGCATCTTCAAATGTAGTAATATCGACGTAGATGTCTTCGTCGTCTTCTTTTCGCCGTGATACTTCTTCTGCTGGTACCTAATAATCAGGCTCATTGTTAAAATACGCGAATTATCCTTATCCTATAATTACATACGACGTCAAATTCATCTTCCTTTTCTTCATATTCAAGATTCTCTTCCAGCTCGGTGAAATCAGGGGCAAATGCACTCCAGTTCTCCTCACGTTTCGTCGTCCACAGATATATGTTACCATAGCTCCCAACGGATGCAATTACTGGCTGGACAGGGTGCCACTAAGCCATGCCACTGTTGTCAAGATTCTGATGGGCGCGTAATATGTGCGTCAATCTTACTGTTAGATCGTCCAAAGGTTCCTTTGGACCTTCCAATATTTTGAGCAAATTGCTTGTCTTTTTATCCCAAATGTAAATGTTGTGCTCAGCCTTGTGGCCAGATCCTCCAACGACAAACTCGCCGTCTGCACTAAAACATGCGCTGTTCCATTGGATCCGGTTCACCAGATCCTGATACTTCGTCTCCAAGGTAGGGACGCCGTCATGTTGGTCAAGACGGTAATACCGTATAATACGATCGTTTGCATTGATTAATAACTCCCTACGTATCACACGTTGCGTTCCCCTTTCAGTAACGTTCTTTGAAGCTCACATAGAGTTGTCTCTGCTCTCTATTTCCTTACTTGCCGTTCCGATTCCAATGGATATTCTTGATCGTGGTATTCGTGACTCGAGTGGAATAGACTACCTGCAACGTACTCTTTTCTTTAAAAACTACGGTCTCACAGTTACATGCGTACCATCTCCTAAAACTGTTTTCCACATATTACCTTTAGTGTCTCGCTATCTACGATATAGAGATATCCTTTCGAACTTCCGATGTAGATCCGGTTCCCTGTCTTGTTCCAAGCGACCGCAGATCCATATATCGTTGAGCTATGGAACGCAAGGGGGATGTGTTATTTAGCTTCAAACCTCCACATATCATGCGCAACCGCACCTTTTTCCAGATTGATCATCGAGATCTTCTAAAAGTTTAGTAATCACTGTTGTCCCGTCAGTGACGTCCACAATAGCCGGTCGATCCTGAAATAAAGCAGCAATAAATCGAAAACTTTTAGAATAAAATATACGTGAGCATAAGCATCCAGACTAACAAATACCAGAGTTCCAATCGCAAAATACGTACTTATTTTTAGGATGCATATGGGCCATCATGAGCGGCGTTGAGAATCGCACACGAACATATTTCTCTGCCATTAAAAGATCCCAGAGCGTACATGTCCAGTCCTTGGATGCAGCCAACAAGTAGCGACCATTACGAGACCAACTGGTAGAAAAAAAAGGAGGTCAAAGATATGTGTGCGTTTTGATTAGCGCGACCGAGTTCTTTTTTACGTGATCTCATTCCCGCATCAGCATGTACCTGATACTGACGATCGGTTTGACATGGCCGGTCATGCTGCGGGCAATACCCTTGGTGTCGAAATCCCATACGACGCAACGACCATCGTGACAGCCAGCCGCAAGTAGTGTGCCACGGCGATTGAAACGACAGGTCATCACGTAGCCGTCTTCCAAAGTTTCTTCAATGATTTGTGGGTATTCTTGCACCCATGGATCTGATCAGCGACAATGTCAGCACAGGAGAGTCTTTTGGACGTAATAGCGTGATGAACGGAAGTACCAAGCAACTCCAGATTCATTGGGAAGGAGTAAACACAAAACTAACTGTCTTAAAAGCGAACGCATCAATTAAAATTTCCACAACTCTAGGGGTTCAAAAAAGCGAACCTCAATAAAAATGCTTGGCCAGGTGGATTATATCGGTTTCGGTGAGGCGTCGTCAAAGGAAGATACGTCCCCGTTCACCTACGGGAAGGATGGAAGAGGTGGCCCATGAGGCATTCTTTAGAATGATAGTACCGTACACCAAAGCAATATCCTACCATGCTATTACTTTTGGTGGTGATCTGTAATCGATGTCACCTAAACCGCATCAAAAAATGGCATGTGTAACCATGCGATTGACTTTAGTTGACGACGGACTGCTTGTAAAATGGGCGATGTATCAATGAACGTGTGGTAATACACCGTTTGAAGTCCCAGAAATCTTTACGCGTAATTACAAAGCAAATGTCCTATGCACGGCGATAGATCTTTATATCGAATCTAACATCTCTGTCCTTTGTAGATTGACTAATCGTACCCGTACTTGATGAGTCATGGATGAAAGGTCAAAACGGAATCACATCATCCGGCGGGGTTGCGGTTTGGCTGCCTCCGGGCAAGGCCATCCCCTCTAGTTTTTCTTTTTTTTTTGCTTCTTACATTGATTATCCCTGTAGCTGTCATCGCTTTGGCGTTGCTTCGGCATTGCTTCCACCCACTGCTTCATTTTTTTGTTGTGGTTTTCCTTTTCCTCGCGCTCATCCGGTGTAAATTGCCGCTGGCGCATCGCCAACCTTCTGCCATGGTTATCGTCATGTGCACACCTGGATACACCTGGTGTGAACCGGGTTGATTAAGTCAAGGGTGAAGGGTATCTTTTCTGTTGACTTACGCAATGTTTTACGTGTTGATACGACAATTTTATATAATTTACGCGATCTTTGTATACATCCTAGTTTCCGAAAAGTAAAGTTGTATGCCATCTACTTCGGATATTTCATATTACCACGCCAGCCTTTCCGGTCTGTCAATACGTTAGAGTATTTCTTATTTATAGACATTCATTCTGGAACGAGTAATATATTTATTTATAAAAATACACAATGCCATATTAGTACTGAGCGTGGGTGTTCTGAGTCTATCAAGTATGTTGCTCATGAGAAAATGTGCTCACTTTAATTCCTCTTCCCCAGGCAAAATAGCTGCATAACCTACCTGACAACGGTAAACTGAACTTGGTGCTAAGCATACCACCAACGGAAAAGATACAAGTATTCGGGTGACAGAAGCGGGCTTCAAGCACAGTTTGCCCTACCTTGTGTAACTTGATCAAGACAATGTTTTAAGTCGATGTGTAAGAAGGATTGAGTGCATTGCTACACCAAGCCGTCTGGGACATAGATGCATTCAGCACAGTAATGGTTATTGACGCATGAAAAAGATCATGAAGACATTTAAGATACGTCAATCCGGGAGTCATATACGTATTGTTAATGAAGAATATATGGGTTCTTTTGAATGGATTGAAGACAATACATCCATTGTCCTAGGGCAATCTTTCTGTGGACTGTTTCCGAGATTTGATAGAGTCAAGGTACCAAATGACTCTCCATAGTATATGGTTATTGTATGTCACTTGCAATTAAAAAGCACTTGACTTCAGCCTATAGACATGCATTTGTGACGCAAATATCCGAGAGCACCTTGCCTGGGTGAACTCCTATGACATGACATGACATGACATGACACCGACTTTAAGATGACATGGCAGAAAATGAACTTCTGCAGTGCTCATATTTATGAAGACTAGGGCAGAGACAGCTACCTCGTTGATTATCACCTCGATTCCAAATATCATTCAATGCAGCTTGAGATTGTAGCCACCTCCACTCGAGAAAAGAGAACAAGCAGGTTGATCTGAAGTTGTATCCACTACTGGATGTTATTTTAGCTTCGTTGTAATAATGAACACCGGGTTAGCCCCACGAGACAATGTGGTTTTAGCCATATGTACATCTGGATGCATACTTATTAAAGTTGAACCGAAGATGTCTAAAGAACATGGGTGATGATTTAGACTTTTCGCTAGCTAATGAATTTCTTCGTGCTTTGAACATGACATGACCCAGCAATGTATTTCATCCGTTAATAAGATGGATTTATAAAGTTTTATGCAGAACTATATGCGGCATAAACTTTTGAACAAGAAGACCAACATATATCTCTGAACTCGACAACACCACAATATGGAACGATCAGAGAGGCAGGTCATCTCATCAAATCTATAGCCTAGATAATTTATTAGCACGTACCTAAATTTTTAGAATTGTGGCTTGGCCAAATTTATGCCACAGGCAATTTCCCCCGATCCCCTTAACTTTTCTCGGTCTTTTATCTCTCCTTGTACATAGTCTCCCATGGTAAGCACTGCATCTGCCATGATCGCCGAAATCCTATACTAATTCCTGTTTGTCTGGTCAACAGCCTCAGAACGAACATATTGAAGAGCACATCAAACGCCATGGTCGGCGTCTCGATTACGAGGAGCGCAAGTAAGATCACGGATCGATTCTCTTCGGACATTACCTTTGATCAATCTGTCTCAACAATTCTTTCAAAAAAAAAATCTTAGGCGAAAGCGTGAAGCTCGTCAAGCACACAAGGACTCGCAATTTGCACAGAAGGTTCATGGTTTGAAGGCCAAATTGCATAATAAGAAGCGTCATGCGGAAAAGATCCAGATGAAGAAGACTATTAAGCAGCATGAGGAGAAGAATGCAAAGAAGAAGTCGGCTGATGCCGTTCCTGAAGGAGCTGTTCCCACTTATCTTTTGGATCGAGAGGGTCAGGACAGAGCTAAGGTGCTTAGCAACATGGTTAAACAGAAGCGCAAGGAGAAGGCGGGTAAATGGTCTGTCCCATTGCCGCAAGTGCGTGGTATGGCGGAAGATGAGATGTTCAAGGTGATCAAGACCGGCAAGAGCAAATCTAAGTCTTGGAAGCGAATGATTACCAAGGCGACGTTTGTTGGCGATGGCTTCACCCGCAAGCCTCCGAAGTACGAGCGGTTCATCCGGCCCATGGCTATGCGTTACAAAAAGGCCCACGTTACACATCCCGAGCTCAAGGCTACGTTCCAGCTGCCAATCATTGGTGTTAAGAAGAATCCCCAGTCTCCTTTATATACCCAGCTTGGTGTCATCACCAAGGGTACAGTAATCGAAGTCAATGTCTCAGAGCTTGGTTTGGTGACTACTGGTGGTAAGGTTGTCTGGGGTAAATACGCCCAGGTGACAAACAATCCGGGTAAGCATGCTGGAATAATAGAATGCGACGTACAGTGGATTAATTACTTATCATGACATATAGAAAACGATGGCTGCATCAACGCCGTACTCCTCGTGTAGTTTATTTCTTTATTATTATATCTGTCACATCATCTCACGCTCGCAATTTACTCACTTCTTCATCCTCGCAGTATCGTTGTCATAATTCAAAAAAAAATATATATAAAAAATGATAGAAAGAAAAGCGACGTCTTGACCAGACAAGCCTAGATGCGCTTCTTGAGATATCCGCAACAAATGATTCTTGGCATGTGATAGCGTAAACACCCTGGCACATGTTTGTGGAATGCATCTATGTTGAAAAGGGAACATTTGCCGTTTATGCGAACTTTTATCGGCAGGTTGGATGAGCACACCATATGACAGTCAACTTCAGTGTAAGGCAATTCAGGAAATTTTGTAAGCTTTGTTTCTCAAAAGTAATGCCAAAGAGCGTGGTACGATATTCACTTATAAGTCGGCGGAGGTGAAAAACAACTTAAGCTCTAGCAGAGCATCTCACGGATCTAATGTAAACCTTGATGCTGTGCATCTTATCTAACATCTTGCCCAAAAGCGTCCCAAAAGATTTGCCTCATTAACTTGTTTATTTTTAGTTTTAACAGCATCTGATCCGTTTGCCCGAGCGCTGGGGCACTGTTCGTCTTCAGGTCCACGTAACTGGATGTTCAGCAAAGGGGCCATTTGTATCTGTGCTACTTTGGGCCGGGTGTATTTGATCTTTGGGATCATTAGGAATGTTAAAAAGTTTACTGATATACGAACATGAATGAAATACTGACAGTATCATATCTTATCAAATATACGGATCTTGCATTTTGTATACTGGTCTGGTATGTGGACGCAGTATGGGTTTGTATGACGTCTGTGTCCCGTTGTTATCTCTTTCCTTCTAAAATTCCGTATATGTCAATGACCCGATTCGAGACGCATAACAAAGTTGCAATTCGCCCCCCCCCACACACACCGCTCTGCCCATTAGTTAGTTTTCTCTCCCCCAACCCTTTGTCCACAAAGTGGTCCCTGCTTGTAGGTAGTGCGTTGGAGGCCTTTTTGTCTAGAACCAGCCACCTTCGTTGTACGTGCTCTGAATAGAATCAGTCCATTAGGTTACTTCATCTACAACTGATGATCCTGAGAGCAACTTGGGAGTTACTCATTCCTTTACGCGACGCAGGCTGGATTTAAATGCGCGCGCACATTGCTGTCATCTAGTACATTTCAAGGATTGACGGTTTTTTCTTTGGTTTTCCCCACTTAACCGATGAATAAAACAGCGATATTACCAAGTGGGGTAAGAGCGCCAGAGCGAGCACCGACCAATTACGACCGGCGCACAAAATCGGCTTTTGGGGTAACCGCTCTAAAAAGTGAAAAACATAGTTTTGGTTACCCCGCAATATAACAAAACGTTTTATTAGGTCCCGATGCAAAGATGCGTAGACATGAGTCGTCCAGGGCCCTGGACAAGGATTTGAGTAAAACCATCCGGGACACAAATATCCAACAAGAGCAATTCCTGTGACAGTAACCCCTCCACGCGTATGGTGAAGCAGATAAAATTCTCCTTGGATAACGAGGGGAATAAGCGTATGTCGAATGACACACATTATGGCGGTGTGGATATACTTTTGAATAGCAAAACATCTTTGGGGAACTTCGGGTTTGCGGAGCGCGGGAAAACTTATCTGTTCCCCTTGACAACAAAAAAAAATAAGCGGGGTGCCATGGTGCGGTGTAGTGTCGAAATACCGTAGTTGCCCAATGACGTGACGCAATGTACTTGCGTCATTTTGTTCAACCAGCGACCCATATGTTGTCTGGTTTCAAACGATCGTCCATAGTTACACTAAGACCATGAAGTTTCTTTTTTCAATTCTTTTTTACCACGGTCCATGCATTACTTGTTGCGAATGTTGGGGGCGGGAGAATTAGCAGTATTAGTAATAAGAATGGCGCGGGAGACGGATGTTGCTGTTTCGAACGCTTCGATACACAGGCAGAGAGGAGTGGGGTCGATTAAAGTATGCGGTGTTGCAATAGCTGGGAGGGTGTCTGAAACAGATTTGGTAAAATTATGACCTGGTTTTTCACCACTTGCGTCCTGCAGCAAGGGCGCGATGATTTGGGAGTTCCCCACAATTTCTGAAGTGCTTTTCAATCTCCACTCGCGCTACAACGAAAGGGACTCGGACAACGAAACAGAGGGACAATACATATGAAGGACAGGAATTTTTTGCAATGGACAATAGCTGGTATGCTCTTGCAGTCCCAACCGTAGCAAATCCAAGGTATTTTGAGCAGGCTTCCGCCCAAAAAAAGAAGCGAGCGTTTATCTTACTTCCGCGGGTGAGACGCCAGGGGCGGCTCGAGCGACGAAGTGGCGAATGCGGGATATCAATGGTCCAGACAAAGATGGAACTAGTTTACGTGTGCGGATCCATCCAGAATCTTAATATATTTCTGGCAAGTTTCTCGAGCTAATTACAAATTTTATTCTGCATCACCCAGTCCTGCCCCTTTTTTTAAAAAAGATCATTACGGAGAAACGCTTCGAGCTTCATCTGGTCAATGTTTCGGGATGTGGATGGGGGATGTATTCCGCGGGAGGAGAAGCGGTTTAGGGGCAGCGGAGGCTTCGCTTAAAAATAGTATTAGTGTCTATGTGTTGGGCTCAAATTTGAGCGGCTTCAGAAATTGTTCTCACGGTCCAACCAATAAGGAACCGCATGTGCATGCGCGAAAGAAATGGGGGGTGGTTAAGTGACTCCTCAGACAGACGTTCTGAATGACTCACAAGGGACGCTGGCGGTTCTGTTTTCATATAAATAATCGCCATGTTTAGCCGCATCCCACATTCCTTTCAAAAAACTCTTATCTTACAAATCCCCCTTTCTCTCCCCCCTATTCCATAAAACATGACTGGCGCAACCTTGGCTCCACCCATTCCCGAAGACGCAAACGGCCTTCCCAACTCCCACACCATCGACAACGTCGACGGCTACAATGCCACCGTTTTCGCTGGCAAGAGTGAGCAGATGGTCAAGGTTTGTGAGTATCTTGAACAATCCGGCTTCATCCCTCAGGCGTTGGTCCAGAACGAGGTCGATTGGTTTTATGGGTAAGTAGCTGCCGCCTTTGTAAGGAAGACACGTACTTAACCTTCTATTGCCTATCAGGAACCTAGGCATTGATGACTTCTACTTTGCCATGGAGTCCGTGGAGACCATTGCCAACCACATCATGTCGCTCTACGGTGCCAAGATCCTTGCTTTCACCAAGCACGAGAATGCCCTGGCTGTTAATCTGGAAAAGGAGTCTGAGGACTCGTCCGTGTATATTCATTCGTCGACGCCTGGCGTCTCACAAATTCAGGGCCCCCAATTCGAAAAGAGGTTTGTCTATTAATGATTACGGCTGGTTTTTGCAAAGAGACGGGACCGCTGATACCTTTTTTCTAGAATCGATGAGCAATATTTGGACCACTCGTCAGCGTCTCAGGCTTTCCGCGTCGAGTCTTACAGATCAAATCCTACTGCTGCTTCGGCTATGACTCCGCAACTCCGTTGCTACTTTGTCACCAAGTGCAATTTCGTCAATCCTAACCCCACTGCTGAGGAAGAGACGGATATCACCCAGGTTGCTGACCAGAACTTCCTCAAGAAGGCGACTGAGCCTACACTCAAAATCTATGAAGATGTCATGCGCAATGTCCTCCAGCGCACTGGTCCTGTCATCGAAATGTACGAGGTCAAGGGTACCCGTGAGCGCCGTCTTATTATCGGCTACCGCCAGGGCAGCACTCAGGGCTTCTTCTCTGCAATGTCGGATTTGTATCACTACTATGACTTGTATTCTACCCGGAAATATGTCGGTAAGTAAAAGGTTACAATGGAAGGGATGCACTGAGCCATTAAGAAGACACTAATTGCTTTCTGGATTTACAGAACAATTTTCGAACGGTGTCACCATCATGGGTCTCTATCTTAATCCCGTGCCCAACACCCGTGCTATCCCCATTGAGCATTCCATTTACCAGGTCATGAAGGAGACTTCTTTGCTTTACTGCTTGCCTACCACTCCTCTCCAGGAGTTCTTCAAGACCAACAAGCTCTCTGTTCAGGAAACTGTGTATGGCTACGTTTGCTGGATCTTCGCCCAACATTTCCTCAACCGCCTTGGCAAGGAGTACCTCAGCCTCACAAGCCTTCTAGACAAATCCAATCCACTTCATGAAGAGGTCCTCACTACCATGAAGAAGCGCCTTCGCCAAGATACCTTTACTCGCGAATACATCCTTGACATCATTAAACAATACCCCGACCTCATCAAGCTCCTCTACGCCAACTTCGCAACCGTGCACTACGTCAACCAGCGCGAGGCTTCCATTCAACCCACCATCTCCTACCAGCGTCTCCGAACTGTTGAGAACTTAAGCACCGAGCAGCTGAGCAAGAAGATCAAGAGCGTCACCTCCAACGTTCACGAGCAAATGGTCTTTGACGCCTTCCTGATCTTCAACAAGGCTGTCTTGAAGACCAACTTCTATCAGTCTACCAAGGTCGCCCTCTCCTTCCGCCTTGACCCCTCCTTCCTTCCCGAAATCGAGTATCCCACCAAGCTGTTCGGTATGTTCCTCGTGGTCGGTTCAGAATTCCGAGGCTTCCACTTGCGCTTCCGTGACGTTGCACGCGGTGGTATTCGCATTATCCGATCCCGCAACCGCGAGGCCTACTCGATCAACCAGCGCACGCTCTTCGACGAAAACTATGCGTTGGCCAACACTCAGCAGCGCAAGAACAAGGACATTCCTGAGGGCGGTTCCAAGGGCACCATCCTTCTCGATATTTTCCAGCAAGATAAGGCGCTTGTTGCCTTCCAAAAGTACGTTGACTCTATTCTGGATCTTCTGATTGTTGGCGAGACCATGGGCATCAAGGAGCCTCTTGTGGATCTGTCCGGCAAACCCGAAATCCTCTTCTTCGGTCCGGATGAGGGCACTGCAGAGTACATGGATTGGGCCTCGCAGCACGCTCGCAAGCGCAACGCCAGCTTCTGGAAGGCCTTCACCACCGGAAAGAGCCAGTCTCTCGGTGGTATTCCCCACGATACGTATGGTATGACAACTCGCTCAGTCCATCAGTACGTCCTCGGCATCTACCGCACTTTCGGTCTCGAGGAGGAGGAGGTTACTAAGGTCCAGACCGGTGGCCCTGATGGTGACTTGGGCTCCAATGAGATCAAGATCTCGAAGGACAAGACTGTGGCTGTTGTGGACGGTTCGGGTGTGTTGTACGATGCTGATGGTATCGACCGCGAAGAGCTCGAGCGCCTTGCACACTCCCGCCTCATGATCAACAACTTCGACGTTTCCAAGCTCTCTGAGCGCGGTTTCCGTGTGCTTGTCGACGAAGACAACGTTACTCTCTTCACCGGCGAGGTCGTCGAGAACGGTCTTCAGTTCCGTAATACCTTCCATGTCCACCCCTTGGCATCCGCCTCTGTCTTTGTGCCCTGTGGTGGTCGTCCCGAGTCTGTCGACCTGTCCAACGTTCAACAGCTTCTTGACAATGGTGAAGGTTCGCCCAAGTTCAAGTACATTGTTGAGGGTGCCAATCTTTTCTTCACCCAGGAGGCCCGTCTCCGTCTTGAACGTGCTGGTGTTGTGATCTTCAAGGACGCCTCGGCCAACAAGGGTGGTGTCACTTCCTCCTCTCTTGAGGTACTTGCTGCCCTGGCATTCAACGACGAAGAGTTCGAAGAGCACATGTGCGTCAAGGATGGCGAGGTGCCTGAATTCTATGAGGCCTATGTTAAGGAAGTCCAGGAGATCATTGAGCGTAACGCAGCAGTCGAATTTGAGGCTCTCTGGCGCGAGCATACGAAGACCAAGATCCCTATCTCTATCCTTTCTGACGATTTGTCCATCGCCATCGTTCAACTTAATGAGCAGCTCCAGAATACCGGTCTTTGGGAGAACACCCAGGTGCGCCACGCTGTCCTTTCTAAGGCTTTCCCTAAGCTTCTCCTCGAGAAGCTTGGTCTCGACACTCTCCTCGAACGTGTCCCAGAAAACTACGTCAAGGCCATCTTTGGTGCAGCCTTGGCTTCCCAGTTTGTTTACAAGTACGGTCCTCATCCCGACCATTTCGCCTTCTTTGACTTCATGCGCGAAAATTACTATACCGAATCCAACTAAGTGCATTGTATTTTCGAAACCTCTCATTTTATTTTGACCTCATCTTCGCATTTAAAAATTAAATTTGCTATCTTTTCTTCCTTCCTGCCTCTCTCCCGATCTCCCCTCTTTTTTGCCATATCACCATGAAAACCAGCATCAAATTGCATTAGCCGTGAATCAATAAAACGATTTTACACAGAAACTTGTAACAAACATGCCGATATATATATATATGTGGCATTTTCATTCTGGGACAATGCTACGTATCTTTTAAGTTGTCTCCGTGAGATAAGGTATTGTTGTTGGTGTGGCTAAACCTAATGACGCCGAGGCATACAATGCAACGACAAAACGTGTTAAATTAAATGTGCTCTCTGGAAACCGTGCTGTGTCCAGTCCACGCGCTTAAAGCTGGAGATAGCCGATCTCACTGCGAAACAACTAAAAGACCTGGGATAGTGCTTCAGGATGTGATAAGACAAATAGGTTTGGAAATGTGTTTTATCCCTAAGGCGAGTAAAGATAGCAGGATAGAAGAGGCTGTCTAAAGGCGCATTGGATCCAGAGACTCAGCCAAGTCGTAAACTAGGGTACCAGTGGGCAATACGAGGATGCTGATGAAAATAATGATGGCAAAGTAAGTCAGCATGTAAATAGAAGGAGGCAAGCGAATAAATAAGAAGATAACGCTTTTATATTGGAAGGAGGATCTTTTGACACGTTTGAGCCAATTTTTCTTGGTAGTGCGCATTATCCGCCGTCAAAGCAGGACAGCAGCTCTGCTATGTTCCTACTGCGATATACACCACTTGGAACTTGAAAAATCCCCCAGCGATTTGCGCTTCTCAAATCAACAAAGTGTATAACTTACTTTGGCCTTTTTCTGTACTGTGAGGTTCTGTATGGATGCACCTATGAAATGCGCAATGTACATCAACGGAGCAGATCGGTCGATGGGAATACGACCAGGATATTCTGTTCATTGGGTGTGCGACTTCCTACATTTTCAACAATAGTAAAGGCAGACCAGACACACAAACTGACACGGCAACCATTTTGAGAACCAAAAAAGATACTCCGGAACATGTATTTTTTATATTATTTTCTTTCAGAATATAAAAACCATTTTACTTGCGTTGCTTCTGAGCAAGGAAGTCAGTATGCTCCTGGTAGGGCGCCTTGGTGAAGGGAGTCTCGGCCCAGAGATCAGGAGTCAAGAAGCCATAGGTGTTGCCAATGGCAGCGAAAGTTGCCTTAACGAAGTTACCAAGGGTGCGGGTGGAGCCACGCGAGGTGGTATAGCAGTCGGTAATACCAGCGAGCTGCAGGACCTTCTTGGGGGTAGGGGCAGCGACCAAACCAGCACCGCGGGGAGCAGGGATAAGACGGCAGAGAGCAGAGCCGCACTTGCCAGTAACCTTGCAGGGCACAGTGTGGGGCTCACCAAGAGCAGAACCCCAGTAGCCACGGCGAACAGGGATAACCGACAGCTTGGCAAGGATGATGGCGCCACGGATAGCAGTAGCCACTTCCTTGGAGCACTTGACGCCCAAACCAACATGACCGTTTGAGTCACCAATCACAACGAAGGCCTTGAAGCGGGTACGCTGACCGGCACGGGTCTGCTTCTGAACAGGCATAATCTTCATGACTTCATCCTTAAGCGAGGGCAAGAAATAGTCGACGATTTGATACTCCTTAATAGGAAGCGAGAAAGTGTAGATCTCCTCCATGCTCTTGATCTTGCCAGCCTTGACAAGACGACCAAGCTTGGTAACGGGAACCCTGAGCAAATAAAAGCAATTCCAATCCGCATAAGCAGACATTCTCCACCTAATGCCACTATCACCGCATTCTATCCTCCTTTGACCATGTCAAACCTTACCACTCAGTCTTTTCATCACCACGGCGTCCGCGTCCGCGACCACGTCCACCGCGACCACGTCCACGTCCAAAACCACCACGTCCTATATGGCATACATGCATGAGTCTCGCTTTCTTAACCTTAACCCGCGATAATCGTCACTGATATAACGGTGCTCACTTACTCTCGGCCGGTGCAGAATCAGCCATCTTCTATACAGCATGGCGGAATATGAGTAAAAATTACGCATCCACTTTTCAGGATTCGCAATCCATCTATCACAATACACCCATCCATCCCTTTATCCACTATATGCGGCCACGAATTCATTCCCTTCGTTTGCCCTGGTACCCATACTTACTGCTATATTAAATAGAAGGGAGGTCTATACTTTTCTGGCGCTGTAAGCCCAACAATACAGTTCTCCATCTGTCCGGTGAGTCCCTGGGACTCCGGAACGTCGGCCATTTAATATATGCCGGCTTTCCCGGAATGTTCTTCCATCATCTCGAAGAAGTTGACCGCCAGGAGGCTTTTAGTCATTGTGTGTCATACATTTTTTTTTGGCAAACAGGGTGAGGTACAGCGAGTCAGCATGGGAAGAGAACAATAGTCTTTTTTGGTTATCGCTGAAACCTTAGTGATTTGTTGCACCTTCTTTATTATTAACTTGTTAAAATTTCCCGTTTGGAAGCGTGCTTGATGGGCATCGCAAGACAACACTTCGAAGATTCTTTTCAACAGAAATATAGGATGGCATCCGATCGTTACCATCCTGCTTGTGGCTTGCACGTAGCACGCCGTAAGCGGATGACCATCTGCATAGTTTGTCCCCCACGTCGGGAATTCTCTTACTGATGCTATATATTCAAAGAGTCTTTGGTAACGAAACCTCAATTGTTTGTGACTATCGGAGCGAGAGAGGCTTCGAAAGGTACATACGCCTACACGCTTTTGCGCCTGTGTGTGTGTGTGTGCAGCACCTTCAATTTTGTTTTGTATCTTTGCGCGTCGAAAAGAAATTTCCTTTTCGGGGAAACATTTTGCACTGGCGGTCTTTCCCTTCTCCACCCCTCCTCTCCGACTGCACCCCCTCTTGAGAGCGGTTTTCCTTCTCTTTTTTATGCATCTGACGATGAACGAGGGTTTACTCGCGAAGCATACTCATTTGAATGGAGGTATTGCACTTTTGATAACGTCGTTCTTTTCCTGCTCTATTTTATGATATTAAACCCAAGTGCCCATTTTTTCTCTTACACAAAAGGTGCCCTCCCCACATCTCCCGAAGACTTGGCGCAGAAGCACCACAAATTACTGCAGGATTACTCCCGGTATATTTATAATGCAGATGATCTTAATGCATCGCCATTGATTTTTCAATCTAGTCTCAAGGCTCAATTTACTGTTCTGAAGAAAGCTGTCATCAAAGTGAGCATCTTGGCGTGAAACTTTAGCCTAGCTGAGGCGTATTAACCCGAGACTAGGAACAATCAACAAATACATCGCTCCAAAATAATCTCAAGGAAAAAGAAAAGGAATTGCGAAAGGTGGTGTTCATACACGTTTAAAAGTGCTTTGCTGACCAAATCTAATACAAACCTGTAATGTTTACTTCCATTAGCTGCAAGAAGAACTTGACTTGTTGAGCTTCCATAATGAGCGTCTCACAAAACGCATTGAAGCAGTTCAGGAAGCCGAACAAGTAGGTGCAAAAAATGAAATGGATCCTATTTGTCTTCATGCAGATACCAACGCGCGATAATCACAGAAAGGGACCCATTTCTCATTACTTGGCGGCGCAGTGAAGAAAGAGCTGGAACGTAGCACGCAGGCCTTGAATGCCATGAACGTAGACCTGGCCAAGAAGATTGAAGAAAATGGTATTGGGAAATTGGAAGAGAAGAGAAAACCAGAAATTCACCGAGGTTGGCGGAATATGCTTATACAGAACGACTTCACGACGAGTTGTCCGAGAACCGCCACATCTATACCGACCATATCAACGGGCTGCATTTGCAGATTGGAAAGCTCGAGAAGCTAGTGGAAGAGTCGCAAGTAGAGATATCATCATTGCAGAAAGATTCGCGCGACCAAGCGATGGTCCTGAAGCAAGAAAAAGCAGCGTTACAAGCCGAGCTTACAGCCCTCAAGAAAGAACTAGAGAAGTAAGCAGATCTCCACCTCGCTGGATGTCTAGTTTCGTTTCCTTGGCGTTTCTACTTACTAGTAATAGCAAATCACGGACGTTAAAAGAAAGCGAGAGTATAATGAAGCAGGGGGATATCGATCTGCGATCCGAAATTGAAAGTCTGAGGGCAATCTTAATGGCCAAACTCGGTGACGTAGAGGGCCACGATGATGACGAAGAACGAGATCTGGTCAGTGAATAGGCTGAAGAGGTGTACAGGAAAGTAGTAAACATTCTGCTCATTCGGTATTGTTGCTTTTCATCAGCCTAAGCTTGCAGATGTCATACCCGCCTGCGAGGCATTAAAGATATTAGAGGATCAAGCCAAGGACTATATTTACGCACTCAGAGAGCAGGTGAATTGATTGCAGGGATGATACGGAATGACTTGGAAATTTGCTAAACGAGATGGGAATAGACTTCGCTCAAAGGGTTACCCCATGAACTTGCTGCAAAACTAAAGCTATCCTCAAAGACATGGTCAGAAGAAATGCAGCAATTGGCGAGGCGCTTAGAAGAATCCGAAGGTGAAGAGTCAATAAGAGAAAGGAGAGAAATTGGCACGAGATGTCATACCGTATAAATAACTCACTACTCTCCTTTAGGCCAAGTCAAAAATCTGCTTGAAGCTGCCAAAATTGACAGTGCACAAGCAGCAGAAAAGGTTGTTGCGCTTGAGGCAACGATTCAAGATCTTCGAGCAGAATTGAACAATCAACAAAAAGCAGAGCAGATACTAGAGCTTCAAAACGCAAAAGCTGATCTCGAGAAGCGAAATGAAGTATTAGGAAAACGAAATGCAGAGCTTGAAGATATCATCAAAAAATTGGTGAGAACGAGCAGGAAGTCACTTGTCTGCTTATAAGGGATCCTTACTAAAGTGTCATCGTAGGAAGTGGATTTGAATGATGTCCGAATGCAGCTCGACCAAGCGATCACATCAAGGCTACAACTTGAAGAAGCATTTGCTGCGAAAGAAGCCACTATGATGGAACAACTGAAAGGTCAAGCGGATACACTTGCACAAGCCAAGTTAACCCATAAGCAAGTCGACATGGAGTCACAAACAGAATATGTTACCGAAACGTCACCACCCCAAACGAAAACTGAAAAAGCTGACAAAGGCTCGCAGACAGAATTTGGTCCTGAATTAGTACAGGATGCATCAACAAAAACCGATACCAATGATGAGGAAGACGACGATGTGTTTGTATATCGCAGCACTGAAACAGCTGATAACCTAGGAGGGCTTGATGATGACGATGATGACGATGAGGATGTTTTTATATATCGCGGAGAAGATGCAGCTGAAGAGAATGCTAGTGGAGCTACAACATCACTAGCAACCGCTGCAGGAGGACGGTCACCGTTGCTGGAAGGAGCATCTAATTTGCAAGAACATCAGACAACAGCGGTACTAGATACTTGCACTACTGCTGTTGTTGCGAAAGACGCATTAGACGACTACAAGGCACGAGAGGCTGCAATGGAAGCATATTACCAGAATCAGATCAAGCGACTTACTGAACAAGTAAAAGAAATTATGATCTCGCAATGCGTTTGTCTTTATAACCTTATTATCTGTTAGCTGAGTTTGGCTGACAGTAAAGCTCGGCGCTATTCAAAACTCATTCATACCCTGAAGGATCGGCTAATGACAGAGGCTGAGCAGCGGATTCGACTTGAACAAGATAACGAGAAAATACATAAAGAGCTAGATCGGGTCAAGGTAAGTTCATGGCTTCCGGATGAACAAATCAAATGTTGACAAGGTGTTTACATTTCAAAGGAACATCTCGAGACCACAGAGAAAAACTATCAAGCTCAAATATCCACAATGACCTTGGAGTTCCTTGGACAGGGAAGCCAAAGAGGATCACTGGGTCCATGAAATATATTCCATATATCCCAAAAATACATTTTATTCATATTTTCCGGAATTTGCCCTGCAGCCACACTCGAAACATTTTGAGCTTCTTGCTGCGATTGACAATGAGTCGCCGGTCAACAGCGTTCTGTTCAATCGAGAAACCTTTCTCGGGCGCTTTGGACGTGAACAGAGTTGCAATCTCATCCGGGGTGAAGAAGTAAACGCGTGTGCCATCGCCTCGGATATAAAAGTTTTCACGCAACAGCCGACGTTCCTTAAACCGCAATTGGGCCAAATCATGGCGGCCATAATCGCGAAACACAACCAGACCACCGGGTTTTAACATCTAAGAAGTGATCTGTTCAGCCATGATCTACTCCTCAATCTGTGTCTCTTTTGCTGTTTACCGTATGAATATTCTTGATGGCCTGATCCCATTGTTCAGGCGCGAGCGCTGACAGGACAAAAATGAGGACAATAATATCAAGGGATCCAGGTTCGATGGCCTCTGGAATGCTAGAGCTTGCAAGATCCCATACGAATGCATGCGAACGACTTGGATCATATAGTGGGTTATTTTTGACGACCTGGACAGCCGTGCTTGAAAAGTCGGCCGCATAAACAAACAGCTTAGGATTTTGGCTTTCCTGCAGCAGAGGGAAAAGTGTGTTGCCTGCACCGCATCCAATTTCAAAAATGCGCTGCGATCCAGCCTAGGAAGATAGGTGAGTGCTGGCTCATGCACTAGACGGGGGTGAGAAGGTACTTCTATGTACATCGCTATGCGTAGTCTGAAAGATCTCTGGAAACTCGATACGAAGCCAATTGCGGTCCTTGAAGAACCGGTTCTCGTTCTTTTCGTAGAACTTGTTCCAATACTCGGGTGCCTGTGTGAAATATTGCTCTAGATTCCCCGGCCCGGGTCAGTTGGATCTCGCAAAAAGAATGGGAGAACGAGAAGAGGGGTGGTACGCACCTTGCTCTTCTTCTGGGACAGGCGCATTGCGATGTTTTGTGATTTGTGATTGCGCGTACGCCTCTTGATCCTCGTCCCATTCGACATGGTCCCTAGCATGAATTAGATAAATCAATTGATCTCAAGTGATGACCGACGATTGCGAATTCATACCAGGCATTATGCTCGAAGACGGCGTCCTTATCGTTTAAGAGGCGAGATCCAAACTTTGCAGCATCGCTGTCAGCAAGATCAAGTGCGGAGGAAGTTTTCTTCTTGTCGTCTGCCATTTTTTTTTTGGCTCAAGCGGGGGCAGGAGACGCTCCTTTTTGAACTTTAGGCCATTTTAAATTTTGCTGTACATGAAACCCATCCCCACTTCGCTATTCCAGGCTCCTTCTGTCATCATTTTAAATTATGTTATTCCATTTGCGTTTGGTCAGGACGAGAAACTTCTAATGTTGTATTTTTTCTACTACAGGGATATGGAAGAGTCATGTGATCAATAGGTTCAAGCATGTTTGTACTTGTGCTCGGGAATAAGGCAAATGTCACAAGCGAGGTTCCAGAAATGCCTCGCTTTCCCTTTGTCCTTTTGCTTGATCGGTGGGATCACTTAGTTCTCCTTCCCGGAGATAAGCCACCTCACATCGTTTAGGTTGGTATTCGTGATAACCTTGTAGTAGTTTGCGGTGCTTTGCGCTTCCGCTAGGTCGATACCATTGATAAAGCGTCTTGCACGCAAAAGGAATCTTGCCACGGACGACTCCCGGGCGAGAGATATCCATGGGACAAATCCGGGACACATCAAGTTTGCCTTAATGTTCTGGTCTTGGACCTGCTCGGAAAGAAGCAATGTGAGCAAGAACTGCACCAATTTGCTGAGCCGGTAAAAGGCATACCCGTTATAATCCTAGTGACCATAGTAATCGTGCTTTGGCAAGAAGTTGCTCGATGAGAACCCGTTTGCTGAGGTCTGCGTTCTCATAGGGAGATGATATGATAAAGAGCATGTATTCCGTGTCACATGGAAGGAGCTGAGGGTAAGGTACTGCGGCCTGATTGCGCTGGCAAAGATAGTCTTTTTCAGGCGATTTGGTTACCGTGGTGTATTCTACTGTTGCAACCACTCGCCCTGCATTGCTAATAAGCACGTCCAGTCTGGGGAGATTTAGCACCCTTGAATTTGTTAGCAGCCATGTCCGTCGAGTCAGAATCTTCGAGGTCAAGTACCATGCCGTGAAAATTGGTCGCAACCTTTGGAAGACCAGCCGTGATCCACTCGGACGCTGACTTCAGGCCACTCTCAGACCATCCGGTGAACAAGACTATGTCGCCTTTAGACAAGAACATTTCTGCAGTGAACTTTCCGATGCCGCTCGAGCCACCGGTGATCAAGACCGTTTTGGGAGGCATGTTTCCTATTCTAAGGAGCTTTAGAAAACATTATTGTTGGATGTCAGTTTTTTCAATATCGTTATTCCAAGTTTCCCTAACAAGCTTCAAAAGTCCGGGAAAAAATTGGCGGTTACAAACGAAATGCACCTTACCCGCCGATCTGTTGGAGTATTATAGAAAGCCATGGAGCACGTGAGATGAAAAAAGAGTGTCCGATCTTTATCATCGATTACTGCATATTAGCCGGCAATATAGGCCTTGGATGATGCAGAGGAACAAAAGAATGTTCTTTGTCGCACTTACTTTGATCATGATAAACTATTCCGGACCGAGTACTATCACGCTGGGTTGGAAAAGGAAGGAATGGAATATTAGTAAGGATGCTACATTGTTTACCATTGTAGAAGATGTGCTTCAAAATAGGTGCCACAATATGCCTCTTTTAGAATTATGAGGTCACAAGGTATGTGCAAATTCCATGAGCATAAATATTTTCTAAAGTTATTTGGTGGTGAAAGGCCATATACAGTAGTTGCTCTTACCGGACGAAATGTTTAATAACGAGTCACTCCGGATCCATGCTATCGACTAGATCTTGAGGATCTGAACTCGGTTCGCAAATCTGTCAATAAGCTCAAAGCATTCGGCTTCCAGATGGAAGTACTCATCAACGACGCTGGTGTAGTAATGGCGACAATTGAATATGATGCTTCTTCCATTGTCCACGATGCAGCAACGTGGCCGGATCCTTTTTGGGTCCTCCAATATGCATAATCCAGAGAGGAGGGAATACATGGCCATCTTCGATGGGCACAAGGGATCGACCGGCGCTGAGTTCTGTAAATAAGCAGAGCTTGGCCAGTGCGGGTTCAAGGAGAGGGGCCTCAAAACCAACTTATTTGATCCTGGATTCGTTCCTTCAAACAAGACCAAACGACACCCTGCTGGATGGACCATCTCGTAAAGATGCAACAGACTACTGCACATACGCTACAAGCAGCGATTTTGATGGATTTACGACATCCTACTTTTCCGGCGGCGGTCGATCAGAAAGCTCGCGAAATATGGCCAAGATGAAGCAGTTATAGAATATCGCCTGCGATGTCTGTAGTGTACATGATTTCAAATAACCTGAGATTGGACGTATTTATCCTTTTCACCCTATACATGATTTTGTGTAATTCAAGCTTCAGCATGTCGTTCTTCTCCTTTCCTGGAATTTAATGGCAATACCAAAAAGTATATTTACTAGTTCTTTCTACACGAGAATATTTCTTATAAACCGTACATTTCGAGGTTTGAGGAAAGGAGAGATACACACATTGAAATCTCAAGTCCAATTGGAAGCAAAAACGACGAACAAGCTAAATGAGCTACACCAACAGATAACCGCGAGGGAAACTTAATATAATTTGCTTTAATGTGGATTCTGTTAGTACTGAAGAACCTTGGTGAGATAGCACTGAAAGTGTGCATGTGCTGAAAGAATAGGTAAGGTTAGTGTATAAGGTAACAAGAAGTTGGAAACTATCGGTCTCCAAGTAGAACAGTACTGATAGAAACTTGCTTCATATCATTTAAGCAGGCGAAAGAGTGAACAGAGAATAAGTCCACCTGCTTGGTCTATTGTTGCCAGCGCTTCGCACTGCTAATTTCACACCCCGAACAAGAGCAAAAAAAATTTTCATCAAAAGGCGAGCAGAAAGCCTATTGAAGAGTTCCTCCTCTTTCCTGTTCTTACAGCAGCGTTTATTTTGACAGGTACGGGGGACCCGGAACTACGGCATGATAACGTCCCGTGTGCACCGCAGATGGCACGATGAAAGTTTCACAACTGACATTTTCTGATCTCATCGATCGTGATCGGCCCTTGTAGTATGCCGCACTCTTTCGGTCGTAAGTATTCGAATAATCAGCAACTGTTTCCCGAGAACACACGCCAATTGCGATATGTTTCTTTCTTAATATACAGTTCGCGCTCGCACCCGCCACATGTTCTCTCGCAACTTCCGCGAGCATGGCGCTATTCCTTTGTCGACTTACTTGAAGACCTACAAGGTCGGTGACATCGTCGACATTAAGGCCAACGCTGCTGTCCAGAAGGGTATGCCCCATAAGTTCTACCATGGGTACGTGATATACGTATAGAGAGGCTGGAGGACATTATTTGCTCTATGTATTTTGATTCTAAATCACTTGTCTTTCTCAGTCGCACTGGTGTCGTCTACAACGTCACCAAGTCTGCTGTTGGTGTGATCGTCAACAAGCGTGTTGGCAACCGCTACATTGAGAAGCGCGTTAACATCCGCATTGAGCACATCAAGCACTCCAAGTGCCGTCAGGAGTTCTTGGAACGTGTCAAGGAGAACGCTGCCAAGAAGGCTGCTGCTAAGGCTGCTGGTGGTAAGATATAATTGAGGAGATATGGATGTACAGGAACGTAGTTTAATCATTTGCTTTGCTGTACGATAGTCTACGTTAACACCAAGCGCATCCCTGCCCAGCCCCGTGGTGCCCGCCATGTCTCCACCAAGGGTAACATTCCCCAGACCATTGCCCCTGTCCCCTACGAGACTCTCTTGTAAGATGCGTGTACTTGTGAATTAAAATAAACCAGAAAATACTTTGTGGTAATAATTGTGCTATTGTGATGGGACACACATGAGGAAGGGTACTTTACGAGAATACGGGATTTGTGAGAGCTTAATCCAGGAAGGAAAGGGAAGCCGTGTCATTATTTCCAGGAGCCAGTACAAAGTACTTTGGCCCTTCCTCTAACTCGTGATCGCAATGACCAGTGCCTGCAAGAATCACCCCCGCCCGGATGAAGCTTCCCACATGGCTGGGGCTAGAGCGATGGTTTGTATTGTGTGGGAGGTCATATATGATAACTGCTGTAGTCGATCTCATTTGGCCAGTGCGTGCAAAGAGATCTACATTTCCCCGTATAATGCTCCTAGCTTGCCCAGCATCGTCCATACAGTACGTTAGGTTACAAAGGCAATGCTTTTCAGAGTGTGCTCATACTTCCTAGAGCCAAATGATGATAAAACATGGACGCATGTGTTGTTCCATCTGGTTTGGCGAGGTTAATATCTCGAGATGGTATCGAGCGCTATGGGCTGGGTTGTTCTCATGTGTAATCCGACATTATAGTTAGGATATTCCCGGCAAGTATGACCTATTTCGAGGTTATACTGGATAGCTTTGCTGTAAAGTCCTTCTGAACAACGTTACAGTTATGCGACGGCTGATGGTACTATGGTGCGTTTCATTTGTAATCGCCTAAACCTTGATCCCATATTGGGAGAATACCACAGTCGTGAACTCCAATGCGACGATGTGACTTATATTTTCTGGCAGAGAACTTGACGATATCTATGGCTTCTGGTGTCGTTTTACCGTTTGCGTATGCTTCAATATATCGCCAAGCCCTTCCTTGAAATACCCTAATCATAGTGTGTTTGAATCAAGCGGGGAAATCGTATCAAGGAACCTCGAAATATTCTCCTTCAAAGAGGCAGAACTGTAACCACAGTTGATGCGGGCTTCTCGCTTTGCTGCGCCCCAGTACAATAAACTTGGGATATAGAATTTTGGCTATTACAAATGAAGCCTTGTCCTAGCAGTTCTGAAGTCGCAAGATCACAAAAATAAAAGTCGCGTTTGCCCATAAATCTTTACGCGTGATTACAAAGCAAATGTCGCATGCACGGCGATAGAATTTTATATCGAATCTAACACTTTCTGTCCTCTGTAGATTGACCAATCGTGCCCGTACTCGATGAGCCATGAAAGAGAGGTCAAAACGGATTTGAATCATCGGGCAGGGCCGCGATTTGGCTGCATTCAGACAGGGTCTTCCCCTCTTTTTTTTTGCTTCTTGCCTTGCCTGCGCATGTCCCTGTATTTGCTTCCACCCTAGGTGCTCTCTTTCTTTGCCGTCGTTTCCTTTTCCTTGAGCTCACCTGGTGTAATTTTGCCGATGCCTTTCGCCAGTTTTGTGCCCCTGTCGTTGCTTCTGGCGTTCACTCGTGCTTCGCCTCTGCCGTCCCGTCGCCGCTGCTTCTGGTGTGCTCTTACCGTTGCTTCTGGGGTTACGCGTCCTTGATCTTGCCACTGCTCCTGACCTACCACCAATCTTCCGTCATGGTTATCGCTATGTGCACACCGGGATACGCCTGGCGTGAGCCAGGTTGGTAAGTCAAAATGGAGGGAAGATGGTTTAATGTTTTCTGTTGACGAACGACAATTTTGTATAATGTTATGCGACATTCTTTCTGTATTCTAAATGACATTAGTAGTTCATATTGTATACAAAATTTATTTGGAAATAAAGTACATACATAAGGGAATGAAGAGGAGAGGAGAAGAGTGGATATCTGTCCGATAAATGGGATAACTACCTTTTCGTCGTCCTCTAAGGAAAAACTAAGGAATACAAGATTGTACAAATCCATCGAAGGTCACTGGAGGATATCACTATTGCCATAGGCATCGCCGTAAATGATAAAGCAACCCCTATATCCTGCATTGAAGCGATATCGGATAACTTTCTTCCGTTGCATATGCCGACTCTTCCATCTCTGTCGATCGGGAATCCCACGGAGAGTAGAGATAAAAAAAATTATGGCTTTATCATATCGTGTGACATCTTTCGTGTGTGGAACGTTGTTTTTAAAGCAGTAAAGGTAGGTCATAGCTATTCAATAAATCGCATTTAGTATTGTATATCTTCGTTCCTGGCGTTGCTTTGATATGTCAAACCAATTCTGATTAAAAAACTGCTCGTGTTCTGTCAGCGCGTCGCTCGATCATAAGTCATTGGCAGCAATCTTCATCGTTACACGAAATCCGACCCCCCTCGGAAATCAGCAAGCAGAGGCATTCCAGCTATAACCTTATAGAAAGAATACTGATTTTTTTGACTACAAATAGAAGTCTCCGGACGAGTACATGTTTCCCAGAGAACTGGCTTTCTTGAGAGTAAAAATCTCCACTATGACCCTAACGAAGAAGACGATCCCAAGGAACCAGAATCAGTCAATTGTTTGTATCCGACCACCGTGTACTGTCCAGCGGAATAAGAACTTTCCTTTTATTATCAGAGATTTGCTTGTGTATCGGCTAATTTTAGGCAGATGACACCAGCAACGGAGCTACGGAAATCGCTTCAGGATCAGCCCTGATTCGCTCATTTGCAAAGTACGGAAAATTGTACATTCTTTTCTCATTCCCTATCTCTAGCCCGTTGGTGGTGTGTGTGTGTGGGGGGGTGTATGCATAAGAATAACTAGCTCGCTGCAGATGAGAACGTAAAAGTTCAGCACAATTTCGGTATAAAGGAAGCATATAGCAAGCCGACGGTATATATTGTTGGGGTATGTTACTGCAGCGCATTTGGGTGCTCCTCTCCCCTCAAACGGCAGCGGGAATAGAATTTATATCAGTAAAGCCGATTAGCGTTGCTCTATATTCCAGGTGATAAGAACCAGCACCTGAGTGCATATAAAGGTCCTGCGAGAAGTAGGATATTTCCCACCAAAGTCTTTCCTTGTCATTACATTCCAATTGCCATGTCTCCCACAGCCCCTCATCCTTTGAACAATCTTTCTGCTGAAGAAATACGGCGCACGGCGGAAATCATTAGAAGGGAGCGCGGTAGCAGCGAAACCTATGTCTTCAATTCAATGGTGCTCAAAGAACCTCCCAAGGATATCATGATGGCATATCTCGGCTGGGCACCATCCTCGGTCCCGAAGCCAACAGCAATTGATCGCGAAGCCTTTGTGGTCCTGATAGACCGTCCCTCAGGTTTGGTACATGAAATGACAGTCAATCTTACCAAGGAAGCTGTCACCAGCTGGAAGAAGATTGAAGGTGTCCAGCCCACCATGCACCCCTTTGAGATGCTAGAAGCCGAAAAGATTATGAAAGAAGATCCACGCGTCATCGACCAATGCCGCATTCTTGGTATTACGGACATGTCAATGGTCTTCGCAGATACATGGGGCGTGGGTTATCACCAAATTAAGGGCAAACGACTCGTCCAGGCCCTTTTGTATATGCGCACCTCACCTGACGACAACCAGTACGCCCATCCTCTTGACTTCAATCCTCTCTACGGTAAGAAAATACAACAGGAGAAGATCGCATACTGGACTTTCATGGAGTAACGAGCTGATAATCAAATAGACATCAATGAGAAGCGTGTGATTGACATTATCATTTCCAAGCGTCGAAACAGCAAATTTGAGCGCCCTGTGATCCCCCGGGAGAACCATCACTTTCTGCCGGAGCATCTTGGTGAAGATAACTTGCGGAAGGATATCAAGCCTATCCAGATTGTCCAACCTCAAGGTGTCAGTTTCAGCATCCGAGACCAGCAGCTGGACTGGCAAAAGTGGAACATGCACATCTCCTTCAACTACCGTGAAGGCTTGGTGATCCAGAACTTGAACTACCGAGACATGGACGGCACTGCCCGACCTGTGCTCTATCGCATGTCCCTTGCTGAGATGGTGGTTCCTTATGCGAACCCGTACGAGCCCTATAACCACAAGATGGCCTTTGACGTTGGAGAGTATGGTCTGGGCCAGTTGAGCAACTCGCTCGAATTAGGTTGTGATTGTGTTGGCAAGATCTACTACATGGATGGTGTGCTTTGCGGTATCGATGGTACTCCGTGGCATATTCCCAAGGCCATTTGCATCCATGAGGAAGACGTGGGTCTTCTCTTCAAGCATACCGATTACCGTACTGGCAAAGCTCACTCGGCACGGTCCCGCCGACTTGTTATCTCGCACATTGTCACAGGTGAGAACGAATGGGTGGGAAATGGAGGGCGTTAAGTTGGAGTATCTGGTGGTCTCTGTTTGATTCTCAATTATATCATCTTCATTATTGGTATAACATAGCTGGTAATTATGACTACGGTCTGTATTACTATTTCTATCAGGATGGTACTATTGAGTACGAAGTAAAGGCAACAGGCGAGCTGAATACGCAGGTTCTTGCTGAGGACGAGGTAAATAGCTGGGGTTAATGACGGATGCGCTGATAAAAAGACTCATTCTTATTGCGAAATAAAGGCTGCAGCACCGTATGGCACCATCGTCGCTCCCCAAGTTGATGCTCAGCATCACCAGCACCTGTTCTGTATGCGCATTGACCCAATGATTGACGGGCGCGATAATTCTGTTGCGGAGGTGGATGTGGTTGCCTCGGATCTTCCTGTAGGCCACCCCAACAACAAAGTGGGTAACTCCTTTTATCCCATCACCAAGGTGTTCAACAACACCGACGAAGCGCAATGCATTCCCAAATACGAAACCAGCCGTTTCTGGAAGATCATCAACGAGAACAAGATCCATCCTTGGGCCAAAACCCCTGTGGGCTTCAAGATCATGCCCCGTGGCACGCCAGCCATGCTTCCCAAACCCGGCTCAATCGCTTATGAACGCGCGATCTTTGCTACCAAGACCTTGTGGGTCACCCCTTACGACGCTGAACAGCAATTCCCGGGTGGCTTTTACTGCTATCAGAGCGATCCGAACGATCATCTTGGCATTCCCCAGTGGATCAAAGAACCCAAGGACGTGCGTAATAAGGATATTGTGTGTTGGCTCACCTTTGGCCTTACTCATATTCCCCGTGTTGAGGACTTCCCCATCATGCCCGTCGAGACCGTTGGTTGGATGCTCAAACCTGCCAACTTCTTCAAGGGCAATCCTGGTATTGACATTCCTGCGTCGGATAAAGCGTCCACCAAAAGCGCGTATGCTGAATCCTCTTCTTGCTGCCGCAAGAACAATTTATAGACTCTTTTTAATCAGTACTCCCCCTCTCGATAACATAGTCATCCCGTTCTTTGCTCTTGTTCTTTTGTATATTTTTTTTTTAAAAGTCAAAAAATAGACGATACAGCTTTTGCCTCATTCAAGCGCAGCAATTTTTTCTTTTCTTTTTCTTGAGGGAAAAAAGATCATCGTACATGCCATCTTTGATCAAAGGGGTGGGGACTCAAGACAATATGCCCAATGGCTCGATAGCACAGGAGACTTTGCCAATTACAGATAATCACGAGAACGGTGGATCACCATTTTCGCCGGGGAATCATGACACATTGTCGCGTGAAATTGACGATCTGCTGGATGGTTTTGGTTCATCAGAAGACGAACTGAGTGAAACTGATGATGGTGGTGTGTATCTACTTTGATCTATCGGCTTGAACATGAACTAAGATACGAAGGAATAATAGATGCAGGATCTTCGTCCTCGTCCTCGTCCTCATCATCAGGGACCGATTCGGAAAGCGATGAAGATACGGACACGGCAGATGCCACGACCGCAACATGGTCTGAAACAACCAGACCTACATCTATGAGCCGCTTCGCTAGTGTCGGAACACATCCGATGGACGGTATTGCTGTGGAGAATTCGGCTGTGGGAGCTCGGTCGATGAGCGAGGCTGCTGATGTGGAAGAAATCACGGGAAGTGCTGACGAGGACGAGAACGTGATAAACGAACCCATGGAAGAAGAGGAAGGGGTAGGAGAAGAGCAGAACCCAGTCAGTCAAGAGAAACAGACGAGTGCCAACGAAGATGATAATATGATGCAGCATGATTGTCAGCAGATACAAGGATCCATCAGCATCGCAAACACACTGTTCGGCCGCACCGCCTATGACGCTACTGATAGTTTTGTGAGTTCGATCATGTTACATATTTTGGAGAATCAATCTTTGGATCAAGATTCGTATGAGCGTATCGAAAAGGAGACGTCCGTAGTGGATGATATGGAAGATCATAATGACGATGACAGCATGATTACGGACAACGATATGCAAGAAGTGAAATATGAGGAAGAAGACCTATACCAAATAGTAGCGGAAGAAGAGCAGAATCAAGAAGCAGAGATCGAGAGCATCAAATTAGAAAAATCATCGGCATCGTCGACGCCGGATTTAACCCGGGAGCTGACGTCTTCAACATTGGAAGGGATGGAATCAACGCCTGAATATAGTCTCAGCTATGAAGATGCCAATGACGAGACCACCTCCTATACTTGGGAAGCATCAGACGAGGGGAATAACAGCAGTACTGGCGACAATTTTTACTGACGATGATACCCTGCAACAGTTTTCGGGCAACATTGATGAACCATTTGTAAATATTCTATACAAACACACACACACACACATACACACATGCACACAATTTGTAACTCAACATCTCATAAAACTATGGTTAAGCTTTTATGAACATCAACAGGATATCTCATCCCTCGTAAATGGGGTTTCTGTCTGGATTGAGGATGGGGGCTTGATTCTACGTATATGGTCACATACAGAGACAAGCAGAATTGAGTTCATCAGCTCAGTACATCAAACGAACAACGACGTACCTTGATCACTCGAAACACACACAGAAACCACCTTGGTTGCATTTTCCTGGTTGTGCATAGCCTAAATCGAAGCAATGCTTTTCGCAGCCGGCGTTATGGTCTTCTCCGCATTTGACGGTACTATGGGCAGAGGCGATAGTTGCCAAAGCAAAGACACAGAACAATGATAGCGTTTGTTTCAACATCAGAAGTGGTTGTCAAGAGCGAGGAGATAGAAGCGTAAAGTAGGAGAAAGATGTTTAATTGGTTTAAATATCACCTTCTCGGTTGTTAGGGGAATACGAAAATCTTGTATATACCCCCTCCTTTCTAACAAGCTGCGCCTATCATCATCATCACACCCTCCCACGCCCACCATGGTTAGAGTACATCAATATGCGTATGTGTGCTTGACTTGCATGCTAGACAGAGTGTTCAATAAAGTCTACTGCATGCCTTAGCCCTGGTGACTGCAGGTACTACTCCATCGGACATGAAAAAATGGGTCACCTGCAAAACTGCGTGTTCTTATTTGCGGCAACATGTCTAAGTAGGAGAAAAAAGGGAGGAAAACAAATACAAATGCGGAAGGGCAGAGAAGATCACTTGCAATTTTTAAGCGAGCCTTGCCTTTCCCTTGCCTTTTGCTTTTCGCCTTTGCTCCTGATGCCGTCTCGCCTCCTCTTCCTCCTCGCGTTTTCGAAGATCCTCGTCCTGCTGTTCCTTTTCTTCTTCATCATCTCTAATCTGCTCAAACTTAGCACGCACGCTCTGATAATGTGCGAGCTCAGTCGCTGATACGCTTGGAACAAGTTCGTTGAGCGCATTGATGAAGTCGATTTCTTCGACCTGCACCATGATTTCCTCGGGCGTCGTCAGTCTAGAGAGATAATACTGTGCTGTGACAGGGCTCGGTAGGTCCGGGCGTTTTTCTTTGTTGAGCTGTTTGACCTTCTCTTCAATCGAATCCGCCACACGTGTCATAGCCTTGAGCATGGCATCCGAGCATAGAGCATAGAAATCAGCACCGGTATAATGGAACGGACACCGCTCCGCAACACGCATCAGATCGAGATTAGGATGAAGGCGGAACCTAGGTAAATGATTAATTCAGATGCACAGAAGTTTACCCCTCTGTGAACTCACTTCCTTGTCAGCGCCTGGATAATTCGGAGCTGAGCTTCGTGGGTATCACTGACGCCCAAGTAAAGCAGCTTATCGAATCTACAAAATGCATGTGCATCAGTTTAGCCACTCATGCCACATTTAATCCTTCATGGGCCATACCTTCCAGGGCGCAAGAGTGCAGGATCAAGAAGATCGGGTCGATTGGTTGCACCAATCACAAACACATCGCCCACTCCAGAACCCTCACCACCTTCGCTCATGCCGTCCAATTCGGCCAGCAGTTGGCTCACAATGCGATCCATCACACCGCCAGAGTCGCCCTTTTCACCGCGCTTCGGTGCAACCGAATCTAACTCGTCAAAAAATACCACACAGGGCTTGGCATCGCGGGCACGCTGAAACACGCGGCGGACATTGGCTTCTGACTCGCCAATGTACATATTGAGTAATTCGGGTCCTTTGACGGAGAAGAAATTGAGCGAACACGAGGTTGCAATCGCTTTGGCCAAAAGCGTCTTGCCGGTACCCGGAGGTCCATAAAGTAAGATACCGCTCCGCTTCTTCAGACCAGCTCCAAAGAGCTCAGGATGTTCCAGCGGTAGCTGGATCGTATCGAGAATGTCATCCTTCACATTTGCCATACCACCGACATCGTCCCAAGTGACGCTTGGAATCTTGATTCATCCCCATCTATCTATCAGCCATTGCTTTCTCTTGTATACTTTTTTTAATTACCTTGGGTGCACCAATGGAGTCGGAATAGCTTGCTCTTGCCTCGCTCAATGCAGATTCAAAATCAGACGCAGTAAGAGTGATACCAGCGGCCTGAATGGCGTCAATGTCAACCACATTTTCTTCCCCTTCTTTACCCCGTCCACTAACATGAACGACTATGAGAGAAAATGTCAGATAGTGGATGTTTAGATCCTTACTTACACTGAGCGACTGATCCTCTGCAAAGCTAAAACACCGGCTCTGGCCACCAGATCGGCAAGATCCTTGCCTACAAGGGCGGCAGTCTGTGTAGCCAAGTTTGAAAGGGACACATCAGGTGCAATGGGAGAGTTTTGGACCAGGTTTCGCAGGATTCGGAGTCGCGTTTTTTCATCTGGAGCCTGAATCGCGGAAGCGTTATAGCTCTTCCAGGAAATCATCTAGGCTTCTTTCCCTTACCTCAACGACCACTTCATGTCTGAAACATCCGAGGATACTTGTCGGTAAGGCATCTAGGTCACTAGTGGTGGCAATCACCATAACAGGAAAACCGGTTGTGGTGTGTGCAGCATTGACGTTGTCAATGCAGTCTTGTAATACCGTAGCAAGGAGTGGCTCTAAGCAATTGCCAAGCAACATGAGTAAAATCATCTCTTCGCTTAACAATCCCCTTTGTTAACCTTGGCCTGACTCTACCACAGCGCTCTTGCGTGCAAGGCCTTCGATATTACGAATGAGAACAACGCAGGGCGTGAGGGCTGCTGCTTTGTCAAATTTGGAGCGTATGTGAACTTCTGTCTTGGCATCTGTCTCCGACACAACATCATAGGCAGAGAACTCGTATAGATGCACCCCTAAATCCTCTACAATTTCTCGAATTAGGGTCGCCTTGCCGCCACCTCGAGGGCCATGAATCAAAGCATTGCACGAAAGCTGGAAATCCCGACCGAGCGGATGGAGAGATGATGACACGAGATCAAATATTTGAGAATACGCCGTTGTCTTTGACCGGTAAAATGGAAGTTTGATACTAAAGTTGTAATAATGGGAAATGGCGCCGATAGGAGCCCGAGCATGCTCAATGCCGGTCTGTATCATCTTGGTGCGGCTGGGAACGATCCTGCGTCCGCTGCCGTAATATGCGGGGTGCACCCCGTTGGCCGGCGATCTACCTTCCTCCATCTCTTCTTTGAGGCATGTGACCTTGAAGTATACTATGGTGGTCGGCTGTAAATCTTTCTGTCGTGTTGACTCGCCATCATCGTCGCGTGCGCGAAGGCGGGAGCTCTCTTCATTGATGGCCACAGCAATCACGTCCCCGTTGCACAAGATTCGTTCGCGCTCCTCGAACCACTGCTTCAATGCATCCAACATCGGGCCTTGCAAAGCCTTGTCCATGGAAGCAGCGGATGCTATCCTGGCAATGCTTACCTCGCTCGCGAAAGGAGGACCAGCCTCCGGTGGTGGCGTCGTGAGTCGCGTGAGCAACAATGTGGCTTCCTCTATCGATGATGGTGGGAGGGGCAGACCAAGATTATAATAGAGGACTGGTGGCATATAAGCGAAAGACCTAATTAATACCATTCTCAAAACTGATCAGCAAACACATCCACTCGCATATCCCTCGAAAAAGGAAAATCACTTACCCTTCTCCCTTCTCATTAATAGCATCAATAGCGTCAACACCATAGACGCGGCAAAGTCGCGATTTCTTATTATCACCACCGCATGCAAGGATCCAGTCTCCACTAAATACACCACACCTCGCCAGATCCTTGACGCCCACAAAAATTCTGTTCTCACCATCATCCGTGTCTCTCGGCAGAGGGAACAATCTGGATTCAGGCCAGGGTTGCTGCAATATCCGAACTCCAAACTCCTGTGGCTCGACCACATTGGGTTTCTGATGGGCTTCAAGCGCGCCGAAGGTAATGGGTAATGAAAGATGATTTACACAATTGTCTGGCTCTAAGGCAGGAGAAGTAGGGGTCGTCGACATGTCAACCGCCAAGATTTTGGTCCGTTCAGATGACAAAATGTATCCTTGCTGCACAGGACCTGTCATCAAGATACGGAACGCCAGCACTTGATGTTCGTCGCCATCGCCGCCGAAATTGCAGCGACCTCCACTACGGATGATGAATGGCGGATTTCCCGTCGTGTCGGAAGCAAAGAGCTTCCCGAGGGCAAACTGATCTTAAGATAACGTTGGTGCGTCAGATGAAATTTATGTATTAAATTCCGGTCATCCTACTTACCTTTCTGTGCAAATTGAAACGAAGGTCCATCCAGGGCACCTACAATCAGCTCATCCAGTTCCACCAGCTCCACCGGCTTGATTTCTATCAGGCAGGATCCTTTCCCGTCCTCGGTCTGGTCATCATTTGCCTCCTCATCTAGACGCACAAGCGCGTCCGGTCCGTACACCGACGAAATAAGGTGTGCACTGACAAATACGAGCTCAGTGTTCTCCTAGATCATTCCTTCCACCATGAGCATTCCCATTTCCACGACTGGTGAGTGGGTGTAGTTATACCTTATAATCCTGTGCCTTTTTGGCATGAGCGAGGAACGATTGCAGCAAGGGCTTCGCGTCGGTAGTACTGGACTCGTCATCGTACAACTGACAAGAAACTGGCTCCCTCACTGAGAGAAAGGGTATTTTGATCGAAACCGAGAAAAAGTCTATACAAAAGTGTATTGTGGGTGAGAAAAGAGCTATCAGGGAGAGAGAGAATCTCCGTGTGTATATGCTCTATACGGCAAGACTGGCTTGTTTACCTCTGCCATTCAATTCAGAGGGTGCAATGGCATCCCACAACTCCGGCGACAGGGTGATGTACTGGTCATTGGAGGTGGTATATTGGAGCTTCAAGTTTACCGATCTATACAGAGGCATGTCGGTATAGATCTACTTGTTGAGTAAAGGGAAATAAAGCTGAGTAACGGTTGCTGAATGTGGGGTGGAGGAGATGCAGAGGACTCCGCATTTTCACATGATTTGAGCCGCGACTATGATTTGTGAGCGGAAATACGATCATCTTTCGGATGTCGGTCTCCTTTGCGTTGCGCATGATGGCTGCTAATGTGATATACAATGTCGTTTAGGCTGTGCCAGAATCGAGACATAAACGCTTCTACTTATATGGACCCAAATATGAGATGGTATGTGCCCAGTATGTCTTCATGAACATTATTTGCTCCTCCAGTTTCGTGACTCGATGCAGTTGATCGCCTGGTATTTCAGATATGGTCAGGATTGACATGTATTCTGACATTTATAGTGAGTATTCTGTAACATTCTTCCCATTATCTTGAGACATCGAACGTAGATTGATTGCTTGGAAACCAACCGCTCCCAAAAGAAAAATCATCGGGTAGTATAAGGCGACGATTCTCAATAGCCACAGGTCGGCACCTGGCAATGACTCCGGTGTGTTGGCAGTAACTCCATATGCTGGAAGGTATTCGCAGCTTTATGAATAATACATAGATACACCATCCTTTCACGAATAGCCTGCCCTCAAATGTCCATGTTCATCCATTGCAGCCAGCTTTCTCACAACTCTGGATTGCATCGTCCTCTTTCTTTCTTGGCTGATGGCTTCTGAAGTCACAAGCTACGTTCCATGATGACTTGATGCTGAGATTACTCCCAAGATTATCGCTGTATCTCCTCGTATGTTGTGTACCGTAACCACCATATGGATCCCCTTTTTCGGACAATAACAAGAATCCAGTTTCATAAAGTCAATTCCCAGCCATATTCGTCGATGCACCCAATCAAGGTGGCTTTTGGTCTTCGCGTTAATCTTTCTATCTACAGGCTGAAATCATGAACTTTCTAAAGATACGTCGTACTGGATAAGCTTTCTATGGATCAGTAGAGACGTTCTTGAGCCTCCCCCAAGTCTCTGAAGCCGCTATTCAATGAGGTCTACTAGAGACACCACACTAATAAATTATTGGCAGAACAAACTAGAATAGCACCCTTACGCTTTCCGTTGAGGCTGTATGCGCGACCATTGCTTCTAAATAAGCTTCTTATACGACTGTTCTTCCAGTACGTTATAACCTATTGTGGTGCTGAATGAAGATGAAATTCTAACTGCCTTATTACTGCCTGTATATGTCCATACATAGTATCTGTGTCATATACTGTATCTTGCAGCCATATTTCCGAGCTTGTTGGTATTCATATATCATCTTCAAGCGACAAAGTGAAAGACATGCTGACGAAATGAGCAGGATTCATATACAGCTACAATAACGTATGCTGACCAAGATCACCACATATTTTTAAAGCAGATGTTTGAGAAGCTTTGGATATACCGGCTGAAGAGAATGACTTTCCTTATCCCAGCAAGGCCCTTCCCGTCTTGGTAAAGAAATTGATTGCTCTTTTCAGAATGCTGGAGAAGAACGATCAAAATGGGTCCCTGAAAAAAAGCTGGCATTCTTTTATAAATTTCTCGTCATCTTGGGACTTTTGACTCGGTTGACATACGACCTTGTCTGTGGGAAGTTGGATATATCCATCACGGATGCTCATCCAAGTAGCGCAGCTCGGCTGCTATTTGCTTAAGTGAAGATCGCGCATAAAACATAGAAAGCACCCTTTCTTCATCAAAATTCGGGAGGGTATTGTCCTGCTATGTTTGAACAGAGATTATGGTCTCGACAACTAGCAGCGAAGAGCATCTATCCACCCCCCGTTCCTCATTCGTCTCCTCTCTCTCCTTTTTTCTGCTTATGTGCGAGTGTGTGTACAGGTATGTGCGCGTGTGCGGGAATGTACGACTTGTACACTCCTGTGGATCCCGGGAGATCATTTATGCTGATATTATGTCCTACAAAAGGAAAGAAGCATGCTTCACGCGTGGACCGGGCGTGCTCGAGTGTGGTACAGATGTCATGATACACGGATCAACATCATTCTTTTCGTTCCGAAAATAACAATGTCATACTCAGCACAACGAGGTTCTCCTGTGGTGAAAGGAGATGGTGTTATGCATCATTCCTCATTTTATATTTCCCAGCGGGTACCCCGACCACTATTCCCTCAGTCGCATCAAGGAGAACCTCCATTCGCTTGATATGCGGTGCCCCAAAATAAGTAACGTCGGCATAGATTGCCGTGTTCCACTACGTCTTGTGATTAGCGCACGTTTGCACAACCGAAGACATTCTCTCTCTTTCTTATTATACTTTATTTTTTTTTTTAGAATTTCGTCGTCTGTATGTTTGGGCTGCGCTGCGGCATTTAGAAAGATCATGTTCTAAATAATGTCCCCGCTTCTCTTGTGAAGAGCATTGCCTTGGTTTTGTGAGATATTTTGTTGCTATTCCGTACGGTGGTAGAATCCAATGTGCTATACCATCATATCATGTGCTCGGTTTACTCATTTGTCAGTGTATATGTGGAACACACTCCAAGAACAGTGGTGATAATGCGCGAAATGTTGTGTTTGGAGAAGAAGGTTATCATGGCAGATAACGGAAGCAGCCCATTGTGAAAGAATAGGTACTGTATCTATTGCGTTGGCATGCATGACGCCCCGCACAGTAAAGCAGCTGAATGCTGCTTTTACTGCTAATCAATTATGCATGCGGATGATCGCACCACATACGGTCGTGACCTGAGATAAGTCATCATTATCCCTTTTCGTTGCAATGACCCATCCCTGGAGCATTATGGATATGACAAATGGGCGATGTCAGAGTCGCAAATCTATCCAAGCTCTCTGATCTTATTTCCCCTTGTACGTATATCCTTGGGCGCTCAATATATCAAGAAAATGCGGTAAATAACATTGGTGTTTATAGTGAATTATATGTGAAAGGAGCGAGCATTCAATGAGTAATTCAAATAAGACTCTTCAAAAAGCAATTAAAAGGAATCACCCATAATAGTATCCCGAGTGCAAACGAGAAAGCAGATAGGTGGGTAAATGTCTTAGTGACACTAACTCAACGGAAACGGAATAGTCTCTTTGTCATGCCTTTATGGCACAGACATTTTATTTCTATAGATGATTGTCGTGTGCATCCTCCCCCAAAAGAGCTCCTTTCGACGTTAACCAAAGAGGTTCATCATTTGAGAAGCATGTGGAAATAAAAAATATGCGTCGTGAAAACGTTCTTCGCCCCATTCACACCAAGGAATAGACCTTGTTCTCTCAGCCAACTCCTAACAAAGCATGCGTTAAAGTACGCATATGCATGAGACACAGATACAAAGGCTTTTATATGTACCTCACGGATAATATGATTATTTACATTACACAGCGATGAGGTCTGCAACAAGAACGTTTGAGTGGCACAGGCGGTCATTAGTCTGTAACACTCGCAATTTAAAGATAGCTTAAGATTCCGTAATGAGCATTGCTCATCATCTGGATTTTCCGCTATATTGCTGGCAAGAGGGGGCCACGACAAGAGTCTTTATGTCATATCGCTCATCGCGGGTAATAACTATCACAAGAATATACCAGAAATCCATTGTAAGAGGCAAGTACTTGATGGATGCGAAATACACTTTGTTTTTATATCACTGAGACAAGCTTCTGTGTTCACAATATTTGGTGTACACGGTGGATAGAGAGATGGGAAAAGACTGTGCGCATCCATGGCCTGTGTACATAGCTTCTTCGGTTTCGCTTTGTGAATAAGAGCCACCAGTCCGGATGTTCTACCTATTCATCTTCTATATGTCAGAACCATATCTAAATATTGAAGTTTCCGGATATTGTCTTAGGACATCTGAAATCGGGTACTAACCTTGCCCGTTATCCTCTCTCTTTTTCTATCTATTTTGTCGTCGCGGTTGCCGATCTGTACTAGATCAACGGACAATAGACTTTTTTCATCGACGAAGGTGCCACTGTTCTGTTTGTTGCCGTTACGTTACATGCCCTGGCCACGACCTCGTAATTCCAAGTTTGGAGGTCCGTCGCACGTCGTACTTGTTTAGCCAAAAAACGATGACCGAGAAGGAAAGAAGCTTGGCATTAGGTTTCATCGGAAGACAATGCCCGACAATTTCCCGTTTTTGTACGCACAGCAAATCATGTTGTCCTCGTTACAGATGACTTCTCCCCCCCCCCAACTTTCCCGTGCCAGGAGAGTACGTGCAGGGACACCTGCGCGCCTGAAAATGTCATGGGGACAGTCGTCTTTGGGTCCTCGTCCAAATCAGCCACAGTCTATATGCCGCTCGTCAACTTTTTCACCATCTTCTTTCTCTTTTCTTTATCTTCTACTGCAAATAACCAAGGAGCTGTCTTCGTCATTCATATACATACATTCACCTATTGTTCTCTCACTGACAATGACCGACCATTGGTACCCTCAGGCGAAAAACTTGCAAGATTTGCTCATGCTGCTCGGCAATGCCAATTGTCCAAGCAATCACGATCAGCTCATGGTACAACAAGTGAGTTCTACTCCTCTTATTAGCAACTCCTGGGTTTTCAGGTTTATTCTATCTTTAATTTGTTCTACTCTCTTCTTCTGGTCCCTCATAACACTCAACTTACCGTGATTATTGAAAAAATAGCAACTTGCCTCTTTTCTTCGGATTCCCCGTTATAACTCCTACTTCGTCCATATCCTGACCAAAATGCCAGAGCAGGATGTAAATACACGAGCCATCGCCGGGCTTACCCTTAAAAACAATATCAATGCCTTTTTCAACGAGATCCCTCCGGCTGTTCTTGATCACATCAAGTCCTGCTGTATGGCTGCTGTGGAAAACTTAAACGCCAATGATGATGATGTCGATGTAGAGGGAAATGCTGTAGTGCGTCGGACAATTGGTTCGGTGATTGCAGCTATTGTCACGCGAGGGCAGCCCCAGAATTGGCTGGACATGCTTCATTCCTTGATGAATAAGCTCGGTAGCCCTGATCCGACCTCAGTCGAGGTAAAACGAAATATATAACCTATCGAGGCCTTTCCCCACATGGGCTTTCCCATCACTGTCACCTTTCACTTGCATGAGTTCTTACAAACAATGAAATAGATGGCCTTGGACACGCTTGCCAAGATCTGTGAAGACAACGCGGAAGATCTGGATGAACACTTCCTCGATGCCATCATCCCTGGGTTCATTGCGCTATTCAACCATTCGAATCCGAAGTTTCGTACCCTATCCATCACAGCAGTTAATCATTTTTTGACTTTACGCCCCTCACCTCTTGACCGGCACATGGCCAGATACCTCAACGCACTCTATTCCATAACCGCAGATACAAATGATGATGTACGCCAGCACGTGTGTCGTTCTCTGGTCGCAGTTCTAGAAAACTGGCCCGAGTATCTCGAGCCATCAATGGGCAGAGCAATTGAATACATGGTGTGTTGCATGGATGACGACAATGAGGACCTTGCACTCGGAGCATGTGACTTTTGGTTCGAATTCGGTAATGCTAACGACCCCAAGCTCCATCGGCAGCTCTTGCCTTATATGGATGTGATAATCGCGGCACTCCTGCGAAGAATGCTGTATTCGGAAATGGAGTTACTTGCGTTAGAAGAAGAAGACGAGGAAGATGACGACACCAATCATAGCTTTCAAAACGAGACTCTCTTTCCATCGCAGCGGGGACCGTTCTCAGCCTTGGGAGGTACCCAGAGTCGTGACGATGATGATGATGATCTTGTTCTTGAAGACGAAGAATTCTATTCTGAGTGGACGCCCCGAAAATATAGCGCTGCCTGCCTTGAAATCTTGTCGACCATCCAAGGAGAATCTGTTGTCGCTGCGCTCCTGCCTCTCATGAATAGGTACCTTTTTAGCCAAGATTGGCGGGAGCGCGAATGTGGGATTCTTGCCTTGGGGGCGGTTGCATCAGGTAAGCGTTTTTTCTTTTGAATGAATGTCCTATTTTCCTTGATTGGCGGCTTAGCACGTACACTATTTAGGTGCTCGTGATGAGCTACGACCATATTTACCACAGTTTGTACCTTATCTCATGCAGAGCTTGGGTGATATCGAGGCAAGTGATCCGAAAGAAAAGAAAACAAACCGAAAAAGAAAAAAGAAAACTGTATATTTAATATCGAACGTGGATAACAGCCACTTGTAAGATACATCACGTGCTGGGCGCTCGGTCAATTTTCAAGATGGTGTGTCGAGCAGGCGTCCGTCCCGGAAGGACGGCAGCTCTATTTTGAGCCCGTCTTATTCAGCCTTCTGCAGTGCATTCTTGACCGGAATAAGCGGGTTCAAGAGTCAGCATGCTCGGCATTGTCCATACTCGAAGAGGAGGCAAACGATACGCTTGTGCCTTACCTAGAGCATATTCTCATCAACATCACTGCTGCCTTCAACACGTACCAGCATAAGAACTTGTTGATTCTGTACGACGCCCTTGGTACACTAGCGGAATCCGTCGGATCCGCACTAAAGGAACCAAGGTGCTTGTTCATCATTTTGCCGCCCCTGATAGACAGGTGGAACCGACTCTCGGACCAAGACATTGGGCTTTTCCCGCTACTTGAGGTATGTTAGCTGCTCTTTCAAGCGTCCATTTTACACTGTCCTTTTTTTACCGCGCGATTGCGACATTAAACAGAACGGTGATTCAATAGTGCCTTTCATCCGTGACAGCTGCGCTTGGAACTGGATTTGCGCCATATGCGGAACCTGTGTTCACAAGGTGTGTCAAGCTTGTGGCCAGCTCTATCTACCAAGACCTGCTTGCAGATCAGAATCCGGATGACTACACACAGCCCGATGCTGATTGCATTATCGTTGCGTTGGGTCTTTTGTCAGGGCTCGTTCAAGGCCTTGGCCAAATGGTCGACCCGTTAATTGCCAACTCAAATCCTCCCTTACTATCCTTACTAGCTGTGTGCATCCATGTAGGTAAATTACATAAAGAATGATAAGCGTAGATTGACAATGCCATAGGATCCAGATGCTGGAGTGCTCCAAGCGACCAATGCACTTATCGGTGATCTCGCAAAGGCGTGTTTTGGCAAATTATCTGTCATATTGCCGTCTATTTTGCCAGAACTGATTCAGCAAATCACACCGGATCCGGAATACCACCTTGCATGTAGCAATGCTGTGTGGGCGTTGGGTGAGATTGCATTACGTTGGAATGCTACTGACATGGAGCACTTTGTGGAACCCATGCTGGAACGCCTTCTTCCGCTTCTCCTTAATCCCAACGTCCCAGAATCCCTCACAATCAATGCGGTCATAACTGTCGGCCGGCTGGGCTGCGTTTGCCCAGAAAGGCTGGCATTTTATCTGTCAGAGGTCCTTGATCCGTGCCTTGAAATGTCACTCAAAATGGGTGAAGATAACGAAAAGGACACAGCATTCCAGGGATTGTGCCGAGTCATTCAGACAAACCCCAACAGCATAAGTGTAGACGTAAGGCTAAAAGACTCCCTAGCGCTCCTGATGATGCTCATCGCTGGTCAACTCTGAATAGCAATTTATCTTTTTGCTGCGTATCGTTGCGAACTGGAAACAACCCTCACAGCCTCTCGATCACGCTTTTCGTCAGGTAAGCTGAAACATAGAGTCATCCACAGCCGCCAACTTACACAATTCCAGATCCTCGAAGGGTATAGAAATATGCTCACAATGGAGCAATGGCTGCATGCATGGAATGTTATGCCGGGGCATACCCAGCAAGCACTTTCTATACGATACAGCGTATGATTCATGAGATAGAAACATCTTCTAGTAGTATTAGTAGCTTTTAAATTATCTGCATCTCTATCTTCATCACACTACTGTTCCCGCCGAGTATTCACCGAACGCCCTCCGCGCTGATTGTGGTAATGCCGGCCCCGGCAACACTATCGTCACTATATGACTGTTGTACGCCTTGTCACTATCTACTACGGGGAACCGATTTAGGCTACCCGGCAGAGTTTTTCTTCCAACGCAATATGGCTAGACAGCGTCAAACTAAAATATTCGTATTCCCCACGCCGCTCTTCTTTGTTACGATTGAATATCCTTTAAATGTACGTAAGAGTTATTAATGAGTACTTCTTTCGATGTGTGTGGCAAAAGTAAGGGATGATTGGTTGGCCCTGAGGCATGATGGATTTGAACAACCTTCAGGTACGTAGGACCTTCAATCTGAGCGGCAATGCGCCTTAGATTTTTTTAACCTGCACCGCCTATCCGCCCTTTTATTCCTGCCGCTACTCAATTAGTCTCTACTTAGCACAATTACTTTAAGCTGACGAGAAGAATGACAACAACATCAGTCTCGTCAGAACCGCTCTCATCAAGTTACTTGTCCAGCTACACATCAACATCTTCGTTGCACAGCTTTGCTCGTCGTCATTCCATCTATGGCACTGAGGATCGCGTAGTTCTGGACATTGGATCCCTTTATATAAAGTGCGGTTTCTCTGGAGAATCTCATCCCCGCCACATTGTGCCGACAAGTTCTCGATTACAGCGATCCGCGAGCTCGGAAGGTGAAGCATATCGGATCGACGGTGAGGCAAGCATCTTGCTGTTTAAGACTACGCACGAAGCTGGGGGCAATTTGGACTAACTGTACCTCCGCCCCTTTTATTTGCTTATTCCTCGAAGCAGCTTTGCGAATTGTATGATCTAGATTTTATGGAACATGGCGATCTTCAAACGCTAGAGGAGAAATTGAAGCGGCTGTTGCACGATATATATTTTCGGTAAATGAAGGATGCATCGAGGCAAGATCCTCTATCTCGCTGGCGCGCGCGAACTGGATATGCTAACCATTGAAGATGCGATGTTAGGCTATTGCTGACAGACCCTAAGTCGCGAAAAGTGATCATTTGCGAGTCCCCACTTGCTCCCATTGTCCTCAAGCAAACCATCGCCAATTTATTATTCCAGTATTTCCAGGTCCCGTCCATTTCTTTTGTTCCTGTTCATTTAATGGCTCTTCTCACCACAGGCACAACAACGGGCCTTGTGATTGACTGTGGCAATTTAGAAACAAGTGTTCTACCTGTAAGTTCAAAGCGGATAATATTGCTTGATATGAACATGGAAAAGGGCTCAATATTATATACCCAGATCTATGCTGCTCGACCTCTGATACCATATATTACTACCACGCCTCTTGCTGGACGGGCACTCAGCCGACGCGTCAAGTCGCTCCTGCTCGACCATGCCGAGTATATACCACCCTCACATCTACATCGCAAACTAGCACCCCGTACGAAAACACCTGAACACATTCTGACAACCGAAGTCATCGAGGATATCAAGACTACGGTTCTTTTTTGCTCGCCACTCTTAATGAATCTGGAAGAGCAGACAGATCATATTGCAGGCTACAAAAACTTTAGCAGCGCAACAGATGTGCATTATCCTATCATGCTTCATGATGGAATGACCGCAACTCTGGTGATCCCGGGCTGGATTCGCGAACGAGCAGCTGATGTTTTATTCGAAGGCAACGACGAAGATGAGTCAAACATTTCTCATTGTGTACTGGACGCCATCCTCAAAGTCCAGCCCGATCTCCGCAAACCGCTAATGCAGTCGCTCTTGCTTATCGGTGGCACCACCATGACGCCCGGTTTCCAATCACGCTTGAAGCAAGAATTGCTGCGTATTATGCGAGATCCGTCTGCATATGAGAAAAAAAGATATGGCACCTTGCTGGGGCTGCAGAAATTTGTGCGTTTTGTTGATAACTCGGAAGACAACAAGGGCGCTGGCCGCATTTTCTTTAACAATGTCAGAGGCTGGGTCGGCGGTAAGATATATATTACATATTTATATATCGACTGAACATTACACTGTTGTGTTTGCTTATCTGTACATACATACATGCATAGGTTCTCTTATGGGCTCTCTCAAGCTCACCGGTGAGGAGATTTTGCGCGAAAAGTACAAGGGCATTGTGACAGACTGGTCGATTAATAACTGGGGCTCTTCAGCAACAGCAGCCCATAATGTTGGTGCATCCAATACGTCGGCAACAGAACAGACTCTCTCTACCTCTTAGTATCTCTGTATACTTTTTAATTTGGGTTTCCCATTTAGCCTTCGTCTATTAAAATTCTCGTATTAGTAGTTGCTGCTTATAGTATGATGGATATCTCTTCGTCGATACGTCCGCGTTAAATACAGTGTCTGTCTTTACATACAGTGTTTTCCAAAATTAAAGTCGTACCCCAGCCAGTTCTGAAGTCGCAGGATTACAAAAATAGAAGTCGTGTTTTGCCCAGAAATCTTTACGCGTGATGACAAAGCAAATGTCGCAATACACGGCGAAAGATGTCGCTCAAAAAAACTTGGCAAATTCATCTCTACCCATTTACATTCTGAAATGAGCAATCTATTTTTTTAAGATGGTCAAGGCCATGTCGTTGATGAAGAAATGTACTCTCTGCAATCCGTTTGTTCTCATACAGAATATCTGCGTAGCATATCTTGCAAAGATAACTCTGAGCTCACTGCCACGCACATTCCCAAGAGAAAGGATACAGATATTCGGATGAAAAAAGCGGGGATCAAGCGCAGTTACACAGCGTACACTGACCAAGACAAGATCAGATTTTTCAAGCGATGTTTGAGAAGGTATTGAGTGCATCAGCTGCTAGGAATCCATGTTTGTTCAGCTCAGCGACGGGCATCACAGTACGGAAAGGACCCTGACAGCATTTTTAAGAAACGTAGAGGCAGAGGTCGTTCATGTATTCTCAACGAAGAGGGTAAGAATGTTATTTTAGAACGGGTTGTTGAGAATCCGTCAATTGTCCTAGAGCAGCTGATGGAATAACTGTTCCAGAGATTTAAGAGTCTCAAAGTATCCAAAACGACGCTCCATCGATTTATGAAAACCGAATGCAATTTGTCATTGAAAATGGCTCGGTTTCAGCCTGTAGACAGGAATAGCGATGCAAAGGTCCAAAAACACCTTGACTGGGTGCGCAGATGGGACAGGACCGACATCGACCTTAGAAAAAACTGCGGTTTTTGATGAGTCTGGATTCCACATTAACATGAAGCGCAGCATGGCATGGTCCAAGAAAGGGACTTGTGCAGTAGTTACAGTGCCGAAAGCAAGAGCAAAAACGACTACCATCTTGGGAGCAATCTCGGCATCAGGCATCATTAAATGTAGCTTGAGACTCCCACGACCGCTAGCCAAAGAAGAAACAGAGCGGAGCAGTCCGCAGCTGCAAGCAAGGAAACTATCACTGGACATTATCTCAGCTTCCTTAAGGCTACTATGGATGAAATGGATAAGCATGAACATCTGAAGGGACATTATTTGGTAATGGATAATGCACCCATTCATAAAGCTGAGGATATTGATGCGCCTATCTTCCACCCTCACTGCGCCCAGGAGGAGGAATAAGGTGTCTTATTCCTAGGTATATGAGTTTCAGATTAGAGAGTTCCCAGGGTAAGTGACATGAATACATGGTCCATAATTAATATGTCTGCGTTGCACACTCCTATCTTTAAATTGTTAAAGTTTGGTATCCGCGTGGCTACATTGTGATGAGCACAATTGTTCCATCAAAAAAGTTGATGTATAAAGGAAACAAGGATGAAAAAATGCAGCAGTAGAATGTTTCCCTAAAAAGGAACATGGATACAGTGCATTCATTGCATTTGCCAAGCAATGAATGCTTGACATTGAAGAGGAGGGTGACCTTGAACTCATCCACCAATTAGAGGGCCGGTTGCAGCGGATGAACCAGGAGGCCCTGACTGTCCAACAGGCTGAAATCGATAACCTATATGACATTTCGTTGTAGTGAGTATTTTTGCTTATTATATGATATGCACTTCATAGTACCCCATCCACGCAGGTTGGAACGGGGACCTTGATTTACTATAAAATAATGAGGTTCGACCAAGCCGTTTTCTTTACCACTTGGGTATCCTAAAACCCGTTACAAACATACTCGTATTACACATCTCTCTCACCTTACACAACCCATACAACCCAAGGCGGAGAACACAAAAGCACATTCCGACATTAGACGGTAAGGCTTCTGGAATAAGACATGACTAGAAGATTTGTGCTAAGAGATAATATCACAGCCCTCTACTGGTGAAGACATGGAACAACCTGTCGACCCCACCAGGAGGAGGGGTGTAAACCCTGCCCAACCCAACCTCAGGCCTCCTGACCATATGTTAGGTGTCAAGACCTCTATACGAGGCATCCGCTGGAACCCCGCCTACCGCCAACCGTTGATGGACTTGGTCGCTGTTGTCCATGCGACAACAACCCATGCGTACAGCTTCGCCAAGTACATCTTCCTACGTAAGCGCGCACGCGAGCCGGACTTCAACCTCCAACAGTTCCTGCACGAAAAGTTCTTCTCTGAGGTGTGGCTCTCCATGCTCGACAAGCGAGTTCGTCCAACCCGGGGGTTTTCCGGCGAGTGCCGAGCTCTGATCGGCGAGTTTTTGGAGGATTACCTCGAGGCCACCCAGTACCAACGGCCACAGCTCAAGAATTCCCAGCAATGCTCTGCGTTTGAAGGTAAGAAGATGTTTGTTGCATACTGCAACAATATCAACATGCGGTTCGGGCAGCACCTTCGGCGCGCGTTGAATGCTCTCCTGAACATTCGAGAGCGGAAAGCGGCGAGGAGACGTGAACTGGACGCACTCGGCTGGACCGAGGAGCAAATCCGCCAGGATATTTACGACACCATGATTCGCCATGCCACAGGCTTCAAGCTCGCCATTGCCCGCCGAGGTGTGCGGAGGGATGTCATTCCGGCGGAACCAGCTTTCCTCAGGCAAGCGTACGACCAGATCCAACCGGTCTTGGATCCTTATACCCAAGGGTACCAGTTCCAAAAACAAAGCATCTACTACGACGCCAAGGCGCGTTCAGCCAACCACTTCCGGCCGTTCATAGAGCTTGCCTATGTTTTCCAACGCAATGGTCTTCGCAGCTTCCAATGTTTTCCACTTCGCCGATCCTGGGCCCCTTGCTATATGCAGATCGACACCACGATTCTTATCCAGCATATTCTAAAGAGGCCAAGACACGATATCAGCCAGAAGTTGGCTCTGTGGGGAGAGGTTGCGGACCTCGACTCTCGTGCTTTCAGACCCCAAGAAGGCGGAACGATCGAGTTCCATGGCACAATCAATACTGATGGAGTAGGCGTCACTTTTTTCAAGAGGACGAACAATCAACGACCAACATACGGAGCAAAGTACTGAGGAGTCGAGAAGGAGACCAATTATGTCAGCATGCTGACATTACAGGAACACCAGAATATTGCTGGTAGGTGCGTCACCGTCGACCCTGGGAGGAGGGACCTCCTTTTCTGCGTCTCAGAGAATTCCAGGCCGGAGCGAGGTGCCCGTCTGACGTTCCGATATACCAAACCTTGTCAGGACAAGGTGCGCAAGACCAACAAGTACCGCAGGTTGTTGCAGAGGCTCAAGAATGAGGAACCTGAAGTCGTGCATGCCGGGGCACGCATGGTTGGCGAGCATTCCCGCAGCTTGGATCGTGCCGATTATGACCGCTTCCTGCTTGTCCGGTCCCAAGTGTCCCAAGTTCTCGAGAACTTCTATGCGAATACCGCCACCCATAATGCCGATCCCCCAACCTCTTTTCCGAAAGCTCCGTCTATCGTCGTACATCAACAAACAACGAGCAGATGAGAAGCTGAGGGACGGTCTGATCAACAAGTTTGGCCCCAACGCGGTATTTGTGATGGGTTAATTGGTCTGCCCCGAACACTCAATATCACGAGCCAATCCGCGGTGTTGGATTCCGGCGACTTCTCAAGCAAGGCGAACGTCGCTTTGATGTATACTTGATCGACGAATTCAAGACCAGCAGATGTTGCCCCGCGTGCGAGACCGAGAGCCTTTCTACGTTCCGGAGGGTACCCAACCCACGCCCCTATCGAAGAGCCGAGAATCCAAACGTTATCTGTCATGGCCTGCTACGGTATGAAACCTTATTCGCGGAGGAGTTTGAAACAATAATGATAATCTAATGTCGCTTATTCTGTGCAGATGCTCAAATCAAAACTGTACAGCAGGCATGGCAGAGGGCGCTCCTCGGCAGCGATTGTGGAACCGTGATATGGCGGCCTGCCTGAATATGATACATATTCTCAGGAGTTTTCGGGCCGATGGCATGGTCCCGGAAAGGTTTCGGCGAGCATCTGCGGGTGGTGACAGGCGCCTAGCAAGAAGGGCTAGATCACCAGAGCCCGACGAGCGAAGGGTGAGACGAAGAGGACTAGGACGAGGTCGCCAACAGCGATGATTTTCCGTGTCGGTTATCGTCGGCACACATCTGGATACCTTCGGGGTAATTTAAAGTGTTGAGGAAGGGATAATATTTTCTGGTGACTAAAATATCTCAACCAATCAATGTGAAATCCTTTCCATCTTGATATGCCATTTTATTTTATTTTATTTTCATGCGACATAATTTTTCCCCACTTGCGAATTTCCGTTGCAAAGGATAAGCGATCCTCATTATATTACTGTATTCTGCAAATTTAATAAGCTATCCATCCACGTAGTCAAGAACGGATAATGTGAACCAGCTCTAGTAAAGCAGGCCAATGGGCTTGTGTCGATGATACAGTACCTCATGATTGCATAGAACAAGGTACGTATGCTTTTCATCATCAGAACAAAAGATTTCCAAGGGGAATGACCATTAATTGTAAATGTCGTTCGCAGTATGGAAACTTTCCTTCCCTTTTTAGATTTCACTACGTGGCACTCTTTTTTTTATCCGTCGCTCTCGTTTTCCTACTATTTTGCCGATCCAGAGAAGCCATATTACATACTAAGACGAGAAATTAGCATTCGCCGCCTAATATAATGATATTTTTTCAAGTTGAATCAAATCGGTAGGAAGTGATATATTCGGTTCTCGTGGAACTGATAATTCACTACAGTGACGTGATTTAGCTAGAGCGACGGCTATCTCAGAAGCAAATAACCACTGCTCCTTGTTTCAAAAATCGAAGCTTACCTTGGTGAACAATATTGATTAGACCCACTGCCGGATGTCGTTATGCACTTATGAGGTTGGGGAATGAAGATGAAAGCGCGAGTAACATACATGTATACTGTGCTATTTTTGGCTTCGAGTGCGCAGCGCCTTGTGGGTTTAACTACTGTCGTTTTCTCCTTTGATGGTCGGTTCGTACAGCGAAAGGAAGGTTAAATACGACGTTGATCCCCGTCCAACGTACATGGCAAAGGTTGACAAAACAAAGCTTTCGAACTGCAAGACGCATTTGTTTTTATGCAAACTGACAATCAACATAACTGGATACTTAGTAAAAATTAACCATAACCAAACGCCTAGATAATGCTTGTTCCTCCTGTATTGGAGCAACGAGATCAATGAATAGATCAAGGCGGATTGTCAACTCCTTACTACAAGGGCACTACAGGAGTTGGATATTCTCGTGTATAGGAATTCAAACTTGAAAGTTTACGTTACGGATTAATGGATCAACAATGGATGGGCTGTTCTCACTCCTATCTGAAATCTATGCTTGACAGGAATCAGGGGGGAGTGGATCCCCAGAAAAGGATGGCTCATAGTGAAATTGAAAAGCCGTCAAGACCAAAAAAAAAAAAACTCCTGATAATTTTTGGCAGAAAAAAAAAAGAATAGAGTTATATCATCAATAACAGTTTTACTATCTATAAAGCCCATCCCCACCTTCAAAAATACCAAGGCGCTCGTTTTGCATGCACCCAATCTCTCCGGCTTGCTTTAGGACGGCTATGGGAATGATCACTTCGGAGACACTATAAAGTTTCAAAGACCGCATTCGTCGCACAATGTAATTCAAGATATGCAGCTGTGGATGCTACGCAAAACCCTTTTTGGATGCACACCATTAGATACCTTTGTATAAAGCGAGCGCCCACCCAAGCACTCTTCTTTTCTTCCCTCTCTATTGAAATATGCCGCCCAAGGATGTTTCATCACCACCTACTTCCAAAATGGCAGCGGCAGAGGTATCACCATTACCTCCAGAACCCGCTTCAAAGACGTTGAAACCGGACGCCCGGGCAACCGCGGTACCTAAAGAACCTATTGTGGCCGATTCATGTTCCAATAAGATCAACGAACATTACCTCGAGCAACCATCGTATCGTTGTGCGGATCTCATGAAGCCGTCTAAGAGTACTCCCCGTCGTATGAGAAAGACAAGCTTCGGTATCGGTCCAAAGCCTAGTCGATCCCTCGGGGTGCGCCGCGTCTCAGGCTCTGTCAATGACCACTTATTACTATCCGACACTCACTTTTTGCCTCGACTCGAAGAAGAGAATGCCAGCATGCCACCTCAGGTATACACACACACACATCTATATATATATATATATATATAAGCGCCCATATTGCCCTATTTCTGGTTAACACTCTACGGGGCTTAACACAGGACTCGAGCGCCTTCATCCTCGCCCAGATTGAGCGCCAAAATGTCCTTCTCGATGAAGATCCGAAATCGGTTTGCATTCAATCGAATGAGCTCAAGAATCATCTGTCAACTATGCACCATCTTATCCAAGATCCATTATCTGCCGACACAGGAGAAGAAAAGATCGACTGGGAATTCTGGAGTGCTGTAATTGAAGATTTTAATGCTGTTGCTCACAAGTTACCGCATCTCCTGTCCGCTAAGCTCAAGGCAGGAATCCCATCAAAAGTCAGGGGTGTCATTTGGCAAGCAATGTCGCAATCAGGTTCATTGCATCTCGAGACTGTCTATGGCCAGCTCATAGTCGAGCACTCACCTTATGAACGAATTATTCAGCGCGATCTCTCACGGACATTCCCCAACATTGAAATGTTCAAACAGGAAGGTGGGGATGGTCAACAGGCGTTACAGCGTGTGCTTACGGCATACAGTCTCTACGATTCGCATGTTGGATATTGTCAAGGTTTGGCGTTCCTAGTCGGCCCGCTGTTGATGAATGTGAGCGAAATAAGAAAAAAAAAGAAAAAGAGGAGAAGAGGAAAGAGAGGGAAAGAGGGAAATAGGCCGTCTTTCAATTACTAAGGTTGCCAACCATCACAGATGCCTGAACAGGCAGCCTTTTGCGTCTTTGTACGACTAATGGAGACCTACGAGATGCGGACGATGTTTACACTCAACATGGAGGGACTGCAGCTGCGTCTGTATCAGTTTACTGCTCTCCTGGCGCAGATACTGCCGAAATTGTCGAACCATCTCGCGGAACATACTGTGCATCCACCAATGTATGCGTCCCAGTGGTTCCTGACCCTGTTCGCATATGCGTTTCCAGTTCCATTGGTCCTACGTATCTATGATATTGTCTTTGCCGAAGGAGCTGCCGAGACAATTATGCGTGTTGCCATTGCAATCCTCAAGCGATCGGAGGACAAGATACTGCAATTGACCGAATTTGAGGACATCCTTGACTACGTTACCAGCAAGCTCCACCTCGAATACAACAATGATGCGGGCCAAATGATCAACGATGCCATGGAACTGAGTAGTATCATTACACATGAAAAAATGGATCAGCTTTCTGAGCTTTATGTTCGTGATCTCGAGCAGGAGAAGAAACAGACCGAACAGGTCCTTGCCGTCCGTTTCAATTTTTGGTCGCGTTCCGAAAAGAAAAAGAAGACCAGCACGGCATCACCAGCACAACAAACAGCAGCAACAAGCAACCGTGGGACTCTCACTTCGGTGAATGACACGTCTACGCCCTTGTCACCTGCCCTATCCCAGCCCCAACACATCCTTCCACATGAAGATACAGCTATGCTTCACCAACAAATTGAAGATCTACTCCTTGCGCTCTCTCAGATACAGAGTGAGCATCTCGAGTTGAAACAAGACTTTGTGCACTTGTGTATGGATAAAATGGATCTCGAGGCTGAGCGTGACAATCTCAAGGCAATAGTCGATGACTATGAACCTGACCTCCAGGCTGAGGTTGCCAAGCTCAAAGCAGCAAACTTTGAACTTCAACAGCAGAACGAGGAGCTTCGATATCAGAACAAGATGGCCAAGGAAACTCAGACAGAGCTTGTCGAGAAACTTGTAAATATGAAATTGAAAATGGATAAGCTGGAGAGCCAATGCTGCACCCAGGAACGCTGCTGTGAGCTGGAACAGATGCTTGCAGATGCAAAATTGCATATCGCTGAACTGGAAACATTCGGTTTCCCATCTTCTCGGTCTTCTTCCTCTGCAAGAGCGAAACGCAGAAGCCTTGACCCTGGTGCTCTGAATCACAGAATTACGCAACAGCAGCAGCAGAATCCACAGCAGAGCAAGCGATCAAGCATCTACGGTCGTTTCTGGTCATCGGTTGCCACCCAGTCTGTCCAGGATACGCCCCCCACTAGTCCAGTATAAGATAACCTTCATTTTTTCTTTTACGTCATTATGTTTTCTTTTCTTTTTTTCCCGATCGGTACCGTCTACTCATACCAATTTCTCTAAGTTATATGCTGTTCTTTTACGCCCTTTTTCTATGGATATCCTGCTTGCTACTTCTTTTAAATTCACGCCTCAATACATCTGAATTTTCGGTGATTTTCACAGCTCCTCGTCACAGCGTGCCACGTCAATCCACAATGTTTGCACTCCGAAAAAGGATCTGTCAAAGCCAAATGAAACACAGTTGGCCAATCACGAAACGCTACATGGCTAGCGCTCCCAGCAGGATAGTGGTATATAAACGGGGTAGAAACGTATTCCACGGAGCGTACGCATCCTTCTCTTTTTCATCCCTCCACACATACACACATACAAATATCATGCAGCGACAGCACAAGGCCACATTCCTGTTGGCCCTCCTCGCCGTCCTGTGTGCGCTCTTTGTGAGCACGCACGCAGCAGACGACAAGGAAGCCTACGGCACTGGTAAGAAAAAGAGGGGGTTTGCTCAGTGAGGCAAGGCGGACACGGAGAGAGGGCACAAAGTTAATGTATGGATGCTGACGGATACTTCTGTTCTTAGTTATCGGTATTGATTTGGGCACAACCTACTCTTGCGTTGGTGTTCAGAAGAACGGACGCGTTGAAATTATTGCAAACGACCAAGGTCACCGCATTACCCCCTCCTATGTCGCCTTCACAGATGACGAACGTCTGATCGGCGATGCCGCCAAGAACCAATACGCCGCCAACCCTGAACGTACCGTCTTTGATGCCAAGCGTTTGATTGGCCGTCGTTTCAGCGACAAGGATGTCCAGAATGACATGAAGCACTTCCCCTTCAAGATTGTCAGCAAGAATGGCGCGCCTAACATTAAGGTCGCTGTCAAAAACGAGGACAAGGTCTTCACCCCTGAGGAAATCTCCGGTATGGTCTTGTCAAAGATGAAGGAGACCGCAGAGGCCTACCTCGGTAAGCCCGTCACCCACGCCGTTGTTACCGTCCCTGCGTACTTCAACGACGCCCAGCGTCAAGCCACTAAGGACGCCGGTACCATCGCTGGCCTGAACATCCTCCGTATCATCAACGAACCTACTGCGGCTGCCATTGCCTACGGTCTTGACAAGACCGGTGGTGAGAAGACTGTCCTCGTCTACGATTTGGGTGGTGGTACCTTTGATGTGTCGCTCCTCTCCATTGACGATGGCATTTTCGAGGTGCTTTCCACTGCTGGTGACACTCACTTGGGTGGTGAGGACTTTGACAGCCGTGTTATGGACCACTTTATCAAGCTGTGGAAGAAGAAGAATAATGGCGAGGATATCACCAAGGATCTCAAGACCATGGGTAAACTGAAGCGTGAGGTCGAGAAGGCCAAGCGCGCCCTTTCCTCCCAGATGTCTGTCCGCATTGAAATCGAGTCCTTCTTCAAGGGCAAAGACTTCTCTGAAACCTTGACTCGCGCCAAATTTGAGGAGTTGAACAACGACTTGTTCCGCAAGACTCTCAAACCTGTTGAACAGGTCTTGAAGGATGCCGGCGTCACTAAGGACCAGGTTGACGATATTGTCTTGGTCGGTGGTTCTACTCGCATTCCCAAGGTCCAGAAGCTCCTCGAAGACTTTTTCAACGGCAAGAAGCCCTCTAAGGGTATCAACCCTGATGAGGCTGTCGCTTATGGTGCTGCCGTCCAGGGCGGTATCCTCTCTGGTGAGGAGGGTTCAGACAAGGTCTTGTTGTTGGACGTTAACCCCTTGACACTTGGTATTGAGGTATGTTCTTACGCACACGATGAAAAGGAAGGGCCGTGCGCGTTGACTCATCGCTTCTTAAATAGACCACCGGTGGCATCATGTCGTCGCTCATCCCCCGCAACACTGTCATTCCTACCAAGAAGTCCCAGATCTTCTCGACAGCTGCGGATAACCAACCCACCGTCTTGATTCAGGTCTACGAAGGTGAACGTACCATGACGAAGGACAACAACCTTCTCGGCAAGTTCGAGTTGACTGGTATTGCACCTGCTCCACGTGGCGTTCCCCAGATCGAGGTCACCTTCGAAGTTGATGCCAACGGTATCCTCAAGGTCTCTGCAGCTGATAAAGCGTCCGGAAAGTCCGAGACTATTACTATCACGAACGACAAGGGCCGTCTGTCCCAGGACGAGATCGATCGCATGGTCCGCGAAGCTGAGGAGTTCGCTGAGGAAGACCGCTACATTCGCGAGCGCACTGAGTCTAAGAATCAGTTGGAGAACTACGTGTATACCCTGAAGAGTCAGATCAACGACTCGACGGGCGCCTTTAGCAAACTTTCAGACGATGATCGTGATGCCATCGAAGATGCCATTCGCGAGAAGATGGATTGGTTGGATGAGAACCCCAACGCTGCCAAGGAGGACTACGATGAGAAGCGCGAGGAACTCGAGTCTGTTGTGAACCCTATCACTTCCAAGATGTACGCTGATAGCTCTTCCAGTAGCTATGAGGATGATGAGCCCCTTAGAGATCACGATGAATTGTAAAAGTCTACTTAATAGTACATTTCTGTTATTCGAGAAATAAAAAAAATACATAAATCCGATAACAAACAACCGCATCCTGTACTGCAGCAACTTAACAGGGAAAGACGCCTTTCTACCATTTAAAGTTAACAGGTTCGTCCTCTTCTTTCCGCATGCATGAAGAACGCAGCCATTAAGTGATACATTGCATTTCGAGGTTCTATGTACCGATCACGGGTGATCATACTGTACGCCCCTCTGCTGAAGTGCTCCGGACACAGGTAAACACATGCAAAGCCGTTCGGCTAACTCTGAGGGATGTTGTGACATTCGCCCGCAAAAGATGGATGAGGTTGCATAGCCTAAGGCGCCATTGACCATCCATCCGGCTATGAGCAAGTTGCGTGAATGTGTGCATTGTAAGGCCAGGTTTCACAAGTTTCATTCCATGCCGATGAGATGGTTTCACGAAATTTCTTCATAACCATGGAAACAGATTCTTTCACGCCCGCTTCCCTCTTTACTTCTGTTTCACGCGTCCCATTCTCGCATGTCGGCTCTTTCAAGAGATGACGCATCGGTGGAGCTCCAGATTGACGGATCATTCACAGGCATTCTTCGTGGACGGACAGATGACATGTCGGAAGGCTGTCAACTTAAAGGGGTTTGCGTTTTACATGTACACAAACCGCTACGTGTGAGCAAACTATCCGTGTTTTTCGAGGGACAGTGCAAGGTCAGCATTAAAACAAGCACGACGGTGGGCAAACCTGGGCTTGAGGGTGCAGAGAGCCAGATACTCATTCGACGCGCACTCAGCCTGAATAAGAACCAAAAAGAGGCGGTTGAATTCCAGCCGGGCGACTACACATACCCCTTCCGTTTCGATCTGCCGTCGACACTACCGGCTTCGTTCAGAGGCAAGCGAGGATTCATCCGATATCGGTTAGAAGCGGTGGTCTACCGGCCGCCTTCCTTTGTGATCGTGGTCAACAAGCAGATTCGGACACGCATGGACATCTGTCTACGGCGGTGCCTACTCTCGGATACCATTCTTAACATTCCGCTAATGGACACGATCCACGGCGAAGATCATACCGACAAAATTACCTATAGCGCTACGGCCCCGACCATCGTCTATCGTGAAGGCGGCCTTGTGCCGCTCAATCTGATGCTCTGCCTCGATCACCCGGACTCACAAAGCGTGCAGTCTGTAACATGCGCCCTGCGAGAGCGGATTGCTTATCAAACCACAGGCCAGCAGTCGATGTCATACCAGATCGTTTCGAGGACAGACGACCTTTATCCACTCGGCTGGAGCGCATTCTATCCCAGCAGATCCGAGAACTATAACCCACACCAAAAGCAAGAGTACAATGCCGAATTCCGACTCTGTCCCCGTGTCAACGCAGACTGCAACATGCCCCTCATCAAGATCTCACACGTCCTTGCCGTCTATATTGTCGTTAGGGATACTACTGTAGGCATCGTTGATCACGGAGCGAGTCGCGATAGCAGTCCTGTTCCATCTTCTACTACTCCTCCGCATCGTTGCTCGTCCACGTCTTCCCTGGAGAGCTTGGTCAAGGAAGCTGCGAATGCGATCTCATCCACCATCAAGCGGAAATCGGTCGACAGCACTCATCTCGAAGATTCACCACCCCTCTCGCCAAAGTCCATAACGTCTATTGCCTGCAGGGAGCACCTCAAGCAACACCATATGTACGTATGCTCGTTAGAATTCCCGATCGTCGTCACCTCGCGCGAGAGGTATTGGGAAAGTAACTATCCGACCCCGCCCGCGTACGGCCCCGCCGGCGACCCGCCCACCTACCGCCAAACCCTTGTCCAGCTCCCGCCCGCACCAGCTTACGATTGATGCCGAAACCCACTGCGAACAAGTGCCTTTATTAACAATAATCGTAATAAAATGACCCCTCCCTGTCTAGGATCAACCTGCTCATTCCAACTATCGATGTTGAAGCGTCGCTATCTTTTGTAAGGTTTATCGCATTAGATTTGGGACTTAGACATCCCCTGTTTTCTCTGCCAGAGGTCCAAAAAATACGTAAAACGATTCCACGCCTCTTCCCCAACCCCACTCCGCCCCCCGACCATCAGAGAGATATGGGGAACGGCGGATGCCGAAGGAGCATGTTGGCAAAAGCGAGCTTTATTGTTGCGTCTGCTTGCATCAAGAGGAGGCGTTCACGACCCTGGATGTATCTTCAATACGCCCTACTATCGCGGTTTCAGATAATTTATGTATCGCACCTTTTGCAGCTGGAAACCGACGTCATCTTGCTGTATCGATCTATAGATGTTTTCGGCCGGAAGCCGAAAATGAATAGATGAAATTGGATGATGATGTCCTTGCAAGCAGAGCCGATGCAAAACTTGATATGTATAGACTGAGGTAGGATGCATGTGCATGTCTTACTTCTTTTCACTCAGCCGACGACGAGGAATACCTCCCAAATCCCCTGGCATAGAAAGACGTTGTGGTATTTTTAGCTCGCGGTCTTTGACTGGCAGAAAGATCCAGTGTCGCGAAGATAAAAAAAAATTATGCGCTTTGACAGCTGCAGCACATGCACTGCGTTTTGAAACAGCCAAGCTTCAGGCTACGTGTGTGTAATCTCTGTGTCTGTGTACAGTACGTATAGGGACTATTGTCTTAGTGACCCGGACGAAGGGACGAGAATGGGGTGCCTGGATATTTTGGCACTAAGAAAAGATTTGTCTGAAGAGCATGGTTTGCAATGAACTTGGTGCTTCTTATAGGCACTGAGAGTTATAAAAAGAACCAAATGGAGAGGGCATGAACTGAAGGATTCGACAAAGTGAACTATAATCCTGCTGCTGCGCTTGGCTGGACGGTCACGGGCGTCTGGAATCTTCTTTCTTATTCTTTTTAAAGCCCTTCTTTCACCCTGTCCCTCTCATAACACCTATACTCCTCTCACGCCCACACACGCAAACGACTGGTGACATCATTTATAATGACCTCCGCAGCCGATCTCTTCGTGAGCGCGAACGATGCCTTTTTTGACGACGATTATGATGAAGCACTCAAGCTTTATACCAAGGCCATTGAGGCCGATCCAGCTCACAGCGAAGCTTTGTTGCGGCGGTAAGCAGGAGAAAAATGAAACACACACGTACACATGTGTTCTCCAAGGAGAAAGCAAAGGAGCCAACAGGAAATGGAATTAGCTGCACTGTCTACCAAAAACTGAACCAGTTCGACAATGCTCTCAAGGATGCCAACAAGGCTCTTGAGATCCTAAACGGACCCAAAGGAACGCGTAGCTTGCTCGCACGGGCCAATTTGCAAAAAGGGTTCGTCTTATATCACGCTACTGCCTGGAAAAGGAAGGATGGCAGTTGACGCTTTGTTTTTTTTTTCTGCTGACCATGGGGGCGGGGGAATATAGCATTATTTTATTCCACCAGAAGCAGTATCTGGAGGCGCAGAAGGCTTTCAAAGCTACCCAGGAACTGAATCCGAACGAACGTAGCTTGGCAACATGGCTGCGCAAGGTTGATGACATGCTCCCACCGGCCCCACCGGCCCCTACATCTGCTCCGGCCTCGACTCCTGCACCCCCCACTCCGGGTATGGCAAAAAGATGTTCTTTGGAGAGTAATCGTTCTCAAATGGGTCCCTTAGTAGTAACTGAACCTGTGGCCGCAGCCACACCGCAGGGAGTTCGTGCACGGTATGCATCAACAGTTCCTGAAGGAGGAAATAGAAGAGCTGATTATGTGGGACTAGACATGAATGGTTCCAGAATGATACCTACGTCACTGTAGAAGTGTTCATCAAGAAGGTCAACCCAGACAAAGTCAATCTTGAATTTTTTGACCGTTCGGTATGAGATAAGGAAAGAAAATGAGCGACGGGGACGTCAGAATGACTTTATTATACTAGATCTCGTTGTCGATCAAAATGCCCACCGGCTCCGAGTACACGCTGGACCTGGATCCTTTGGCTCATGACATCTTGCCCAAGGAATCGAGCTATAAGGTGTTGTCTACCAAAATTGAGATCAAGTTGAAGAAGAAGGTTGAGGGAATCAAATGGGGTACCCTGGAGGGCGAGGATGTGTTCCCTGTCGCGAGTAGGTCTAGCAAAACCTGCATATTGGATTACCGGCTGCTAACGACCTGGATGATCACTCTTTAAAGTGGCAGCTTCCAGTGTAACAAGCGCGCGCAAACAAAAAGATTGGAACGCGCTTGTACGGGACATTGAGAAGGAACAGGAGAATCCAGAGGGTGAAGCGGCAGTCAATGCGTTGTTCCAAAAGATATACAGTGGTGCGGACGACGATACCCGGCGCGCGATGATGAAGAGCTTTGTGGAGAGTAATGGCACATGTCTCTCGACCAATTGGGCGGAAGTGGGCGCCAAAAAGGTGGAAACAAGACCGCCCGAGGGGATGATTGCCAAGAAGGTAAATATTAATACAATAACCATGGCACTCTCTATCTAGAAACCTAACTTGGTGATACGGTTCTAGTACAACGAGTAAAAAGAACCTTGGGCTATTTCTGTCTTCTCCCTCTTCCTCCTCCTCCTCCCTATTTCCCTTTCTCCTGTGCTCAGCCTTCTCTTATACTCTTGTATTATCTCCATACCAACAAGTCAGTCGGCCCAACGTTTCTCTAAGCCAGTGTTGCAATACCTTTGTTTTTTCTTTTCTTTTTTCTTTTCTGGGGACAATGTTTGTGCGTATATTTTGGTTTGTCAGGGAAGGAAAAGTATGCTGCAAGGATATGCATGTGCACGTAATTGTTTATATTTTTTTTGGGGGGGGAATACCTATTGGTGAAAGTTCGGGCGTTGTGGATGAAGGATACATATACTCCATATATGCCAGGTTGATTTGATGGATGAGGAATTGAATTGGACAATAAGAACGGTCAGTATTTGCATCTGCTCGTGGATTTGATACACACATACGCGCATGTAAATTTATATACGGGCTTTGCGTTGACACAAAGGGAGATTGCCCAACGCAGCAATGGGCGTGGGTATAAATACCATGTCGGATATATCTGTTTTGGAGGAAGACGCGCAGAACGCACGCGTGGTAAGATGCCTATTCTCCTCCTTCAGACTCTTCTCCCCCCCTTTCTTCTCGCCTTTTGATATAAAAAAGGACATCAGCGCATCGTCGCCTGCATCTGAAAACGCAAAAAGCCCCTTTTCTTCTTCAGCTTTCCCTTTTTTTCTTTCATTTCTTTCTTTCTGTTTTCCTCGCATGCTCCGTGCTTCGTCGTCCATCTATCTCCAGCAACTTTGGCAGCGCCCATCATTGCAGACGACCAGCAACGAAGCGAATAAATCTTCTGGTGGTAAGCATTATCGCGCAAAAGATTGCGGTCAAAGTGCCTCCCCCCTTCCAAAAAGAATGCCAGCACCACCATGGATGATATATAAATATATATATATATATATAGCCGTTTACTGATACGAATCTATTCACCAGGGGCGAAGCAGTCGTCGGGCGATCAAGATGACGACCTCACTTCTTCCTCTCTGGACTTCCCTCCTCCACCGATACCTCCTAAACATGGTGATCACAGCAATGCGACAAATAATGATTACGACGACTTGAGCATCATTGTCCTTCATCCCGAGCCGGGCATCGCCAACGCACGCCATGGTTATGCGACACCATCAACATCAGGGCGCCGTCAAACAAAAAGCTATCATTTTCTCTACCAGGACTGCGACTCCTCGTCGTCCTCTGCCGGCACGGCGTCCTTACCGCCGACTCCTACACTGCCCTGCGCGCCACCCATCCCGAGTCAGTCCACAGATATCGCCCCAAAAGTCGGGCTGCTGCGTCGAGAATCATCAAGGTTATCACTCAAGCGAAAGAATCTGACAAGAAAGCTCAAGCGCGCCATGTCCTTCACAAAGCCGTCAACGTCCGGCTCAGGGAAAAGGCCGAGCAGTTCGGAGTCCTAATAAAAAGAAAACTATAAAACAATCCCCCCGTATATCCCATACACACACATACACACATAACCTCCTCTTTGCAAAAAAAGAAAATCAAATCAGAAAAAAAAAGTCGCTAATGCATGTACGTCAATGCACATGCGAGCCGGTTATGTGCGCTGGTGTATGAATATGCGTGTATGACCCATTTTTTAACAACAAGAAAAAAATTATTAGTCTATTTACAAAAAAAAAATATGTATGTGAATAAAAGGAAAAAAGTGAAAAGTGGGGGAGGCGAAAGAATGTGCGCGATGATGCCTACGCACATTTCAGATCGTCCAAGCGATCCTTCAAGCGTCCATACATTTCTGTGTCATCGAACACGTCCCTGACCTTGCCCATCAAGCCTTTGATGATCAATCGGGACTGATAGCGCCAGTCGGCACACACGGGGGCGCCGTCCTGTTCCTTATCGCCTAGGCTTTCGTAGGAGTCGACAGTGTCCAGGGCCACCTGAGCAACACGTTCAAATACTTCTGGGTCGGTTTCTAACCGCACATCATGCATAACAACGCGGTACGCCTTGACACTGGCCTCGAGCGCATCTTTGAGGCGGCCCTGCCAAATGTAAAACTTGGCCACAATCCGCCAGATCTCGGGCGAGCTGCTGATACGTATCAGGATGACATCCTCCAGCAGTCGTTGCACCTGTCGCGCCAGCCGTTGGCCATCGCGGTCAAACGCATCCTTCCAGTTCAAAATCACATTGTCGACAAGCATCTGGAGCACCTGCGTGTCGACAGCCTCCTCTCGGACCTTGTCCCATCGCAGCTCAACAATACGCTGCATAGCCCAGATTGCATCTGCGAACTGACCGACATCCACAGAGATAAACAGCAGATTCTGCCACATTCGCCAGTTGTCAAACTTGAGCTTAGTCGCCTGCTTGAGGGCCAAGAATGCATCCGGCTTGCGATCGAGGTGAACATAGATGCTTGCCAGATTGTTCCATGCCTCAGCTTGTTCGTGATCTAGGGCGACGACCCGCTGGAAGGCTCGCACACCGACGTCCCACTCGTCGACCTGCATAGCCGAGCATCCAAGCATGTACCACGACCCCTCAAACAGCGGATTAATCTCGAGCGCACGCTGGTAACACGTGATTGACTCCTTGTATTCCTGCCGCTTGTAGTGGTACGCACCGAGCGTGCGCATCGCCCGCGCGTTGTGATGCCCAGATACCTCCCAGGCCTTGCGCCAATGATCCGGATTCTGCTCCACGTCACCGAGAATGCACAATAACTTGGGTGAGGTGGGGTCAGCCTTCAACAACTGGCTCAGCACCTCCTTGGCCTTGTTAGGCTCCTCCAGCATCTGATAACACGACACGACTTCCTCCCACATCTCTAGGCGTTCAAAAATGTCTTTTGCCGATCGAATTACACCAAGTGAGACGAATCGTCTTGCAAGCTCACGCTCCATCTCCCATTTGCTCGGCAGCAGCAGGTCATAGAAGTATGCGAGACGCTCATCGGCCCCGGAGTCCTCAACCTTAATCTGATCCACCAACGCCTGTAACTGCAGCAGGGAGCGTTCAACCGTCCGAGTTTTATGCGCCTCCAGTCGAGTCTTGAGAAGCAAGCCCATTGTGTGCACCATCCAGTTATTTGCGTTCTCAAGCACACGAGTCACATACGGCGTCATTTCCTCGGATGTCAGGCCATGCTCTGGGTTCGTGTTCTTGACATTTAGGCAGAACGCAAGCAAGAGACACTGATCGATAACTCGGAGATTGCCATGCCGTTTGTCTGCATTCGCGTCATTCTCCTCCGTCTTTGCATATGCCACCTGATCCAACAGAGTATCATCATTCAAATCCACCATCTCTGGCCGAGCTACATCATCGTCGCCGCCTGCTGCTTTCTTGTCATCGTCCTTTTTGCTGCTTTCCGCCAGCATCACCAATTGCGACACGTCAAAATCCTGGAACTTGGTGCGGCGTCCCATGGCTCCCGTCAACGACCACTCGAACCCCGAGGCCTTTTGTGCGTTCTGCATTTTCATATACGCTTCCTTGTCCTGGCCGAAATAACTATCGATCAAACCCGTCTCGAGCTCCAGCCGGATCTTAAGTTCATTGTCGGCGCCATCAAGAAATCCGCACTCGGATGCCAGCTCGGCAAGCTGCGTCTGGAGAGATCCTGTGGGATTGTCGAGGAGCTGCTGCTGAATAAATGTGGCACGCATAGCCCAAAAGGAAGCAGTAGAGCACTTTGTTCGCAGTGCAAGGAGAACGATTCGAGCTATTGCTAGCAGACCGAGGCGTTCAGTAAGGTGGTACACAGGCTCACTGTCAGCTGAGAGGAACTGGAGACAGTGGCTATGGATAGCCTTGTCGAGATGCTCGTCTTGATGGCCGACTAGGAGCTCACTCATGCTCCAGTCGAGCAGAGGACCGGTCCAGTTTGTTTGGATAAACGCATTTAAGCAGGCAATGCCGGTGGCGAGTGTGGTAAATCGCGTCACTGGATCGTCCAAATCCGTGGTGCTCAGACGCGTTTTAGCCCATTCTTCAATGTTCCCTGTCGCAATGAGATCTTTTGTAGCTTCTGCATCCGAGAAAAACTGTCCGTCGCGCAGGACAGAGGTATAGTTGCCCTGCAAAATCGCTTCGGCTGCATGTACAACCTCCGTAGGTAATTTCGAGGCACTCGCTTCGTCAATGGCCACGTTTAGAATGAGTGCACGCTCAGCCAAAGTGTACTCGGACATGGATTGTTATAAAAAAAGTGGGAGAAGGGGTTGGAGGAGACAGAGCGGAGAACCTGGAAAAAGTTTAAAAAGTTTTTGGCACGCAAAATATCTCGATGGTTCTAATATTTTCAGACTGATTACTAATCATTTGAATATCCCCCCTCGTCAAGTCCACATACATCAATACAAAAGAAGCAGAGCGGCATACAAGCAAGGTGCAAGAAACAAGAGCGAAAACGGCTACAATCTTTGGAGCAATATCAGTGTTAGATTGACAAATGTCACTTGAGACGCCCTCAGTCACCAGCCAAAAAAAAAAAGGATTCCGGCAATCCGCAGCTACTAGCCAAGGAACTGTAGCTGAACGTTATCCCTGTTTGCTTAAAGCTACCATGAATGAAAAGGATAAGTATGACGATAGGAAGGGCGATTACTTGGTAATGGATAGTACACCTATTCATAAGGCTATGGATATTTCTAAAATACATCAAGTCCTGGAGGGTATCGATGCATATATCTTCCATCCTACTCCACTGAACTCAATCCTATTGAATAGTTTTGGTCAGTCGCGGAGCAAGGTAAAAGACAATAGGTTTTTGGAAAGCGAGACACTGGTGACCCGAATCAGTGAAGCATCGAATAGCTTAAAGTTGAGCGATCTTGAAGGATTCGACTTTCATTCTTACAGGAGTATCGCTACGTACGTAATTGTTATAGTGCGGGAAAAAATAACATTCCGACTTATGACAATTATACCGAGGACGCTATAATATTTATATGAATATGTAAAAAAGAGTGAATATTAGATCCCTGAGTATTTTACTCTGGATATCTGAAAGGATTGTTGAGGTATAAATAACATCGCTTTTATATACAGCCATGCGACTTTAGGTTGGAACTTGGATATAATGAAAAATATGTATGCTCTCTAACCAAGAATTAAAAACTATGACTGACATGGTGTCATACAAGATATGGACCGCATAAGTGGACCGATGATATGCCAGGCACTGTGCATGATGTACCGCGAAGAATACACGGAAGACAAAGTTGCCAGGCTCAAATAGCGTCTGAATGAGATGGAGGGCCTAGAACTTTGCTATCTGAACGACCCGGCTGACCCAGTGTTCATTTCGAAGCAGAAACTGTTTTGCAACCGTTTCCGGTACCACTGTTATTCCACCGAAGATTCAACCTGCATCGATAGAAGAAGTACTCCTGACCCGGTATTGTGTAAGTAATAACGATTTTCTTGATTACAATGACAGTTCTAACATATGTAACAGTATCTGCCGAAATGGTCAAGGATTTCTTGAATGAAGTCTTTCTGCGAGAGAACCCCTTCGCTGGTGCCTATTACTTAAAAACGCGAATGGTTGAAATCCAAGCTACAGTCGCAAGGTATACGACGATGTTTGATGACAAAATCTCGACGTACTTCGCACGGTGGTGCACAAGGAACAAGCTTGATCTGTCGCAGGGCGCGATGGCAAGGGAAATCAGCAAAGCAGGGGACGGGGGAAAGATCCGATGTCGCATATTGTACGTGTTGGGTGAGAAGCTGAGTGTCTTCTGACCTTTCGAAAGGAGATGACCATAAACTAAATCTATATATAGACGACGTTGCCAAGGCATAAAAAAATATTTTCCACAGTACCATAAACATTTGAAGGAGATGAAGAAAGATGGATACGCCGTCATCGGCTACTGTCGTACATCACGCACCATCGAGGGTGAAGAGACTCGAGTCCGTCTCCTCCAGATGGTGGTGAACTGCATTCGAACGAGGTCTTTGGCAGACCATGCCTTCGTCTCTCCTTTTTCTGCTGCTGGCGACGAGATTTGCACCAGGGACTTCAACAATAAGTTCAATATGAAAAGCGTACAAGACATAGCTGGTACAACACAAGATAAACAGTAAGATTGTTTTAGATATTGAATGAGACTGACAAGCAACCTTTCAATAGACATGATTTCTTTCCTTGCTGTCACCCCAAAATTTTCTTTGGTCGTCCTCGACGTCGCTGGTCTAACAGCAAATACCAAAGATCTCAAGCAGTTTATCATGTAAGAACTACTAAAGGCAGCGAAAAAGCAACAATTAATGGTTACGATGAACAGCAATACCCCACATCTGGAAAATATTATAATTGACCAGGTGCCTCGGCATCACCAAATCAGAATATTCAGCAGGGAGCATTTGTTGAATGGCGACCATTCGGTAGCCTTGTTTGATTGCAGGGTAGCTTGCGTACAGCGGGCAAGATAAAAACCATGATGTTAGCAGATAAAAGCTGTCACTTCTACAGTAACTGAGAATACAGCCGACGTATTCCTTACACCGGGCATCTCTCATTTTCAAGAGATCACCGGTCTATTTGAACCATATAGCAAGATTTCATCTTTGCAAGCAGCTACAAAGCGAGAAGTTAGAAGTTTATCTAGAACTCTGTACGTACGGAAATACGCCCTTCTTGCTTTTACTGCTGTAATCTGGATTTTGATTATACGGCCTCTTAATTCATCAATATCTTCTAGCTTTTGATCGATCATGTATCAAAGGCAAATAAGTTAATAAGCATGTTTAATGGACACAAAAGCTATAACTCATGATTCACAGCTTCATTACTGTCAATTCGGAAAATCTATAGGTCATCCTCACACACGTAATGGGAAAAGAAGCTTTGAAGGTAAGCAGGTTCAAGGCATTCAATTTATTACCGAGGGCAGAAGGCTTGGAGTGTGTCCATTCAGGCCAATTCAATCGACAACGAGGATTTTATGCCGCAAAAATGGGGGGGGGCGTGGAATAAGAATACCTACGCCTGCATGGCTGTTTTGAATCCTTTGTGTTTTGCTGTGCGCATCTTGTTAACCCAGGAATCGACCTCCTTCAGGATATTGTTGCACGCCATGAATTATCTACTGCAGTAATGCGGCTACCATGCATCCTCTCCACAAGGTATATAACCTGGTAGGATTTCCTAGCTGACACGGATGTAAATGAACGAATTACCAAAGTTCTTACCCACTCATCAGCATAAATAAGTCCCCATGTTTTTGAACATGCGTGATATCTGCCCCCCAACGATAACTATTGAGGATATCGTCATGAGGCTCGCTTCTCTCCATGCTCTCTTTGGCAGGAAGAATACGATGGTGCGGGGCCCACTCAATCAAACCGACAGAAAGGTGTTTCACGCGTGGGAGAGTGTTCATGAAAGTACCACCGTTGATGGACATGGAAGGCCTGAGCAAGAGCAAAACTATAGGAAAAAGTGAAAAGAAGAGGAAGAGTAAGTTAGTATTTTTTCTGCCTTTTTTCTTTCTTTTTCCTTTTTAGAAGACAGGTAGCCAAAAGGAGCATACTGTACCTGGGAACCGGCAATCTCACTTGCGCTTGTCTTAATGTGTGAGGATCAGTGGAGAATTGGTGGAGTGTGGAGAGACTTGTCAGTGGATCTGTAGGTGCTTCCATAATACGATCCACCCCGAGTACGCTGAGCATCTGTCAGAACTGACCGTTGATCAGGTCAATACTAAAGTGAGGACGATGACAGTGATACTGACTGCGGACTGGAGCTGGAGAGCGTTCTGTGCCGAATCTTTCACGGGAATGATAGTGGAGAAGTTGCGAGACCCATTGAAAAGCCCCACATCTGCTTCTGCCTTGACAGCAGGGCTCATCGTTTGTGCTGCCATATGTCACGGCAACAAGATTGCTGAGCTCGAGCCGAGGCTGAAAAAGTATCCGCTTGACTTTTGAAATTTCGGAAGAACACACGAACGCGGTGGGATGGGGACAGATGCCGTGGCTCCAAGTCACTGAAGATGCACAGGAATAGGTTGCAGCTCATTCTAAAACCTACGGCGGAAATGAGCATCATCATAAGCACGCTCATCTGCGAAGTAGCCTTGGAGAAATACGTCGATGGCCCTCGATGCGCTTTTGGTTGACGACGCGATGCCTAACAACTAAAGCCAATGTATGCGGGTTTTTCGTAACAGGCATATTCCTCGGCATGCATAAGCTCGAGCAAGTGAATCTCACTATCAGTCTGGCATAAGAAGAATCCGTCGTTGAAAAAGTCTGAATCACTCATGTTTTGTTTTTAATGCAGAAGAGGAAAGGTTCGGTACCTGAGCAGCTGGTGAACCGGATGGACCGGTTACGCGAGTGGAAAGGTTTGATCACCTGTCAGAGTTGTATAGAACAACAGACCAGCGAAACAGATGACATATAAAGAGCGTTGTCATGTAGAGCAAGGGCTGTAAATGCTCCGTGCTGTATATCCTTACTAACTTACGATTGATAATATGGGCATAATTATACGCATGTTCAAATAGCTTTACTGTAGTGGTAATACAAGGAACTGAAAATAAAGTACACCGATTTAAAGACAACACCTTTGACCAGTACTGTATCAACGGATTTTAACACACAGCACATGGCTCACAACATGGACTCATTTATCTAAACAATACCCATTCTTTTGTCACATTCTAATAGATTGGATTGCCCTTGCTGCAATGCTTTACAGTCCAACATATTCTCTCCTAAATCATCGTCTGGATACACTGGATACAACATGGTCATTGGTGGATGGAAGCAAAGAAAACTTTGTAACACAAGAAAAGGTACGTGTTACTTATAGCAAACGGAAAACCAAGAAATGAAGTCTGCTGCCAACTCAACCAGGTTTACCCACCAGAAAAGAGGGCCGTTTACATTTGTCGATTAGAACATTGATGGCTGTTTGTTGAACCTCTGATAGACAACAAGCATCAAGTAGTAGCGATGAGCGCCATGGATTTAAGTTTTTTGGAGGAGGATAGCATATAACACCTCCCGGTACGTATGGTGCAGCATTGTCAACCACAAAGAAGTCATGGATGATCGCCTATAAATAAGCAAACTGTTTTTCCTTCGTGAAGTCCAACCTGAACCTTTTTTTCCTTGTTCTCGTCCGCTTGGTCACTAAAATGTAGAAGTGCTTTACTGCAGCCTAACGGCTGCGCTCGATTGCAGATTGACCAAGTCATCATTATCTCATTCCACTTGTTTTCTCTGCGACAGCCAGTCCCTCATCTAGCGCATCCCAATGCAACCACCTATCTCTTTCCGGTGTGTTGGCACTTTATTCGTCTCTCCGTCCTGGTTATTACCGGTGTACACAGAATAACTCAAAAGAGTCCCTCGGGATCTTTGAGTGAAAATTAAAAGGTATGGAAAAAGGTGTTGTGGTTTTCAGCTAACTAATCCATCGATGCGAAATCTTTTCATTTACTGCTATTACCAAAAAAAAAGCACAGAACCTCCCATATCAAAATTGCATATAAATAATGCCGTATGCAATGAAATGATATCTCGGTCAAACGCTCGGCAAAGCTAACTCTATAAAAATACGCCGCTTTTCAGCTTCTATAAAGATGGGCAGGGCTTTATCGTTGATGAAGATAGTTACCTTGAGCCTATGGACTATATTCTTGATAAGGAGGCGTACTCCATTCAGTCTGTTCAATGAAAAGTGAATGCAACCCATCATTGAAAATGGCCCGATTTCAGAATGTAGACAAGGATATGACTGAAGTTGACTTTAAGAAACTGTGTCATCCTTGATAAATCTGGATTCCGTATTAACATGAGGCGTTGTGCGGTATGGTCCAAGAAAGGAACCTTTGCGGCGGTCACAGCGGCAAAGACTAAAGAAAATGCAGCAACAATTTAGGGTGCAATCCGGCATCATGTGTTATTAAATGTAGCTTTAAGTCTCCTGCAGCCGCCAAACTAAAGAAAGCGGGTCATTCCGAAGTTGCATCTATGCACAAGGATGAAGATATCCCAGCTACTGATAAGACAAAAGATCAGCAAAAGGATGTAGTTTCGGTTTTTACGTACTGATACAGAAACTTCCCACATTTTTATGCAAAATTTCATTTTGGAAAAGGAAGGGTACATGCTTGAAAAAGATGAGCTCGTCGCCTTCTTGAATTATCAACTACAGGAATTTTGTATAACAGAAGCTAGCTTAACGCAAAGGGCTCTGCATACAGAGCTATACTGCCAAATAAGATGTGGAGCTTATATTCTACTATGATCACAGTAACAGATTTCTACACGCCGGGAGCATTTTTAAAGAATATTGCGTATTAGTCAACACAGGCCTGACACATTTATGCCCTGGTGGACGTAATATAGTTAAAGATCAAAGGAAAGGATTCCTCATGTAGAATAATAAGGGAGACAGAGAAAATGGTAATGTACTGTATCTGTTAAGGTGAGACATGCAATGTTTATACACATACACATACACACACGCAACAGCGTACTTACAGAACCATGCGTCTCCTTCTTCAATCCACATGGTTTTCGTCATCTACTACATGTACTGTACGAATGTTGGAAAGGAAATGGTGAAGAAAATAAAGAAAAAGAGACAAACGGAAATTCGTTCTCTAGAACACAAAGAATGTGATTCTTCATGGTCCGGAGGCTAAAACATCCCAACAACAACAACAACAACAACAAAGCACTGTCTGTGTCCTACGGCACGCAGCTGAATATAGATAATCCTTTCTTTGTTTTGCTTGTATGCATCGATAGGCGCCCGCTTCCCACGCCAATCCATCCTTCCGGTTTTTTGTGCGAGAAGGGTGTATACTGACACCAAATAAATGCGGTGACATCTAATGCAGTTTTTCCGTGTGTTCTTGGGGAGCCTGCTCAAAGGGTCAAAAAGGGTGACTTCCCAAAATTGCTGAGAACCCGCAAGGATGGTCTCCGTGGAAGAAAGGTCACAAACATGTGGCAGAAACTTTATCAAATGTCTATATATTGACAAGCCTCCAGTGGCTGCTGCACCCTGTCCTTTCTTTTTCCTCTTCCACACCATAGTCTTATCTATAATTTCTTTGTCATGGACCTTAACATTTGCTTGTATTGCGAAAAGCCTTTGTCTGACGATGTAAGCTGGAACCCCCATCCCGTGAACGACTCGGTGTACTTCTGTTCGCTTACGTGTATAGCATTTTCTACAGAACACGAGCTTTTGTTCGCTTGCGTGTCAGGACCAAGAAGCATCAAAGAACTTTACCTACAGCCACTCAATCCATTATCACCATTCGCCATCTATGTACAGCCACCACAATAAACACGTTTCGAATCAAACCGCTATGCTGATGCAGAGCACTCCCCGGTCCATCCTATCCGCAAAACCTCCTGCCGAAATATTGCCCTATCACCGACGCAGGTCGTTCTTCTACTCCAAAGACCACTCAGTACGGGCCCGGTCAAATGTCAACTCCCTTGTTGGCACCCAATATGGTGCGTCCTCGGAATATTCATTATCATCTATCACCGCGACAGACGCCTGTTATTCCCTGTATAGCGCCCATATCCTCGATAATACATCCTCGATATCTACCGTCAGTTATGAATCATCTGAGACGGATAGTGTACTAACATAATATAATGACGTAACGATACCAAGCTTGCCAGTAAAAAAAAAAAAACTCGTGTATCTAGGACTACTTTTCCATTCAGACAAACAAACATGATCTTCTTCATTCATTTAATACGGTCAACCAGATCGAATAACGGTTAAAAAAGTGTAATATATTAAAAAAAGGTTTGGATCTATTCTATGTCATGGGTACTTTGGAAGGAATCACATGACATATTCATTAAAAAGACCAGATGAAACGCAGATTAGGAGGTGGTTGATTGAGGTTGTTTACAAATTCGGACAAGCCGCCATCTCATTGGCTGGAACTCGCGGTCGCTCATATACACACGTACGCACGCCCCCAAACTCCTTTCTCTTGCACCACCGCATCCAACCCCAACTCCCATATTATTATTATTATTTCTCTTTGACACAATGGCAGACGACATCGTTGACTTTGATGACCTCGAAGATTTCGATTACACTGATCTTGATATCAATCCCGCAGATCTGGACATTGAGAATTTGGAACGAGAACTTGGCCTTGTGAATGATGACGCCAAAAAGGAATCTACCCCACTGGCTAAGACCTCTAGCGATTTTCCCGCAGCAAAGTCGCAGACCGGCGCACCTGAAAAGAAGGAGCCTGAAGATCAGATGGCAGCAAAAGCTTCATCTTCTTCCGCTGCTGCTACCGGCACAACTACTGCAACAACCTCTACTGTTACTCCGTCCTTGCAAACGAAACAGGCTCCCGCAGCAATTGCTTCGCCAAACACCAAGTCATCACAGGGACCCTCCGTCCGATCTCAAACTGTACAGAAGCCGTCGAATGGTGGTAGCATGGGGTCGTTGTCTCCCAGAAAACCTGGTGGGGCTCCTCGCCCAAATAACAACTTCCAAGGAGCAGGAGGCATCATGTATCCAATGCCCCCAGCTAATATGGTCCCTATGGGCCAATACCCTTTTGCACAAGGCATGATGGGGATGAAGTACGTTTCCATTTCTCTTCTACCCACCTCCATTTGATATAATGGACTATTTCTCCCCTTTTTGTATTCCATATTCTTTATTCCCTCTCACTCTCACCCTCGCTCTTTCCCCACCTTCATATGAACACACATATCCATATATGCACACTACCTTACATCCTTCTTCCTTTTTGCTGCGGCATTGCACGCCCTGTGTGTGCGATACACTAAGCTGAAACAAAACCGTTGGCGGGTTCTTCCTTGTTTTTAGCTTTTTGTGATTGCTGCCGCTTGTCCCAGGAAAGAAAAAAAGCAGAACAAAAGAACAAAAGAAAAAAAAGAGAAGAAAGAAAAAAATTGATGAAGGGGCAAGCGAAAAAAAAAGAAAAGAAAAAAGAAAAGAAAGCAAAAAGTGGAATTAAGAGGATCATTTACTATCTCACCACCCCACTGATATACGGTTTGCACTGTATGAAAGGTCGATACTAATTATCTCACGATTTCTGCTTTTTTATCTCTACTCTTGTCTTTATAGTATGATGATGATGCCACCGCCAGCGCCGCCACCGGCGTTTCCAGCACCATTCCCTCAAATGGGCTTCCTTGGCGCACAAAAAATACATATTAACCCGAAATTTGCTGCATCTCGACCAGATATCTTTGGCGCAAACGATAACAACAGCAAACGAACGGCCAACCAGCAGCAACAACAGCGGCTACAACCAGCAATGCAAAATACTCCTCATTCGCTTCAAGAGAACTCTGATAGCAACGCTTTAAAACGACAGCGCGAGCTCATCATGGAGCAACAGCGTAAGCGACGTGAACGAAGGGAAGCCGAAGGAAAGGGGGCAATTATGGTAAGTCGACCAGACATATGGGTTGACAGGGAACTCGACTTTGTTAACAAGAGACATTAGGGCGGTGGTGTAGCAACTGATGGATCCCATCCCCAACATCAAGGGCGCACCAGCCCACCGATATCAACGGTGGTTCATAATGGTACCCATCAACAACAGCCTGGGACGGCAGAGAAGCGCGATATTACAATCAAAGGTTTGGGAACCCCGAAAGGCATTTCGATTAAAGGAGCTGCTGCTGCCGCTGCTGCCGCTGCTGCTGCAACCACAACCGTGGCAAATTCTCCACCGCTGCAGCAGTATCAACCGCCACACCGACGACGACTTGCTGGTGCATCGTCTGCACCATCATCATCACCATCACCACGAAGCGACTCATTACCATCAGCAAGGATGGTAAATCCAGTTGCCGGAACTCCGTCTGTATTGAGCAGAGTCACACCACGAGGAACTAAGCGCCCTTCTTCTCCCCCTGATGTAAAAAAATACGAGCCCGCGGCAAAGAAGGCTGCTATTCCTATTCAAACTGCAGGCAAATCAGCTACGATAACAATAGCCAATGTCAGCTCCAATGTATCTGAAAATGACATCATGGGTCTTGCAAAGTCAATTCCCGGCCGTATTGAGAATGTGAAGCTCGACAAGAGCGCAAAGAAGGCGATCGTTGCATTCGATAGCCCCGAGTCAGCTGTCATCTTCCGAAGACAATATAACCGGTAGGCTTTATGTTATTCTCTCCTGTAATTGAACGCTTATTAATTTTCTTTTCTAGATCCCAGTTCCATGGTGAAGTTATCATTGTTACCTTCTGTACATAACCGTGTGGAAAGCAGCGAGTCCTGTCCATATCCCGTCGCTATATGCTTTTTCCTAGCCATTAAATCGTGATATCACAAATATCTTGAAACTGAGTTTGCAGAGCCGACATTGGCCTATTGATTAGGCCAACATTTATAAATTATACTTCTTTATCAGATAGTATGGGGAATTTCCGATTGTGTGCATCAAAAACGTTCAGTATGCCATTGATGAACTGCATATAATGTTCATCCCTCGTGTCGACTCTTGAGAGTAAAAGCCGTCACCTTGTCACCGTGTATGCTTGCTGTCAACCGCTCCTGGATTGGGCAGGGATAACGCCAACATCAGAGATTGTACACTAAAATCGTCAGAAAATCCCCATTGGCCACTGTATGCTAGCACCACAAGTCAACTTCCTCAAAACCGGTCTCGAAACCACTGAGCGTCTATACACACGCATCATGGTCAGAAACGAGGATGATGCTTCGTAACTCTTCTGTGATTCATTATAAAGTCTCAGTGGGATTTGTAGATGACGCGGGAAATAACCATATTTAAGGGATTTTTGTTGTCCAGACTTCCAGGATGCACAATGTCAATAGCACATCAAGGTCTGTACATTTGAGAGATGCAACAAACTGCTTGTCAAAATGACCCATTATCTTCATCATCGTGAAAGACGTATTCTAATCCTTCAGGCAACCTGTTAGCAGACGATCGATCGCGTTCAGGACCAGTATCTGTATAGTCTTGTACTTGGCTACAAAGGTTGTATAGATAGCAATCGTTTTTTTTTGCACCATTAGTACTTGTGTTCATGCGTGGCATCGTCATGCACCAGGTCACCATCTTTGTTGAGCAAATATGAGCCACACATACGATAACAAATAGTGCTTCTGGTAGTTTGAAAAGAAGTTTCAGATATATTATATGTGATTATCAGTTGGCGGCTGGCAGTTCATAGCTCTTCAAGGTGGAATAGTAATAAAAATAATTACCGTCAGAGCCCCATGTTCACAAAGGCTTTGCTCCATTGCTGGTACCAGACGCCCGGAAGGCCTTCATTGCCAAGCACTGTACATCTGATGGGAGTCGTACTTTTGTTAGGAGAAGAACTCCCCAGAACATTGGAGTACACTTAGGCTGGCAACAAGCGAATCCCAAATCCATTAGCAATTTCTCTCTTCTCTCGTCAGCTAATTTAGTAGTCCCTGTCAAACAGCCGAACAAACGATCCCTCAAAAACACGCACGCACACGGATTTCCCGCCTTAAGTTGCGAGTACAATGCTTGCTTGATTGCTCTATTATTTTCAGAGGAGTTATCTAGGCCGGTCTGTAGACCAGCAGGCGTCAGCCGATATAGCGAACGGGAAGTTGAATAAATAAGATAAACATCTACGTTGTCTACAAGAGGAGGAGTGGGTGCGAATGAGGGGAAGAATGTGGCGAACAAATCAAAAGGCGGCAAATAGATGCCTGTAAGGATCACCCTCAGGATGCTTATAATGCTTCTCGGCTGGATACTTTTCAAAGTTGCTGGTGTCATGTTCGTTTGCGTGCAATGGAACAAGAGGTGCCTAGAGGGCGGTTTGCGGTTAATTGAGGATCAGGAAAATTCCGGAAGGAGGTGGGTATATAGAAGGGGGTTTATTTACCCGCACCGTCTTGTTCAGCAGACCCCGCCAGTCTGTCCCGCGAAAGAATTTATGATTTACGATATCCTGGGCCCCGCCCCGGAGGTTACCCAATCTCCGGCTGCGGTCCACAACCAGTAAACCCTTGACGAGCTCCTTTGCTGCAGAATCAAAGTGACGCGGACATCGCACTTTGCCTGCAAGAATCTTCTCGTACGTGCCGACATGGGAGTCGTCATAAAATGGAGGATAGCCTGCGAGCATTTCGTATATCAAGATTCCGAGAGCCCACCAATCCACTGCCTTGCTGTGTCCTTTACTCTGGATGATCTCCGGCGCTAGATACTCGGGTGTTCCGCACAGCGTCCATGTCCGATCGCACACCTTTTTAGCAAACCCAAAATCGGTGATCCGCACATGACCTTGTGCGTCCAGCAGAATATTCTCTGGTTTCAGGTCCCGGTAGATGATGTCCTTGGAATGAAGATACCTAATAGGTTAAAAAAATTATGGGTCACGTCTCTGGGAGTTTTGGCAGGATGCATTTTTAGCGCCAATGCAAAAGCTCACTGTAGGGAGCGAACTCTTACTGTATAGCAAGTACAATTTCTGCCGCATAGAATTGTGCTGTCTGCGTCGAGAATCGGCCAGCTCGTCGAAGATGCCGAAACAGTTCACCGCCAATGACATATTCTTGCACCATGTACAGATTATGGGTATCCTGAAAGGTGTAGTATCTGAAAGAAAGAAAAAAGCACGGCTTCTGTGTGGGTTTTCACGCATTTACACAAAAGGACGATCATATCCTACAGTTGCACAATAAATGGGAAATTGACTTGGGAGAGCACAAGCCGCTCGCTGTTGATGTGTTCAACCTGCTTGAGCCGCACAATCTCAGCTTTCTTAAGAACCTTGACGGCATAGTACATATCGGTTTTCTTTTGCCGGGCGAGAAACACGCGACCAAACGTTCCCGTACCTGAATAACAATAATTTTTTCGTCTTTAAAGGAACCCATGTGCCTTTTGCCCTTTCCCTCATACAATACGTCGAAAAAGAATGTCCAGCACTTCTTCCTCTAGATTCTTACCCAGCGTTTCAGTTAGATCGAGGTCGTCAATTGCAATCGAAGAATGCGGATCAAAATTCGGTGTTCGATTCTGATACTCCTGCAAGACAAGATCAATGGCGTCATCTTCGCTATGCAAACTAATGGTCGCGCTGTCGATGCTTGAGTTTTTGCCGCCGATACTAAACGCATTCAATGTCACAGATGACCTGAAAGTAATGGACGATGGCTGCCGCGATGACGGAGCTGCAATTGTGTCGCCTCCGCTACCAGCAGCCGCCTCCACAGCACAGCTGCTGCCGAGGGATCGATCCTGCCAGGGCCGCCTCAGAATGGAGACGATAGAAGATAGGAGTTGCAGCGGAATTTTGACGGGGTGTGTGTAATGAGAAAGAGAGTGAATGAGTGAAGGGAAAGCTTCCTCTCTTTTCTTTTTCGTTTCCAGAGTCGAAAAAGAAAGAGACGCGGTAGTGCTTTTACTTTAAATGAGTGGAAGGAAGAAAAAAAAAGGAAAGGTGGAAAAGGGACGGGCTTTTGAGGGTAGGGCAAACGAGCTAGAGAGAATGGGCAGGGTGGAACCGGGTCCTATTCGAGGACCTGACGGACGGCAGTACACGGATTTTCAAATCCAGCCTCTCTAAGTAGCCGGTCCCGACTTCACGCACAATAGGACTCTGCGCGATCGAGGCTAGGATTAACTCATAAAAAATGGATGTTGGTCTCGAAAAGAAACATAGAGCTCATTAACCCAATTGGCGAATGTATGCATCAAAATATAGATATGTTCGATCTCGCATTCCCCTGGTTCTGTACGCCGAGACAGCGTCCACATACTTGAGAACACTAACCTGCGAAGCCTCGCTTGGTTAAAACTTATCATTGGGTCTACAATTTAAGAATACATAGTCAGATTGCGACGATAAACCTAATCTAGGGACGATACATTGAATACTTGAAGCTAATTACGAGAGCCGCGCCACAACTTCCAGGCCGGAGCATTATTAGAAATGTCAGCCAGCAGCCTGGCATCTCCAAGTCCGCTGCCGACCCGCGGCTTGGTCTTGCTTTCGCCTCCAGAATAATCTACTATTGATAATAAACATGCAGTAAGGCTGTAACCATAACAGCAATCGAGGCACGATACATTAAATACCTATGCAAATACACCACGGGCCATCAGAGCCGAGCGCCAGCTTCAAGTCCGTGCATGATCAGAAATATTAACCACCATCGTAGCATCTTCAAATCACTGCAATCGTTAACGAACCAATGAAGGAGCAGCTTATAGGCCTTGATCATATCATAAATGAAACCTATGATACAGGAATATACCGCATGGATGGGATGTTAATGACAGTAATAGGATGATACTTTGAGTATGACATGCCAATATACCAACGATCACCAGGCCCGTGACCACGACTTCCAGATCGAGACGATATTGCAAATGCCAGGCAACACCCTGGGATATCCAAATCGGCAGCGAACATTAGGAAGCCATGATGGGAGCAGCTTGTAAGACTTGCTCGCACTACTATTGAGTTCTATGATGTGGAAAGTTTACGCATAGAATTGTATTAAATTGTCGTATCAATACGTACAAAGAATTCGCATCGATATTGGAAGCAATAAAGAAAATCGTTAGTCAACAAAGAATATTGATCCTTCTCCATACTCTTTAAATTACGCCCTCGTCCACAGGGTTAGCCAAGCATGTCCTGACGATAACCGGGACGAAGGGACAGGAGGGGGAGCAGCGGCAGAATCAGAGAGACAAGCAACACCAGAAGCAGGCAATGACAGAAGCGGGTGTGCGGCGACGTATTTGCGAGGCAAATCAGCCTGCACGGCAAAATAACCCCAGCGGACGAGGGAAACAACAATAAAAAAAAAGGAAAGAACCCTGTCCGAAGGCTCCCTTCCATGACCTTGGGTACGGTTAAGGTTGGTCAATCTAGAAACAGCAACGAGTGTCAATCACAAGTAAAAACCTAGACGATAGCATATAGATTCATATCGGGTAAGACCATGGAAGAGAGGCTGAGGATGGATTTGATATAAAATGAAAGAGTTCGCTCAGAAATCCATTATTTATAAAAAGCCAAGGCTGACAAACCTTTTCCTGAATGGAACCAAAGTAATATTTCAGGTTTGCATAATATTGTACCTGCTGTAGTCTTGTAAGTCTACTCTTATTGACCTTCCGACAATGAGCTACTCTCTTAAAAGGCGCAGGATTCTTTGTTTGAGAATAGCAGTTGTTCGTATTCTTGCGCTTGCAGCTTTCATTGTTGTAGTCGTCATGATCGTCCCTTCTACTGTTGTCCTTGCACGCGGAAAATCAACGACAATTACCCACCACAGTATGGATATACCCAAAATCAAATCAAGGGCATTTTGCCAAGAAATAAGTCTGGTTGTTATATACTGACAGAAGTATTGTTGTTTAATAATTCACAATTGCCACCGAGGTTATCCGATTCAAAGCTTGGGTGGGCTTACTGTAGTCCAGTGGCAGGAAGATTTGCCTATTATGGGCTGGACTATTATGTGTAAGCCCTTTCCGCCACCATGCTTTCCCTACCGTTGTGAAATATAGAGTTGCTGCTCATTCAACATCTGGAAATCGCCATGGAGATGCTGGAGTGTGCTTCTCGGTGATTGTGTCTAATATGACATGATGGTTTGATGTATAAAGGAATCTGATTGACAGCAGGGCTTTTGACGCAGAAACCTGCTGTCATGACAAGCATCTAATTTCTTACCAAAATGATACTCATATTCATCACACAAATAAACATTGGGACACTCCGATGGTTGTTAATTAGTAAGGTTCATCATTTTCGCACTTATCCTGCCATGAAAAGCCAGATGATGGACCTACCGATGGTTTTCGATTCGTAGGGATTCGCCATATTTTTATATAGAAACGGTGTGCAGCGGATACCCGCTAATCTGGTTGCCGCCATGAAGACTGAACATTCCTGATTTAGCGGGTCACCTGTTTATAGAACTCAGGGTCAGATGCCAACGTACAGTACTTAGACCTTTCAGCCATAGCCCTACCGGTCTCGGACAATACGCTGCAACTGTCAATAGTGAGTGGATTGCAGATTAAATATATGCCTTGACCTCCTGACCTTCTTCACAAACGAACCAGCGTATCATGGAGGCACACCTATTGGATCTGGGGAAAAGGGAAAGGAAGCTAAATAGAGGGAAGGAAGGAAACGCTATACAGAGGGGGAAAGGGAAGGCTATCTACACCGAGTGAAAACATAAAATGCTTGACCATGACCATCGGTGTTAGTCTTAACATGAAAGACGAACCATCTTTCCGACATTGGTCTCATTGGCAGGAAGAGAGCAGTGGTATGGATCCACTCAACCAAACCGAGAGAAAATTTGTTTCCGGCGGGGGAATATTCCTGCAAGTGCCACAGTTGATGGACATCGTTGTTGATAAATGAGTTAAGTGTGCCTGGTGCGCACTGTTCCGCTATTCTGACTCTGTGTTCTACAAATGTTAGCCGCTGGCGCCTGCCCTCCATTTTTACTCCTGGTCTCTAATCCTTATAGCAGGCTTCTGATTGCCGAGTCCTCATTAAGGAAATTTACCAATTGTATAAGTGTCAGCATTGAGGCTAGCAAGGCTGCTATTTGGTTAAACGCTGACGATTGAATTATTATATGTTGAGAGATCAAAATATTACTCTATCTCACATCCGATTTACAAACGTAAAGCGCTTACTCGCTAAACCGCGCACGTTCACGCTTCCTGGAAACAGTAGGGTTAGGGGGTACTCGCTGTAAGTGTCTATGCGGAGCGTCTATCTGAAGTAAGAAGGGAAAACGTCGGGTCTTGCCTTTTATATAAAAAATGTGGGGAATGTATTATTCATGGGTGCGTAAGGATCCATGATAAGTTAATGAAGATGTCAGAGGCTTAATGTGCTGCGAAACATGATAGATGTCCTGAAAACCTATCACTCGCTTCCCCCTTTTTGGTGAGATGGGAACAGCACGAGCCTCGTAGATCTGTAATCTGGAAAGTAAGCCAAAGGTTACGAGCTTTAGGATGAACATTGAACTACGAAAGCTTCTGCTTTTAGATGGGCGGATGGAAAAAACTTCCTGTAGCATTATTGATGTAAAGTCAAGGCAAATGAATGGAGAAGCTGGCGCTATTGACGCAATCAGTGCAGTTAAAGAAGAAGCGCCAAGTATATAGATTTGACAAGCGCGGTTTTTATGTGAGAATTCTACCTATCCGGCCGATTACCCATGATTTTGTTTCTGGTATATAGATGGTCAACCCTGATAGACCGCACGAATTCTCTGAGATGCTGACTGGGTATTTTCAACTATCATGTGCACCCGGTTTTGAAGTACAATAAAGCATCCAAGTACATTTGATCTGTTAACAGTGTACAGCGAACGCATTTCTAGTTGTGTGTACATTTTTTACTATAACGCAAAGGCTCGGATGACGAAGTCTTTGTTTCATATGATTCTGCGAAAGCTCGAGATGATAATCGACATTCAATAACCAGGTATCAATCGCTTTTGCTAATGGAAAACTCTTCTTGCCACATACAAGGATAAAATTCGCAGCAGATGCCGCAAGATTCTGTTTAAAGATTGGCATGAAGGAGGCGTGTGATTTGGCAAAACCCTCATGCTCACGCATCTCGAAGAATACGGTTGAGGACTGCTGCAGGCTTTCAGAACTACGATGCCAAGGCGACAAGTGTAAAGACTGCTCTCTTTGAGAGATTCCTAAACGTTCTCGCACACAATAGGCTTTATAATGAATATACATGGTCATAAAATCCCCACCTTCCTTTAGTATATTGAATAATCAATCATGTAGTGAGCTCAGTTTAGAGATAACAAATGATAGATGTTCATTGATTTCTACACCTTCTTCTGCAAGGGGGTTTCTTTCGACACTCTTCATATGGCAGCAACGGTTCTCAAGAAGTACACATTTTTTATCTCCATATATCATCCACATGCTAAATACGTATTTAAAGCCTTTCACATATTTCTTGCCCATCGTTGGGCAGTGCGGATTCCAAATCCTGTGTGTTTTGCAGTACGATATCCACTTGAAACCCTCTTATTCTTTACAGTAACAATATGCGTACTCTGTTATGTACTGCCAATCTGATCAATGATAAAATTTTAAAGTACTGATAGGAGAAGTCAAAGAAGGAATCCAGCGACAACGTCCATCTAAATATCTCGAAAGCACTCTAGTCCTAATGACAACGGACGGCGCGTTGTCCCTCTCCGGAAAGAATCAGTCACACTGAGCGTGACATCGGAGTGAGAGGACCCTGCCAAAGAGGAAAACAAAATTTCCTCCCCCCAAGCGTGTGACCACTAAGAAAAGAGACCGACTTCTTCAATATACGCATTCTACTGCAAATCCCACTTCTCTTTTAGTCTCCCCACTCTGAAGCTCTCCCACAAGAGAAATCATGTCATTTGCTACGAAATTGTGGGCTCGTCGACTCGCCACCGCTGCCCGTCCTTCATTTTCCACCACTCGAGTGACGCCTGCCATTCGCTCTATCCGCCCTCAATGGCGCGGTATGGCCTCGGCTGTCGGTCAGCAGACGCTCGAGAACATTCCTACTACCACTATTACTGAAGATAATGAATTTGGTGGTGAGTTGGATGCGTTTGTATACATCGATCTTGGCACGCCAGCTCATCGATATATTTTCTTTATTTTTCATTTCACTAGTCGAGGACGAGGAAGGCGAGTCCAAGATGCGCAATTTCACGGTCAACTTTGGTCCGCAGCATCCTGCCGCTCACGGTGTGTTGCGTTTAATTTTGGAATTGAATGGTGAAGAAATCGTCCGCGCCGATCCTCATATCGGTTTGCTCCATCGTGGCACGGAGAAGCTTATCGAATACAAGAACTATCTTCAGGCGCTGCCCTACTTTGATCGTCTCGATTACGTTTCCATGATGACCAACGAACAGGCTTACTCGCTCGCGGTCGAGAAACTTCTTAACATTGAGATTCCCGAGCGCGCAAAATATATCCGTACCATGTTTGGAGAGGTCACCCGTATCCTTAACCATATCATGGCTGTCATGTCACACGCAATGGATGTTGGTGCATTGACCCCCTTCTTGTGGATGTTCGAGGAGCGTGAAAAGCTCATGGAGTTCTACGAGCGTGTCTCTGGTGCTCGTCTCCACACGGCCTACGTTCGCCCTGGCGGTGTCGCGTCCGACCTTCCAATTGGTCTCTTGGACGATATTCATGACTGGGCCCTCCAGTTTGGCGACCGTATCGATGAAGTCGAAGAGATGCTCAGCGCTAACCGTATCTGGAAGCTTCGTACTGAGCGCGTTGGTGTCGTAACTACCCAGGAAGCTCAGGACTGGGGTTTCTCTGGCGTGATGGTCCGCGGCTCGGGCTTCAAGTGGGATATTCGCAAGGCTGCGCCCTATGACGCCTACGACAAGGTCGAGTTCGATGTTCCCGTCGGTCAGAACGGTGACTGTTACGACCGCTATCTCATCCGTATGGAGGAGATGCGACAGTCCTTGCGCATCATCAACCAGTGCACTAACCAGATTCCCGCTGGACCCGTCAAGGTCGATGACTGGAAGGTAAATTTGGATATTGATATTATATATTTTTAGATCAATGGGAGGAAAACCATACTGATCCAGACTTTTAATAGATCGCTCCCCCTCCTCGTGCTGCCATGAAGGAGAACATGGAGGCTTTAATTCACCATTTCAAGCTCTACTCTGAAGGTTACTCTGTTCCTCAGGGCGAGGTAAGAAAGGGAAAGGATGGGGATGGCAATAAAATTGAGAAATCATTGATTAATAATAATGCATTGTACTCTTCTAGACCTACAGTGTCATTGAGGCTCCCAAGGGCGAATTCGGTGTCTTTTTGGTGTCCGATGGCTCCAACAGACCTTACCGCTGCAAGATCAAGTAAGTTTTTTGCACATGCAAACTTAGAGACATATCGGGAATTGTCACTTACCTTTGACTCTTGTAGGGCTCCTGGTTTCAACCATTTACAAGGTTCCGACTTCATGTCTCGAGGCCACTTGCTTCCTGACATGGTCGCTCTCATTGGTACCATGGTAAGTGATGGAATCTAACCAAGCTAACAGTGAGCAAGGGCTGATAATTGTTTTTCACAGGATATTGTGTTCGGTGAAGTTGATCGATAAGTCTCTTAAACCTATGAAATAAAGTATATCAAAGAATTAAAAGAGAGGATTGAATAGACTAGATGTTTCGGATTATTATTGGATGGAGAGAGAGCAACTCCTGCCTATATGCCCTAAATGACGGGACTAAATAGCAGGGGTTCCAACACATATCAAATTAGCATGCCAGAGAACAGAATCAAAAACATGTATAGCGTTAGTGCATATGCAATCGTCAATTTCTTAGCAGAGACGCTGGATTTTGTGAATGTTTTCTAAAAAAGAAAATGAATGCTATGCTACTGAGTCTAATTGGATATCTGCGAAATCAGAAGCTAAGTTTCGTGCGTCATTTGTCTGGTGCAAGACATAGAGGACGACGGCTGCCAGCAGCCAAGAAATGACAAATATAATATCTGACCATCGTCTGAAATAATCAAACTCAATGGCACTGATCGATGATGATAAGAGGTGCCTTGAAGAGAGAAAGAATACGGATAAGATGGTTTAATGAATTTGAATGAGTAATTTCCATCATTGGTAATCTTCCTCCCAACCCCGCACGCTTTTCTTTTTCCGTCATTTGATATATACCTGTACTCTGGAGGAATATTATTCTGCATCATCAGAACCGAGCTGAGAAAGTACATGCCCATCATATGTGCCACGAACAAGGTGATGTTTGCCTTGGACATAATCATGCGTCGCGAGAAGGAACGTAGAATTTTGGAGAGCAGACTTACAAAGCCTCGCACGGAGCCAAACACAATAATCCCCACAAACCAAAAACTCAATTGCTGCGACCAGAATCCGGCATCTGAGATTCCAAACTGGCTGATCAGCAAGGACAGCATCCTGCTAATCGGGTCTGTGTTGCCCACCCGATGGAAGAGCACATTAAACGTAGTCTATACTACCATCCGTCCGTAATAGATAGCAAAAGGACCCTGTTAGTCAATAAACACTATACATATATAAACACATGCGGCGAAATATTTACCACACAAAGTTTGTAAATGCAATAGATGCTAAACACGTGCTTAACCGCAATCCAACATTTACCACGCCAGGTCCTTGAAAATTGGCTACGTGTGTGCTCACGCGAAAGTTCGGAAAGATCGGCCGTCATATCCTCTGCAAGATGCTCCAGTTGTTCAATTTCATTCTTCAACAAGTCGTATTCTGTAAATGATAAGAATAGAGCGGGATATGTTATAGCAAATGGCTCCAAGGAGGGTGTGACCGAAAGAGTACCACTCACCGCTTTTCGAGGATCCAAAAACTGACATAATTCGACCGATAGAAGAGGACTGCTGATAATAGTATTATTTATAACCGGATAAGAGGATAGTCGAAAGGGAAATGCAGCGTGGTGTTTGTAATTACATACAGGTTGCTCCCCATGCTTGGTCATCCGAGACAATGCATGTTTTTTGGCCTGAATCATGTCACGCGTCTGGTCGTAGGCAGTCTGTGCGTAACGGAGGTCACGATCACTGACTGATCTATACTTGCACAATGGCACGGTCCATTAATTCCCCGCTTTTACGACAGCGCAAATGTTCAACCCCTTTTTTATATACTTTTGGAATACGCGAAATGTATTGTATGGCGTATTGACCACGCCAATCCCCGAAAGGATAGAAATGACAGTTACACCTACGGTGCCTACTCGAAATATAGCGAGCTCAGTCCACGTCAGCGGCTTATCTGCATGACCGAGGACGATTGATAGAGGATAAGTAATTTTTTAATGTCAGAGTTTAAACCAAAGAAGCAACTGTACCTGATGATACGCGAGTGAAAAGGTACAAGTAGATGGTCCAACCGACACATGTAAAATAGACCGCCAATTTTTGTCGCCATCCTATAACCATACATAATATATCAGTAAAGAAAGAAAGATGGGAAGAAGATAAGGAGGACAAGTATCCGCCAAAACTTTTTCATGTGCTTGCCTCGCGTCTGCCGTAAAAACGTGTATAACTGGTACCAAGGTATAAGTAGGACTACGAGAAAAAGTAGCATGTAAAGGTTGAATCGCCAGAATTGCGAACGTAAACTAGTTACATGAAAGAAATAAGCTCTTTTTCCTCAAAGCTCATTCAGCTGCCAATGCCCTATGTGCGGCTTACGTTGTGGAGAACAAGTCCATGATTTCGGTAAAAACAAGCAAGAACAACATACAGGAGCAGCTCGTGGTGAGTGCGAAAATGATGTTGGTGAAGGTGAGCGTGAACGGATCTTTGAAGAGCAAAGCGAATGCTGCATTGGCGCCTGCAGTGAGGATTACAAGTTGGACGATGGGCAGGATGACACTGTCAATCATGGCCTGCTGGATGAAATGCACTAATGTAAAACAAACTTCCTTTTTCTGATGTAATTGATAGGCTAAATAAAATAGTTCATATTCCCGAGGCACCGAAGCCTCCCGGCTCAGACATGAGACACATATGCACGCGAACAGACAATCAAGAAAGTCGATTTCGCGTTTCCACCTCTTTCGTTCTCTCTTCGTCTTTCTACTAGAGCTTCCGTTCTGGCACTTCTGCTCGCCCGAAGCACGCATTCAAGCAATCATGCCGCTTTCTTAATATAGCATGTCGCGGGGTAAAAATAATCATGCCAAAGCTCACGCCGAGCACGACGTAATATTGCATGTGGATTTCTCCGACACTCGCATCGCAGACAGTAAGTTCCCTCTCTATCTCTATCTTCCTCTTCTCTCTCTGTTTCCCATTCATTCACTGTTTCTGATTTTACGTCCGCTACCTTTCTATACGCTTAAACAGCAATTAAGATGGCCAGACCAATCTACACAAAAAGATTGACAAAGGAATTACGTGGTATACCTTCAAAATGTGCCAGCGCGACAAGTGCATGAAATTCATGGACTAAGAATGAGCGTTTTCTCTTTCTCTTCTTCCGTTCCTCCTCCTTCGCCGACGAACAACCAGATCTGGGCGCAAATCCTCCAGAGGGCGTATCGATAGAGGAAGCAAACGACTTCAAAAGGTAATGAAAAGTTCCAGCCCTATCGCTACAGCGCTGGGGAGGAAGGAAGGGCTGGTTGTCACTGGTCTCATGCTTCATCCCCGCGCTTGCGTATATGTGTGAATAGGTGGAAGCTGCGGATATCTGGAGCATCAGGGACTTTATATGAGGAAAGTATGGAAGTAAGGGGTGACTTATTCAAACAAGACAAGAATGAAAAGGCTAACATTTCTATGCAGGGCGAAGAATTTGACCTTGAAGTGAATACAAACGGATAACATATAGTCATATGCCCGTGCATCCTACTTATTTCTCGCTCTCTTTGATCTAGTTCCGATTTACACCTGAGTATCCATTAGAATCCCCAGAGGTTTTATTTGTGCAGCCCAGAGTCCCGCTCCACCCTCAGTAAGTTTCATACACTCGCGAGATATCCGATTCAATTTCCCTCATATATCCATACTAGTGTAATACGCCTAATAGTCGCTCTATATCTTTTGACTCTACTTACCAAGCCGTCATGATACTCATGACTAGATCTATTCTAATGGTCATATATGCCTAAACATCCTCTACAGAGACTGGTCCCCGGTGCAAACAGTGGCCCAGGTGTGTCTATCCATCCAGTCCATGCTTTCAAGCTGTACAAAAAAGGTATACACAGACATCAAGACATCCTTGGCTCGTCCTTTTATTCACCGCCTACTGTATTATCATTTTCTAGGAGAGACCGCCCGATAATGACTTGTACGTCAAGTCTGCGCATGTGTCGCCAAAAAAGACAGCGTGGGCATTTCATGACGAAAATGTTTAAATACAAAACATAGTATGAACGCTAGAAAGGGATCAATTTTAAGGAAGGTTTAAACAAGTCAGAGTCATGCACGCCTAATCGATTATATGTATGCGCGCTATATATATACACATTATTTTTCATAATCAAAGTCGCACCCTGCCAGTTCTGAAGTCGCAGGATCGCAAAAATACAAATCGCATTTTGCCCCAGAATACGCATGATGACAAAGCAAATGTCACATGCATCCACCGAAACATGTCGAATCTCTATAAAAATTCGTCCTTTTGATTCTTTCTCTTTTCTACACTTTTCCATTCTCAAATGAGCAACCTATTTCTATGAAGATGGCCAAGGTCGTGTTGTTGATAAAGAAATGTACTCTCTGCAATCCGTTTGTTCTCACACCGAATATCTGCGAACCATATCTTGCAGAGATAACTCTGATCTTACTACCACACACATTCCCAAGCGAAACAAGACAGATATTCGGCTGAAAGAAGCGGGGGATCAAGCGCAGTTACACAGCGTACACTGACCAAGACAAGGTCAGATTTTTCAAACTGATTGTTGAGAAGGTTTTGAGTGCATCAGCTACTGCAAAACAGTTACGAATCCATGTTCGTTCAGCCAAGCTGATGGGCATTACAGTACGAAAAAGTCCCTGACAGCATCTTTAAGAAATCTAAAGCGAGGGGTTGTTCGCGTATCCTCAATGAAGAGTATAAGAGCTTTATTTTAGAATGCATTGATGAGAATCCATTCATTATTCTAGAGCAGCTGAGGAGCAAATGCTTCAAAGATTTGAAGGTCTCAAGTATCTAAAACAACGCTCCATTGATTTATGAAAAACGAATTCAACTTGTCAGTGAAAACGGCTCGGTTTCAGCCTGTAGACAGGAATAGTGCTATGAAGATCCAAGAGCGCCTGGACTGGGTGCGCAGATGGGACAGGACCGACATCGACTTTAGAAAAAAAATTGCGTTTTCCTTAGCGAGGCCGGATTCCATATTAATATGAAACGCAGCATGGCATGGTCCAAGAAATGGACCCCTGCAATGGTCAGAATACCAAAGACAAGAGCAAAGGCAACCACAATCTTGGGAGCGATCTCAGCATCAGGGATCATTAAATGTTGCTTAAGACTCCCGCAGCCACCAAACAAGAAAAGAAAGAGGGCAGGTCAATCTGAAGTGATGATCAGAGGAGTGTAACTGGACATTATCTCAGCTTTCTTAAGGCTACGAAAGATGAGATGGATAAGTATTAATATATGAAGGGCCACCATTTGGTAATGGATAATGCACCTATCCATAAGGCTGAGATATCGATGTGCTTCTCTTCCACCATACTCACCTGAACTCAAACCGATTGAGCAGTTTTGGTCAGCTGTCATGAGCAGAGTAAAAGACAAAAGGTTACCCTTGTTCCATTCTGCAATTTTCTAATATTTCGGATTACCTGTAGGTAATGATATCAGCCTAAGCCAAGCGCTTTGAAAGGAGAGGACATGGGCTTTGGTGGGACCGTGGTTTGGCTGCACCCGCGCAGGTCTCCCACCATGGCTTCATCGAGGTATTTTTGTCTTCATCTGCTTCCTCCGTTGCTTCCCCTGATGATCCTGGTGCTGCTGGTGTTGTTGGTCCGTCCTCGTCCGTCCTCGTTCCTTCTTCCAACCCTTCCGCCGTCGCATCCGCCGTCGAGGCTCAACAGCTCCGACTCCTTCCTTTCCACCCTGTCCGCCAATGTTACCGCAATGGTCCACCTAGCTACCTTCGGGGTAAGTTGAAGAGTAAGAAGGGAGTTGATATTTCTGTTGATTAACGGGCGTGCATGCGACAATTTTATGTTTTTTATGCGATATTTTTATTTTCCTCCCTTGCGAAATTTATTTTTGATACGTTTTGCGCTACTCCATGGATTATGACCTTGATACTTCCCTGCAGAAAATTATGGAACAGCTTGACAGCGGTAAAGGCAGCTGAGATCGACCTTTGTGCTTTTGCATGGTTTCATCGAACCCACTGCACTCTCTGTCGAGGGACTGTCGAAATACAAGATGTCTAAACTCTAAGAAACCCGCTGCGGTTATCGGTAAGACCGAAAAAGTCAGGCCATCTTTCGTAGACTTATGAATGATGGATCAGCCTAATGCAGTTAGATGAAGCAGCTTGATGGAAAGCCTTTTTATTTTAGACGTGGGATGGGAGATTGTCAAATATACTTTATTTTCAAAAATAAATGTCGTGCAAAATACAAAAAAAAATGTCGCATTGAATTATATAAATTTGTCGTATCAATAGGCAAAAAGATTTCGCATCCATGGATTAAAACCTGTTAATCAACCGAAAAACACTACTCCTCCATACGCTTTAACTTACACTCAAGGGCCCCGAAGGACCCAGGAGTTATCCTGGGTAGTCCCGGCGATAACCGGGACGGAGAGACAGGAGGAGAGAGCCAGCACACCAGAAGAGACAGGCGGCGGCTGCCAGGGCGCCAAACGAGGGAATGGCGGCGGCGGAGGGAAGGAGCGGAATGGGGCCTGCGGTGGCAGTGAAAAAGAGCGGAAGGGTGTTCAGGAACTCCTCTCTTCCATGACTCATCAAGCACGGGTACGATTGGTTAATCTATAAAGGACAGTGGATGTTACTTGCAATAAAATAATTTGGTATTATAGCGATCGTACCGAATAAGACCATGGAAGGGAGGGTCGGGATGAAGTCGATGGAGAAAGAAGATTTCTCAGTTGTCCATTATTTATAGGAAATCAAGGAGGAGCAGAAGAAATTTCTTTGTGATAAACGATGCTGCAGTAGATACAGCGGCGGATCATATGCTCTTTTCATCGACTCGCTGATCCTTTAATCGGTACAGGGGCTTGGAAACGTCCTGTTATTGCATTCCGAGAGTACTTGCATAATTTCTTTGTGATGAACAATGCTGCAGTAAATACAGCGGCGGGTCACATGCTCCTTTCATTGACGATTTCCATCATTTATTGATACTGTTTATTTTGTTTTCTTTTAGCCCTAGGCGGTTCGCATAGCGTATTTCAGCAATCGACATACCGTCCGTGGTGCTGTTAGAAACGAAATTGTATTGGGCGTATTCAGAGGTCGGCTTGATAAGAATTGGATGTGCATTTATGTTATAATGACCGCCTGTTATAGTGATACCCTCTGTTCCAGGAAATCGCATCACTATAATGAATTGGAATAAGCCTTACCTGGTAATTTTGTTCTGTAAAGTGTATCGCTACAATGAATTATCATTATAATGAATATCACTATGAGGGGTGGCCACTGTACATAATTGATTTCCCGTTAATCCTACCATCTGAGTGCTTGTATGAGACCAGTCAAATAAGAAAGAATAGATTATATATACTTTCGCGTAGAAAACCGCTTGTTTACTCTCACTCTTTCTTTTTCTTTGATATACTCGTTTCATTGACAACCTACCATACTAAAACAATCCTTCCAAGTATGAACGTTCATCGACCCGAAACCCGCAATCGTACCATCATCCATTGACATCATAGGCTGGAGACAAGAGTACCGCGAAAAGTTGAACCATTTGGTCGACCTTGAATATAACGACAATGCATGCATACGCACTATCAAAATACATTTTTCTCCACGAGTTCCAAGCCAATGAAAATTTTGACATCAGGGCTTTTGTCAACGACAGATTCTTTGCTGAAGTCTGGCTCGCATTGATCGATTAAAAACGACGTGGCTGTGGCGAGGAAACGACTCGATGCCGGAATCTGATTGATGAATACTCGACGACATACCTCTTATATACAAATTATGAACGACCATCCTTTCCATACTCCCAGCAATGTGCAAATTACGGAGGCGCCAAGATCGTTGCTGCTTACACCAATAATATTCAAATGCGATTCGGCCAACCTTGCTGAATATTCGACAGCGGAACGAGGAGCTTGAAGAGCAGCTGATTGGCCAAGGTCTGGACCCGACACAATCAGTCAACGCATCCGAGAGACAATCATTACACCCGCAACAACATTTAAGCAGATTGTAGCTCGTCGAAACGTATCCAGAGATGACATCCCCGACGACCCAGCTTATCTTCAGCAAGCTTTCGACGCCATCCGGCCAATTTTCGATGCCTACACCAGTACCCACGTCTTTGACAACGATAGCATCTACTACGATGCAAAGGCTCATCCAATCCAACATATGGCAGCCTTTTACCAGCTCGCTCTCCTTTTTGAGCGACTTCAACTGCCTGAATTTGCCTGTTTCCCTCTTCGTCGGCCATGGTCTCCGTCATACATAATGATTGACGCAAAAATCATATGGCAAAACATTCTGGGTCGCTCATGGACCAAAAAATTTCCTTATCCTGGCGGATGGGATGAGGTCACCGATTTCTATTCGAAAGCTCTCAAATCTTCAGAGAATGGAGTACTTCGATTTCGTGGTACACTTGAAACGGATGGCGTAGGAGTCTCCATTATCAAGAAGAGAAGGGACAGGGATGTACTCCCAAGAACCGGAGCAGCTCCGAAGGTGGAGGAGCAGTCGGATCACAGTTGTTCCCATTATGGCAGTTAACTTAGCACATATAAGAATGAGAAACGAAATCTTCGAAATCGCTCAGCTTTAAGCTGTTGGATGCCTCGCAGATCTATGTTATCAACGTCTCGCTTTCCAAGAACCTATTGCATTTAACTTTGCCCTTGATCACTGACCAAAACTGCTCAATAGAATTGAGTTCAGGGGAGTATGGTGGAAGATAAGCATATCGATATCCCCGAGACTCGATGTATTCAGAAATATCCTAAGCCGTATGGATAGGTGCATTATCCATTACCAACTAATGGCCCTTCATATGTTCATACTTATCCATCTCGTCCATTGTTGCCTTAAGGAAGCTGAGATGATGTTCAGTTGCAGTTCCTCTGCTCGCAACTTCAGATTGACCTGCCTTCTTCTTTTCTTGATTGGTGGCTACGGGAGTCTCAAGCTACATTGAATGATGCCTGATGCTGAGATTGCTCCCACGATTATGGCTGTCTTTGGTACTGTAACCACTGCAGGGGTCCAATTCTTGGACCACACCATGCTGCATTTCACGTTAATATGGAATCCAGACTCATCAAAGAAAAAACGCAGCTTTTGAAGTCGATGTCGGTCCTATCCCATCTGCATACTCAGTCAAGGCGCTCTTGGATCTTCGCAGCATTATTCCTGTCTATAGACTGAAACCGAACCATTTTAATGACAAGTTGCATACGTTTCCATAAATCGATGGAGCGTCGTTTTAGATGCTTTGAGACCCTCAAATCGTTGGAGCAGCTACTCTAGAACAATGGATGGGTCTTCATCAACGCATTCTAAAAGAATGCGCTTATGCTCTTCATTGAGAATACGCGAACGGTCCCCCCGTGTTAGGTTTCTTAAAGATGCTGTCAGGGCCCTTCTTGTACTGTAATGCTCATCGCTGGGCTGAACGAAGATGGAGACCTAGCAGCTGACGCACTCAAGATCTTCTCAAACATCCGTTTGAAAAATCTGACCTTGTCTTGGTCAGTTTATGCTGTGTAACTGCGCTTGATCCCAGCTTCTTTCATCCGAATGTCTGTATCCTTTCGCTGGCGAATGCGTGTGGGATTAAGCTCAGGGTTATCTTTGCACAATATGCTACGCAGATATTCAGTGTGAGAACAAACGGATTGAAGTGAGTACATTTCCTCATCAATGGCATAGTCCATAGGTTCAAAACAGCCACGCTCATCAACGACATGACCTTGGCCACCTTGGTAGAAAATTAGGTTGCCCATTTCAGAATGTTAAAATGTATAAAAGAGAAAGCTTCTTTTTTGTGCGACATCTTTCCATGTATGTGTGTGACATTCGAGTTGTCATCACGCGTAAAGATTTCTGGGCAAAATGCGATTTGTATTTTTGCAATCCTGCGACTTCAGAACTGGCAGAGAGCGACTTTGATTTTGAAAAAGAGTGTATAATCCGATTGCTTGGACTGAGTATTATTATTAGGAATAAATGATGTATGGGTAAAATACAAAATATGCCAGCGACTTTGTTTTTTTTCTTTAGAAAATCCAGGCAAGGATCTGCTGGTACCATTTGAAGTTGGGGGTTTCCTCCGCATCGGCGACAACGTCCTCGTGATGAACACGGCCGGTCTCGAAATCTATAAAATACATTAATACGTCTTCTGCCATGCTTTTCAATACGATTGTAAGTAGAATGACTTGCCAACTTCAAGGAGTGGAGTAACCTTGGTGCGACGGACAATTTTATGACCAAAGTAGCAGATAAAAACGGGCACGATACCAATGTACAAGGTAACAAAAGTGATGGCATCCCAAGGAATGAAAGCACTATAGCCTGTAGAAAAGACACAAGTGTTAGATCACGACTACTGCCAAGCAGAAGAACAGAACCGACCTTGGCCGAGAATAATGAGGACCGTCAAAACGCATGCAAAGATGCCAGAATAAGGGTATGCAAAGGCACGGTATGGAAGATCTTCGAGGCGGCGACCCTGCGCAATATAGGCACGGCGGAAGCGAAGATGCACAAAGGCGATACCCCACCAGCTAATGAAGCCACTGACAGCGGTGATGCTCATGAACCAAACAAACGCTTCTTCAGCACTGTTGGGTCACGAAACGAGATTGGGTGAGTTAGTCGAGAATCCTTGTATGTAAAGTTTTCGATCAGGCTCTATTCCTTACCTGTAAATGGAAGCAAAAACACAAGCAAAGCCACTAATAGACGAGATGACGACCGCATAATAAGGCGAGCCAAATCGGTTGGTTTTGCCAAGGAAGCGGGGAGCATTTCCGTCGCGTGCAAGACCAAGAAGGGTACGAGAAGTAGTGTACAGAGACGAATTGGCGGCAGAGAGGACGCTGAGAAGGATGATGACATTGACGAAATGGGCACCTCCATTCATATTTGCACGCTGGAAGATTAAAGTGAACGAGGCAGTTGTCGAGTTCTCGCCGGCTGCTAGTTGCGGATCGTCATAGGGGATGCAAAGACCGATCAAAAAGATCGTGACAATGTAGAAAAACACAATACGGTAGAACGTATTACGGATCGCACGGGGAATTGTTCTGGTAGGGTTCTTGGCCTCACCAGCTGTCAAACCAACTGAAGATAGAGGCATACAAGAAGAATCCAATGTCGTTAAATAGCTGCTCATGCTAGGAAAGAAATCAAATATATTTACCGATTTCAGTGCCTTGGAACGAGAAACCAGCTGACAGCAAGACGCTGATAGTACCAACAGCACCATTAACTTCGGTATCAACAAAAGCGCCAGGATCATTCCAGTATCTAATAGACAGAAAGCGTAAGCCTTGGTGTTGTTATTCTTGGATGTGACACGAAGACGTACTTGAAACCAATCGCGCCTAAGCTTCCCACAGCACCCGTTGTGACAAGAATAGCTATACAAGGAGAAGAGAATCGTCTATTACTGATCAATTTTCCAAGTACCGATAATCTTGATCTTACCAACAATAATGAACATGATAACGACAAGGATTTTGATAAGAGCAAACCAGTACTCCAATTCACCATAAAGTCTGTGAACTGCAGTATGAGCAAGTGCTCACATGATCATGAATGATAGAGAACCCTATCATGTGTGCAACATACCGAACACCAACAAGGTTGATAGCAAGAATTAGGACCATGAAGATAGTAGACCAGGCGGGATCAGGCATCACGGGTTTCCACCAGCTAATGATTGTGGCAGCAGCAGCAAGTTCTACAAATCAACAGTACCCGAGAGATCAGATCACTTCCCTTCCCTATGCCTATTGCGTCCATTATCCTGCAATGGTTACCAGTCGCGATAGTGACAGCCTAAATATGTATATATCATGCAAAGCCTAGATTTAGTGATCGTGTGTGATGAGAGATATGCATTGTGGCACTTACCCACTAAAGAATATAAATATATTTGGAAATTCGTGCGATCATATAGTGCATATTTAGTATATAGTTAATCGTTCTGTAAGAGAAAAAAAGCAGCATACCGAAAACCTGGCATGTTACATGCCGAGTTCATAAAGAAAATCAGGAAAGATTAGAAGGATAGACGGAGTTCATTTACAGTGGCCAAACTTACCAATAATTCCAACCGAGGGCGAATCCCAGCGCTGGATCAACGAACTGGGTAGCATAGTGGTTGAACGAACCGGACACTAATGTTACAGTGGTGAATCCCCGTGTGACTCCGCCGAGAACAAGTTCATCTTACCAGGCATGTACGTAGCCATCTCACCGAGGCAAGTCATGATACAATAAACCTAGAAATCCAAACACATCAGCCATAGTTTGCAATGAGTTGCACAAAATCTTACCATGAAACCGACTTAAAAAACATGCGTCGTTAAAAAAAATTAAGGTTTGCCTCGATCCCTAGGTACTCTGTGGCACAAACTTACCAACACAATATCTGTCGCAAAAAAAAAGTTATTGATCCAATCCATCGAAATTGTCGCACGATAAAGTAAAAGACGTAAACTTACGCAATAAAAGCACCAGCCGGACCACCCTGAAAAAGACAAGATAGAGAAGCCGCCGATGTAAGTGTGTGCTGTGAGGGAGAACCAGAAATGTCGGCAGACTTACAGTTGCAATATTTCCACCAGAGTTCAAGAAAAGACCCGTACTAAATGTCGGCAATGGATAAGTAAAATCTCTAATTTCGCAAAAAGAGAAAAAATCCTCTGTGATTACCCAATGGCACCTCCCAGTGCAATCATCTGAATATGGCGAGCATGAAGACCACGCTTCATGCCTTCCTGTAAATCGATGGTGTCTGGTCGTGATCTCAAAGACGCATGGTCGGTAGGATTGTATGTTTCCTCGATCTTCGAGTTCTCGAACTGGCTAGGATCGTTGAAGTCCTCGTCCTTCTTTTTCCAGAACATGATTTATTAAAAGTTAAGCGCTGAAAAAGAGAGAGAGGGAAAGAGGTACATGAAAATCATAAGAATGGTCTTATAGGGCATAATCATATCAAGCCCGGGGAACAGAGGGTTGTGTAATAGATAACAGATATTTGTGCTCCGATTCAACTCTTCATTGGTCACATGCAATAAAAGAGGTAACAAGATCTCCTTCTGTGAACATGTGCGGCTTTTCCTGGTTCCCTTCTTTAGGACATGTGGGAACTCCGTCTCTAATGCCCAATGAGCCCTTCACTCTCTTTCCCACAGCCCTTTCCAGTCTTTCTATACTGCCATCCTCGATAAAAACCTATATGGTGAGGTGCAGTTACCGTTTTGATCTGCATGCTCCTCCAGCTTTCGAGAGACATATGCATACCTCGGGAATCAATCATCCCAACCTCCATTGTTGCTCAATTTAAGCGCCTCTTTAGACACACCACTTCGTGTGTACCAGGTAATTTATATATACAAACGGAGAAATTCCACGAGGCACATCATGGCCATTGCTTGACCGTAGGGCATCGATGTAAGCGGAATGTCTTTGTACTCCTGAATCGAATTAAACACGGGTGTTCCAAACGAGACACTTTCTAGCTCGCCGCTCTCATTGATCTTATTAAGCACGCCCCGGACGGCTTTGAGTGCAACATCTGCATAGTTCCTGGAGATATATCGCTTCCGTATGGCCTTGAGGATACCGAAAGCAAATCCTGCCGTGGCAGATGCCTCGAGGTATGATTCCTGGTCGAGAATGGTGCGCCATAGGCCGGAGACCTTGTCTTGATATTTTTCAAGTCCGCTTATCTGTGCGGTCAGGGTGTCGATGAGATGGAGGCGGATGGGATCGGTAGGCTGCAGCTCGAGCAGTTCGATGAATTCGGGGATCACAATTGTGAGCCAGCTGTTTCCGCGGCCCCAGTACGCGTTAGCAAAGTTGTGACCCCCGCCCTCAAAGGTCCAGGCGTGATAAAAAAGGCCAGTTTTGGTGCTGAAAAGGTACTTGATGTGGATCAAGAACTGACGCTTGGCCTCGTCAATGTAATGAGGCCTGTTGAGCAATTTTCCAATCTTGGCGAGCGGGAGCACTGTCATCATTAATGTATCATCCCAGAGTTGCTGTGTATTGGGCGTGAGGTAGGTGACGTGCTGCATGCCACCATACTGCGTGCGTGCCAAGTCGTGCATGGCCCACTCGCCCCAGCTGTCCAGGTGTGGGAGATACCTTCGGTCATGCGTGTGTTCGTAGAGGTAGGCAAGCGTCAGGAACACCGCCATCGTGTTGATGTTTTTGTGTCGCGGCGGCTCCGCGAAGCGGTCATTGAACCATGCCTTGATGATCTCCAGTGAGCGCGCGTCCTTGGTCATTTCATAATACATCCATAGACCATACAGTCCAATACCATGCGTCCATTCCCAATCGTTCCATCCTTTTGTATCCACAATACTGCCGTCTTCGAGATGAAGCAAAAACTCCCCAGACGTATCCTGAATACCGACCAGGTTTGTAATGAGTGACTGGATCTTCTGCTCGACCACAGCACGGGGAACATTCAATGGAATTTTTTGGAAGGCGGTGGTCATTTTTGAGGAACTTGAACAAGTGTTCTTTAGATCGAACTTGCAAACACTGTATATAAGAAAGTATTCGGAAATGAAATCTCCCGAATATTCCGTAAAAAAAATCCGTGTGAAGAGATCATGGATATGCAGTATAAGCGTACTTTTTATAGGATCCTTGGACGAATATGTATGACCGTTGACGCGACCCAGATATTCACGTAACCCTCTATAAAAAGCAATTTCCCACAAACCAATCCACAGCATGATCTCAGGAATCTTTGGTCGATTTTACATGTTGTTCGCTTGTCATGTCGCATTGCGGAACACCGCCGTACTTACAGCATGACAGCTGTAGCTAGTTCAAAGGCTGCTTTGTACATAAGGACGTCTATTACCAGCTAAGTTGAAAGTCAGGTATATGTAGCAAAGACTGGGAAAGGTTGTTGGTAAGTATGAAGGTAACATGGTATACGGGCCCTTTAGTATCAACAGAGAGAAAGAGAAAAGGAGCAAGGTAGAAATTAATGTAAACAAGTCAATAAATATAAAAGAAGTTGGGATTCTGTCTATCCGTTAAATCGTCAAAGGAGTGGACACCTCGAGTATCCGCAGCATCAGTCTGTTCTTCGAGAAAACGCTTCTTTTTATCGTTCTCCCGGATAAAATGCCATCGCAGGAGCCCCAGGACGGTAATGAGAATTACATAACAGACAAGGTGAACTGCAAATCCAGCAAAGTACCTCGGGGCATCCTTAGGACGGAATATCTGGGGACCTATTCAAAGTATTATTAGAAAGGGAGCCTTCGGGCGCATGTTACTCTTGTGCTTACCAATAGCGTTGCCAGCAGCCCAGAAAATAAAGTTCACCGCAACGGCCACAGTCTTCTTCGTTTGGCCAGCGACATTGCGGCTAAGCATGGAGATAGCAAGAGTCGAAGTGGCCCAAAAAGAAAGAGTGAGATAATAACACATCAAAAGACCAGCCTTTGTGGCAGTGTTCTTGTTCTCTACAGCAAGCAACACAATAGTGCCGATGATGGACCTATGTCAGCACCTGGTCAGCGCTTCCCTTCCCTTCCGCAAGTCATCATTCCAACTTACGGGACAACATAAGCAGCCATGACAAGGATGGTCTGACCCCATCGCTTGGTGATGTAACTCGATGACAGAAGGCAGAACATGATGTACGCACCAAGAACCATGGCCAAAAGCTGTGTGTTTAGGACACTGAACCCAAAGCCGTTGATGATGATATTTGCAAATGCGCCGAGACCGGAGGTTGGCAGCGTAGTAAGCAGCGCAACAAGACCGTATGCCCAGACCTGAGGATCGCAGAAGGCCTCGAAGAACTGCTCTTTACGGAAGACACGATTTTGGAGACCGGTTTGGTTCGATCGGACACGTTCAATAATGAGCTTCTTATCTTCTTCAGAAAAGCATTTTGCGCGCATCGGACTGTCGGGCAAGAGTAGCAGGACCAAAATACCCCAGATAAAAGAGAAGCAGCCATACGTCAAGAAGAGCGCCTGCCAGGATTTGAGAGGGCCGCTGGTGATATGCGTAAATGCATAGGCCAAGAGGCCACCGACAATTTGCTGAAAGCCGTTCATCATGTACCAGATTGTCACAATCATGTTTTGCTCCTCGCGACGAAACCACATCCCCGAGAGAATGACCAGAATAGGCTGACAGCTCGCTTCAAAAATTCCAAGCAAGGTTCGACATATTACGAGCCCGACAAAGTTCTTGCAGAGTGCATGGCATGCAAGGACTACACTCCAAGCGCAGATGTTGAAGGCAAAGAACTTGGCAATAGGTACTCGTTGGATGGTCCAGTTAAGGGGATATTCGACAATCAGAACCGCAATGTAGATACACGTTGTAAGCCAAGAATACTGATTTTGCAATTATGGTCAAATTATCACATCTTAACGCTAAGCGAAAGGAAGAGCTCACAACAAGATGTGCCTATTTACCTGTTGTCCAACAAGGCCTGTGTCACTAGGGAGATTCATGATCGATGAGAAGGATAGGGTACCCTTGTCCAGGGCCTGGAGAAAGTAGGTCACGGTCATAATGACAAGTATACGCTGGTAGATCTTCCGCTTAAGCCGCTTATTAGTAGCCTCGTCGATTTCAATGATTTCGCCGCTCGCATACTTGGCGACCTCAGGATCCATACGACTGCTGTCACCGGTCGCTTCGATGACAACACCCTCCTTGCGGTCGAGAGAATAGGACTCCGACTTCTCCATTGGTGCTTGTTGCTCGTCTCCTGCCATAGAACGTGTTTATGCCTGGAAGAAGGGAAAGAGGAAGAGAAACATAAGGAGTGGACTAACCGCTGCACTTTTTTTATGTACACGACTTTAACGCATTGAGGTCACATGCAGTATGGTGATATGGATTCTACATCCTGATCTGACATGCTACAACTGGGCAAGGTAGAGACTCCCACATTTGATCTTAGAAATTGCTTTTTTTTTTATTTCCTAATCTCCTGGAATTTCTCCTTTTGAGCGGCTGGTGTGATTCTGACCCCACACTGTTTCTCACGGCAAATTTTCCCAATTGATCAATATACTGTAACTTCATCAGACCCACCGTTCTTTGTACTTTAGGGGAGTCGATAATATATGTCATGCTCTAGTGGGCGGGGGACTATCTAGTTTATCATGCTTGATTGTCGCATGCGATTCATCGGTGGAAAGGGATGCTATGCTGGGCGCCTCTACCTCCAAACGTGCCGCTTCCATCTATAGCTTGATTGTGATCAATTGAAGCACTCTTGGCAAAAACCAGCGGTGAGGATTCGAGCGAGGGCGAGAGACATGGTCACACAGTATGCACTCTGCTTGCGTTCGGTCGTATGTCGCCTAGAAAACTCTCCCCTGGCCCCCGTAACTTCCATGAACATCGTTGGTATCGCTTCCTAACCTTGTTTTCGTACTCTGTCTTCTATTTTAAACATGCCAAGCATGTTTCAGTTAGGAAGAAAAAGTATGCCCTGGATATGAAGATGTCCAGCGAGAAAAGCACGGCACTATCCATATCATCATCGGGGGCTTGTTTTTTTCATATGGGAATATCATTAGGCCCTTCCTAACAAAAGGTGGGTAGTTCATTGGCTAATGCGCCGCGTGCTCCGCAAATGATCTGTGTGTATGAGCAACGTGTCTTACATAATCCATCCTGCAGCCATTGTATGGGTTCGTTGGATCACAGCAAATCTTTGCACAAGATGACAAATCCACTGTCGCGCTTGAAAAGGATGTAGTGTTCAAAAGAGGCAGGAAGTCGTCGAGAAAAACAGAACAACCTCCCTCTATCGCTACTTCACTCCTGTAGAATAGCGTAGAGAAATCATCCGCTTGCTTGTTACCAGTATTCCCTACATAAATCCCATGATGAACTGGAAATTAAAGTATTAAGCTCTGCAAACGTTCTCCGGCATACGGAGCTAGTAGCTTTAATACACTACGCGTAGCAAAAAGGATACTTTTACACCAGAGAAAAACACTCACATGACACACACACACACACACACACACACGCATCCATGACGGATCGATGTAACCCTGTCCCAATCAGCACAGTAAAAAGGATGCACTTGCACGTCCGAATCATATGGAGTGGCTGGAATAAAAACTTTATCTACTGTTGGTCAAATGAACAGAAAGCGGGTCTCAAGCAAATCATTGCTTTAAGCAGTACATGACGGTATTTACTACAACCAGAGTAATAATCGCCATAAGAAGAAATGACCCGTTATTCCTGTATACTTGAGGAGAACGCTCTCTGGGCCTAGGAATCTATTTGCTTCTCAGTATCGCCCAGCACGTACATTTTGAAAGATCGGCAATGCTGTTACCACTTGCACCGTCTCCGCAATAACACCGTTCCAGCCATTGGGGTACAACAATCCCATAGAAGATTGGCTTGTTGCTGACTAATTGCATGTGAGTAATTAATGGCGGCGGACCTCTATTTTTTTTTCTTCTCCACGGCTTGTACGAGATTACCAGTTCGTTTTTGAGAAAATGCATTTCTAGAAAAGGAAGAGAGAAGGAGGCGAGCGGAGAGAGAAAAGGTTGGCTTTCATCGCATTGTCGCTCCCGCCTTTTTTATCTTCTTTTATCTTCAAATGAATATTACGTGGTCAAAAACTTACGTTGTCGAACCCACTCCTAAAGATCTAGACAGCGGTGACAAGATCATTCTGCCCTCTTCAGCCCTTGAGGAATTGCTTGCTGCTGCTGCCAACAACAGCGAGAACCTTCCGTCGCCGCTGACATTTGAATTGCGTCATCCCCATACACGAACGATCGTCTATGGTGGAGTCAAGGAGTTCTCAGGACAAACCGGCGTAGTCCAGCTACCAGCATGGATGTTCGAAACCTTACAGGTTGAACATAATGCTAAAGTTGCGATCAAGCTTTGTACTTTACCAAAGGGCACCTGGGCACGATTGCAGCCCATGACGCCCGATGTAGTTGACATCATCGACTACCGTGCGGCCCTCGAATCACACTTGCGTGCGCATTACAATACCATGGCGAAGGGCCAAATTCTTGCATGTCGTTACGGATCGCGCAGCTATCCTTTCTTAGTTACCGACCTCAAGCCTGAAGCAGCCGTGTGCATCACCGACACCGATCTTGAGGTGGATTTAGAACCGCTGGAACAGGGTGCTGCTTTGCAGCAGCAGCAGCAGCAGCAGCCACAACAACAACAAGAACAACAGCGACAAACCCACCGAGAAAAAGGGACAATAGTGCTGGATGAGCCTGTGACGCACATTAAAATTGAGAACGAACAATATCGGTATTGGGAGGTGCAGTTGAAGGATCACGCTGCAGTGAGGATTCAAATGACAGTTGAGTCAGGTGACACCGGTAAGAAAGCGACGAAGGGGCGATAGACTTTTATACTTAAATTGCGGATCGCTTTAGATTTGGTAGTCAGCAGGACTGATCAACGGCCAACGATCGATAATCACGAATGGAGTGACCTATCGTCGGATACTAACCGGGATCTTGTCATCCCCGGCACCGCCTCTCTCAGTAGGGTGTATATTGGAATACATGCAGTATCATCCGATGCTGTAGTTTCCTGGGAAGCTATTTCAGCGGATGGATCAGAAATGGATGGGATTGAAGATGAGCCGCATGCCCACGAAGCCGGATATACGCGGTGCAAGAATTGCAATACATGGGTTCCTGAACGGTCAAATACCCTTCATGAGAGTTTTTGTCTGCGGAATAACGTGGTCTGTCCGCATGGATGCGGCCGAGTATTCAAGAAAGGCTCGCCTGAGCTTGAAAATCACTGGCACTGTACAAAATGTAATTACGTGGGCACACGGAATGGGCAGAAAAAGCACATTGATTATTTCCACGTTCCAAAAACGTGCATTTGTGGTGACTTTGTCACGAATTCTTATGAGGAGTTGGCACGTCATCGGCAGTCAATGTGCTCAGAGCGATTGATCACCTGCCGCTATTGCCACGTAAGCCATTATTTTTTCGGGAGGAAACCGGGAGCTTGTGCCATTTTTGTATACTAATGGATTAAGTTTTGAACAGAACCTCGTCCCTCAGGGCATTCAGTCACTTGAACCGCGGGATCGTCTATTGAATCTTCATTCCCATGAAAGCTACTGTGGTAGTCGTACAATAACCTGCCAAAAGTGCAAGAAACAAATACCAATCAAAGATATCCAAGTCCACGCTAAGGTTCACGAGGTCCAACGTCAGAACCAACGACTTCCACCGCTTTGCAGCAATAGAAATTGCATTCGGCCTCGAGTAAACAATCGGTTACGATTATGCCAGTACTGCTTTGGTCCATTCTGGGTAACGGATGACGATCCAAAGAATGTTAAACTTCTCCAGAGGGTAGCTCGGAAGCTCCATTCACAATTAACGGTAAAGCGATATCAGGGTTTCCGAAATAAACGATGTTCAATTGACAGGTCTCCTCTGATAGGTCGGCTGTGGACATTCTTATTGCCGTAATAAGGTAAGGCGGGGATGTGAGATATGTGCCTGTGAGTAAGCCAAGGTTGATAATCATTTCGATCCATAGTATTGCGCCACGAGTATCCAAACGCCACAAGATGCAAACACGGCTGCCACCACCCTTATACCTCTCATCCAGTCGTTGCAAAGACAGCTCACGTTGCCAGACCCAGACCCAGAGCTCTATTTGTGCGTCGATGAATCAACAACCAGGAGACGCTTATTAGCAGAAATGCTTGAGGAGGGAACAACTCGCAAATACAGCATTGCCTGGTGTTCCAAGGCTCTCGATTCTGAAAATGAGGATCTTGAGCGAGCCCAACATTGGTTGGATGCCAATGCCCCACGACAGCATGTCACTGTGTAGATTATTTGACGGTACTATCTTAATATCGTCTTCGCTTCAATACATACAATATAATAAATTACTTACCCCACCTGCTACTATTATTGCGACATGAACACGGGATTGATGTTTGCTATGGGCTCAAGCGATTTATTCACCTGCAGTATTTCCTGTACACTGACCGTTACTGTATCCAACCCGCCTACTCCATTCGGTTCTGAGACTAGAATATCGCCCAAAGGCGTGCCCGTGCAACTGGCTATATTTCCTAGATAGAGAATGCTAATCTTGATCTCATGCTTGATTCAAGTGCGAACTTACCCTTGTCTGCATAAATATCGATTTTTACATGGCCATCCACGGTATGACCTACAAGATTGCTGTTCTCTCCTTTGTTTACTGGCTCTCAACCTGTTTTCGAAGAGGTTTTTGCTTGCAACCGGAATCGGGTTGTGAATTTTCTTTTTACGGCTGCTCCGCCGCTGAAGGAAAAGGACAAGCAAAGCCCGCTGAGGCCCAGATTGTGCCGTGCTTTGGCCCGCGTTTCCCTTTCTCTTTTGTATGTCCCCATGTCGTTCGCTACAAATAATGACAGACCACTACCTACAGAAAACACCACAATTGCAATGCAGGACTATTGGAAGTCCACTATTGGTGTGTGTGAAGCGGCACTGTCTTTACTTCGTCCCCTTGAGCATCAGAATTACGTTCTTGTTGATGCCGTTACGAAACCGCTACGTCAGCTCATTGGCAAAGGACGAGACTTGGCTCTCATGAAAGCTTATATACCTCCAGAGCTTCCTGCAGCACCACAACAACCTTGGTCGAATAAAGCTCGCAAGACGATCACGCTCGACTTTGATCCAAGGGAACACTGGGATATCGTGGATACAACTACGGTTTATGCACGGCTCTCCAACAGCAGCCGTATCGCCTGCAAGGCAGTAGCCACAATCAAACAGCTTGACGAGGTGGTGGAGATACTCAATAAGAGCAAATGCATTGCTATCGACTGCGAATTCCTGGGGCTCAAGAACAGTCCGCCAGAGCTCAAAGTGCTTCAGCTCGCCGTTTCATGCGAACTCGGCTTTGCAATCTTGGTAGACCAAGTAGGTTTACAGATCTGTCACGATCGGCTCGCACCTATCCTTGAATCGACAGACCATTTGTTAATTGGCTGGGCTTTTCGATCAGACGCACAGGCGATCGAACATGCGTTTCCTGGAATTCGGCTCAGCCGTGTCGTTGATTTGCAGGAAAAGCTCAAGGCAGTCGCGGTGGAGCAGCTCAACTTGGGTACGGCCATGACTCGATATGCGAAAGACTGGCCTGGACTGGAGGAGTTCAGTCGCGCAAAGCAGCTGGGTGACACATTTCATTATCTTGGCAATGACTGTGTGTGGCTCAGGTATCCGCTTCCACCCGAGGCGCTCGTATACGCCGTCTTTGACGTGGTCAGCTTGATTGCGCTACACGAAAGGACGAAGCAATATCCAACTGCTCCACAACACTACTGGCCGCAGACATTAATATCCAGTCTGGGCCCCAAGGCTCTCGAGCGATGGTACCGTAATCGGATCACACACATTCCCGGCAACCGCGAAAGCATCACCCTCATCGACTCTCCCGGCAAGAAAGGAAAGAAACCCGGGGTGGTGGGCACGTCTGCCTCAGCGGCGGTGCCACCCCCACAGTTTGAGGACGATGATCCAAGATACCTTGCCGACATGGAGGAAGCCATCCGGCGGTCTAAACTAGATGTAACCGCCAAGCCATCCGGAGAGGACCGGACTGTGCATCAATACGATGTTGGAAGCACGACCGCGTCTTCGCCTTCGGCACCTGCATCAGAAGCAGAAGCTACTTCTACTTCTACTTCTATTGCTCCAGCCGCTATTGCCCACTTGAACATGGATTTATTGAACGTCAAACGAAAAATCATGACGACTGAAACCGTAGATTATGAGTTCCAGAGCAATACTGCTACTAACGACTTAACTTTTGCGGACGATATTCATGATGATAAAATCAAGAAAACAAACCATGCAAAGATTCCCGAAGGAACGTGGGATGCCCCACCAAGCGAACACAAAGAATGGGACATTGTCGATGCAGAGACCGCCGTTGATACTTCTGTGCCTGAGCCAGATACCCCTGGATCATCCCGCCATCCGCTTCGAAACGCTGATCGGTTGATGCGCGAACATGCAGGCGGCGAATTTGCTTATGTTCATGAACCAGAAGTACAGAATTGGAACACGTTAGCCAAGAAATCACAGATGAGTTGGGCGAAAGGAACAGACATGGACATAGACTGGGAGAATGTCGAGAGCAAAAGTCAAGAAGGTGATCATAGTACTTTTCGTCCACCACCAGTTCCGCATATGGAGCCTAAAAAGTTTCATACATCGATCCACGAACGGCGGCTTGGAGACTGGGAGCGCCCCAAGCACGGTGAGGACAATTGGAACAAGGAAGAAGCGAGGCCTACTGCAATGAATATGCCTCTCAAAGGCATACCGAAGATCAAATATAAGGCGAAGGGTCCCAAGGTAGTGGTCCCGTTCGATGATGGGCTCGAATCCGATGAGAGCTCGACTGATGAGGAGAGCGATGATGATTCGACTTCAAAATCAGACCGGGAAACGAGAACTCCACCCGTGGAAGATACGTATCGCGACGACATGTACTTGGATGGCGGCGCATCGATTCATGTTCATCTGATTAAAGACGCTAGTCAGTTATCTACCATACCCATGCCTAGCCGAGACGAGCAACTGACGGCTGCGGTTACATTCCATGTTCACATGGTGTATGACCGCGAAGGCGTACCCCGATTTTCCCTCAAGGTTGTCCAAATGTACTTAAGCACGGGCGATTCGTACTCAATACTCGTCAACCGGGTATATCGTCGCGACAATAACATAGAAAACTCAGCAATTGGCTACATTCTTACTAGCCCTAACGTACGGCGCATTACATGGGGCTATCATTTCGTGGCACACCTGGTAGAAGAGGCTTTTGGATTCCAATCTGGGCCGATGATTGATCTAGGTGTGTGGATGAACGATCATTCGACACAGAATATGTCTTTTGCCGATGCCATTCACCAAGAGGTTAAGGTAGAGGAGGACAAACAACTCTACTTACAGTACTTGAAAAACACAGAAAATCTTCAAACGTCCAAGTTCTCCAGCTCAATATGGGATCAGGAACGTCCGTCTGAGAAGGCCATCCATTTCAGCGCTCTCCAAGGCTATATGCTCAGCGAGGTTTTCTTGTCTGTCAATGCCAAAGATCCTGATCGGGCGAGTAATTATATCTGGCCATCCTCGACTTTGGAGTATCAGGTGGACTTGGAGGCGTAAATGATCGTTACTTTTATCAGAAGAATGGGGGACACCGGGTGTGTATCTGTAATCTTTACCAATAGCCAGGTTCCAAGGCTTGTACTATATCTTCATCAATCGAAGCGCTCTCAATTGATGTATGGTTTATGACGTACAGATTGGGTTTGCTCATGTGTAATGCGGGAATATTTTAATTGGAAAAAAAAAAAAAAGAGATATGTACATTGCGTATAGATTATGACGCAGTACCTACATCGAGTTCCTCAGCTTGCTGATCTTCACTGATGCTCTTGTATGTGTAAACTTTGACGAAGCCATCTGGAAAAAAAAAAGGTGTGAATTGATGATTGTTTCTGCACTTGAGCGATAACTCTCCGGGCAAACTTACCATCTCCACTGGAGAAAATCAACGGTCGATAAGGATGAAAGATGACGTCGCGCACCTCAAGATCTAATAGAGGAACTCCGTCCGTCAATTGATCCAATCTTACAAAATACGCGATTCAAACACTGGTTACCTTCGTGTTCCTTTAATATTGCTGTCACCTGTCCGCTCAGCATGTTAAAGACAAAAATTTGGCCATAGATAGTGGGTGCCAAAATATAACGACCATTCGACGTGATCTTTACAAGCCATGAATTCGCGTGATAACTGCATACATATCGTGGATTAAGTAAGAAGTTCTTCCAAGGATCTCGTTTAGAAAAAACCTACTCTTCGTGCTTGTACCGCTTAACCTCCTCTAACTCAAATTTGCCACCTTGCTCGGTTGGATAGACCAGTTTGTGAAGCGTACAGGTATTTGGTATCGATGCTAAGAAAAAAAAAAAAGGAAAAGGTCGCAAGGTTTTTACTATTTGGCCATGATTCATTCCAAAAGACTTACACACGCCGTCATCCACGTCGCACATTTCAGCACCGCGGCTGATGAAATACGCATACACTTCCTTGCTCTTGCACTCCTTAGTTTCCAAGGTTTCCTCGTCCATTTTGTCGACGTTCACCTCTTCCTCTTCTTCGGTCTTTACGGTTTGACCGGTTGCTGATATGTCCTCCTTCTGCTGCTGCTGTTGTTGTTGCTGCTCCGCTAGATAAAGAGGCTCGTCGAGCCAAGAGATAAACTTGCCACAATCACAGTAGGAGGAGTAAATGTTCTCAAATGTCTGCAGCAATAACGCATCTTCGAAATCGTAAAGTCTCAGGTTTTCGTCACACGCAGCCAAAAAGAACTTATTGCCTGTGTTGGGCACAAATGATACTGTGAACGCCATGCATGTCGCACCGTCTTCCATCTTGGTCGACTCGATGAGAGTACTGGAGAAGCCTCGCAAGAGGAGTATTTACTACACTGTTCGGTAAAAGAAACGAGAAAGATAGAGAGATGCTTACGTCCAGTCCGAATCCATGTGCCATTTTATAATGTAACCATCCTGACTTGTTGAGATGTAGTAGTTTTCGCCATTAAACATAAGTGTTTTGATGCATAAAATCTCTTCTTCATGACCGTGAAGAGTCGACAGAACCTTGTTCTGTTCTATGTGGAAGATCTGATCACCTCATTCCATGTTAATGTATATTCACCTAAGAGAGCTCTCCTGTTTTCTCTATTCAGCTCACCTTGATAGGGCATGGTAGAATGTGATTATCCTCATCCTCAGTGGACCATCGATGCCTGTCCTTAAGTTTGCCACCCACTACAATGAGCTCCTGCGTGTCTGAGGCGAATTTGCCACAATAGAACTCGTCGATATGCTGTTCGTCGCCATCCCTCAGCTTTCGGACGAGTTTAAAATCGTTTTCAATGTCCCAGATCTTGACAGCGCCGATATTGGAGAAGGTGGCGAGGAGAGCGCCATCCGCAGAGAGAGTCATGCTGGTGATGGCGGCCTGATCACTCATGTTGCACGGCACGGGCTCAAGCGAGAAATTATCGTTGATTCGGTCAATCATGTTGTAGCCGCTATCAGCGTGGAACTTCCAATAATTATCTGGGTATTGCTCAGCCAGCTGCTTGGTCCGTTCAGGGTCAAAGCCGATCTTCTTAGGCTAAGTACGAATGGACTCCATTAACATATAGTCATCATAATGTCGAGATTGAGAAAGATTTGTTATCCTACTTTCTTTGCTTTGACAGCAGCAGCTTTGCCTTTTCCATTGGTAGCAGCAGCTGTTGCTTTCTTTGCGGTCGACGCCTTGCGTCGGGTCCGTCGCTTCGTTGTAGAGATTGCTTCGGACCCACTTACGTCGTCCAGTTCCATGTCCTCTGTACTCTTGGCCCTTGCAATTCCTCGGCGTTGAGTGGTGCGTGTCTTTTTCTTAGTGGCCGATTTTGCTCGTGGCTTTAATGTGATCTCGGCTTCTTCCAAAAGATCGTCTGTATCGATGTCATCCATGTCCTTGTAGTCATCGGCTAGAGGGGGATCGGAGGCTTTGGCACTCGAGTCACATGGGGAATCGCCGTCGACAATAATATCGTGTTCGTGTTCTGACATGGAATGAAAAGGTGCAAAGGAGGAAAAAGCGAGAAATAATTTTGTTGGTCAGGAACAAAGACGCGCTTTGAATTGCGCGCGCGCTCGAGCTCGCGCGGTGTCGACTCGACGCGAGCTTCTTCCTCGAGCTTCCTCCTCCTCTGACCCGGTTTCGCGTTCCTCCATTATCAATTGTTTAGAGTACAGCGCAAAACGGCCATGGCAGCAGCAGTTCCTATAGCCTACACCATCCATACTGCACAGATAATACATAGATTACTCGACGAACAAAAGTCAGCAGCTAGGATCAACTAACTTTGTCAACGCTGTCACATATGCATGTACAATGCCTCTGGGAATTTAGAACACCTTAAAGAACGACAAAAACGACGCGATTCTCAAACCTATGCCACTGGTGAACCTAGTAACAAATGTAATAGATCAATTTACTATTATAATGATCATACTGGATTTCTTGACGCATCGGGAGAATGACAACTTCTCAACCGTTAGCTCCAGTTCATCCTTGGAATGTATTTTAGCATAGAGATGTAAACAGACAAGAGGGTGTTTTTTCTACGCTACTCTACGGGATTTAAGCAGCAATAGAGGGAGGCAGTTCTCTTTTTCTCGACGACTCCCTGTCTCTTTTGCACACAACATGTTTTTCAGGCGCGACAGTTGATTTGTCATCTTGCGCAAACATTTGCTGCCATCTGAAATGGGTAACGTGCGACTTCGAATTTGGAAAATGATGTACACGGCACTGATGGGAGGGCTCCACGTGGACAGTGCTCAACGATATCATGGCAACTGACAGTGTCTCACAACAATGCACATCGTTGCCAACATTTACAGTAGTTTCCCACGAACGAACTTTTATTACCCAGACTTGAATCACCGCTTTCTGGTGGACTGTTGTAACATTTGTTCGATCGGCCTATGATAATTAGAGCCCCGTCTGCCCGTTCCTTGTTTTTTCGAACCACCTACCAACCTCTACCACCATACTCGCCTACGCCCTTTTTCTGATTCTCTGGAGAGCCTTCATGGCCAGCTTAGCATCCTTCTTTGGATGGCGAAAAACGTCAAAGAAGGAACTCCAGAATACCATTACGCTTTCATGGGAGAAACATCGCTATGATGTATACTTCAAAGATAAAGGACTTGATCAAGCTACCCTCAGAGACCTCAAATTAAAATGCAAAGAATTGACAGGCGTGCCAACTGTGGCGATGAAACTCACCGTTTCAGGAGGTAAACTTACCTACCCTTCCAGCCGAACTGCTTTCGCTTGCTTACGCAGACCTTATTGCTTTAGCCAATCTGAAAGATGATACTGCTACATTGCAAAGTTGCGGCATCCGAGCGGGCTCGATTGTCGTCCTTTCAGGTGAAAAAGCAAATGTAAATGGAGTATTTTTTTTTCTCGTTTTCATGGAAAAGGGGAGAGTAGAATGGAAATGGGAGAATACATATATGCGCAGAGCAAGGCGAGAACTCATCCGTTTTTGTGTAGAAAGAAGAAGTCGAGCAACAAACAGCATCTGGTAACCCTGAAGAGTACGGTTTGCTTGTAAGGATTGGACGGATCGTTGATCCTATCAAAGTCACTATGGAGTCGGATATCGCCCAGTTCAATGCGGTGGTGCAAGAGAAGATGGCAATCGGACCACCTCTCGCGGAAGCGGACAAGAGGTTCTTGCATGATCGGGGCATCTACCTGTCCGAAAAGCTGATGCAGGCACTCATCACACTCGACGGCGTTGAATGCTCACCCGAATTTCAAACGGCTCGCCAGGCCCGGAGAGAAAATGTTCGGTTGTTGCAGCGGCTACTCGAACAGGTTGACGCGGCACGTGCAGAGGCGAAGAAGCTACTTAGAGAAGAATAGATTTCAAAATTATGTCACGCGAAATACATGAGTCGCATCAAATGAAAAATACTGTGAAGTTCGTTTTCATGCTGCAATGCCCATCGTTGTGCTGAAACGGACACGCTTGGCAGCACCTGATGCATTAAAAACAACAAACATCAGCTCAAAAGATCTGACCCTGGCTTGGTCGCTGGAAGTTGTGCAATTGCACACAGAATCTGCTTCATTTGATACCATGCAATAGGACATTTGAATGAAAAACGTCGAAAGCATACACTATGAATAGACTTGTTCAAATGCAACTTGCGGAAGATTATGGGATCGCATGGTTTAACGAATGCGTAATGAGGTAGCGCGTGCGTCCCTCGGCGGAGGTCACGGAATCCTTTCCTGGATTTAGAAGAGCCACTTTAAATTTCTGCACACCCCCCCTTTTTTTCTTTGCCTGCTGACAATAATGAAGCTACGCCGATTTATATGTCTCTTTTCCCGCTCGATTGCAACAACTGCAGACGCTTCTAAAATCATTACAGAATCACCCGTCCTACGGGATTACCAAGAGGAATGTATCCGCGTGTGCCTGGAAGAGTACCAACGCGGAATTCGCCGTCAAGTTGTGTCATTGCCTGTCGGTGCGTGCGTTCATTACCTGTTCTTGTCCTGTTTTAGAGTGCTGATAACACACATATCCGGATGATCTTAGGGAGTGGGAAAACGGCAAGCGAAAATAACGATTAATACCCGGTGAATCTGACACTGACTGTCGAAGGGCGATACTATAGGTCATCATGGCAAACATGATACCGAGAATCCCTTCTCCAACCGAGACCGCCCAGAAGACGCTTATTTTGGCTCATCGGAAGGAATTATTGGATCAGGCGAGCCAGCAGATACTAAGATTCAATCCGACTTGGGTAATGAAGGCGTGGATGAACGGATTGTGGATATATTGACTTGCCTTGAAAAAGCGTGTAACCATTGACCAAGGGCGTCGAAAAGCGGATATCGAAAATTCCGATGTGGTCGTCGCATCGATCCAAACTCTCTCGCGAGCTGACTCAGGTCGCTTGGAACGTTATGATCCAAACCTCTTCAAATGCGTTATTATTGATGAGGTTAGCACAGTCCTCGAGTTAGATCTCACGCTTGCCAAGTCTTCTTTTATTGAACGCTTGACTAGGTCCACCACGCAGCGGCGAAGACCTATATCAAAGTAATGACCCACTTTCAAGAGCATCAATCGATCCTTCTTTGGGGATGCTCAGCTACTGTGGTGCGCCATGATGGATTGGGACTTTACCAATCCTTTGAAAAGATTACATATGAGAAAAAGCTTATTGAGATGATGAAGAACAATTGGTGAGGTGCCTATTCGATCAGGATTCCGTGCTCCGCCTGAACTGATTCGGTCTGCTTAACTTTGAATAGGCTCTGTCCGCTTCGAGTGATATCCATCGAGTCCAAGCTTGATCTGTCGAAGGTCCGATTACGGCTAAATGACTTCTGTCATACAGACTTGGCTGGGGTCGTCAACACGGAGGAGCGAAACAGGGCCGTTGTAGCAAGCTGGCAAACGTATGCCGAACCAACTCGCAGGTCGACGGTGGTGTTTGCGGTTGACATTGCACATACCCTCACCCTTTGCAACCGCTTCCGGGAGAATGGGATTGACGCTGAGTATATCACAGGCAAAACACCTACACATCTACGCGCTGAGATCCTTGAACGCTTTCGAAATCGAGAATTCCCTGTCCTTGTTAATTGCGGTATGCCCTTTTTATTTGATTGACAGGAAAAGTGAAGCACCATTCCAATTTATATCATTTAGGAATATTGACGGAAGGAACTGATATCCCGGGGATAGACTGTGTTCTTATGGCACGCCCGACAAAGTCCCACGGGCTCTATCAACAGATGCTTGGACGCGGTTTACGACTGCATCCTGGGAAAGATGATTGCTTGCTCATTGAATTTACAGACAAACAGAGCCGTGGGCATAAACAAGGACTCGCCTGTAATGCATCTCTGCTGGGCCTTGATCCAAAAATTGAAGAAATAGGTAGCGATAGTGAAGTCCCGAATCAAATCTCTGCAAACTCACACCGCCCCCTCCCAGATGAATCAAACTCCGACAAGGAAGCTAGTTCTGCTACAGATCTACTCCAGGGGGGCCAAGGTAATACTTCCGAGGACTTCTATGGGGAAGACTTTCTAATCCTTTTTCAATCAAATGCCGATTGGAATGAGGCAGACCTGGAAGACGAACTCGGTGGCGGTTGCGATAGTCGCGAGAAAGAGATGCAAATCAGTACGACTACGTAGATCAGACTATTAAGGAACGATTCATTGACTGGCATCACAAAATAGTGCTCGAGGAAGCGGATGTCAAGTACCGAATTGAAGAATTCGCACACATTGATGAATTCCTTGATGTTTCAAACGATCCTATGAATCTTCGAAGTGTCTCAGTGAATAGCTGGGTTCCTATTGGCAACGACGCATGCGCATTGCTGATTTTGGGAGAAGGCATCCTGAAACTAGAACGTGGCATGGACGGCAAGTAAAACAGCTTCTTCCGGAGCCATAGAAACAATGCTCGACTCACACATCCTTTCAGGCATGTGGCGTGCTAAAATCCGGAGACAAATTAAGATAAGACACTCCACGGTAGACAGCGACGATGGAACAGAATCTTCCAAAAAATATACCCCTACGTACACCAGACCCTTCGATCTGCCGCTCACTGCCCCAACTCGAGATCACGCCATCCGCGCTGCTGACACCTGGATCAGCCGAACATTCCATAAAAATCCATCCACACTCCTCCACATAAATCGCAAGGCAAGATTCCGGTCAAGACCAGCTACGGACGCTCAACTTCGGATGCTAAGGCGATTTAACATTGAACCTGATTATGAAATTACAAAAGGCGAGGCGATGGATGCGATTCTGCGACATGTCTCTGGCTTTCGAAAGACGCCACGTCGGACAGGAAAGACAAAGCTCCCAGAGTTCCCAGGAAAGGCGCATATGGATAATCCGCTGGCGCCGCGTAAGAAGTCAGAGAAAGGGAGAATGCCCATTTCGCTGCGATCAAATACCGCAGAAGAGTAGGATGGAATGGCGCAGCTGGTATGTAGTATAGGCAAAGAAAGTGCGTGTATAATGTAAAAGTAGGAATGAAAAGTGGAGGAGGAAGAGTAGGGTTGTATGAGAAATATACAAGTACAGGACGTGGAAGTGGGTGGAAAAAATGATGTATCAGGGCGAATGAGGAACACCGCCAAACAAGCGCGGTGCATATTTGTTCCAGCCGAGCTGATGAATCTTGCGAACAAACGCTGGGGTCACGGCAGCAGTAGCTGTAACGCGCAATGGAAGAAATAGGGTTTTGTGGATAGCATAGGCAAGCAAAAAGACAGATGTTAGGGACGGCTGCTCACTGTCACCGTTGTTGTCCTGCGCTTCCTTGGCCTTGGGTTCACGCCGGAGCCATTTGTTTACAGTGCCCACGATCTCGTCCTCGACCTGTTTAACCTTGCTTTGGCCGAGTACCTGAATGCCACCAAACGCAATGCCAAGATCAACAACGCCAATGCCTAGGTACACCAGCACGCTTGCTGCACCATACTTTTGGGCAAGTTCCTTCAGTTTGCCAACTTTCGGGGCTGCCTTTTCCTTGGCCTGTTCCTTGATGCGTTGAGACGCCGTAGCTGCTACGTTTTTCGTGGTTTGGGTGGTAGAGTAGAACCGAACCCTGGCGGATTGGGCAGCAGCTTGTCGGATGAGAATGGGCAACGCCATTGCAGCAGGCTTGGAAAAAAAAAAAAGAAATTTTAGCGGTGTCTTTTATTAGAGCAACCCCAGCGGTATTTCTAAAACATAGTGACTTCCCTATATTTAGAAATAGAAATAGAAATGTGCATCCCCAGCGGTTTTTCTAAACGATTGCTATTTTCAAAAATTTGCTTCGTGCCAAGGTCCCCGCTTGCTAAAGATAGCAAGGCTCCCTACCGTTTTTCTATATTTCAGTTTCCCCGATAACCTGTAACTTTGAATACTTCTTTTTACTCGTCCCTTTTTTTTTTTAAACATGTCCAACCCTGCTATCACCACCGCCATTGACAACGCTATCTCCAACGTCTCATCGGGGCCTGTGAGAAAAGGCAATCGAAGCACTGGCTATAAGCCAGATGAGGACAAGATGCTGGCGCATGCTTGGGTCCGCGTCTCCACGGATGGAATCAGCGGCAACAGCCAGACTGAGAAGGAATTCTGGAGACGCGTACTGGACGATTATGAATCCACCAGACTGTCGAAGTGGGGAGGAAGATATTCCCAGCGAGAGGCGGGCGGTCTGGCCAGCCGCTGGCAAAAAATAAAGAAGGAGCTCCTGAAGTTTGCCGGCTACAAGGCCAGAGCCGAGCGCGAACGGGGCAGTGGACAGAACGATGGCGACGTCGTAAGTACTTGATCCTAGGTGTAGCGGTATATAATATGATAATGGCGATACCTAAATTATGCTGGAAGTATAATGTCGCCAAAGACTTGTTCCTGGCGGCGGAAGAACGAAGTCTCGACTTCGAGTATGTGTGGCCGATCGTGTGTGATCAGCCATGCTGGCGAGACTGGTCGGCCAAAGGAAAGGGCAAGGCGTCTAGTGCTGAGTCTGGAAATGATGGGGCCGAAGGTTCTGATGCCCGTCCTGCTGGCCGCAAGCAGCAGAAGCTGCTGGAGGAGCGAAAGCGCAAGTGGGACGAGATCCACGAGAAGAACATCGAGCAAAACGATGCTTTTCTTGTGGAGATGCGCAGGAAGAATACGCTCCTTCAGGAATTGAAGGAGAACGCGATCATGTCTGTCAACATGTCGACTTTGACAGACATGCAACGTGCATATTATGAGCATATGCAAAAGGAAATAATGGAGAAGCGAAACATCGCACAATAAAAAAATGTTTATTCTTGATTCCCCCGCATTTGCCACAGATGATGCGAAAGGTCTGTTCGTAGTTGCATGTACATATTCCGATCCTTGATCATCCTGTCGCGGCCAGTCAACTCTTCAAGATTATTATTATCTTGACGGGAAACCAGGGCAATAGGATCTTCTTCGTGAAGATATTGCGGGTCATCATCGTCGCGCTCATCCTCGACGATCATGTTATGCATGATAATGCATGCCTTCATGACCTTTTCAAGGTCGGAATGCTTCCACAATCTTGCTGGTCTGGAAATGATCTGGAAGCGGCCTTGAAGAACCCCGAAAGCTCTCTCGATATCTTTACGTACGCTTTCATGGACGGTAGTAAAATACTATAAAGAAAACAACCCCATATTAGAAACAGATATACAAAAATAGTGTAGCTACATACCTGCTCGCGCTGTCCTCTTGGTTCAGCGTACGCCTGAACAATAGTCGACCATTTTGGATATATTCCATCCGCCAAATAGTATCCCATCGAATACTTGTTGTTGTTGATAGTGAATTCGACAGGAGGGAGACGTCCAGACGCGATGTTATCCATTAAATTGGACCTATTCAAGACATTGATATCATTCAGAGTTCCAGGTTGCCCAAAAAAGGCATGCCAAATCCATAAATCGCTTGAAGCAACTGCTTCAAGGATTACTGTTGGCGCTTTCTCCTTGCCGGAAAACTGGCCGTGCCATGCCGTTGGGCAATTTTTCCATACCCAATGCATGCAATCTAGCGAGCCAAGCATTCCTGGAAAGCCACGTTTGGCATTCGCTGCCAGTATCTTCTCCAGGTCGGATGCATCCGGGGAGCGAAGGTACTGGGCACCAAATACGTTGATAACGCCAGAACAGAACCGCTTCATAGCCTCCAACCCGGTACTTTCCGCCATGTCAAAGTACTCGTCAAACATATCAGAGCTCGTGCCATAAGCCAGCTGCCTCATGGCCATCGTCGCTTTCTGGAGAGCCGAATGACCGAGCTTTCCTGCTGCATCAGTTTTCTGACGAAAATATTCGTCATGGTCCTCCAAAGCGTTTACAATTCGGAGGAAAAGGTCTCGGCCCATCCGAAAACGGCGCCGGAAGCGGTTGGCTGGATACCTTGGGTATTCAGCAAAGTAATCCTGATAAAGCCTTTCACCGCTCTGAACACGATCGCGGTGAATAGTGCGGCGTCCTGGTACAGATCCGCCTCTCTTAGATGGATATTCCATTTCTTCGCGTTCTGCTTCAAGCAAATTCCGGATACGCTTTTGGTTATTGCGCCAGTATATTTCCTCATCATCTGCTTCAGCAAAAAGTTCTGCTAGCTGTCTTGGGGTGGCCATTTCGAAAAGTAAGAGAAAGAAAACAAAGGTCTCTCTAAATTTAGCAGAGATATACCACTGGGGAATAAAGTTTCTTAGCTAAAATGGGAAAATAGCGGACCACTAGGGAAAATTGAATTTTTTAAGGTTATTGCTAAAGATGGCAACATGTCTATGTGGCTTTAGAATAGAAATACCGCTGGGGTTGCTCTTACAACCCATAGAATATATTCCTAACTTGGCTGGCTTAACTTTTTTTTTTGACGCATCTTTTCATCCCGAACAATCCGATAAAATCCGGGTATCCCCATCAGACAATATTGAATGGGCCTCTATGGCGCTCAAGCCGTTACCTTTTATTCTATTAGATACCCAAGCGGTCTGAGTGTGGGAGACGCCTTGGTCAAGCAGCTTACCAAGCTGCAATGTCTGTCATATATAATGATACATTTTTTGGTAGAATTAAACAGGTGCTAGTAAGGTATCATCTCTGCTGCGCTGTTATGGCGTGATTTGGTTGGAACTAAGGGGGGGGCTGTTTCCTGCGTCCCATCTTTCATGTGTACAAAGTGAATATTCTGCAGAGTGACATGACCTAGTGTATCAGGTGGACAGGCAGTTCTCATGTTATTGACAGCAAAAGGGTCTACCATCCCTTCATTGATGCCTCCACTGGTTTCTGTCAATAAGTGTTGGCGCGTAGAATGCTGTATAAGGAGGTTGGTTTGGTTATCCTTGTGGCTCCATGGTTATCTGAGAAATCAAGGACACATTAAAAAAGGAATGGGTGGATGTTTATTCTAGTACCAACGCGATGAACAGCTGCAGGATTTCAGTCGATCGTTATTAAACCCACCCCACCCCATAAAATCGTTTCTAGCATTTTAACTTTCTGGAAAAGAGTGTAATTTGCATCTCTGACAAATAAACCGCACACCAGCGTGAAGGGATGTTAGCATGGAGGTAGAATAATATAGATTTATCTCTGTATCAGTTCATCAATGCATACGCTTTCCAGGAACGTGAGAATCAATCATATAAAGTGCACATCGTTTGTGTGGGGATTTATGAAGAGTGCGCAGTCCTTTGCTTCTAGATAAATCATTGTTCAAGCCGTCGTTTCCTTGTTCGAACGCTTTGCTGCGAGCTTGGCGAGCTTGAGTTTATCGAGTTCTTCCCGTGACGTCCTAAAACACAGAGTCCTTAGTACGGCAAGAATTTTGCCCCTGTTGCTGCTGTAGCTAATACTACTAGCAGCGGTGCTATTATTTTCACGCGTCCTTACTGCGTGTTGAGGCAGTTATTCATAATTTTTAACTTGCTACGACAGGTCCACATGACAGTGACATTGTGTTCTTTGCTGCATTCCACAAAGTCTAAGGATTATAACAGTGAGATCGGTGTAGAGGAAAAGCTTTTGCTTGTTCCGGAATGACTGGAAATTGTACCCTTGATTTCTACTTGACAATGTTTCAGCGCTTTTGCCTTCAGATCCTTATAACAGGCTTCTTCTTCAGCGCGCGTCAAGGCATGCACATCGGCTTTTCGTTCACCAAAGGGATTCTCGAGTGATGTCTGAACCGTTTTTCCCATGACTGGAATTTATATAATGTAGTGGTTTGAAAACTATCGTCCTCTTTCTCGGAGTCTCCGCACAGATTTTCATTCACGCCGCCTGGGTTCAACACTGGCAATTCTTTTCGTTATTTCTTCAGGTGCCTTTTTCTTTTCCTTTCTTTTCTTTTGGTCGATTGTCCATCCACAGAGGATTTGATTGTGAAGAGGGACCCTGGTGCAAACTCGACGTATGGTCCATCGTTTCCATTGGCAAACACATCCTTGGCCTATGTTTTTCCACGTTGACACATACTGTGGCCGATATAGATACAATCATGTGTGTGTCAACCCTCGCTGTGTTTTGCGATGGACGCTTGGGGATATGTCCTTTTTCGTGTGGTGTGCATGATGCATGATTCCCTGTGCCATCCACTTTGTCGGTGGGCCTAAAAAAAGAAGCGAAAGAAGCGCGGGTACAACATGCCATTGGATGCTGAGTTTGACTCTCGTTTCATTAAAACCAACCATCGATCCGCAGCAGGCCGAAGGCTTTACCTGTCCGGCAATCGTTTTCCTCTTTTCTTCATGGGAGTACAAGGGTTATGGTCCCTCGTAGAGCCGGCTGCACGGCCCATTCAGCTCGAGACTTTGAGGAATCGCAAAATGGCAGTCGACGCTAGCATTTGGATTCACCAATTTATGCGCACGATGCGAGACAAGGAAGGCAATGCCCTCAAAAATGGTCATTTGCTTGGTTTCTTTCGTCGATTATGCAAACTTCTATTCTATAACATTAAGCCTGTCTTTGTGTTTGACGGTGGAGCACCGGTTTTGAAAAGATCGACTATTGTATGTTAAATCGATTCCTCATCCCGAGATTATTTATCTGATATCATTTCGTTTCATTCTCGCTTTGCATACATGTGTCTATTATTATAGCGCAGCCGGCGGGAACGGCGCGAGGGTATTGCAACCAATCTAAAGCGAACCGCTGAAAAGATTCTGTCCGCGCAGATTAAATCGAGGATCCTCTACGAAGAAGAAAAAAGGTAACCCATTGACGTCTGTTTAGACAGCAGATCAAACTGATGCTACCGCAGACGTCAACCCCAAATGCTGCAAAACGAGGAAAAACGGCTGGAAGAGATGGAGAAGGAAGCAGCTGCTGAACAGCTCAAGCAGAAATTTCGACATGATCAATATGAACTTCCAGCTATGGACTCTTCTGTGCGTCCTAACACAAATGACCCGCGCCTTGCCACCGAAGACGAGTTGGTCGACTTCATCAATATGTATCACCCTTCAGAGCAAGACATAGACACAGAAGCCTTCAAGGCTCTCCCGCCAGAGATTCAGTATGAAATCGTCCAAGACATCAAACTAAAGTCCCGACAAACGTCCTGGGCTCGTCTGGATGAGATGATTCGGAAATCGAGAACTGCCCTCGATTTCTCAAAGCAGCAAATTAAGCAGTTGATGCACCGGAACAGGATGACTCAAAAAATGCTTGAAATGGATGGATTCGGCAACAAGGACCTAATGTCTGCTCCGGGACGTGTTGCTTCTGAGCGTGGTCGCCAGTATTTGCTGGTCAAGAATGAGGATGTCAGTCAAGGATTAGGATGGAAATTGCCTGGGACAGCACCTGCTGAACCTTCAAGCCAAGAAAAGGATGACCACACATTGCGGAAGGATGATCTTCCATCTCGTTTGCAGCCTGAACAGATGCAATTATTTTCTAATTCCCCTAGTGAAGACAAGGTCCGCGATGCTGTGGCCAATAATCCTAGGCTCGCTGCCTTGTTCGCTGATATCGACAGCGAACCAGAGGATGCGATGGACGAAGTATCAGACGACGATGAACCTCTGTTTGTTCGACCAAACAAAGAGTTATCATCGGTAGCGTTTCATCCCGATGATCTTCTTGATGACATAAGAGCCTATGCCGAAGATGACGAAGAAGCCCTGCATGCTGTCATTCAACAGATTTACACGGACGAAGCCAATGATGCGATAAATGTAAATGTGTCATCTAATGGATCGTCCACGGAGGACTTGCAGAATGCGACAGCGTCATCGAGATCCAAAGATAATCCAGAAGTGGACAAAATGGCCTCTCTGAATGAAAAAGATATGTATGACCTCTGGTTATCTAAAGCCCCGGACGCCTTCGTCTATCTTCACTCGACAAACGACCAGTATAAAAAGTTGCTTCATGAGTCGATATATAACCAAGACATCCCGCAAATTGAAGCCGCCCTAGAACGCGTGCAAAAGATATATGGTAAAACAAATGAGCACGACGAGATGTTGCAAGAATCTCTGGCCTTCCATGAGGAGTTTTTGCATGCAGTTTTGTGCTGGAAACATGCACAACCGCTTCCAGAGAACGTAAATGAAAACGTCGCCCCTCCTCTTTCTGAACACATCGATCATGTGCATAGAAGCACAGTCAGTGCTCTGAAACACGAGAACGTAGCATTGGTCAATCTCGACCCCGAGTCACCTGAGTCTGTCGACTATGTGATGGACGATGATATTGAAACTATTAATGAGCCGCTCGTAACAATCGGCGAGTACGAACGTCAAATCAAAAAAAATATAGAGGACGAGGACTCTGGCTCACGAACGATCAGTATTAAACAAGCACAACAGGACAAGGCCAATATAACCACATTACCATCGAAGGATAATCCTTTGTTTGTGCTAGAAAAGAAAAATACCCCTTCTCTGGAACGACCTGTAGCAAGCGATACAGAGAACCAGGATATGGCCATCACAGCTTCCCTGGTCAATCGTGAAACCGGCCCCCATGAGCATGTAGATGTCTCTTCCATTCAAGCTTCTGAAGAATTGACGATGGAAAAACCATTATCGAATGACCATTCATTTACGCAAGAGGAAGTACAAATACCCTCCGTGATCCAGAAGCAGCAGCCAACAAACGCAGTCGATTACGGATACAACTCAGATGAGGAAATCGCGAACACTGTCGAAGACGAAGAGAATGAATTTGCGCGTTTCGTGTCAGATCTTTCGCAAAAGGATATTGAAAGCGTCCGTGAAGAACTCCATCAAGATATGAAAGAACTCAACAAGCAGCAGCGCAAGGAAAAGGGGAACACCGATGAAATCACAAACCAGATGATTCAAGATATACAGGTATTAAGCTGCAGCAGTGCATGCGTGTATCTGCCCTCTCGCTCTCACACATGCGTTACATCGCTCAGGAACTTCTCCGATTGTTTGGCATTCCATTCATCATCTCACCCATGGAAGCCGAAGCTCAGTGCGCCGAGTTACTTCGTCTGACGCTTGTGGAAGGAGTTGTAACAGATGATTCGGATGTATTTCTATTTGGCGGGACCAAGATATACAAGAATATGTTTAACAACCAAAAATACGTGGAATGCTACCTCATCTCGGATATTGAACGCGAGATGCAACTTGATCGCAACAAACTGATCCAGCTCGCGTTTCTTTTGGGGAGTGACTATACGGACGGGATCCCAGGGGTGGGCCCTGTGGCAGCGATGGAAGTTCTGGCTGAATTCACACACGAGGATGACAAGGCTGTGGAGGCCCCTCTCAAGCGGTTCCGCGAATGGTACGAAAGCGGCGAGGACGCGACAAGTTTTCAGCGAAAATTTGTATGCTATATGACATGACTGAAGAAGGCAAAGATAACTAAGAAATAGTGTAGAGGAAAAAGCACCCTTCTTTAGATATTCCAGCCGACTTTCCAAGTCCACTTGTCGTTGATGCATATTATCATCCCACCGTGGACCATTCAAAACAAGCATTTGAATGGGGCACCCCTGAGCTGGATTCTCTCCGGGATTTCCTGATGCGATCATTCAGCTGGTCTCAGCAGAAAGCAGATGAAGTTTTGATACCCGTCATCAAAGAGATGAATAAGCGGAAAGTGAGTAGCCGTAGTGAATATCAATTCAACCCGTTATCTTTTGCATATTCAACTACAACTAACTTCTAACATAGGCTGAGGGACAGCAAGCTAATATCAGCTCATATTTTGGAGCGAATGCTATTAGCACCTCCCCGTCTGCCCCTAGTAAGCGAAGAACGCATACCAGCAAACGCGTCCAGGAAGTGGTAAACAAATGGCGGAAGAGAGGCCAGGATATTAATGACAAAGGCGCTTCATCTCCCGATGCAGCTGCTGCCTTCCAGAAACCATCATCAAAACGAGCGAGGCGTTGATATTGAAGGATCCTCAAATATATTTGTAGTGATTAAGAAATATATAGAAATATAAAATGAACACAGGTTTTAAATTTGCGATTCACATATCCACGGATTGCTTATACTATTTACACATCTTTGTAACACATGTCTTTATTTACAGCAGATGGCAGCTACCCTGGGGAAGAACGAAAATATATTTCCTACATATGCTAAGAATGGGCCATTGTCGATTTTGTTCAGTATATAAAAAGGGAATGACTACGCGTACAACCTCATGGACAGAAACGATGACCCATGTAGTCACGGATATACGCATACCAAACATTATCTTGTTCTCCCAACCTCGGGCTGCATGCAAGGATCTTCTCAGTAACGATGGGAAAACCAAGTTGTCTGACCATGTCCGTATGAGCATCCTCATGCAGATAAACATTGAAGAAGCCAGTTCAAGATGCCCAAAAAATTTGACTATCGAGGCTAAGATTGATTTGGGTGGGTGGATGGGGCGTTAGACAGGTTTTCGCACCGATTTCTACTTCTCAGACACCCGCACAGTATCCTCGACTCCGCAATGACCCGGCACAGATGCGCTATTCAATTAGCATGATATGCGTTTGGTTTCCGGCGGTTCACTATCGCAGCGTTTTGTGGGATTCGATGCGGTAACCGATAAAAACCAATCCTATATATGCACATTTTTGCCTTATGGCGTTGTGCCAAGTATGACTAGTCATGATGTAGCAGGCATTTGACAGAACAGGATGTCAAATGTCGGTTTATCGCCGACTTTTTTGTTATATTGGATTTCCGGCTGGATGATCGGATTAAAAAGAAGCACGGATGACAGCAGCACACGCCTTGCGAAGCTTCAAAAGGTAGCAACAACGATGACTGTTTAGAAAGGACTCTATGGTGATGTTGGTGGAACAGAGTGGTTGGTTTGGGGGGGGGAAGGGTGTGGACATGCGGCGTCCTGTGCCGATCACATGCGAGCTTTCCTGCAAATAAGAAAGAGAGCATGACATCATGCACTATGGACTGACGTCTGGGGAAACAGGACCGTGAGAGGGAAGAGATGTTTTTTTTTTTCTTTTCTCTCCTTCCCTTTCTCTTCTCTCCTCTTTATTCACCCTTCTTCGCGATATTCCTTGTTTGCTCTTAACCCCATCCGGCGGCAATCACAGGGTCCGCAGCATCATAACCGATTTTTTGACTCGCGAGCAAATTATAGGGAAATTAACCGACTTCCTGCTGCATATCACGAGTGTCGGGAACCAAGAAACCTTATACAAGGTCATTATCACCACAGCTAGCATCTTCGCCAAGCGACCAGCATCATCATTTCCACGAACTCTCTACCATCAAGATGCCCCTGCAGACCGAAGCAACGACTGCCAGTAGGAAGGAGCGTTCTCGCTGGGGTTATATAAATCTCCTAATGTCCAGCGGACTCTTGCTTTTCTGCACAACCACCTTTTTCCTCTGTCTTGACAACGACGGACAACCCATCTGTCTTTGGTCCTCTCCTCATCTCTCAACCCACCCATCTATGCCAAATCCGTGTCCAGACTATACAGAGTATGAATACACACCCATACATCCATATATATATATATATATATATGCGTGTTTGTGTATATAAACGACAGAGAATAACTAACGCTCACTTGATCGACGGGCCCTTGTCACCGTAGATATGCAAAGTCCTACCATGATCCTGGTAGCGGCGGCCCTTTGAATCTCCCGTTTCAGAGACCCATCGAGGCATGCCGGCGGTTTACGAGCAAGGTCATTGACGGGGTCATTGAGACGATTTCATCAAGGGTATGGATAGATGAGAATGGAAGCAAGGTAGTAATCCCATCGTACTAACTTTTGGGCTCGATGGGTGTGTGGGGGGGTGGATATATATATATATATATATATGTATATAAAGATGACGGATCCTGATCTTGCTCAACTGTTCATAAATAGCTGGCCAAGCACGCTCGACACGACAGTGCAAGCAACAAGTTGCATCATTGGTAACATTACCGGTTGCAATCCACTTGCGTTTGTTATCACTGGGGACATAAATGCCATGTGGCTTCGAGATTCTGCAAATCAGCTGCTGCCGTATATCGACTATATTCAACAAGATGTCAATCTCAAGCGGCTTTTCCTCGGTCTTATTTATATGCAAGCTCAGTTCATCCATCTTGATCCCTACGCAAATGCTTTCAAAGCCCCGCCATCTATGAGCATCAGCAGCAATCGCGCCAACAAGCATGGAACAGACAGACAATATTTCGCGATGAAAGAAGGCGGTATGAACCCGTAGACTCCAGGAGGAGTAGACGAAAGCGAAATTGAAGGGGATATTTTTTTTGGGGGGGGGGTGTGGTGGGATTACAAATGACCTAATATGGTTTTGTCCCCTTAGTTTTTGAGAATAAGTGGGAAATCGACTCATTGGCGTCGTTCCTCGGGTTATCGTACAGATACTGGAATGCAACAGGAGACGATTCGTTCGTTTATTCCTCCTCATGGACCGATGCAGTTAATGACATTATCCGCACCATCCAGCAGCAGCAAGAGCCTACGTTCGACCCAGAGACGGGTGAGCTTATTCGAAAAAAAGGGCAAGGGACATGCTGCATCTCTGGATTCTCATGGATATGCGTTCACCAGGGCAACCCAACCCGGTGTATTACAGCTTTACGCAAAATACAGATCGCCCGACGGAGACGCAGTTTCTCAACGGGAGAGGAAATGCTGTGAAACGGACAGGTCTTGTAAAATCTCTCTTTAGGCCCTCAGACGATGCCACCATATACCCTTTCTTTATCCCCGGAAATGCCATGATCTCGGTCGAGCTTGGTCATGTGTCAGAGCTCATTGCACAAGCCCATAGGAAGTCTGGTGATGGGAGACTCAGGCTGATGGCTGACCAGGCATTTAATCTCTCAAAGGAGATACGCGACGCGATATACAACTACGCCGTCGTCAAAGTACCTGGTTATGACGATGTATTTGCCTGTGAGTATTGCGAGGCGCTTGATGCGACCTGAAGCGAAAATGGGAGGGCTGATCCAATAACATTTAGATGAGGTTGATGGTTATGGCTCAAAGCTCATCATGGATGACGCCAATATCCCGTCTCTCCTGTCCCTGAGCATGATTGGCTTCGTGTCTCCGGAGGACCCCGTTTATAAGAACACGAGGCGCCTAGTGCTTTCGCGCGATAACCCTTACTATTTCGACGGTCCACGCGGTAGTGGGATCGGGGGCCCACATGTCGGTCTCAACTATGCCTGGCCCATGTCCCAAATAGTGAGAGTAAGTGAAGGGGATCAGCTAGTTTTTTTCCCCGCAATAACACACCCATTATCATCCTTTCTTGAGATTTTATCCTCAACAGATGACAATGAGATCAAGGAAGCCCTTAACATCATACTTCGCTCCACAGACGGTACAGGATTGATCCACGAATCATTTAATGTGTTTGAAGGTAAAAACGCCACATAGATAGCGCAAACAGTATCTTATACTCCTCAACCATAGACGACGGAGAGAGATATACCCGCTCTTGGTTTGCCTGGGCAAACGGGCTTTTTGGCCGAGCTATCCTAAAACTCGCAAAAGAACGCCCGCATCTCATTTTTGAAAACCACGTATTTAACGGCACCCTTGTTTAATAAGCCACTGGCTACCTTCCTTTCATGAGCCAATTAACACATAATAAACTAAGCGATCTTCCCAATACGATTGATGGCCTTTTGTGGCGTATGATGGCAGAGCTGACATGTCCTATATGGTCAGAATAAACAAAGGAGGGAAGAGAGGGGGGAGATAAAAAAAAAAAGAAAGCAAGAGCGTATGATAAAAACAATGTCCATTGATATGCTGAAACTTCATAGCCTTCAGATGATCAACGTGGCAACCAGCACACCATGCGGACATACTTTTTGTCGACAGTGCATTTCACGTTGCCTGGAATCGAATTTCACAACGTGCCCAGTCTGCAAACAAGAAATCAGTAAACGACAGCTCTACGGTTCAACGTCGATTGATCGTATTGCCAGTGAGTTTAAGGAATTAAGAGCGGCGTATGAACGTGAATCTGGCAATGGTAACGATTGAAAGGGTTCGGAGGTCGACGATGCACAAGTGTCACTGAGATGCGAACAAAGTACTTTCACAGCAAGCGATGGGCACCCGTGAGCTAAGACAGGAGCCAATTCAGGATCTTTCGCAGCAGATCGCGTATCCAACAAAAAACAGCGTATCAAGCTCTGTCGATCCAGACGCGACTTATGTTACCTCAGTTGAAATCGAACGAGGTACTACATAAAAAGAAAGACGTTAGCAGGGATCACGACGAGGGCTTACGGATGGGTGATATTTCCAAACATATATATATATATATATATATACCATACATTCGCATCGGATTTGCGTTCTAAATACGATGTCCTGAAGCGAAAATAATTCGGGAGCAAGCGCAGCGCCATCGCACACCCGATACTTTTGTCATAGTCACGAGCCATGTTACAGATAGAACAGTGGTAAGGAACCTTTTAGGGTGTGGATATGTCAGTGCGCGGTAGCGGCACTCTTATGTGGGGGCTTCCCCGCTTGCAGAAGCGGAATCTTCAACGATTGGTGCAGAGGGACCCCAATGTTTTCATTTCGAGGGATATGACGGACGATGTCACGCATCTTGTTGTGCCTACAGGTGACTCAGAGCACATTGGTTTGCTTGCCGGCTTCTTATTCATGATATATAATAGATAAGGACAAGATTGCTTCGCGGACCATCAAATTGCTCCAAGCGATCCTTATGGGGAAATGGATTGTTAGTCAAGAATGTACTGTAAAGACATCTACCCCCCCCCATTGCACCTCAGCACTGCCGGATGCGGTTTTGTTAACATACCGACAATTCTTTGATAGGGATAACAGCCTGCTGCGAAGAAGGTCGGATGATACCAGTCGATAGCTATCTAGCTGCTGGTGTAGACACTGCTGCTCGGTCGCAGCATGCACTGAAACGTGCACGAGAGCACCTGGTTGGGGGCGTAAGTATACAAAACGAAAAGGGATGTCGCGTTTCTTGACTCTTTATTTTTTTTTTTTTGCTTCAGGGACCTCGTCTTTTCGAGGGTATTTGCTTTTATTTGTATGGTGAATTCGTACGCCCAACCAAGGTCGAGCTCGCAACGCTCATTCGTTTGGCTGGCGGTCGACTCGTAGAGTCGCCTGACCAGTTGCGCACATCAGATGGTGAAATTATCTGCGCCCCAATAACACAACAAACCGAGCTGAGGTATTTGCATCACACATGCGGTCGATTCCCAGTGACGCCCATGTGGATTATGGATTCCGTGAGTTCCTACTACGTACAAAGCAAACAACCCTATTACGCCGGCGAAATCTCCAATTCCGTCCTTAGTCGAGAGTAGGATTGGATCTCTTTTTTACTTTCCCTCCTGCGCTCTCTTTTTCTCTTTTTTCCCCCCCCACCCTTTTTTTTTATTTTATTTTACACACTTCTACCGAGTATCATTGTGCTTTACAGGTTCTTGTCCCATGTCAACCAATGAATCCTTGAGCGATATTATCAAGCGATGGCTACTCTCCTTATCAAAACAAGCTTCTAGCGCTAAACAAGCCACGACAACCGATCCTAGGCGACAGTTGCTATTGCATCGCAGACGGCATAGCCGAGTGCACAAAACTGCCTTTCTACCAGATATCATCATCCACTCATAAAATCCCAAACCATATCTGTACCATTAGAACCATCCCTCGTAGCACCCGAGTGTGCCTTATATTTTCTTCCTTTCTTTTTGTACGTCTTACAAGGGGTGAGAGTAGGGAAGTAGATGTACGGGGAGGGAAGGAGGAAGACCAGAGTTGCAATAATTAGTGGGAAATGATGGCTGTAGTGGTAAGAATCTATATTGATAAGAATGGTTGGGATATATTACAAAAGGGTCGCGGAGGAGGATGCAGGTTGAGGTTGGTTGGTATCAATGGCAGGAAGTAGAGACGGGGAGGATTCTAAGACTTCGTAGCGTGGTGTGTATTCGGGCAAATCCAGGTCGATGGAAACAGCTTCGTCACTACCGCCTGGGTGCGGGGGCGCTGGTGGGCCGGAGGATGAAGCAGACGTGGACTCTGCTGGATAGTCGGTGACAATGATTGGGTATTCCAGGTTGAGTGGGTCTACTTTGAGATTGGCCGATCGAAAGTGGACGACGAGGCGTAGCCGGTGGGAAATGTCCAGGAAAGGGTCAAAGTGGTGTGTTCGAATGGAGAGAGGAACTTTGTGTGCTGGAGTGCTGATGGGAAGCGGTGAACGAATAAAATGAGTTTCTGAGCTTCCTGAGAACGAGGGAGGATGATAGACTGTTGTGGGGAAGCGGGTAATCATCGGAGGCAGATTGTGGACGCCTGTTTTAGTGGAAAATCTTTTGAACAGCAAAGGTAAATGTATTGTAAGCTAACCATCCCATCTACTCCCTCTGCCCAGCCTCACCTGTACGTCTCAATCTCTTCCAGTGTGAGTTCTAACCGGTCGACCTCCACCTGCTCTTTCTCCACACTCCAGCGAAACGCAATCACCACTTCGCCTGCCTGGACAGCCACTGCCTTCGGCACTTCTGTGGACCATTCGAACCATTCCCGGGCATCGTTGTATTCAACACAGGGTATCATAGCGCTCGGGCTGGGAAGATAGTGGCGACACAAGATGACCGATTTTTGAATCCGATATTTTTTGAATAAAAGCCCTGCTGAAAAATTGGCTGCGAGGGTGTATTCCACATATGCGTGTCTCGTACGAATGCTCGGTGGCAGCGTCGTCGGCAGATGGAGCCCAAAGTCGATTATTTTCTCGCCTGTGAAAATAAGCTCCTTTTCGATTTTGCACACAGGCATTGTCGAGTCAAGCCGCATCGTGCCTTGCTGCTGATCCCCAGCCAGCTCTTTCGGTAATGCCTGCACAGGCGCTTGGATATCCATCCCAGCTTTACCGACGAACTGGAGAGTGATACGGTTCCATTTGATCTTGGGATCGTTGAATACCACCTTACCCATGAGCCTCGTCCGCACATGAGACATAGGGTTATCTCGGCTGGCGGGACCAATAAAATATACAGGTGCTTCATCCACATGCAACTCAACAGGTGGAAGATGCTTGCTTGAGTCTGTGGTGAACCGTCTCATAACTCGTTCTTATCTTTTCTTCTTTTGCTCCCTCTCTCTTTTGGAAATTAGCAAAAGGGAAAGAGGGAAAAAAAAGGAAAATTACATTTCCCACGAATGGGGCCTGTAATTTTTTCGCTGTGTGACCGTTCCCGCACAATATTGCGTGGTTATTGGTCGCGCTTTGCAGCAGTATATGTGTAACAGCGAGACCGATCATTTAACACCCCGTCATTTCCACCCACAACACCCTCCCCCCACTGGCCACTTCCTGGGTCTACTATATTCAACAAAGATGCAAACTAGTAATATTTATATACAGGGTGCTAATAGTCTTCTGTTCTCTCTCATCGAATCACAGCCTCCTACGCCTTGAGCTCACTCACTATATCCAAGAAAGAGGGAGGGAAATGCAAAATTTGGGATTGGTCTTGGTGGTATTGATGTTCGTTGATGTCGTTGATCAGGTTGATTGGTTGGTTTGGATGGGATGATATGCTTACGATACTTTGCCATGAGACTATAAATGTTTGCCGGTCGCTGTGAGACAAACAAATCATTTCCATGTGCCATTTCTCCATTCGGGTGCATTGGGATTTAATCCGCTTTTCTTCTTGTTGCCTGCGGACAATATATCGCGCGGCGAACATGCGCGGGTCATGGGTGGTGACATCAGTGCCATGTCCGTTACTCGGCGAGTCGTAGCCATGGTGGGTATCTTGACTTTGCAATGGATTAATTCACCGTTGATATTCGTGTTGAATATCAGATATCCGTCTTCTTCGCGGACAGCTTCCTCTTGCTGGTTGCTGCTGTGGTGCTCGGGATGACTGGAAAGGGGGGATGATTCGGGTGTAGGGAGCTTCCCGTGATAGCTTGCGGTGCTGTTATGATGGAAATGCTGGGGATGGGTGTGCATCTCCTTTTGCTCACGTCGGTTTAGGTTATTCTGTTGGTTGTTGTGATTAATTCTTCCAGGCCGTTGCTGGCGATGTTTCTTGAGCTCAGATTCTAGCGTTTGGATCTGTTGCCGCATCTTTTCCATCTTTATATGATCTTCGATCTGGCGTTTGTGGAAATCCACATGTTGCAGCTCGAGTTGTTTTGACTTTTGCTGCTCCTCTGCTAGCCGTGCTTGAAGCCCTTGGCATTCGCGCTGCAGCTGCTGCATCCGTGCGTCATTGTCTTTCTCACCACTCCTACTGTTGCTAAAATTGTTTTCGCGTCCACCTTGGTTCTTAGTATGATTTGCATGTTCCTGCTGTTGGTGCTGCAGCATTGATTTGAGACTGTCGATTGTTGCCTGCAAGGCTGCCTTTTCGGTGTCCAGCATGTTTGATGAAGACAATGTATCATCATCTTTATCGGCCGTTGTTGCTCTGATTGGCATTGATTGACGCCGCTGCCGCTGCTGTTGTTGCTCTTTCTGTTGCTGACATTTTCCCGGGGTTTCAAGTTCAAATATACGATGCTCGAGCTGTGTCACTGCAATTTCGAGACTGTCAAGCCGTGAGCTTTCGTCAAGCGCATCTATGGGCCTAAAAGCGGACCGTATCCTTGCGTCTATAAGCTGTTCGACCTTCTTGGATAGAGTGTCCCAGATTAAATCTGGGTAATAGCCGGGTGCACATACAGGATGAAACCCATGCTGCAACGTGTGTACACTGACTCCTCCTGGTTGTACGAGTGGTGGTGGTGATGATGAATGTGCTGTTGATAGCTTGCGATTCTGTGTAAAATGAGCTTCTAAGATATTGATGTTCATTTGGGGCTATATAAAAAACGACCTACGTGTCCATCATGACATTCCTTGCTATGTTCGATCACATGCATCACTGCTGGATCATCATAGAGATTAGCGTGCGATGAAGCAAATCTGTTTTTTTCTTCTTCACTACAGCTACTTTAGAAAGTAAAAGATTCATATTAGAGGTGAAGCTGAAGGACAAGGTGGTTAAAGTTTTAATAGAATTCTACTTACCACTCGGACCTGCTGGCAGCGGTAGATGATTGTCCCAGCTTGGTCTATTACTTTAAAATGAGCAAAAAAAAGGAAATACAAATGACAGTATTCGGCTTTACCTCACTGTTACAAGTAGCTGCTTCCAACGTAATTGCTGATGCTGTCGGCATTTGTTGTGGCTCTGGCTGTTTCTCTTCCAATTGCTTCTGTATGGTCTGCAGTGGGCAGGATTTCGGTCAACGGCTAACGGCATAGGGAAAAATAGCACCCTTACCTTGCTGAATAACAACATCGAGGTTAGGTCAGTGCCGTTATTTCCAACGCCATCGCCATTGCGTTCAGAGATACTGCTGGCCACTCTATTAGCGGCCACGGTGCAGATGCACGGACAGGTGCTAGATTCTGAGTTCTGCTGTACATGCTTAATGGAGAGCTAGAAATAACGGAGGAAAATATTCAGTTTACTATAAGACTACACGGAAAGGAATTGTATCTCTGACCTCAGACTCAAACGATTTCTTTGGGGGTAGGGAGACAATCACCGGACGTTTTTTCGTGCAGTCTTTGGGAATGGCAGGCGTCATTGTCTGCAATGAGAGAGAGATGTCAACGAGAAAAGAGGTGAAAGAAAGAAAAGAAGGGTACAGAAACTGGTAACGAAAGAGAGATAGAAATAGGAACAGGAATAGCTGGGGGCTTCTTTCCCGGAGGATACATGCACGATGCAGGCAAACGACAACGGGCAGACCCAGATGAGTGGTTAAAGAAGCAGCAGGCAGCGTAGACAAGACTATGTCCTTTTTTAATACAATACATTTGGGGGTTGAGTTGAAGGGTGTTTCCTTTAGATGCGGATGTAAAGGGTTCGGTGTTGGGGGGAGGGGTAAGATAAGGTCTGGAAGAGGAGTCCAGCTGAAGGGAGAAGGGTCAAGTCTGCTCCTTCACGCTACTACACGGCCCCTTTATCTATGCACGTTTATGACATTCAATGGTCGTGGAATTTTAAAACTTCGTTTTCCTTTTTATCTTCCGTCTTTGCTAATAACTTTGAAGCAAATGTGCTATATCAATTGAAGCAAGACTCTTGCTGGCGATTCCTCTGTTCCATTCCGCGCAAATAGCGCCCTGCCAGTAGAAATAGACTGTTTCTACGGTATGTCATTCAGGGTACCCTGGTCGCCTTGTCACTTTGTCTCATCTCGCGGGGAACCATCGGTCATTGGTCCCGTACAAGCCCTTTTGTTTATACAGCAAGTATGTGGGCATGTCTCGGCCTTTGCATACTACGGTCTTAGGACTGACAATGTTCGCTGATGTTATTCTCGCTTTGTGCCGACAAAATGAAGCCAAGGAGGATCCGAAGTAAAGTTAACCGCGCCCCATTTTCCTACATTCTTTTTCTTTCCCTGTCTGTCGAAAAAAGGGCGAAATATCAAGAGAACATGCGGTGTTGTTTTTTGTGGTGCTACATCTATAATTGGTGCTGCATTTGAGGATTTACCTCCTCCGAATTCCCGAACAGTCAACCCGTTTCTATAAAAAAAAAGTGCCGCAAACGCGCATAGCGCAAAGAAAAGGAACAAACCGCCATGAGCACGTGCCCCCATTAGACAGCCATTTTAGCTACGTTATACGAAGAGCCTGCATGAAATGCTGTTTCATGGGACCACATTTCAACATCATTCTTGTCTCAGGCAGCCTGTCTCTACTCCAATAAACCGGAAGTGACATGACAAAGTCAGAAGTCTAACGGCTTTGTGCTATACGAATCAATAATCTTATTTTTGCCTCTAGATCGTGTAGTCCACCGGGAGCAAATTGTTTTTATCAAACGAATAATCGTATTAGACTTTGGCACAGAGTAAGATTATAATCCTGCTACATGTGAGTGACCCTTATCGAATTCACATTGCAATCACACATGCGTTGGGCTAATAAACGAATAGATTACCCCATCCACGATCTCCCAGGCATTAATAGCACAGCATCCCCTTATACTGGTTGTTCTATAAAGAAACTACCGTGTCGGCGACCATGACTTCATATTATAAAATGTTATTACACGTAAGAATGATCCACCCAACTGAATAACCCCAATGGCGTGCTGCTGCTGCTGCTGCTGCTGCTGCTGCTGCTTCTGCTTCTGCTTGCCGCTGCGGTTCCCGTGCAGCATACACAGATGCATGCAAATATCCCCGGAGTTTTTACCCTTGTGTCATCCGTTTGTGTATGTGTGGGTGTGCGTGTATAGCGACAGACGACCGATCATTGACCCTGTAGCAACGGTTGCTACTGGATGTTACAGCTATAAAATCGATGTCTATCCCTCATACATAATGCACCGTTAGCCCCGCCAGAGGTCATTGCATCTGCATATTTCCTTGAAATCAATTCATAAAAAATACTACTTGCTTATGGGTGGATTCCGCTGGAGCTTCGGGTAGGGTGAACATCCCAAGCTGGAAGGAAAAAAGAAATATGGCTGAAAAGGGTCCTGAACGGCGTCTCGGAGCTGGACTTGACAGATCGCGTTTTTATGCTGCAAGTCCCCACATGCGCCAACATTTTGGCGTAGTAGCCAGGACGGTAGACCAGAGTTTGTTCGTAGTTGAAGCAAGGAGGAACTTAGACCCTCACGGTTTGTAAGTGTGATGGCTTGATCGCCATGCAAATAATTACAAGAGAAAAATCTAGACTCATTCACCTATTTCTCCTATAGCTGAGGCACTTGTGTGTAATATAGGAGAACATTTAACCAGCACGAGTCTGACATACAACACTCCATCAGGGGACTTCTGTGTTGACGAAGCAGTAATTCATAGAAAACCCGGGAGGGGGTGTGTCATCCCTGTGTCTCATATAACACGAGTGGTTTTCGTAGTGATTCACCTTCACTTCATAGCAACCCATAGGTATCTTAGTCATTTTACGGAAATGCAGTATATTAATCTTTTACACATGCTGGTTATGTGTCGTCGATTATATATACAGGTACCTGCTGTTGATTGCTCAAAAAGAGCATCATGGGTAAATGTATTTTGCTTGATGCACCCGTTACCACAATATACACAAACTGGGACTTACAGTATCTTCTATTTAAATCGCGGAGAGATAATTGGTTTGAAGCTCTGGGATTCCGCATGTAAGATATCATAGCTGCAATATTCAGCCGTATACTACAACAGTAGCCATCTGAACACCCCTATGCTGTGAAAGCGCCTTAAAGCCCTTAGGAGGGACACGCTAACTAATACTTCTCCCTCTCATACTAAAGGTATGCTCATTCGGGTACATCTGGTTATGCATCTTTTATATAGATATGGACAGAAAAAGCATATTGATTAAGACCGGAAAGCGTCATGCATCATCCAAGTAGAAAAGTAGATAAAGAATTAATTACAGCCAATAGATGCCAATTTGCGGCTGCAGAGCAACGAATCTGGACGCGTTTGATAAATCTTCTGGAGCCTGCTATAGAATAAAGCATCAGTAAAGTACATTATACCAAACCATGTGTTTATAGCAGCTAGGCAACATTCCATCTGTTATCGAACTTGCATGCACGTTCAGATCAATCGCCAGAAATTGATTCATGCAAAAATTGTTGCGAAGGCGGCTGTCGGTTGGGCGACTTTGTTTCAGATACATCTAGGGCAACGTGTGTGCTATAACTTTTAAGTGACAGAGGAAACAAACAATTGGGTCGGTCTTCGAAGCGATGGTTATTAGCTTCAATTTTAACATAACCAACGGTACCCCAATGTAGAGCATGATAAGCCTGTGAGAATGGGAATAATTTGTGCAACATAAGCCTCTGTCCTACTGATCCTTTAAAGAGAGAGAGAGAGGGACGCTGTAGCGCCTCTCCCTGGTTCCTGTCCCACTCGGCGCGGGTTGTCGGAGATGGAAAGTGTCCTCTTGTTCCGTTTCTTGACCAAGTTGTTCTTCTCAGCTGTCTCCCCTGCCCCTATTATCTTAGGTCGCCCACCATGTCCATGTTTCTGTCAAAATTTCTGGCAGGAAGGAGCAATGCAAAATCTAATCTCGAACTCTTGACCGAAGCATGGACGAGCATTCAAAAATACTACGAAACGTCACCAGGTAGATAGAAAACTAAAAAGAGGGTGCGACGCCTTTTTCAAGGGACCGCCCTTTATTTTAAAGCTCCAACAGCTAGAGAAAACTGACCATCTGCGAAAACAGATCCGCTTAAAGATGCGGTGGATTCAACCCCCATCCCTCTCTGCCTGCGCAATATTGTACAGCTCATTCAGTCTGAGGAGCTTGGGTATCAACGTGCCAGCGACAGTCTCGACGTTGAGCCTAGCTTGGAAACCGGCCCATGTCTAGAGTATCTGCTGCACAAGCGCGTCCTTGAGGAGCTCGTTGAGTTTGCGAAAGTGGATGTGGGTCTATGCCTCTGAGGAGGAAGCAGGAGTGCCAGTTGGCCATGTAAAATATCTCACACCCTTCCGATTTGAATTTCTTAGACGCCTTTCGGCATGCGCGTTCATTGCCTTCGCTTCTTCTGTAACTTGGTCAATAATGTACATGCAAAGCTTCTCCCGGAACGTGCAGTCCATGTGCCTCTCCAGAAACTTATCAGCTCGTGCCACAGACTGATTGCTCATCACTATGAACAGCTCGCGACTGATCCACAGACATGCCCCGAAGAAAGACATCAAGCTATCAGTGAGCTCTCTCTGGAACTTGTCAAGTTAATGCACGGGATTTTTTCCCATTTTAAGGGAGCCAATGCTGCGCTTATGGATCTCTTCTTTGAACGTGGCTGGTGTCGCGACCTTGGTGAAAATGTCTGGCGAAGCAGCAAGGACGGGAGAACATCCCACAAGCGGCGTGAGAGTGTGGATGAGAAGATTGCCTGGAATATGTTTCTGACAGTAAGTAACAGCAGCCGCTCAATCCAACTGACAATCATGCACAACTCACTATTTATTGTATATAGCCTCGTTTCGATATGTTCACATATTTAATCGACTACATGAACATGCCTGGGGAAACAGGTGAAATTGCTCGAGAGGCAATCCTCTTTGCGCTGCGTTTACTAGATGGCGATCCTGAATACGTCTGCTACGTCGTCGAATATTCCGGACTTTGCGACGTCATGGTAAGAAAGCACAGGAACTTTGTTCAGTGCCCATAAGGCTCTAAAGATGATACATGAATAGGCCGAGCGATTAGCACTTTTCTTCGCAAAGTTACCAAAGAATGCTGGGGCGTTTACAATCTCGGATAACGGTCGCGTAATACCTGTACGACCTCCAAGGCGAAGGATTCAATTTTCCGTGCCTGCCATGATCACCAGCAACAGCCTAATGATCACAGTGAATGCGCACCACAGTTTCAAGAAGAAGAGAAGAAAACGGAGCCCTTTTGACGTCAACTTTGTGCGAACGCTTCAGGCAGTGCGCGAGGGTGAAAGAACGGTCGACGAGTTTTACAGTTTCTGGGAATACCTCAACGACGTTGCGCGCGTCGCTGAGCGCCGCCTGATGACTGCCTTAATGGCCCAGCTTACAGCCATTTTTTGGCATCCTGTTGTTTGTACGGCCCTTAGTTCACCATCCGCAGAACTTGCAACCGCGGCTACTGCCTACACAACTGAAATGATCCGGTCGCTCACTGACCAGAAGCTTCTTCATGCCTTCCTCGTTGTTTTGATTGGTGAGGAGGGAGGAGTGGGCAAAGATCTCGAGCCTGAAGTTCGCACTACTCTTCCCCGCAGCGATTTGATCGAAGAGGACCAGGATGATGATTCCATGCAGAATGAAGAAGATGAGGACGAGAAAGACAAGATTGCCTCAGGTGATGAGACGGACGTGGATCTCACTCTGCGTCTATTGTTAATCAACAGAATAAATGCCGAATACCACGATCTCTCTCTCTCAACGCTCCGAATGTTTGATACAATTCTCGAGACATACAACCAGTTTGCTATCTACAACCTCGTCCTTCGCAACTACCTCGATATTACCCCAGAGGGTGATTATATCGAAGAGATCGAGAAACTAGAAGGAGCTAAGGAGTCCAGAGATACGCTTGAGCTCCCCGGCACCACAGATTTGTCGTGTAACGAATCAAAGAAGGCGAATGAGACCATTGAAAAAGCCGAAAAGGTTGGCGAGCTCGCCGTGGGTGAGGATCAGCTCACAGATTCTGCTAAGAAAGACAGCAAAACTGACAAGGTCCGCTGGCTCGTTGAACGGTAAGATGCAGCGGGATTACTGTTCCTGCCTACGTGGGTATCCTTATTTTTACTTCTTTAGCATCCTATCACTATTGCCACTTGAGGATGAACTGGAGCGCATGAAATCACCTCCTCTTTCGTCTGTAATATCGTCGGATTCGTTTGCATCGTCCGTGCACGGAACTAATACCAGTGGCACCAGACGTTCGACGAGTGAAAGCCGTAAAGGCACCCTCGGTGAAGGACCACTCCAGAATGTGGTAATTCCGGGTAATAGCTACGATGACTACTTTCACGAAGCGCGCGAACGGTTTCAATATGGATTGCTGGCAAGAAACTTTTGGCGGGTTCCCTATCCTCCAGCAAAGACGAAGAAGGATTATATCAGAGAGGCGGAGCACCGCCGTGGTCGTCCTCAGCGGCGCCCTATGAGTATGATCGTATCCTCCAAGGACGCAGCTCTTCATAGAGGCTTTGAGAACGAGATTCCAGCTTACAAGAGATGCGGCGGGTATGAAGGACTCTTCATGAGCCGCATCTTTGACCAATTCTTCAAGTTGCTTGAATCTACTATGGAGCAGAACCTCCTTGTCACTAGCATATTGCAAAAAATTGTCGGCGTCGTCGACAAGCGTGTGGATGGTGTTATTTGTGATTGGAGAGCAGTTCGTGTTGGCGGTGATGGTTCGCTCTACGGAGGCGTGTGGACTTTGCCCAGTGCCAAGGGCAACAGAAGAAGCCTCTACTCTCTCCTGGAGCAGGTCAGCGAGAGACGTTTTCATCGACGCCATCTTCGTCGAGTACTGATGTATTTTCTACGGATCTTAGATCACCTTCGAAGCTTTGAAGCGGGCACAGCTTGTACCGAATTTCGAGACGCGCATATCCATAGCAAAGAAGCGTGGCGTACACCATGCAACTGCCACTTCAAACAGCCATCACCATCAGCACCACCAGCCTAAACGATCCATGTCAGCCTTTACACGTACCCCTCCATCCCACCGCGGGGAGCAACAAGGCAAATCATTATCAAGACACCCAAGTCTGTCCCAGCTGGTGTTCTCAAAGACCAGCAGTTCTAAAGACAGCCCGCCTTCTCCTCTAAGTCCAGGTTCTCCAGTAGGGGGAAATAAATCGAATAATCTGTTGTCGCTTCGTACGAACCGCGAGGCCCTTGAAGCCGGCGCAGCAACAAATGTGCTTGCTACGAACAGCGCTGACACGCCCAGCTCGCCTTCGGCTTCCTTCTTCCAGCAATCTCAGAGGGCCAATGCCACACCCATCACAATGACTAATCCTTTTGCAAAGCTATCCAACTTTGTGAATTCTTACATTGTGCTTCAAGAATTCTGCAAGGAGCTGGCGGCGGTCATCTTAGTGCGACATGCGACAAATTATAACGAGTCCGGATTGGACAAATATCAAGAGGCTCATCCTTCGCTGATTTTACCCTACGATTGGGTGGATGAGCATTCTGGCCCTTTCCAGCAGGATGATGAGGATGGGAATGATAGTGGATTGGATGTCGACAAGCCATACATGGATAAGTGGAAGAACCGCATTTCAATGGTATCTAGCCTCGCAGACTGGCGTAGTGTACGTAGTCTAGATATAATCGATGAGGCCATTACGGCCAGGGTTCGCTCTGCATCGAGCGATGGCAAATGGTAAAACGAGTAAAATTTGTATAGTATATCACCCTCCACTATTTACATACGCTGTCGCGTCAAATAAGAAACGAGAATCCCTGTTGCTACACCCACATTAAGGCTATCAACAAAGCCCTTGTAGTTTTCACGATCAGGTGCGGGAATGCTCACAGTTTGATGACATACGCGTTTGACGTTTGTTCGGAGACCTTGGCCTTCATTGCCGAGGACAAGCATTCGGGGCCGGTCCGGCGGTAGCACGATTTGGAACATGTCAGCAGATGTCTTCTCCGGTGCTGTCGCAGCGAGCAGGTGCCAACCACTATTCGCAGCATTCTTATATAAATTGAGCCGATTGTCTTAATGCACGGCTTCCAGTGATCTTTCGCATACCTTTAAGAAATTGACCATGCTATGTGTGGAATAGATATCCATCACTTCCATTGCACCTGCGCTGACCTTGGAGACGGTGGGTGTCAAGGGAGCACTTTCCACAAGAAGAGAAGTAATTAAGTTAACAAGAAAGCAACATTAGGATCACTCAACTGCCGACTTGCCTATTTTTACTGCACAGCACTACGCCATCGACACCAAAGAAATGAGCTGTCCTGTATATCAATACAAACGGCATTCATTTGTTTTGCAAAGATGATATGAAGCTTCCATTTTCTTACCGTAATATAGACCCTAGGTTCTATCGATATTGAAAGAACGAATGAGTAACGCGCTCGTCTTTAGCACGTATTCCGTTCATTTACCTGAGGGTCTTGGACTTCGTCCAGAGCAATCCAAAATTCAGAGCGATCAGATAGATTGGGAGCCTTGAGTTCGATCGGCGTACGTGGTGACGCTTCCAGCACAACGCCCTACATAAGAGAAGAAGGACCGCGGTGGGTTGACAGCGAAAAGCACGGTTAGGACAATGTCAGTCTCCCATGTGGATCCCAGCAGATCCAGAAACCTGATGCGGCCGATCCTGAGTCATATTGTTAAGCTCGCCCTTATTGGTATGGACAATAGGAATCTTGTTCTGACGACATGTATCGACAATGGCGTCCAAAAGCGTACTTTATAGAAATAATGGAATGAGTCACATGTCATGGCGAAATCAGCGGGCATGCGCCAACCTGTCTTTCTTCTTAGTTGAATGGAGTCCGCCAGCAGAACTCACTTCTTGCAAGTAGAGACGCTTAATATCTTGGCGTTTTTGGGCATGTAGCGCTGCTAGGACGCTCGAGTGTCCATAGACATACTCAAGATCACGAAGAGCCGATTGCAATGATCGTCCAAAGCGGGACATTTGTGCAGAACTGGAGAGCTTTCTCTATGGCTGCCCTTGAACTTTTTTTATTGTTATTATTTTCGAGGAGCTTACATTGATTACGGAAAGTTATCCAATGAGAGATGTTTGGCTCCACTTTTTCTTCTATGGTCTGAAAACTACACTTTGGTAGAATAAATACTATATCTCCCTACTACAATCAAGAAATAGTGTAGAACTCAAGTGGGCACATATTCAGACCCGGTAAGATCATCCAAAAGAACGACAGGCTGTGGACTGGGCAGCTGTTTTAAAGTAGGCCGATGCACGGCTCCGATTCTCTCACTCTAGGTTTCTGACCTCCTGACCATGTTCATTAGCACACAGAGAGATCAACTCTAACGCTTTCGGACGTCTTTGCAAGCTCGCATATCTTATATGCGGACGGACTTCTCCCTATCTCATCATATGCTCTAAGCGCTTCTGATAGAGACCCATGATCTTTGATCTTGAACCTCGCAGATAGTTTGCTTGCTGAGCAATATACAGCTTCTCGCTACTCATTCACTAGAAAACTTAAACCTAAGAGGAAGGGGGGTTGTTGATAAACATACATACGTATCAGTTTTACTCGCGAAGTATAAATTCATGGGCATTGTTTCAATGGCGTGCGCTACTTGGAAGGTTTTTTCTTGCACTGCATTTAGCAGCAGCATAACTCCCAAAAAAAAGTACGCGACGACAGCCAAAAGCCCCACTTTGACATCATGGCCATAAAGACCATTAAATCAGTGATCCATCTTGAGACCTACTGGTGATTGCCTGCGGAAATGATTAATGGTCAGGTGGCATGCGTATACTTTGAGCACCAAGCTCAGGGCCAGAGTGTTGTTCATAGCCATAAGACAGGGGCAGTCGCGAATACGTAGGTTTGATGATGATTTAATATTGCTAATATGAGAAGTGTGCCTTGCAACGGCGTATCCTGCAACCATGACAGGCTTGGTAGGCTGCTGTTGCTACTGTGACCTCTCTGCATTGATAGGCCGAGGAGGGAGAAAGTGTTGTCAAACGCAAAGCGTACCCTACCGAATCAAGTATATGAAACCATTTTCCACTAGTTTTCTCGTTTGATGAACGAAAGTTAAGTGAGATTATTATTCTATTTTTTAAGAGTTGATATAGTACCTATCAAACTTTTAATATCGTATTGAAGCCAATAACCGGAAAAAAATGTCTGCAAGATCAGCGCAGCGGAGTGGCACAGCAGTCCCAGACGAAAATCATAGAAAAGTGGAGAGGCGTAAGCTGATCAGGTCTTTTTGCTTTTTACTGCTTTGATTCCCTCTTCCATTCGCAAACGCGGCACATCTCTCACTTAACTTTGACAAGGAATCCTTGACGGGAAACGATTCTCGGCTGTATTTACATCATTGCATATTATGCTCTATTCTCGCGTGCAAAGCAGTAATTAGTTTTTTTCATTGATTTGTACCATATTTTTTTTTCTTTGTCAGCACGCATTCAACTACTCCAATCACCTCCTCTCCCCTCGACTCTATTCCTTTTATAAACCGTACACATATACTTCACCATCCCAGCAAAAAGCAGCTCTGTTTACATAGACTATTTCCTCACACTTATTCTCCTTACGACACAAAAACCCTCATATAACCATTGCAACAGCACCGCCACCAGTAACGAATCAATTCCATTCCCTCATAATCAGTCTCAACATACCGATATCTGTGCTTTTCAACACCTTTGATTGATCGACCTAGAAACATCCAGCGTCATGCCGTCGGGAAAGGTACAAAGTGTAAATTCGACATGAGATATGGTGACAATCGCTAACATTACATAGATGAATCAGCTTTTACTTCAGAATTTATCTTTCGGCGATCTTACGCGCGAGGAGATCAATGCTGTTCTCGAGCTCGCAGGCGAATCATTGACGCCGCCTAAAAAGGTAGGAGAAGATGTTTGAGCGATAAAGAAGGAGTGACTTTTTAACCTTGTGCCGTAGACACCATTTGCGACCGGTATCTGCAAGAAAAAACGAACCCCAAAACATGCGGACGCTGAACCACCATCTCCATCAACAGCGCGTCCTCCTTCCACGCCAAAGCCTAGTGTCGCTCCTACTGTCGCTAATGGTACAACCGATTCCTTGCCACCAACACCTGCGATAAACGAGCAACAAGAAATCACAATTGTCAATGGTTCCAAGGTTACAGCAGTAGCTGCACCTCCACCATCAAAACCCAAAATGATGAGTTGGGCTGCGGTTGCACGTCCTAGTAGCGGGCAATCGACTCCAGCCAAAGCCCACACAGCGTCCGCAACAGCATCACCCACTAAAGCTGCGACCGTCCGGTCGCCTCAGACGACAATGCCATCATCGATATCTGCGACACCATCTGGAAAGCAATTTATGGGAATTGCCGATATCATCAGTCGCTTCGAACCTTGCTTTACTGCACCACTTCTCGAACCTCGTGGCTTGATCAACAATGTTAACACATGCTTTATGAATGTGATTTTGCAGCCGCTATCGCATTGTCCACCTTTCTACAACCTGCTAAAGACAATTGGAACACATGTAGTCCTTTCTCTTAAAAGCAAGACACCCTTATTGGATTCAATGATTGAATTTATAAACGAGTTTCGGCCAGAACCTCCTGCGAATGGAAAGGAGCAGAACTTAGAGCCATACGGTGAGCCCTTTGTGCCAGAATACGTATATGACGCTCTGCGTGGGCAAAAGCGATTTGACTCGTTAAGAGTAAGTGTGGACAAGGAGTGGGGAAAGCCACAGATCTTGACGGATTTTTCTTTGCACACGTAGGGACGACAAGAGGATGCTGAAGAATTTTTATGTTTCTTGCTGGATGGTCTTCACGAAGAAATGGTGGCGGGTATGTTGATCGGTTAGCAGGAAGGAAACGGATGCTGATGGAAAACGCATATTAGTTTTGAAAGAAAAAAAGTTGGCGAACGATCAATCAGCGAACACCAATGGTAACGGCTGGTTCGAGGTTGGCACAAACAAGAAAACTAGCAGTCTCCAGGCGGTAAGGAAAGGGCTGGATGGGGATTGGGAAGGATGAAGTCGCGCTATGGACATGGATTTGCTTAGTCGTTATGTATAGGCTGGTTTTGAAGAATCACCGATTAGTAAGCTTTTCGGTGGTAATATGCGATCGACGCTCCAATGCCATGGAGCTAAAGATTCGATTACTTACGAACCATTTCAATCACTTCCTTTGGATATCCAGCCCGATAACGTGGGCTCTATTGAGGATGCGATCCGCAACATTACTATTCCAGAGACGATGCACGATTTTATGTCGCCTAAGGGCATTCGGGGAGATGCGACAAAGCAAGTATTTCTAGAGATATTGCCACCTGTGCTGGTGCTGCACATGAAACGATTCGTGTTTGACAACGTAGGCGGCGTCCAGAAACTTCAGAAGCCTGTGCGATATGGGGCACAGTTAACCATTCAGCCTGATTGGATGGCTCCTCGGCACCGTACAAATGCTCCCATCACATACAAGCTCTTTGGCAGTAAGTTGGAGTTTGGATTGAAGGCACGTGTAATAGAATGCTAATGGTTTGTGCACTTGGCAGTCGTGTATCACCATGGTTCATCAGCAGGCGGTGGTCACTATACGTGTGACATTCGAAGACAGAATGGACAGTGGCTTCATATCAACGACACAAACATCAAACCGGTCTCTGAGCGAGACGTGCTGCTAACAGAGCAGAATACCCGAGCTATTAACACCATTCACACCGAACAGACCCCGTACATTCTCTTTTATATGAAGGCGTAACCCCCTGCACTTATTCGTCTGTTTCTTTTTCTTTTCTGTTTTATACGTTTATAAATTTATCCCTGATAGATAAAATATTATTGCTACATGGTAGAATGTAAATCACAGTAATATGGCGCAGCCTTGTTGCGTTTTACTTTGCTCTTGACAACTGACCAAAACTGCTCGATACGATTGAGTTCAAGGAAGTATACCGTAGTAGGATGAAATATAGAGACTTCAATATCCTCGAGAATCGATGTATTTAGAGCTATACTCAGAATGGCGTTATCAAACACACGTCCGTTGTGGCCTAAAAGAAGGCCGAGATGTCTAATATGCAATTTCTGATTGGCCTGCCATCGTTCTTTTTCATGGGCTGATTACGTACTTGCGGCGAGATTTGAGTATATTTGATGCTAGCTCGCTGTCTTTTATTCCTGCTTATGGGGCGAAAGAACTGCGGAGGTCCATTTCATAAACCATGCGATTCAAAAGCCTCTAAAAGGGCTGACGTACGTAGCTTACAGAGGAGAATGTATAGAGGTTTTTGAATGACATCTTATTTTCGTGTATGCATACGACTTGAGTTTTGGGGGGAAGGGGAGGGGAAACGTATGTATCGCCCACTTGTAATAATGGATTTTCCCAGTGACCCAAGGAAAAAGCTCATATCAAAGAAAAAAAATTACAAACCATAGCGTATGCGTGTACTGTGAAGGGGGGAGCAATGTCGACCAATTTCAGCAGCGGTTTGTTGTTTCTCATCGTCACTCGATGCAATCAAAGAAACTTGCCTCGCGGGCCCTGTCGCTGGAAACTGCTAGAGCTAGAGCCAGTTGGCTGAGGGCCGATACAGTGGGTGAAGCAAGAGCATGAAAAAGATGGCTATTATGGATTCATTTGTATAAGGTCAAAAGAGGATCGATAAATTACTTTCATACGTTATATCAGGTGGTCGATGGTAAACCGTTCCATCTACTTCAGCCGGCCAACCTGAGACAGTCTATTGACACTCTTCTTTTGGGCTCAACCTGGCATTCAAACATTTGATAGCTCCACAACCCCCCCGGGGAGCACCGTGATTGTGCTGCAGGACCAGAAGGGATATCGGACCATCTTCGGACCCAGTCCATTCCCTATTCTGTTACCCCCCCCTCATGCCCCCGTCCCGCACGCTTTGGTCCCAAGACCTAATAATCATTTCTTTCTCCATTTCATGCATACCTCTTTCATCCGCCCCTCCGGTTATTTCCCGGACAAACCTTTAATATATGTACTTTGGAAAAGTGCTGAGATGTCTTTGAGTGTGATTTCTTTCCCACCCCCCTCTGCCAGCCCTCCAGTCGATCGACCGAGACAAGTTTAACCTTTTGCAAAAAATGAAGAATCTTTTTTATTTTTTCTTGAATAATAATAATAATAATATAGAGTAAAAAAGTGGGTGCTGGTATCATGTTTTATCTGCAGCGTTCCAATAGATGGTAATTTCGCCTTCGGTGGTCTGTTGTGAATCTGTGCTGACGGAGTGACGATCGTGAAAGGGATTGTCGACGCCAGCGGCCTGGTCGGGGTTTAGCATGGTCACAGGTCGCTGGGGTCTGGCTTGCTGAGACGACGAGGCGTTGCCGTTCTCACCGGGCGTGATGTGATTATCAGGCTGAGGTGTTCGAACGCGTCGTGCCGGAGCGGTGTTGCTTCGGGAAAGGCCAGTGTCCCTTGTGAGGATCGTCCTAAGCGACCCTGAGCGACTCAGGCCGCCCGCAATATCGCTGGTTTCGGGAATGCCCCCCGGACCAGGGACGAACATCTGGTTGACGCGGAAGAGCTGGGGTTTGGCTCTTGCCACTTGGACCGCATACCCTGTCTTGCTTGGCGTTGTGGGCTGATCGGTCGCGGTTGAGATGACCGAGGTACGTGTGGTGGCAGACTCATCGTCGCTGTCGTAGTCCGTCACACCGAGATGCCGTGAGCTGACCTTACTGGCGGGCCGACTAGTCGTTGTTGTTGTTGCTGCTGCTGCTGAGACATTTGTCGGCTGCTCTGTCCCATCGACAGAGACAGGAGGAGGAATATATGTTACGGGGATAACGCCCGATGTAAACTGACGCTGTTGCTGGGCGGTTGTGGTTGCAAATGGCTATGTAATAAAATATAAAAAAATTAAAAATGAAATTTCAAGGACAGGAACAGATGAGGTACACAAAGAAAGCAAATCATAATAGAAATATATAAAAAAAAAAGTTGCGGTGATCTCGTCTTCTTCTTCCTGTTTTTTTTTTTGTTGTTGTTGTTTTCTTTTATTACCGTTTCAGTGTATCGCTTTTCGGATGCGCTATTGTAGTCTTGAAAACCTCCCAAACTCGATGCAAATGGCAAAAGTGACTTTGATTTCGACCGGAGACGTCGGATAACGAGCCATGTTAGAGCTGCAAAGAAAATGAGTCCGCCCACCAGACCGCCCACCAGGCCGCCGACAAGGGCTGAATGATCATTGCTCCCCACGCTGCCGCTGCTGCTCTCGGCTTGAGCCGGCGATTTGGCCGATGACGAGGCTGCAGGAGGCAAGCCGAGCGCTGCACGTTCGACGCAGATAGACGCAGGACAAGTACCGCATTGTGTCATGGTGCCGAGCGTGCACACCTGGCTGGAGCTACAAGGGGAATTGCATTGCGCAGTACAAGATGCCTGGCAGCCTTTATTTAATACAATTACAAAGAAATCATCAGATATGGACGCTGAATAATGTGGTAGATGGATGGAAACTTGCCTGTCTGTGCAAAAGAGACCAAGAAAAAAGAACACAAGACAAAAAGAAGGAAGATAAAATGCGGAATGTGCATTCAAATTTTTTTTTTAAAAAAAAGGAATGGAAAGGGTTAGCAGCGTAAAGGATAGGGTTTGAGAGAGAGAGAGAAAGAGAGAAAGAGGAAAAGATAGAAGCGAGAGGATAGGAAAGAAATGGCAGAGTGCACCCGAGATGTTCTAGGCACATGATGACTTGGGTCGTTACACAGATATGCTATGTTGGCAATGAAGTTCGATTCGTTGAAATTGGCTTTTCCTAAACAAGTTGCCAGACGTGCTGCCTGTGTTACGTGATCCTTATTTCGACACTGATTTTGTCCCCTTCAATCGACATTCGCTATCCCAAGTCATCACATTATTCTCTTTTGTGACAGACAAACACCAAAGATCCGTGTCCTGCTTTCAATCTTGCGATCAGCCAACCACGTAATGAAATGTGCGACATCATCTGACTGACATTGATTTGATACTTTTGGTTCATGCATGCATGTTGAGCGTATTACTGCTCTCTATCCGGAAACCACTTGCGTAGATATCGGTCTTTCTCTTAAACAGGATCGTGCCACCACCTTGCTTCCATATATGTCACCATCGAAATGATAACTGCATATTTCTGTTCCGCCTTAGCCGTTGCTATCCCTCCGGCGTACCATCAAGATGGCATAACATCGGGCTATACGAGACGCTCGGGGGTGATGACCACGAACAATTCGCTTTTGATCAGCGTGTATAAACGGAACCGATGGCGGAAATGAGGAAAACCCGTAATGTTTTGTTTCTTTGGAGAGTAAAAGATGGTCGTCGGACTTTTTGCCCCTTCTTCATTTGTTTCTGGGCGATCCACGGTATTCCATGATGCCGGTTTTCCCCAGTAATGATCCGTTCTCGTCCATATTTCATTGTATACGTGAGTAGGAGACATGTGTCGAGTTAACCCAGACATAAAATAATCAGCATTGATGTTGTACATAGGACGTCACATATCCATGCATCAGGGTTTGTCGCGGTGTGTTCATCTTGTACGTAGAAATATGTCCCCCTCTGACCTCTTCCCGAGGGTCCTTTCAATGCATGGCTCATGATATGGGAGATTATTATTCGGCAGACAGAACGTGCAGATGGCCATGATATATTTAAACGAATACAAACGATGGAGTAAGAAATAGTGTGTAGGTGTGGATAAATTGCATCTAGAATTTTTAGGAACGGGGCTTTTCCCGAGAGTACCACCACCAAGCGATACCAGCCACTGCTACTGCCGATCCCAACACCAGTAACGCACCAACCAGTCCATCGTCTTCCTTTGTACGCTTAGTCTTTCTTCGTCGGCGCACCTTCTTCGGCTTTGCTTGCGTTTTTGCTTCCGTTGCGGATGCTGCTGTCGGTGGCGGACTCTTGACCTGCCCGTCCGTTTTCTTTGCATCCCAGTCCACGATATTGACACCGTTCGGTACGACCAATTTCCCGGTTGTGTCAAGCTTGACAGCGCGGCCGAACCACTTGCCTGCCTGCCAAAGATCCACATCGACCCCCATCCCGTTCGCATAGATGATGCCGATATTATACGATGCCTGCGCGTGACCTAGCATCGATGCCTCCTTCCAGTACCGCAGCGCCTTAGAAGGATCGTTCTCGACATGCGTAACGGACTGGACCGTCTCGCCATCAGGCGACGAGCCATACAGATAGATAAGTCCTGTCTGGAAAGCCGCACTACAGAAGTAGCTCTCGTCGCGCGAATGCGGTCCATGATTGCGAAGACATGACTTGGGGATCTCGGCATCCGTTTCCAGCACGCTAAAATCAATATCAATGCGGGGCGCGGTAATGCTCATGGCCCGGTTAAAGTAGAATAAAGCCTGTTCGTAATTCTTCTCCACTTCCGCCTCGGGCGACCCTGCGCCATAAGTGGTACCAACGATGTAGCAGGCAAGTGGGTCAGGGCCACTGCTGACGCTCGTGCCAGAAGACTCAACAACCGCATCCGCAGCGCGTTTGTACCAGTAAAATGCCGTCTTTGTATCTTTTGGCAACGATGGATCATCCATCTAGTACCAACCGCCCTGGCGCATTAGCCACCTTTCCATATCCTCCAGAGTTTCATTTTCCTTACCTCTAATAACGACGCCATCTTGATCATCGATAGGGTGTGGCCACGTTCCGCAGAAGTCTTGTAGTAGCGTAGTGCATTCTAGAGGAGCAACATTGGGTGCCGAACGATGTGAGTTCAAAATCTAACCGACGTTTCCCGACAAAGAGAGAGAGAGAGAATATAGTGTATGTTTACCTTATAATCCTTCATCCTCGTCTCAAACCAGCCTGCAAGATGATATGCACTAGTCACATCGATGTCTAGATCCGATTTCCAGCCCGCAGAGATGGGGATTGCCCATTCCATTCCCTCGTGCTCCTTTTCGAGATGGATGGTCAGAATCCGATACTTTGGCTGGCTTTGCTGTGGATCACCGCCACTGCCCGACGGCGAATCCGCCATGGCCACGGGCGACGACGCAGTCTGCGAAAGCTGCTCGTCAGTCACAGATGATGCGGACGATTGAGCGGAGGCTGTGCCAAGAGCAGCCGCTTGGTGTAAGATATCTGCCATGTCAGCCGACACCTGAGCAGAGGGCTCGGTCGTCAGAGATTCAGCAAGCGCCGGCGCTGGAAGAACCATCGACGAGTTCGGCGAATGATTCGGTGAGGACATTAACGCATATGACGATGCGATCGACAAGGATGGCGAAGTGGTTAAGGACGAGTATGGCGATATGGAACTCTTTTCAAGTTGCCAAAGCGAGTCAAAGTGATTTACCGGCGCAAAGAGCTTGCCCTATTCCAACAGCAGCATCGCCATTAGTCTCGATCAAAGTAACGATGACAACTACTCCTACGCGTGAATTTTTTTTTTTCTACCTTGAGAACAGGCTCATGCCCCTTCAAGCCGGCCGACACATACTGATGATCGATTTTGACTTCCAAATCTCTAGTCTTGCAAGTCTCGGGCACAAGAAAGGAAATGGTAATTTGGTCGGCACTTTGGCTCCAAATGTAAGTGTTAGCTTGAAGCTGCTCGTTTAAATCCGCCATGCCAATGGGTGAAAAGAGGGGAGCGTAAGAGAGTGAAAGAGAGCTGTGGAATGGACAGGATGAATTTTTCTCGAAACTCAGCAGGAGCTTACTTACTGGAAATACCGGGCCGATTAGTACGATACGCGCAAGAGAGTATGGAAAGAAACAGGCCAGTCATAATATGGGGTAAGCCGTTATCCAATGCTCGCATAGAGTCATTCATAACGCGGTCTGTATTTATCTTTTTTCATGAAAACTTCGAACTGGACGTTACACACATTGGTTTGATGGATAAGAGCAAAGTCCACCCCCTGGATGAGGTCGGAAGGTGAAATGATGTAAAAGAAACATCATTCTTAGCAAAAGTGCAGCAGGGGTGCTACTCTCAATTGTTCTTGCTGCATTGCATGCTGAATTTCTACCAGAACGATGTATGGCGTGTGTAAAGAATGCTTTTTTCCCTTCAGGCTCAAATAGACTTCTAACGCAACGTAAAATTACATATATTGAGCCTACAAGAGAACCATCCGATTGTATCTACCACACCATCCCCCCCAACGACTCTAGTGTTTATCCAAATGCTTGCTAACCTATGATAGGAAATGGGGTGTAGAGTAGCATGCATCTGAGGCGAACGATTTGAGGATATTTCTTTTTTGGTCACGAATACAGGCCTTGTCAAAGCAGAAGCGTTTAAGACCATCGCTGTCTTCAGGGACTTGGAGCCATTGGTGAAACTATACACTTGCGCTTGACGTATAATTCTGAGCTGTCTATGGCTGAGAAGTGGAGATGGGCAGTGAAATCGCAAATATCTGTTTGAAGACAGCCGTCGATTCCCTTCTCTCCAGATTGATTGATGCAGTCTATCGCTCTCCTCGTTGACAGTAGAATCCCTTTTAGGACTCCAATGAAGATTAAAGGTACCAGGAAGCATTTCTCGCAAAATCGAACCTCAATGCGCTTGACTGATAGAGTGGCATCAGATGGAAGTAGACTACGTATGTAGATGCGCGCAACTGCTTGTTTACAACCAACCGATGTCCCACATAGTGGCCCCATCTACGAAACGTATATATGGCCGCAAGCAATAGCATACCAGGAAGGTGAGTCTTTCGGCCAGCACAGTATTCTCACCGGGTATGACTCAATCTCCCTTCTTCTTCGCCAGAGCTGAACCCGGTCAAACGATTGTGGTCTGTCCGTAAGTGTAACAAAACCAGTAAACCGATTTAGAAAGAAAAGAGTTAGCGAGCTGCTTTACCAACAATGATTGATATGTAGTTTACGGAGCGTCACCACCTATAGCGTGCAAAAGAGTCACGTTGGGAGGAAGCACAGACTGCCACCGAGGGAGTGAGAGAGCGAGCGTGTATAAAAGGACAGACGGGTGGTAGTATGGAATGGAACTGTTAGGCATGGCCCAACGGTGGATTCATCAATAAATAACTACACTGTGCATATTAGCAGTCTATCCATTCTTTTGAAGAAAGCGATATATCGAAATGGCACAGAAAGAAGCAGGTGGTCTTAAGACTGTATTGACCCATTTTAGCTATGGATGATTATGATTTGAGTCGTTGGTACTGCAGAGTTTTCTTGTGTGCGTACCTTTCTCGGATCCTCAGGCACGGACATGCACGTTTGCTGTTTGGATTGCCAAATCCAGACATTTAGAATCATTGTTCCTTGCCTTTTTTGCTAACCTAACCTGCCTTATAAATACGATCACAGACGCGTTCTATTGGGACGATACACATATTTGGCTCACTATTGTTGATGATGTGCCCATCTACGCCGGAAGCTTGGCATCCAAAGAGATGCCTACGTATCAAGAACTGTTCAGTCAGGGCCGCGGACGAAAGCCTATAATGCTATATCCCTTTCCGTTTTGAACAGACCCATACTGCTTTCCTGCTGAGAAAATGCAAGCAGCTGATGATCTCGTCCAGCTCGATGCATGGCTATTGCTCGGCTCAAAAGCCTTGGTCTTTGCTATCATTTGATACCTGGAAGAGATGCATAGATGTGTTAGAAGCCTTTGAAGCGCACTAGTCGACATCATATGCCCTAGTGCCAAAGCAGTTCTTTGAAAAACGGTCATCCAGAGATTGTTCATTTGTCTCGCATTGTTTCTCTCCCCCTCCAGGCCTTATCGGTCTCGGGTTCGAATTCAGCGACCTGACAGATCCGAACCGCTTTGAATGCATACCAGTGTTCTCCGTACTTGAACGATCCAGTCTCTTGAGGGTGGTAAGGTAGTCTTAATGGATAGTTCCCTTATTTACCTCCAGGCACTGTAACACGCTCATTCTCTCGCCAAGAGGATTCTGCCTGCAGTACCTTTTACATGGTTATTTTGGTGTCTGATGTGGAGTGCGTTCGCTGCACTTGTGAGATGATATTTGTAACATCGTGTGAAACTCCCCAAAGGAACGGGGGTTAAAAGATCCCCGACGAAAGGATTAGTGCATACAATATCGTAATATGAATTCCAAGCGTACTCTTATTCTTTCTAGAATGGCAGAAGGAGCATTAAAAGGACTCGCTAATCAGCGCATTCTGAACGACGGAAATGGAATTCCATGCATTGGATTTGGTGTATACAACGCACAACCAGGAAAGGAGACTGAGCAGGCCGTTCTATGGGCGCTCGAGGTAATATCTGCAACCACGAGACAACGCGCTCCTCATTCATCTCTCTATCCCAAACAGGCCGGATATAGGCATATCGATACGGCGGCAGTGTACCGCAATGAAGAGAGCGTAGGCAATGCGCTTAAGAAGACGTAAGTGAATGCACATTACAAAGAGGGCTGCCTTGGTCAGTATCACTAAATATGTTTATCTTTTGTACGTGTAGGAAGGTGCCCAGAGAGGAGGTATATATAAGCGTCGCAAATAGCACCAATCTGACACTGAAAACTTACTTGAGGAGAAGTAGATCTTTGTCACGACAAAGCTCTGGGACACGTCGCAGGGATATAAGACAGCCAAGGAAGCCCTTGAAAAGAGCCTTGCAAAGCTCGGGCTGAGCTACGTCGATCTTTACTTGATCCATAGCCCTAGTCCGGGCAAAGCTTTGCGTCTCGAGACATGGAAGGCGCTCGAAGAACTTCAAAAGGAAGGGCGAATCAAGAGCATTGGTAAAAGAGAAACTAGCAATGTGTTCTCGTGCTTCCTAAAACTGCTCAATTAGGTGTATCAAACTATGGTGTCCACCATCTCAAAGAGCTCTTGGAAGTCTGCACTGTCAAGCCTGCGGTGAATCAGATAGAGGTGGATCTCTTTCCACGCTTGGAGGAACATTTCTCTTGTTACTTACTACACACGCGTTTGACTTACGAATAGGTTACCCCATATCTTGCTCGTGCTGAGCTCGACACGTTTTGCCAAAAGAATGGCATTCTCATTGAAGCGGTGAGCTAGCCTTCGCGTTGTGATAAACGCACCCTCCTTCCCACTGCCATCAAAAAGAATGCTCATTTATCTCCTATCTCTCTTAGTACTCTCCATTAACGATGGGCCAAAAACTCAAAGAGCCCAGGTTGATGGATCTGGCAAAGAAATATAATAAATCAACCGCTCAAATTCTGATTCGATGGTAAGAATTCAGCATCGTATTATACTCTCTTCTGCGCTTTCACAACCCTTTGCTGACAAGAGCAAACCAGGTCGGTGCAGCACGGCTATGTCCCCCTGCCTAAATCCGTCCACAAGGATCGCATCGAGAGCAACGCGGAAGTGTTTGATTTCGCGATCAGCGAAGAGGATATGAAAACGCTTGACGAATTGGATGAATATTTTGTGACGGAATGGGATCCGACCAAGTACGACTAATTGTAATCCTGCGACGTGCTTGTTGTAATCGTTGCTGTTGTTGCTGTTGAATAAACAAAGCATTGAATTTATTCAAAACAAAGGAATGATGACGACGCTTAGAAAACGAGAGCGGCACCCTTGGTCTTCTTATCACCACCCAACTCGAAGTGCTTGCAGCGCTTGAGAGGGAGCTGCATTTTGTACTTGCAGGCTATAATTATGATTGATGGCGAGTAAGCAATTGCATATATTCTTTAGTCGAGCCAACTGTACCGGTGCATTCGAGACGAAGGACAATCTTCTTGGTGGTCTTGGCCTTCTTGTGGAAAATGGGCTTGGTCTGACCACCATAACCGGACTGCTTGCGGTCGTAACGTCTCTTACCCTGGGCGTAAAGGGAAGCCTTGCCGGTCTTGTACTGGGTGACCTTGTGAGGCGTGTGCTTGCGGCACTTCTTGCCCTTGCAGTACGTGTTTCGGGTCTTGGGAATGTTAACCTAATCCATCCATCCATCCGTGCATCCATCCGTCCGTTAGTGATCCGATGGATCGTTCGTGAATAGATTTGTAGAGCTCACCATCGCGAACCGTCAAATCGGCGAAAAGTGAGAGGAGGGACCTCTTTGGGCCAAGCCCACTCGTCCTTACTACACACCCACCCCACCCCCCAAATCCCTCTTTCACACCTCTCTCTCTCCCCCTTTTCGCTTGTTCCTGCTCCCCCCCCCCGTCTCCCGCCGCCCACCCCCCAACCCCAGCTCCCCTCTTCTGACATGCTCATGGCTTTTTCGATTCGCGCGCCATTGGCTGGGATTGAAAATGACGCTAATGGCACTTTATACTCTGACATCGGAAGGACGCGTTTCGGGTAGGGAGGGAGCGGCCCATGCATGAGAAACAAATAGTAATTACAGCAGCAGCCTGCATGCTCAAGGACTGTTGATATATACAGTTGACCTGCTACACTTTTAATAAAATCATATGATCACATCTGACGTCGATCAATAAGTATCATTGTGGAAAAAGAGAGAAGACAAAGTGCTACGAATGCTCTTCACATCGAGTTATCGTAGCAGCAGTAACAATCACAGTTGTAGCAGCAGCACCAATAACAACAACAACAACAGCAGCAGCAGCAGTAACAGTAGTAACCGCGGGAGCCAGCGCAGCAACACTTTGGAATGTAGTCATGCATTGTGGATGTGAGTTTTTATATATCTTGACGAAATATGGACAAAAGTGTATTAAACAATTGCGATAATGAGGTCGATCATCATGGGATCCCATGCAGCACGTACGCACCGCAAAGTTCAGGCGCAGGGCGACGAAAGCAGTATAAAGTAAAATCGGTTGCTATTGCTATTGATATTGCTGTCCCTGTTGTTGTTGTTGTTGTTGTTGCTGTAAGGTGGATGCTAAGAAAACCACGCAGAATAGTTTGCATGCGCAGAACTTTAACTTGTTTGGAGCCCTCCCTCTTTCGACTTCTTTTAATTCTTCAGCAGAGCACCCCCTTTGTCTCTTTATCCCTTTTCCTCCGTCACACGCACACAACGGGTACGTACATCTTCCGCTTTGTTGGCGCCGAACAAATAATCCATGTGGCGAACCCTTTCTGAGATTGCTGCTGTACTTCCAGCAAATTTTTATAAAGGAGGGGCGGGACGGTCCACTAGTACATCTATCCCCCACTCTCTCTTTTATTTATCTCTCTTTCTCTCTCTCTCCTGCTTGCTCGCCTAATATCAATTGTGTTGTTCTTGCTATGCTCGCCTATCCAAAGTAAACATCTGCTTCCTGTCTTTCTTTGTTTCTCCTCTCTATTTATTTTATTTCGTGTCGCAATTCACACCCCACATCTCACTATGTAGACCAGCATCAACAGCACTCGGCTCGCTCGACAATGTCAGCAGTAGCGCAGCCCGTTGCCGTGTTGAACGTCGCAAGCCCGTCTCAAGGAAGAAGCATCGCATGTCGCCGGAGCAATTGCGGCTTATGAGTCGGCGAATCGACCCAAGCCAGCCTTTGTCTTCGCCCCACACAGCCCCTGTCAAACCCGCCCTGCCTGTTCTCTACAGTCCCTCTCTGCCTACATCGAAGAAGCGAAACCGGGCTGGGGTATACTGTGCAGAAGCATTATCATCATCGTCGCCGTCACCGCCGTTGCCGTCACCGCCACCTCCTTCACCGTTACTATCCGACCTTGTGGCCTACACGCCGCCTACATCTCCTCAGATGCCATCATCCACACTCAGTAGTAACCGCAGCCATAACCGTAGCGGTCGTTCTAGACCCAACCACGCCAACACAAACTCTAACACTAACACTAGCATCAACGCTATTTCAAATATCAGCACGAGCAATTTATTTCAGACATGCTTTGATATTTGGCCCGGTGCGCCTTCGTTGGGCGATCTCACCCATGAAAATGTGAAATGTTTGAGTGAACTGCTTAAGGTCCGGCTCTCCCAGGCAAAATACAGAGTGATGGCAGCCCTGGAGTCCGACAAGACGGATCCGCTCTACCTGCAGCTCAAGTCAGGCGAGGATGAGGAAGGCTGGCCATTACTGACACGCAAGCCTCAAAAGATCCAGCTTTCGGAGAAACGGCATCACACGTTTGCTGTGACCGTAGGAAGTGGACGGCGGTTATTCAAGAACAGGATGACATCGTCATTGATGTCTTCTTCTCCTTCGACGCCAAGACAGCAGATTAGGCTAGTGACGGATGATTCGGGAAAATTGTCGGTAGTGGCTGTGAAGACACCGACGCAAGAGCGGAAACGAGCGTTCAAGAAGCGAAAAGGACAAGCAGCGGCGACTTCGGGTGTGTCAGTCAATAACCGCGGTGTGACACAGCGGCAACAAGGTAAAATTAAGTCTGAAATTAAAGAGTGAAAATAACTCACGCCCCAAATGCAGCCTCCACACTCTTCTGCTGCAAGCCTTGCAACAAGAGGTACAAGAACAGAAGTGGCCTGACTTACCACCTCGACCGCTGCAAGTACCAGACCCCGCCGGGAAAGGAAAACATCCATTGTATCTGCGGGAACGTTTCGCAGAATGGCCAGACTTTGGTGTGCTGTCAGACGTGCCAATCATGGCTTCACCGGTCTTGTGTGGGCTTGAAAGACAAGGGAGACGATGCGAAATATACCTGTCCTCGATGTCCGGCTGCTGCGCAGACTACGGAACAGCAACTACAACACTTTCCCATCATGGATGGCGGCGCCGATCAGCAGCAACTGCTGTGGTCTGCTGCCATGCTTGAGGGGTATAACTCCCCATGGAGTATGCCCGATATACCGTCCATTCTTTTCTCAGATCCACTCAGCATGCCCGATGAAGACTATGGCCTGATGACGCCGACTTCGAATGCATCCCTTTCGGACACGCCTATTCCTCAGCAGGACAGTTGCTGGTTTGACTTTGCTGATTTCGATAATGATTTTACCTGTGATTGAAAGAGGTTCTACATCCATCTCTCTCACATCTTGCATATATCTTCTCTCTCTTTGCATTCTTTAAATACACACACATCCCCCTCATTTCCATTTACATACTTGAACATGCGATATCTAATCTGGCTGAACCCTTCTATCTCCATAATGACTTGTAAAAAAAAAAAGTAATACAACAGATCTTTGGTTCACACTTAAGATGCGTTTTTTGGATGGTCATGGATGTCATCAAGCGCCTAAAGACGATGGTTATACGAATTTCCGGAATGGTTTTCTCAACAAAAGTGCTCCGTTCTACCTTCTGAATTGTCGACTGTGACAGGTCAGGCAACCTCCGAGGCTGCTCTTGAATCTGGACGACAAGCCGGGATGGCGGAACCTTTTATAGAAATCGTGTCGTGAGACCTCCGTTTCGACAATATAGATATAACCTACCATCATGAAACGGCACAGACTTTCGGGTATGTAGTCTCCGTGCTGGGCGAACCATCGCCGCCGCTCCAGTACCTCATCTAGAAAATAGCAAATCAGATGATTCCCTATCGCTCTTCACGTCTTTGCCCTTCCAATTAACCATTGTATCCGTCCTCGAACGACTTTGAGAGCTCTTGCATGAGCTCCTCTTGTTTTTCAACCGCCTTCTTTCGCCGTTGAATCTCCAGGATCAGGTAGCTGTAAGATGTCGCATACTCTCGATACGAGTCCCGTAATGCCGTCAACTCTTTGAAATACGCCGCCAGCTTTTGCTCATGTGTTTTCATTTCCGCCTTTGAAAGAAAACAAAAGATCAAACACTTTGCTTTCTGGGAATGGAACTGCCTATTACCTCTGCGTTCACCATTTTGTCGCAGATCATGTCCGCTTGTCCGCCAGGTGTGCTAAAAGTTTCCAGCTCGGAAAGGAGTTTTAATAGTTCTTCTTGGACAGACGAATAGATACGCATCCGCACCCGAATTTCCTCGCTGAAACAAGCCATTAATAAGTATCCGAACTTTTGCGCACGGGTGCACCCACCCCAAGCACCACTCTCAGAAGAATGATAAAAGGAGGTGATGTATCGGTTTACTTTATCGATTTGACGATCTCTAAAAGCTCTTGAAGCTCGTCCAAGATCCGAGGTACTTCATCATGATCATGTTGCAACACTATGTGGGTTTTTCCCATCCCTCGATGTTTAGAAGAACATGCCTTCGTTGGTACTTGAGCATCTCACCTCGTATATCCAGTAATGCATCAGGTTCGGATTGGCATAGTCTTGATATTTGATAGGGATTCTTTCATTTGAGCCACACGCTTTATTTCTTTTTTTTTTTTTTTACCTGGTGGCCTCACCGAGTTGGATATAATGGTTGGTTAGACTGGTCAAAATCTCGGCCATTTTCGAAATGGTTAGTTCTTGGATATGCGCTTTCTCGTCCGCAAACGCAGACGCCGACTCGTCCAATGAAATGGACAATGCGGCTTCCTGCATGGATGCCAGTTCGCTAATGGTCACCGACAATGTTTTCGCCGTGCTCGTTAAGGACGAGTAGAGGTTCTACATACTGGAATGGGTAATACAGATACACAATACAAACAGATGGCCACACACACACACACACACATACCTCGATATCCGTAATTTCTTCGTCTGCCAGCTTTTGGAGATGTAGTACGTATTGATGATCAATATAGTCAAACAAAGTCGTCCAATTCTTGGCGTCGTGCTCTCGCGAATTAATCTCTATCACTTCCTCATCAATCCTACGACTCTTGAGATCACGAAAGATGTTTTGCAGATCTAAAGAGATGCCAGCCAAGTGGACTTCGCGATCCTAAAAAAAAATCAGAAAGTTCGGGTTGGTTTCCTCACATATGCAAACACAACGCTTGTGAGCACAACGGGGACTCGTACCTGAATACAGCTGCCGACTTCCTCGATTTTGACCGATACAAATTCACGAATGCGTTCAAGGGTGCTCAGCTGTATCAAAATGTGGTTTCTAACGAAGAGGATCTTTGGCCAGGTACGCTCAATGATGACAACATGCTGATTAGATTCGAGCGAGAGTTCATTAGCTTGGGCGCATATTGCTTGACCTGTCGATAAGGCCTTTTTAGCAATCAATAAGAGATTAATAAGCTCCTGTTCCATGATGCTCGCTAATGATAAGGGGTGAGGGATAACAGGTGCTTGGGGGGGTGGGGTGGGGTAGGGTAGGTCGGATGTGACCCCCTCCTTTCTGCTCCGATGATCAATGCACGCACGTACGGAGAACCTCGTTACACACACACATACACACTCGCTCACTCGCTCTCTTCCTTTTTATATCGAAAAATAAGATCCCTGTTTTTTGCTATCTATTGTAAACGACAACGTTGCGGGGTTCCGAAGAAATGCAGCCGTTGGGACTATGTGAGCAACAGGTGGGAAAAGCGAACTCGCATACGCGTGCTCCTCTGTGACGTTGAGACACAAATATACATACATACGTTAGCTTACATCCACGTAAATACATCGAGTTCTGACTGACCCATCTGAATCGCAGAATGCATCACAAAGGTTGCTATCGGACGTTGCCCCCGCACTCTGGCAAACAGGCGCGTTCTGAAGCACACCGCAGAGAACCGGTATCTTTTTGTACTGGTCGTGTGCAAAGGCGATACAAGTCAGGGTGCCATGTCCGCATGCATCTCCTCGGGTAAACGATCCCAGTAGCAACGCATTCTTGTTATTTTCCTCCGGAGCTGCTTTTGTTCCGGATGGCTGTTGCTGGTGGAGTCCTTGCATCGCCTGCACAATGCTAGGCTCGCTCTTGCGATTATGGGCCGGGACGACATGCGTATGCTTGCGAAGATGAACCGCTTTAACCAAATGGACGCTGAGTAGGATAAAGAACAGCCAACAAGCCTTCCGTAAAATCATTGTTGCACTGGCCGATAATTGAAAGAGATCATTAAAAGGCAAAGAGGAGGGATGTCTTGAGCAAGGGGAGGGAAAATACCACATCAACCCTTGTCCGTGTCTACACAACTCCCCCCCCATCCATAACACATGTTAAATTTGATCCATTGCTAAACGCATCACAAGGGTATTATTGCTCAATTCGGCTCAGAGTTAGACTGTTGGGATAGCCTGCAGTGACAATGACAGACCATGGAACGTTTAAGGGAACGCTGCTACAGAATCAGACTAAACACTTTTTCCTTCTCTCTATTTCTCTTTGACATAGCCATGAACAATCTGCCGTCGGAAATCATCACCAATATTGTATCATTCATTTCCAGAGCTGACACTATCCAGTGTGCTCTTGTCAATCGTTCCTGGCTCGGTCTAATTCCATCATGTTCAGCCATGCACTGGAACCATGTCGGGTTTGACGAATACAGTAGTTTGCAGTTTCTTTCGTCAGGCTCCCATTGTTGCTTCTCTCCTCATATTAAATCGATTTCCTTGGCTCCTGAACAATGCTTTACCCAGTTCGAACAATCACTTCTCCTGAATGTAGTCAAGCCGCTTGGTCCACAAATTGAAAGATTAGGTTTGTTGGGGTGGAAGGTAGGATGGAGAAACTCATAAACTCCGCTCATCCTCAGTATAAAGAGATAAGAGTCGTTGGCTATGCATGATAATTTTGTAACGCTGTTTGCTCACGCGCTTGGTCAAACACGCATTGAATCCCTCACTCTCAACTATGTACCGGGTGTTCTGGATATTTCCCGTTTGCTCACAAGTTGTCCGACCTTACGCCATCTTGAATACCGGATTGATTCGTCCTTATCCGCTCCTGATCCTGCAAGAAGCATGTCAGATTCTGCATCCACCGGCACCAGCAAGGGCTATGGCAATCGGGAATCGGTACTAGAGATCCTTACAGTCCATGCAGGCAACACATATACCTTGCAGTTAGGAACTCTGTTGCAGGGTTGCCCTAAACTTTGGCGCATCCAGCTTGAGGGATTTAAACGCGGAATACGTTGTGTAGAGATCATGTCGCACTGCCCGCAGCTTGAGGTACTCTGGATTGGACAAGCTCACTTCTTAGTCCCGAAAGCCTGGAAGATGGAACGAAAGCGGACGGGACGTGGCGTTCATGGCCTTCGATCTCTCATCCTCGGGAAAAACAACCACGTAAGCGCAGACGACCTTGATATTTTGTTCAACAACGACCATGCGAACCTGGTGGCCCTCTATATCACACAGAGCGCAACCGCATCATCGCTCTCAGTCAATATGGTCCTTGGGCGTTTACGAGCTTTTGCGTATGATGGCGAAGGCTCCGCAGACACGGCTGCTCAATTCATAAGTTCCAGTCCGTGTCTCGCCCATATTGAGCTTCAGAACTGTCTGATAACAGCCCGGCTGATCAAGGCGCTTTCGGATGCTCCGCATCTCGAATCAATTGCCTTGTCCTTCAATAGCTACGATCAGGAAACAATATGTATGCTTCTCAAAAGCCTTTCCTCACGCCATCTAAATAGACTCTATTACAAAGAGCGAGGCCGTACCGTGGTCGCATCTATTCTTGAGGCATTTACATGGGTACAGACATTAGAACACATTACAATAGATCTCGTAGGTCCCTGCGCGTTTGACCGAGACACCGCTGTCTCGTGGGTCAAAAGACTGCTTGGATCTCTGACTAATCTCCAGTCACTTACGCTAATCGGTCTGGACCGCATCTCCAATACTTTTTTAAATGCCATTGCTGTTCATAGCGTCGGAACCCGTCTCACATCGCTCTGTCTGAGAGAATGTTCATTAGTCACATCAGAGGCGCTTGAGGCGTTGGCACATCATCAAACTACAACGCTTCGCGAGGTGTCCGTCGAGCGCTGCTACGGACTGTGGGGTATTATGCAGCTGCCAACAACCGGCGGCCGGCTCCATCTTATTGTTCGATAAAACAGAAAGAAAGACGGTGGAGGAAGGCCGAAGCCAAGATCAGCAATACCATTACATAGGATCAGTAGCATCAGAACCTGCTTGCCTTGGTAATCATCCGTATACCATAGGATAGAAGCGTAAAATCCGTCGTTCCTGAACAGATTAGGCAAGCCAAAAAAAAAAAGTTAAAAAGAATGACAGCCTTGGCTCGGCCAGCATTCTTTGCGACAAGGACATTCGCGGCTTGATCTGTGTAAGAAGAACAGAGTATCACATACTATGTACTAGTCCCAATATGTGCATTATGAAGCGCCTATAATGCCATAAGCGTATGAAGGGAAAAAAAGAGAGAGAAAGAGAGGAAAGGATGGAGATCAGAGTTTCTGTTTACGAAAGAAATGAAAGACGGACAGGAAAGGGCGTCAAAAGACCCCGGTTGCATCAGCATGCCTTATCGTTACATATGAATGAGGGCTTTTGATCAGATCGCCAAAGCGAAATCCTCCTTCCAACGTTCTGAACGACGGCTTGCATGTTATGTGGGGCGCGTCGCATCACCCATATCTTGAATGGGTCTCAATCACATCTACCGCGTGCCACCTGTCCAGCGCCGCTTATGTCGGAAGCATTCTCCAGTCAACCGCCTCAGCAAGCTTTGTGCCTCTCCTCAACCTTTGCTGGGCTGTTTCTCTCAACAGAATGAAACTCTGCTTTTCCAAGAAAAGGTTGCATGGCGTCTTATAAAGTTATTAACAGTGCTGCATGATACTCTTAAATCATGAAACCGCTTCAATAAATGGTCAGTTACTTCAACAACCATAACAAAGGGATTAGCGTCAATGAAACTGATAACAGTCGCGTTATGCTTTTCAGTTAAAATACACTTACGGCCAACTTTTTTACAGCTATCAAAAATACCATCAGGGCACGCAATTGTGCTGTCTGACTCATCTGTACGCTGTTTGAGGGTGAATGCCCAACGGCTTTGCTGCAGCTGCTGCAGTCATACACTTTTCAACCTTCAGATCGAAAAACCTCACTTTATCCTGAAATGTATAACGCACATATGGTCTCGTTTTGGTTTTGCCTCCTTCATATAAACATCCTCGTTCTTTAGTTTTTCTAACATTGGGTAACTTTGATAAGAGTCATTGGGGACTGCGTTTCCCAGGTACTGTGTATAAGTAGCGATAGTCTCAACGACAAATTCATTCTGACCAAAACTGTAGTCCATGGGCTCAGGACTACCGTTCTTATCAACAACACTCCCGTGTCCATCTTTATATAGAAATATCTTACTCATGTTGAATCGCAAAGTAAAAAAAAAAAAAAAAAGGAAAAAATACATTCACAGTTTATTATATTTTTCAGATGCCAAGAACCACGGTGTCTGGTTTCTAAGCAAGCGTAAAGTGAAGAATAAGACATTGATAGAGATGGGAACTTTTTTCTGCGACACCTTTCGCCTTGGATGCGGCATTTGCTTTGTCATCATGCCTAAAGATTTCTGGGCAAAGCCCGGCTTCTATTTTTGTAATCTTGTGGCTTCAATCTTGGAAAACGTTGTATGTAACGAGGCAATTCATCATACAATAATCAGTAGTCTTATCCAGTCTTACCTACTTCGGCTCTGATGAAACAACGAGTACTTACGTTTCAACGATATAGAAACTGTATTGAATCGGCTCCGATGCGTAAATGATATCGAACTTCCAGAGTAGAGGGCATATTACGCAGCTCCCTAGAACATGGTGTATAATTAGAGAGCACCTTTCAAGCATGCCTCCTAAGACCTTTTGTACCACAGCCACTTCCCATAAAGAATTGGTTGTAACGGTACGTGTCACCAGAAGGAAGAAAAGGATATGCCGCTCCTCCGACATTGGAACCGTATTCAGGCTGGGTCGTGTGGGAGCTAATGATAATGGAATTACTACAAACCAAGAGCATGCACCATTAAGGTCAGACTATCGCTGTAGAAGTAACCCGCATTCAACGCGCACTGCTTACGACACGCGTTATGTATATGTCGGAACGGACTTGTACTCCTGCATTAGTGAATATCCATTGACACCAGTAATTTCAATGAGGATGAAATATCCTTACGCCCACACTAAGTTTGGTCAAATCGATGCAAACGTAAGCGGTGATGTAGTGTATTCATTTCACTCCTTAGCCCTCATACCTAATAGAAATAGCATGTGATCTACGAAAAGGTTTATCGAACGGATGGACCCAATTTTTGGCGGGAACTTCTTAATTAAGCGCATATATAGTTTCGTGGGACGCGCTTTGGCCCCCTTCAGGACCTATATAGTAAGAATAGGACTTTTTTCAGGAATCGGGTTCGATGAAGAAGCTTCCGGGAATATAAATTACATTACTCTCCTCTTCCGATGGGAAGTGACGCTAGGGTAGACAAACCCAACACTCTCGACAACTGTCATACAAGTGAAATACTGCACCATTACCCTTCGTGTTCTATATAAGAAATCAAGATTCGTTTTTCCTTGCTTCGCCGGAACACACATGGTCATGGTATCTTTTTCAGCCGCAGTAAAACGCCTGTAATGGCCACGGCTATATGGGAGTAATGGTCTTGCGCATGCGATCCTGTCATGACCTCATCATTGCCCCACTGTATAACCATATCCTGGCGACTATTGGTCCCTTTTACTACGGCTATTGTCACACTCGGAAATGGCGGCTTTAAATGAAAGTTGGCGTCTGTAATGCGTATATAAATAAGCGTTCGTCTTCCCAATGGGTCCTTTGCCTTAAGTACATAATTCAAAGATTTATCATGCCTCCTTCGAATCAAAAACCACATACTACCTGCAACAATGTTGCTCTTGCCACAGTTGTCATCAGCCAGCCACTGGTTTACACCCCATTGGTTTACCATCAATATGCTTGCGCTACTATTCATTGTTACTATCCAGCTTCAACTATTCTTGTTCAGCCGGCAGTTGCGTACTATGTTTCTCAGGCGCAGCCGGAACAGCCAAAAATTACCCCCAAGAAAAAAGACCTTCGAACATTCCTCAATCCCCGCAGTCCTAGCTGAGAGTGCGAAAGTCGAACGGAAAACCTACCGACATGGAACGGCCAGATAACTAGTATGTTTTGACGACACAGTCAATGACATACAATGCTACAATCTGAAAAGTATTGTTGCCTTTCTATATTTTAGTTAGTTGTATTATTCTATTTAAAAATTGTCACTCTATTAAGTTATAGAATATGCGTCTCTCGCATAAATTTTCACCGTTTAGAATAACGAATGCGGGATACATATACCATTGCTACTGCATAAAGGAGATCATACACACTACAATGAGGTCCTTCCATTGCATTTCTGAGTAGCGGAGTGATTTCCTTAACATGCTCTTCCAAAAGGCCTCGTTTGTATAAGAATTTTGCATCATCCTTTGCTGGATAAGCCTGGCCGTACAGTAAACGCCGAGTGACACGCTGCGCTGGATCGAGACATTAGTCCGATATGACGAGCGCATGATCGATGCTTCTACTAGTCAGACAGTTCCAAAAAAAAGCTGTTTTATGGGCAACCAATATGTAGTTCTCCATTGGCTTCTCATTGCACAGTTCCACCCTCTGACTGGAGTTTTTGTATCCCTTTGTGGATTAGTTCCATGATCACTTTGCTCGAGATGCCTGCTTTCGATATCTCTCTGTAGGAAAAATGTATTGTCCAATCGAAAAAGATTTCCATCTCGGCCGACGTGTCAGTATCTGTAAACTCATTCTGGCAGAACCTCGGCGAACTTGGCATCTTTTGCCTCCTATATATTATATACGTGTGCCGCTCTTTGACTCAACATCATCTCCCATATAGACGGCAACTCCAGAAATGCATTCAAAAGACGACCACAATAGATGTATCACTTCGGGGGGGGACATGATATTGTACTACGACGTAGGTGTATTATCTTCAATCTGTTCGTTTCCATGGGGAAATCTGCGCTTTATTGCTACACATATTCCTCAAGCTAAAGGCTATAAACATTTTGATGACAGAAGCAATATCTACGCGCAGATACATACCTTACACTGACCGAGATAAGGTTGAATTTTACAAGCTGATATCTAACAAATGCTCGGGTGCAAAACAGCTAGAAATAGAATATCGTTCAGTACAGAGATGAGTATTGCAACAGAAAGAGAAGGCTCTAATATCGTTTTCGGGCATACGGCGAATGGAGGAACATTGAGTAGGTGTGCGACTTCCTTGAAGGAGATAAGCCCTTTACTGAGATCCTCTCGGGCGCCAAGTCCCAGCATTAACAGTACTAATATTTCATATAACTGGATTTTCGATTATATTGAACTGTATATGAGCAACAACAAGGTGACCAATGAAAAGCCTTTCTCTCCAACGATTATTTACCAGTTTGTGATTGTAATATTCCACATTGTTAGCTACTGTAACCGGCAAAGCGCATGCCATATATGCACATTATTACCAAATAGCAACCCAGCCAGTGTACGCAGTTGCAACAGCTCTAGACCCTCGATGCAAGGCTGAATAATGGGCAACCCTGTTCTTTTTGGATACGTTGACTACAACTCATCCATTATCCCAGAGCTGCTTATGGGCCATGGCCGAGCTGAGTTCTCTTTGATGAGTGTAGGTTCCATATTAAAATGAAGCTAAGGCAATGGATGGGATGGTTTCGACTGATACATACCACCGATGCCATAAGTCGAAGATTTGATATGTTACTCGAGCGAAGGTATTATTGTCTTGATTCAAGCAAATAATACACAATCTGATATTTCAGATGTAAACCACGTTCTCGGATATCAGAGAAAAAGATAAAGAGATGTAAAAAGGCTGGACATCAACCGCTGAAAGTATCTTACTCGAATACTGGTATGAAGCCTTCGATTAGCAGAGATGACGGAATAACTCGTAATTCTTCAATGGGTTCAGAGCATGTGAAGCATCCACAATCATCCGCGCTCTACTTTGGCGAGACCTAAGGATTCTCTCTCGTAGTGCGAATGACGCGAAGAAGTGCATGAACAAACTGGTCCATTGGCAGATAATGTCCCAAAAAATCGAAATTTCTCGTTAAAAGCTGATGATTGATGAGATCGCAATTGGGCAATATTGAGAAGCGGCGCCATGTATTTCTAGACCATATGACGAAGATGAGCTGCTCTTACTTCAGGTAGTACGTGAGCCGCTTAGAAAGATAATACCACCGATGTCTGGTGCTCAAGATGGAAAATGAAATAATCCCACGCTGTTATTTCAGCACGGCCGTATAGTTTAATGGCAAAAAAGAAACATGTATGTATGATCTAAATATTCCGCAAAAGGCTCTCCTTTCTGCAGATCATAATATACATCATTTTTCTTCCACAGAATCTGGTTCACGAAGTGTGGTATCCAAGGGCCCTATCACCTAACTTGGGAAAGGGGAAAAGAAAGAGATCCTATTGGGAAATTGGTCAGTTCGCATGACGTGAAGTTCTTTTCACCTTTTTTGGCTCATAGTCACGCGGAGCAAAGAGTGCGGAGAAAAAGCTGGAAGTACTTAAAGCCCCAGATCCAACTGCCGCCCCGCTCTTTATTTTTTTTTATTATGTCTGCTTTGCTTGCTCCCTTCGTTGACACCCCTTCCCAGAACATGATGACCATGGTCAGCGGCGCCTCTGCTGCTGTTCTTGGTCTCCTTGCGCTCAAATACAACGATCGTTCCATATTCACCGAACCTAAAGAGGACGTTATCTTCATTAAGGGTCATCCTCTTGTTGGCAGTCTTTTTAAGCTTATAAAGAACAAAGATCGGCTCCATGACTATGTCACATACAATTTCGACAGGCATAATACGATGATTACGTAAGACATTCGCAATTGTTGTCCTAGGAACGAACGCTTTATTTACTTTTCTTTCTTAGCGAAGATTCAGTGATAGGTCGCCCTGCAGCTGTTTCAACCATTAATCCTGCAAACGTCGAATATGTTTTGAAAAGTAATTTTCCTACATCTTCTCCGTAATGAGATAGAAAGAAAAGTAACAGAATGATGTGCACTTAGCCAACTTTTCAAATTACATTAAGGGTCAACAAATGAAGTAGGTATCTTTGCTGTTGCCCGAAGCAACCGCCGGGTCTGACCCACGGAATTTTAGAAACGCAATGGGTGATCTTTTTGGCCACGGTATTTTCGTCGCTAACGGCGAACAATGGAAGTACCAACGCAAGGCTGCAAGTCTTATCTTCAATGTCGCCAACTTCAGAGATCTCTTCACCGAGTAAGCGTCGTTCAGGGATGAAAGGCATTTGGATCCTAATCATCTTTATTGTTAAAGAGTCTTTGTCGAAGAACTACATGTCATGGCCAAGCGTATCTTTGACAAGAAGGCGGAGAACGGCACAGCAGTTGATTTTCACGATGTCATGTTTAAGTTCACCTTGGACTCGTTCGTTCTGTAAGATACATCTGCCTTGTTAAATAATACCAAACGCACGCAAAATAATACGACTACTGACGTCTGTCTATCTTTACTAAATAGGCTTGGCTTCGGCACGCAACTGAATTCACTTACTAGCAAGAAGAAAGTACCGTTCGCCGAATCTTTTGACATTTGTCAAGCCAATTGCATGGACCGATTCATCAATCCCTACAATTACGTTATTGAGTTTTTGCAGCCCATCTTTTCCCCAGGCACCCGATCGATTCGCCAGCATCTGAAGACCATTGACCAATTTGCGTACGATATTATCAAGCAGCGCCGTGAGAGTGGTAGCAATGCAAAGGATCTTCTTTCGCGTTTCATGCTCACCCGCAATGAAAATGGGGAACCGTTAAGTGATAACGAACTTCGCGATACCATTCTCAACTTTATTATCGCTGGCCGCGATACAACAGCCCAGGCTCTCTCGTGGACATTTTTCAACTTGACGTTACACCCACGAATTGAAGCTAAGCTTGTGGAAGAGATCGAAAAAACAATTCGCGACGAGCACGAAGCGGACCCGCCTGCGCTGTACGAAGCGATCCGGACCATGACCTATGCGCATGCTGTGTGAGTACCCTTGTGGCTCGAAGAACCGGCCAAATGCTTATAATTTTACGATATAGATTTTATGAAGTCCTTCGACTTTACCCCTCCGTCCCGGCGAACGTCAAGGTCGCACTTGAAGACGATGTTCTACCGGATGGTACACACATCCGCAAAGGCGAGTCATTCACCTGGTCATCTTATGCGATGGGTCGTAGCACGCAAGTGTGGGGACCTGATGCAAAGCAATTCAGGCCAGAGCGTTGGATTGACGAAGAAGGGAAACTGCGCCGGGAGTCAGCGGGCCAGTGGCCCGCTTTCCATGCCGGCCCGCGCGTCTGTCTGGGGCAGAATCTAGCGACTTTGGAAGCCCTTGTTGCCATCACCCTGCTGCTGAGACGATACAAGTTCACTCTTGCTCCTAACCAGGATATCACCTATGCTCCTTCGCTCACAATGCCTATGGCTAATGGCATGAAGGTTTACGTTGAGAAACGCAACTAAATATCTCTACCTAATTAATCATGTCTTCTCCTCCCTGCACCGCCCACACATCAAGATACAGATCTTTTGTACTTTATTCTCAAAAACAAATATCGTAAACAAGATAAAATAATGTCGTGCAAAGTACAAAAAAATGACGCATAGAATTGTATAAAGTTGTCATATCAGTAGGTAAAAAGATTTTGCATCCATGGATTAAAACCCTGTTAGTCAACAGAAAACACTACTCCTCCATCCACTTTAACTTACACTCAAGGGTCCCGAAGGACCCAGGAGTTATCATGGGTAGTCCCGGCGATAACCGGGACGGAGAGACAGGACGAGAGAGCCAGCACACAAGAAGAGACAGGAAGGGTGTTCAGGAACTCTGCTCTTCCATGGCTCATCAAGCACGGGTACGATTGGTTAATCTAAAAAGGGCAGTGTACATTGGTTGCAATAACATAATTTGGTATTATAGCGAGCATACCGAATAAGACCATGGAAGAGAGGGTCGGGATGAAGTTGATGGAGAAAGGAGATTTCTCGGCTGTCCATTATTTATAGGAAATCAAGGAGGTGCAGAAGAAATTTCGTTGTGACAAATGATGGTGCAGTAGATACAGTGGCAGTTAACTAAGCACATATGATAATGAGAAACAAAACCTTCGAAATCGCTCAGCTTTAAGATATTGGATGCCTCGCTGATTCGTGTCATCAACGTCTCCCTTTCCAAAAACCTATTGCATTTAACTTTGCTCTTGACCACTGACCAAAAACTGCTCAATAGGATTGAGTTCAGGCGAGTATGGTGGAAGATAAGCATATCGATATCCTCGACACTCAATGTATTCAGAGATATCCTGAGCCGCATGGATAGGTGCATTGTCCATTACTAAATAATGGCCCTTCATATGTTCATACTTGCCCATCTCGTCCATTATCGCCTTAAGGAAGCTGAGATGATGTTCAGTTGCAGTTCCTTTGCTCGCAACTTCAGATTGACCTGCCCTCTTCTTTTCTTGATTGGTGCTGCGGGAGTCTCAAGCTACATTGAATGATGCTGAGATTGCTCCCACGATTGTGGTTGTCTTTGGTTCTGTAACCATTGCAGGGGTCCCTTTCTTGGACCACGCCATGTTGCATTTCATGTTAATATGGAAACCAGACTCATCAAGGAAAACGCAGCTTATTGAAGTCAATTTCGGTCCTATCCCATCTGAGCACTCAGCCAAGGCGCACTTGGATCTTCGCAGCACTATTCCTCTCTATAGGCTGAAACCAAACCGTTTTTAATGACAAGTTGCATACGTTTTCATAAATCGATGGAGTATCGTTTTAGATGCTTTGAGACCCTCAAGTCGTTGGAGCAGTTGCTCCAGGACAATGGCTAGGTCTTCATCAACGCATTCTAAAAGAATGCGCTTATGCTCTTCATTGAGAATACGCGAACGGTCCCCCCGCGTTAGGTTTCTTAAAGATGCTGTCAGGGTCCTTCTCGTACTGTAATGCCCATCGCTGGGCTGAACGAATATGGAGACTTAGCAGCTGATGCACTCAAGATCTTCTCAAACATCCGTTGGAAAAATCTGACGTTGTCTTGGTCAGTTTATGCTGTGTAACTGCGCTTGATCCCCGCTTCTTTCATCCGAATGTCTGTATCCTTTCGCTGGGGAATGTGTGTGGGAGTAAGTTCAGGGTTATCTTTGCACGATATGCTACGCAGATATTCAGTGTGAGAACAAACGGATTGAAGTGAGTACATTTCCTCATCAATGACATAGTCCATAGTTTCAGGACAGCTACGCTCATCAACGACCTGACCTTGGCCATCTTGGTAGAAAAATAGGTTGCTGATTTCAGAACGGAAAAACGTATAAAAGAGAAAGCTTTTTTTGTGCGACATCTTTCCGTGTATGTATGTAACGTTCGATTTGTCATCACGCGTAAAGATTTCTGGGCAAAATGCGAACTGGCAGGGTGCGATTTTGATTTTGAAAAATAGTGTATAATGATGTGTTTCCTCATCGTGTATGGGTACAAAGGACATCAAGCTTCATATCTCTCGATTTCTATAGCGCAGCTGCCTTTGTCAATAAGCCTTCTTTGGGGGTGGGCGCGTGCGCTAGACTTTGTTATTCGCATCGTTGGCTCTCATCCATGTCATATGCATACGCTGGTTGATGATGAGATCCACTGCCCTGTCCAAAAGTGAATTCTTAACACAGCGTGGTGCGGACAGAAAGACGTCCTTGTTTAATCACAAGCTTATTTGGCCACGACATGATCTTTAGACCAGTATATAAATGTCAACGACATGTCCGCGCGATGCAAGAAAACCATCAACGAGGCAGGCGTCATCTTTTTGCGTAGTTGAAATATCTCGGCGTGCCGTTCGCAGACATTCCATCAATGTGCCCACTTCCAAGTTCGTGATACTTGCGAGTTTCTGTGATAGGGTCTTTGTAGACCATCATGCACATCATTTGATACCGGAGGATGCATGGTACTTTAGCATCTAAGCCACCCCTTCCACATGCCCGCTCATTCTGGGAGGAGGATTCTTCCTCAGGTGACAAGCCGATTTCTCATGTGGATAATTCCATCATGCTGGACTACATTCTGATGTCGCACAAGCTTTGAGTTTATCGCACCCAAAAAAAAGTTCAGCGCCACCTCTGCCTGGACAAGATGGAGTCATTGCCATGCGAGATCGTTTCAAAGATTCTATCTCAACTCAATGTCCGCGACTGGATCCAATGCATTCAAGTGTCCAGATCCTGGTTTGTTATGATTCCGAAGGCTGTGTCTGATATCTGGAACCACGTGTCTATCGACAAGGATACCTTTCCTTGCCTCACCAGCGTTCGCCGTTTCCCTTCAGTCCAGTCTATCAGTGTGGATGCAAACCATTGTGAATCAACCCTCTACGCCGCACTGCAGCATGTTGCCGCTTGTCAGGTGTCGTTTTTAGGTGACGACCGCACCAAAAACCCAGACGCGATAGATGGGCTCATCGTGCGGCTGTAATTTCCCCTTTTAGAGCTTAAGCAAGCACGGATCTACAGCGTCGGACGATTCTTCAAAATGCTCGAGATCTTATCTATGCACCTGAAATCTCTGACGCTGAACATCACATCTGCCGCATTTATGGACTTCGCTCATATCCTCAACACCTGCCCACATCTCTTCCACTTTGGCTACACCAGCGACATCTTTGTCCAGTTCGATCCCGCGAAGGACCACCTCAGCAACCTCAACTTCCATCCACATCTCATATCCCTAAGCCTTTACACTGGACAGGCGCACTACGACATCCTCTCAATCCTACAGTCCTGTCCAAATCTCAAAGCCCTTAAACTCGATGTGGTGATGCCTCTGGACTGCCGCCAAATACTAGAAACTTTGCCGCAGATTGAGTATCTGCATATTGGCAGCTTCAGCATCCTGGCCGATGTGGTCTGGGAGCCGAGGGAACATGAGGATGGTTTGTGGTACCTGTGCCTCGAGTATTACAAGAACAACATCGTGAGCAATGGCAACTGGGCCCTGCAAAAGCATCATCGCACGCTCAGGACCCTCCACGTCGAGCACATCGATCCCGATTGTTTGGCACTCAACTATGACAAACTCGAGGTGCTCTCGTGTCGAGGAAAAAACCGCAGCCACAATAACAGTAGTAGCAGGAACAGCAGCAGGAACAGTAACCGCCGTGCGGAAGGTGAAGCAAACGGTGATGAGGACATGAGCGAGGGCGACTCAGACGAAGCGGATCTTGCAGATCTGCTCAACCAATGTCCTAATCTCCAAGCCTTGGATCTTTGTGATTCGAGTGGCTGCCTGTCCCAGTCTATCGTGAATGCTATCCTCAGGCTCTCCTCTCTCAAGACCGCATCCTTTCTCCTTGTCAACCAGCATGAAACTCGGGTCTACAGGGATCAGCTTGTAAGATCGTTGGCGCAGTTGCCCCAACTCACCAGGCTCGATATCCAGATCGAGTACTTTGAACAACGCGCTTTAAACGCTATTTCGTGTATCCGGACATTGCAGGAGCTCTATCTCGAAAGTTCCAGGAGGTCGTTGGGTGTGTCTTTTGATGTATTGGCTGCCATACAAAACTTGCGATTCCTCGGCATCACACGCTTTGGAGAATTCTCGGTGGATGGTCTGGTGTTGCTGAGACGACTTGAAACAGTTTTCTTTGAGCATTGTCGGTCTGTCGCCAATTTGTTGGCACTGATAGACAGGGCCCCGCCACGCTTACGAGAAATCATTTTAATGGAGTGCTTGGGATACGATGTTAGCGTCAAAACTCTGATTGATCATGCGAGAAAGCAACAGGTCGAAATTACCGTGCATCAGAAAGTGCTGGACCATCTTCGAGAGTGATGAAAGAATCAATCAACTATGCCTTTCCAAACCATTTCATTATATACGCACACACACACACGCACACAGACATACGCAGATATTCAAAGGTAAAAAAAAAAAAAAAAAAGACACCTTCCTAGTCTCTTTCTTCCATTTAGCCGCAGCCATTCTTTCTGACAAACTATAGGCGTCAAAAACGGTGGCATCCTTATTTGCTACATGCAATACCTACAATAAACCTCAAACGGAATCCTTAATGACGCTGTATCATCACGTGTTTTGTCCACCTGTGGCAGGAACACAAAAGTAAGGGGAGCTTAGACTAGGCTATTCTTTCTACTTTCAATGGAAGTCTTGCCAATTGAGATCCTCTCTCGCATCTTCACTCAATTAAATATTTGTGATTGGATACGCTGTGTTCATGTCTGCCAATCATGGCGCCGATTGGTTGCAATTGCAGTGGCTGATGTGTTTGATGAGATGTACATTGAGGACACGACTTATCCATCTTACCTGAATAGCATCTGCTTATTTCCTTCCATTCGTTCCGTCCATTTGCACCTGGCGAATGATGCTTGCCTACTTTCCTCACTGGAGAACCTCTCAAAGTGCCATTTATCTAAACTAGGTATTCACTCTATATCTCTCTCTTCTTTTTGAATGATCTGTGCCATTAAAACAACCACCAGAAATAGCAGATATCGCTTTAGTTGATCCTGAAGGGCTATACGTTATGCTTGAGCATCTTGCGGACAACTTGACATCGCTAGCGCTTACTGACATGAAAGGCGCGTTTGTTGACATTACCCGAGTTCTTCAAGCATGTCCCTCGCTCTGTCAATTGAGTTACACAATCCGCATTTCCAATTCTAATTCTTGCAGCACCGTGCCCTGCAGCAGACCACCCGCTTCCTGTTATTCCCTCGTATCTCTTCAGCTCCAGACGGAATCCCGCTGTCTGTTCGATCCTACCTTAGTACTAAAGAACTGCCCCAACCTCGTTGCTCTTACAATTGACAACACGCCGCTGAGTCCGACGGACATTCTCACCTGGTGCCCTCAGCTCGAGCTTCTCCACATGGGCAAGAAGACCCATTGCATTGGCATGGACCATCCCGCCCTTCAACTCAGAACAAAGGATATCAAGAGGCAGCAAGGGCTGCGATATCTCTATCTGGCGGAAAACCCTCTCTTCATCCAAGGAATCCGCCAAATACTCCATGCTCACTCGCAGACCCTCCAGATTCTCCATCTCCCGCCATCTTCGCTTATTCAGCATCCTGCAGCAGCGGCAGTATCTGCTCCTGCTGCTATAGAGCCTCATCGCTTACCTGACTTCAGCAGCTTGAAGATCCTTTCTACCGTCACAGTACAGGACCCGCACGCCCTGATTACCTTGATCAATGCATGCCCGTCCCTCGAGGAGCTCCATATTCTGGATTTCGGTAGCCTCTCATTTTCTGTCATTGACACCATCAGTCGCTTTCGTCAGTCATTGGTCAAACTTTCGTTTCGAGCCCAATTTGGCTATGACGCCTGTTCTGTCGTCAAGCGAAACTCCCTCTTATCCATGCTGCCTCAGCTCACTTGCCTAACCACTCTCGTGTTTGACTATTGCTCCCTCTTTGACGGGGATACAGCCGTATACTTGTTGTCCCGTATCGCGTCGCTTCAAGACTTGACTCTAGGAAGCATTGCTCCATCGGATCACATGAAATTCGACGCATTGCAGCATCTCTCTCGCCTTCGTCGACTTCGCTTGCGCCATTTCCTATTCCCATCCCTCCTCCACAAAGAACAGAATTCATGGCCTACCCTTGAGCAGCTGTGCCTGATTGAATGTTATATCTCAACCCCCGATTGGGATCCCGATTCCATTCTGCCAAAGATGCCCAGGCTCAACAGTTTCATCCTCTCAAAATGTCAAGGAAATGCAATGCATGTGATTCAGAAGTATAAAAGATGGGGCAAAGTCGAGCTGATCCTGCAGTAAAAAAGGGGGAAAAGGCAGAAGAATGGGAGGGCACATACGCACACACACACGCGCGCACACGTATATATATATATCTATCTAACGGATACCCTGCATGTACTACCAACACCTGAAAACGGCTTTAGAAATTAGCCTCGAGACAGGATATACATATAAAGTCGTGTTTTTCTCTTTCTCATGCCTTTGCATTGGTATCTAGCATTTAGGCGTGATCAGCCATGGGTGATGCATTAGCATTGACTAAAAAGCCCTATCCCCAGTGTAAAACCCCGGTCTGGTATGCAGACAAGTGTGTGAAATTCAACGAGGAAATAAACATGAAACCTTTTCGCTTCCCCCTTCTTCCAGGTCGTACCTTGCCAGATGACCCGAACCAAGTCTCTTCCCATCCATTGTGGCGTTCACAGGAAAAAGACAGTACTTTTGATGGATGTAAATAGCGCACGGGTCTGTGAGAAAATTAAGCCTTAACAAGAGGGATTAAGAGGCGATTAATACTGGAAGGAAGAAAATGCCGCAGGATGGCTTCCCGTTCTGGGAAGTGGGGCCATGCCGTAACCCATCAACTCTTTTTCTTTTTCTTTCCCCTCCTCTCTCACTCTTTCATACCCTATGGAAACATTGCCTTACGAGCTCTGCATCCAGGTCTTCTCTTATCTTGACGTAGTGGATTGGTGTCAAGCCATACGGACATGCCGGACATGGCAACGGATCGTGTCGAGCGCGGTGGCAGACAGGATGCAGGTAGCTAATATCGATATCACCAATTATGCGTACCTATCACCGCGGATACATTGTTTCCCTTCGATCCATTCAGTTGTACTGTGGTCGGAATCTTTCAAGGGAAATAGCCTGTATCAAATCCTTCGACAGCTTTCGCTCCGTAATAACACATTCACAACGCTAGGTACTGTGTGTTATTCCCATCCCAGCTGCATAATACCTTGTCCTACACCGGTAGCTAATTGTCGTCTAGAACTGATCACGCCATCCGTAATCCAGGAGGATCGGCTCATCGAGGTCTTACCCACACAGACCCTCCAATCCCTGACCCTCACGAAGGTGGCCGGCCTATTTCTTTCGCATATAACAAAGATCATTGCTGCATGCCCTAAAATGATTCATTTCGCCTACAGTGTAGACCAGCGCGAGTACCACACCATGCCCCGCGCGGAGTTCTTCACAGCCATGGCATCTTCCTTCTCTCTTCGGTCGTTGTGCTTGTCCACCCGGCCCGTGCGGCACGAGATCATGGCGTTGCTCCGTCAGTGCCCTCGTCTTGAAAAATTGGTGCTGAACGTAGAAGCTTGCATCGATTGCCAGGAGGTCATGGAAGCATGTCCAGATCTCGTTCATTTGCATATCGGCAACCCGGCCATCCTGCAGAACGTCATACAAGAATACGTCCCGAAGACCCCCCATCATCCTGGGCAACTAAGTTATTTTTGCCTTGGCGATTATAAAGATGCTGTCATGGACAAAGGAAGCATTGGCGACAGTTGGCTCGCCCATTTTGCAAGCACACTCAGGGTACTGCACTTGCCTGATCTAACAACGTATCCCTTTTGTTCCGAATCGGTGCGTATTGTGTCATGTGGCCGGAGAGGGCTGGATAACTACGCATCGGCTGTAAGGCAGCAGTTTCCCAACGCTCGCCAGATTTGTCTCGTTGAGGGAAATACCAGCATCGCTATGGCGACTACTTCGCTGACCGCAGCCACATCCAATAGCATCACCGCCACCGATCTCTTGTCACCAGTGTACAACCACCACTCCCACCGCCGATCGGATCCATCCATGACAGCGCTTCTTGGCCAGTTCCTTACTGCTGCAGCTGCTTCTGTTGGTCGCGGCCAGCAACTCACAGGGCTCGACATGGCATTCAAACGCTTACCATCCCGCATCATTCATGAGATTGCGCATTGGGCTCCTTTGCTGGTTTCTCTCCGGCTGGATACGTGGCACTCAAAAACGCTTGACCTGACTCCACTGCATGTCATTCCCTCCCTGCGCGACGTGACTCTTGTACGGATAGACCATCTCAGCTACATGTCTCTGGTGGCCATCCGTGGAGTTTCTTCGCTGCTACTTAATCAGTGTTTGGACGTGTCGCCTACTGGGCTGGTTGATCTTGTATGTCGATCTTCACGTTTGAAGAGATTGGTGCTTGTCAACTGCGGGATGATGCCACCTTTTGATCCGACCAGCCTTATACCGCGAGGCAGATGTAGAGGCGTCCATGTGGTCATAAAAGATGTGGATGTTCAGCCCTGGAGCTACGACGTTCCCCTCCCTAATCGAGCATCGCACCTGTACTATCAGTAACAACAATATATTTCCTCCATGATACCCTCAGCTGAATCACCCCAATACCTTCAACAAGCACATTCTTTTTTTATTTTTCGTTTATTTGCATCTGGTAACGCTGAACATCCATGTCATATCCATGAAAAACGTCGTTACTACGACTGATTAAAAAGTTATGCGGCGCAAAGCCCCACCCCCTATTTACTGCCAGGAATCTATTTTGGCTGGGATTAGTAAGCAATATTCTAGCAAGAAGAGGGAGGGGGAACCCAAGATCTGTTCCAGTAGGGAAGTGGAGATTTTGGGTCATAATAAGGTTGATTCATGTAAGAGTCATGATTATCAATAGGGAGCCATCGTACTTGATTAAAAAAAAAAGAGAGATAAGAACGCAATCACAAGTGCGTATACGCAGCCCCTTAGGCGGCTGATATTCTAAAGAAAAAGGAAAACAGTACCTCCTTCTCGAGATACACAGTACCCTAATTCATTCTCTTGTTTTCTTCAAGTAAAATGATCTATTTCAATCTATTTACTGCAAATGGATCCAACGGAAATACAATAGACTCATGACCTAGAAGTGGTAGCAGGTCTTTCATCTGCACCATTTAGCTGCCCTCATCCCCTTGGGGGGGGGTTTGTTCTGCGCGGGAGCGGGTGGGACGAGTGATGAATTCGCGGGTATTAGCAGTATGCGGGTAATTGAACCAATGTCCCTGCCCTGCCTAAAGTTGCATGAATCGACTTTTGTATGCAACAATGAGTTTAGCTTCTTCATCAACTTATTGGTTTCTCTTCCATGACAACTGACCTGAGAAGTGTTGATTTCCACGCGCAGGTCCGCGTGATTTGATAAGTGGCTGCACCCTTTATTTGGTTTTATGCCGGTTTGTCTCATAGGCGCGCCATTGAGGAGTAAAAGGATACATCAGCCATTTGTGGAGATATTTGTAGTACGACAGATGTCCATTAAAGAGAGAGAAAGATATATGCTTGATATCGGACAATTGTCCCGTTATCCATCGTCTCTGTTGACACCGGTATGTCTTTTAAAGAGAATATACGAGAATATCATTCTGGTCTATGAAGAAAATAGGAAAAGACAGAAAAACAACAGGACTAGCCATCCTTGTGCGACTCAGTGCATGACGAAGTCGGTATGCTCGCGGGATAAGCTCCGACATTGGTAATTTACCATGAAGCTTAGAGTGAGGGAGCTGCAAAAGCCTTTGGATGAATGCCATGCGTCCGTTGCATGCACGCGCCTAGTTTCTCCATCATTCTCTGATTAGCTTTGTCTGACAAAGAAAGGGAAAGGATCATCTGGTGTAATGTTGGCAGTCAGATTTATCATTGACAGCCTTTTGACAAGAGTCATAAAATGCATGCCGTAGTAACAGCTTGGGCACGTGTGGTGCGCTACTCGGACAACGAGAGGCGTCTTTTGCGTCGACGAGGAAAGCAGGAGGGGCTATCCTTTTCCAAGTACTAATATGGATGAATATTCTCTCACGTTTTGTATGGAAAACTCGTTAACCTCACAACGGGAACGGTAATTTTTTTTTGTATAATCTGCCCCACACACTGCTCCCCTGTGCAGGTCTTTTTTGCTTTGCTTGGGGTCGGATTGGGAACGATCCGCCCCAAAGTGCGGGTTCACGGCGACTAAATTTTTTCTTTTTAAAGAAGGAGGGGAGCGACGTTTCTGACCTTTTTTTTTCTCTCTCTCTCTTTGTATATCTTAATCCAGCCGCTTTGCGCTTGCTCGTTTGTTGGATCCACAACAGTCCCATATTAACCAGTATCAACATGGATCTGCAATTCGTGGTAACCAACTTACACGCGACACGTGCATTACCATGGAATAACATGGAAGAGCTCTCTTCGTTATGGACAAGTAAGAGCGTACATCATCCAATATTCCCAAACAGAACTCAACAAACGTTCGTTTCCCTCCTCTCTTCTCTCCATTTTAGTGTTTACAAAGTGCAAGCGACAGCTCCGGAATGGGTTTCGGTTAGAGAATATGACATGGAGGCTATGGTATCGGCAGGCGGTTATGGGAAAACAAACCCGACCGGCGATTACGACAGAACCGGATTTGACACCCATTTCAGCTGCCTCATCGGTGACACCGCAGTTATCTCGCTCACGATCTTTGCCTGACTTGTCTGCCTATTATGCGCAGAATGCCCAAACCTTCAATGCCCCAGCGGAAGATGATAAGCTTTCTGCCGCCATCACCTCGTCAAAGTTCTATATCGACCATGACCAGGACGAGGAAAGCGACAACGACGATGACTATGGGACCATTGGAAGCAGTAGCATGTATGATGACCTATACTGGACAGCCACCGCAACAGCCACCACCTTCTCCTCGTCTCCTTCTTCGATCATAAGCGACGAAGGCGATACGGTCACCGACGTCGACACTTCACTCTTTGCAAAGCAAGAAATGACCCGCTCTATAGCAACAGGTCTCAAACAGGAATCGCTGTTATCCAAGATGTTCCAGCAAGAGCAAGAGCAGCCAATGTCCAAGAATACACACGGATTGACCTCTACCATATCGGGTGGTCTTCGTCGGTGTCAATCTCATTTTAACCACCTCGATGAATGGTTTTCAAAAGCCATCTGAAAAAAAATACCCGGGCTAACAGACAGATTCATATCTCTTCATATAACAAATATTCGTACACTAGCGCACATTCATGTAGAATTACGAATGATTTTCTATATACATAGATAGTTTCCTCCTTACCCCACAGCTCTGCCCAGCCCCCCCAGTTCCCATCATTGCGGCCCAGATACCCAAGAACCGAGATATGAAAATAAAGTCTTTGATACATGACGTTTATCTAAACTAGCTAAGGATACAATGTAGCTGCCTAGAAGAGGGCATCAAGGGCGCAGCAAGCAAGGCAGGCAATCAAACAGGCCATGCAACAGTTATGCTCTTTTTGCTGTTGCTGTGGCTGTTGCAAGTAAACGGTATTTGGATGCGGCTGTGGTTGATAATATCCTATAAGAGCCGCTTCAATCTTTTCTGGAACATGGCCTGATCTTTAAAATGCTTCCCTCAGGGTTTACCTTGACCCTGGGGCGGAGGGTATGGATGATGTGTCGCCTGGGGCGGGGCGGGGCGTAATATTGCGGTTGTTGCTGGTAATGATGATGACCCATTTTAGTATGGAAGAAAAGAAAGAACGACAAGTAAAAAGGGAATGCTTGCTGCTTTTCTATTCTGTGCATCATCCGCATTCCATTTAGACTATGCCATAAATGATTTAGATACATCATTATCCTTTCAGGTTATAAACCCCCATTTTGCTCTTTGGGGATAGTATAGGCTAAGTTTCTAAACCGAGACACCACCGCACTTTTTTTTATTTTTTCACCGAGACATTGGGTTGAGTATGTAACGCAGATATATGCCAACCCGAAAACGGGAAAATTGTCCAGGAACACAACCTCTCTATGCCCAAAAGACTGACGCTTCAAATCGGCAGCTCTTGTTCATACAAAAGATGTGTGTACGTGTGCGTATGTGTGTGGTATGGGCTAAAACTCAGCTTCCGTCATCTCTCACGGATGGGATGAAGCAGTCTGAGACCTTTTCGTGAAGATAAGGACAACTGCGTTCAGTACGAACAAAGCGGGTATGGCGCTTTTTGCCCAAGTCTACCAAGGTGGGCCGTTGTGAGGGTCATCCTGACGCGCTAGGTACAGCCTGGTCATGCAGATCATGTGCAATAGATAGAAGCGCGCTTCAGAAAGGTTTGAAATAGTTCGTATGCCACTGCAAAGGAATCAATTCGGGAAGGGGGAAGCGTCCGATATAAGCCATCCGCAAATCTTCTGTTACAGACCTGGCTAACTGCTCCTTCACCAGCGGATAGGATAGGATTTCTGTAGTCATACGTTACAGTATAGCTCGGTTTAGGAGATGAGGCATTACGTCGTTAGATGGGCACACAAATGTAGAAAGCGACTCGGAACTTGCAAAGAAGGAAAGAATAGATGTAGATCCAATGATGAGACGCGCTGATGGTAAGTCCGGATTCAGGGAAACCTTTGATCAGCTCAGTAACAAGCTGATCATCATTGCAAACAATAAAGAAAGGTGCGAACACAAAGTGGTAAATACTATCGTCGATCAGATTCTTTTACGAGCTAGGTAAAAAATAGTGAAGAAAAAGCGGCGCCCAAATAGAATATACTTCCTTTTTAGCTCTTCCGGCTAAAAGGGGTCAACGCTTTTTTTCCTCCAACCCCCCTTTCAATCCAGTTGACCTGAGAGAGGAAACCTAATGGCAGATTCAGGCCAGTCTGTACCAAAGCAGCAATCCCGGTCAACATCGGTGACTAAGTCATCGAGAACAACGCATCAGCGCAAGCCATCTCTCAACATTTCGTCGGGTCTGTATGCCATTCCCGAAAAGAATGTTCCTATTACAGCATCAGCCCCGCCCCCAGCCCCCATCGTCACATCTTCTGTCGGGCCTTCCTCATTGCTTGCTGCCACCGCTGCAGGCATTTCTCTTGCTGGCAATAGCAGCATCGGAAGCAGCAGCAGCAACAGCAGTAGTAGCAGCGGCAGCACCAGCAAAATCAATGGCGCGGGATACCCTTCATCACCCAAACGAGCAGGTTCGCGTTCAAGCACATACTTCTGGCGAAAGTACTTGAACCAGTTTATTGGACTGTTCGATTCTTCCTCGGGCCCTTTGCTTCCACATGACAAGACCGGACAAGCTTTTGGCGGCACTGCAAGGCATAAACGTTTTTGGCTGTCAGGCATTCCGGCTCCATTGCGGTTCGTATTGTTCTTCTACATATTTTTTTCTGTCTTCCTGTCCTTCAATCATATGTGGAAATGGTCTACTACATCAACGCCCAAGCTTGATGACCGATTTGGCGATCAATGGAAACCTGAGCGGACGTACGATGCAGGTATGTAGAAGTTCCAGTAGGGTGGATAGCAAAAAAAAAAAAATCGTTGGAGGAAGAGCGGCTCAGTTCGGAAGCATCTGCTGCTAGATAAGCCCTACTCCGTGGTGGATAGTATGACACACGGTTTAAAAATGTCGAAACTATTCTCGAAATCGTACTATGAGGCTGCGAAGACTGCTCAACCATTCTGGTTAAAAGGCTCCCAGATACCTTCCACCGACGACATTACCCTTGTCACGACCGTGACGCCAGGCACCTGGAATGAGCTTGAACGCTTAGCGGACCATTGGCATGGTAAGAAAGAAAAAAGATACTGTAGAGGAAATAATACGTCCTGGCTGCATTTCCTAATGTTTTATCTCTCAGGACCGATCTCTGCCATTTTGCACGCGGGAAACGAGGATGACTTAAAACTCGTGGAGATTAAGAAGGCATATGCAAGTCATTCAGAGCTTCCTTTGCGCGCCGATGTCCATCTTGTTCAGTTTTCCGGGCCAATAGTGTCCGTACTACTCCCTCGCAATGCAGAGCGAAATATGGCCAGACTTCTGGCGCGCACGGATTATGTGTGTGAGATGCCAAGTAACCTCGTGCCTGCTACCGATATACGGCGCACCTTTAGCACGAACCGTAATATTTTCGAAACGCTGCTGATGGAGGGCGATATGCTTGTTGTCCCAACGTTTGGATTCACTGACTCGAACCGGAGCAAGTTCACTATACCTTATCATAAAAGCCGACTGTTGGAGTTCGTGAACGAGCAAGAGGTTGGACTTTATGACACTCACTGGGATATGAACGAGGGGCCTACAAATCTTGTCCGATGGCGAGATGCGAAGTCACTGTACCCAGTCGAGAGCTATCACCACGACTATGAACCTGTTGTCATTGCAAGCAAATTGACCCAACCCTGGTAATTAGATAGGATATACAGGGACGCCTAGATTGGAAGCATTAATGGATGGCATCGGTGCATAAAAATAGGTGTACGGAACGATTTTTAGACCGTCGATCCGCATGTTTCCTATCCAGCTATCTCGCAGGCGGTGAATTCTGGGTCTTACCGGACGACTTCGTGATCCGCTTACCAGAGAACAAGGAATACATCATGCCCGATATTGACGTGAGTAATATGGTTTTGTTCAGTTAAGAAGACAGCCTAAATTAATCCTTTAATGATGGGGATGATCAGCACGTGGTAGAAAACAGATTGTATGCGAAATTTATCTGGGAGCAATGCGTCCATCATGCGCGGCAACTTGACTCGCTAAAGCTCTGGAAAACTCCTCGGTCTGAGCATGTCCGCAAGCAGTGCTCGCGGGTAATCCAGACTTGGGGTAAAGGATTGATTGGCAAACCCGAGTAGAAGAAAGATCGCAGTAGTAGTCATCGTAGCATAGACCCTGAGGCACGAATTTTTTTTTATTACCATATCATGTCATGCACACGCGGCAGGACGTACTAGCACAAAAGATACACCTACACACAACCACACCCGCACAAACGCCGATATAATTCTCTTTCCATACTTGGATAGGGATAAGAGGGATCCATGTCTAGCACACGCAAATAGAGATGTAACATTCATAACTAAGTGTTCGGAAGGGAATGGCTAGGGCGAGAAAAAAGAGGCGGCCATCGAAATACTACCGCCCTGCCTCCCCCCGTCCCCATTTAATCTCTTACTCGTTCGTTTTGTGTCTTCTTCCTTCCTTCTCTCACGTCTCCATCTCTCCCATATAACGTCTTAACCAAGCATAATTCTTTTCTCAATGACATACAGCTCAGCAATGACCGATGATCCACGACGGCCACCCGGCATGGCACCATGTCGTCTGCTGCCAACCTCGGTTCCTGAACCGATTGTGGATGCTACTACCGCCGCTACTACTGCTACTCCTACGACGACGACGACTAACATCACACATTCTGTAACCGAAAACAGGATACCCGGTCTGACGACAGACCAGAGTCTAGGTTTGGGTGGGCCGGATGCCATGACGGTCGGCGATGCGATGGGCCTGATGCATAATGAGGCCGAAAAACCCAACTCGGAACTCCAGCCCGGTTCGTCGCAGTGCGGATTGGTCGGATTTGATAGAAAGGAGAATAGAACCTATGAGTTGGTGGTATGTCAGCAGCCGTTACATGCGCGGATGTGTGGATTTGGTGAGAAGGACCGTCGGCCGATCGATCCACCCCCGATTGTTCAACTTATTGTTAGAGAAGATGGTCAACCGGCCGATATAAAGTGAGAGAGAATGGAGAGAGGGGGCAAGCGTTAGAGGAAAAAAAAAATAAAGATGCATGCGCGTGGACTAAAAAGAAAGGTACTGATGTGTATTAGGACCCTCCAGACGCCTTTCTTTGTGCTTCATGTCACTCTGTGGTCGGCAGACCGCGAAGAGGAACGCAACATCATCTCCAATCCGCCCAAATATACACGTGTCCTCATGGGATCCTTAGTGAGCTCACCGAGCCTGCTGAAAAACCCCGAGGGTGAACAAGGCTTGTACTTTGCCTTTCCTGACCTGAGCATCCGGACCGAAGGTCAATACACGCTGCGGTTCAGCTTGATGAAATTATCTAGGTGAGTGAGTGAGTGAGCGGGCTTGTATCCTTACATGCACATCTCCACTAAGGCAGGTACACACATATCAGCACGGACTTTCAGCCGGGCGCAAAGTCAAAGATCCTCTGTCAAACGTTTTCAAATCCTTTCACCGTCTATTCTGCGAAAAAGGTATTTGATAAAATGAAATAAACACTCTATGCACGGCCGGCTGGCTCACCCTCGTCTACACCTATTGTCTTGTCCCATTCATCTTCCTCTCTTTCCCTTCTGTGTGCGTCCAAGTTCCCTGGCATGACCGGTAAGTATAGTCGTGTTTTTATGCGCGATGTGCTAATATTTGTGTCATCTGTAGAATCAACAGAACTTTCCAAGACTTTTGCTAAGCAAGGCCTCAAGATTCCTATACGTAATGACGGTAGGTGACGATGCGGTATTGGGATAGAAATATGGGGGTAGATATTGCCTTGATTGATATTGCATCCCATATAGTACGAGCGCGGAGGATGGAAAGCTGATGAACGGGGGAAGGCTGATGACTATTTCTCGGGAAAAGAGATACATTGTTTATCCTAAACAAGGCTGATTGCATAACATGTGGAACAAATCGCATTCATTGTCTATTTTTCTTTCAATTCACACAGGCGAGGGGCCTTCACTCATAATCGGTTCTGTGTCAGTCTGCTTGACTGGCAGAAGAGCGACTTTGTACGTAGTATGTGCGTGCACCAACATCTTGGTGAATGATAATGAGGTATACTCCTTTATTTGCGTGTACTTTTTTTTTATTCCTTTTTTCGTTGTGTTACAGGCTGTGAATTTAAGCAGTTCGTTGGCTACAAATCGAAACAGAAGATGTGTTAAGATCATTCTCTCCCTATTCCCTTCCCCCATCATGTTAACATACCGAGGTGCGCAACGAATGATATCATCCACTCTCAGAATCATCTCAGCAGCCTCTGATGCTGAAAGCAAGACCTGCTTCTTGAGCTTGAAAGATTCGGTGATGCCAAGCTTACGGACATCATCAACAGCACCGTTTACCATGTCAAGACCGGAGGTGGACTTGCCTTCGTAGTGTGCCGCACGGAGCTGCGCGACAAGCTCAGAGGAGTCAAAGCCCGCATTGTCGGCAAGGATCGTTGGCATTTGTCGAAGCGCCTTAGCGAAAGACTCGGCCGCAATAGCCTTCTTGCCGGCCGTCTTGGCAGCGGCCTCATCAACGGCCTTAGACATGAGCATCTCAGTGCACCCACCGCCCAACACGGTGCGGGGCTCGCCAACCGTTTGTGACAAAACAGACAGAGCATCGTGCAGAGAGCGCTCGGCTTCATCAAGCAACTGTTGTGTAGCACCACGAAGAACGATGGTGCATGCTTCACCAGCAGCAACGCCAGAGAATTTGATCAGCTGTAGAAGGCCCAATTAAGACACTGTTCTTAGTACCCTCATGTTCCCATGCGCCCATACCATACCTTATCTTCACCGATAATGATCTCCTCAATAAGATCACAGTGACCAAGTTTGACAAGCTCAGGATGGTCAAATGTCGACGCAATCTCACCACCTTGATTTTTTTTTAGATAAACCCCATTCTTCATTTCCTTCCTCCTCCTCTTCCCATCGTTCCCACTATTGATCTTACCGGTCACCAAAGCCAAGCGCTCGACACCCTCGAAGTCAGCGTGTTCAATGCTGGCAATGCCAGAGTCGGCAAGTAGCTGCTCAGGCCAGTTATAAATCAATTGTCGGTTGACAAAGCAGTTGATGCCGTGCGCCTTGATCTTCTCAACCTTGGCTTTCATCTTATCTCGCTCGGCACGCTCAAGCTCAGCCAACTTGCCAGTGGCATCTACACGCACGCGTGCACCGAAAATCTTGATCTTGTCTGTATCCATGGCTATACGTCATGCCAATACATACAAAGGAAAAATACGTTACTGCTTTGGCCACTCCTGTCCAACCTGAGGCTGACGCAGACTCAAAAACTTACGCGTGTTGGCAATCAAGATCTTTGCATTTTCAATCCGCTTAGGGCAGTTGACACCAATCTTCTTGTCAAGGATGAAACCCTCATCCAAGTACGAGTCCATCAATTTGCCACCGGGCTTCTTAATGATCTGGATATTTTCGAGGTTCGTCGACCCCTTGAGTCTGAGGACAGCATCAACGGCCAGATTGGCAAAATATTCCTTGTCTTGGGAAAGCACCTTGGAGCTCAAGGTGGTCTTTGCAATATTAATCAGATCCTCTCGGAACTTGGCAGTATTCTTGCTGTTGTCGACAGCGCTCGCTTCCAATGCCTTGTATGCGGCTGCAGAGGCAAGACGGTAACCTTCAATGATGGTCTGAGGGTGAATGCGCTGGTTCACAAGACGCTCAGCTTCCCGAAGCAATTCAGCAGCAAGCACACACACCGAGGTCGTGCCATCGCCCACTTCATCATCTTGAACCTTGGAGATGTTGACAAGCACCTTGGCGGCGGCATTGTCCAGTGCAATTGATTTTAAGATCGTAGCACCGTCGTTAGTAACGAGAATCTCACCCGTCGATGCCGATTGCAAGATCTTGTCCTAGATGGTAAAAAAAAAAAAAGATAGGCGTCATGTCAATATGGCAATGGCTCTCGCTCACACTGTGAATCCAAGTCTCAGCTATCCCCACAAACGCATTACCATGCCCTTGGGGCCCAGTGTGCTCTTCACAAGATCACCAACCGCGATAGCGCCGATGAACGAAGACTACTTGCAAATACGATGGGTATATTAGATGAATTCAGGGCAATCCCTTGGGGTATGCGAATTACCAAGCGCGCATTCTCGGCACGTTCTTCGGTTGCTTGATCCTGAAAAATTTGCACTGGTGCAAGAGACTAGATGACGCATATGAGTCGCTAGGAAGTCGATGAAAGATGTTCACGCGATGTACGTTACCATCTTGTTGTATTCTTGTGCGAAGCTGGAAAAAATAGGAAAGTGGTCGCTGAGCTGTCAGGTTTCTTTAATCCACACCCCTTTCCTCCAGCGCGTCAAATTTTTCTGAGCTTCAAAATTGAAAGTTCTCGGGACCTACGTATGCTCGGGAGGGGATTTCGCAGTCCCTGCAAGAGACAGAGTCGAAGCACATACCATACTTGTACGCAGATCGGCGTGGGGACGCATCCACATGGCTAATCCATGGATAACATTCCTGTAAAATACATATCTGGACAAATACAGAGGAACCCATCCATCATTCGAGTGAATTCGAAGCGACTTCATCCTATTACTGTCATCATGTGGGGGCTTATCGCAAGCCGCTGCTGTCAGAACAACGCGATACACATGGTTATGATCCACATTGTGCGATATGTGTCTTGAAGAAGGAAATATACACATGAGTAAGAGTGCGAGCAGCATGTCATACAAGAAAAAAAAAACAAAGAAGTCGCATAGCATTGTATCAAAATATCGGCTTATAGATAGTAGTTAAAAGGATTATTTTCCACAACAGAAAATACAATTCTTCTCATTGCACCCTAACTTTCAACCGGTCTTGGTATGTTTATATTTAGCCCACCTCGGTATACTGCTGTATGTAGTCTTAAGAGAGCTGAAATCATATCCAGTAATGTACAGTAGTCTGTCTGGCCTGCATATTTTGTTGACAAGTCGTCTCACTACCTTTTTTTTTAGCTGATGGCCACAGGGAGCTTCAAGCTATACGGAGTGATATCTGATACTGTATCGAGACCGCACCCCAGATTCATGCCTGAAATCGACCCGTTTTCACACGTGCTGTATATATCGAGGTGAGCATCGCTTTGGATACCCAAAGACCCCCCCCCCATTCTCGGATGCAATTGCTACCCCCCCCGTAAGTCTGTACCAGAAACAACGGATGCGGTTTCTTATGAAATGGATATCGAAGAACACACTTATGCTCTCGAATAAGGATACACAGGTGGGTGGCATCTGCCTTCGATGTTTCTTAAGAGATGCTTCTGCTCTCAAGGCCCTTGTGTAAGTGCGGTGTCCCCATTATTGTGCTGAACGAGGATGGGACGTATGATTCCTAGCCGGGGCTTTTGCCAGTACGTGCATGATGCAATTCAAGACCCGTTTTTCAAGCATCAGCTTAAAGCTTCTAACGTTGTCCTCGTCAATACAAGTTGTGTGTAGGTGCGCTTAAACACCTGCTACATTCATCAATCAGAATGTTCTCGCCGCTTCCCATCTTTTCGCCTATTATGTACGAATATATGGCGTGCCAGCACGCTCAGAGTTACCGCTGCACTCACTCCCTCATCACCAATGTTGCCCAACATCAGAATGCAGTTACTTTTTATATTGAACGGAGTGTTGGCAGGATCGCCCAGGTCTGCTTACGGTTCAACATCGGCGATACATCGGGTTTGATCAATGCCAAATTTTTGGATGTCCAGCCTATGTGGAGCGGGGACCTTCCTGCAACAAGAAGGTAAGTGCATTGCGCTAACTCATACGTATTCTGGAAAGATGGGTATTCTTTTAAAGAGGACGAGTTTCATATGCAAAAGCAACAAAGGTCTAGAGACTGTCTGCCGACGAATATGTACCATCTTACATAACAATTCGAAACTTTGCCACTCTCGACTTACCGCAGGAGACAATGAGAGAAGCGGACCTTCCCAATTTCTCCCAACCAGGCTTTTGCACCTTTGTTATTTATTATCCATGTCCTCGATCTTTTATTTGAAGGCTGCCGGTATTCTCGGTAAAACCGTTACTTTAAATTAGAGTAATGAACATTGCCTGACATTGCATCCTGGGACTATTGTGTAGGAGCATCTGGCGTTGCCCTAGGCGCATTCGGCGCTCATGGCTTGGCCAAGCATGTCGGGAATGATGCGACGAAAATTCATGTAAGACAGATGGTTCGGTTGGTTTATAAGAGGCTATAACAGAGATGGCTCATGTAAAATGACAACGCCATGCAGAACTGGGCGACCGCAGCCCATTACCAGATTATGCACTCGGTGGCGCTGGCTGCTATTACTGCCATTCCGCCCAGTGTGCGTCGTATCCACCCCATCGTCGCACCCCTTCTCCTCGGCGGCACTATCGCATTCAGCGGCACAATCTACCTGTTAACGCTAAAGCGCGATACGTTCCGTCCACTGGGCCCTGTCACGCCTCTAGGTGGTATGGCCTTGATTGCTGGCTGGGCTGCTCTCTTGCTTTAATCCTTTTGTATAAAAACAAATCCTCCCCCCCCTATGGCATAATCAATAATCATTGCCTTTGGACCGTCGGTCACTTTTTTTCTGCGAGTGATGTTTCTTGAAGGCTTTGCGTCTTTGCTCTTCAGATTGTTTCCTAAAAAATGACAGAGAGGGTAGGGGTTTCGATTAGCCAGAAGGATTCAACTCTCCTTTTTTTTTCTTTCTTTTACAGAGTTTCAATCCGAGCCAGCGTCGCCTGGTCTGGTTCACGTGGAACAGCCACAGCTTCCTTGATAACTTGCACGAGCTTGCTATAACAATCATCAACATTCTTTGCCTGAGAACGTGTCTTATCCGACGTCACAATCAATTCGCCCGCTTTCGTCAGTTTAAGCTTCTCCTTCGCGTATGCCGGTATCCAGCCAGCCTCGGCCAGCTTGAGACGCATGTCCACCTTGGTGCTCACTCCATAGGGCTTTTTGTTTAGCTAGCGTGCTACCACCGCCGTCCAACGATAATATCCACCTCCCCCCAACCCCCCAATAGCGTGTATTCACCTTTGTTCACATTCTGACCGCCTGGGCCACTGCTTCGACTAAACGAAATCCGCAAATGATCTTTTGGAATCTTATCCTTGTTAAATTTACTAATCCACTTGTTCGCTTCGTCGAATGACCATGGCCTTGTGGAATATTGCCGAACGGAGCGAATCAAGAAAAGCATTCCGAAATGTTGGCGAACGTAACAATGTACTTTATCTCTCTATATATTAATGGGTATTTTGAAAAAGAAACATCTCTTAAAGGAAGCTAATATAGCGGTAACTTCGAGACATCGTTCATTGAACAGTCCCGCCACATAGTTCACCTATGCCTTGAAAAATAAATTTTGCCGCACCGATAAAGGCCCTTCGTCAACAGAAAAATATCAACCCGCTTCTTACTCTTCAGTCTACCCCGAAGGTAGCTATGCGTGCCATTGCGGAACAGGGAGGAAAGGAAGGAGCCGGAACTGTTGAGCATCGACCGCGGAAGGGTTGGAGGAAGGAACGAGAAGGGACAAACAACGACAACATCAGCGGCAAAAGCATCGAGGGTGTAAACGAACAAAAGCACCTCGACGAAGCCATGGTGGGAGACCTGCGTGGGTGCAGCCAATCACGGTCCCACCCAAACCTCATATCCTCTCCTCTCGAGGTACTTGGGTTAGGCTGATGTCGCTGTCTACAGAGGATCCGGAATACTAAAAGATTGCAGAATGAAACAAGGGTAACCTGATGCCTTTTACTTTCCTCTCGACAAATGACCAAGACTGCTCAGTTGGACTGAGTTGAGACGAGTATGGTGGAAGATAAGCACATCGATATCCTCGGCATTATCGGTAATGCATTATCCGTTACCAAATAATGGCCCTTCCTATGTTCATACTTATCCATCTCCTCCATTGTAGCCTCAAGGAAGCTGAGCTAATGTCCTTTGCTCGCAACTTTAGATTGGCCTGCCCTCTTTTCTTTTCTTGGCTCGTGGCTGCAGGAGTCTCAAGATACATTTAATGATGCCCAATGCTGATATCGCTCCCAATATTACGGTTGCCTTTGCTCTTGTCTTTGATATTGTGACCACTGTAAGAGTCCCTTTCTTGGACTATGTCATGCTGCGTTCCATATCAATATGGAATCCAGACCCATCAAGAAAAACGCAATTTCTTGTAAAGTCGATGTCGGTCCTGTCCCATCTGCACACCCAGTCAAGGTGCTCTTGGATCTCTGCAGCACTGTTCCTGTCTGCAGGTTGAAACCGAGCCGTTTTCAATGACAAGTCGCATTCGGTTTTGATAAATCAATGGAGCATCATTTTAGATACTTTGAGAACCTCAGATCGTTGAAGCATTTGCTCCATCAGCTGCTCCAGAACAATGGATGGATTCTCATCAATGCATTCTCAAATAACGCTCTTAAGCTCTTCATTGGGAATACATAAACAAGCCCTCGCGTTAAGTTTCTTAAAGATGCTGTCAGGGTCTTTCCCGTAGTGTAATGCCCATCGCTAGGCTGAACGAACATGAATTCGTAGCAGCTGATGCACTCAAGACCTTCTCAGGCTGACGTTTGAAAAGTCTGACCTTGTGTTGGTCAGTGTACGCTGTGTAACTCTGCTTGATCCCTGCTTAATTCATCCGAATGTCTGTATCCTTTCGCTTGGGAATGTGTGTGGTAAAAGATCAGAGTTATCTTGCAACTATATGCTATGGAGATATTCAGTGCGAGAACAAACGGTTGCAGAGAGTACATTTCTTCATCAACGACATGTTCTTGGCCATCTTTGTTAAAAAAAATTGATTGCTCATTTCCAGAATGTAAAAGTGTATAAAACCATTTGTTGTGTATGCATGTGATATTCGATTTGCCATCACACGTAAAGATTTCTGGGGCAAAACGCGATTTTATTTTTGTGATCCTGCGTCTTCAGAACTGGTAGGTACGAGTTTGATTTTGGGAAAATAGTGTATGTATTGCACAAGTTGAAGTTTCATAGTAAGAGATCGCCCTGCAGAACGACTTCAATTGATTTCATCTTCACCAGGTCCAAGTTCCCAAATTTATGGGCATGAAGACCACCTCATGGGCTACAATATCAACAGATGGTGAATCCCTCTAAAAAGAAAACATGGTTTATTTCGTCTTTGAAAAGACGAGAGAAGAAAACTCTCAAACTCTCAATAGGCTTAAGCAGAGGCTTCAGCCTTGCCTTCCTCGTTAGCAGCCAAGTGAGCCTTGAGGACATCCATGGCCTCATCGATCTTAGCATCAAGGGCAGCCTTGTCCTCCAAAAGATTCAAGAGCTCGCTATTGTCCATCTCCAAAAGCATACCAGTGATCTTGCCAGAGTACTCGGGCTGAGCAGCGTGGCTACAACATTGACAGTCAGTCCAGAAACCTTTCTCCAATCCATTCCAACCAAATCAACTTACATCAAGGGGTAGAGGCGTTCGCCAAGCATCTGCTTCTGCTGCTCGGGATCCGCAGAGGCAAGGGCAGCGGCAGTCAAGTCAGGCGTAGCATTAGCCTGCTGCTGCTGCTCCTGAGGAGCGGCACCATTAGCGTTGGCGCTGGTGCCGGTACGGCCCTGGGACGAGAGCTTGCGTTGACCTGCAGTTTGCGAACGGGCGCCGGATTGGTTGGCACCGCCGCGGGCGGGGCGGGGCTGGCGGGGAGGGCGGCCCTGCATGTTGTTAGGGCTGAAACCTTGGGGACCCTGGGGATAGCCGGGAACAGGCATTTGCTGGCCCTGCTGGGGCTGGGGAGCCCAGCGAGGACGAGGCATCATGCCGTTGGGAGGGAAGACAGGGCGCTGGCCTTGAGGCATGAAGCCGTTAGGGGCATAGAACATGGGAGCACCGGGAATGTAACCAGGAGCGCCAGGCATGGGAACCGCCTATTCGTCACATTTAGCTTTTATCTTCATTTACAACTCTCCCTATCATTGATTACCTGCTGCATGCGGATCTGATTGCGCTGGGCCATCTGTGCCTCAAGCTGGCTACGACGGACTTCCTTGCGCTGAGCCAAGGCAACGTAAATGGGCTTGGAGCCGATCATGCGGCCATTAGCTTCGGTGATGGCACGGGTGGCCTCATCAGGCTCGGAGAAGCAGACGAAACCGAAGCCCTTGCTGTTCTCCTTATCATCGCGCATGACCTTCGCGCTAGTAATGACACCATAAACAGAGAACTCCTGGCGAAGCTTCTCATCGTCGATATCATCATCAAGGTTCTTGATGTAGAGATTCACACCCTGATACTTGGCAAGCTTCTCCAACTTGGCCTGTTCGTACTGTCTTCTGAGCTCCTCCTCACGCTCGGCCTTCTTCTGCGCACGGGAGACAAAAAGAGTCTTACCCTTGAACTCCTTTTCATGGAGCTCGGCAACGGCCTTGCGAGCGTCCTCGGGGTTCTGGAAGTTAACAAAACCGAAGCCCTTCGACTTCTTTTCCTCGTCAACCTGGACAACAGCAGAAGTGATCTTGCCATACTTGCTGAAAAGCTCTTCGAGAGCCTTGTCGTCAACTTCAGCATCGAGATTCTTGACATAGACGTTGGTGAAACGGGCCTTAAGCTCCTCAATCTTGGCCTGACGTTCCTTGCGAGGAATGTGGCGGCCGACATAACTAGGGACAAGAGCAAACAAAAGATCCATGAATCATCAAATCCATATGCACTCCACAGAGATCGTTTCTTCATTAAATCGCTACTTACACCTTCTTGTCATTCAACAGCATACCGTTGACATGCTTGATGGCACTATCGGCAGCCTCTTCGGTCTCGTAGTGGACGAAACCATAGCCCTTGGAATTACCAGACTCATCCAAGGCGATCTTGCACGACAAGATGTTACCGAAGGCAGAGAAAGTATCGTGGAGGGCCTTGTTATCGATGGAAGGATCAAGGTTCTTGATGAAGACGTTGCCAGAACCAGTCTTGCGGAGCGAAGGGTCGCGCTGCGACCACATGATACGGCAGGGTCTGCCCTTCACCAAAGTGTAGTTCAGGGTCTCCAGAGCACGCTCACCTATCACCCAACGAAATCAGCGATCAGGAATCATCGCTAATCAACATTCATAGATGCTTACCATCGGTTACACTGTGGTAGTTGACGTAAGCATAGCCCAAGCTACGGCGAGTGACAGCATCGCGGCAGACACGGATGCTGGCAACGGGGCCAACCATGTTGAACATCTCGAACAGCATGGCCTCGGTGACAGAGGGATCGAGCTCACCGACATACAACGAGGCTGAGGGTGCGGGATGGGCGGGAGCAGGGGGAGCCATGACCTGAGCCTGGGCGATCTGCTGCTGCTGTTCAGCAGAAAGGTGGGGCTGGACGGCGGCAACTTCGGCGGGGGTGGGGTTTGCGGCAGGAGAGGACATTATTATATTGTTTACTTTTTTATATGTTTTTAAGTTTTTTTTTTGTATTTTTTTTCTTTTTAACGGCACGCCGATGAAGAAGAAAAAAGAGAGGGAGAAAGAGAGAGTTTCTTCTTTGAGAGAGTGGGAAGAGGAAGAACAAAAGGAGTTTCCTTTAAAAAAAAATATAAAATTTTTTGTGTCCGAGGTCGTCGCTGATTGGATGACTAGAAAGAATAACCTGAGTGCCTCCCATTTCTTTTGCAGAGGGAAAAAAAAAATGTGCCACAATGTATTCCATTACGGAGTCTGATCTTCTCGTCAGGCCGACTCACTCCATCTCTTTTTACAAACACCTGATAAAGATCAGTAATCCTTCATATCATTCATCGCTATCGAATAGTGACTCTTGTACGAATGAGGTATAGTCGCGAGAATACTAGAGTGCAAATTAGCAGACGCTATTGATTGGGAGCTTTTTTAAGGCCATAGGCCATTTCAAAAGTCGCCCTCGTCCAGAAAATAACACGAATAGGTGAAGCTTTGAACTTTAAGCAATTTTGAAGATGTCTTCATTAGTGTATCCCTCAATCGTCATGTCGCCGAGTGATATCGTTAGCAGAAACAGATCATTCGTTCGCTATGCTGTACTTTATTTCGAAAATAAGTTTCGTAAGAGAGGAAGATTATGCCGCATATAAAGTAAAACGAAATGTCGCATAAAAATCCTAAAACTCGTCGCATGGATAAGGTCGAGTCATACGCAGTCAACAGAAAATACCAACCCGCTTCTTACTCTTCAGTCTACCCCGAAGGTAGCTATGCGTGCCATTGCGGAACAGGGAGGAAAGGAAGGAGCCGGAACTGTTGAGCATCGACCGCGGAAGGGTTGGAGGAAGGAACGAGAAGGGACAAACAACGACAACATCAGCGGCAAAAGCATCGAGGGTGTAGACGAACAAAAGCACCTCGACGAAGCCATGGTGGGAGACCTGCGTGGGTGCAGCCAATCACGGTCCTACCCAAACCTCATATCCTCTCCTCTCGAGGTACTTGGGTTAGGCTGATGTCGCTGTCTACAGAGGATCCGGAATACTAAAAGATTGCAGAATGAAACAAGGGTAACCTGATGCCTTTTACTTTCCTCTCGACAAATGACCAAGACTGCTCAGTTGGACTGAGTTGAGACGAGTATGGTGGAAGATAAGCACATCGATATCCTCGGCATTATGGATAATGCATTATCCGTTACCAAATAATGGCCCTTCCTATGTTCATACTTATCCATCTCCTCCATTGTAGCCTCAAGGAAGCTGAGCTAATGTCCTTTGCTCGCAACTTTAGATTGGCCTGCCCTCTTTTCTTTTCTTGGCTCGTGGCTGCAGGAGTCCCAAGATACATTTAATGATGCCCAATGCTGATATCGCTCCCAATATTACGGTTGCCTTTGCTCTTGTCTTTGATATTGTGACCACTGTAGGAGTCCCTTTCTTGGACTATGTCATGCTGTGTTCCATATCAATATGGAATCCAGACCCATCAAGAAAAACGCAATTTCTTGTAAAGTCGATGTCGGTTCTGTCCCATCTGCGCACCTAGTCAAGGTGCTCTTGGATCTCTGCAGCACTGTTCCTGTCTGCAGGTTGAAACCGAGCCGTTTTCAATGATAAGTCGCATTCGGTTTTCATAAATCAATGGAGCATCGTTTTAGATACTTTGAGACCCTCAGATCTTCGAAGCAGTTGCTCTATCAGCTGCTTTAGAACAATGGATGGATTCTCATCAATGCATTCTCAAATAACGCTCTTAAGCTCTTCATTGGGAATACACAAACAAGCCCTCGCGTTAAGTTTCTTAAAAATGCTGTCAGGGTCTCTCCCGTAGTGTAATGCCCATCGCTAGGCTGAACGAACATGGATTCGTAACAGCTGATGCACTCAAGACCTTCTCAGGCTGACGTTTGAAAAGTCTGACCTTGTGTTGGTCAGTGTACGCTGTGTAACTCTGCTTGATCCCTGCTTAATTTCATCCGAATGTCTGTATCCTTTCGCTTGAGATGTGTGTGGTAAAAGATCAGAGTTATCTTTGCAACTATATGCTATGGAGATATTCAGTGCGAGAACAAACGGGTTGCAGAGAGTACATTTCTTCATCAACGACATGTTCTTGGCCATCTTTGTAAAAAAAAAATTGATTGCTCATTTCCAGAATGTAAAAGTGTATAAAAGAAAAAGTCAACCATTTTTTGTGTATGCATATGACATTCTATTTGTCACCACATGCAAAGACTCTTGGGCAAACCTGCTCCTGCGGCTTCAGGACTGGCAGGACACGATTTTTGGTTTGGAATATACTGTATGTTTCTAATCAGAACAACGTCAGCTTCACATGCCACAGTGATTATCTAGTCATTCGAGGATTGCGTCTGCAGGAGATAACTCGCACACATCGGGATACCGAAAGGACTCTTATCTATTTACCTGCCAGGATGTTTTTATTTCTAGTGTAATCCTTGCTGAGAAAATGGTACCCCTTGGGATTCAATATGCTACTATGGTATACTCATTGATTTCCATTCATGCAGAGTGTAGTAGTACAGCTCATACCAACGAAACGTGAGGGGAGATGGAATTCAACCTCAGAACACATTTTTTTTGCTGGTTTCATTATCTCCACTATTGTAGCAAAATTGCTGCAAGATGTCGGGCATATTTTTCGTCTGTACAGTGTTAGTGTTCATTGAGAACTTACTTTCCGTTCTTCAGGTTGGGCTGTGTATATACCTCCTAGTTGTCTAGCTTCCGTGACGTTGGAGAATGGATCCCAGTTCGCGAGGATCATTTGCTTGTACTGCTTCCTTAACGATATGCTCATCCGCCTTTGCAGTACCAATGTCTCTGTATACGGCATGCATTACCCCTATGTTATTTCGGAGCAGAAAAGATATACAGCTCAGCTGTATTTAAAGCAGTAAGAGATATAAACGATGATCATACACTTTGCCGGCTCACTAAAGCCTGAATGGTTAAAATGAACTTGAATGAATGGGAGATATTGACTAGCGCCTGTACGTATTTCTTCTGCTTCGCGTGTTATAATTCGACATTGGCCAGCTGAGAGAGTTGGCATAACAACGCCTAATATATTCATCGTCTTTAGATCCCAGAATTGTCTACCTTCAGTCTAAAGGGTGCTCTCAACTCCAGGATTGGGTTTCATAGTAATACATCTAGAAGATAAAGTGATCGTTGCCTTTGGAATAGTGGTATTCACACTGATTCAATGATGAGCATTTTTCTTGTTAACACTAGGTTATTTAGATTATTCAATATCGTAGCATAATCCTGAGATCGTCGTTTTCGTTGTGCTTTTAAGGCTTTGGGAAGTGGTGCTCGTCTCTATTTTTTCAATGATATTTTCAACTACTTCCTTAGAGTTACTGCAATCCTGAAGCAAGATGGGTTTCGTTAAATAATTTTAGTGCTCAACCATCCTGTTATTGGTACAGAAGCGAATTAGCAACACGATAGTTCTCTGGCTTTCACCTCGCCCACATCTCAAATAGATCTATATGCTAGCAAAGAAATACAATGTAGAATATATGTTTGTTTTGTCGACGTTTTTAGATTCGATACATCTATACAATTTACTAAAACCCTAATATAGTTAGACATATCTTTCGTTGTTGATGTTGCATTCTACGTTTTTTTTTTCAGTAACTTTGCGAGCATTACACCAGTACTGTATGATCTCATAAAAATTGTATCAATAAATGACTTGTACATATTAGTCTTCTGATCGGCCACTAATGCCACTGATCACAAGTTCTTTGGCTGTTAGACGGTTAAAATTAACTATCTTTGAAGACGTTTCTCTAGAGAAGTGCAATAAGGTGAGCCTATTTGTCCTAAAAAGGAACCGAGTTTCGCTGTATTCCTTAAAATGCACTCAATAGGCATTGTCCGATCGGGGTGCAACCGATGATTAGTGGCTCATTGGTGCGCGGTTTTCGTTGAGTCGTTGGTCACCGAATACGGATGCATTTACTCGTCGTCTGTGATCTTTCCGCCGCGAAGCTATGCATGATAAACAACAAAACGTTACTCTGGTATTACAGTCTCAATCACATTAAATTTTTTACATTGTATTTTTCAAAGTTTTATTTCATGCAGAATAGTTGGGTTGGGGATTGATCATAATAACTTGATCATCGCGCTCTATCGGCGCTGTTTATATGGACAAATTGACCAAAGGGTGGCTCATCAGGTGTTCCATGTACTACTTATTATGTAGTCTAGGATACTACGTAATATTGATATTATTTAGAGCAAAGAGCCTGCCATTAAACCTGTCGTTGCACATGATTCCATTCAAGTATGTGCAATTCATTGGCCATAGGCTTTGTTACACAGAGATACTCATGGCCACCAATCGGGCGCGATTTTGCACTTCGCAAGAACGTGCATTTTCTGCAAGTTTATGCAAGTTTGTCTTTAATTTCTAATCAAGTGCGGAAGCCGTAGAAATAGGACAGTGGCTCCCAGCAGTCAGTCCTTATGGTAATAGATTAATATCGTGCTGCCACTTGGGTTTGGGTTTTCGGTTGAAGAAATGAGCAAAAATGCCCGGGGACATTAGGGCGGTCGATAGAGCTACTGATAACACCGGAAAGTCAATTTCTGGATAAGGTTAAGCAACCTTTTGAACTGGACAAACACACACAGCCAGATTACAGTCTCGCGAATGAACAGCGGTTCATTCATAGTTCATTCCATCTCTACTAAGGAGTGTCAGCATAATCATGGGGGGTTAAGCGGGCCTTGTCATATTTTCTATGCTTTTGACGAAGAAAAGTTCCATGCATGTCGACTGAAGGACATCGAAGAACATTGGAAGTCTTGTTTGTTTATGCGGGAAGCCGCCGCCCCCGCTACCTTGGCCCCACCCACATATCAGTTGTAAGTTTTCTCTGACTGTAGAAGGGATGCCTTGCTGGGTCAGCCTCTTTGCAAGCAGCACTAACCCATCCAGAAGATGGGAGAGAGCGCATTATTCTTTCTACTGAACTTTAAGCGAATAAGTAGATGATAGAGCCTTACTTCCTCTTTCTGCTGCGCATGTCTTACTGGATGCATGCTGTCATTCACATGACTGGATTTTATTTTATGCAAGTTTTGTCCAGGAAACCAATCGACCGGACTCTCGGGCTTGTTTGGCGGTCTCTAATTATTGTATTCCTCTGCATAGTATCGCCTATGAACCAGCGCGATAACACCGACAAAAAGGGAGTATCAACATTCTCAAGTTCTTTAAATCAATGACAAAGTCAAATAGTGATGGGATGTGGATGAATTGCCATCCTCATTGTGCGTGTAAGCTTTGAGATAGTGCGACAGCCTTTGACAAAAATATCTGACAAGATTGCAGTTGGCCGCTGTTTCACTTTCCGACCTGCCCTCTTTATTCTCAGAGACAAAGCATGGACTACCAGTGATAAACTTCTTTTCTTCACCCGCCACAATGATTCAAGATAACCTTGAAAGCAATCCCTTGGATAAAATCGTGCAATACTCCAGACCTCATAGAGATCCTCCCCAAAGTGGCGCCATTCAGTGTAATGCCTTTATTATGGACTCCATTTACCATTCACAACCACCATTATGGGCCCAGCCTTCTGACTCACGCGCAATGACAACCGCTCCTGGAGCCATTACAACAATTGAGTCCGAATACAAGAATGCATCAGTACGATCATGTGACCATTCAAATTCCCAACTGGGCTCTGTCTCCTCCAGATTCGTGCCTCGCCCCCCAGCTCCTCTTGGTGCAAGTCACGAGGTTGGTATAGACATCACAAACGCTGCTGCAATGTCATCAGCTCGAGGCGAAGCTGCAACAGCCCCCAATCCCTCAAATGCCCCCGAAGCCGCAGACGATCTTCACCGGGAAGAAAATAAAAGCAGTAAACGACAGTTGCAAGAGACTCAGCAGCAACAGCAACAGCAGCGGCCGAAAAAGCGAAAGCGTCAACAGCAACAGCACGCTGCTGCAATGTCATCAGCTCGAGGCGAAGCTGCAACAGTCCCCAATCCCTCAAATGCCCCCGAAGCCACAGAAGATCTTCACCGGGAAGAAAATAAAAGCAATAAACGACAGTTGCAAGAGCCTCAGCAGCAACAGCAACAGCAGCGGCCGAAAAAGCAAAAGCGTCAACACCAACAGCACGCTCCTGCTTCTCAGTCCATATTAAACCATAAGAAGGTAAGAAACTAATCAATTTGTATTTTGTATAATATGTATTCTGCTCTAACGTATACTGTCAATAGAAACATGCAACGAAAGCATTGCAACGAAAGAATGAAGAAGTTGGATTTGATGGGCTGCTTGAAGAATATGAAAAATTATCATCTGCTGCTGCTGCTGTAACAAAACCGACGTCGGTAAGTTTAGTCAACGCGTTTGATGTTGTTCTCATATCCTAATAGTGTCAATCTTATTAGCAATTACCTGTTGACACTCCGGTCCCAAAGTCTTCAAAGCGTAAGGCAAGCATCGTGGCAGAGTCAACGATGACTCCCAAGAGGCCAAGAGTGCAAATTCCTGCCCCACTATCACTTGTTATGAGCCCTCCAACTTCTCCACAAGGCAGCAGCTTCGAATCCCCACTCCCTAACAGTGCCTCATCATCATCATCTCCGACTGACTGTATTGATGGATCTTCCCCATCCAGCGACCACCCCGTATCACCGTCCTCTCCCGTATCGTCAAGTCAACTGCAGTCTACTGCAAATGACAGCAAGGGCAAGTTCAAGCGCCCAGGAATAGCTCGACGGTCATCATTCCAGCCTACAACCCGAATCGACAGCCCGTCTACTGTTCGATCGGCTATTCCATCTGATAGTCCCTCTGCTGCTCGCTCTGCTGCTCCATCTGCTCGCTCTGCTGCTCCATCTGCTCCATCTGCTGCTCCATCTGCTCGCTCTGCTGCTCCATCTGCTCGCTCTGCTGCTCCATCTGCTCCATCTGCTCCATCTGCTGCTCCATCTGCTCGCTCTGCTGCTCCATCTGCTCGCTCTGCTGCTCCATCTGCTCCATCTGCTGCTCCATCTGCTCGCTCTGCTGCTCCATCTGCTCGCTCTGCTGCTCCATCTGCTCGCTCTGCTGCTCCATCTGCTCCATCTGCTGCTCCATCTGCTCGCTCTGCTGCTCCATCTGCTCGCTCTGCTGCTCCATCTGCTCGCTCTGCTGCTCCATCTGCTCGCTCTGCTGCTCCATCTGCTCGCTCTGCTGCATCATCTGTCGCACCATACCGAAGCCACACCAATAAGCAATCTTGCGACATTAAGACAATTGATGATATCCTAGATATGATCACGAGCTCGGGGAGCAAATCTGACACACAGATCCGTAACGTCCAATACAGCAAACCTAATGAGCCTATCAAGGTCAATTCCCAAATACCCAGGGGCGAGCCTATTATGAAGACCCAACCGCTTGCATCTGGACGATCTCAAGCATCGGCATCGGCATCACCATTGGCATCACCATCACCATTGGCATCACCATCACCATTGGCATCACCATCACCATTGGCATCACCATCACCATTGGCATCACCATCACCATTGGCATCAGCATCAGCATCAGCATCACCATCAGTATCAGCATCAGCATCAGCATCAGCATCAGCATCAGCATCGGCATCGGCATCATCCAGCCGTTCCACATACCAAATCAGAAACAAGGTCATTTCTACTGCTGCCTCTGTGTACGACACCCCGAAAGAAGAGCGTACCATCTGTAGATTCTTCAAGGTCGGCAAATGCCGTGAGGTAAGCCTTTTCTTTGAGTAATGCTTTGATGACGGTATTCATAGATGGATGGGTCTCGTAGGGTGATAATTGTAGGTTTCTGCATGAGGAGGGCGGGTTTAGGCGTGTTTGCAGGCACTTCAAGAGTAATTCTTGTAGCAAAGGCTTGAATTGTCCCTTCTCGCATGTAAGTGCCTCTGATTGTTGGCGCTGGTTGGAGGGCATTGAAATTTAATTCTTGATTTGCAGGACTTGAAAGACGAAGCATGCAAATTCATGGCGATCGATGGCAAGTGTTCGCTAGGCGACACCTGCCCGTATGCACATCAGTTGGAGTTTCGACAGGAACAGCTTTATGCCCTACGAGAAGCTCTGGGGGATTGCAAATTCTATCACGGAATTGGCTACTGTCACAAGGGCGACCAATGCCCATTCAAACATGATTAATGAATAAAAAACGAATCCATTGCTGTTGACCCTAGACCGAGCACATCTCTTTGCCATCTGAGGAGGTGAAATCAGGGATCGTGACCAGCATTTGAAAGATTTTGGATGGCAGTGTCAAAGACACTTTGGCATATCGCACAAATACGCCAACAATATACTACGTTTTAAATTTAATTGACACGGTCGTCAAGTAGGACTTAAATATCAAATACCTGGTCTTCCGGGATTTTCCCATTCATCTGTGCAGACTCTACTTGTGCGAGTAGGATGCAAGACCTGGACACTGAACACTGAATGGCACTCCAACGAATGCAATAGTATTCTGATGGTTTTGTTGCACCCAAAACCCGTGTGGATTCAGCCCGCCACAGTCTGTTGTTCCTTTGATCTGCGCCATCAGCTGCATCAGCAGAGATGCTGACATAGAAGCGACTCTAAAGCTGCGGCTCTGAGTGCACCGAATGTTTCTTCATTTCTAAAGACGAATTTTGGGCGTACGATAACAAGACGCCGTGTAAGGTTATACTAGTTGAAATTTATCCGTCAACTGAGCATCGTAATCCTTTTCCATTCGCTTTAACTCATTTCTGGAGAGCAGTATGGATGCCCTGGAAAAACCTGAGCATATTACCAAAGGACGAGGGGAAGATCTGTGTGGGATGGACCGAAAAGGACAAGAATGCGGCGCACGGAGTCAACAGAAAAGAAGCTGAACGTCATCTGCATCTCCTCTCTTTCATGACACTCGCGTACCGGTAAAAATGGTCCATCTACAAGGGATAGCAGGAGTTAGAGTTTAGTGATGAGAAACGAGTTTTGGTCATAGACGCTCATAATGGGTAACGCCAAGGAAGAGAAGAAGGTGATGAATCGAATGAAGGAAGCCGTTCGCTTGGAAGCTCCATTATTAATTACCAAGGCGTTTTTCATTCTCAATTTTATACAGCGATCGCCCGTTAAAGCGATAGGCCTGCAGGTTCCAGGACATGTACAGAAACAGTCCAGAGAGGTGTTGTTACCCGGAGAGGCCACCCCACAACCAGCCACAAAGTCGCAAAACACAGGATAATGGCGATGATTCATTGATAGGTGTATTCTTCTTTCTCAAAGCACAACAAGACCACGCATGTGCCCCCTACAGTATTAAAAAATATTCGAGCCTGAAGAACAACAGGCGCATTAAAACTTACAGTCAGCATCTGGAGTAATGAGAAGGAACCCTTCAAATGCAGTCACCTTTACGTTATTGGATACTTCATTTATTCAATGGCTATTGGATTGTTACTTCACTATTCCTGTCTACAGACCGAATTTATACTAGGACGATATCCTGTGGGAAAAGACGAGATTAATAGGATACGCTTTCTCGTCAACTAACATACTCCATAAGAGTAGAGTAAGCACGGTCATCAATGACATGGCCTTATCAATCTCCATAAAGAAACGGATACTCATTGCAGTATGATAAAAGTCTATCGTGAAAGGGTCGGCACTCCCGGAAAAGGAGGATGCGAAACTTGAGCGGCGGTTCTGGTAATTATAGACACGGAAATCTGATTTATCTACAAAACTTGAATCCTGGTATTTCATCGACAGACAGTAAAAATACAATTCAAAGAAATGGATTCTGCTTTTAGACATCATAAGAATATTTCTATTTTGTCAAATATTTATCAGCTTTCAAAATAATAAAGCAAGCAACATGCACATATGTGATCGCCAGCAGCACATCTCCCCTTGAATTACTCTCGCGCTTTACTGCTTTTTCCTTTATGCCATTAGTTGATTCTGCTGTCTCTGCCTCCCCTTCATACAGTTTGTGGCTCTGTTTTTTGCCGTCTCTTACTATATGAACCATAGCATATTCGCGTGTGGGTGTTATTATGACTATCTTCTGGACGCACAGCATTTAGTCGGGCAATATTTGCAAGTGCGTTTTGTGCATACGAGATGCACTGATGTAAAATATGCACCCCCTACAGGCTGACAGAAAAGCACGCTCTTGAGGAACAGATTACCTTTTATGTAATAAATGGTTGGAAAAAGGGGAAATGCTACAGTGAGCAGAAGAAGCGTGTTAGGGCCTGGGCGACTTTTGAGTGATGGAAACGAACGTTAGTACCGTATTTACTGTGCAGGAAGCACTCAAATATAGGTTATGTTATAAACTGAATATGCTGCAGTGAGCTCCTCATTCGACACACACACTAAATATATACATGCCCCTTCTCCCCGTAAGAGCATGAACAAAATTTACTGTTCATATGTGGGCGATGCAATCATGCTCAGAACCTTTGTCTACTCATATATTCTTGTTCACAGCTACAAGCTAAGCCATGTCCTTTTATTGTATGGATCGCAATGTTCTTATTTTACCCCTGTTGTTCTGTTTTTCTAAATGATGCGGCCTTTTTTAATTGACACTTTTTAACATACTGTATTTCGCCTTACCCTGACCACGTGTACTATTGATATATTTGACTTATGCTGGATTCGTTGGTTTTTCTTCATTTCTATATATAAATAAACATATCGACACCCGGGTATGTAAAATCTTACATATCGTTAACTCGCAATTGATTACATAATATATCGTTTATAGCCCTCATGAGAGTGATAAATGCTTATACGCTATTGTGGATACCTTGAAGTGGTTGTGATCTATCCATAGAAATGTCTTACCAGTAATAGGCAATCAGTTGCTCTTTTCTCTGGTAACCCAGTGGGATATAAATGGTTGAGATAGAATACACATAACGCCTTTTTTAAATGGAATAGTAACGGACTAATTGCGTAGACAGTAGAATTTGTCTTAGCAGCTGATTGTGTTGCGTCATATACCTGTCCCTTATTGCTGTTTGGATATCTGAACATTGACCTGCTATCTAGGCAATGATGTTGAATTGAAGACGGCACTGATATATATACCACGAAAGTAAGGACTATATTGAAGGGATGGTGTATGTATGTAGAATACGGCCCAAGGAGCAAAAGGGGTGGGTGTAAGGAGCAACGACGACTTGCCAGCTTTTTTACCCCTTCCACTTCTCTTCGCTCTCCCACCTCTTTTCTCATTTTTTCTATCATTTTGCACTGTTTTTCTTTTATTTATTTACTCATTTCATCCTCTATAATCAATGACTCAGGTTGCTTCTGAGGCTCACGATCTGTGTCATGTAGAGCCCGGTCAGATCACAGAGCTGTTGCGGCAACGGTACTTGGAGGACTTGTACTACACTGCCATCGGCTCTTCAATCCTCGTCGCTCTCAACCCAAACAGACCTACTTCTTTTGACGATATCAGCAGCCAATATGTCGAGGAATATAAAGATGCAGATTCCAATACGGTTCCGCACCCATTTCACCTATGTCAGTTTGTCAACAACATATATTTCCACTCTCGTCGGACAGCCCAGCCTCAATCCATTATCTTTAGGCAAGTAGTCAGCAGCCACAACCTGTATTTCCCCTTGGTATCCTTCCATTTGCTTTTCTTGTGTTTTAACACTTCCAGCAATGTAGCGGTGAGAGTGGAAGCGGCAAGTCCCATCAGTTCCACCAGACACTCCAACACCTTATTGCTCTGAGCACCCACAACAATAAACAAACACGGATACAGCAAAACGTGCTGTACGCCAATACCATTGTGAGCTACTTTGGGCACGCCAAGAACGCCATTCACGACGATGCATCGCGAATGGCCAAATGCCTGGAGCTGCACTTTTCTGATCGTGGGCGACTCGTATCGGCCCAGTTGCTGGCACCCTATGCCTTTGAGAAGCGGCGTGTCACACAAGCAGACGAGCGGAATTTTCACATCTTTTATGCTTTACTCAACGCGCCGCGAGAAGAAAAAGCACGGCTTCAACTGACCGATTGGTCCCAGTACTCCTACCTTACCCGCAGCAATGTTTCCCGTTCGTCATCTATCGATGATGCCGAGAACTACTTCACCCTTCGGCAGGCTTTCAAGTCACTTGGATTCCAAAAACATAAAGTTGCTCAGCTGTTGCAAATTCTCGCCGCCATCCTCCATCTAGGCAATCTGGTCTTTGTCCAAAACCAGGCCCAGGACGCTGCAGCCGTCAGCAATCCCCAGGTCCTCGATATAGCAGCTGATTTGCTGGGCGTTGATAGCCGTACATTGCACAATACACTCGTGTTTAAATCAAAACTGATTAAACGGGATATTACAACCTTATTCCTCGATGCACAACAGGCGGCCAAACAGCGCGACGATCTTGCAGAAGCACTCTATGTTTTGCTGCTCACCTGGGTCACTGCGCAGATCAATAAGAAACTGGAGAAATCGACAGCACCTGCACCCAATGTCATTAGTCTCTTTGACATGCCCGGCTATGCTACCCGAACCAACTGCCACTTTGACGCTCTAGCATTTCATTATATTGCAGATACAATGCATCAGTTCATGCTCAACACAATCCTTTCTGACCAGCAGCATCAGTCTCCAAAACAAGAGTTGGTAGATGTCTATACTCATCCCGCAAAGGGTATTTTCAGCGCTCTGAATGCCCAAGCCAATCGGCATACACCAACACCATGGATGGAGCAACTTGCCAGTGCCAATAATACAAGCTATCATCCATTCACCATCCAGCATTTCTGGGGCTCTGCGCAGTACGATCAAAACTCTTTTGCTCCAAGCAATGAGGACTATCTTTGCAACGACTTCATTTCCCTGTTTCGGGGCAATGCTTACTGCTCGCCAACCACTAACGGCCTGATGGCGGAAATCATTCCAGATTCAAACGAGGGCCATCGTGTTCATTCCTCCCGCTATGGTGTCAAGCCCTCCAACCGGCCCACACTTGCGCCCGCATCGGATGAAAAACCGCGCCAGCAGCGAAACCCGGCAACTGTGACCGAGCTCCTGAATCAAGGAATCCAGGATCTCACACAGGCACTAGGAAAGACACTGCCATGGTTTGTCCTTTGTATGAGACCAAACGAGCTGGGGCTTCCCAACTCGTGCGATTCCAAAAAACTGGAATCACAGCAGAGCAGTTTCGGTCTTTCGGCTCTGGCGCAGCGCATGCGGATCTACTACAACACCTCCTTTTCGTTTGATGAATTCACAGACCGTTATCAGGCTTCTCTGAATGTCACATTGAATGGTCAGACATATCCACCCAACATCATTCAAGCACGTGACAAGTGCCAGTGGGTCCTCCAATCTCTCAACTGGGAGGAAAATATGGCGATGCTAGGCCAAGATAACAAGGTAAAGCGTATTCTTTTCCCCTTTTTTAAGAATCAGTTCACAAATTCTCCCGTCTGTCCTTTTTTTTTTTTAAAAAAAAAGGTACACCTCTCCAACGCTGGATTTTTAATACTTGAGCGCGACCTTCGCAGCTTGGAAAAATCAGAGTCTAAAAAGTCAAAGATGGCTACGTCGGGTGGGTACCGAGCGACATGAAACGATGTCAAAATTACTCATATAGAGATAGGCCTTTATGATGGTTTCTCGGTCAACGATGACCAGATGTCTTCGGCAGTTTCTGACTCGGATTTTCTCGACACCTCCAGTGTTCCCCCCATACACGAGTTTGCACCCTCGGAGCTCATGTCGCAGCTCAGTGGAAACGAATTTGTACACGAGAAAGGGGGTTTTGTAGGATACAACGAATTTGCTCCTGAGGAGCAAGAGCCGCCCATGACAGGAATACGTAGAAAATGGCTTTTTGTTGTATGGATGTTAACTTGGTGGATACCGTCCCCCTTCCTCTCCAAATGCGGTGGCATGACACGACGTGATATCCGGATGGCCTGGCGCGAAAAAGTGGCCTTGTGTATATTAATCTTCGTCATGTGCTCTGCTATGATCCTGTTTATCATTGGCTTCGGTCCGCTCCTTTGCCCACACCAAGACGTGTTCTCCATCTCTGAGCTCCAGTCCAGGTCGACAAAGGAAAAGGCTTATGTTGCAATCCGTGGCGAGGTGTTTGACTTGACAAAATTTGCGCCCCACCATTGGGCCTCCGAGGTCATACCTGACAAGGCAATATTTGACTATGCAGGTAAAGACGCGACCAACCTCTTCCCCGTTCAGGTGTCTGCACTTTGCGATGGTACCGCTGGTCACCTATCCGAGGAAGTAGTGCTCGACTTTCAGTACAACCTGAGCGACAAAAATGCAGTCTATCATGACTTTCGGTATTTTACGAACGACTATCGTCCAGACTGGTACTTTGAACAAATGGTTTACCTTCGTAAAAACTATCGCCTTGGTTTTATGGGGTATGATCCGGATGACATCCTCAAGCAAGCAACAAATGTAGTAGGTGTTGGTGAAATTCAGACACACCGCCAGTGGGCGATACTCCATGGTGACGTATATGACCTCACATACTACCTGATGGGCGGACGAGCACCGCGTGCACCGGAGGGGCACCAGGCGTCGCCCAATGTTGAAATCAACTTTATGGATAACGGCATCGTCGAGCTGTTTCGCCAGCTAGCAGGAACAGATATTTCCAAACATTTTGATGCACTGCCGATTGATCCCGACTTGCGCAACCGCCAAATGGTATGCTTGCGGAATCTTTTCTTTGTCGGCAAGGTCGATACACGCAGGTCAATCCAATGTCAGTTCTCAGAGTACTTCCTGCTCATTGTGACCGGCATCTTGGTGGCGGTGATTGTGTTCAAGTTTATAGCTGCCCTGCAGATGGGTACACGCAGGGAGCCTGAGGACCACGACAAATTCATTGTATGTCAGGTACCGTGTTATACCGAAGGTGAAGAGTCGCTGCGCAAGACGATCGATTCGATTGCGGTGCTCGACTATGACGACAAGCGCAAGCTATTGTTTCTAGTGTGCGATGGTATGATTGTCGGTAGTGGGAACGACCGACCTACACCTCGCATTGTTCTTGATATTCTGGGCGTGGATCCCAACGTTGATCCTGAACCTCTCTCATTTCTCTCGCTTGGCGCGGGCAACAAACAACACAACATGAGCAAGATCTACTCCGGTTTGTACGAATGTTCGGGTCATGTAGTCCCCTACGTAGTTGTTGTCAAGGTTGGCAACCCGGCGGAGCACCAGAAACCGGGCAACCGAGGCAAGCGTGACTCCCAGATGGTGCTCATGCAGTTCCTTAACAAGGTCCACTTTGACTATCCCATGACACCCATGGAGCTCGAGATTTACCACCAAATCAAGAACGTCATTGGTGTGAGTCCCAGCTTCTACGAGTTTGTGCTGATGGTGGATGCCGACACAGAAGTAGCGCCTGACTCGCTGAACCGGATGGTGTCATGCTTTGTGCATGATGCGAAAATTGTTGGGCTATGTGGCGAGACAAAGCTCGCAAACGAGCGCGAGAGTTGGGTTACCATGATTCAAGTGTATGAGTACTATATCTCCCATTTCCTTGCCAAAGCATTCGAGTCCCTATTTGGTTCGGTCACCTGTCTTCCAGGCTGCTTCTGCATGTATCGTATTCGATCGCCCACGAAGAACCAACCATTGCTCGTCAGCAATCAGGTGATTGAGGACTATGCGGAGAATAGGGTCAACACGCTCCATCAAAAGAACTTGTTGCATCTTGGCGAGGATCGGTATCTGACCACGTTAATTCTCAAGCATTTCCCAACCCATAAGACCAAGTTCACTGCCGATGCGAGCTGCTTGACAAATGCCCCAGGACAATGGAGCGTGTTGCTTTCTCAGCGTCGCCGGTGGATCAACTCGACCGTACATAACCTTGGCGAACTGTCGTTTCTGACTCAACTATGCGGCTTCTGCTGTTTTTCAATGCGGTTTGTGGTCATTCTTGACCTGATGAGCACCCTGACGATGCCTGGCGTTGTGCTGTATCTCGGCTATCTGATCTACAGACTGGTGACTGATGCTGATCAAGTGCCCATGATCTCAATCCTGCTGCTCTGCGGTGTCTACGGTCTCCAGGCCCTGATCTTCATCGTCAGACGCAAGGTAAGAGATACGAGAATAGCAATCATATAGAATAATACTGACGGCACCTTATGTTTGTCTCTGTGCTCGCAGTGGGAGCATATTGGTTGGATGATCATTTACATTCTGGCAATCCCGCTGTTTTCGTTTTTCGTCCCGATCTATTCATTCTGGCATTTCGATGATTTCTCCTGGGGAAATACGCGCGTGGTAATCGACCAAGGCGGCCAAAAGAAGGCGGTCGGTGTCGACGAAGGCCATTTTGATCCGAAATCGATCCCACTCAAGAAGTGGAGTGAACATGAGTCGGAATTATGGGAGAATGGATCTGTTGACACGAAGCATACAGGGATGACGGCACTAAATCATGCTCCAAGTGGATACCCAATGATGGATGCCATGAGCATGCGGTACTCGTCTGGGTTTTTGCCGCCCATGGCCCCTCCCTCCGTCTATAGTGAACCGATGGGCGGTGGCGGAGGTTCCGTAGCAAGCTACGGACCGAATGATGAGGAGATTCGGCGCGAGGTTCACCGCATTACTGCCACATCTGACTTGATGACGATGACCAAGAAACAAGTGCGGGAGCAGCTAAGCCGGCAATTCGGCGTTGACATGACGTACAGGAAGGATTACATCAACCAATGTATCGAAGAAGCGTTGCATTTCTAATTGTTTTCATACCCCCCAATCATTTCTGCACAATGCATATCCTCCGGGGCATCTTTTTCTTAAATAATTGCACAAATACACGACATATAAAAGCATATCAGACTTGTTCTTATTAACGGAAAGGTACATTTACGTAATGGACACGCAAATGAGAAGATGATAGCGTGATGAATGTCCGCGCTGTCACATGCAAATGCAAAATGTTCTTTGGGGGGTGCTGATCGGTCGATCGGGTCAGATAAGGGGGGAGGGAAGACATCTGCTGATTTGAGCCCGCATTCTCCCTTTTTCTTATCACCTGATAGTTCACCCACCGATGTCTAACAGTAGGTCCTTGAATATTGACTCAATTGTACCACCGCATGGTTTTCTTTTTGCGGGTTATACTTCGCCAAGCTCGATGCATTTCATAATAAGCCGTCCATCATGGATCAGCGCCAGCATAATGACTACACTTATGGATGTAAAAGAACAGATCGCTACAGTAACTTCCCCTAGATAACAGACCTTTTTGAGCCTAACAGCATTTTTTTTTTTGTTTGTTTTGTAGGGCGTTGATGAAAAATCCGTACCATTCATCAAGAACTGTCATTTCCCTATTTTATTGTTTGTTTGCTTGGAGGATGGTGGGAGCGTCGGCCTCACTCGACGCGATTTAAACTTTCCGAACTTGCCGAGGCTCTTCACAGTCTATGAATTATGAAATGGGAGATCAAGTTGATGACGCAAAGGTAGTAAGGTACAACCGTCTCGCCGTAAATAGCACTGCTAATTCCCCCCCCCATCCTCTCGAGTACCGACGCTGCTCACTTCCTAATAGGGCAATCAATTCGATGCTAGCACAATGAGCGACAAAATGGAAGGACGAGACTGGGCGAGTATTGCGCATACGGCACATGAAGGTGCGAACCAGGGCGTGTGGGTATGTGTAATGTGTTGATTATATATTGGGGCTGCTCTGTCCCTATTGCAGGCACTAACATCAACATCGCATCGTTCGTCACTCTAACCTGAATTGCACAGTATGTACGCAGGGTTAATGAAGCAGCCGTGTTCAACTCTATCTCTAGAAACGAAGAGCCTTATCAACGGACTGTGTATTCTAGCAGGTATCTCTGTTTTCCTCTCGCACAAGCAGCCCGATTTTTTTTATCATGCCAATTTCTTGTTAATCCCCATTGTGACCGTCTAAAGCACTGTGACAGGACCGTGGGAGGTCGAGATATTTGAAGTGTAACAGCGTCCACCTTACAACAAGTAGGAACGATCAGAATCAGTAAACCACCCACTCGAGCTCTTGGCAAAAGGGAAAAGAAAATCCCTAAGTATGCGGCTTTACTGGTTTTTATCCGTTATATACACACGCGCTACTATCAAACATCCAGAGCACCATCTTCTACCAGTTAATCGTCCCCGGTACTCAGTATGATAATCCATATAATGATAGGGAACGAGTTTCGCTTCCCTCCTTGTCCGTTTCATATGACGATTTTGCGTACCGTGTATCAAACACAAACACAATATTAAAATGGTTGATAGCTTAGAAACACGAAATCCAACCTACACACATTTTTCCTCGCTCACAAAATCAGCTCGCACTTCATTTCGCTTATCTCATTATTTATTGTCCTAGCAACACCACGGTTAGCTTGTATTTACAGCAGCGCTAAGCAGTAAACATGTGCTTGTAATTTAATGCTGCATATCCTTTCTTCTGCCTATGGAATTTTTCTTAGTTTTCCACTGCCGAGATTATTATAACTGCGCCATACATAGTCCGAAGCAGTAGGGGCATCCTGCGACCCACAGACAGACACTTGCAAGTACAGTCATAGAATCCAAAGAAGGAGACTTTCGGGGATTAAAGCATCAAGGGCCACCAAAAAAAAGTAAAAGCGGAGGCGGAAAAAAAGTGAGCGGGTGCACAATTTGATCGCGTGCTCTCCCGACGACTTGCGACACATAAGCTTCGGTGAAAAAAATGGGGGGAGGGTCGTTGTCGGGATAGTTGAATAGAATACATCACACGGCACCTGTGCTCGAAGATAAGAAGAGATGAACTCACACAACAATTATTCAAACCACTTGAAGTTTTCCGATGTGTCAATTTAAAAAAAAAAAAAGAGAGAGATGGGCGCACCTGCACCTATTTTTTAAAACCAGCGGCTGGACGAGCACTGGCCACAGTTATCATACTAACATGTGAAAATAAAAGTAGTGTATAACAGTCAATCACTGGTTTCTTTGGGGGGTGGTTGTGTAGCCTTGGAAGGCATGAAACTCATTAGCCACAATTCATCTTCACATGGTTCATGTAAGAAATCATTAAAAGACAGATATTTCTTATCCTATTGCTCTTTTTCCCGTCCCCAAAAAACCGCATCCTTTTCCTCCCTTCTTTCTCCCTCATCCAACCCTTCGCATACAGTGCACAGCATACAACACCACGTTATGGGTCAACAAACCAGTAAGCACCAAAACTATACATCAATACCACCCATCTTATTTTTCTTTTTTACTCTTTCAAAATGTTAAACTAGCTGAAATGAAACACTCTGAGCAGCAGGCCGAGGCGAAACACTTTGTTCAACGGGTGATCTCCCTCCCTTATGTCCAGGAGAGCGTTGCCTATGCCAACCAGACATCGCTTGGTCGATTCGCCAACTCCACCTTGACAGCGGTGTCCCAAAACCAAATCGTGCAGAATGCGTACGTCAACTTTGTCCAGCCCCACGTCGACCGCGCCGATGCCCTCGGTTGCCGCTCGCTTGACCTCCTCCAGGCTAAGACCGCCACTCTGACCCGCACCGTCGAGACATACTTCCCTGTTGCTGACGAAAAAGCTTCCCAGGCTAAGCAGCTTATTAATGACCAGCGCACCAAGTTACTTCAGAGTCTTGAGATGCTCCAGTCCACCCTTCGTCAGTCTGCAATCCTGTATGCAGAGGCGGCCCAACAGCGCCTCGCAGTACCCCAACAACGCATTCAGGATTTGACAGCCCAAATCACCGCCCAGTTTTCCGCCGTTCTCAGTTATCTAAAGACCCAGCCCATTCCAGACTGGCTCCAGGCACGTGTTATGTCTCTTCTTGACATTGCCAACAAGCAGTACGAGCTTATCCGCGAGCAATACAATCGCAGTGATATCAACTCGTACGAAAAAGCGCGACAGCTCGGACAGGGCCTACAGAGCCAGGTCCTGCCTGTCCTCCAAAATATCCAGTCTCAGCTTGCTCATTATACGGAGAAGACGGGCTACTTGCGCAGCTATATCAAGTTGCCCCATGTTGTTTCGGCTTCTCAGTAAACAATATTGTCTTCCTGCATATCGGTCACCCTAAACTCCTTCTCTTTTCTCTCTCACATTCACACGCTCAACTCCCTTACTTTTTTTTTAACATCATAAATTATCACTATTCTTCTCTCTCTCTGTCTCTCTATTTTTAGCCTCCTTACCCTTCCATCTCCTCTTCATCTCTTTCTTCAGCCATGATTTTCTATAACAAGATAAAGGACACTTAGCTCATGTAGTTTGCACCATTGTTTCCTGTCTCTTTATATTAATGGATAAATTCAGGTTGGCGGATATACAAGCTCCACTCGCTTGGAGCAAAAGTCGTTAATATCAAGAGGAGCGAAGCGTTGCTGTTATTTCCCGCTACAAGATAAGATACCCAACTTTGGACCTATCGTCCTTTTATTACAGGACAATCAGTATCAAGTTTTATCCACCTGTCTCCGTTCACAAGTCCATTTTATTTTATTTCTTAACTTTACAGCGACAAAAACATAGAGTACTCACTGCTCCGGCGCTTGATCTTGTCAAACCGCTGCAATATAGTGAGAGGACCTGGCAAGGAAGTACTTACATATTTAAACATATTTAAATTGCTGAAAAGTCAGCATTCTTAATTCAACACATCACTTCGTAAAAGGGCTTCTCACTGATGGGTTGAAATTGATTAAATAAGGAAACACGCAGTCAATATAACCATACAAAAGCCGCGATGGTTCCTAATGCAAAAAAAAAAATATTAGGCGCATTGAGTGAACCTAGTTGCAAACCCATCTTTCATAAACCGCTAACTTGCCTTCCCGTTTGATACCAAAAGCATGTCCCGATACGCACCCTGCTGATCAATGGGCCGTAGTTCTATGTATTCAAGACATCCTTAGCGATAAATGATTTCAGCTCACTAGCTAACCAATGCAAAAAGAGACCCTCGTCCTTCAAAGGTGTAACCCCATCAGACCATCTGGTTAGTTATCTGTGCCATTTCGATAAATCATACTCAATGGAGTGAAGCGCACCAAAAGGGGTGAAGTTCGACCTGTCACCCCGCCATATGATCGGCTGAATCGAATGCTTGAACATCAGCAGCACTAGCTGTAGAACAATAGGTGCAAATGCTTGCTAGATGCACGTTATCATGAAGAAGGCATCTGGATATTATGCATGAACTTTTTGTGTTAGCGTATAAAAGCTGTTGTAGTTAGTTTCTCCCCATGATTCCCATCGGACTTTACTCAATTTGTCATATACTAAGGCGCTTTAATCAAGTTACAGGACCTGATAGCCATAAATATCCTCCTCAATGTATTTGTTCCTGAGCTTGTCTCCCGATGTATAATATCTGCCGTGAAATGTTCTTGAAGTATTTTTGTTGGTGTCCTCTATATATGTCTCCGGAAGATGAATAAAATTTGTTTAATATAGGAACCTGCTAAGCGCTAGGTGAGCGAACAAAAGGAAAGGCGGGCAAAATCGGACGTCTTGAGCGTATTAAGGGCTCTATAAAATTCGTGCACCATTCAACTTCCTGCCCTGTCTTTTCTCTCTCTATCTCTCTCTTTGAGTTCAATATGCTACCCAACACATCGCGCATTTCTGTTTGCCCCGTCAGTAGTCTTTTGAAGTGCGTGATTGCGACGTAAAGAAAGCGTTGTCACTTTTTTCCACAGTTGAAACTACTTTTGTCCTCTGCCTCAATCGGATATTGCTACTCTACTCGTCTTAACTTGACGTGGCAGCACTGATATTCAGGCCCGTAACATTACCTTGAAAGAAAGTAAATTATCAGCTCGCAAAATTTCACGAATGAACAATACGAAACAAATGTTGACGCCATTTTCTTTTATTCATAGGACAACTTCATCTGAGGTCCGTCTCGAACATCGAGAAGATTACCAAGTCCATGAAAATGGTTGTTTCGGCCAAAGTCAAAAGGGATCAGCGCGTTATGGAGGTATGCTCATACTTTTAGTGCCGCCTCAAACGGTGGGTTTCGAGCGCACATGCACGCACACATGTGTACAAGAAACGATGGGGGTTATGATGAAGCAGATTGGCTTTATTCGAGAGCGCTCAGACCGATATTATTGTGTCATCTGACCATAGTATGTGTGGTGGTATCTACCTCAATGTCTTGAAGGCCACCCCGCGGTGCACTTGAAGAATCGCCCGAAGCCCTCTGGTGGTTTTATATTGGTGATAAGCTTAAGGCTCACGTTACCCGGTTTGCTAAGCAAAGCATCGTTCTCTCCTTCAATCAAATGGGAAAGGAGGTCCCCTCCTTTGCTGAGGTATCTTCGATTGCCGATCTGATCAAGACCGGCAGGGTTGAGTTTGACACTGCCAAGGTCAACTGCAACGAGTTCAAGTTGATCATTGTCTATGAAACCAACTCCATCTCTGCTTTCGCTGAGGACGCCTTCAAGTCCTCATGTAAGTTTTATATTCAAGGGATAGATATTCATGAAAGACATAGTATGGGACGCTGACATGTATTTGTACCTAACTTCGCTATCTACGAGACCGAGGATGAAGCCTTGCCCAATCTTCAGGAATTTACTCTTGCCAACTCATTCTCTTGCCGCTTGGTGGAGGGCCATGCATCGGAGATGTGCGCTAAGCGAGTAGCCGTAGAGAACGCTGTCAACAACGCCGATGATATGATCAACAAACTCACAATGATCTTCAATCGTGGTCGCCAACGAACCATCCCAACGAAGTGAGTAAGCGTCACATTACTCCATTGTCATATGGCCTCAATTATTCACTTCTAGACATTATTTCCTGTAGTTGACATTATCACAGGCGCTTCTGCTCTTTAAAAAAGGATTACAAAAACATTTATCGAGTTATTGAGCAACAGGGGAAGAGAAAAGGAACAACTGTGTTACATAGTATCACAGACCGGAAACCCAAAACATCATCTTGTGAGCTTTCAAACAAAGAATCTTTCAGCTGATCATCCTCAGTACAACCCCGCTACTTTGTTGTTTTGCCCCCCCGGCCATCACCACAAACGTGTAAGGCATCTCTTCTCAGTTCGTTGTTTGCGTTTCATGGCTTTCTCACCGCATATAGTCAACTGTTTTTTTTACATAGTAAATGAGGAAAGTTATTTATACATAGCTTCTAAAGAAAAGAACAACACAGAGTTATTTTTTTCTAATCTACTGATTATATTAATGTATCAGCTGGGCAAATAGGCTTCTCAATTCTGATACTGAGTGGTGACGGGGTTCGTCGGTTCTTGTACAATCGGCTCGGACGGGACGGATGGAGGGGCTGTATTACGTGGGGCGTGCAAGGAGCGGACTGTTCGGAATAACCAAATCGAGCAGATACGTTTACCCACGCGGAAGAATACATGAATCCAGACTTGTCATATTCTCTTTTGCATCGGGATGAGCAGAAAGCTATTCGTTTGCTGAGTTACAAGGTCTTTGTTGCCCAAATAAGAATATTGCACAGACGCATGGTAGATCCACCCCACCGCTGCAACTGGAGTATAAAGAGGTTCCTTTTATCTTTTCATTTCTTTCTCTCCCTCCCCCTCCCCCGACAGCTTTTTCGTAAAACACTATAATGAATCGCCACTATTCCAAGAAAATAAACCCAGAGATTAGAGCAGCAGGATCACCATACTATACAGAAAACCATAGTTTTCTGACATTAGCAATGGGCTTTCCAACGCTGTCCTCCGATTATCTTTTTTCTTCCGGTAATTATGCGGATAAAAAAACATTTTTATTGCTGTATTTCTCGCTAATATAATCAATACAGATCTTTCGCCGATGGGATACGAGTCGATCGCCTATAGTAGTGTTAACGTGATGCCACCACCCGCCTGTACCGGAAACAGGCTGGAGGAAGAAATAATTTATTATTCGGTATGCGCAGTGACCCTTGATCGTTACTGATGGACTGATGTGATGACGATGATAATAATAATCGTGATCTGATCACAGGATACCTCAACACTTGGGGACACATTTTGGACTAATACTGTCTTTCCTTGCAAATACACGCCACCTGAGAGAAACATGACGAGGCATGATACCATGGTGTACTACACGTCTCCGTCTCAGTCACTGCTAAGCGACGATGGACCACCGCCTCCCACATCAGTCGTCCACGACGTCTCTCCACTACACACACCCCATCTCAACCGATGTCGGTGGCTCAAATGTTCGCTGAGCTATACTACCCTCGATCAACTGATCCTTCATATCCGGGATGACCATGTCGGAAGCGGTAAAGCTGCCTATATATGTTTTTGGGAAGGTTGTCCGCGACACAAGAAACCGTTTACAAAGCGACACAAGATGTACAACCACATGCGTACTCATACAGGAGAACGGCCTTTTGCTTGCACCGTTCCCGGCTGTATCAAGCGTTTCTCTAGACCTGACTCGCTTAAGACACATATCAAGACCCATTCCAATATTCGACCGTATCACTGCAAGATCCCCGGCTGTTCCAAAGCCTACTTCCATTCCCGGTCCCTACGGAAACATACCAGATCACATGAGCAAAAGGTGATGGTCGATTCTGCCAATGCTGTCAGCTTCATATCGTCTTCTCTGAGTCAACATATCTCTGCACCGGCTGACTTATCTTCTATAGCAAATGCTATAAATTCTAAATGAAACAAAGTCTGATGTATAAAATTATACTGTATCAAATGGTCGTATCAGTAAATGAGGAGATTTCACTAGACAGCAGAAAGAACAATCCTTCTTACTCACCTCTTACTGACTGACCGATACAACCCAAAAGCCTATCCAGATGTGCAACTAGCTAGTAATGTACCCAAGCATTTCCTCCTAAAGTTAATGTCAGTCAAGACGCTCGTTTTTTTTTTGGATTCACCAAGTCATTCATATTGGAAGCAGCCTTTCTACAAGCTTCTTTGGATAGTGGTTGAGATCGTGTTAGTGCGTCTCAATTAACACTATATTCTCTTCATTGCGAAGACATGGACAACCTCTTCTGATTCCTTTCATTAGATATCCTCATTATTGATTTGAACGATCATGTACTCCTAGTTGTGTTGCTGCGGCTGATGCACTTCAAAGCGTCTGAGATATCAGCTTTGAAGTTCTGATCTTGCACACGGTGTGTAAATATCCTTTCGCACAGAAACAAGCCCAGTCCGCCTTTGCCAAAGATAGACTATGCATGTATGTTATGTGAAAGCAAACGCATTCAACAAAGTGTATTCCTCCATCAACAACGTAGGGCATGGACTCAGCGGCAGAAATGCCCATCGACGTAAAGAAATCAAACTGTCCAACATAAAATGTTGAAGGAAAAAGGACCAGGAAAGCTGGTGTAATTTTGATTTGTGTGTTTCTGTAAATAAAGTTCACTTTCACGCAATTCGTCCTTCTTTTTCTCTCTCTCTCTCGATTTTGGGAAACATGGTCGATAATGTCGCCCGTGAACTAGCAGCCCGGCTTGACATCAACAGAGTTAAAATGGAATCCGTATATATACTATTTGGGCCGTGAGACCGGAAATGATGTGGCATGTGCATAATGTAACCAGACTTTTTATCTTGCTCCATAAGCAAAAGGAATGGGTTGAACAAATTTTGGACAGTTCAAAACGCATTGCCGACACAGCCAATTTGAACATCAAGGTGAGTAAGCCACATCACCTACACAACATGAACGAGATCTATCCTAATCCTTTCGGAAAAAGGGAAAACTTGATATCGTCACTGACACGTTTCCTTTCACACGTACATATATATATATATGTATGATCTATAGTCAGAAACCGAGCGCTTGCATGTCAAAGACCTGATGGTCCAACTGCGCGAAAAAACAGAGGCACTTGAAGCAACATTTGACAAGATTGATCAGATCGAAGCTATTGTACACACTGTCAAGGAGACATACAATAAAGTGGCCGCCAGTGTAGACGACATGGAAAAGGCAGTCATGGCCAGTACGTCTTCAGGATTTAACTTGTTCCAGGTATGTGATAGCTCTGAACAAGAAAGAGAAGAAAGAGTCTTGGTGCGAGTGTAATATGTAATATATTATAATATATGAAAAGAAACGCAAAGAAACATTACAGCCATATTTTCCGCCGCCTCTTCCCGTCGACATCTACACCACATCCAATCTATTTCCTGCAGCTCCAACCAACGCCGATGCTGATGGTGCTGTTTCTCCGAAACAAGACTGATTATTCTCTCTAGTTTTTTTCATTTTCACATTTCACTGCTGTTGCTGGCACCGTCTTGTGATGGGCCTTGCTGATGGTTGGAGGCATTGGGTGGGACAAAATAGGCTGGCATCATCATGGAGGGAGAGGGCGGATAAGGGTGATAATAATATTGCGGGAAGATATAAGGTGCCATCGGAGCGGGTCCAGCAGAGGGTGGATAACCGTATTGTTGCTGGGGCAGTGGTTGGTGTTGCTGTTGTTGCTGTTGCTGATCACCGGTTGCTGAAGGATAACCTAGGGTGGTAATGAGGTTGAGTGTATCTATCGCTCAGCATCATTACTTAGCATCGGTTTAGTAAAGGTTACCATTGTACCGGATCTCAAAACTTGCATGTAGATGCGCGATAAAAAAAAAAGTTGAGAAAAAGGGTCGATATGACTTTCATGACTATTCTACATACTTGTTTCGCGCGTAATTCACGGTGGGATTGCCACGAACAGGTGCTCCACCGGGACCTGTAACATTGGCAGCCTGCATACCCTTTGGTCCTTGTACAAGATCGTACTCGACCTTCAGGTTTGTAGGCGAATGAAAAGGAAAGGAGAGAAAAAAGAGAATGTGTCACATGAGTTTCCCGCCAATACAAGATGGATGTGTGTTGGGGGACGGTAGGCGAAAAGAAACACCCCTTGCTCCTCTTTTGTTCTCTCTGTTGTAAATTACCTCTTCGCCCTATAAGTATATCAAAACCTTTTTTTAAAAAAAATGATATTGATAGACGCACGGAGCACCCCTTGTTTCCTTACTTCGCTTAAGCTCTTGAATCCACCCGCATTATGAATAGCTGTATGATGAACAAATACTTCTGAAAAATGCGCGTTTGTGGTTTGGGTCGGTGGTAGACAGAGAGTAAGGGTGGGAGAATTTAACGACAGAGAGGTCTTTTTGTGTGAGAGAGAGACTGTGTGCTTATTCTTGCTTTGACAAAAAACAAGAATATAATTCACCTTCAATATTCGGCTGGCCTTCCTGATCGTGCGGAATGATAAAGCCGTATCCCTTGGTTGAATTGAAGAACTTCACGCGACCAGTTTTCCGAGGCGGTGATTCCATGATGATTGAATGGAAAATTAGAATGAGGGAAAAAGAGAGAGAAAGGGAAATAAAAACTGGCGCAGCTGGGGTTAGGTTGACTGCATGAAATTATCAAGCATTATTTTTGAGTGGAGTTGGGAGATGGGATTTTCTGTAGGGCGAAATACAACATTGCCCAAAAAAGTAATGTCACTATCCAGTCGAGCTAATGTCGCTATCCAATCAGAATTTTTTTTTGTGAGCCGGAGACACGGCGGACGGACTAGACCACCAAAATCACGGTGGACACAGTGTGGCCATATTACGATAAGACGAGAGTGTTTTAGATCTTCTAGTGTACAACGGGATTCGTTAACGTGTGTATCAGCAAAGACGATGCACAGAACCAGGATAAAGAATGTCATTGATATAGCGTGGATAGGTTTACAATTCATATATGGACACATTTAAATGCATCGAAATGGATCTATCGAGCGGCGATGAAGATTGACGGCTTGTTCTTGATTCTCTTCAGCAGGTTCGCCAGTATCTCAATTCCATATACATGAAACAGTACATATATATGTTAGGAAAGAAATCTCTTGTTCTTCACAACTCTAGAGATTGGGTCGCCCGTTTCCAGCTTACAATAGATTCGATGATACAGAATGTACAGCCGACGTAAAACGCCTTAAGCACAACTAAGAAGTCGACAGCATGAACCGGCACGTTCACGGCCAAGACATTGTTGCTTCTTCCAGTGCCTTTCAGCGCAAGAATCTTGGGCCATCAAACGATGTTACGTTTATGATGCTTGTCTTCCTTTTCCATACGGGACAGCGTCCAGGTTAGTTCAGAGATCATCAACTCTTAATCATGAAACCTTTTACACGGCTTGAAATGGACTCTTCGGATAGCTAACGCCATTGTCCCTTAACATGGCAACACATAATCGTTGTACCTACATAGCATCCCTTTCACTATTTTATCGTTTACAATTTATTATTGTTCTGGACAACCTTGTCTAATCCAAGTAGGAACGGATCAGCCTCAACAACCGCACGTTCAAGTGCAAATCGACGGTTTTTGAACCTCCAATTCACTGTTTTGGCGCTATTATTTGAAACTGCCATAGGTCGAAGGTCAGATAACCACATGGTATCTTCTCGTGGTCGCCCCAAGGCCGAGCAGGTCTCGATGCCGATCCACTTGCCACCGGTAATCTCGCGTGGCCGACGTCTTTGTCGTTCCACAGTCTTGACATCGTCGTAGACCATCAGTCGTGTCACCAAATCGCGCGTATACCAATGAATAAATACGGCAGGTGCCACTGCAGACGCTCCCGCTAGTACGTTACAGTTGTTTAGTATTTCATATGCTGTTTTTTCTCTTACTATATCTTCAATTCTTGTTACCAAATAGAACACTTAGTGCTGGCGCTTGTCCTGTACTTAAAAGGGCAGGAACTGCACATAGACCACACGCTCCAAACAGCGAGGCTACCATTTTATATCGTTGCATCGTCTCGGCAAACGGCCCTTTGTTTGTCCAATTACCGTTCATCTTTTTTAGTATCGCCTTTCGACTGTCATGCATCAAACGTGTAGTTCAAACTAAACGAGATTATACCGATGTAAACGAGGGTCTTGTTTAATGTTGCATCACCAGCATTAACAGTTTGCGCAATGTGTTTGTTGGAGGTAAATGCTCCTGCTGCATTTTTGGGAAGTTGCTTGCTTGTGCTATATTGCTGGACATGCAAAGACGTGGGACGTACGCAGCATCGTGTTCTGGACAGTAGCATGGTCGCGATTAAAAATAATACTTTATTTTCCCAAAATAAAATTTGGTACAGGAGAGAAAAATAATGACGTACAAAATACAAAAAAAATGCCATAAATTGCGTTATATCGCACCGATGGATTGGCATTCATTAGTCAACTGAAGACAGAGATGCTAGCACACCAAGTGGCATTGTGGCAACAGCCAGAGCACCAGGCGAGAGAATGGCAACAACAGAAAGAATAAGTGAAAGAGTGTTCAAGGACTCCTAATGAAATACGGATACGACTGGTCATTTTTCAACGGAGAATTGATGTTAGGTTACAATAAAACAAATCAGTATGGTATCGATCATATCGGATGAAGACATGGAAGAGAGGGTCAAGCTGGAGTTCAACAAAAAAGCAGATTTCTCAACTGTTCAGTATATATAGAAAGCAGGGTACGACTGTCGATCGCATACGTTTAATTTCTTCGTGATATAAGTCTTTTGATTCAACTGTTTGCTCCAGTTCATATGTAAGATGTGCGTATGCTAGAGATAAAACAAGAACGAGCATGCTCTACTATCGGCTTTGTACTTTTTAACAGATCTGGACTAAGGGTGACTAAAAGATTTGAATAATCGTCACATCTTGGCCTTGATGAAGTGGCGATAGAGGAGGATTGCTCTCTTTTCTCGACAATTCCCTATCTTTTCTGAACACAACATTCACAACAGTTGATCTGTTGATAAGACTTTACCGAGCTTTTCAAGCGATATTTTATTTTCTTGTATGCGACATCTGATTAGTTGCTTGCGCAAAGATTTCTTGACAAAAGCGACTTCTATCGATGTCATCCGACAGCTTCTGAACTGGGTAGCATGCGACTGATTTTGGGAAATGCGGTATGATTAAGAGATCTTTGCTTATCGATTAAGGGAGATCTAATTACAGTATAGATACTTCTTTCTAGTAATTTAGCGTCTCTTTTCATTCTTTACTCTATCGAGAACAGAAGCAAAGGCGCATGAATCTGACTTTGTAACTCAACTAAGGTGGTAGGGCAGAGTTCCATGTTTTGGGTAGCTCTCTTTGGTGGACGTTATAATTGACGGTCGGTAAGCAGAAAAAACGTCATTAAATGAATCGATGCAAGCGTGCACATCTTGAACCAGAAGGCGATAATGGAATTCTAGAGAAACTAATCTATTATATGTAAGAACAGAGACATCTGTCAGGGCCACTCTTGCGATTAAAAATGCGCATTTAAAAGAACCGTCCTTCGAGAAATTCCAAACAGAGCCGCCTATCTTTTTGAGATCATGCTCCTTGCATAGAGATCAGCTACAAAGAGAGTTGCCCCTAGATGAATTGCAGCAGCAGTAAGCACTTTCAGCTCATCGGAACAAAATGAATCTAACTTGCTACTTGAAGAAGCCAAGAAGTCTATATCACAATTAACCACTGTCAACGAGCAAGAAGATACGTTAAGACAATAGCGGTAAATTTAATCCAACTTGTTGAGAAATAGCTAGCATTTTGCGCCGATAAGATAAGCGGCGGGCAATGGGAGGGCTCGCTAGTATATGATCTTATTACTGGCAATGACATGCATATGCATGTATTTATTAACCAGTGCCAGCAGTCACCCGATATGGTTAGTATCAAACCGCCTCTCCTTTGGATGCAGTAGTCACAGAGATCACAGTTATCCTTCGCTTATAGAGTCATTAATGTGTACTCTCACCCACAACCATGATTACAAAATCCTTCTGTTTCAGTGGAAATCTTAAAATTTGAAAAATAGGCCTTTCCTTTTCTGCATATCTTCGTTTGCCAGTAAGTACAATCAGGTACACAATTTACGACGGTGCCACAAAAATAACACACGCCAGAACTCAAGATACCATATGGGTAATTGGAGCTGTTCAATACAGGGTTCGTAGTGTGTTGTATAGCATAAACATAGCTCACCTTCTACAAAGTTCTATTCTGATACAAACACTTTAAAGGTCGTAACTCGATCGCCCATGGTCGTTCTTGGTGATTCCGGGAAAGAAGATAGTAAGGATGCATGATAGCAGGAGATAACAATTACCTGCAACATCAGTCAGCAATCTGAAAGTCACATCATTCGATCACAGTACCCACATCATATTATGCGTATGAGATCAATAGCGATGAGTAAGAAATGAAAATATATCGAAAGGCCTGTCGTCCTGTGTTGTCGGCAGCCATCGCACAATCTCTAATTCTTAGCTGTTGTCCCAGGAATACCTTCATCGTTTTGGTATCACACGCCGAATAGGCCTATAGTGGCCTTTTAGCGTCTCATCAAGAAAAATCATGGGTTAGACGAACTCAGCGCGGAACAGATACGTATTATCATTAGCATGGAAGACTAAATACCTCTTTCTTTTTTCTTCTTTTTCTTTTTTTACGAAAAAAAGAGATTTTTTGTTTTTCTGTCGCGTCACACGGTACACAAACAAAGAGTGCACCATGAATATGTTTTCTGTGATTAGCAAGAGAAAGAAGTAACCACGGAAAGACGATGTACGTCGGCTCGTTGTCTATGAAACATAGTCTTCTAGCGTGAAAAAGACAAAGGATTGGAATAGATCGCGCGCTCTATAACCTATTTGGTAGGTACATCTAGCCAGTATAGAGAGAAGAGGCGCCTACAATGTTTGATGTCATGAGAGCAGAGCTGTGTACAACAACCAAAGGCTTTAGTGCTATGTGATTTTTCGGCTTTCTTCCTCCCCCAATTCATCATCCTTTTTTTTGTTGCTGTATATACATCTTCAATATTCTGTCCACTTTACGAATTTTCTTGTCTTGCGTCCGTATACACGACCATTTAGACCTGATTAAACGAGGAACCAGACACACATACATATGGAACCTAGTGGATCGAATGTTACGTACATGCCGCAGCTTGCGCGCCGCAACACGGGGCCGAGGCGACAACGATCGTTAGTCCGACCAGAACGAGAACGGATCGGTGCAAACCATAGACAATATCATTATCGCCAGCATGCCGCGACGACGTCTAGCGGCGTCATCGCTCCAAGTACAACGGGAAATTTGCCAATAGAAGTCGAGCGAGCGCGGCACCAAGTTCAAATGGTGCGGCGCGGAAAGAGCATCTTAGGGCGTGAAGAGAAACCGGATGATGTCGAAGATGCTCGCAACAGTGGTAGTCGACATAAACAGCGGTGTCATTATATCACGACACCAGCAGGTTACGAAGGAGCTGTCCATACTGAGACCCCTCCAACAAACCGATTTTGGGCGGGTCCTCACAATTTTTGGATTCTATATTGCCAAGCTTTAACATGCTGTGTTCCTTCACAACTTTTGACGCTGTTTGGTTTGTTGATTTCATCTCTCTTTCCTCCACCAGCTATCACATCGCCGCCACACTGTAAAAGAAATTCACACTTTATACAGGTATTCTGCCTGGCCCGGCCCAAATGGCATGGCGTGAAAAGATCGGCCTTCTTTCGTTCATCTTGCTGGTGATGGGCTTTGTAGGTTTTCTGACTTTTGGGTTCACTCAGGCTGTCTGCCCGACGCCTCCACTCAGCGTCAGCGGTGGCGAAGTGAGTATGGGCTATCTGATTATTCATGGATGGGCTTACATGCTTGCCGATTGGGATGGCCATCCTGCCATCCCCGCCATCACGAGCGAGAAAACGAATATACTTTATCCGCCCGTTAATGGAGGTGGTATGGATGCATCCCTTCTCTTTCAAGCGGACACCACAAGCGTCTGTGGATCTATACTCACCGCCAAGACCAGCAGCGCCACACAGGGAATCTATTTTCCTTGCCAGCTCTTCAATCCAAACAGCACAGTTATGCCCGACCCCAATACGTATACCAATAAGACGTCATGCCATACTTCGTCTGCGAGCAATTCCGTCTATTCTAGTTTTCAGACAGTGGGCGTACCAAAGTCATCGGGTGGGTTCGATAAAGCTGCACGGGTGTATTACAATTGGAACATGATCAATGCAACGAGTCATCTCACGGTGTACAACGGGTAAATGCAATCAAGCGCTGTTTTGGTCAACCACTCACTGGTTCCGAATTTGGTTACTCTTAACTACAGTGACGTACTAAATCTAAATCTCCTGAGATCCTTGCCTACGAATCATTTTGGATATCCTCAAGGCGGACTTATCGAGGCTATCCTCCACGGTGAGTCCTCTTTCGCCGGGATGGACATATCTAAAACCATCAGCAGACGAAAAAACGGCTGGGAGGAAGAAGCAAAATGCTTATCGGCAATCATCAAGGTCGGCTCCTTGGATACGTTAAACATTGGTTGCATGGCTTCGCAGATTGTGCTGTATGTCTCGCTGATTGTTATTCTCGGCGTGATCGTTACCAAATTTGTTTTAGCAGTTATCTTTGGGTGGTTTCTCTCTTGGCGTCTCGGTAACTTTAACGAGGGCTCATCCTACGCTGAAAGGATGAAACGTCAGGACGAGATCGAAAACTGGAGCCGAAATATCACCTCCACAGGACCCATTCCCCGAGTGACCAACGTCCAGCCGAATCAACAAAAGAAAAAGTCATTATTACCTCAAACGTCTCGTTTCACGCAGCCTCAGCACGGAATCACTCGGTTCGATGCTGACCGTGCATCTACGCCTGCATGGAAGGCAAAGTAAGCAAATACGTACATAAGAGCACGCATTGAGAAACGGTTAATGATACTGATACCACGGCATACAACAGCTTTTCAAGGACGATAAGCCAACAATCCTTTGGTACCTCGCATTATCCGGCTGCGCGAACCCATCTCGGTAGTTCAACAAGCTTCTACACGTCCGGCGATCTCACACCGCGTCGATCATCGGTGTCGTCATCCGATTTAGATACATCATCATCGGGAACCAACACCATTGCGCACTGTCCTTTTCCCCTTTCGCCATATGTAGTCCGCCAGCCTTCGGCAAATTATATGCCGTTCAAATTCCCTCTAGTACACACCGTTTGCCTAGTAACCTGCTACTCAGAAGGCGTGGAAGGCATACGCACTACTCTCGACTCACTTGCAACGAGCGACTACCCCAACTCACACAAGCTCCTGTTCGTAATTTGTGACGGAATCGTTACTGGTCATGGAAACACAAAATCCACGCCGGATGCTTGCATCTCCATGATGCGCGATTTCGTTATTCCGCCGAGTCAGGTCCAACCAACCTCTTACGTAGCCATTGCGGATGGCTACAAGCAGCACAACATGGCCAAAGTGTATGCTGGCTATTACAAATACAACGATGCGACAGTTGATCCGTTACACCAGCAACGAGTTCCGATGATAACGATCGTAAAATGCGGAACACCTGAGGAGGCCACTGAAATGAAACCTGGCAACCGTGGCAAGCGTGACTCACAGATTGTACTAATGCAATTCATGCAGAAGGTCATATTTGACGAGCGGATGACATGCATGGAATATGAGCTGTTCAATTGCATTTGGCGGATTACTGGCGTCACACCCGACCACTACGAGGTCTGTCTCATGGTTGACGCGGATACAAAACTTTATCCAGATGCGCTATCACGGCTCGTCTCGTGCTGTGTGAAAGATCCTAATATTTCTGGACTTTGTGGTGAGACGAAAATAGCCAACAAGACCGACAGCTGGGTTAGCATGATCCAAGGTACGATGCCTTTCAAGGGATAGTTCCATTCATAAAGGGTTGCATACCTCTGATGAAGATGTAAAGCAGTGAATAACAATCGACTATCTTAGTATTTGAGTACTACATCTCACATCATATGAGCAAGGCCTTTGAATCTATCTTTGGAGGTGTGACATGTCTACCAGGATGCTTTTGCATGTATCGGATCAAGGCACCAAAAGGTCCGAATGGCTACTGGGTGCCAGTGCTTGCTAACCCCGACGTGGTTGAGCACTACTCGGAAAACGTTGTAGATACCCTCCACAAGAAGAACTTGCTTCTTCTAGGCGAAGACCGCTACCTATCGACGCTCATGCTTAAAACATTTCCAAATCGCAAGATGATGTTCGTTCCTCAGGCTGTGTAAGTGATGATGATAATGTATTACCAAGATGTAGCATGTTCAATGGGCTCGGTTTGTTTGTCTATTTTAGTTGCAAAACAGTGGTTCCAGACAGTTTCAAAGTACTTCTATCGCAACGTCGCCGATGGATCAATTCGACAATCCACAACCTCATGGAGCTATTATTTGTGCACGACCTTTGTGGCACCTTCTGCTTCTCAATGCAGTTCATTGTATTCATGGAATTGGTCGGGACGCTCGCATTACCTGCTGCCATCTCTTTTACGCTATATCTGATCATTCTTGCATGCTTGGGCAGCCCAGCCCTCATTCCGCTCATTCTACTGGCCATGATCCTGGGACTTCCTGCGGTCCTGATCGTAATGACGAGCCGTAAGGTAGTGTATGTAGGCTGGATGCTCCTGTACCTACTTAGCCTGCCCATCTGGAATTTTGTCCTTCCCATGTATGCATACTGGCACTTTGACGATTTTTCATGGGGGGACACACGCAAGGTAGAAGGGCTGGAGAAGGAATCTGGAAATCATGGTGGCCGGGAGGGCAAATTTGACACCAGCAGGATCACAATGAAAAAGTGGAGCGAATATGAAAAGGCACGCAGGACTGAATTGGCCATTGAACATAACTTGCCGCCGCCTCGTTTCTATGAGAAATCAAGAAAAGTCGATATATTTAAAGAGCCCCTTCTTGCCGCGCGTCGGCTGCATTCAAGACGCACGGGGTCTGACGTATCGAGCGATGGTAGTGAAGTACCACTCACAACGACAGCCTTTTACCCAAATTGGCCATCGCAAACTACTACCACTATTCATCCTAATACTACTGTCGCTGAATCCGGTCCGATGGGAGACAGACACGGCAATAGTACAGCAACACAACTGCCTCTACTGTCGAGCAATAAGCTCCACTGGCAGGCGCCAAGTGGCTGCGATTGGGCTAATCCCGCTCCTCATCATCAACCTTCGGAAGACGAGGAAGAAAAAGGGAATATTACCAATTCTGAAGAAGATGCTGCTGACATTGATGATGCTGCAAACATTTCCGTGGTATGCAACCCCCTGTCTCCAACGCAGAAAACAACAACCTCGCGATTCTCGTCCCCGTCTCAATCCTTACGCCACTATCCACCATCTCTTGTTACTGGCCTCAAGCCGCTTCCTGCATGTCCACCGCTGCCATCAGAGCAGCAGAATCCGAGATCGGAGACATCCATCCCTCAAAAACAAGATCAGCCAGTGGAAATACCACCGCCCATGCCTCCTCCTCATGGCTCGACCTAAAATTCATCCATCCTCCTTTCTCTATTCGCATATAGAATACACTACCAGCACCGGTTTTGTTTCCTAACTTTGTAAAACAAAAAAAAAGAGCGTAAGAGTGTGAATGCGTATGTAAACCTGTGTCCCTAACATGTGCGCATGCATAATAAAAAAGATACATATCTACCCAATTTTTTTCATGTTGCACAAGACGCTATTCACGCAAGCTCATCAGGTACGTGTACGCATAGAATTTCAGTTTCCCAGGGATATTGAGCCCCTTCTTCTTCTTCTTCTTCCTCACCCGATAATGTCATTTACAGCTGCAGGTAACTAAGACTGAAACTTGCGAGAAAAAAGAGAGATTTAAACAATCACACTATAGCGAAACATATTCTGAACGATCCCGAAACTGTGAGTGTATCTTTCGTTTATTTAAACAAGGCGCAACTCTGTGCATAAAAAATTCACTTTTGATACTTAAAGCTCGTTAGCGAGAGCATCCAAGGACTCTGTTATGCCAACCCGCAACTTCGTTGGATCCCTTCCGAACGAGGCATGTATATGTTGCACATATGCACACAATGGCTACTATGGGGAGAGAGATGCCTGAAGTAATAAAAAAAAACTAACACCATCATAAGTTGTCTATCATGTCGACTACGAGTCGATTGCGAAACGTCAAGTGACAATTATCTCCGGGGGAGGATCAGGCCATGAGCCTGGTTATGCCGGGTATGTTGGTGATGGAATGTTGACTGCGGCGGTGTGCGGTCATGTTTTTGCGTCGCCATCGGCATCCCAGGTGCTTGCCGCCATTGAGCGAGTACAGTCCCCCCATGGAACACTGGTGATTGTGATGAACTATACCGGCGATTGTCTCAATTTTGGGCTTGCTATTGAGCGGGCCAAGGCGCGCGGCATCAGGGTGGCCATGGTGGTTTTCGGCGACGACGTGGCCGTCGGACGAAAGAGCAAGATCGGACGTCGGGGGGTAGCTGGTACGGTGTTAGCAGTGAAGGCGGCCGGGGCACTGGCCCGAGGAGGGTAAATGATCTTACACTCGTCATCTCTCTCTTTCTCTCCGCCTCCACCTTACAATATTCTGTATAATGTAGCGCTTCGCTTGAGGAGATCATAAAGACAATCAAGGACATGAACGAGGCAACGGCATCGCTCGGTGTAGCGCTGGACCACTGTCATGTACCGGGCTCTTCCGCAAAAGAAGAGCATCTGCCCGACAAGACTATAGAGATTGGGATGGGGATTCATAACGAGGCCGGATTCCAAAAGACTGATATCATGCCTGCCCGTGCACTCGTGGGCAAGATGATCGATATGCTGGTTGATGTGTCGGATCCAGAAAGAGGCTATATCCACCCCTCTCCGGTGAAGCCGCTTGTAGTCCTGATAAACAATCTGGGCGGCATCTCTCCCATCGAGCTCAATTTGATTGTCAAGGAAGCCGTCGACTTGTTGTTACAAAAGCATCATTTTAGCATTGCACGCGTTCTTGCTGGGTCGTTCTTGACCAGCCTCAATATGCCCGGATTTTCGATCACCTTGCTTATCCTGGAAGATAGGTCGTGGATAGAGTTGATCAACCAATCTGTTGACGCGCCTGGCTGGTTGTCGACAATGCCACGATCCTCGTTCTCGGCGAACATTGCTTGTTCGGAAGAAAGAGAAACATTAAGGAAGAACGACATGAATGTCGCCGATGACGGGGATGGGCAGGATCTTTGTGTGTTGAAAAAGGCCATCTGTAGCGCTTGCCAAAGCGTAATCGAAGCTGAACCACAAGTGACAGAATTCGACACCAAGCTAGGTGATGGCGATTGCGGGACGACACTCAAGACAGCGGCTTCTGCAATTCTTCAAGATATCCCTCAGATGATTCCCCAGTCCTGTCGTAAAACCATTATGGGTCTCGCAGATATTATTGAGCGGTCTGTAGGAGGAACATCGTCTGCTATTTACTGCATCTATCTCAATGCATTGGGAGGCGCATTGCCAAAGGAAGAAAAAGGCATATCAATTCGAACTTGGTCTCAAGGTAAAGGCAGATAAAAGCTCGAGAAAAGAAATTCAAAATACCGGATGCTTATTAACTGGGACGTTGCAATCCATAGCCGCCAAGAACGCCCTTGACGCATTGGAAACGTACACACCAGCCCGCGAAGGCGATCGCACGCTGATGGATGTTTTGATTCCATTTGTTAATACACTACATGCTTCGCACAACTTTAGCGAAGCTGTAGAAGCTGCGCGGCGGGGTGCAGAGAAGACTCGTTGTATGAAAGCACATATGGGTCGTGCGTCTTATCTTTCAGCCGACGATGTCAAGAGCGCGGCGATCCCGGATGCAGGTGCCTGGGGTCTCAAGGCATTACTGGAAGGGTTATCACAAGGCCTGGAATGATGTTTACGATCCCAATCTTGCGTCTCTCTGCCATTTATGACATTTCGATGTTGCCGGGCCATCTGAGGATAAAACAATACTCAAAAAGGAATAAGCGGAGTGACCCCCATCACACGCGCGTTTGCTTGTACCACAAAGTCTTTCCTTAACTTATCCGAGCTCTTGTAGTTTATTTTCCAAATAAATTCGTATCCAAGATGAAATAATGTCGTTTAAAATACAAAAAAAAAGTGTCGCATAATATTATGCGAAATTGTCGTATCACCAGGTAAAAAGATTTCGTTAGTCAACAAAAACCATTATCCCGTCCGCTATTCACTTTTGACTTACCGACCGGTTCACACCGGCCGTATCCAGGTGTGCACATGGTCATAACCACAGTGAAGGATTGATAGTGTGCTAGGAGCAGCGGCAAGAACAAGGACAGGCAACCCCGAAAGCAATTGCAAGAGCCGGCCAGAAGCAACGGCAGGGGACATGGGGAGGGCACAATGGCCGACAAGAAGCCGGCGAAAGGCGGGGCATCGGCAATTTACACCGGGTGAGCGCGGGGACAAGGAAGACGACAGCAAAAAAAAAAATGAGAGCACCTGGGTTGAAAGCAACGCCGAAACGATGACAGGGGCAGGCACAGGCCACGCAAGACACAAAAAAATAAGTGGAAGGCCCTGTCCGAAGGCAGCCAAATCGCGGCCCCACTGGATGATGCGATTTCGTTTTGTCCTCTCTTCCATGGCCCATCAAGTACGGGTACGATTGGTCAATATACAAAGGGCAGAAGGCGTTAGATTCGATATGAAGGTTTATCGCTGTGCATGCGACATTTGCTTTGTCATCACGCGTAAAGATTGCTGGGGCAAAACCCGACTTCTATTTTTGTTAGGACACTGTACCTCAGCGAAGCACGTCGCCACCGTGTTACTCCCGGCTCCTTAGCATTGCTTAACTGCACAGTAAAGACGTACGAGGTAAAAAAAAAAAAAGGATACAAAAATTGCATACTTCTAGACAACCATGAAACAGCTATAAGAAAGGATTCCATAGCATGCCCTATTGCCCATCTAGTGCACAGTCGTCTCGTCATCCCATAATTGCAAGTCTTGGCACTGCCCATCCGGCTGTTCAAGATAGAATTTTGGCAAGGTTTCTCTGTGTTTCTTTCCCGCCTTTCCCCATTTTGAAGACCCGCATGTGTGTGTGTGTGTGTGCGCGGGTGTTGTGCGATGACATTTGTGGGGACGCTTCTTGGTTCATTGTCCTCCTCTTTTCTTTTCCCCTCCTCTTCCAGGCCCGCTCCAGCTGTCTTTAGTCCTATTTGCTCTCATTTAAAGATAAACGCACTGAAAGGAAGAGTGCAAACCTGCGCACGGATATTCATGACTCGGATTTTTCACCTCCTCATATACATCCACGTCTGTATCTTATTATCCGGTGGTGTGCAGGGTAAGAGGGCTGCAGCAATATGTGCCACCGTGAACTGATAATCAGGACAGGCCACAGCATCAATAATCGACGGTTATTACGCGTGGAACCTTTGCAAAACATCAAAGTTGATATTGCCCCTCGCCCCGACAAATTCTTTCGGAAGCGCAATATCTCCCCCAACCCTGCGTACCAGCCGAAACACCCGCGAAGTATCGAGTATGACGACATTCTACGTTTGCAATTCAACGCCTTTAATCAGTCATTCTATCTCCATCTCGAACCTAATCCCGACATCTTTCACCCTTCCGCTGTGACATGGTATCCCCATGAACAGCGAGCTGAACCTCTTACCCACGATCACTTCAGAGTCTACAGCGGCCATGTTGTCAGTGACACCCACACCCAGCGACAATGGCAAGCCGATACTTTAGGTGTGCAGAAATCCAATTATCATGACCGGTCGGATGGTATTCTAGGCTGGGCCCGCGTTGTTCTCCACCACGACCTCATTAGGTATGCATTAATACCCCGTCATATCCTCTGAGATCTAACCATCAACTTGAATAATCGCTCCCATCCCTGGCATTCTACGTAGTCAATACAATGAACCTGTTATTGAGGGCGCTTTCGAATTTGAGTCCGATTTATATCATATCAAAACAATCGAGAATTACAAGCTAACTAAAAGATCGGATGACGCGACATTAAATCATGATCTTGCCCCCATGGCTATCTATCGGGATTCCGACACTGCACTCGTGTCACCCTTCCAGGGCGAATGCCAATTTGAGAAACTGGCATTCAACCTCGATCAGACTCGGGCGTCGATGCGCGTGGGTCATCCCCTCGGCATACTCGATACATCTTCCCATACCTTGTTTGGTCCGACTTCAGCGTTGCAGAAGCGCCAATCCGCTGCAGGCTGTCCCTCCTCAACAAAAAGTAAAAGACAAAAAAGAAAAAGAGAATTCTGTATTTCATGCTAATGTGCATCTGTATATATATATATATATATATATATAATGATCGTGCTTCCTTTAGTTGCTTATATGGGTGCTGGTAATTATACATATTATGTATTATATATACCTTCGCTTCTCATATTAAATATCAATTCTAGCTGCAGACTGCACCTACACCCGTGTCTATGGTTCTGTGGAGAAAGCGCGGGCTCAAATCATCGCAGACTGGAACACGGCCTCCGGGATCTACGAGAAAACATTCAATATACAACTCGGTTTGATCAATATTACTATCATGTCTGAGGCCTGCCCTACCACCACATCCAATGACAATCCCTGGAACCGCGACTGTTCGGACTCCTACAGTATCAGCGATCGTCTCAGCGATTTTAGCCTTTGGCGGTCTTACACGAGTGACGATGGAGCTGCATTATGGCACCTCATGACAAACTGCCCGTAAGTTTATGATAGTGTAAAAATGATCCGAACATAGAACCGACGTATAATTTACCTCTTCTTTCGAAAAAGAACCGGTACTGAAGTCGGTGTAGCATGGCTTAAACAACTTTGTAATTCAGATGCCACCAAGCAGACGAGTGCCGGCCTGACGCAGTATGTCTCTGGTACTGGCGTTTCTTCCATCTGTAAGTAAGGAGAGGATAGAAAAGCTCACCATTTATGCGGTACTGACCATCGCATATGAATCTAATGTTCAAACTCACACACAAACCGTAATATAGTGCGCGATGAATGGAAGGTTGTTGCCCACGAGATCGGCCACGGTTTCGGTAAAGTTGTTTTATGTCTGCCTCCAAGCTCGAAGGCGAATAACGAACCTGACCAACATTTAAATGTACTTAGGAGCAATCCATGACTGTACCTCTTACGACTGCCCATGCAGCGGCAGTTCATGTGCTTGCTGCCAATTAAGTTCAACCGAATGCAGTGCAGGCGGAACGTATATTATGAATCCAACCAATAATGTATCCAGTAACGCGTTCAGTCCTTGTTCAATAAGTACAGTTTGTGGCCTTTATCCATCCCTAGGGTCGTGCTTAGAAGGTAGATAACAACCATAATAAGTTATGCATGGTGCTAACTGTAAAGAAGAACCGGGGTCCCGGATTGTCCAAACTCTGCAACAATGCGGTAACGGCATCAAAGAGGAAGGAGAGGATTGCGATCCAGGAAGCATGAACAGCACATGCTGTAATCCCGAAACCTGCAAGTTCATCGGCAATGCTGTGTGCGAGTAAGTTATTGATATGATAGATCTGAAGCAGAATGTAATAGCGAATGTATATATGTTTGTTATGCAGCGATGTTACAGATGGATGTTGTGACAATTGCCAACTCCGACCAGTCAACTATGTATGTCGCGCATCCACTGGCGAGTGTGATATACAAGAGGTGTGCGATGGGACATCCCGCGAGTGTCCTGCCGATAAGCATGTTGCGGACGGAACAAAATGCGGTTCTGGTGATGATAACCTGAAGTGCGCGACGGGAGAATGTACCTCACGCGATCTGCAATGCCGCGAACGCGGATCAGAGCTTTCTATTACTTCGGCATGTTCGAGCATGAGCTCAACCTGTTCTGTCGTTTGCAAGAGCGCGAGTGGGTCAGGATGCACGGCTTTCAATGGTAATTTTTTGAACGGAACGCCTTGTGGGTCAGGCGGCAGCTGCTCGAATGGATCCTGTAGTTATGGCAATACCAGTTAGTATCTACGTAGGCATGCACACCTCTTGTAAATAACCTTTTTCTGCTCGTTTAGGTGATCGGGCTTTGGCGTGGCTAAAAGACCATAAAGAGATTGCGATCCCGGTAGGATGTGTTCTTGCCATAATTTTACTGTTAATCCTCGCACGATGCTTCTTCAAGGGTTGCTGCTGCTGTTGGCCAGGCTATTCCTCTTACAAGACCCGTCGGCGGATGCGCAAGCATAATCTAGTGCCCCCCAATGTTGCTGCATCCGTCCCTCATGCAGGAACAGGGTCAGGACCAGGACCAGGAGCTGTCCCGATGCGTCATTCCCAGCAAATACAGCACCAGATCCGGGACCAAAGCGAGCAACAGCAACCTTATTATGGACCAGCAGCCTATCCGATGCCCGCACCAGCAGCTCCGCCACACGCTTCTCTGCAAAATGCGCCGAGCCATTGGGTTGATCCAACAGCATACAATGGTCCCTTCGCTCCATCGTTTCCACCCCCTATTTATGCACCACCTCCTAGCGTGACTACCCCGCAATCCGTAGGAAGTTTACCGCAGCAACACCCAGCTCGTTCACCATCCGGCCATGGCGATCGGAGTAGTAGAGCGAGGAGTCCTTAGTTCCTGTATAAATTTGTTATTAAAATGCACATATACAACATATCTATACAGCATTGTTTTTATTTGGGTAGCAGAATTTTTCTGCATGTCAACTTCTGGAGACACTTCATTGTGCGCATGTTTGTGCGTATGCGTATGGGCAGGAGTGACATTTTAGTGTAACGAAATGTAACATTTTTTTATTATAAGGCGGTAAACTCTATTCCCCCTCTCTATGTTTATGCCAGAGATCGATATACGAACCGACATACTACTCGGTTGTGTATCAAAACCGGCACCTATGCACTTCTTCGACGTAGCATAAGGGGGAACAAGAGAGGCAGAGAGAGCGGGAAGTAGAATATTTGCTGTCATTGGTTATTTACCCACCAATAGCCCGTGTCGGTCCGTGAACCTAGAACCGCCGAGGAAAAAGAAAGGGTCCGCCCCCGTCATGCGCTGGCGTGAGTTGTGCGGTAGATAGATATATATATATATATATACACCTTTCGTTCGGACGGACAACTTCAGTATCCTACCTTTTCTTCCTCACTGCTTATCATGAAGACTTTGGCTCCTCTCCTCCTCGCGTTTTCCTGCTCGCTTGTCAGCGCCGCTACTGTGCCCACGCTCAATCTTCAAGATGAGCCTGCGTATTCACTGAACACTGATCTCATTACAAACTGTGGTAGCGCCAGCGATCTCATGGAGTAAGTTCAAGTTGTTCCATCTACTCAAGCATGCATGTGTGCACGCATCCGCGCCTTCTTTGTATTGACCATTCCCTTCTCTTATTTTCCCCGTTTCTCTTGCCGACTCCCTTTCCACGCACCTACCCAATAACTACAAAAAAAAAAAATATATCTACATAACGCAATAGGATCAAGGATATTACCCTCAATCCCGATCCACCAAGAAAGGGTGAGAACCTCGAGATCAGCTTTACGGGTTTCTTGAAGGAAGCGGTGCCCCAGGGAACCACCGCTGATGTCACTGTCAAGTTTGGCGTCGTCCAGCTCCTGAAGCAACGTTTTGACCTCTGCGAAGAGCTCAAGAAGGTCGATGAAAAGTGCCCTATCCCCAAGGGCAATATCAATTTCAAAAAGGCAGTTGAGTTGCCAAAGGAGATTCGTAAGTGAATAGGATCGGGATAGGATGCGATGGTGGTCAGAGGTCAACTCACCCTTTTTTTTATATATATGTCTTGTAGCTTCCGTAAGTATTTGGAGAACGATCTTATGCAGGAAGCGCGCGCGCGAGAGAGAGAGAGAGAGAGAGAGGGGATGAGACTGCGGAAAGTGCATTCGGTTTATAACGTATATGCTTTGCAATAGGGAAAGTACCAGGTCCATGCTGTCATTACCACGCCTGACCGCAAGCAGGTTACTTGCTTGGATGCGCACACCGTCTTCGCTCGTACATAGATGGGCCACAGGGAGGAGATGGGTTAATACTTACGACTAGATAGTTGGCGATAAGCGACGAATTTCTTACCTATCTCAACGTACCCGACACAGACTCCCTTTCCAATAAACATTGCTCCTACGTTATATTCTTAATCTTTTTATGTTCTTTGTAATGATGCGTGTGGAACAAATAATGGGAACCCATGACTGCAACGAACGCTGCCAATCGAATGAAAGGTATCTATCTACATGTGTTCTTCTTTGCGTCTTTTCTCTCTTTTATTTTTCTTTCTTTCTTTACAAATGTGAACCAGTAAAACGAGAAGATCATTAAAAGCCTGATCGAACCCGCATATCTTCGATCTTCTTTTGCACATCACCCACAGTCCGGTCAAGTTCATCCGCAATAGCTCGCTTTTTCTCTGCCGGGAGGGAATTATACTGTTCGCAAAGATCACCATCGATCACCGATTTGACAGGTATGTAGAAGCTACGGTATGCCAAATGGTCACGACCCGCCAATGGAGGTGCTTCTTCTCGCATGTGCATCTCGAGCGTCTGGAAGAACTCAACATCCTCACGTGACACAAACGGTATGAGAATACTGATGGATCCAAGCAAGGTCGTCACCAGCAGGACTTCACGGCCGCCAGTGATCAACGCCGTCCGATGCAATGATGTGATGATATCACCCATAAAGTAATGGCAGATATTTTCAACCTAGAATGAATGAATTAGCTTGCGGCTCAAGCCATCGCGACGTATTAGGAAAAACAAGCAAGAAAACGGCGGGCCTACCTTATTTGGAGCACCTTGCAGATATCCTTTCTCATGTATGATGCGACTTCCGGTTGTGTCTTCATCTACGTCGTGGCTAACACTCGTGGGGAGTCGGTTTACAAAGAAATTACCAAATTTATCACCGCCGGCTACAGTGTCATAATCAACCATGATTGACGCCGTCGTCCAGCGCGGTGCCGTGTCATCCGCAAACACCAGGATGCGATTATCCGAATGTATATAGACAGCATAATGTACTGATTCTTGGACATCTGTCACAATGATACGGTCTCCTTGGGTATGCAACGAAACAACAGCATTAGGAACGCTCTATGCACGCATATGAGTTTCTTAGCATTCACCGACGAATTACGAACCCCAGTGCTCTTACCCTTGTCTCGGATTTTCGCAGCATCTTTTTTCGTCCAACATCATATAGACGAAGTGCTTTACCAACACCAGCTAATAATCGCCCCTGGAAACCAAGAAGAGCTGTTGGAACATCGTCGATCTCGGTCTTGTGTAAAAGGTGCAACTGGGTTCTTCCATTCTCTTGAACAAACTTATATACATGCAAATATCCGGCCGTGCACGACCGAGGTGCAAGTCTAACATCCTTTGCAGTGCCAACAACAACAAATTGCTCGCCTTGCAGAGTAGTGTGCGGGTTCGTGCGGAATTGGACCATCGCCACACTAAACGCAGCCTCGTTGTCCTCCAATTCGATCAATTGAAGCGTCTCTCCTTGGAAAGGGTCCAAAAGTCGGATGCAACTTGCCCATTTGCCTGGGACATTGCGAATGTGCCCAAACTGTGCCGGATCCAACTCCATGATGGAAGGATCATACTCGACCCCCTCACTCTCCTTCTCGGCAAGGCCCTTCTTGATCTCCGCCGGAGAGTAAGTTGCATGGTCGGTTTCGATGACGACAAATGTCTTGCTGCCGGGATGGAGGACGAACTTGCGGGGAGTATATTTCAGTGGGATAGCGATTTGATTAAAGATTTGGCCAAGCTTCTCGATTGTGAAAATGCGTAGCACGTTGCCTGCAATTGCAACAACACCTTCTGGACACTGCTCGCTTATAAACATGCTTCCGGACTCAAGCATTTCATAGCTTAGGGGTGTAAGATATAAGCGGCTCTGGAAGGTATAACTAACCCATGGCTTCGTAGACAGCGCCAGAACAGCAGGACGACCCTGGACAGAGATCTTGAAAAGCTTGACGCTTCGCGCACCGATGAATCGAGTGCGAGTATCCGACAGCTGACCAGTGATATTGTCCAAGATATTCCGGACCAGGATACCGTTCATCAGACCGATATTGAGATATTGAGTTCCCTGTCCTTTTTCAGTACCCTTGTCGAGCATCTCGATAATACATAAGCTGGATGGTACTCCTTGCAGAGCTTGCATGGAGATGGATTCAAGGCAATCATCGGGATCGAGCCTCAGAATTCGGACAGTCTCATCATCACAGCCGACTGCCAGATAGCGTGATCGCTGGCGACCTTCTGGAACATCACCGATAGCAAGGCAGGTGATATTAGATGCCATCTGCTTTCGTTCCTGGTGTTCGTTTAGCTGACCCATGTTATCTAATTCAAAATAAACGATCTCTCCTCCCGATAAAGCAATCGCGATTTGCCTATTGTTTGTGGCTGCATTGATGATCGCCTGGCCGCCGGGTGTTCGCCATTCATTCACTCGACGATCGGCTCGAATGTGTCGAATGCCTTGAGGATACACTTGGACAATGTCGTCTTCGCCTAGCTGCTGAATCGCAATTGTCGGCGTTGTGGTCAGCAGACCAGTATCCATCACTTCTTCGACGGTTTCACCAATTGAAAGGACAAGTGTTGCATTCGCGAATGAAACAACAATGTAGGCATGATATTCATCGTCCCTTCGAAGCTTAGTAGTCCAAACAGCGCTAGGATTGCCAGGAAGTTCACTGACAGCTAGCTCGGCAGCCTCAAGACCTTGATTGAGGATACGCAAAGACGATCGAGCGCCGCGGCCGCAAACACCATAGATTCGAGGAGTCTCCTCATCTGCAAGGTTATAAACCTTAGCGTCAAGCAAGGGCGCCATCGATTCTATTTCATCGACGGGGAGCAGATTTTTTAAAGGTCGCGGTGTATAGTATACTAGAGGGATTTCATCCTGAGCCTGTTCTGCTTCCATAAAATCAGCAGAAGTAATCTCGGGATCGTCGGGATCGTCGCCCAAACTCTCGAAGGAGAATAACTGACTACGATATTGTGTCAATACCGACCCCATGAATTTCTCTTTTTTTTTGGTACGCGACTTACTGATTGCCAGATTCGCATGCGGCAAAGAGGAAGCCGCTTTTCAAAATGCACATAGAAGTAGTCACTGGAATGGTATCGAAATACTTGATCGTCATTCCCTGTACTTCACCATCTGCATGATCCATTGTCACCTTGAAAATATCGCCATCTTCGGTTTGCAACAAGAAGAAGAACTGAGTCTGCTTATTGATTTTCATTTTGTGGAGAGCGTATGTCGCAATGATAACGCCGCGTGTATTGTCTTCGAGTGGTTGAGCTCGGCGAGGAATAGGAATGCGCTGTTCGGGCATGTCTTGGTGCTTATACGTAATAAAATTCTCGGAACACACAAGAACACCGGAAGGTCCATCAACACCGCCAGGTACTAAAGACATACTAAGCAACCGCTTCGTCTCTTTTCAATATAGCCGGCTATCTTTTCTTACCGGGAATAAGCATATTTGAGCGAGAATGAACAGGTTCACTCCATTTCCGAACAACGTGATTGAGACCAAGGTCGAGTTCATAATATGTCAACAGCTTCTCGGCATTTTTCGCTGCATCTTCTGATATATCCTGGTCCGCATCTGCGTAATCCACTTCAAGACAAGCAAACACAGGATTCTCGAAACCCACATCAAGCCCAGCGATATCGTAAATGAGTGAATGGCTCTTGTGTGCTTCCAAAGGAGAAGATATCGTCAATCGTGCGGCCGAGTCGCGATTCAGAATGTAAACGAGCTTTTGTTTCTCCATGGCACCAATCATTACCGCACGGCCTTTTGGATCGGTTGCGAGATATTGACCAGGAACGATACGCCTTGCGCCTGTTTTTCCATACGTCTCCTGATGCACTTTTTCAAAAATGTTTTTCGTTGGATTATATTCCAGAATAACGATACGGCCAGAATCAGAGCCGACAACAACATAATCTGGATGAGATGTGAGAGGATTGGTGATGTTAATACTGCCTGACACGCGTCATCGAAAATTATTATCCATTTTTACCCTTGCTGCCGCCAGTCAGCCGGAATGGAGCAATCCGCCGAACTAAGCCGAATACTTCATGGGACAGAAGTGTATAGATCTTGCCGGTGTTAGGATCAGGTCTCAGCAGCTCGATACGCGTGTTGCGAGCAACGATGATTTCCTGCTGTTTGGTTCCAGAAAAATTGCCGTGGATGGCTTGATTGATGGCCGTCGACGGGCTCACCGTAAGATTATACAAGAACATGGAGGTGTCAAGGTCGTTCTTCTTTTGGATGTACCCCAAAAGCTTTTAATGGAACAGTATCAGCACCCATTTGCGTCGGAGCACTAGCGTCTCCCCACCATCGGAAGTTGCCCCAGTAAGCAGTCACGAGACGGGCGAAGTGCGTACTCTGAGGGGTGGCGAAGAGACATTCTGCTCTTTTGGCGTGATTTTTATGTGGCAATAACGAGTCGGTAGCAAAGACGCGTTGGTGACATTATCTTTATTGCCGTAGCAACCAGCGGCATGGCTGAACGTGAATTGACATCCAGACCTTGGTACCTGGTTTAAGCTACAGCATGCAGTCCAACGTACCAAACCACGAGCAATTTTTTGAGCAAGCGGGCTATCCCGGGTCCGAGTAGATAATGCTACGTAATTGCTTGGTACAAACGCAACGGGTTACCTGTGGTTACAGTGTCTCGCCTACGACATCTAACGCTGTGACTTTTGCACATAGATGTATAGGAAATATAGGAATAGCTTGATTACGTAGAATGTCTGCCATTCCGTTAGAGATTGAGCAATTAAGTATATTGTCCTATGAATACTCGAGGAACTGAAAGAATTGTTTTCCATGCATTGCAGAAATTGAATGAGAGCTTTGCTTGTACCTCAAAGCAATTTGGAGAAGTAGGAAATTGCAAAAAAGCTATGTCGTCATTGTACTTCAACCGTCCTGAGCAATCAGTGTGTCATATGGCATCTTCACTCTGGATAAAGATATTATGGCTTCTTCTCAGCTCTCACAGCTTCGTTTTCCATACCCTTGGCAGCGGTGCGATTGGGCGCGCCGCATCGCGCCTCTGTTACAAATTAATAGCCCAGTGAGTCTACTTCAGCGCTCCCAGACCGCAGCCAATATCTTCAGGGATACCAACAAGAACATCATTAGCTATACTTGCCCTGACATTGGCACCATTCTTATTAACGAATTGATGCAGAAGCCTTAGCGAATTGTCCAGCTGAACAGCCCATTGAGACCCGTGCCGTCGGCGCGAAGTCGCAACAATCAGTGGAAGCTTTTCGCGCTGTGAAACCTTATCTGATTTACAGTCAGCGCCAGGATCAGTCCGACCACCGCTCGCCTCGAGTGCCAGAATCGGAATCTTATCGGTAAGACATACCGTCTCAATCGCGCTTTCGGTGTTTGCAAGGAAGCAGCCATTCTTACCGAGCTGAAAAGTCCCGCTGAGGATTTGATGATGCTGATCGACTACACGAGACAAACTGTACCTCTATCCAGGACATCAAATCGAGGCGTAAGACGGAGATCAACTATTTAACCAGCTAGTTAATTCGCCTTGCCAGAGTACTTCTGCCCCTTGTAAACGAGTATCTCCTCTCAACGCTGGGTGATCATCCTTCTTCCACTGACTTCGGACTTCAATTCATAACAACAAAAAGTATTACAAATGTAGCATATTTTAATGCTCCGACAAAAGGTACCCTGCTTCGGTGTTTAATAGCAGGGATTTTGATATTTGTCTTCCGAGACAATGCGATACTAAGGATTCAAGCAGCATAAACGGCTACACGTGAGTAGCTGGTGGTAATACATCTACTCTGGCAGTTGGTTCCGCAGATACCGCTTGCAATTCACTTTAGGGAAAAATATCACAAAATAAATGGATATATGTCCGCAATAACTAAGCAGGATTGATATCAACGCTGTAAAGGAGTTTTCTTAAAGAAGTTTTTGGAAAGAACAATCAACGTATTTATCTACGCGACGCTCGTGTCACCACCGTGAATTGTCCGACGTTACATAATAAAAAGGGTGCAAAGCCACTTACCGGAACGTCCCTGACTCTGTTCTTCATGCGCTTTCATATACTCGGTACCGGCGCTATCGGTTGCCACGTTGCCTCCGTTCTTCGCCCCCGTTACCCGGTCACCCTCCTGCTCCGGAGCCAATCAGCCGTTCAAGATTTCAAAGAACTGAACAAAACTGCTATCACTTACAATCGTTCGGACAAAGATCCGGTTTCCATTCCTGATTTCAATGCCGAATCTCTTGCAGACATGTCTCCCGCATGTCCCCCTATCGAGGCGCTTGTGGTGGCCACCAAGGCACAGCATGCGATTGGAGCCGTGCGTTCTGTTCAGTCTTATCTGACGCCCTCGAGTACCCTGGTCCTCTTGCAGAACGGTATGGGTCTGGCTGAGGAGCTCCTCGAGACGCTGTGGCCGAAGATGACGGATGCTCCCTCTGTCATCGTTGGCGTCAATCGACATTCTGTCGAGCGCATCAAACCCTTCTGCATCAACCACTATTCAGGATGGAACGATCCTGAGGGGGACTCATGTTAGGCGCCATGCCTCACTCTGATCCATTCCGGGCCAACAGTGTCATGAAAGCATTCCAAGATATCCCTGAATTTAACTCGGCTGTTTACAAATGGGAGGAACTTCGACGGCGTATGATGCGCAAACTCGTGGTCAACGCCGGCATCAACCCGATTGCTGCTATCATCGATTGTCGTAACGGAGAACTCCTCGAGAATCCATATGGTCTGAAACTCATGCGCAACGTGTGCGAAGAGGCTAGCAAGATCTTGACCGAGCTTGACGCATCCGCAGACGAGCTCACTGAACTTGTCAAGGGCATGATGAAAATCGCAGCTAATAACACTTGCTCCACAGTGCAGGATATGCGAGCAAATCGGAAGACCGAGATTGACTATATTAACGGATACCTCGTCCGCCTGGCGCGCACGCGGAATATTCCTGCACCCACCAATGAATTTCTAGTTAATACCGTGCATGCCAAAGAGATCGTTAGTGGCGCTAAATAAATATCATCCACATTTACATGTATACACATATATATAATATATGTATGCTCTAATCTGCCAAACTTGAGCGATTCTAAAATTATAAATATATCGCAATTGCATTGAGACCATTGCGCCAACTACAAAAATAATAACAATATGCACCACAGAGAATTCAGTGTGATAACGACAGTGTCTCCTACATTATCAGAGCAGATATATACTGAAACTTCAGGGTGTTCAATGAGCAAATGTTAATAACGCGTGCGTTACAGTATATTTGTCTACGCATTGAATACGAGGAACATTAGTATGTCTTCTGGGTAATTGTAAAGACCTTAAATTAATGGGCATTCTGAATTATCTGGAATGTTATAGTGCCCTAAAAGCTTATCTGATCCGTTAATATGCCAATTATGTATTCTAACATCAAATGAAGCCCATAGCTTCAAATCTCGTCTCATTCTTCGAACGGAGGGATGTATAGCTGGATTTCCTCCTCGCCTTTACTGTTACTTTTCTGTCCTTTTGGAACTTGAGAATATAGGACATTTCTGTTCTAATCATTTGTGAAGGGTTTTGTATGTGGATGCTCCTAAAGAAGAAACTAACGAGATAGAGAAAGCAGTATGTTTCCATTCATAGGTGGATATCAGGAAAGTGATAGCAATATCGTCAATGTACTCACATGCTCAGTATTTTAATTATCACGATCCGAATTGATGCAGTACATGTCAGGAAACCGATTATTTGTGCCCTGGCCAAGTAAACAAATGAGAAAACTGAAACTGACGTTCAAAGTGTATATATGACTGCATCCTTTTTTCTTGGAACATGTGTATACACACTTAGTTTGTATATAAAAAAATTGAACTTTCAGCCCTTTCACATATCCTTCTCTTGTACACAACTACATACAATGCCATTGAATTCAAGTTAAACACAGCGGAGCATATCATTCTAATAAGTTAGCATCAAAGGCTCCTTCTTTTTCTTGGGTTCGGAAGCCTAGACAAAGAGCGAGTAAGCATGATTCTATTTGGAGCATATACTTCTTTAGGCATCCTATATGAATGCTCACCTTCCATCCTTCCCCGTTGTTGATCAACATCCAATCGAATTGACCATCATCTTGAGAATCAATTCTTTTAAGCGCCTTGTCAAATAACCCGACACAGAAATCATAATCTGGATCTTCAGAGAATTTAAGCTTACGGACATAATGCAAGTATATGTTAAATTCAGCTGGGTGAATGTAAATACATATTTTTTTTGTTGCGTTAAAAAAACGTGTAAGCATGTGTATGTACGGCTTAATCATCACTCGATTGGCCTGTCATATGCCGCATTTTCTATTTACCTGGAAAGCCTGCACATAATTGTGCAATGGGCGTATTGTCCTTAATTTCTTCAATCATTCCATATTTCTCCTCGTCCGTTTTTGCGGTCACACCTTGCCATGGTAAGGAACCTCGCAAAAGATATAGCAGCACGTAACCGAGTGATTCCATGTCATCTCTTCGGGACTGTTCTTTAGCCATGTGCGTCATTATTTAGCCTGATTAAGTTGTCATCTCAAAAGCCCCGTTTCTTTAATCTTCTGTTATATCTTACCTTCACCAGCATGCGCATGCAAACTCATATAACGTGCTGTTCCTGAAAGCGAACCTCGCTCGGAGAAGGATACATGTGCACCTGTCTTTGGATCCCTGTAGGTTTTACTCATTCCAAAATCGATAATAAACAGGTCATTCGCTGTGGCCGTATTTGGACGCCCAATGAGAAAGTTATCTGGTTTCACATCCCTGTAGATCAGTCCTGCGTTGTGAATAACCTGCAAAAGACGAATCTAAAGGGGAAGAAATAAGGCAATGCTCCAACGAATGAAGAATGCACGCGCAAAACGGCTCTCACCAGACGCTTAGCAACCATAGCAACCGTCTTTACGCTGAATTGTCTTTCGCAAATATCAAGCAACTCCTCAAGACTGGGTCCCAACAGCTCCATAACCAGGATGTTATACCCGCCCTCCTGACCGTAATAGTACATTGTGGGAAATCCAGCTGTTTACCACAGCCGGATGAAGAGTTGAGTCAGTAGTCATCCTCCTATCCTTCTCAGATTATCTCTATCTCGCTTTCGACTTGTACTTTACGTGCGCCCGAGAGTGTCTTGTAAACCTCATACTCTTCGTGAAGTTGAAGTGTAGCAGGGCAGCATCGTTCCAACTTGACAGCGACGGGCTGCTCAGTCTGAGCATCGACACCTATTAGAAAAGGCACAGATATGCGCCAACAATCGTTGCGACGGCACATCATTCAGTTATCGTTTTAGTTGAAGCAAAATGATGGACGACCAGACAGAAGGGTAGTAAAAAAAGTGAGTGCATAGATACCTTCATAAAGTACACCAAAACTCCCGGCGGCAAACCTCTCGCCGACACGGAAGCGCCCACCGACCATGCTAGGAATTTCTGGAGGGGGATCCTGAAAATGAGTCTGCATGTCTTCATTGGAGTTGTGATTGCCCATGAGCGAATATAAACCAAAGTAGAAGAAGGAGATACAGAAGCAGGCGTGAAAAGAACAGGCAACGCATCGGCCTACACAGATTCATCGGGTCGAATCTCCGCTCTCAAGCTAACATTCCGTTCCTTATGTGTACGATCGAGGTACTTTTTCACATAACCTTAAAAGGTAATTGTCTTTCTGACTCTTCCATCCTCGTTATGTAAGGTCTCTGAGCAAGCGACGAACTCTGTGGCCCTATTGTCGATTGATACTGCATTTCCAATATTAATGATATTTGGGTAATCACCATACAGTATAGGCGGTAATCCAAAACGTCTGAATGTCGAATCATCGTCTTGAAATATTGTAATAACTTATCCACCGGTGTTCACGGATTCACAACACTACCCATATTGGAATGTTTTAGACTACAACTACTCTTATTCCAATAGAGCTATTGAAATACGAGTCTCTATCCGCTACAAAGCTGAGATCGACAGTTATTGCATAACGAAGTGTCATGTGTAGGTCTACATCCGGTTGAAGAAGCACAAGAGTCATCAAGCACATACATTGTGTATTGGCATCCTCTATCGTGTCACTCGATTGAAGTCCTTTGCCAAAGTTCAACAAAGAGAGAGAACTCGAAGCGATATCAAAAGGGACTGTAAACAGTCCGCCAAGCGAACTTTCAAAATCCCTCCGAGTGAAATTAGACTGTTTGGTGAACAATGTTACTGGGAGAAAAAGCACTGCACTGTCGTGAATGAGCCAATCAAACATATGCTTTCTTTCAGCATGTCGCTTTCAACTAATGAATATCGGTGGTATGGCGCATTTCAGCATTCTACTAGACATAGTTTATTTTTAGTGATGTGTAAAGTCGATTGTTGTGCTTGGCGGATAGGTGTTACACGGCTGTTGTGCCACTGTAGCGCATAGTTCCGTTCTGGCTTCATTCGCCATGTACATCGGAAAGGCGGAACCAGGGTTATGTGTTTATATAAATGGTGGCTGTGCTTTGTTTCACTTGCTTCATACAAACCACCTTTCTCTTAAACACATTAGGCGTGTTTATACACTATGACCGGAAACGTTGACGTCTACCCTCCTTGGAAGAAGGTGCTCCAAAGCAAGACGCACGCTGCTGCTCTTGCTGCACCCGAGAAAGCCATATATTTGTCTGTCGCGACCGTCGATGCCGATAACCAGCCTTTTGCCGAGCTACTTGAGTACCGCGGCTTTGCTGGTGAAGATAATAACGGCGAGACTGGATGGGCAAGTGACTTATTGACAAGTGTGAGCGACAAGCGTGTCTTAAAACTGGCGGATAACAGTAAATTCGCCGCCACCTTGTGAGTTATACATGGCATGTGGGGGGGTGGTTTTGTCAGAAAAGAGAAACGGATTGTTTGGCTGACGCCGTCCGGGACCCTCGCTCTTCAGTGTAGTGGAAGGGACACAATTCCGCATTCGCGGTACGCTCCATCTGCTTACACAAGGCGCAAGCGTCGACGACATTAAGGATCATATTGTCCATAAAAAGATTTCCAAGATGCTCACCGAAAGCAACGAAGATGACATGAGCGAGAAGGTCAGCGTAGCCACCAAGTCATTCCTCAAACGCATCCGATCACAGTTCCATCGCCGCCATAAAAAGGCAGAAGAGCAACAGGAAGAAGCTCCCCCCGAGTTTGATTGGGAAGCTGAGCGACTGCGCCAATGGCATGATTTGCAAGACAGTACCCGCGCTACGTTTTGCTGGGATACCGCACCGGGTGAGCTCAAGGAAGAGACCGAAGAGGAGCTTCCTCGCATTCAGAGCTTGGAGATTGGTGGGACCGACGCCGAGGGCTGGTTCAAGAATGAGGACGAGGGAAAACAGGCCATGCTGGAGCGCGGCTACGAGAACTTTGTGGTTGTCCTCTTAGAATTATCTGAGATTGATACTTACACTTTGTCAGAAAATAAGCGGACCTTGTTCCGCAAGGACGGCGCATCGTGGGCGAAGGTCCCCATTCATGGCTAAAAAAAATTGACGGTTGATGCAAGAGGTAGTCCATCTCCTTGAGTATTAGCTACAATAAAAATGAACTTGCTTAAAAAACATTCCTGCATAATATAAGAAACCTTTAACTTCCAATTTTTTGCGTGAGAAAAGCCTAGCGTGCAATGAATATCTGTCTTTTTCTTTCTTTCTTCTTTCCCTTCTTTGAGGGAGATGGGATAGCAGAATGGCAGTGAATAGGCCGGTTATCGAAAGCCACAGTCCTTTTCACTTTGTAGAATGGAAGAGTTTCTCCTGGCCGAATATATCATTTTCTTTGCTCAGCAGCTGATCTCGAACTTACACGCAAGGGATTTAAGCATAGCTGGGAGGGAGCTGTTTACTGCCGAATCAACCCACCGTGATCCATTCAACCTAGGCTTGGCAATTACAAAAACAAAACATTCCTAAAATAAATAAATAGCGTTGGAGACCTTAGGCAAGTGGCTTTCTTTCCCTAGTCCATCCTGTTCCTCTCTTGCGAGTAGAACGGTCTGTGCTGCGATATAACGCTGAATCAGTTCATGCTGTGGTAATTCAACATGTGGAACTCTCTGCGGATATGAATATCATCCTAACTTAGCGTCGCTAGATGAGAGGAGAGAAATATGGGGTTTCGAAGGGCACGACGATTGGATGCGCACGAATAGGTAGGTTCCTATCATGGAAGATCGCGCTTGTCTTTCCGTATAGGAATCATATTCCGCTTCCCCGTGCTCTCCCACCACAATTGTCAACTCTCAGTAGTTGCTCTCACGGCTGATGCTCAACAGCTCCAGTCTACAGTGCTGTCCTTTATTTTTCTGCTCTTGTTACTGCAATGGTTCATCTGGTTATATTAGGAACAAGTTAAAACGTTTGTACAAGCTTTTGATGATAAATAAATGTCTTTTGATTTTCACCATATTATTTCAGATCGAATGCGTTAACAAACTTTGCACGTGCACCTGTATGCTAATGTGCGAGTAAGGATAAAGCAGTTTTATTCTTTGTTCTGAATGACACTTTTACATTCTCGATTCCATTCCAAGTATTCTAGCTACTGCCGCTTCAGATGAAACGCACTCTTTAAGATATTCCTTATTGCTCAACACATACGGAAACTGATCTATCCGCAGTAATCTTAAAGTTTCATTTATTTCCATTTGAGACGCCACAGCTCCTAAAGGGGCGCTTCCACTGGTTTCACAAGAAGAGTCATGTTGGGAGCAGGACGCATGGTGATGGCTGTCTTCTTCCTCACTTCAAACCCTGGTTTCACGAAGAACTGGTATCTTGTGAGCAGAAGCCCAAGAATGATCTTCAGCTCGATGGATGCAAAGCGATAACCTATGCACTTCCGGCCGCCAGCGAGGAAGGGCATGTATTCGTAGGGGGACGCTTTACTTGCAGGTATCTCGTCCCACCGGTTGGGCCTGAATGCTTCTGCATCCGCGCCCCAGATTTTCGGGTCGTGGTGAAGAGCTATAATAGGAATAAATGTAATGGTATTTTTCGGGATAAAGTATTTGCCCAGGGTTGTGTCCTTGATGGAATGGCGGGAGGTCATTGGAACAGCGGGGATCAATCGAGAGTTCTCCTTGCATACATTGTCGAGGAAGCAAAGTTTGTCGACCGCATCGAAGTCTGGATAATTGGATTTATCTGCAAAATCAATGTCTCTGAAGACAGGTGTGACTTCGGCACGAAGCTGGTCCTGGACGTCCTGGTTCTGAGCTAGGAGCCAGAGACACCATGATAGAGAGACTGCTGTAGTTTCGTGACTATTTCGAAGGATGAATGTCTTCTTCATTCAGAATAAGCAAATCTTTAGTGTAAACCTACCCAGCTGCCAGGAAGGTCATGCATTGATCTCGAATCTCGTCGGGCGTCATCCCTTTGCTGGTGCGATCGTCAACAAAGTTAACCATGATGGATAGCAAGCTCCGGTCGCTTTTGAAGTCTCCTGATCTTATGCGCTCAATACCCCGGTGCACCAATGCATCACTCTCCTTTTGCAACCATTGCACAGCCTGTTTATATTGCCTGTTGTGCCTAATGGGAATATGGCGAAAGAACGGAATGATAAAACCAAGAACGCTTAAAACCGCTGGGGCGCTGGGATCAAAAAGGGTGCTATATGCCTGGCTCAATCGGCTGACCTTATTGCTGTCACCTCCATACTGGACCGTTTTGAAATGCTCGCCAAAGGCGGCAAGACCGATAACATCAAGTGTTACGTAGGACATCCATCGCGATATATCCATAGCGACCGGCTCGTTGGGATTAGTGAATACAGTGTCCCACTGCTTAAAAAGTTCAAACACAGGCTCGTAGATAACTGGTACAAGATCCTTTGTTGATTGGAGAGAGAAAGCAGGATTGAGAAGTTTCCGTTGGCGCTTGTGAATGTCACCCTGTACAAAATTGTCATGTTTACCCTGTGCTATGCGTTAAGCCAATTACTAACAGTACGAACCTCTGTTACCAAGATCCCGTGACCTAGAACTCTCGACAGAAAGCGGACGCCTTCAGGTGTTTTGACAAAGTCATATTGCTGAATGGTGAGCACCTGCTTAAGGAGGACCGGATCTGTGATAGCAATCCTCGGACGATTAAATAGACCATAATAGCGAATGACGGGACCATATTGTTTTGCCCATTTTTTCTGCGGGGCACCTGTCTGAATTTGATTTTGTATGTCTCAATATTATCGCATTAATGGACGCGCGAGTGGGATGACATGAAGAGCAGATTACCTCCTCCCTCAGGATTTCACGGAAGTTACCAAGGAATGGAATCCAGTCGACAGGTGGACCAGGAAGGTTAGCCAGAGGGTGAAAATACAACCTGTAAATGATGTTTTTTGCGACGTAATACGCGAGTCCGGTAGCAAGGACAGCTGTTGTGATCAAATACTTGTCCGTTATGTCCATTGGGAAACCTTCGATGAGCAGTCCCTGAGCTTTATCCCATGGCAGATGTAGCAGTGTCATGTTGATAAAGGAACAGATGCAGAAGTGAAGAAAAAATATACAAACACTGGCGGAGTGTCGCGCATTTATCTTGACAAATAATCGCTAATTCCAATTCAGGAAGGTTGACGAGGCCTTGCGATAAAAAGCGGGGTGACGTTTATTATGGCTTTCAACTCTCGGTTACTACTATTAGCTTCTCACATTACATCAGTTAAAGGGAGCAGCACCTTTTATGGAAGCCCCATATATCGAAGCTCAGTAACCTTTTACGCAAAAAACTGGTAATATCACTTAACCTACCTGCGACGCTTCTGCACACGCCTTTAACAATACTTTTAAAATGATTGCGCACACCAGCATTTCAGAACACGAGATCATGACGATCGCAGACAGCACTTTGGATCATGATATACTCAATTACGAGATGCTTACTGCCCAAGATGCCGAGGACGAAACGATCTTGGCATCTGTCCTCTTCGCTGGCCATGGAAGCTGCAATTCGAATTCGAATTGTACAGAGGGATATCTTTTACGCGTGCTCAGTCTTTCTCCGGCTATCCCAACATCAAGAGAACAGCACCCTTGATCGTACGAACAGACCCATTGGTAGACTGTTCGACATCCCCAACTGAGCGATAGCGCCACTGGTCGTGACCGATTCAAGGAGCACTATCGGATTACACGTGTTGCATTTGAGAGGCTCGTCAATGAGCTTTCAAATGATCCCGAATACATCGGTAGTGTTGCAAGAGGTGGGTATCCGGTATGGATACAAGTGACCGGGGTCCTCGGGCGTTTTGCGAATTCCCACTTTGGCTTTCGCTTGATGAAGGAAACGTTGGGCATTGAGGACGGCTCGTACAACAACTTCACTGATCAGTTTATGCGAGCCATGCAACGAGTTGGCCAAAGATGACATCCAACGAGCAATGGGCATTGCAGATGGGTTCAAAAACAGTGGAACTCCAAGAAGACCGCGTATCTCCTGGGTGATTGAGGCGATGGATGGAAAGCTCTGTGTCATCCAGAAGCCGAGTGCAAATGGATATGCATATGTTGACCGCAAAAACAATGCATCCATTCTGTTGCTCGCTGTCTGTGATGACAGTATGCGTTTTACTTATGTAAAGGATGTAATGGCGAGGCAAAATCCTGATGTGTTTACCGATATGAAGGTCGCATGCATGATGAGCGTCTTTCACATCAAGTGCGCTTTACAAGAACTTGTTGATCATGCCTGAACGCATGTGCATGGGCAACACATACATCGCAGCGGGGTATGCCAACAATCACCAAGTTATACTTACAAAAGACAATGATTTCTGTAGATTCTGCCTTCCCTCTGATGTCCACGGTTATCACTCCTTTCCCTTGTGGAACTATGGCGGATAGCAAAAAACGGTTCAACCTGGCCCACTCCAGCGCTCGTATTGCAATTGAGCATGCTTTCGGTGCCCTCTCACCCGCTGGCGTGCTTTGTGGAAGCATTTATATGTCGTTGTCGATATCGAGGATGGAGCAGATGACGAGGTCGCCGAAGAATTCGAGATGTTTGTTGGTGGTGATGCTCGCGTGGATTCGAACGACGTGGCATTTGTCAACGTCAGCTCTTGAGTGAGCAAGAAGCCAGAGAGCTGCAAAACAACGAACGTGAGTAAGGTTGGCAATCAGAAAACGAGCTTTTCATATCATCCCAAACGTGAAAAACATAATATTACTGTATACCTTTGTCTTCCTATCGGACGGAAGTATATACCCCCAAGCCATAATGCGAGTGTCGTGAATGTTGAAAATATTCTGGTCGAACTGCATCTTATACATTTTCTATCTTTAAAATGACCGTCGGTTAAGTAGGAGAGAACTTCTGAAGCAAAAGATGATGAGCTGATTATAGCTCGCCAATAAACAAGAACAAATGGCAACACCACGACTGTATGGAATATGTCACATCTTTGAACGACAACTCTTCGACTCCGTCCCCAATAAAAAAACATATATTTGAATCCGTGGACTACCTTCTAGTATTCATCATTATGTATGGTGCTACCGAACAACGCATAATATCCTATATAAACTTTATTGCGATGCAACTGATTTAACAAGAAGTGTCATGTTGGGTGACGGTCTCAAGGTGATTTCCATTGTTTGTTTCACTTCAAAACCTGGCTTTTCGAAAAATTGGTATTTTGTGAGCAAGAGGCCGAGGATGATCTTCAGCTCGGCTAAGGCAAAGCGATACCCAATGCACTTGCGACCACCCGCAAGGAAGGGCAAGTACTCGTAAGGTGTCACCTTGGAAGCTGGAACTTCGTCCCATCGGCTTGGTCGAAAAACTTCTGCGTCGTCGCCCCAGATTCTTTTGTCGTGGTGGATAGCAACTAACGGGATCACCGTGTAAGTATTTTTGGGAATAAAATAGCCCGCAAGGTTTAGATCCTCTATGGACTGGCGGTAAGTAATAGGAACGACAGGGATCAGTCGGGAATTCTCCTTGCAAACGTTGTTGAGGACATGCAACTTGTCGACAATGTCAAGGTCTGGATAGGTGGATGGGTCAGCCAGATCCACGTTTATAAAGACAGGCGTGACCTCGGCACGGAGCTGGTCTTGAATACTCTGATTCTGAGCCAGGAGCCAAAGGCACCAAGACAAAGAGAGCGCGGTAGTTTCATGACTATTCTATAATTAAGAACACTTCTTTATACAACATATATTAGCAGCTTACCCTGCCGTCAAGAACGTCATGCATTGTTCTCGGATCTCCTCTGGTGTCATAGCGTTGCCAGTTTGGTCATCTGTTAAGTCCACCATAATCGATAGTAGACTGCGCGAGTTAGCCTTGCTGGTGCTGCTGCCCGATCGAGCGCGCGCAATCCCACGATGCACGAGAGCCTCGCTTTCCTGTCGGAGCCATCTGACGCCCTGCAGGAAGTCACGATTCCGCTTTATTGGAATATACTTGGTAAAAGGAAGCACGAAACGCAGAATGATGAGGAGTGTCGGCGTAGTCGGATCAAAAATGATTCGAAATGCTTCACTCAGTTTGTTGACTTTTTCACTGTCGCCGTCGTGCTTCACCGTGTTGAAATTTTCTCCAAAAGCAGCAAGACCAATCACGTCAAGGGTCACGTGGGACATCCACCGCGACACCTCAACGGAAACGGGGGTTTTACTGCCCCGGAGAATGGCATCCCAATGTTTAAAGAGCTCAAGCATAGGACCATAGACAAATGGGGTAAGATTCTTTGTGGACTGAATTGAAAATGCAGGATTGAGCAGTTTACGCTGGCGTTTGTGCTCGTCACCCTACAGAAAGTGTTTTTTTTTGGATCAAAGAATCAGAGTATTGTATAAATATTTATATCGCAGTTTTGTTACAAACCTCTGCTACTAAGAGACTATCTCCCAAGACCTGGGACAGGAAGCGAGCACCTTCAGGTGCCTTTGGAAAGTCGTATTGATGAGTTGTAAGAACTTCTTTAAAGAGCACTGGATCGGCGACATGAAGCTCAGGTCGATTAAATAATCCATGAGTGACAAAAATTGGCCCATATTGCTTAGCTAGCCGCTTCGTGAAGTGAGGTGTCTGGGACCAGGCATGTGAGCATCGTCGCTATACTGCAGGGAGAGGGCGAGAATTTCTCAAAAGCTCACTGTACCTCCTCTCTGATCTGTTCTGGAAAATTGCCAAGAAAAGGGATCCAGCTGACAGATGGCCCCGGTAACTTAGCCAGAGGATGAAAATACAGCCTGTAAATGATGTTCTTTGCAACGTAGTATGTTAAGCTGGTAGTGAGGATTGCTGCGGCAATGGAGAACTTGCCCGGTTTGTCCAGTTGGGCCCTCTTTAGCTGATTTTGTAATATATCCATCGATAGATTATCAAATTGGTCTCTGGCAAGCTGGATTATAGATTCGAGTGTCACGCTTCTAAGAAAGGACATGTCTTCAGATGGGAAAGGATGGGCGACGCATGGAGGAGAGCGTTAATTAGCATTATTTATGCTGTTCTCGGTATTTTTTGGGGAAGATACGATGAATCATCGTTGCTAAATTCGCTTAGTGACGGGAAAATCCGTGTCAGAGGAGGATTTGGAGTGAAGCCGATTTGTTCAAAAGCTCGTATGGTGGTGTGACCTCGGGAGAGTGCCATATGTTTCTGTTGCTCTCCTCTCTGAGTGCTGTAATAGTTCAAGTATAAAATAGATGCACCAGTTCTAAGCACTTTGGAATATTAGCTGATTGATGTGCGATAGGTTAGATGCTATCAGAAAAACGTGGTGCCGTTGTATATACTGAGTAAGTAATCGGAACCAAGCATGAATTCAGCGCATGACGCCGGCACTTACCGCTATGTTTACTTTAGTAGGTCTTGATCGAAACGGAACAACTGCTATAAATTGAGGCGCAATAGGTCAAATTAGCTACTACACCTGCCATAGTTCCATAAACTGCTCGGGGCATTCCCCCGTATCATATGGAATGTATATCTATAGCGAAGAGTATGCGTTTCGGGTTGTGTTCGTCACTGTCTAAGCCTATTATCGTTGGGGAATAAAGAACGGAAGGATTTTGACTCATTTCAAAAATTCCAATTTAGGAAATTCACGCTCATGACAAGGTGCAACCCGGCCACCATACATAGCAACTGGAAATTCTTGCAGTAAAGGATGAAACATTGCCTAAGCTTCCTTCTCATCTTTTTGAGAGTTTTGGACTCCTTTCCTTTGGTATGGTGCATTTCATTTGTATTCGCCTAAACCTTATTTTTTTTTCAATTTTTTCAATTTCTACTCCGATCCCATATTGGGAGAATACCACAGTCGTGAACTCCAATGCGACGATGTGACTTATATTTTCTGGCAGAGAACCTGACAATGTCTATGGATTCGGTGTCGTTTTACCGTTTGCATATGCTTCAATATATCGCCAAGACCTTCCTTGAAATATCCTAATCATATTGTGTTTGAACCAAGCGGGGAAATCGTATCAAGAAACATCGAAATATTCTCCTTCAAAGAGGCAGAACTGTAATCACAATTGACGCGGGCTTCTCGCTTTGCTGCGCCCCAGTACAATGAAACTTGGGATATAGTTCGGGAATGTGACCAGCGTCAATTACTGTCTCACAAAGAGCTGTTTTTGTTCTTTGAAGTTTGGCTGAGCAGTTAAAAGATGTTTTATACAGCATCTGCTCTCAGCAGCTTCATCGCCTTTGCAGTCGACTTGCCAGTTCTTCCCTGGACGGTGCTGGTCTTGTCCATCTCTAGGCCACATGTCGCTCTCCTCTAGGATGCTTTTCATTCCCTTAAACTGGCATACACTTTGTTTTTTTCGCAATGATAATATGGTGGCCCCTCTTGCGCTTCACAAAGTTCTCTTGGATATGTTCGTACATACTCTGACGTCCCACTGCTTCAGTAACTTGGTCGCAATAAAATCCATCCCGAAACCCGTGATTACTTGGATTGTGCTCATTGTTAAGTATGCCACACCACCCGGGGGCCTTTGCACATTTTCTGCGTTAGTAACGCATCACTGGAGTAGGCATTGTGATTGCTACTTTGATCGAAAGTGAAGACCACTTTACTGTCTGGATGCAGGAGACTGAAAAGAGGGATCGCATTATCCTTAAGCTGCTTACTTGTCCAATACTGATCTCGATTTGCACCAGGATAAAACACCTTTCGGGATGTCCATGGGCCAGAGCGCATCGTTCCATGACATGCACACTGGAACTCAGACACCATAATAGACCCACCGGTGCTTTTCTTTCGGAGCACATTTTCACCCTGTCTAAGCCAAAGATGTTCCTGTCCGTCATTTGCGTAAAAAGTGGATTCATCATGGGTAACTAAGACCAATTTTCGTTTTGCCATGGTTCAAAGAAGGCTTAACAACTATCTCTTCATTTACCCTTCGTACGCTTCCTTTCTTCGCCGGTAGGCCATCATTCGTTTAGACCATTCAATACGGTAAGACACAACATCTTCCGGCTCACGGCCATCTAAGTACACATCCTTGTGGTTTTTACGGTATGTGTATCCCCATTTGTGCATGAGTGGATTATGAGCGACAAGAGACTATCGTTTCTGATGGAAGCAGTGCAGAATTGCACCTTGTTCTCGAGCGCTCAGGGCCTTGATCGACAGCCTCTGACTTTCTTTAGCCAGCAATCGCGATGCCTTCTGATAGTTGCAGCAGCTTGGATTAGCAAGGTATCTGAAGAAGTGGAAATGGCACATAGAAGGTGAGATAAAAGAGAGATTGGGTTGGGTAAAAAATATGGGTGTATGCTTAACTAAGATCATTGACCCTTCCCTCCGGGCTTTCGTTGTATCTTGTCGAATTAAACTCTTTTCCGAACGCAGCAAGGACAATCAGGTCCAGCGTCGCACGGGACATCCGTGATGTTATGACGACAGACGTTGGTTTTCCATTGGTATTGTCAAGTACTTGATTCTCCTAGCGCTCGAAGAGCTCCAACATAAGGTTGTAGATCATAGGTATCAGATTCTAGGTGGCGCGAAGGGAGAAGGCCGGATTGCGAAGCTTATGTTCTTCACTGTCTGTTGGAATTTATATTTTGTACAGGAAAGGAGAGAAAAGATACCATGCACATATATATATATATACCTCTGCCAGGAGTAGTCCGTACTAAAACCTTGCTCTCATATTGAATAATGATAGGTGTCTTTATGAAAACATATTGTTGGATAGTAAGTACTTCTTTGAAGAGGGTGGAGTCGCCGACGTTGGCACATGGTACATTGAAAAGCTTATACGAACAGAAAATGGGACCGTAGAGCAGTTTCACTTTTGCGGTGTCGTTAAATGCCACCCAACCCGGATGAGAAACATATGTTCGCTTTCTTCTCCCTCTAGACTTGCATCGATGCTTGTAATTTCCCCGGAAATTACCCGAAAAGGGAATCAGCCGAACCGCGTCCCGAAATAGAGCGGATTATGTGACGATGTACGTAAGCCCGGCAACAAGGATTGTGGCGATGACAGATGACATGTTGATACATCGAAAGTTGATATGTGCAGTTCTCGTCATATGACCAGGATTTATTTCCAGGAGGGAGATAACTGCAACAACCGACAGATCTTCTGTTTTTATATCAAACTATATAGATATATAGTCTCCGTGCGCCCGCCCGCGTGCAGTCCGTTGATGACCCATCAATAACCTCGTGGTTTGGCTGGAATACGTCGTTACACTGCAAAAACTTGAAAAAGCCCATGGAGGGCGTGATTTATTTTTCCAGTATGTGCCGACCTGTATGACCTCCCGACTAGGAAGTGTGAGATTAAAATGAGCGATCTTCATCAGTTACGGACATGAATACCGCGAGCGCCTATGCACATTATGTATGTCTACTGTACGACCTGATCGATCGCATTGAAGGATATTACTTGAGAATGATACCGCGACACATCAACAAGTAGATTGCTCAAAAGTGTCTTTGTTACGCGTGAACTGAAGCCAGCGCAATTTATTCAAGTGGTGACGGCGATGCAGATGAGGCGGAAATAGGTTTCACCAACAAGGTCATGTTAGGTGCAGGTCGCAAAGTGAGTTCGACCTTTTTCTTGGGCCTAAAACCGGGCTTTTCAAAGAATTGGTACTTTGTGAGCAAATGGCCGAGAATGATCTTGAATTCGATCAAGGCGAAGCGGTAACCAATGCATTGGCGGCCACCGGCAAGGAAGGGCAAATACTCATAGGGCGATGCCTTCACCGCGGGTTCCTCGTCCCATCGGCTGGGCCTGAAGACTTCTGCATCTTCGCCCCAGATCTTTTTGTTATGATGAACTGCCATGATATGGATGAAGATCGGAGTGCCTTTAGGAATAAAGAAGCCACCCAGGGTAGTGTCTTTCTCAGGGATACGTGAGGTGACAGACACGGGAGGTGTGATTCGCATGGTTTCTTTGCAGACATTATTCAGTAGATGGAGGCTAACATTATTGTTTGTGATCAAACAATCTTGGGGCGATCAGTCCTCTTTAGGATACGTTACTTGTTGACAGTATCAAAGCTAGGAAGAGTGGATTTGTCTGTTGAGGTTGCAGCCTCAAAGACAGGTTTCACCTCAGCACGAAGTGCATCCTGAACATCTTGGTGCTGGGCTAAGAACCAGAGACACCACGAAAGAGACACCGCCGTTGTTTCGTGCCTAATGGATATATGTAGATATACACGCAAACAAAGATCGAAAATATATGGATACAAATAAACAGACTATAGCAGAGAGAAAAGCCCTTACCCAGCAGCCAAGAAGGTCATACACTGCTCGCGCAATTCGGCGGCCGACATACAGCACCCAGCCGCATGAGCATCATCCTCTCCACCCTTGAGGTTCACCATGACCGATAAAAGACTATGATCATTTGCTACATGCTCGTCCACTGCAGTTTTGTTCTTCCGCACCCGTTCGATCCCTTGCTCTACTAACCGCTGACTCTCCTCCGCGAGCCAGTTCAGTGCCTTTTTATAGTTACGATTGTATTGTATCGGCAGATGCTGAGAGCTAGGGAGAATGAGGCGAAGGACGAGCAAGAGAACTGGTCTAGAAGGATCAAAGATGCGGCGATAGGCCCAGCTGAGCTTATTGGCTTTGCCTGGTATGCCGTCGTGTTCTACCGAGCGAAATGCATGACCAAATGCAGCGAGCCCGATCACGTCAAGTGCCAAGAGCGACATCCAGTGGGACACATCCACCTCCATGACGGTACCAGATGCTTTGTTGTAGCTAGTTTCCCAGCGCTTCAGGAGGTCGAACACGGGTTCGTAGATGGTCGGGACCAGCTTCTTGACTGCTTGGAGCGAAAACGCCGGACTGAGCAGCTTGCGCTGATGCTTATGCGCATTACCCTATCATCAAGCCCTCATCGCCGTCATCGTCCCTCCTTTTCCTTTCTCTCGCACACCTTCCCCCACCACCAACACAACGAGGGCGATCCAAACCTCAGCCAAAAACAAGCCATAACCGAGGATCTTGCTCAAAAAGCGTGCTGTACTGGGGGACTTTACAAAATCGTACTGTTGAAGAGTGAAGATCTGCTTGAGAAGGTCAGGGTCCGTAATTCCGATACGCAACGAGTTCATTGGACCATAGGATCGAAAGATAGGGCCGTATGCGAGGCTCCATTTCTTTGCTGTAACTCCAGCCTAATGACTGAGTTAAAACGCTTCTACTCTGACTATAAACCCACCAACACACACACACACACACATATATATATATATATATATATTCAAACAAAGAAGAAACATCACCTCTTCACGTAAAATCTCTCTAAAGTTGCCCGCGAAGGGAATCCAGTCGACAGGGGGTCCAGGGACAGCCACAGCTGGGTGAAGGTAGAGCGGGTACACAATGTACCATGTGATCATGTAGGCCAACCAGGTCACGAAAGCGGCGTAACCTAGGGAAAGAAGACTCCACTGGGAAAGGAATCCGATTATGACTGACTTATGGCCGTCCGTCGGTAGGAGCGTTATTGGTTCCATCCAACTAGTGCGAATAAGAGAACGAGGAAGAGAAGAGGACAAGGAAGTCAGGGGAAAAAAGGAAGAAGAAGCGTGGGGCGGGACGGGTCATGAGAGTCCCGACTTGCGATGTATATATTTAGATGTGTTTCCACAAGAGGAAATCGTCGTCTGATAGGCACTTATAGCAAGCATCTTTAGCGCACGGCTCCACTTTATAGAAAGACGCTGGTCAATAAATAAAGAAGGATGGGTTATGTGTGTGTGTGTATGTGTGTGCGAGGATGAAGCTGCTGCTGCGACAAGAAAGAATAGGTACTGTGAAGTGCGATCTTTGAAGAGGAACGAGATATTCCTATGAGGAGATATGTTTCTGAATTATCCAAACAAATCTTTTATGATATTCAGTAGAAAACTTCTACATCATTAGAACCAAAATTTGCAACAGGAACTTCACTATGCAATTCGAATTCTGCCTCTGTGTACAATTCACGTTGCTGGTACTGCTCATGACAGCCTCAGAGTGCATTTATCCGAAAACTGCATGGTCATTCGCACTTTGGATAGCAAAAAAGACAGACAAAACCCGCACAAACAGAGGCGATCAAGGAAAAAGAAGTATTAAAAACAGCCCTGTTTCTTGATCTCAGATCGAAAAAAAAAGGACTGTTGCCCAGTCAACGAATTGATCGGCTTGACAGATATGGAAAATAACAGCCACATGTGAGTGGGCCATACTCAACTCAGCGAAACAGCAGGCTGGGTTTGTTTCGTAGAGCGAGCTGATGCTTGAAAAGTAACAAAAATAGTCGTCGACCATAACCAGCATAGGATCGATGAGACTATCTCATTCAAACTAACTTGACGGGAAGAAAGGAACATGGATCAGGCCAAGAATAAAACCACCGCGAATGACCCCTATCCCCACTCCTTCCGACTACGGTCACACATAACACAAATGGGTTCACCGTTAAACAAGCCGGTTGGCCCGACAGCCCGACCCGGCCTTCAGACGACCAGAACGAACAGCTTGAACAGCAAATATGAAAAACAAACTTGTATACAATAACAGAGCGCACCCACCTTATCTTTTTGCTTTTCAAAGCACCCCCCCATGTATCTGTATCCTTCATTTTTTCATCTACAGCAATCGCGGGCGTTGGTGCCTTCCATTCCTTTTTCTTTTCCAGCATCAGCAAAATTTCGGATTCCGGATTTTTTTTGAGTGGCTTAGGCTCCGCGCTGAAAATTTCTTGTTCCTTACAAAAAGCCGGGTGCTCTAGAAAACGAGTCGTGTCTTTTTTCTTTCTACTTCATTTTCTTCATCAAAAACACCGTAAGTAGTAGCAGATGTCAAAAACTCATCTGCACTATGCTTTTTATTCTTGATGACTCTTGTTGACTGACACATCTCTTCTTTTCTTTGCCTTGAATTAATATAAAAAAGATGTCCGACGATCATCACGACGAGCACTTCGACTCTGCCGATGCCGGCGCTTCGAAAACCTACCCCATGCAGTGCTCTGCTCTCCGCAAGAACGGCCACGTTGTCATCAAGGGCCGTCCCTGCAAGATCGTTGAGATGTCGACTTCCAAGACCGGCAAGCACGGTCACGCCAAGGTTCACTTGGTTGCCATTGATATCTTCACCGGCAAGTAAGTAATTGTTTGAAAGAACCTTTTGCTTCTTTCTTTGTTCTCTCTCTCTCTATCTGTTAGCCAGACAAGGTTGTTGTCTGGCTCAGGGATGGTAGCATAGAGAGGGGGTGAAGAAAGTGATAGGTGTGGTTGGGCGGCTGCGGGGCTGAGAAAAGATATTGATCGATCTTGGTAAAATAATAGGAAGTTGGAAGATCTTTCTCCCTCGACCCACAACATGGATGTTCCCAACGTTGTCCGCAGAGAATACTCTCTCGTCAACATTGATGATGGTTTCCTCAGCTTGATGTTGGATGACGGTAGCTTGAAGGATGACGTCAAGGTGCCCGACAACGAGCTTGGTGCTCAGTTGCAGGCTGATTTCGACGAGGGCAAGGAGTTGTTGGTCTCGGTCGTCGCTGCTATGGGTGAGGAGCACGCTCTCTCCTGTAAGTTTCTTAATTGGTTTGTTGGCGAAGTTGAATATGACTAATGTTTTTCTCTATTCTATTTTATTTTTTTAACTTTGAATTATATAGACAAGGAGGCTCCTAAATAAGCAACTTTACTCCATTGTGTTATGTTTTGGGCATTAAAAAGTTCCCTTACCCACACATATGCTCATTTCCTCTATCACCTTCAACCGCACTTTCTTGTTACATCTACATGCACCCGCGCACTTACACACATACTCACATAGGTCAGCTTTTGTTTCCTTTTTCGTCACATCAATGTACAACCAAAACGTAAACAACAAAATACAACTTTTTTGCATTTTGTGTTAAAGAATGGGTGTGTTTACTATGATTTATAAAGTAGCTAATAGGAAGGACATAATATGTGGAATACGTAGTGTTGGTACAGGGTAATGTGTATGCAAAATAGGAAGGAGTGGCTTTTTTAGATGCGGTGGAGAATGGTGAGCCAGGTGGGTCAACCACGGCTTTTTTCCATCAACAGAAGAGTGTGGTTGGAGAAGGTTTTTTCTAGGAGGAAGGAGTGTCATCGCGGACGATGATGGACGATGAAAAGGGTTTCTGACGCGGGATGAAATTGAGACAGAATGCGGATGGTGGACTGGGAACGTTATTGTTGTTTGGATTCCCAGGGGAGGATGAGGAAGCGGCTGAGGAGGATGAGGAGGAGGAGGAGGAGGTGGTGGTGATTGTAGAAGGAACTGGTGATGGGGCGACGATGGTCTCGGTGCTGAGCTCAAAACGTTCCAGCCATTTTTCAAGGACCGTGTTATTGTTGTTGCTACTACTGCTGCTGCTTCTTGACGTAAGCTGCTGCATGTTTGTACGGATTGCTCCCAGCCAGTCTTCCTTGCTCTGTGTTGATTGGGCCCGGAATGTAAAGTCCGGCAGGTCTGGGTGGCCAGCCATGAGCTGAAAAGACAGGGCCTGTGCCGTCTTGGCGTTGCTGTTGTTCGATGAAAAGAAACAGCGCGATGGAGAGCCCGGCGGTGTCTCGACAGCAGTGTACTGACGAAGATCAATGTCACCACGCGGTTTTGCGTCATTCTACATATACAAAAGGTTGGGAAGGGTGAGGGGGAAATGGTCAATGTACATATTTCCCAAAACATCAAAAAGTCAGGCTGCAGCGCCCGACAGCTGTCGTACGTACATGGTGAGTATAGTATCGAAGGTGCTGCTGATCGAGTACGCAGTAATATCGATGGGCCGCCGTTAAACGCCATCGTCGTGATTTGGACACCAAGAGATATCCTTCGCAGCAGCTGTGGAATGGCATGCCAATCGGGTGGAGACGTGTTGAGTACACACGGGGTGCTATAGGCGAGAGAGCGTATGGGAGGGTGGGAGGGAAACAACAAAATCACAGACTATAGGTTCGAGTTTTATATATAGATGTGTTTTCTCTTCTTGCCAGGGAAAATGAGCCAAGAGAGTCCCGGTTACACTGCATCTTTATGGGCTTAAAGAATACAGCAGGAGCTCGTGGGTTCGTCAAGACGATCGACAAGAGTTTCCATATACATACATTGAGTATCCGAACACCCTGCATGCGTTTTGAAATAAATTGGTGCAGCACGCTGTGGAACCATTGCCCTTCCACTCATCCCCTCCGTCCACCGCGCCAACCGAAAAGGTCTCGCGCGAGATAACCTCCCCCCCCCAACAAGATTGCGCCGAGCAAGTTGCTATAGCCATATGAGTAGTAGATGAATGGTGGCTTGCCTTTATGTATCGCCCGTTGTGCGATATGACCTAATCAATTTCTATTGGTAGCCGTTCCTGAATTTCGTTTCGTCTCCCAATTTAGGCTCATCCCGAGAGGTATGTGCGTATGGAAGAAAAAAATGAGGATATCTTTTTACACTTTCCAGCAACAGACAGTTTTATTTAGAAGAGTAGGTCACATTGAATCAAAAATAAAAAGGGGTGGCCAGCATTTCCACCGTTTACCTAAAAAAGGATGGAAAAGAAAAGATCGATGGAGCTGTCGGTTCCGTATGCATGTGTGTGCATATGGACCTACTGTAGCAGCGTACGAAATAGTGCAACAAGTTTATGAATTGAGTTGATTGCCGCCGACAGGCGGAGCAATAGCGGTCGACGTGGCTTCTTGTGGAATAGAAGATCCAGCCGGCTGCGTTGGCTTCGGCACTGGCATGTCCTCTGGCATTACCGAGCTCGATTTGGCGGTCGACGCTGGGGTTAGGGTGTCCGCACCTTGTTCGTTCGCGTCGTATTTGGCAAACAAGGATTCGTGATGGTTTATCAAGTCTACCAAGACTTTGTCTGGCCCTGATTGAGACTGCTGTTCATCGTGAAAGATCGCTGGCGTAAAAATGACCGATATATTGTGGATCGTCATCTTGTTTCTGTCTGCCTGAGAAACAATTCTGAACGAAGAGATTAATCATTTGTCACAGTCTGCGTGCCTCGTTTTATAGAACGTTTGCCCATACCTGGCCAAATGCTCAATGATCACCCGAAGAGTCTCTCGGTGGGGTAAGGAGAGGTTTCCGATTCGTGTCTCCAACTCGCGCAATCGAGTGGCATCATCCTTTCCTGATAGAAGAAGAAGGAGGTATTTTATCGGGCTAGGTCTTCACTGGAACTTCTCGTTTCCTGCCACTTACGCGAATAGCTGTCTCGCAAGTCCAACGGAAAAGCCCAGAGCGGACATTCGAGCTCACGAAGATACACTTTGAGGACGGAGGACACCGTGGGCAAATCAAATTGTTTCAGATCGCAAAGCTGCTCATCTTTTTCAAACTCGAGCCGCAATGCATCGACGCTGGCGTGTCTCCCAGATATGCGATAGATGCCTTCCCTGTGCAATCCACCCATTTCCTCCACGGCCTCGATGCATCGACTGACCAGTACTGGCACAGCACGGTCGCCATGGGTTTTCGAATACATTTGCAAAGATATACCAAACTGAGCATCCTTAAGTAGCCCGTGCTTGTAATGCTCGTAATAAATGGGGGGCGGGGGATGGAAATCCAATTTGTCCATGCGCCGCGCAAATGCCAACCTGTCTTTGCGCCCGTCCATTTCGTCGCAGATCTTATTTAGAGCTTGAAGAGCCTAAAAGAAAAATAGATTGTTCAGGAAAGAAGCACGGCTTTTTTTTTTCCTCGCAAAATAACCAACGTACCGATGCCTCCCTCGCCAGGATGGACTGCTCGGTAATACACATATAACGGAGCACGGACTTTGTGATCTCTGTCTTGTCCATGAACATCACCTCGATATTCTATGTATACCCCGTTGGCTTCTACTAAAGAAGTCCTCATTCATCTCATTTGACCCTCCTCTGTCTTACGCTATGAACGACCTCGACCGTTTTGATTTGATCCTCTCGTAGCCGCTCAAGCATCACCACATTGTTTCTGTAGCTTCGATCTATGGAGCAGCCTTCATCAGAACCCCCAGATGGACCGTTCTTACTTTTTGTATACTCTGTTCACCTGCTTCCATGACTTCGTGCTTTAATTTGGCAATCTTGTTATGGTCGGTGATGGGCATCTTTGACGATAAGTGATGGCGGAACGTGTGCAATGAGGCGCGGCTCTTGCGTTTGTCCGCCTTTGCTGTGCTCATCGTCGGGGACTCAGGACTGCTGATGATCATGCCATCGTCATTCGCCATAGTAGCTGCTGCTGCTATCGCGGTATTATTGGAATTCTCCTCCTGTTCGAGCTCGGAACATTTTGCAACATAGGTTTTGCGTAGCTATCAATATTTACTCAGTCATCAAAAGACGGTGAGAATATGATCTAACGCCCGATTACCTCGGATAGCACCATCGATTTGCGCAATGCATAATCTGTGTTGATTCTCCCCAATGCTCTTTTTATCCTTTGTTTCTTTTTCTCCTGTTCTACCTAGATATTTTGTAGAGCGATGCGGTGGTGAGTGTGTCATCACGTGACCGCCAAGTACGGCTACTTGGGTATGTGTGTTTTTTGGGGGGGGGAGGCGGAGGAAGGTTTCTCCACAGCAAAAAAAAAGAAAGCGTGTGTGTGCACCTACTCTGAGAATCGAGAGGACCTCATGTTGGCTAGACATTGTCTCGATCAGATGTGTACGCTCAGAGATAGTACGGTCAAGATTAGCGCGAAGCTTTGCTTTTGCGGTCATAAACGTCGATTCGCCATCGAAGGGCAGCACATCAATAGTGGGCGCAGGAGGGAGCTGCTTGATTTTCAAAAGCGCATTCACATACTCTTGTTCGGCTGTAATGCTATGGGTATAATCAGAAGCCGGTTGCTGGAGGGACAAGACATTGCATAAACAAACCGAAGCTGTAAAATGAGGATCAAGTGTTCGAGATCGCTTAGGCTCCATTCCATGAGCCTGTCGACATAGTCGTAGTGGGCTGCGATATCAGAGGTCTAGGGTTGTATATACATACACACACAGATATATGTATATAAATACATGTAAGTATCAGGGGTGTATTTATGTCGTCTATCTGTTTAGAGAGAGATAGAGAGCGGGCCGGTGCCTTTTCTTCTTTTTATCTGTCCACTCCCCTTACCTTACTGGTGTCCATTGATGATTGAATTGTACTCTTTCCGCTGGTCATAACCATGACAACAATAATCAAAAAAGTAAAGTAGTAGTCAAGGATTGGGAAAGAGGAGTCAAGGGGATGCATGATTGCGTGCATGAGACATTTCATTTTATACACTTAATCCCCGCCAGATAATTTTACTGTGGTGTAATACGACATCCATTGCGGATGGATATGTGCGCGTCGGTGGTCCGCAAGAGTAGAATCTCCCTGCGGACACACATATCCATACGCTGCAAATAGGGTAAATGATTAGCTCTAGCTTGCACCCATAGGGTAACGAAAAGAAAAGCATGCTCTTATTATTTTACTGGCCGAGCTTAGCCTGTTGTTTAGTCTTTCCATGGCCAAATCCAAAAGGAGTATTAATGTCCTCAGGGTCAAGCCTATCCCATGCCATTAAATCAATGAATCATCGCACTCGCCAGCAAGGAGGAATACTCACTCTCTGAACTCATAATGTCCTTCACCATCGAATCGCAAGAGATACTCGTGGTGACGTACGAGCGAGGTTCTGAGAGGAAAGACAAAACGTGGTTGGTTATTGCGGCCGCAATGGATCTAGCTGAGCCACCTTACCTATGTGATACTGTAAAGAGGGTGATGCCAACCTTCCGGGCATACTCGTACATGATGGCTTCGATGTCTACACTCACAGCACTTGTACACTCATCGAGAATTGCCTATTCGCAAGGAGATGTTCCATAAGAGGATACCCAGCATCAACATGATCGAGAAAAAAAAAGCCAAAACGTCTTCGCTTACAAATTGAGGCTTGTGGTAAAATAAACGCGCCATTGCCACACGCTGCTTCTCACCACCCGAAAGGCTACGTTGTACACGTACAAAAGTGAGTCCAAAGTCGCACGAGTCCTTTTTGTTTCGCTGAATGCTTACACATCTGCCCAATCTTGTACAGCGTCCCAGCCACCTTCACGTTCCACAAGGTACCCGAGGTGAACGGTGTTGAGGAGCTTCATCAGCTCGTCATCGTCGAAGCCCCGTTTCAAAGCCTGCGAGGCTGTATCGGGATAAATGACCTGGTCACGGAAGGTTCCAAGTGCGAGATATGGCTTTTGCGGCACGTAGAACAACTTGGATGGCTCAGGCTTGGTCACCGTGCCCCCTTCAATCATGTCAGCAGCAGTTCCTCCCCAAAAACAGAAAGTAATCGAGTCACGTACCAAAGAGAGGCCAAAGATCACCTAAAATGCGGAAGAGCGAGCTCTTGCCGCAGCCATTGGGACCTGAAATCAGGCAGTTCATACCCGTACTGACTTTGAAGGAAAGATCTTTGAGCTATTGTGCGTAAAGTAAGTACACATGTTTCATCCTCTGCAACCGCACACTCACCAAGACATCGCTATTTGGCGTCACAATAGGGACGTGATCGAAGATGATGACGCCATCCTTGACGATTACTTTGCCCTTCACTTCATCCGATGAAACAGCTATCCTCACCCGCCCTCAAAGTTAAACAAGGGCCATTACTGCCAATATTGGATTCCTCTCGCTTACTCATATTCTTCGTGGATTCCCCATCATCTGTAGACACCATAGTGCGGTTGTACTTGCCCTTCCGCACATCCTTCAAGACCTCAAATAATTCTGCAACACGTGACTAGGAAGACATTCATGGTTAGAGAATATTGATTTCCAAGTTGTTGAGTGACTTACAGTGTAGCCTGCGAAACGGGTCAAGTCGCGGCCCGTTAAAATTAATCTACCAACTGCCTGAGACAAGTTGATCAAATAACTCGCTATTCACATATGTACACATGAGTATGCAAGCGATTGTGTGTATGAATGCGGACGTACAATTTCGAGAGTAATCCTCCATCAACTTGGTAGGATCGTCATTAAAGGAACCCATGTGTGCTGTGGCTGGTGATACCGATTATCATGGGAAGGATTGAGAGGCGTGTCAGTATAAACAATAGGAGGAGCTGTGTTTGTTCCTGTGACTATACCATATTTAGGATCGAAGACAGGGCGGGCAAGCAAGCTACGCGTGAAGATTGAGAACATGTTTCTTAGAGCAACAAAACTAAATTACTTACTAGTAGGCAGTCATAGTCGCGCAGTATTTTACGAGGACTGAATCAAAGATACCGTTCAAGAAACGCAAGGTATATACCTTGCGAACGTGGTTGACGATCTGAAGCATATGATATTGGGTATAAACAGCCTGTTCTCTTGTCCATATTTGTGCAACTTGCCTTTTCAAAGGTGTTATTAACCACTTCCTTCTCACGCTCGCCACCGCCGTAGAAGGCGATTTCTTCAGAATGGGTAATAATCCGGGACTAAAAAGCAGCGTAAGCCTTCAACGGTTGATCTCTCTGATGTTTCAAAAAAGCCCTCCCTCGTTTGCTTACATGCGTGAATCTGAAGTCACCCTCCAATTTTTGTTCGGCAGCGGTGTCTAGCGACGTGCTGCAATATCAGCAATCACACACATTGCTTCATCCATTAACAGCCCAACTTACAACGACCGAAAGGAGGAGAAAAGGCGCGGAGGATCACGCCCGAGAGAACAAAGTAACCGATCATGAAGAATGGTGCCTCGTTACCACTATATCGGCAACATGAGAACGGGCCATGTACAGACATATGCGAAATTCACAAGAGAATCCTTACATGGCTTCACCAAGCTTGTAAGCGAATAGAAAGATATCTACGACAGGTTTGGCAATATCCGAATACAGGTGGGACAGGTTCTCGGAGAACTTGTCGATGTCCTGAGTCAGCAGCTGATCTGCGTTCTGAAGTCGGTTGTCAAGGTTGGAGATCTTATAGAAGGTGATGCCGTCCAGGTATTGGTTATGAGCGTACTATATGCAAACCATGTGAATGAAGGATTCGATAGACGATAATAGCTGCCGCTTACGGTTGTCAAGCGCTCACGGAAGCACAATGCAAGCGCACTAATAGTCAGCTTGAGAGAATTGTTGACGATACTCATTGGCCACTATGGATAATTGGCGTATTAAGATATCCACCTGCGATTTCTTTCACACTAGACAAGCTTACCATCATTAGACCAAATTCGACAATTGCACGCGCGATGAATGCCTCGCGGTTACGGGACACAATGGCCTTCACAACAGCACTACCCTCCGTTTTCCACCTCTTTAGAATTCCTCTCCCTTCTCCTTTCACTTTTGCACCGCCATCCTACCCGTTGAACCCAGAGAACCTATGTCCCTTATAAATATAAATGCATACATAGGCAGACACACCCCACATGACTTTACCAAATATCTAGCCAGGTACGTGCGATCAATACAGTCGCTAGTGCCGCTAGCAGCCCTGCTTCCTTTGTGAAGACGCCTGCGATATAGAACATTTGGCGATCAGTCTCTTTCTCTCATACCCATACACACTACACGCCCTGTGTCATACGCCTATGCACGGAGAGAAGGTGCTTTACCTGGTATACAGATTGGCAGCAGGTCTCGCATTTGCCGTAGGAATTCTGCATTAACGCCGACCTTGGGTTTGTTTTTTTTGCCGTTGCTAGGGCCAGCGGTTGGAGTGTGCAAGTCGTTCGTGGAACCTGCCGCGGCTTGGCGCTGGAAATTCTTTTTGACTTGGAGCAAGGCATAGACAAGAGCGATCACCAGCGCTCCTGCTGTACGCTTTTTTGCGAGCAGTGAAATGACGTTTGCCATCAAAAGATGGATGAAATAATTAGAGGGGGTGAAAGGAACGGCGTTATGCTCAAAAAAAAAATGTGTAATCTGGTTTCACGTCTTTTTGACTCAGAAACAAAAGCTGAGTGATCAGCATTATCCAACTGAAAACTTAAAACTCCCCCCCCCTTGATTGATTCTTTTTCCCCTTCGCATCTGAGTATACCTTATTCACCATTCACTTCCACACATAGCACTTTTCAAACTTTCTACACACAAATGAAGGCAGAGAAGGGAGTAAGTAAACCAAAGGGACCTAACAGGACTACTCGGCAAATGACATGGAAGTAAAACGGTCTTGTTGAACGCAGTAAAAATCACCGACAGGAAGAAAACTCCGCAACCCCACATAAGCGTTCTGAAAGCGGAATTCTTCGCCAGAGGGTCTCTCCACTTATCGTCCCAACGTATATTTCTTCTTGCAACTCCCACTCTGTTTATATATGGACATAGGATGGCATTCCTGCACATTATATAGAGAAGGATAAGCCTATAAACAGAATGAGGGAGTTGGGGAGGGGGGCAGGATAAAGCATACACTATTTTCCAAAATCGCCCCTGCCAGCTTTGAAGTCGCAGAATACGCATGATGACAAATCGAATGTCACATGCATACACGGGAATATGTCCATCTCTATAAAATTCGTCCTTCAACTCTCTCTCTCTCTCTTTTATACACTTTACATTCTGAAATGAGCAATCTTTTTTTTTTTTACAATGGCCCAAGATCATGTCGTTGATGAGCATGGCTGCCCTGAACCTATGGGTCATGTTATTGATGAAGAAATGTATTCCCTGCACTCCGTTGGTTCTTGCTCTGAATATCTGCGTAGCATATCTTGGAAAGATAACTCTGAGCCTACCACACACATGCCCAAGCGAAAGAAGCGGGGGTCAAGCGTAGTTACACAGCATACACTACCATGATAAGGTCGGATTTTTCAAACTGATGTCTGAGAAGTTCTTGAGCGTATCAGCTGCTAGGAATCCATGTTCGTTCAGCCCAGCGATGGGCATTACAGTATGAGAAAGACCCTGACAGCATCTTTAAGAAACCTAACGCGGGGGGGGGGAATCGTTCGCGTATTCTCAATGAAGAGCATAAGCGCATTATTTTAGAATGCGTTGATGAAGACCCCATCCATTGTCCTAGAGTAGACGCTCCAACGATTTGAGGGTCTCAAAGCATCTAAAACGACGCTCCATCGATGTATGAAAAACGAATGCAACTTGTCATTGAAAATGGCTCGGTTTCAGCCTGGAGACAGGAATAGTGCTGCAAAAATCCAAGAGCGCCTTGGCTGAGTGCACAGATGGGACAGGACCGACATCGACTTTAGAAAAAACTGCGTTTTTCTTATGAGTCTGAATTCCATATTAATATGAAATGCAGCACGGCATGGTCCAAGAAAAGGACTCCTGCAGCGGTCACAATATCAGCAACCCCATCAATAGGCATCATTAAATGCAGTTGAGACTCCCACAGCCACCAATCAAAGAAAAGAAAGAGAGCAGGTCAATCTGAAAGTGCGAGCAAAGGACATTAGCTCCGCTTCCTTAAGGCTACAATGGACGAGATGGATAAGCATGAACATTTGAAGGACCATTATTTGGTAATGAGTAATGCACATATCCATAAGGCTGAAGGTATCTCTCAAATGTCGAAGATATCGATGTGCTTATCTTCCACCATACTCGCCTGAATTCTATCGGATTGAGCGGTTTTGGTCAGTGGTCAAGAGCAAAGTTAAACGCAATGAGTTCTCGGAAAGCGGCAAGTTGATTCCCCGAGTCAGTGACGCATCCAATAGCTTGCAACTGAGAGATTTCTAAGGTTTCGTTTCTCATTCTTAAAGATGTTTAGCCAGCTATCCTAACAGACAGCAACTGCGATGTGCCTTTCCAGCTACACAGCAAAAGTAAGCAGAGCATGCAAATGTTGATTTATAATCCTATCACTCTGATATCTCCGTACAGAGTACCAACTAAAGATGTGAAAGCATATGTCATAATAAGGGGTTTAATGAGTTAGCTCACGATGGTGGTTATTATGTGTATATGCAATGGTACAGTATTGATGGAGGACGAAGGCGGATTAAGTGGGTTGTGGTCGTACCAATGAATACTCGTAAGAGTCAATGGTACGCGCAAGACAGCCATGGTGTCTGAAGGAACAAAAGAGTGTGATTGCAGGTGGTGATGGTTGACAAAAGAGTGTCCTCATCAATATCGGAAAGCGGAGTCGAATGGTAAGCGGATGCAAGTGTCGTGTAAGGAAAAGAAAGGGTGACTTCTGGAAGTTCTTGTCCGAGTTCAAGGAAGCCTGTTTTTTTACGATGGAGGAAGCATATTTTTGAGAGGCTTTGACGTGGCGTTTAGGGTGGTAGGATGAAAGTTTTCTAAAACTAGCTTGATGATATCAATGTAATGGTGGTGCAAGGAGATCTAGGCAGCAAAAACGGAGCAGTAGCAACGTCTGCCGTCACTACGAAAATACTTGACCTTTTATTGTCAAGCTGACAAAAGAATGCTTTCGAGGAGCAAATTGTAAGGCAAGAGAAGGGCAACATTGGTACCAGGAAGATACATCAATTATTGATCACACGATGGCTTTTCGATACTGAGCACTTAAGGTATTTGTATATATTGTGAAATAAAGTTATACTTGATAAAGAATAGGACTTCGTAATACGGGAAAAAAATAGGGACGGATCTTTATTGTATTGCTAACTAATGGAATGGTTATACTAGCTTGAATGGCTAAAGATATGTGTATGATTGCTGATCGACAAGTTGGTTTATAATATGTAATTACGCTTGGTTTCGGGTTTAGCGTTGTTTGGTAAGGCCATCGAATTTCTTAGTAATGCTGTCGAGGTGTCGCTTGGTAATCAAGGTCACATGATAGATGTTGGCCGCACTGGCATAAAGCGGTATTGCCCTACGTGTCAATACCTCGTATTCGGTTAAAGCATTACTGTCTTGTCACACTCAAGTGGTAACAGTGGTGATAATGTGGTTGGGTGCACTCCTTAATGTGTCTGCATGTACTCCTTAAGGTGCCTGCAAGAGATTATTTCTGGATCGATTTTATTATAAATAACGGGGACTTGGGCAGCTGATTTTCTTTCCCAAATCCATCCTCCTCTTCTCTTCCGTGCCGATTACCGCCGGCACACACCTAGCTACCTTCAGGGTCAGTTGAAGAGTAAGAAGGGGATTGCTATTTTCTGTTGACTAACGGGTATCCATGCGCCAAAGTTTATATTTTTATGCGACATTTCATTTTACTTTATATGCATCATAATCTTCCTCTAATTGCGAAATTTATTTTCGAGAATAAAGTATAAGACCTTGCTGACGATTTGGTGTTCTGTGGTGCTGACTAGCCTTTATTATGCTCTTGCTGTTTGCGGTGCCATAACAATGACCTGTGACGTACGCGGTTCCCGATGTGCTTACCTAATATCTAGCACCCTGGCTACACCTTTTGGCACCACCGGATCCCAACCTAGGATCATAATACACCGTTTGTTAGCAACGGTCCGAAATACCAAAGCTTTTTCCCCGGTCTGGTAGAATACCGTTTTCAATTGGCCGCTTGACCCGATTGAGGAGGGCAGGAGGAAGAGGACATTGCGACCGTTTGAACTGACTGGTTGTTTTTTGTGCAGACTGGCATCACACATGATCAGCACACAGGGCCATTGTCAATCCCCAAAATAGGGTCCCAAGATCGATGACCCGTCAACAGGCTTGCATGGATCCGACTTTTTTTTTCCCTTTGTGAGAAATTGTGCCCTTTTTCCAGTACCAAGAGGATGGTTGGTGGATTCCTATTTTTTATGTGTTATCATTCCATGCCAAAAGAACGCGGCAGCACCACTAAGCGATGCGCACACTTGTGAAGCGAGAGCAAGGCGGAGGATAAATACTCCCCCCACCCCACCCACTCACCCACGGTAGGATTGTGCGGTGCGCATAAAAAAATTCCGAGCGGAGCATGATCCCTTCCAACATTGGAACTGGCCTGGGGCATGCAGGTATTCAAGCCAAAGATCTTATAGTACATAACTTATCCAAAACCAAAGCCGCATATGCCAAGAAATCTCTGCGCAATACAGAGATGGAGAGGGTCATGGTGTTGATGTTTGAGGATACCTGCGTAGTCTATCTTGCAACAAAAACTCTGAACTCGTTGCTACCCATATTCCCATGCGAAAACATAGTGATACTCGGGTGGGAACGAAGGAGTATCTACGGCGCAAGACAGCATCAGATTTCTCAAGCTGATGTTTGAGTGCATCATTTGCTACTGCAAAGATAGCTACAAATACATGGCCATTCAGCTCAGAGATGGACGTTACACTATCAAAGCGAACCTGACAATCCTTCTAAGAAAGGTAAAGCTAGGGGTCATCCATGTATGCTTAATGGAGAACATAACAGTCTCATTTTAAAATGCGTTGCGGAGAATCTACCCTTGCACCCCTCCCCGGGGGCAACCTATGGAGCAAACAGCCCAAGAGAATTTGAGGGACATAGGGTATCAAAGACGGCGACCTATCGATTTACGAGCAAACAAATGTAGACTGCCATCAAAGAAAAAGGGGAACTCGTAAAAAGGAATAGTGATGTAAAGATTGAAGAGCGCCTTGACTGAGTACGCCAACAGGACGCACGAGAGAACATTGACTTTAGAAAAACTGCGCTTTCCTGATGCGTCTCGGCTCTGTATTAACATGAAATGCAGCATGTATCAAAAGCCAACGAGAATTCTGGGAGCAATCTCGACATCCGGATATCATTCAATCTAGCCTAAGAACACTCGCAGCCATTAACTCGGAAATAAGAGAGCGCGGGGAGGGGGGGGGAAAGGCCAATCCTCATTTGGGGGAGGGGATAGTGAGCCAAAGGATATATTTCAGTTCTTCTTGCTTATTGAGACGACAACTTTCTACATTTCCACGCGAAATGCGGTGTTTTGTTTCCAATAGGAAAAATCGAGTGCGGAAACCATCCATTTGCGTGCGGTAGTGCATGCATTTAGCGGCAGCGTGTGTGAGAGTGCAAGACGCCTTGCTAGAGAGCAAAAGTTGAGGAGTCCAGAAGCGAGAAACAAATATTTGTTGTAGTATTCATAAAAAGGCAAGTAGCCTAGGTCTGACAACAGCTCGCCGGTAAGATGCGTGCGCTCTGGGCACCTCATCGGTTAGCCAAATTGGAAGAGATTGGAACAGCCCCCCCAAATGTCGCTGCTTGATCCTTCAGATCTTTCTTTATTGGCATACATATACCATAAACATCCTCTTTCACTCTTATCTCTCCCCCCTTTTTTCTTTTTACTGATACATATGCAGCATCTATTCTCTTCCCTTGCGGAAGAGAGGAGTAGTATTCATTTTTGGGAGAAAAGCACCACATGGGCCATAAGCTGCACAATGCAATTTTACCATTTTCAAATCGTTTCCATGGAAATGGAATTTCTTCTTGCCAAGACTTTTTAAGGAGGTCATGATTAAGGGGGCGCGTTGGGGGAGGAGATGGTTGTGGAAGGTGCGGAGGGAGCATTTATGTTCAAGCATACAAAAAAGCATAATAATGAAATATATAAATGAAAGGGGGGTTAGAAAAAGAAAGGAAAACACAAAAAAGTGGAGGATACATATACAAGGTTAATAATTAGATGGAGGTGAAGAGAATAAATAATTAAGCGTGTCCGACAGCTGCAGAGAGAGAGACGGAATGATATTGTGGGTTGTATTCGACCTGCTGCTGCTGGTCGATCTCGGTCTGTTCAGCAATGGCGTTGATAAATGTGTCGAGCTGAACCTGTGCAGCTTGGATGGTGAGCGGAGACTGGGTGGCTGCCATCGCTGCAGCCGCGATCCTCCCGTGGTGGCGCAAGAGTCGGTCTGCCATGACCAGCTGGCGGGCCGGGTAGCGCTCGACAAGGCTGGTGTCGCGGTCAAGAGCAAGATAAAAGGAGGCACCAATCCCAGGCACGGACATGACGTCCAGGTTCCCGCCAAAGTGGGATGCAAGCACTTTAGCTGCTCGCCATCCGCTCAGGGCCTCGTATTCGGCAAGGCCGGAAGGAATGGACAGTGGTGAAGAGGAGGAAGAAGATGGGTGTAAAAGGGATGCGCACGTCGGGATTCCGATGGGATCGCGCGGCACGTCCGAGAAGTGGAGGTCATGGTGGTTGAGGAGCGCAGAGCTGGTGTCGAGCCGGAAACCGACTGATGTCGGCCCACCAAAGACATGAAGGTTTACGGACGACGGGAACGTTGTCGCGCGCCGCCGCCGTCGATGGTGGCGGAAGGCGTCCATCCAGCTGGTAGGACTACTGCAGCTTGGCATCCTCATATTGCTGTTGTCCATGATCTGGGCTCGAAGGGCCACCAGCGTCGTCTCAAAGAGGATGCGATGCAGCATGTTGGGAATATAGTGAAATTCAGCGTCGTCGGCCATCTGCTTCTGATGGATCGCAACGTTCGGTACGTCCTGCTGTCCACCGAGCGCGGTGGCGAGTGCATGGCGGGCATCTTCGACAGCCTGCTGTGCAATATCAAGTGGGCGAATGGCCTGCACATGGTTGCCGTTCTGGGTAAACCATGAGAGATGTTGGTCTGTTTGTATTGTAAGTTAGGAGACAAAGACAGAAGGTATGCCAAGCCTTTAAGGGGCGTGTGGTGAATTATATTACCGAGGAGAACGTGAATGCCAAAGCCGATGGTATTGATGTTGTCAAGGAGGGCAAGGGAGGCTGTCGTGGGGGACGCACCAAGGGCGTAGCGGAGACGGATAAGGTTGGCAGCCTGGCGTTGATGAAGACGACCGGCGACCTTGTGAAAAGCGCGAGGCGAGGTATTCTGTAAAGAAGGATGCAGCAGAGTACATATGTCGTGGAGGTAGCCGTGCGCAACGTTGCGAATGATGGGTGTCTGGAGGGCGTCGGGGGACATGGTTGAGAGAAGTCGGAGAATGTGGGTGTATCTGACAGGTAGCTCGGAACATAAAAATGCCGGAGTACTCGCGGCAGGCAGGTCCTGATCAATGTTTCTATAAAAGGAATAGCAATGGGTAAATGTCAAGTTCGCTTTGCAGAATTTATCCGATGTTATTACCTCTTGTAAAGGTGTGATAACTAAGATGGAGACAGTCATATATGAGTGGGGTGGGTAGCAACGGATGTTGCGACAACAGAACTTACCGACACGCGTGTTTCTTGGGATGCCCAGAAGCCTGCGACGATCCGGCGGGGAAGAACGTTCAATATCTGAGAAGACTGGAGCATGAGAAAGTAGAAGGGTATATGCGGATAGTCGCAGGCAAGAAAAAAAGTATGGGAAGGAAGGTTTGGGAAAATCAAAAATACAGCTCCTTTATATAGGTTGCCTGATTATGCTTGGCATTCAAGCAAGCGATATGCGCCGTCAACAGGGAATATCAGCAAATTCGATTTCTTCATGTTCTACGAAGAAGGATCCCCTTGCATTCGTTCTACCTTCGCACCTTTTGGCTCGTCCGCCTCCCCCCTCGTCTCTCCATAGCGACCTCTCTCTTCCCCCAACACGATCTCCACCCCCCCTCTCTAATCTCCTATATTTCTCTATCATGTTGCACGTATCTTAACAGCCAAACCTCCTTCATCCTCATACGCACATCAGTCCTCCAAGCACCAGCGACTAGATTACCCTCCGAGCGTCCAATACCAGCGCCGCATAATGGTTTTTCTTTTTTGGCATCATGTTTCATCCGCCCCATTGGGATACTTATCATCAACAATGCTCCCTTGGCGCCCTATGCAACTCGCACTAGTCCATGGTATGAGTCGTATCTAGGTACATGAGCATGCATCCAATAAATCAACAACACAAGCCCATGTTTGTAGCATGAGGATAAAACATTTTGCTGATGTCCGTTGACCTGACTTGGGGGGTCCACAATGAAGTATCAAGCTCCATTACAAATTCTGATAAGAAATAGCGGTTGATGGTTAAATTTACTTGTTCAACGAAGATTACAATGAAGCTTTATACTTGTGGAGGAAAGTTGGGGGAACGGCGAAGGAGGAAGAGAGGGGGAAGACCGACGGAAGGTGTGTTTGCGTTTCTGTACGTGCGAGATAGGGCTATCCTTTGTTTATGCGAAAAATTAAGTTATAAAAGATGAATCAGACATCTCTTCTTCTTTTCAGCGCTTTGAAGCAATAAAAAGAAATCTTCGATTCTTTAATGACGAACATACGCACGCACACGCACACCTTTTCCTTTCCTTTTTGTCAAATTGTTTGGTCTAAAATTAAATCGAACGCATGAACACGCACAGCTAGATTCCAACAAGAGAAGACCCCATCGTCTTGGCTTGCATCGATATGCTTTCCAATGCTTCTGTTGTTGTTGCATCTGCAGCTCTTTGTCAACTATGTATGTGTCTATTTATATGTGGAAAAAAATAAAAAGCGATTTAATCCATACTCAGTTCGCCGTGCTCTCCCCAATCTCATACATTGCATTCTTATTTTAGTCTGGAGACGCACTGCTGCCGGCGGCTTCGTGCAGGTCACTTACATGTCCACCGTTCCCAGAGTCATCCCAAGAACAAACAATAAAAGGATGCAATCTGTCAGATGCCAAGCCAGCACTACTAAAGAAGTATTTGTGTATGTGTGTGTTATTGTTTCATTCTAGACCATCCGAACGAGCCAAGATCTCCCGTATTTGGAGTACTGTTATGGAAATAAAAATTGTCGAGGGTGCAACATTACACTTGACGACTATTTATGCGAATCATCGTATCCCCAAACAGATCGACGCCAATGAGAACCAATAAAGCGATCAATCCTCCCAGTAAGTTCGAGGCGCTGTACCGAGAATCATCGCTTGCGATATCGACTTGCATGCCGCAGCCTAGCAAAAAAAAAAAAAGAATTCACACAGTACTTGCTTGCTACGGCGCTGCGCTTGATTCTACGCAAATCACTTCATTGTAGCGGACATTGTTACAATGAAGAGGATGGTACCTCATTGTTTACTGATGTTGCTCCTCCAAGAATGTATTTTCATCTATATACATAACAGTCGACCAACTATGCCGTTGAAAACTGACTACCGTGCGTGCATGTTGTTTCGAGCCCCCTCTTCCGTTTCGTCTACTGTGTTGATCTTCATTAACTATTCGGTATATAATATATATATATATATATATATATATATTGTATTTATAGTAAACATTGGTAAATCTTAAATGAAGGGGATGGCGAGAAGGACGGTCCCAAACATATATTGCCACTTTTTAAAGCACCAATGTCCCTGAATAAAGTCTAGCTCTTTCAACATGGTGATCGTCAGCCTCCTGTTCTCTCTTCTGCACAACCTCAGATAAGAGGATGGGACGGAAGGATTTGTATCCATCACGTCAAACGTGTACGGAATGCTATCATATCTCAATTTGCATTAGGCAATACTGAACCATGGGCCAATAAATATAAACCGACGTAAATAAACTTGCATACGGCCTGTACCTGTGGTCATCTCGTGGATGAGGAAGATGTGATTCATTGCTGAGATGGAGCATTTTGGTGACATGTTTGGGAAAGTGATTGGTGATCTGTGAATAATTAACAAAAACATGTTACTGGCTCGATCAGTGTTTTTATGTCGTTAAGCAACTTGTTGACATGCAACCCGCATGGAGACAATGAGTAGAGCTGAATAGATTCGGGAGGGGGAAAAGCAACAGCTTGAATTGTAGAATTTGGGAGGACACGTGGATTACGAAGGCAAAAGAAAAGATTGAACCACGATGCTGGCACAAGGGCTTACTCGTCCCTCCCTTTCACGCTTTTCCGGGACTTCCCCCCCCCAAAAAAAAAACCCAACGAGTGGAGATGATGAGACAAAATTAGCGTTGTGCAAGCGGAGGAGAAGATGCCGCGGAAAGAGCGAAATGAGAGGGATGAATGTATGAAAGGAGAAGTGTTTAGATGACATGGAGTGTCATCGTCTTGGTTCTTTTCCTTGTTTGGGTTCGACTACATCATTTTGGCCCTGACCAAATATTTGAAACGTGAAAGAGAGAGAGAGAGGGATTTTTATTTGCCCGTTTGACAGCTACTGGTACTTTGTGACACAAGAGCAATTTAACCCTTTTATCGACGTTTTTTTTCCCTTTTCTTTTTCGCTTCTTTGCTTCTACCTCTTTCTTACTTGCCTGTCCCGTATATAAATACTGACTTAACGCAGTCCAAGCTCGGAACACATTCCATTCTCTCTTAGAAATCACCAAATGTCCACGCCGATCCGGGTACCTACCAACACTCACCCGTCTCGACTGCCGCCCAATTATGGCACGCTCGAGGCTGGCGGCGGCGGCGGCGCTGCTGGCGAAGCATCTTCTCTTCGAAGCGCGGTTGAATCCTTCACGGGATCCTACTCACGGGCCTCGCTCATCTATCTGGCCGAGAATTTGACCGTGACGAGCCACCATGACAGTGTGCACGGTTCAGAACAGCAACAAGATACCCTCGAGGACGACACAGCATCGAAATACAGTCAATATCTTGTTGGCCGGACATACTCCTTTCCATCGCTCTCACGGCACACTACTGTTGCCTCCGTGCTCGCTGAGACCATCCCTCAGGACCTGTTTGCGCGATCCACCTTCCTCCAGTCCGTGTTTAATGCGGTCAACGTGCTGATTGGTATCGGCATCCTTGCACTTCCGCTAGCATTCCGCTGCGGTGGTTGGTTGGGCGGTGGTCTGATATTCCTTTTCTGTGCTGTCGGGACAAATTACACTGCGAAGATCATTGCCCGCTGTCTCGACGCAGCCCCGGGTGCGTCCACATACGGCGACATGGGCGCAGCTGCATACAACGATAGCGGTAGGGCCTTTGTCAGCTCGGTATTTATCGTAGAGCTCATGACTATTGGCATTGCCATGGTCGTCCTGCTCGGTGACGGCATTCAGTCTTTCTGGCCCGAACTGGATCTCATGACTGTCCGCGTGGTGAGCTTTTTTATCCTCACTCCGACGCTCTTTTTGCCCATGCGTAAGTTGGCCATCACTAGTCTCGTCGGGATCATCGCCTGTGTCTGTCTCTTGATCACCGTCTTGGTGGATGGTCTGTCAAAGAAATCACAACCAGGAAGCCTTTTAGAACCCATGGTTAGTATGTGCGGTTTCTCTCCCGCACTCCCCTTTGTGTGTGTGTGTGGGGGGGGTCTCTTTCTCAAATATCTCATTGATTGACCCCGAAATACATATAGGAGACCGAATGGCTTCCGTCCGACATGACCAACTTGCCATTAGCCTTTGGCCTTGTCATGGCAGGATTCTCGGGACATGCAGTATTTCCATCGATCTATCGAGACATGCAAGATCCAAAACAGTATGAACGGATGGTGGATATTGCATACGTGGTTACATCGGCGGCCTATATAGCGATGGCCATCATGGGCTATCTGATGTTTGGGCCGGAAACAATGCAGGAGGTAAAGGGGCGTGTGTATGTGTACATGACAAAAGGATTGATAGATTATTTAGATCACGCAAAACCTGGCCAGCACTGCAGGGTACTCGAAAATCGTCACCCGCATCGGTGTGAGTTTGATCATCCTGACACCCCTTGCTAAATACGGTCTGATGCTCAACCCGGTTAATCTGACATGGGAACTATGGCTCCTTAATAAACCTTCTGTCGAGGCTTGGTGCAAGTTTCACACCTGGCGGAAACACTTTGTTACAGGAACCATCCGCGTCATCACCAGTCTACTCATCATCATTGTCGCCACCCTCTTTCCCGGCTTCGATCGAGTCGTGGTATGTACATGCAGTGGTGATCCGCATCCTCAAGAAAGAAATTAACCAGGCCTCTTCACTTAGTCTCTCTTGGGGGCCCTCTTCAGTTTTGGGATTTCAGCTATATTCCCTCTTCTGTGCTACCGTCGACTATTTGCCGGCTCCATCAGCTTGTGGGAGTCGGTCCTCAATAACTCTATTCTTGTTATCTCTACTATCATGGCGATCCTAGGTACCATCTGGACTTTTCTTCCAAATAACCTTTAATCCTTATCAAAACCTCACAACCTCATCCGTTTGAATTGTACAAATGCCCTCCTTCCATACAAACACGCACATTAATAAAAAGGATCAGGAACACCTCCCCCCAAAAAAAGCCTTTTATACTCCATTTCCCAAACCCAGAGCCGCATGCCACCCAGTTCTGAAGTGGTCGGATAGCGACAATGGAAGTCGCTTCTGCCAAGAAATTCTTTGGGCAAGCCGACAAATCAACTGTCGCATACACGGAGATAAGGTGTTGCAAGACTATCTCTTTAAAAAGTACCCAGCTTTTCGGAAGTTTGCCAATACACCGTTTACAATGGGCAGAGCCATGTCATTGACGACCATAGCTGGCCTAACTTATCTAGTGTAACTTGCATGAGCAAGTCTTAGCTTGTTGTTGCGCATAAACCCCTGACTGAGAGGATACAGTCAGCATTCGATTTACGGTTGAGCTCTGTCAAAAGCAATACCACCGGCACTCATTGTAGTAATCCAGATTGCATGATCGCGATCGTTTTTAGCTAGAATATAGGTTAGGTACGTTATCCTATTCTCTAACTGTTCAAATGATAAATTCCTTTTATACATGGTTTTCGGATTTGTAGTCATCCGGATTTCTTTCCTGAAGTTTGGTTTCCCATGGTTAACAAAGCCGAACGTCGCATTCAAGATGAAATTGCCCGTATTCAAGAATTAATTAATCACCACCACCACCACAAAAATAATGTACATTCGGATATCCGGATAATACAGGCATGTGTTTCCTTATTTCTCAGCAATGCTCATCTTACAAAGGCGCCAAGTCCGAGTGTATCTAGACATGAATGATGTTCACGTGCGCTTTGGGGGCAACAGCTCCAGCAAAAAAGCCGACCGCAAGCGAGGATTATGATATATAATCGCGCAAGGCCTAAGCCCCGATCAAGTGCAATATGTACTATTCATCAGGACCTTTAGGAAGCCAATCACTCGGCATCCCACAGGATTCAAGCTGGGTTATTTCCCGTCGAGGTGTATAAGCGAAGTTATATATACCGAGCCTGCGTTTCTTCGAAAAGCATACGATATCCTACTATCTGTCCTAAATCCGGTCGTAACCTTCCCCCCTCCCTCCCGGAACGACCAATTTCGCTGTAGGGTATTTTGGTGTTTACAGCTTTTTCGGATTGTATAATACTCCTTTTCCTACAGTGATTCCAGTACCAGATTATCCACCACGACACCAAAACTCAACCCGATAAACGCTTTCTTTCAGCTCGCTCGTGTATACAAAGGGAATGGGGTACGCGCTTTCAACTGTCTTCCACTTCGCCACTCGTGGTCACCCTGTTACATGGAGAGCGATATTAAAATCCTTTGCTATCATATCCCGGATGTATGAGTGTGAGTTGTCGCAGGAACGCCCCTAGGTATCGACTATTAGTTGCATCAAAGTATTGTACTAGCTTGAGGTAAGTAGACAGACGAGATATATGTGATAGAAGTACTCGTGAGCTACTACGTACTAGATATCCGTATTTAAATGGGTCGGGGTATGATTGAGGACACATTCGGCATACACTACACTATGTGATTACCGCTATTTAAATACAGCTTCCTCAAGTACCGATCGCCGGTACGTTCTATAGCTATACTAGTAGACCGGGGTTGGGTGGGTGGGGTGCGAAATGGAATCTTACATAACCAATATGGAGTACGTATTGGAGATGAATTAGGAAAGCTGAAATTTAAAGCTTTCAACCCTAACAGCCGGACCTGCTCCAATGTCGTGGAACTATTCATGCAGACATACGTCGATGTTACAGTGTTCATGGAAGATACTACCAAGTACATCGATTCACGGATAACCGGGACTGAAGATCGTATAGATCAGTATGTTCCCGTTGATCCTGTCAGAAAGAACCTGTTATATTGGGTTCATGATAATTCTTCAGCCAACAACCACCGAATCTTCCGTTATGCAAAGCACTTTCAAGATCATGCGTATCTACAGTACACAAAAGACTAAGAGGTACCGCAGATTGAAAGAAACGAGCCAAGTTGGAGAGGCCTGAGGTGGAGTTGGCCAAACAGCATCTGTCTCAATTCCAAAGTCATTAGCTTTCCATACTCGCCCACGAAGGAGTAAAGTTTTCTGTTGACTAACGTTAATACATGAATGTAAAACCCTTTTTGCCTATGGATACGTATTTTATCTCGCGTACGAAATTTATTTTGGAAAATAAAGTACACAGAATAACTATAAAATGTCATCAAGCAGAGTCGGATACAATCGGAAGGGTCGTTAAAATGAAATAGCTTTATGTGAGGTCCAGAAAGGGAAAACGGCGTGAGAGAAGAGTAATATCTGTAGACAGGTGTTTGATACAAAGCTGTGGAGCGGAAGGATGGGTACGTGAAGGGTGCATGGATGTTACGGAAAGCTCTTTTTCGCTCTAGATTTCACCCTGCTGCTCTTCTTCTGGGCTGTACTCTTTATGCATCTTTGCATTCTCTTCCTCCTTGGTTTTGACTGCTCGAACGTAATCATGATCCACAGAGGTTCTGTTGCTTTCATTCGTCTTTTGTGTGGCGACAGCGGTAGTTGCAAGATTTGTTGTGTTACTGCCCTCGCCCGAGATATGTACACTCTCAAAGTGTGTTGAGAATCCTGCTGTCCAATCTTGAGTGGATGTGTCATTGTCTCCGCTTGCAAAATCGCCAAATGGATCCTCCTCTTCATCCCCATCGTCGTTTAGTGTGCGTTGTGGTTGGGATTGCTGCTGCTGCTTGTCTTGGCTACCATCTTCATTTTCTTGGATGTGACTCTGCGTCCGATGAAGCATGCTTGTCTGCGGAAATCCGACAAATCCTCTTGACCAGCCAGCGGGGACATTTCCTGCCTCTTCGTCGTCATCACTGCCATATTTTTCCTCCTCGTCTTCGAGTTCATCCTGCCGAGCATCCTGAACATCACCTATGCCATATGTAGCTCCATAGGAGTACTCCCTATCGTAATCATCGCGTCCACTGAAGTAACGTTAGATATGCATCAATTGATACACTCATGTCTCACTCCACTTGCGTGATCCAGTTTTCCGTTTCTTCATCTTCGTCCTCATCTAGGTCCCCGTCATGTTGACCAAGGTATCGCGAATACTATACCGATGTGAGTCCCGAGTCCACTTTCGCCTTGCACAATAATCTTGTTTTATACCTGGCTTGCAGTAATATCATCCATGGGGTCCTCTTCATCCTCTTCTTCAGAGCCTCCTCCATCTAGTCCATCATTAGGCCGCGGGCCGGCAAGAGGCAAGCGATCACGCTCTTTAGTTTCCTTGAGATCGTTGTTGCAGTAGGTATGCCACTTCTCAATATCCACATCATTCTTGATCATGGAGACGATTGTTTCAGGATAACCTTCAAATACTTTGATAATCTCATCCGCGATAAAGGTCAGATGACCCATGTAGCCCAGTCGCATACCCCTGGGCTTGGCACTGGAAAACCCAAGCGTGTGTAACATTCAGCATTTGTCCCTTATTAACCATATGCAATCCGCTTGTTTTACCATTCTTCATCATTTGCCTTTTGAGCTGCCACCATGCGATCAGTGAGCTTGCCATCCTTGAAAATGGAGATCGCCAAGTTCCGGTTGTACCCTTTATCCATGCGTCCATTGAAAACCTGATGCAGCATATCATAGATCACATAATGCAGAAAATTGTTCCAGGGGAATGAAAAGAATAGGTCCTGTTGTTGCACAAAATCCGAACTTAACACCTGGCGAATGCTTTGATTGAACAAAGACTTACAATGCAAGTAGCCATCACACGGTCCTGTACAAATTGCATCTTGAGATAGTCACCGATCGTCGTTGCATCTTCCTCCTTCCCCTTCTGCTTCTGTTCCTCCTCGTTATCATCCTCGCCGTTAAGGTTTGACATGTTTGAACAGTGGAGTAGCTCTGCAAAAAGCTCACAGATCTTGAGTCGTTCGAATCCAAGAGGTATCTGCTCTCCTAAGGTAGTCCTCATCGGTCCATTCTGACAGGGGAAGAGAAAGAGAGAGAACGTTAAAGGGAATATCACACAAGTACTGTGTGTATTACCACTGATCGAGGGTGGATAAGGAGCTGATTAAAGTCGCCCACACGGTCGGCCAGGACCTTAAGCATATCAGCAAGCGATACGGATTTCTGACGGGAGATCGTATTGCCGCTATACCCGTAACCTCCATTCATTGCCGGATCTATGTCGATATCGCTGCCATACGGAACGTGTTTGTGTTAAAATGACATTCCAGTTTGATTTGCCACAGCAGCCTCACCAATTGTTGTGTCTAATCAGATCGATGATGATCGTCACGCCGTTGATCAATGTTGAGGTTGAATTAGGTGCCTTGGTATCCAGCATGAAATCAGCAAGTTTCTTAATCACACGCTCACTGACAACTATTTATGTGAGCATATATACGATCATGGTAAAAGGAAGACATATTTCGCACCTCTTGAGATCCATAATCAAGTCGTTCAAGCCGATGCTTGGCGACTCTACGAGGCTAGTCTGAGACATGCGAATGATTTCGCAAATGCATTGCTGGGCAACAGAATGTTCCTATTGAAGCGCAGGGTTCCCATTAGATATGGATTACAAATGGCTATAACAGCGTACTTCACTATCCAAATTCGGATCGAGTCGATTGACAAGATTGTCCAACAGCCCGTGATCGCTTAACCACTATGTAAAATTATCCAACCATTCATCATCATGTTACTGCTCTGAACCCGTCATTTTCATTCTCCTTCTCGCCGTATACCTGTACAATCCCTTTTCCTTCTGACAGCTCTTCTACGCGGACAAGGGTTAAAAGGAGGTCCATAATAGCGGAAGTCTGCAAATGCCGTAGGATCTGGTCCAAGTGCTCCGGCTTGGATTTAATAAACTCAAGGACCTTAACAGCGTATGTGCAAGAGGATTAGTGATATAAAAATATCCCGACTCATTTCATTTACCTCGCCAGTTCGTTTTGTCAAAAAGACACTAATGGTCTTGCAAAAGTACTGTGCATGCAAAGCATCCAGCTCTTCACCATCATCATCGCCGTCTTCCTCCTCCTCGTTGCTCATTTTTCTTCCCCCCGATTCCACATCCTCCTCTTTCTGAGGTGTTGCCGTGGTTAAGTTCGCAGAGCTAATAGTGGCAGGAGCAATGGTCGTAGTAGTTGTGGTTGCGGTTATATTAGGTGTAGCGTTGTCGTCGGCAGTAATGGGAGCGCTAGCGTCAGCGTCAGCAGCAGGAGTACTGGTGACGACAGCTTGGACAGTGCCTGTAGTACCAGTAACAGGCCGGTCCAAGAACTTCCAGAACTGCTCTAGCATACCCTTATTTTCCACTATCACAGCGTCGACAATCTGTGGGATCTCACAGGCCATGATCTCACACGCAAGGAACGGGTATCTTATAACCTCACGTCAGCTTTTCCTTTCACATAAAAGTTCTCTGGATAAAAAGAAAGTGAAGAGAAACTCACTTAAACCGTCGGCTTTCGTCCAGGTCAGTGGCGGTGATATAGTACAAAAGCTTGTGGAGGTTTTCCGGTTTACATAAGCTATAAACGAGTCAAGGATGAAGTTACACTTATTTACTCGCAATCACAATGTGCAAGATGAAGCCCAAATATATATAAAGGATACAATTCCACCAATTTTTGGTTGTGCGACTTGGCTTCTTGTAAAAGATCCTCTTCTTCTAGGATATCCTCGAGCTCAATTTCTTCGCGATCGAGGAGCGTGTCTATCGCCGATGGATTATGAAAGCCGAAACGCCAGAACATGAATGCTTATGTAGGAGTAAAAGGACGCCCCAATAGAATGAACACAAAAAGAGCGGGAATGAGAAAGAGGACTAGCGCGCTGTTGAGAGCCCTCTCCCTCTGTGTGTGTGTGCGTCTCCCTCTCTCTTCACCGCGCCCGGCGCTGGCTTGCCGCGCACTCCCCACCCCACCCCCAAAACTCGACCGCTCTGGTTCCACGCTAGTTTTTGCCTCATGACATCACGCTATTGGCTGGCTGCTTGAAAAGCGGGCAAATCGATTCAACAGAGATTTTGTTATTGGCCTCCTCCCATCCATTGTTTCTGAATCTGCCCTTTATTAACGTATCACGAGACGGAGAGAAAGGCGACTACCTCGACAGCAGCCACGACTTTCCTGCTATTATTATCATTGCATTCTTTGACGCTCGACCACAAGCAGTTATAAGTAATGGATGCATCCAATAACGAGGGCATATGGATGTCACACACACACGCACCAGCAGCAATAACAACAGCAGTTATTAAGCTACCGAAACAATGACCATGCCATATAGTGTGTATCACCATCCTTCCAAGGGGATTAGACATATTTGCTTTAAATATGGCTATACTCATTTAGGCTCTCTATACAGTCAGCGCTCGATATATCGAAAGACACTGTGGGGACAGATATAACGGTATAGCGAACATTCGGTATAACGGTTTAATGACCAGTAGACATGCGTAACAGGCGGAGATATCTTTAGTCAGCGCTCAAAAGAAAGTAGATCTGTGTTTATGCGGGAATACTACCCCAACTGGAGAGAAAGTTCGGGATTCTTGCTAACTGGGCTAAGGAGCAATCCGACTGGAAAAGGTCGTAGTGTTACCCACGATCAACTACATTCTTAAGATGAAGACAAGCTGAACAGGCCTGATCGGGGGGATTTACAGCAAATCTCCATTCTGACCCGTTTTGACGTGCCTCCTAGGAGAAAAGTTATTGTCCACCACGGAAGCCCAATCTACGAAGCAATAAAATGGATGTATAATTACGCATTTTTATCGGCTATTTCCTATACCGAAAGGGTTGGAAATTCATTCGATATAGCAAATTTTCGCTTTAACGGCATTCGTTATAAAGGGTGCTGGCTGTAGTATACTTGCCTTGATACAGTACTGACTAAAAGATAGCTTTCAAAGGAAGGTAGTCTCACGGCTTCCGCTCCTATTATCACCATTTGCTATTTCATACGCATTGTTGTAATTAGACTCTGCAAGTCGGAGAATACAGTGGAAGACCAAGGTGAAATCGAAAATGTACGGACAGGAGACGATAGAAAATAAAAGCAACATGAACAAATGAAAGGGTAGATATTAGCATACTTCTGAAAGTACACTAGAACATATCTCCTTACCCAATAAGTTCGCACCACCAGTAAAACCACAAATCGATGCTTTGGATGTTCGACGGATGCATGCATCCCTACGTATAACCATTCTTTACATTTATGGTGAGGAACATAAATGTCTGTTTCAATGTATCATTACCAAGTATCAATATCGTCGCTGCGATGCATAGAAGAAATACTATAGGAATATATCGATCGCACATAACTCACACTCTCCCTTATTCAAACTGTAGCGTATGTTTGTGCTTCGATGGCTGCTAGTATAGTAAAGGACTTGGGACATCAATGTCCCAGCAAAATAACGATGACTGCTTTCTTCTATGATGAAGCAGATCCTTGCTCATCGTCTATTTGTTCAATATATTCTTAATATGCATATCCCAATGGTAAGATGATGTCGTCAGCTAGGATGAGTGCGAACTTTCCAAATTACGAAATTAATATCCGAATGAAGCTGCGAAGCAATATCCATTAGTGAGAGTTCCGCTGAGACGTCCCAACTGCAACAGTATAAACCACATCGTACATCTCCTGTTAATCTTTTGGCTCGATGAATTGGATTTTATTAACGTTGGCGAGGCGACTCTGTAGATACAATCGCTTTCGAGCCTCAAGTATATTCACGATTTTCAATTGCTCAGGAGTAAGGTAAATATCATTAGATGTTTCTATTAACAATATAGCTGGGGAGGAGAGGAAAAGGAGGAAGGCATTCGCTCAACCACGGTTGTCATCATTAGGCGCTACTAATCCGGCCTTCTTTGCACATGATAGATGGAGCAAATGCCCATATCGGTGATCTCTTACAATAGTGCTGTCGTCTAGGTACCGATGGCACTTGTGACATTCCGATCGAGGATCTACATAGACGGGCCCGATCTCTTTATATGCCTCAATCATCTTGCTGTTTACCTATGGGAAATGACTTGCTTAATCTTTGTCGCCATAACCAAATATCATTTCCACTTTTTATACCATGAGATTTTCGCCACGGCTTAGGTTCACGGCAATTTGGCTGGTTTGGTAAGCGTCGAGTGACCGCCGTAGGGATCGGATGAGAAAGTCCTGAATCATCTGAATCGGCCACTCGTCCGGTATGAGTTCCAAGACCTAGCAGTAGCAGCTGGGCGTAAGTGATCGAATGGCAAGCTCTTTGTTGAGCCATCAGAGACTTGCCTCTATGATATCAAGATAATAACCTTGGCTCGTTAACAGATGCATTGTACGGGTCAGCATGAGTTGCCTGGAGAAAAGAATTAGATGGGTAAACAGAAAACGGATCATGTTATAACAAAACATAATTACCTATCTTCGATCCCTAGATATGTCTTAAGAAGCATGGAAAAGAGACACCGTCGCTCTATTATTCTTTCAGCCGATAGAGGGATAGGAACTGCATCTTCCTTTACGACAGTCTTCTTTTTATTTCGAGACGGATGATTACCCTTCAGCGACGATGTTCGTACAGGGAGTGTCACCGATGTTGATGTTTGTGAGACGCCATTTTCTTGGATTTCGGGAATTGCACCTGTATTTTGCCCATTTGTCACGCAATATGTCTCTGCTCCTACAAAATCTCCCAGATCATGGATCAAAATTCGCAGCGCTTCTTCATGGCGCTTCATCTAAAGTTAATCTTAATCAGTATCTCTCTATTTTTACCTCTTTCTGATTCGCACTTACTCGACCATACACAATGGCCATTTCAATATCCAAGACCCCAGCCTTCGCCATTTCCTCGAGGAGAGTCTTAGGGTCATAAAGCGGGGACCGTTGCAGAAGCCGTATTAGCGATATCCGCGCTCGAACCAAGTTTGATGTCACATATCGCGTCCCCAGATAGCTGACGAATGTCATTTCATTCTCGTTCACATTGGATGGATTGGTACATCGTTTATACTCGTCCACCAACTGTTGCATGGCACCGTTAGGTGAGCGTTCAATTTCAAGCTGAACATCATGTATATAGCTACATGCTAGTCGTGTGTGATGCTCTGGCTCCTCGCTCTTGCGGTTCACAACCAGATACTCAAGATAAATGCGGACAGAATTATTCCCGTACGCCTCCAGTTTGTCGAGGATCACGTTTGAGTCCATTTCCTTCGCACGTGGTGATCGCACAAATATCTCCACGCCATCTTCTGGATTTTGGTCCATAAACCACCATGCGTACTTCATCAGAACGTCGAGTGGGAGGTGTTCAGGATCAACGCTACGGAATAGGATATCCTTAATATGTTCGAGTCTATTGGTGAACCGCGGGTCTGGCAGCTCACCCGCATATATCTTTGTTAATGTTTCAAGGACTTCCTTGTACATAAGTTTTGACTGGTACAATATCGACAGGGCATAGTATCTCTAGTAAATGCCGTGTATGTATGTTAGTTAGTTCTATCTCATCAAATGCAATCGTACACACACACGCACCTTGGATCGGATGAGAGTATTTGTACAATCTTCGAGGCTGCAATCATTCGGCCGCTCCAATAACCGATAAATCAAATCATCAATATTGTTCGTTACGTATAATCTTAAAAGTGCATTGTCAATTGCCTAAGACATGTAAGAAAATTAACATAAAGTACCTTTAACATGGCGTAGACTTATACCTTGCATATTGTATCGCCTTTTCCGATTAACTCGCGCCGCCTTCCGCGCTCAATGGTCAAATATTTTTCAAGAGCTTCACGTGCGTTGCTAAGCAGAACCTTCCGTAGTTCCATGGTCGGACTAGATCGCTGGTCATCCTCCTCGACGTAAGGGGAATAATTCCTCTTCATCATTTTGGAAACTACTCAGCGAATCAGTCGCTAATATATATATAACTGTGAATGCTTATCTTTTACCCATGTCTTCGATTCTTCCAGTTTTCTCAAGTAAAGAATAAATTCCATCAAATAGCAGTACGCAAGGGTGTTCGCTCACGCGGCTAGAATGGGCCAAGTCGCTAAAAAGATGGATCACCATGCGTGGATCCATGTTGCCTTTCGAAAGTAGATGAAATGCGTCTTCAAACACAGTTTCTTTGAGGTACAATAGTCCTGCTTTTTGATAAATGAAATCTAGCTCAGATTGCTAATGTTTTTAGGAGCACAAATTAGCGATAGGCGAAACTAAAGCCCAATCTTGCCCTAACTCCACTGTACCATGCGCTCCACATAAGCATTCTTATCATTTGACATGGTGTTCCGCGCCTGATCCGCCATCAACAGCGCCTCTTCCAGCTGTCCTTGTTCCATGAGGTCGTCCGCTTGCATGCTCAAGGGCGTGACGATTTGCGCAGCTACGCTGTCACGACCAAATATTAAAATACGTGCAGGCAGTGTGGAAAAGCGTGACGCCTGTCGCCGCAATGTAGTCTCAAGTTCATCGTCTAGGATGTCTGCATACGGTCGTTTGCATAAGCGTTGTGCCATACCTTGCATCCAAACCTTGATGCCATGGCCGAATGACATGCCACGTGCTTCGAATGCTTGGGGAAATGAAATTGTCTGGAGTTGCTTTTGGTCGATAATATTGTGAATCTCAATCGAGCCATTGCGTAATAAGGCAGCGATATAAGGGAACTCGACACAGAGCGCTCTCGGGTAGCTAGACCACTGGAGTGTACCACGAATTGGAGAACCGTGTGCATCTGTGAAAATGCCTATTGTCGTATGTGCAGTTGCAGGTTAAAGATGATGCGTAACTCTATATCTTTTGCATGCGGTATCGATATAAAAGGATATCATTTGATGGGGAAGATATGCTTCCGCTGACAACCAGGAACTCATTCGGTCGAATTACTGTGAGTACAGGTCGAGGAACCATCTGCGTGTTCCCACGCACTGTGGGAGAGGATATCGCGACCTGAGGGGTAGGAACAAGAGCTATTGGATTAGGAATGACCAGGTCGATAAGTTTATAGTTGTAATGATCAGCCAGGCAAACATATCGGCCATGCCGTGCGAGTGTGATTGCACCGTCCGGCAGTGGCATTTCCTATAATTCAATTAGCCTCTTCTTTTTTCTTCTTCTTTTTCTTTTTACCTTTTTCATTTGAACATGCTCCCCAATCTTGTATATCTGCAGCACTCGGCGCTTGGCCACACAAAGCTCAATTGTCCCATCCTCGCCTATCCTTCCTTCTTCAGCCACATCGTGCGCGAAACAAGAAACACCCTTGATATGTGGAACGGTGGAGACGGATATAGGGGAAAAGTCCGGCAGCCAATAGAAGCTCAATGTGGAATCTGTCCGTAAAGGATGAATAATCTCCATCTCTTTCATTCACCTTCTCTTCGTTCCCATCCAATATACCACATAAAACTACAGCCTTGGAGACTTGGGGTATCACGAGTATTCGTTCGACCGGTTTTTTACCGAAACCGAGGTTGATTTTGTTTTCGAGACGAGAGGCATATGGCACCTATTAAGCAAACAAGTAAAAGAAACCAATTGGACATAAGCAGGATTCTTCATTCACGTCGTATGGGGGCGGGATCGCCTTACCTCACCAGGCTTGGTATGTTCCTCGAGAATTAAGTGAAGAACAGAGCCATCCGAAGTGCCCAGATAAAGGTTGGTGTCTACATATGCAACAGAACAGCTCGGTTTTTCACTTAGGAAAATAAGTTACGAGATGCTGAGGCGGTTGCCAATTTTACCCCATGCTTCGACTGCGTCGATGGTAAATTGAGTAGTTGCTGTAGTTGTCCCGGATGACTGGCCTGAGAGCAGTACGTTAAACCGCGATGGTGGGCTGGAAGGAAGAGGTTTCTGGGCATCCGGCGGAGAAGCGGGTGGACGCCGTGAAAAGAATGAGGCAGGTTGTTGTGGCGGTGTCGTTGTCGTTTGTTCAATCACACCATTGGCAGACTGTAGAATGGTCTGCGAGGTATATGGTGTGAATGGCATGACTCTTAACTCTTCTCTTGTCCTTCCACCGATGAAAAACTTCGCGTGCGCGCAACAGGACTAGGCTATTTTTTTATCTGGAGAGAAAGCGCACCGGAAGCCAACATTTCCAAATCAATATGGCCACGAGACTCCGATTGAGGATTGGCCGGTCGGACAGCTTGTGTTGTGCTTTGACCCGGCTGCTTCTCCTTTTCCTGCGGAAGACAAGTGCGTCAGCCGACTTCCTCGGCTCACCCCCCCTCTCTTCACCCCTTCTGTCCCCCAAACTTTTCCTATATTGTAGATGCCGTATGGATCGGGAGTGTATGGCGAGGATCCATATTATTTATCAACAGCGCATATAAAAGCACACGCTGTTTTCGAACCGGCATTTTCAATCAGTAGTACAACACCCGCTCTGTCTTTATCATTCTACACTTTATCCATCTGCTATGTCCAGTTTCTCTGACGATGTTTACTCAAAAGACAGGATATTTCGTACACTAGTGCGGCTTGAAGATACTCTAATATGCGGTATGCCTTTCTCTTGTTTTATTTATGTTCGCAAATAATACCTCTTAACTGAATCCTTTACTACAGCCTTAACAGAACGAGCACAATCTGCGCACGATCGCCTCATTTACATTCCAGGAGCACTCAGATTCAATAACACGACTGTCAGTCGTAGTTTCCTTGAATATTTCCTATGGGAGACGGAAAAAATACATGGTACAACAATGCGCCTTCCTAACAACCGTGCTGAACTCACTACCCCTCTGTTACGTTAGCCAAGGCAGGGAGATATGTCGAGTAAGACAGGACCATACAACTAGGCATTTGCTTTTCATTAAAAGCCGCAACTCCATTCTATATTTGGCACGTTCTCAAGCCAACATAGCGCAGAAGCTTGTTATCCATTCACCTCGCCGCTTCCTCTACCCAGTGTAAAATCGTGCGGCCGTGTAATTTCATGCGTGGAAAGCAAGTTTCTCTGTCCCAATGATCTGAATGTAAACGAGGACATCATGCGCATTTATATCAAAATGATTGTTCCAAGCATATGTGAAAACCGAGATGACGGTCAGTACGGCAGTTCGGCAATACGGGATATCGAATGCTTGGAAGCGTTGAGTAGGCGCATCCATTATGGTACGCATTAATTGTGCTGTTATATTTTAAATCACTGAACCTTATTCGGCTCACTCGCAACCCCTTTCCTCTCCCCACACGCAAAGCCAAATTCATCGCCGAACACCACTTTCGAGAGAGCCCAGAAATCTACGCAAGACTGGCACGAGCTAATGATCGGCAAGGAATATATGACCTACTAGCAAACCGAGATCAAGAAGTCAGAACACTCCACCGCCTCGGGCGCAAAGCTATTGTATATGGACAGACGCTAGAGAAGGAGAGTCGCACTCCAGTTCAGCAAGTGATCAGTGTGTACGACCGATGGATTTTCCCTCTGATCAAACAGGTGGAAGTGGATTACCTGATGATTCGAGGGCTTCGGTATGAAGAAAACTAAACAGCAACAAGGTCGCAATGTAATTAGTCGCTCCGACAGCAATTTACTTGGCATATTGTCCAGTAAAGGTGTCTGTTCGAATATTCTAATTCATGATCCTAAGCGAGCGTCGCCTTTTGCATTCCACAATTTTATAATAAACTGAGAGCTGTATAATATATATATATATATATAAAGTATATTATATTATATATGATCTACCGTCGAATATTCTATCGGGTACCTCGAGCAAATTGGGACGCGCAGCTCTTCGTCGTCGCGTACCACGAGGACGTCACATGCTTATAGATTTAGGTATCACCGAGATATCACTCCTCTGAATCGAAATGTGTTGAGGTTCTGTGATGATACGTACTACTGATGAAAAGGTATGGTATACATTACTAATTCAGGTTATGGCATGAATGGCTTGAGGCGATCAATACATATAGAACGGATGCATTGTTTGAGAGGCTGGCACGCGAGGCCGATGCGATGAAACCTCTGAACATGTTTTGTTGGCTTTCTCTTTGAACGTTATAATATAATTATTGTCTTTTTATTCTGCATGGTTGAAGCTCCCTTTGCTCCGGAAATGCCACATATAACCGAGTCAGCGGGCAGCTCGTACGTTTCGCTGGTTGCTACAAATGAACCCACCCGTCCCACCCCCTATTGCGTATTATCGTACCTCTCTATCACCTCTCCCGGTGACTTTCACATCATCAGAAGTCACACAGATGCGGGGTCTATTAAGAGATCGTGGGGCCCGTCACCCACCTCGGATTCCTCGATTAGGACGTGTGCTTCCTCTGGGATCATCTTCAGATGACCCTTATTTCGGGTGTTTGTCAGACAATCGCACCGTTAATGTTGAGATGCTTTGCGGTTATAATAGTTCATATCGAAAGCCAGGCCTATTTGCTGCTCGTGTTTGATGTCCAGTATGAGGATGGCACAAAAAGAGTATCCAGAGGATTCATGCAGCAAATTCAAATTCCGAATCCAGTGCTTCATACCACTCTTCCCGGAAACATTTTGCGCCAAAAATAAAGTTTACGCAGTAGTCAAGGAGGGCTTGGCATGCCACGATTTTTATAAATTGCGCATGGTCGCAACAGTAACATCCTCTATTTATTTTTGTTACAACACCTACTTACCATGACCGCGTTCATTCACGAAGAGGGATTGGGGAATATGATGGGTGAAGATGGAAAAGACGTTGCTATGCTGGGGAGTGACAGTTATCTGTTTCCTATCGAGATGATCCCTAATTATGACCAGTACATGGATTTGAAGCCACCTGAACGGATGGTTATAAGAAAAACTGAATCAAATGAAGAAATACTGAGCAAGGCCACAGCGCCAAACCGTAAATCCTATCGATGCTACAAAGATGCTGAAAAAGAGGAGCTCGTTTTTCTGGTGTACAAGAAAGGCATGTGAGTGCGGGCAGCGGCCCTACGTACAACCCCAAATCAAACCACGGACAGCACAATATTGCGTTCAGCAAGAAAAAAAAAAGAGCCAACAGATAAGATTACGAAGAATGCACGTGGTGGTCGACTTACAGGAAGGCCGCCAAAGCTAGTGGAACAGCATCGACAATTCCTGATTGCGTTGATTGATGAACAGCCTTCGATTGTGCTGGACGAGACCATAACAAGTTCAACAGAGACGTTTGCTGAGCTTGACATCAAGAAAAGCGCTTTGCACGACTTTATGGCTGAAAAATGCAGGATCAGCTTGAAGCGAGCCCATTTTCATTCAGTCGAACGAAACAGTCCGGAAAAAAATAGAAGATCGACGTGTCTGGGTGACAGAGCGGCTTCAAACTGACATGGATTATCTGAGCAACTGCGTGTTTGTAGACGAAGCAGCCTTCCATATCAACATGAAGCGTTCATATGCTTGGTCAAAAAAAGAGTTCCCCGGCAATTGTTAAGGTCCCTAAAACCAGAGCGTTGGCAACGCAAGCACGGGATGTTCAAGGACAACTATATTGTCATGGATAATGCCCCTATTCACCAACACGAAAATATCTGCAAGCATACATAAACCCGTGGATATCGCTGCATACATCTCCCACCCTATTGTCCAGAGCTGAATCCGGTCGAACAACTTTGGTCTATGTGTAAAAGCAAGGTTAAAAGGGAAACGCTATTGGACGAGGAGACCTTGACAGCCAGGATTCAAATGGCTTGCAGTCGGATTCTTATTGGCGATCTCCGTGGATTTTGAATAGAAGGCGAATGTAATTAATAAATGTGTTTCCCCATTTTGCGCTTTGTTCATGCGTAATACATTCGGTATTTCCAAAGTAAACAATTGACTATAGTAGTTAGGGAAATGAGGAATTTGAAACCCGACATATGCGCGTATATCTGACTCATTCCTCCACCGCGTGTTTCTTGCTACACTACAATCCGCAGTAGTTGCGGTAACAACAAGGTTACAGGAATAGATCATTTCGTACACTGTGCGTATATCTTGCAACGTTAATCATCATTTTCCAAACGCTAGATTCCACAGAATCGAAATACAGAAGAACCGATTCATATGATTGCCCATATTTTTGTTTCCTCTCTCTGCGCACATTGAAGGAGACGACTGCTCTGTGCTTAGCATGGTGACCAGCCAGCATCATGCGACAGCAGTATCAGCGTTATAATGCAGCTTGGGCTGGTAGTCTTGCCACGATGTTCAATGTGCCGGGTCTCATCTTCGTGGCAATCGAAAAAGATAAGTGCGTTGTGTTGACTGTAGGTGTATTTATCGGTACTGATAGCACAAGTCTAGCAACTGACGAGTGCATCCTCGACGACGGCGACGACGACGGCGACTCTTTCGACAATCTCGGCGGCTCTTTGACTAAGGATGGACCTCTCTGTCACACCAGTGCGGACTGACTACCAGCAGTCTTAGTGCTGGGGGTGGCGAGGGTCACAGCACCAAGGGCTGGTTGGTCTTGGCACGCGTTCCTTGGTCGCCTGGCACATTGAAGGAGACGACTGCTCTGTGCTTAGCGTGGTGACCAGCCAGCATCATGCGACAGCAGTATCAGCGTTATAATGCAGCTTGGGCTGGTAGTCTTGCCACGATGTTCAATGTGCCGGGTCTCATCCTTCGTGGCAATCGAAAAAGATAACTGCGTTGTGTTGACTGTAGGTGTACTTATCGGTACTGACAGCACAAGTCTAGCAACTGACGAGTGCATCCTCGACGACGGCGACGACGACGGCGACTCTTTCGACAATCTCGGCGGCTCTTTGACTAAGGATGGACCTCTCTGTCACACCAGTGCGGACTGACTACCAGCAGTCTCAGTGCTGGGGTGGCGAGGGTCACAGCACCAAGGGCTGGTTGGTCTTGGCACGCGTTCCTTTGAGTCCAGAAACGTTGAGATAATGCAGTGACATTATCAGCAAGGTCAATTACTGCGCTGGCGAACCAGACGAAAAACGGTTGCTTGAATCGGATGTGCAGTCTGTGACCGGTTGTTACCACATACCAAGAAAATCAGTACTCCATGTTGCGTGGCAGCACGTTGTGGGTTTATTTAATCGGCTTGACGTCTAGTTCCTGTACGCTGTTCATGATAATATATTGTAATAATGCGCAAAATATTTTATTTACTTTTTGTGCTTTTTTGTCTCGGGGTACATTGTGGAGGGGAGGGCAATAGCGCTGTTCGCAGCTGCTCGCTTGGTGGTCTTAAAATCTTTAAGTATATTTTTTAATATGGACTATCGAGAAAGCAAGCAACAATTAAGAAATGTATGAACACCTGTTGTCTTGGGAACTCACCTTAATCTGTATCATCTGCCGCAATACTTGAAGAGAATCTCGGAAATCGTCGACGCGCTTTGCAATAGACAATGGGGCTTCACGAGTGATGCAGCAAGCATATCCCATCGGACAATCCATTCGCAGCAGTCGCATAGTTCGGCTACAGAAGGTTAACGACTCTGTTTTATTACTGTAAGGGATTGTTATTCTTACCTGCTGTGATTATGACGATTTCAATTTTCCGCGTCAAAGACATGTTGCTGTTGGTAATTTTGTTCAGATAGACCATGATGTTGTGGGCAACTTTGGGTGATTTGAGTCCGCTTTCAACTAACACTTTAGTGTCATTCTGGATCTCGTTTTTGGCTCTCCCGGCTTCCTCACAAGCAAGGTCAAGCTCTTCATCGAAACGGACAAGCAAATCCATTGACGCGCCGGTTTGCATCCGCGTTATCGGGGTCACCCGCCCCCCAAGTGCCCGATGCTCGTTGATTCTGCTGCGGGTTGCCAGCGACTTTGCTTCCGACTTTGTGTATATTATTTGTAAGTACATAATGCTCTCCTGATATAGGACTCACTATTACCTAACAGCTTCCAATCCAGGCACATCATATAGAAGGGTGTCGAAGCAACCCCAAAGATGCTGGGCGTACCAATTTTCTCTGTGGCCCATAGTCATTATTCCATCGGCCTCGTATTCGACCAGCCTATATCAAATCATTGAGACGGCGTGACATGTATGAATATTTAAACTAGTTTACCAGTTACGAATTGTACGATGGATCCAGTCGATATCGAAATGGGAGTCTCTGGAGGCCATTCAATGTTCGCTTACATTGCTCGCATTGGTCAAGATAAAGGCTCTACACCTGGGTATGTACAATTGGGTATATCGTTGCAATTCCTTCTAGAATCTTATCCAGCTAGTATTATCCCGTTTTTAACAAACAGGATTACCATTTTCTGGACAATGGCCAACATTCTGGACACGCATCACCTGTAGTTAGATTGTGACTTTACAATTGTACATAGCCAGGTATAGAGCAATTTAAGCGAACATTGGATGGCCTCCTCCGTTAAACTTGCGCATGTAATCAGCTGCCTTAAACAAATGATTACGAATTTCAGTGGTAGTTTGATCCTAGGGAGCGAATATCAGATTGAAAGGAAATAGCTCGCTTCTGCGCAAAGAGTTACCTGCTCAAATTGAGCAATGAAACTGCTCAAACTTTCTGGAACCGGCGGTAATGGCTTTGGGTGATATGTCGCAACCTCTTGCAACTGCTCTAGCGTGAATATCTCCGAGAGGAGGTATTCTTAGTCGCTTGGACCCAGGATCCACGAGTGGCAGGGGCTAGGAGTGAAATGTTAAAGAGATAAAAATTCGACTTATGGATGCTGCAGCTTACTGTTCCTCTTGGCACTCAGAGCCGAATTCAAAGAGCTTATCTTCTACAACCTTTCCAGTAGAGAGGCGCCACCTCTCTTCGTCTTTCATCCGCTTGTATCTCGCTCGAAAGTATGAGGAGCTTGTCGAACTCGGTGACCGGGGGAGGATCAGGACCAGGACCAGAGTCACCGTCTGAAGCAGTTGGTTGCTTGTTGATTGGCATACCCATTTACCAACTCAGCCCCGCGAATCTCGAGTCCCTTTTTTATTCATTGGTGCGTTCTGGCAAGAAGCCGCTGCTGCCAGAATTGCTCTTCATGGTCCGATTGACGCCACAAAGAAAGATTGTCGTTCTTGGGATGGTTGAACATCCTGCTATTGAGGATGTTGCTGTACCGGGTGTTCGCTATCCTCTTATCACTGAGGCCGAAGTGCTGCATGAATTCTCTTAGACTTAGCCCATCAGCGTGGTCCAGACATCAGGCAACATCTTCAGGCATTGACGTAGCCATTGTTGCAGATGAGGTTCACGTTTTCCTGTGCAGCAACGCGACCGTAATTCATTCAATTTCACCGTTTGAGCTATGCCTAGTTAAACAACCTACCAAATCCAGCTATCCGTAACTTTTTATGGCAACATATGAGAGGCCGGTTTTGGTAATATCCCTTTCTTGGTACTTGTCATCCTTCAAATGCTCTGACTCCATACCGCCCACTAACGTGTCGTACAGGATTTTCAAGAAGAAGTTTGCCACAAAGTTTAGTTGTTGGTATAGATCGTCTAGGTTTTTCGTCGTTTTTGCTTGAAATTCGAATACAAATTTCAGCTCTTCTTTCTTTGAAACATTAAACGTTTAGCCTTCCCAACTACTCTGGTGTAAAAAGAAGCTAAGAAAGTCTCACCTATAGTCTTGACTGAAAACTTTTTGCAACCATTGCCTTTCAACTTTGACAAAAGGATAAACAACGAAACACTGAAATTTGCAAACTTCTTGAAAATCTTATATTCTGTAACACGCTCCATGGGCATGACAAAAGTAGCCACCAGCACCGCGCCGTGGTAGTTGACGAGAGAAGATACGCGCAAGGGCCGGTGTAATACCGCCTTCGGCAACACCCACCATATCACTATCGATTGCAATGTATTTCCCAATCCTATCCATCATGTAAGACAGCATATGCATCGATACACAAAAGAGAAGAAACTTACTTTGCCTTGTCACCTTGCATTGGCATCCGTCACCTTAACCATGCTCTTCTTAAAACTGCGCCTGCTTCTGCTCTATAGTTTCATTGCCCTTCATCGTATCAGACGCTTTGCCGTAAGCGTTGGTGAACGACATGTCCATCAATCTCATCGCCGAATCAAAGTTCTTTCTTTTTGCTGATTTCCTTTTTTCGTTTGCCCTGACGTCGTCTTAATTCTTTCGCATGATCTCCAATAATCACTTGGTCAGATTTTTCGATAATTTAGTTGACCGCTTCGCATGCTTATGGTCATGATTGTCGCCTTGGACTTTCAGTTTCGGCGTTGACGACATTGGTTTGACCGTCTTTTGAGGCAGACACAAATAATAAAGAAGTCGGGTTAGATTTCAGTAGAGGGAGCTAACCTAAAAAAGGTGAGTCAAGACAATCTCTTACTCCATTTTTCTAACAGCTGCTTCCAATTCGATCTCGGGCGCGATTACTGCTTTGATAGATGGTGTCTTTATCACTGATGTGGCATATGATTTCGAAAGAAAAACTGTGCTTAAATACTTGTGGCAAAAAGTAGTGTCGCCATTCCAAAAGTAGTTGTCGCATGATTAGAAATCTTGATTCTTTTTAAACCGAATTCCGATATTCCGAATCCTTCTATGGACTGGTTCAAGGTCCATTTAATCCTCTTCATGTTGTGGACAAAACTGCGGCTGACCATACACCAGAATTAAAGACAGAGTTCATACTTATTGTCATTCTCAACGAGGCCAATGCACGGAACGTTGGATAAGTGATGTCATTAATTGTCTTGAGGTCGTCGGACCCTTTTTTGTCCTTGGACTTTTGGGTAGTTGCCGCAGAATAAACTTTTCCATGTCGGTTGGTGAGATAAAGGGCATATTTGCCAACTTTGAGTCCACCTCTTCCCCGTGGGCACCGATGGTGAGGCTGGCTGTTTGTACGCCATGTATACTGGAATGAGAACTTCATGATAACGAAGGCCATTGGAAAGCCGGATCGTTGCTTATATCAACAAGAGATAAGACTTATGCCGGTGTATACGAATGGCTCTGAAACTAACCACTTACCGATTAAGCAGGAAAAAAATGCCTCAAGCTTTGTCATTCTTGCTGCTGCGCGTGCTCTGACCTCGGACACTGTCATATTGCGCGGGAATGCACCATCTGTTTCGCCAGGCGGAGGGATAATAAGTCGCCCAATTGCTGGACTGCGAGAAAAGAGGACGAAACTAAAAATTCGCCATATCGCTTCTAACACCAAGACGTATCGTGTATCCTGGTATCACTGGGTCTCGATAATTTGCTGAGCATCTTCGTACTGAGAATCGCGTCTCAAACGCATTAAAGTGCGGTTATGTCCCTTATAATTGTATTTGTATAGATAATGTACAGCATCTATGCTCGTGCAAATATAGTCAGCGCTCGATTGCCGGTGGGCTCTGTCAGACCCAAATGCCACCGGTATTCATTGTTGTAACCCATATCGAATGGCCGCGACTGCTCTGGCGATCTATAGGTTAGCTGCAAATAACATTCAGTCTGAAGGTTGTAACTGCAAAACTGGTTATCAAACAAAATACTGTGGTGAATTAATAGCTTTCAGAAGAGCACTACGAAAGTTAATGTTCTCAAAGTAATTGCCGGTACTCAAGCGAATATCTCCACTGTAACCTTGCTTTATGATAATGACAAAGGCGTTCATGATGTACCTACACTTTCTGAACGTCTGGATTTAGTCTTTCCTCTGGATAAAGATGACAGTAGTACTCAAGGTATGAACAATCATTGATGTCTAGAGAAGGACTCTCACCAGATTAAGTAGAAGATACCAGCTCCATTACTTTTGACGGCTCAGATGTACCAATCGCCTTTGCTCTTGGTGAGAAGAGGAAGGCATACCAAGATTTTGTGGATTTTGTGGCTGGTGAAGAGGGGGACAACCTGGAGCTGATCCAGGTTCTTCAAGGGAAGTCGGTGTTGCCACCACAAAGAAGCAGTCGTCATTCAGCAGCTTCTAAATAATACTCAGTACGGTATGGCCAGAGAACCACACGGGCCACCGGTAACCTTTTTTATCGGTATTTCCCTGCCAAAAATGGCCGTTTTTTGAAAATCTCACCGGTAAACGCTCTACCGTATACATAGCGGCCGGTAAATCGAGCGCTGACTGTATTTCGACCATTTATGCGGGCACTGTGTTTGGTACAGAGGAACAGATCGTGGTGCACGACCCATCTGTTATCAAGAGATGGAGTTATATGGTTCCTTTTAAGTGATCGGTCATTATTGGGGTGTTGATATTCAGGGTAGCCGTTTATTTGCTGCCTTGTCTCCTAGTAAAAGGCCTTTGGGAACTGCTTTTTGAATCGCCCATTATCCATGCATTGTGCATTTGGATATGCAGCACCGCAGGGACCATACATCATGAGGCTAGTGACAGTCTTGGCTGAGACGAATTCATCGTATATTTCCACGTCTTGGGGCGAGCACTCTCTTGTAGAGCTAGAAGAATACGAGCGTGAGGAAGCCGCGCTTCTAAAGCACGATGACTTTGAATAATGTGACAACGTCTCCAAACACTTTATTCTTGGTCAGATTACTCATAAGCAATTCGCATTTTGGAATCATACGTTTGGTCGGCGTATATAGTACCTGTAATTGGATCCATAATAAGCAGCACACCCTACTTACAATTTAAAGACTCTGTTCGTAAAATCAGATTGATAAACAGGCCTCTGGTCAGGTTTCAATTCTGAAGTAATCTCAGGCCAATTTGGATTGCAAGTCAGCGTTATAAAGTGGCCGGGATCTCCAAAGGTCCGGATAATTGCCATGACATAGTACCTGGCTGTCATATCACGTGGACCACCTGTGAAGGACAAAGGAAGGATTCACTGCACTCTTTTCCTACAGTAGTTATTTTATCTCTAATATCTCGTGAATTTCTCTGGCGATTGCGTCGACGACACCAGGGGGGACTTCTCCGCGTATGCTCTCCTGGTTTAACCCTATGTATCACAGACAATGCTGCTCGACCTTCACATACATATTCACTGCATACTGATGGAAAAGCCGCACGTAATATAGGAGGTATGAGTTCTCACGGCCTTGCAGTAAGTGCAAATAGAATCGCATGGAAGTTACTATCTCGTCTGGCTCCCTCCCAATCTCTTCAAGTCCATGCTTTTCATTAGTGGCATTGCCGTTGTCATCGCTGTCCTTGTCATCATCACTCCCGTCAGTATCTTCATTTGCCTCCTCCATCCGATCCTCTCGGGATTGCGGGTTATCTGCAGTTGTTTATAAAGGAGCTATAAAGACACACCTATATATCCATTATTTTTAAAGGCTGGCTTACTTTCTGGTTGAGACTTGTCAAAATACGTCCACCCTTGCTCGCCACCAGGAAACAGAAGGACGTAATGGAGAGGACCATATAGAGGACCCTGCTCGCTAATTTTAAGCAGTTCTCCTCCATGAATGAGGAAAGTGTGTGCCACTTCTCGCCTTGGCTAAGGATTCGTTAAGCTACTGGTTTCTTGATATCTGTTCAGATAAATTTTGATAATTATGGTACAAAAAAGGAAAAATAAGCACTGTGACTCCCACCTACGTAAAAATAACAGTGACATATGTCAACTTGGAATGCTCTAGACATAGACTTCGTCTATCAAAAGAGAAATAAGCTCTGGTAGTGGCGGTGGAATGGTAGGAGGCTGTACTCTTACTTTATTGCAACACATAGAGAAAAGAGGAGCGCTGTAGCGGTCATCGCGCCAAAAAGGTGGGCACACATCTTCTTACATTTTCCCTCTGGGATTAACATGAGGTGTAAACTCTGAAGATAGCACGCGTGCTAAATAGCGAGGCCACTGATCTGCGGTTCTGGTTGTTCGCAGTCGTTCGACACTATAGCTCAAACAGTAAGCCTGCAGATGTTTACATATACTATTAAGTATAGCAGACACACATGTAGGAGAAACATCCAAAATGTCAGCTTCTCGCTGGCGGGCCCTCAGACCTGAAGCAGATTCGTTGATTCGATTGTTGCTGAATACATTGCTGTTGGTTGGACTGCTATTCTTCGGGTTTGCAGGGCAGAGTGTGCTGCTTCTGCGTTGATATATAGCGCTCCCACAGCTCGGGAACGGCATCCGGATACTTTAAGGGGAAGGGAAGTTTCTCTTTTTTATCATTCAGAGGAGATTTTTTCCCTTTTGTGGTATATCAATCGCATGCCCATTCTACGTGCCAAGGCTTTTGGCTTATGGTGGTACCTCCGCCTTCTTTTATCAGACTTATCGATACTACGTATAACTACAATCAGCATTACACTGTCTTATCTACCATTTTCAATACTTGAACTTAACGTGTACTTCATCCATGAGCGGAAGCTGGGTATGGTGCATAAATTTAGTAGATATGTCTGTTTTTATTCCGATATATCGATAATGGTCAGACGTTTCAGTATATTATTCGTAAGGTCGTTTCGTCCTTCTCCTTGGGAGATCCCGTGTTGATAAGAAGGATGAAGGAGGCTGTTTATATTGCGAAAACGTGACGTGTTTTTGTTTTTATTCTTCAGTGAAATGGAGTACTGTATGGTGTTGAGAATATGTTGCGCAACGACAACTTGGTGTATTGGTAAGCGAGAAGGGGAAGTAAAAATAATCAATAATGTACCACGATAGACTGAGTATGTACACGTACCTCGTAGCTCAGGAAGGAGCGTTATCGTGGCAAGACAAGAACGGAACAGGGATGCGTCATCACGCAAATTATCGTTAAGGCACCTCAGTACGAGTAGGTTGCATGGTCTCCTAAATTCTCATGACGCCTCATCCTATCTCTTTCTTTCCCATAGGTTTACCGCTCCTTGTGAGTGACCGATAGGATTCTAGTATATCTTGCTTACTGCAGCCGCGGACTGGACAGACAAAGATGGAATGTTATTTGTTGCGAGTCATCCCATTGATATGGAGCGTAAGTCACTTTCGTAAACAAACTGAAAAAAGTGGCTCGCTCAATTTTTTCTTGCCCTTTTTAGGTACGAGGATTTTCGACCAGTTTACGCTTAGATGGCCAGTGAGCCTGGCGATAGCATGAATCCTATTGCCTGGTTCACACTCACCAAGGACCGCCAGGCCATTGTCCCGGTAAATTATATGTATCTATTTCTATATTTAAAGCGGTACACGCGAGTAAAAAATGCTGACGGTGCATATTCATAGATCGGTGAAATATATCCTCGTCAAATTGATCCGATCAGAGCCGGAGGATGATAACATCGATGTACAGTACCTGGGCTTTGTGGGATACTCGTGAGCTCGTTCCTTTTCATGCGAATTATTCACTGACAGACGTGAAAACGATATAAAAGCACACCTGTGAGAAAGGATGCCCATCGCTACCTAATCTGCTCAGCTGTTCATGCGTGTGTGTCCAACATCGCTTTTTCGGATGGCTTATGAGATCAACAAAGCCACCTTCCCATTCTTTTAATACAGTATTAAGCACCCTGTTCTTTTTCTTCTGCTTGTCCAGCAGCGGGTCCCGCCGACTTGTGGGAAAAAAAATTGTCGAGTTTGTTAATCTCGACTGTTTCGTCATACTACGACACACCTCTGTTTGCATATAAGGGATAGCGTCCAATCGGACATGGTTTCTGGTACAAGCTATAAGGATACTTTCTTACTTCCTTTGTCCCTCTCTTGCTTGTTCTTCCTCTTTGTGCTGATTTTTGATTGATTGAGAATGAGATTCCTGTTGGGCGCGTTATCGCTCCTGGTTGCATCATCAGTGAGCGCACAAATGAAGCAACCTCCTCGGGTTTATCCGCAGTGCGATTCCGCGATCTACTGTGATGGCCCACTGCTGAAGGCGGTACAGCTGGCGAGCTTGTATGGTGATTCAAAGACGTTTGTGGATAAGGTGGGGCGATGGCAATAACTTTGGATGGTGCGTGAGTTGTTAATATTTAGAATTGGTTTATCGTAGCCCACATCCAAACCCGTTGGCGATGTACTTTCTGCGTTTAATGCTCTTGGAGACAATCCTTCTGTCGGCTCTATAAAATCTTTTGTAGATGCTAACTTCCTTGCAGAAGGTACTGAGCTCAAGCCCTATAACCTGACTGTCGCAGACTACATCCCGCTTTTTGACAAAATCGATGATCTTACCTACCGCGGCTGGATCACTAAAATTCATAAGTACTGGGCTAATCTATCATATGAGTTTGATACCTCCGTCTTGTGCGATGGATGTGTCTCCAGCATATTACCAGCCAAACGGCCATTTGTTGTGCCAGGAGGCCGTTTTAGGGAATTCTACTATTGGTAGGTCATATAGGGTATGCAGAGCAAGGTCATGGATTTTTTCCCTCACCACACATACACAATCAAACAATAACAGGGACAGCTACTTTGTCATCCGTGGCCTTCTGATAAGCGAGCTCCACGGTGCTGTCAAGAATATGATTCTTAACTTTCTAGACTTTATAGAAGACTATGGCTTCATTCGTAAATATCATTTGAGAGTGGCGACGCGGGGAAAGCACACAGAGAAAGCCTTGACCAGAATAGTTCTTACTATACACTCATAGCGAACGGAGCAAGAATCTACTACCTGAACCGATCCCAACCGCCATTCCTAGTAGAAATGATCAAGGCTTACTATGAGGCGACCAATGACACTCAGCTCCTCCACGATGCATTGCCCAAGCTTGAAAAAGAATATGCCTTCTGGATGGGTAATACCTCTGTAGAAGTCAATGGACATACTCTTAATCAGTACCGTGTGCTCAACCACTCCCCGCGGCCCGAGTCATATCGGGAAGACTACAGGGATGCAGCAGGCACTGCTGACCCCGATCGGCTGTACGCAAATCTGGCAACGGGTGCTGAAAGTGGCTGGGACTACTCGTCACGCTGGTTCCGCTATAAAGACAAGCAGAACAGCACATACCAGCTACGTTCGCTCAATAATGAAAATATTGTGCCTATTGACCTCAATGCGTTGTTGTGGAGTCTCGAGTATAACCTTGGTGCCTGGTCCACATCGCCCAAAAAGCAGAAATACTACCGCCGCCAGGCTGCCAAGCGCATTGCAGCCATGCAAGAGGTCTTGTGGAGCGAGGAAGACGCATCCTTCTATGACTACAACATCACCAGTCGACAGCTCAACCGAGGCGAGTTCACGCCTGCAGTTCTCACGCCCTTCTGGCTTGGCGGGCACCACAAAATGAGCAATAAGGTACTCATGCGCGTGTTTGATCAAACCCTTAATCTCCTTGCCAAGTACCCGGGCGTCCTGACCACGTCCATATACAACACGACCCAACAATGGGACTTCCCCAACGGTTGGCCACCGCTCCAGTTTATCGCGATGCAGGCGATGCGCAACGTTTACGCAGTGACCAAGGACCCCAAGCTGACCAAAGCTGTACAGACATTGGCGGAGCGTTACTTGGCATCCGCCTTTTGCTCGTGGTACAAAACCGGAGGGTCTGTGCCGGGCCTGTTGCAGCAACTCCCGAATCAGACGGACGTCGGCCACATGTTCGAGAAGTTCGATGTGGAAGATATCGGTGATGCAGGGGGTGGAGGCGAATGTAAGTCCGGCAACTCTGCCTCCTTTTTTAATGTAGGATGCTTACAGAGCCACGCACATATTTTCTCATTGGTATAGACACAGTGCAGGCTGGATTTGGCTGGACAAATGGCGTCGCTCTTTGGGTCTTTGATACCTTTAGAGGTTTTGTGGCACCAGATTGCACAAATACCTCGAGCACTTTGTATCCCCTATGAAGATACATGTGATTCACCATACCACATAACGTGATATGTAACTCGCTTATCCCATCCAGTAATATCATCCAACATAATGTTCGTCAGGAAGAGAAGTGCGGAGGTTGTGACAAGCGAATAAGGTGTAATTTATCAGGGGGAGGCGCTGAGCTGGTCTCATGTCTTGCTACTCTGTTGCACGCGCTGCTTTAGTTCAGATATCCCATGCATTCCAGAAAACCGGACCAAATGATCGACGCAGTAAGCGGGGTTTTCAAATTGCCTGCGCAACGCATACACACAAGCGAGAATAAACAATAAGACCTTTTAACAGCACGCAGTCAGTCGCACACCCTACAACTCAACCGCCAAGAAGCAAAACATACCTCTTTATTAATTTGTCGATGTCGATTCAAATCAATTCACCTTTGCCATCTAGTCTTGCTTGTTCGTGTTTTTTCTGAGACTCAATATGTCCGCCAATTAACACATCCTCGTAACAATCTAATTGTAGCGGAATGCCGTAAAGCAGCACGGATCTTGAATAGCTTTATTGGCAAGTTTGATAATTTATAATCCACCCCCCTTCTTACGCTGGAATGAACTGCACGAAATATTGAAAGCCACTGACATCGCTCTTCCCATCAGATCCTGCGGAAGAGCTGGAGGGGATCATCCCAACAGGTGTTCTCGAAAATGCCCGAGGCCTTGCAATTTATTCGGTTCTCAAGGCTGGGTTTCTCTTTTCGGGAAGGGCAGGATCAGGCCTGGTTGTGGCTCGGTGGGTATTCAGCTTTCTGCATAAGCATGGTTCAAACCTGCGGCTCATATCACATCCACCTATCCCTTGGTAGATTGCCAGACGGCTGTACGGTTATTGATGTGGTGTGGGGCTGGGACTACGTCTTCATAGATCATACTCACCAGGATCATTGTATAGCTTGGTCTGCGCCGGCAGCTATTGTGACAGGTGGTATGGGTTTCGGCGGCCAAGTCGGTAAGTATATATAATAATATTGCCTCTTTGTGTTTTACCAATGTATTTTATCAGGCGCTGAGTTGACGGACTTCGTTATGGTTTTGAACACAACCGCCGCTGTCGAAACTTTCATGCATCATGGCAGCATTACCCTCGGAGGCAACATCTCGGGTACTGTAGGCAAAATAAGACTATTTTGTCCATCTACTCATATCCAAACACATCGGCTATATGACAGTGGCTGCTGGACCTATTGGAAGAAATGTAGAGGCATCCGGAACAGCTTCCGTCAACAATGTCGCCGCTGTATATTCATATAGCAGGACACGCGGTCTATTTGCCGGCGTGTCTGTTGAAGGATCCGTTATTTTTGAGCGGTTTGACGCCAACGCAAAAATGTACGGCCGCAAGGTAACCACTCGAGAGCTTCTGACCGGTTTCGTTCCGACTCCACCCCAGGCCGATCCTCTTTATCAGGCCTTACAGCGCCGCTTAAGGTGGGGATCAGCACCATCACCTAGCCAATACGACTATTATGGAAGACGAGGGGAATTTGATAGCAACCAGATTGATGGGAGCGACATGATGCACCGCGCCGCTGTGGTTGGTGACTACAGTCGTGACTATGGCGATGCTAGTGATGGCTTCCATGGGCCAATTAAGGTGCGCGCCAAGTACAACTTTAATGGGCCGGAGGAGGGTGATTTGCCGTTCCATAAAGGTGATATTATCACCGTGACAAAGCGAACTGATTCGCAGAACGCCTGGTATGTATAGCTTAAAACAGCATGTTGCAGCTCTAGCTCAATGGCGTAATATCTATAGGTGGACCGGCACATTAAATTCGCGTACGGGAATCGTAAGTTACCAACAGCGCAATGCCCAGTTATGACAGCGTATTAACGTTCATTACTTTGTAACTGCAGTTCCCGGCGAATTTTGTTGAACTACTTTAAACCTATAACAGAACATCTCGCTCTCTCTTTCTCGTCTTTCTATACTGTATAATTTAGACACTAAATACTACGTTCACCATGGTGGTAGAGCATGTCGGTCAGTGATGTCCTAATGGAAGAGATCACTGTATAAAAGCACCTAACCGCCAAGGCCTATAAGCGTTCATGTTTCTGTCCTTGGTTTCCGCTTCTAGATCAAGATATCATACGTGCTTCTCTGCGTAAAAGCAGATCGCAGTTAACCATCATGATTTGGTTTCTGCACATATTTATTCCATGATCAGGCATCAGACCGCTGATCAACATCATCGTCTATTTCGAAAAACCAATCGACCTGCTGAATCATTGCCTCGACGATCTTGCTCTGAAGATCGGTCTGCATAATACTACTAAGATCGTCGGCTTCTAAGCGAAGCAGGCCCACAGAGAAAATCAATGCTAAGTTGGATGCTTCCATCTTGTTGACATCACTATACGCGGTAACGTGGTTTAGATGGCGCATCAGAAACTCTAATACCACAAAATTCGGCTTCGGAAGAGCATGAATAATGGATTTTATCCGATACATCCGCTCATCGTAATCAGATATTCCTACGCACATATATCAATCCTTCTGGTGTGCGAAAAGAATACCGCGTCCATCACTTACGTGCCGCATCAATGAACCAGTCATAATATTCGAATGTGAGAAGCGGGTTTCGTAGCTCGCGGAAATAGAGCTTGAGTAGTCCTGTGACAGCATTAATATCCATGTCGCTAGGAAACGATACAGACTCATCTAAAAAACAAAAACCATTGTATCATCGATAGCTGTGGTTGTTTCTTTGGGCTTACTTTGATTGAATAGGGTTCGATACTTTTGAATGGCAGACGCAGGGCCAGAAAGTCGATAGATACCGACAGATGCCAGGCCTTAGAGGAAATAAATTAACCTTTGAGATAAGACTTGAACCACTTCATCCTCTCTTACCCCTTTCTTCCACCTCCTCAATGCATAGTCGTACTATATGTGGAACATCGCCATTCGCTTCCATAGATAGGTATCCACCAAATACCTTGTTGCCTACCAAACATACACTACTGGTGAGATATCTAATGATTATAGTCATACACTGGTTACCTGAGGATCGATTCGCACCTCCAGCTACTGACATGGATCGCGGCTCGAACTTATGCCCTTCCTTTGCCTGCTTCCCAAACCAATTGCCCATTTTCGTTGGCTTTCCCCGATCGTCCGAGTCTGATTTCTGTCGCGCCCTTTGCTCTTTATCCTCGCCATCTGATCATGATCATTTGTAAATCATTCCTCCCTACCATGTGTGTGTGTTTGCGTTGCTGTCTTTACTTACCTTTATCCGTCTTGCGCGTCATTTTCCGATTTACCTTCATTTGGTCAGAATCGGATTTGAGGTTATGTAGTAAACGAAGTATTTCTGATTTCTTCCGTAAGACAATCTTTCACGTACTTTCCACACATCTATCCTGGCTTTCTTACCACTGTCCTGGTAAGTAAGTCCAACAGAAATAGAAAGTCATATTCAATATCCAATCCATGCGTCCATCATATTGGTATAACATACTGCGTCTGCTCCTTCCTTCCGTGCGACGAGTTCACGCATTATGGCATCAAGCCAAGAAGAAAGTTCTTTATCGTTAGCAGCCTGGATGTATATCGTCACCTTCTTGAGATTGGTTATAAGAAAGACATGTTTTCGTTTGGTATCCTGCTTTCCCGCCGGCTCAATACGACATCCTTCAAGATCAAAGCATCCAAGGGGAATTAACGGTTTTGCATATTTCTACAGATACTCCAATTAACGATCATGATTTGTCAGATTCTTTTCTCTTCACCCCACCTTCAGTTTGGAATAGCTATCCTTGTAGAGCAGCAAGAACCCTTTGGAAAGAACACCATAATACATCTTCCATGAGCTCAACTTGCCGCCTTCTTCCTTCTCTGCTGCCATTTTCATCTGAATATATCCCATATGCCGGATCCAGTCGGGCTGGAGATTATTCAGCTCCTTTTGAATAGTGAAATTTCAGCGATCAACTGAAGAAATATCGTCAAGCCAAAAATAACCCACCAACTGAGCTAATTCTGATGGCCTTAGCTTGTGAAGTCCTTGTTCCAATTCTACAGAAATCTCTTCTGTCGGTTCAGGCGGGGTTAAGGCCATGTTTTCAAGCATTGTGGTGATTGGAGTATGTTCAGGTTTCTCCCACCGCGATTCGCCTGTGTGCTCGTTGAAGAAGTAGATGGTCCCATCATCATCTGTGAACACCAAAAGCTAATCAATTTATCTTGCCTGCAGCGCGCGCATGTATAGCTCACTAGCATAATAGCATTAATTACCATAGGCGTGTTGCCACCCTTCCGGTAGGTTGACTGGCGGTATGTTGGTTTTATTAAGATGATACGGATTATTTTCGTTCTTGGCGGTTTCCATATCTCCGGCTTCGTTGTATGACGATCTCTTTCCAGTATCACGTAGCGGCATTGCAGGCGTTGGATGTTCCTGTTGCTGTGACAGAGCGTGGTTCACTTCAAAGCGCGTAATATCGTCTGGTGCAGAATAAGGTCGCTGCTGGAAATGAAAGCCGTCGTTGGCGCCTGCAAAGTTTGGCCGTCGAAGAGGCTGTTCCGTCAACAGTTGTTGAGGGATGACTGGCTCATCTTCCTTTTGTTTTAGATTCTTAATCGATAGCTAGCAACCGTAACTCACATTGTTGAGCTTCCTGCTCGGTTTCTAGCCGGATTCGGTTGGCAGGAAAAAATCCGATTTCGTCATTAAGCTCTCCTTGGGATGAATTGAACAGTTAGATGTCATTTCTTCGCTTATATGGTTGAGAAATATGAAGTGAACCCACCCTCCCACCTATGCCATGTAAATAAGAGAGTGTTAACGCATAGCCGGACCATCAGTTTAACATGCACATTCTTCTAGCTCAAGCAGTTTTGGGGGGACATTCTACCAGTCGTCGTTATGTTTTTCAAGCAGTTTTATCCTGTCACCCTGCTTGAAAGAAAGCTCGAATTCGCCCTCAGCGGCATAATCCCACACAGCGATGAGGTATTGCACCATAAGGTTGATGTGTCTGGAAAGGCGCACTGCGCTCCGCTTCCTTTATTTATTCGAATATGAACGGTACGGAACATGTGAAACACGACTTGCCGTTTTTAGTCTTTAAAAGCGGCTCGGTGCGGGGCGCGAGGCACGCCTTTATTTTTCTCGTGTTGGTGGTGCCTGCAGGGACTGCAAGCGAAGTACTTGGAAAAAGAAATCTGCTTCGCTCTTCCCCTCCCCCTTCCAAAAAGCCTCTCCTTCCTTCGCCCAGACCCCTTCGCCAATCCTCTCCTTGTAGACCTAACAATGTTACTCCTCATTTCTAGTTGATTTTTCGGTCCCTCCTTCATCCGGCAACCGTGTACCTGTCAGTTATATTGCTGCGCTTATTTTTCTTTCTCGGAGTCGCTGCTTGAGGTTACGCACCAATTTTTTGTTATTTTATTCTTTTTTTTCTTGTTCGCATCCCTTCTTCTTTGCCTTGTGTTTTCTTTTTACTGTTTATAGACCCATTTACAATTTATTATTATTACCCAAACAAAGAAAACACTCTCGGCGCAACAACCGACCTTGCCTATTGACCATCTTGTTATAAAAACAATTACCTAGGAGCAACGGCATTAGGATGTTTCGCCGCCGCACATCGTCACTATTCCTAATCACGCTGCTATCGTTTGTGAATGCGGAGCTTGTTAGTCTTCCTACAATTCGTAATGATGCTGTGGGCCAACTCGGATTTGCAGGCGACTATGCAGGCATATCACAGTATAAAGATACGAGGCAGTTTGAATCCATCAATACCAACAGCAGCAGTCCGGTCGTCGTCGGTTCTATCGTGATGCAAAAAGACGGAACCTTCGAACTTGTTGCATCGGCCGACGGGGATATCACAGCGACGTGTGTCGACGCGAATAATAACGTATACCTTGGCGGATCATTCAACCAACTCAATAATACCCCGTTTAACTACATCACCCGCTTTGATCCAGTGTCCAGTACACTTTTCTCGCTCGGCCAGGGTCTGGATGGTCCAGTTGAAGCTCTCTTGTGCGACAACGATGTCGTCTATGTCGGCGGTGACTTTGTAGCGCCGATTGGAGTTGCAAATACGACATTTGCGTCCTACACCGGCCACGCCGCCATCTGGTTTCAATCAAATAACAGTTGGGGACCAGTACCTTGGTCCGGCTTCAACGGTCCGGTTTATACTATCACCCGCAATCCTGCGACAAATACAATTCTCTTTGGAGGTCGGTTCGACTCGACGGGTGATGGAGTCTATTATAATCCGAACTCTAGCCAAGCCATGAATATGGGCGCACCTACTGTAAATTTAAACCTTCGTGTGATGATTTGATTAATTGCTAATGATTTTGCCATTCTAGGCTGTATCTGCTGGCAACAGTGCGCTTAGTGGCAAAAATAGTGATCCGGGCAGTATCGTCTGCCAAAACAATGGGTCTGAAAATGAGCCGTGGCTTCTTCAAGACGGCGTTCCCGGCTACTGGGATGCAGAATTTGGATATAATATTCAGCCCTCCCTGTTCCGCATATCAAACGCCCATATCGATGGCCGTGGCACAAATACATTTAGGTTACTATCGCCTGCATAGTATATGTTACTCTTCTTTTAACAGTAGCTAGCTACATTTAGCATCATAGCCTTGGGCTCAAACGAGTACTTCACCCTTTCTTATATCGATCCAACCACGCAGCAAACGGTAACGTGTACAACAGACTGTGTTCTTTCCAACGATACTTCAATTGCCTATCAAGACTTTACGGTGGTCGATCCCATACCAGCACATGGCATTCGGATCCAAATTGATACATGGTACGGGCTTGGTGGCGGCCTTAGCAACGTCCAGATTTTCCAGTCAGGTAAGCTATCCCTTTTTGTAACAAGATCTATCCCCTCATTTACAGCATTCACCCATCGCTCTCGTGATTTGATGCAGATATCGGCATCCATCCGCAATCAACCACTACAAATACAGCATGCGCAAGTACGCCTGGACCGATCACGACCACAACAGGCACCTGGCAAGAGCAATTTGTCTATGGTATCTATCAGGATTTTCTTACATCGACGTTCCCTGCTTCTGAGCTCGCAACTTCTGATGCATCCGTCACATATCATCCGTACGTTAAACATTTTCATTCTCTTTATCTAATGACACAGGATGACCTCATGCTTGTATTTTCTAGATATATCCCTGTTCCAGGTGTTTACAATGTTTATGCGACTACGCCTGGCTGCGTGGGCAGTAGCTCCTGCGATCAACGTACCCAGGTTGACCTTATACTTCAAATGTCGCCTGGTATCACCTCCACGGTTACAGTCAGCCAAACGAGTTCCGAGGACACGATTACACTCATCTACACTGGATTCATTGCGGCTACAACTAGTGCATTCCGGCCAACAATAGTCTTAAAACCATCTACAGCAGCCAATGCCACGAGTGACATAGTGACAATTGTTGCTGATTCTTTTCAGTTTATCCGAAATGGAACAAACGCTACTCTTACAAGCATACTGGAGTATAGCCCACAAAATTTCACGCAGAACATCAAGCCCGCGTGGCATCCCCTTGCTGGTATGGGTGAACAGCACCTCAACGTTGTGTATTTAAAAGTTAGAGTAACACTATCGATAGAACAACTCATGGTTGGGTCGACTGTGCGATCCATTGATGCGTCGTCGGGTGTTGCTCTGTACATTGGTGGACAATTTTCGAGCGTAGATGGCACCTATCGCAATGTTGTCTCCTTTGATTATAATATAGGCCGCATGGTGCCTTTAGCTAGTAGTACAATCAACGGTACAGTGTACCATGTTGCGCTAGTCGATTCAGGTATGTTATTTTAAACAACCAGGTCGGGCAGATCTGCGTGTCGGTGTCGGTGCAGGCTCCGGGCAATCTGCGAACGAAAAGTAAGCCTAACATGTGCCTCGTCTAGCACTTTATGTTGGAGGTGCATTCAATGATTCGGCTGCAGGATCTATGAATAATATCGTCGAATATGATCTTGCAACTGCGTCGTGGGCGCCTCTTGGAATGGTAAATTTCCAGTGACACGCGAAGCACTTGCCTTATTGACGCCGGCAATTAAAACAAAAATGCAGGGCGCTGACGGACCAGTGACCAAGATCTTTCCTACGGACGATAACACCACAATCACTATTTCAGGAAACTTCACTCACATCCGCACGCAAAACAGTAGTAGTCTTCGAGTTGGCAATGCTGTCTGGAGTAAATCGGATAAACAGTGGACAGACAGGACTTCTTTGGTTGTTGGCACCGTAACGGCCAATATTAGTACCAGCACCTCGATTCAGATTCTTGCAGGGAGACTCTTAGGTGCCCAGACTTACCGTGCCGACGGCGCCTCATCATTTAATAGAAACAACGTGTTGGCCTACCATTTTGGAAACGACATGAACATTAAGATCAATAGTGGGGTTTTTTGGCATAATACTACTAATGGACAAAACACCACCGTCGTTATTATTGGCGGCCGATTCAATACGACGTCCGTGAACATCAAAAGCCTGGGACTCTACCAAGAAGACGTATGGACTAATCTCGGCAACCTTGACGGTGAAGTCAAATCACTTGTTCTTATTGGAAACATACTCTATATTGGTGGCCAATTCACCGGGACCATTGGGCAGACTGCACGGTCCGTCAGCTTTGCTATTTATGACCTGAGTTCGGGGATGAGTCGAGACGTTGGAAATGTCTATGGTAAGTCTGAGCGAGATGAGTAAACATGACATTGTGAACAGTTACTCTTTTCCAGGTCCTGGTGGTATTCCTGGAACGATTAACACGGTTCGCGCCCAGCCGGACGGCACCGCAATTTACATTGGTGGCAACTTTTCATCTGTTGGGTCACTTTCATGTCCGTCTGTCTGCAAGTTGAATACTCAGACGAATCAATGGAATGCGGTGGCATTAGGCATAAGTGGCGAAGTTTACGATCTCGCGGTGAACAATGACCAGATAATTGCAGTCGGCGATATCTCGGTGGGCAGTACACGAACAGCCGTTGCCAGAATGGATACGCAGGGTAATACGTGGACTGCCATGTCAATGGGATCAACTGGGATCCCTACTGCTGTGCTGAGTGGTTTGAATCAAGAAGCCGTAGTGGCTGGGAGGTAAGCAATTGCCCGTTTGTGAGGTATAATCCTCCACAACTATGAAAGTTAATAATATGGGCCATGCCCATTTTGCATACAGAAACGAAACCAGTAGCTTTTTGGCTACATGGGATGGGTCTCAGTTCTCTAGTCTTACTACCGATTTGGGGGCCTCGAGCTACATTCGCCAGCTTGCCTTTATGCCCATTGCTTCGTCTCCAAGCCATTCGCGCTACCCTGCCGATTCCGATTTCATGTTGCTTGCGGCCGGACACCTTTCTCTTCAAAAATATGGCAATGTCAGTGCTGCTCTTTATGATGGATCTCAGTGGTTTCCCTTTGCGTTGTCCACGAAACTCGATGGCACGCCTGGCCAACTTTCCCAGATATTTTATGAATCAGGTTGCTGTATAGCAGTGGATATTATTCGCAAGTATCTTTATTTGTGGAAGCAGTTTTTGCAGGCCTTATCAAGTTTGGTATTTCTAAATATCATGTTTGCATTCAGATCATTTGCCAGTCCCTGCTGTGATTCTCATCTCTATTGCGGTGTCTCTCGGCATAATCTTCGTTGTTGTTGGGTCTGGTCTGATCGTGCTTTTTGCAAAACGACGTATGAATGAACCGGATATACCTGAGGATATGCCGCCTTATGTGCCTGGGCAGAATCGACCGTCAAGTTTTGCAGCCATGCTGGATACTGCCCAAGCCAAAACACTGGGAGAGGCTGCATTGGCTGCCATTGCAGGCGCCGCTGCTGGAGAACGCGCAAGCAATACTGCAGGTCCGTCAAAAAAACCGGTTGAGACACAGTCAGGGAATGTGGGGAAGAACACGACTTTCGCTGCACTGCTCGCGACGGCTGCGGCTAATAGCCAAAGCGACGCTCCTCCAAGTGATGAAGCACCTCGATTGTATTTGGCTCGCTATCCATTCGAGGCAAAGGAGTACGGCGAACTAGCCTTTGATGCGAACGATCCGATCGTAGTCACCGATGCTAGCGATAATGTTTGGTGGATGGGTTATAAAGATGACGGTGAGTGGAGCTGGAAACGAAATACGTGTACCTTATTTTTATTGATGCTTACCACGCTGTACATAGGGTCTGGTAAACCTGTTTCAGGTCTGTTCCCCAGCAATTATGTTATGGAATCCCATTCAGCGTCATGACAAGATCTAAAGAAGCAAATATAACCATCCGTTCCTTTTTATACCCTTCTTACCACTTGATTTTCTTAGATGAAATATTAACGTTGCTACTGTTTATAATGACATGTATTCGCTTATAACCCTGGTTTTCATTTCTGTTTTATAATACACGATGTGCGTGATACTTTATCTCCAGAGAGGAGGAAATTATGAAGCATACAAGATAAAATAATTGTTGTGTAGATTGGAAAAGTTAGATGTTTGTTATTTACCCCGAAGATAGGCAGGTGTATGTCGACGATCACCGGCAAGTAAAATTATCGCTCTCATTGATCTTGAGGCAGTCCTTTTGACCTTCTTGGTCAGTCTCGTTCTCGTCACCTCATCCTTTGTTCTCGGGCACTGATGATCCTGCTCTACTTGGCGGACACATGATAACTCTAACAGGCTCCGCCGAAACCTTTCTAGCAACGGGCTATCCGAGTGAAATCCCTTGAGAATGGGAAAAAACATGTTCAAGCAGGCTACCATATCCCGGTTCCACAGTCTATGTCCAGAAGCGCCTTCTGCCACGGGTGCTGTACAGGTTTGATTTGAGCAACTACAGGAAATAAGAAAATGTTCAGATTATCATTATTATTTTCAGCCTTTCCACCTGATAAGTCTTCCTATCACAGCGGGCCATGGCAAACACCATTGTGATTCTTGGCTCGTCGATAGTGCTTTGGATTAAGCACAATCCTGAATTTCGAAAGCCTCTCAATCTCACATTCAGGATAGCATTTATTGGTTTTCAACTCGTCGATCGAGTACACTTCAAAGTGGCAATTGTTTGGCTTGCAAAAGGCGCCAGATGCTGGTACCGCCGATTGCCTCGTGATCTTTAGTATTAGGAATGGGCCAATGCCCAGTGCGAATGCAGTGTTTGATCTAAAGCGGGCCGATCAAGCCATCTACGAGCTTTTCCTCGGTTTATTATGTATTTGTTAAAGTACGCCGACAGAAGGAGCTTGCGGAGCAAGGGTTTGGGGAGGGGTTGCTGTATTCGCATAGAGGTCTCCAGAACGGGCGACACGTGGGATCGGGCAAGCAGGAGGCGGTTAAATTCTGTAGTGTACTAATCCACAGGCTGGTCTTCAGCGCGCCACTAGGGTGATTGGCGAAAGATTTGCTTCAGGAATTCAATGTATTGTGACTCGATTAGTTTCTTGTCGAACCTTACTCCAGCTTTTATCAATAGTAGATTCCACTGGCAGCGTTAGCAAGGTCCAGCGACGTTCCTCCCAGACGGTTTCTTCCTGCTGTGGTGTGGCCTTGAAAATAGGCGGTGCATTGTTTCAGGAGTTCAGTGTATCGTGCCTCGACAGTGTTATGATGGCATGGTCGTGAATTGAAGATTCGGTTGCAAGCAGAACAAAGGTCCATAGGCCATCCTGAATCTGGTTGCCATTTCTAATGATATTCCGACCTCGAAGCTGTGGTGTTATCCTGATGATCAGCGGCGAGTTTGTCTCAGGTCATTAATATATCGTTTCTCGATTGGTGCTATGGTCGAAGCCTTACTGGATGTTCACCCGTAGTATATTCCACTTGCGACGATAGCAAGGTCTAGCGGCGATTCTCATACTGGTCCCTCCCATGATGTACTTCGAGTCTGGATAATCCCGCTGTATTTGCTCCCGATATTTAATGTGTCCTGCTTTTATTTATCTTATTGTCGCAATCTTTCTGTATGGTCATCCATAGTACAATCCACTCGCGGTGGTAATAAATCCAGCTACGGTACTCAGGCGGGTTCATCCTGGTTGTGCTGTGGGTCTGGAGATCGATGATGCTTTGCTTCAGATTTTCAATGCGTCATGTCTTGGTTACTGTTATTTTCGCAACCTCACTGCATGTTTATTAATTTTGGATTCCAATGGCAATTAGAGCAAGATCCTGACACAGTCCCCAGACTGGTTCCCTCCGTGGTTGTGCCATTGCTTTAACCCTCGGATGTGATTTTGCCTCAGTATTCAAACTATCGTGCCTCGATGATAGTTCTAGTCTCAAACTTACGGCATGGTCTTCGATTGTAGCTTACGATAGCGACGATAGAAAGATGTAGTGGGTATACTCAAGCTGTTTTCTTCTTTGGTGTGGCGCGGCGCTGGTGATCTGCTGTTGGTTTCCCTCTATTATCCAATGTATGGTGCCTCGATCAATGTTGAAGTTGCAACCATATTGCATCTTCTTCGATTGTAGATTTCACCAGAGGCAAAAACGAGGTCCACAAGCGGTCTTTGGTCTAGTTTTTTTTTTCCTGGATGATAGTTGATTTTGAGATGCCATGGTGCAGGTTGGCATTTCTAATGATGCCCTGGCCTCGAAGCCGTGGCGCGGCCCTGATGATCATCGGAAAATTTGTCTCAGGTGTTTAATGTATTGTACGTCAATTGATATTATAGTCGCAACATTGATGTACGTTTGTCGATTGTAGATGCACCGTCGGCAAACGCAAGGTTCAGAAGCGGTCCCTACTCTTGACTCCATCCTAGGTATTTTGATGACGCATCGATCTTGAATATGTAGCTAGGATCTGCTGGAAATTCGTTGTTTGCGGTTTGCATACGAAGTATTGTACTCCATAGTGCAACATGATAGATTCGAGTTTTGGGACGAGCAAGTGTACAAGTCTCCCCATTGTGGTTCGTCAACGACTGCAGCCGACTTGGACACTCCAGGTTTAAGGTGGCATTTCTAATGACGGTTCGGTTTGGAACTCGTGATGTGGGCCTACTGATCGATGGTGCCTTTAGGGTAGTTATTCAGTGCACCGTATCGGTCCTGCTCTGTTAGGTGAGATCTTACTGCATGCCCATATAAATGCAAATTCCTTTGATCCAGCGAGAAAAACAAACGAGGTCCCTTATTTTATGGTGGCGAGTGACCAAGTCGACCATGGTCGCACCGGAGAGCTGGGTGAAGTTTGTAAGAGTGCTTCGTTCTCGAATTTGGCGATGCAGCTCTGTTGGTCGGCAATGTCTTGGCCCAGATATTCAATTAAGCTTACCTTTGTTGTCTATATTGGCGCAATCTAACTGCATAATACTTTTCACTAAGTCCTTCTGGTAATAAGTTCAAAGTCTATTGATGGTGGCTGCTCTGGTTTGTCTCAGGATGGCATGCATTTGAAGATATCTGCATCTGACTTTGGTGGGGTTTCTCGCAACTGAAGGCATTTGTTTGAGGTATTCAAAATAATGCCCGACATTGCGTTTAAAGCCAATCATACATTGTCTCTGTAGAGTGAATTTCTGCGATTCACGACAAGACTTCTCGCTGGTCTGCACTCTGGTCTCCTTAGACCGACAGTCAAGTCGGATTTGTAGTGATGCAGTTGGTGTTCTTCCTGCTGCGTTGTTCTTGAATCCGTAAGTTGGGCTCGGTGCTCGTGCTATTATTGTCTTATTTTCAGGCCCTTGTATTTCATTTAAACTGCTTCCTGAACTATATTAGAAGCACCAGTGCAGCTAATTTATTTTCTGCTCCTCCCTGTTCTTTGTTCTACCGTACTACGCACTTTAACTTCACTGACTACATCTTTTCCGTCCTAATCTGGCCATCCTTTCACAACAGGCATGTGTGCATTCTGCTTGTTTACATATGATAGAGCCATTATTCGACATCAATCTCAGCGATAGCGTAGGGGGAGCTGTACTATCATATTCTTGATGTTGTCAGATACTGCGATTCTACAGGAAATAGTGCGCAGAATTACCGACAGAAAAGAGGCTTTTATGCATGCAAAAGGTTGAACGGGCTTACTATAAAACGAGATAAGAGGAAGATGTTCCTTGTGAAGGCAGTCGACCTTTGCCCTTCTTGTTGTTGGAGCTACATTTGTAAACGCGATATCGCATAAATACATTGTCTCCGCTGCTGATGTTGAAGTTCTTGCTAACATCCCGACGCCAAGCGAAGATTCATTCAAAGGCTGTATTTTGAAGTATAACGTGGTAAGATCTCCGTGCAGTCAGCAGCTTTACGATACTTTCAGCAGCAGCAGCAAGCTCCGTTCCACCGTAGCTCTAACGAAATTACAATATAAAGGCGCAAAGTCTCTATCCAATGCTCTCCTGCAGTACAATCAACAGGCGCGGGATGGAAATGATGTGTAAGTAAGGTGAAGGCGAAGGCGATTTGTGTGTCAGCATAATCAACGGCGAAAATTCACAATGGGGAAGGGGCGCTGGACAGGATACCCTGGTGGAGAGCACTAGGACTTTCGTCTGTTGGGAAAAAGTCAACAGTGGTCGCCGTTTATAGTGATACCCTTGATTCCCGCCTGATCATATCATATAACGAACATCACTATAACGAGTTGCAATATGCCCTGCCCAGTCAATATTATTCCGTAAAAGAACTTCTTGCTATATCGGCCTCATTGTTAAACATACTCAACAGCAAGCACAACCGAAAACCAGCCGACCAAAAACGAGCAAAGTTATGCAAGTCGATGAGTGGGTGCAATAAAACTTATATGCGATGCAGTAGAAGAACGGAGATCCGTTTCTCTGCATGGCATGTAAAGTGAATGAGAGTAAGAGGAGCAGCACTGCTACTGTTTTTGTAACTTTGATAGTTTTGTCCTTGTGGGAATTGCCACTGCTCTTTACGACGAGCGGATCTGGTGTTCAAGGAAATGATGATGGTAACTGAAACAACGAGAGCAACTGAAATGAGCTCTTTTTCCATACTTTCAAACTTGCGTCGAAGGTCTTTTGATGTTTCATGGGAAAGCGTGCCCAGGATGATAAGCATGCGGGATGGCAGCAAAAACAGGATGACTGCGGGGGGAAATAACATGAGATTCCAATCTACATAAGTAGACGCCTGCTAATCAATGCAGGCGACTTTTACGAATGCAATATAAGCGCACAGTTGGACAGAAATGCCAACAAATTAATAAATGACTTTTCGGACTGCATACCCCATCCTTCCCCATTCTTCCCCAGCCTTGCATGAAGCATACACTCAGCGCTCTCTTTGCGGCTGGTAAATCAAAGAGACATGCGATGTTATTCTCACGGATGGTAACTTTGAGATCTTTGAGAGTTTGATATGAAAAAGTTGATGGTACTCTTCATTCTTTGTAAAATGTGCATGAAAGGTATATAGATGTGTTCATGGATAAAAAGCAAAGATGCTGTACTTGTTCATAAATAGAGTTCGTCAAAGCCCGCATCAGAACAATCCCATCTGGATTCATATCGGATTCGACTTCACAGATCCTAATAGCATTTACATATCACTCCCATCATCATCTACAGTGGTATTTAGTACTGTACACCAGGAAATACGAAGATATATTCATTTGAAACTGTTAGCGACGGCAAATGTAGAGCATGTGCTACTACTGCAGACAAGATCGCTTTGTGCCTTCCTTGTCTGGTGCCTGGAAAGAAAGCAGAGAAAGTGTTCGTATGTCTATATACTCTTGGAATTTATTTTCTTCTATTTTTCCAATACAAAATGGAAGTAGGAAGAGGGGAGACCACCGAAGCGGATGGCTCAGAAGAAGAAGCAGTCAACACAATTGCTGCCGACGGATCGAAGTCCATGCTGGGGTGAGGGGCGCTGGGATTGCCGCCTTTTTTTTTCTTCCTGCGCATAGTGGAGCAGCACCAATATATAATCCGCCCTGCGAAATGGCGCGACTTCTCCCAGCACGATCGACTTTGTCGACAGGTGCTTCTACACCGAGCTGGGAATTGGTGCCGGTTTCCTCCGCGTGGGCACAAAGGTCAGCTTCCAAATGGCGCCGAGGAGTCGGTCACTAAGTCAAGATCGTTGACGCTGCGGTCAACTGCGTTATGTTCGGCTCATTCTTCTACGCTGGGCCAGAAGGTAGAACCTTTCTTTTCGATGACTTTGGGTGCGGGAAAAGGTGAATCCTCCAGCACCTAAGGTAAGCACAGAGGTAGGGTGGCCTTTTAAACTCGCAGGAAGACTAATGGTCACATCCCACGTTGTCGAGCAGACGCCACTAAAGAGAAATTGATTGGCTACCGAGACGACCTCTCCAAGGGCTTCAAGAAGCTCACAGAGAGAGACTTATCCACGCCAAAGAGGCAATGAGTTAAGCGAAACTTGCGACCGCCGCGACGGTTATGATTTTACAGATCCTCAAAGACCGAGGGAAAATAATCAACAGAGAGTGGTTCGCGAAGAATCACAGCTTTGCTGGCTCTTAACAACAGCAAAGACATAGAAAAGGTTTGCACTAGATTCATCACCCTATCCATCTGGGATTGGTGAGGAGTCGAGTCAATTTGTTCCCACCGCATGATGGGTGCCTAGACACCGCTGAGGAGGTCGTGCGAATGACTAGCGCGGGCTACTCTAGCAAAGCTGGAAAAACCCTCTACCGGAGGAGACTTCTGCTACGGTAACGGTATCAACAGATCCGAGTCGACCTCCATATCCGCATTTTTGGAAATGGGCGGGAAGATTGTGTTTTTCCTTCGGGCTCACCTTCCTTGGTTGGACTTTTGTTGGATTTTCCTCGGTAGGATGTTCGCCAGAGATGCTATTGCACCCGGCGAAGCTGTCCATCTCCTTCGCAATAGGGGGCTGGGTCATTCGTTAGCAGGGTTGCTCGCAAGCATTGGACAGTGAGATGGATGAGTAAGAGAAATAATAGAAAAAGACAAGTAGAAAAGTAGTTTGAGGTTGATGTTTATTCCTGAAAGTAAAGTATTACTCTATGTAATAATTCTATTAGAATGGCGAGGAAAGTGACTAATCCCATAAGGATATATCTGAGAACCGACCATCGCACTCGCTCTCATCTTGATTGCGACGATCGGTAGAGTTGGAGATGCTCTTGGTGGCAATGACGCCGGATCGCTATGGAAGCCGCGGATTGCACAAGCAACAACCTGACCATGGCCATACCATCGCCGTTGGCTTTTACAGGGAACAAGAACTCCTGCGCGGCATGCTCTCTTTGGCAAGGAAAAGCACAATGGTGCGGAAAGACTCAACCAAACCAACAGAAAGGTGTGTCGCGCGTGGAGGTGTGTCCCTGTAACTGCCGTCGTTGATGGACATGGGTGGTCTAGGGAAGGGCAAGGCAATAAAGAAAAAGGTAAAGGTGAGGAAGGGAAGTTACCTTTTTTCTTTTCTTTTTTTTTGGATGGCAGATATACCAGGCTTGAAAGTGTTCTTAGTGATTGATTACACTCAGCTTGAATGCCGGTATCGGGAACGATCGATCTTTGCCTTGTCCGATTGATTAAGACCATGGGAAAAAGAAGACACTAGAGAACAGAAAAAAGGACCAGCGATGAGCTATTACATCAAGATATTTGTTGATGCTTAGCTCTCTGTAAGCGATGCGTATGGAGGGGATGGCTGTGAACCTTCCTCTTTGGTCCTTTGGGAAAGCGAGAGGATGGTAAAAGTGAGTATGCTGGGTTGGCTGTAAATTTGGCGGGCATCATGCACTTACCGGGGTAGAATGGAGGCGTTCCCTTATTGAGATCAGGGCACGCCTATCGATGGAAATATGGGGCCTACATGGTGTTGCTAGAGCATCTGGTCAACCGATGTGTCTTCCCAGTGCTATATCACGAAGATTCATATTATAATCATTTAGCATGGACCCCGAGGCCCAGAGTAGTAGAAAAATATGTTGATCAAAGTAATCGTATAAATACAACCAATGAAGCATTTCCTTGCAGGTTCGGCCCATCCTTTCCAAGTGATCTCGTCACATTAGCGATTACTTTATACCTTATGAATCTAACAGATCATTTTTGATATCTGATTTTATAGATTGGGTGTGTTAGAAGGAAGGAGTTGAAGCGATTGGGAGGACAGTGAGAAAAATGATCCTTCTTGTTAACTTCGCAACATCTTGCTAAGCGGACATATTACGATAAAGCTAGATGGCTGAAATTGTCTTAAAGCTTCAATGAAGGGCGAGAAGAACATGAATATATGTTTACGCTTGTGGTTATGTGATGTATGGAAGGCAATGCTACGGTCAATTTTAGCTCGGTGCGCCCAATGGCCGCGTGAGCATTCTCTCGTTTTCCCATCGGCCAAAGCATTTAAGTTCTTGATTTGGAAACAATTGCTACATTAGGCCAGGTTTGGACTGCCTTACCAGATCTTGGCCCATGCCAAGCGGTCGAATTATCTAAAGACGTAAAGTAGCGCTCTTATATTCGATGGGGGTGTCAGCCGCCATTCTAAAGTGTGATATGATCTTTTTTATTAACAAGAATATGGAATTTTCCGTCGTTTTCAATTCTAGGATGTAGATTTTATTCGAAGACCTCTTTTTTTTTCTGCATAATGAAAAGATCCTCTGCCAAGAACAGCCAATCTTCTTGTACTACTGGAGTGACGTTTCTCTCCACATATAAATAGCATCCGCGTATGAGCTTGCATTTACCTCACTTCTATTCATCGCCTTCAAAACTTTGTCCACTCGAATTGACATATCGTTTATTACCAACATGGCTCCTAGTTCTTTGGTCCAAAGAGGTGTTGATCAACTCAACAAACTGCTGTTGACCAAAATCCGCGGCCTGATGCTAGGGCAGCTCCAATTGTGCGGAACAAACAAGTCTTCGATTAGTGCGGCGATCCTCACGACCGGATTGGTTTATTTTGTCGTAAAAAACATCATTTACAGGCTGTATTTCCATCCGCTGGCTCGTCTTCCGGGCCCTCCAGTTGACTGGATTCCTTTCCTCGGCAATTTCCGAGAGCTATTGCAGAACGATGTAAGCAAATGCCTTGCGAATATCCTCTCAGTATGGAGATGATGGGTTGTTCACGTTTAGATCTAGACTTGTGGTCCAGAAAAGAAATGGGCAAAGCAATATGGCCCTATCACCCGGACGTTTGGCCTATTTAACCAGCCACGCGTAATTCTGAATGACCCTTTGCTCGTCAAACAAGTTCTTACCAGTCAGCAGTATGATTTCCCTAAGGGCCGCAGAAATGCTAGTTTCTTGGCCAATATCTTGGGCCGTGGACTCTTAGTAGCAGAGGTTTTTCTTCTCTTTCTCTCTTGCTCTGTATGCTGAAGATGCTAACTTGGAATGCTCTCCATAGGGTGAAGTCCATAAACGCCAACGGAAACTTCTGAATCCTGCTTTTTCACTTCAGTCCGTCAAGGGCCTAACTTCATTCGTTTATGATCCGACGTTTGAGTTGTTTAAGCACTGGGATGGCGCCCTTGCTATTTCCGATGAGCCCATAGCTATGGAGATATCGCGGTGGATGTCGCATGTAACCCTGGACATAATTGGCCTTGCTGCATTCGGTGAACGTTTCAACATGGTCAAATACAATGGTGACAGCAATAAGGTCAACCGACTGAGCCAAGCATACGCGACAATTTTTGATCCCAATAACCCCCAAATTCTGAGCATTCTTGAATTTCTTATCCCATCGATCCGCAGTATTCCTACAGAGAGAAACCGTCAATATAACCGAGCTGTACAGTGGTTGCGAGAGGAGAGCGAGATGTTGGTGCTGCGAGGTATTAAACGGGTAAAGTCAGGAGACTCTAAAAACGATCGGAGTTTGCTATCTATCATGGTGAATTTCGTCGACGATCGGACCGGCAAAGAGATGACACCCGACGAACTTCGAGAGCAGTGCATGACGTTCCTGGCCGCTGGGTAGATTTCCATTTCAAGTTCTACGTATGTTAAAAGGAAGTGGATACTTATCTCTCGGATAGACATGAAACTACAGCGGTCTCTCTATCATGGTGTCTCTGGCTCCTGGCTCAGAATCAGGATATTCAGGATCGACTTCGCGCCGAGGTCACGCCTATATTTAAAGATATTGATCCTGTCGATAAGTCCACGTATCCGAACTTCGATGCGGTCGACAAGCTTCATTTCCTCAACAACGTAGTCAAGGAAAACTCTCGACTGATCCCGGTCGTAAGCATGGTTTCTCGACAGTCCATCAAAGACACAAACATAGGCGGTTACTTTATCCCAAAAAACACTTTTGTGATTATCCCCATTACGGCTATCCACCACGATCCTAAAATCTGGGGTGCAGATGCAGAAGTCTTCAGACCTGACAGGTGGGATGAGGAGCCCGCGAACAAGGCATCGCCATATGAATACATGCCGTTCCTTGCTGGTGGACGCCAATGCATCGGCTATCGCTTTGCATTGATTGAGCTCAAGATCATTCTCGGCCTTTTGCTCACAAGATATCAATTCTTTGAAAAGCCAGGTTTTGTAGTAAAGGGGAAGGCAGAAATCACTTTGCGACCTGCGCCCAACATGACCCTTCTTATAAAAGCAGTTTCGTCCCTTTAATAAACGTTATCGATAATGCTCAATCTTTCGGACGTAAAGGAGGCTCAACATGGAACGACTGCAATAAGCGAAAGAGACCATACTCCATCCGTCGCAGCTTTACAATATAGGAAAATGTTATCCATTTTGTAATCGCTCTTGCCAGCCCCTTCCCATATCTATGAGAAATATTACCACGAGTGCAGCCTTATTGTCTCCTTCTTCTGTCACGATGTGACGGGTCCAGATAGTGTAATTCCCATTTAAATTGCCAAACACGATGTCTGTCAAGAGCCGATCGCCTACCATTGCCACCTGATGCGCTGGGATACCTTTAAGATGCGCGGCCAGGTCAGCTCCTCCAGACGGTTTCTTTTCAGCATGTCGAAGCACAGGCACCCCTGTTTTTTTTTCCACTTAGCATTTCGTTAAACAGATGATGGATGGGGGATTACCTAAGGATCGCTCTAATTTTGCAGCTTGTGTAGTTGATGCGAAATAAGTTTCGATCCATTTAAATGCACTGCTTTGTTAACTTATCATGATAATCCGCGTCATCCGGAGTGCCGGCTGAATTGGACACAATGACAATATTGTCGCGGCCAAATGCATCTTTACACTCGACCCACGCTTTCTAATGTTGGATGGGATGGATCAGGGAACGCGGGAAATAAGCATTTGCGCTATAAGCTACCTCAAAAGGAGGATGGATACTGGGAACATAGGGCGCGGTAAGACAGTTGTCCTTGTCAAATGCCATGGCTCTGATTCGTTCCTGATTCTTGAGATGCAAAAAGTTGATCCCGCGTACGTCTATAACGTATGTGTTATAGGCGCGCGCACGACCCTGTCGTTTCCTTGCCCCATAAATACTCTAATACCATTAACAACGAGGTGAGGGACCGCAAGACTTGGATTCCATATCAGTCGAAACGCATTGAGGATGCCCGAAATGTTTAAGCTCTGAACCATGGAAAGAAAATAATGAACGAGATGTGACGCGGCAGGCAATTGACAACATTTGCTTCCGGCAAGCTGACTTTATGTTACACCAAGCTTACCTCCAGACCAAGACACACGACTTTAAATAGGGGATTACTACGCGCACAGAAAAAATTGACCTCGCGCACAGAAAAAAATTAGGTAGTTTAGGAACCCCACCCCGCGCACAACCTGGCGCACAACCTTGCGCACTGCTCTCCGAGCCACCTCTCCGAGCCACCTTTCCATCCAACACCCATATCCTTTGTGCCTGGCATATTAGCAAGAATTCCAAAGCTCATGCAGCTGGATGCTTTTAATTCTGCACTTGAAAGGTATCGCGAGCATGTGAGAGATACAAAGAAATCAAAAGAACTTGCTAGCTATATTGATGGGTACAGTATAATACGTTCTTGTGTCAAAAAAAAAAACTCATACACTAACTATCAACTGTTTTAGGCTATTATCATACAAAGTGATGTGGGGCGGACCATGGGCAGAGCGTCACTTGCACCTTGGAGCCAGCCCTGGTGGAATCATGAAACTCATTAGCAGCATACATCAATGGCTCACAAAACATGTAAGGATATATATATATATATATATATATATAATTGAAAAGAACCTTATATTCATATACACATCTAGGATTTGGACAGACATACTGCATATAACAAAGAAGCCTTTAACAAGAATTGTGTACAAGGAACATATACAGCACAATACTGATACCGCGATGACCAAATCTCTCGGCCAATTACAAGGTGTCATATGTCAATTGCACTTATTCATATTCGACAAGAGCTCCTCATGTCATGGGAGGTAGATACAAAGGCTAAGGACCGGAATTGCCAATGCAAGTATTGCGTAAATTACAAGCTTCCATGCCGAAACACCCTTCCTCAAAAAGCGGAGGTCATAGAACCATCGATTATTGCACGACGATGGCATTCAAAGAGCGGTGTGCCTTCAGAACATGGTATTTTGTAATATCGTCTAGGGAAGGATTTATGGCTGTTTTTAAACAAGTCATGGATCACTTGCTAAGTAGCCCATGTCAGTGGCTAATTTGAATGAACTAGGACGTCTTGGTCTCCTTCCATTGAGCGACATGGATGGAACTCTGATATTTGAAAAGTACAGCACTGCAGTGGATGGCGTAAACAGACAGTAATAAGTCATGAGACTCGAAGAGAGTGGACTTTATTAGAGAAAAGAACGAAGATTCATAATACGAGTATACGTCTGTTCAAACCTAACTGCTAGCGGAGTGGCGCTCACTGCTAGAATTATGTTACTTTTGATATCGCGACACAAATCACTCAGGACACGACAAGCAGCGCCAAATCCATGCTCGACACCGTTTGTTTATCGTGCACTGATGACCAACAGCGTTCAGATCTGATTTGCGCCCTTGAGAACCTCGTAAACACATTCTCACCAACTACCATAGACAGGTTACAGTTTCCAAGCCAGCTCAAAACAAAAGGACGACCTAAGGGTACGAAAGGAGCACGGCTTCCATCAGCTTTTGAAAGAGTCGAGCAACAAGAGAAGAGTACTACAACCGAAGGCACTCCTCCATCGCAAAAGAAGTCTCATCGCCAAAAATACGATGAGGATGAAATCTGGCCAACCCAAACCCACAAAAAGCAAAGACTGACGTAAGTATCCTTATATCTGCTTTGTGAGTTTTCGCCACATAATATTATAGTCTCCACAATCCAATTGAAGTATAGCCTTGGCCATCCACTATTTCGCGTATGTGCCAGTGTGATAACTAGTTCCATCCTCTTGAATATGAAACCATGTTTCTGATTTTCTTGCAATTTCTCAAATGATGATGGGAAGTGCGCACTGAGGCACTTGATGCACTTGACCTGATTTATATTGCCCTGCAATATAACCGAAGCACCTAACTCTCCTGCCCAAAAGCAGCACAAGACCATTGGTGATACCCTGCCATACTGGCGTATAGGCAGAATCTACTTCGTCAAGAGCTACACATCTTTTTTTTTTTTCATAACTCTCGCGCCGCTGTCATTATGCTTTCGGCAGAAGTGAGACTCATCAGACCAAATGACCTTCTCGGATTTGCTTGTGACCAAATGAGTTTCATATTAACCAATCTTATTTTGTTCATTGATGGCGAACAGGCAGAAAAGGCTTTACTTTGGGGCTGCATAAAAAGAGCTTTGGGACTTTAAGGCATTTCAGGCCATCTCGGTGAAAGGTTCTGCATATGTATTGGTTACAACTTCCAGATGTTTAACCAAGATTTGAATACCTCTTTTTTGGCAGAGATTGTAAGGGTTTTTTTTTTGTAAAAGCTACTGGCGCGCAGAACGAGGTTTTATAGTAGTGAACCCTTCGTCGCGGAAAATTTCGCCAAACATCGCCCCCACTGTTGTCTTTGCGATTCCAAGGTTGTCACTAATCTGCGCGTAATTCATCCAGCATTTCTTAGCCTGCAAATCATTCCGGTGGTGAACTCTGTAAGGTCTGTGTCAAGGCTTCTGCGTGTTTATAATATTTGTGAGTGACATGGAAACTTGATGTGAAATGTAGGGAAATGAATAGAACGGAGACTGTGTGCGGCTGAGTGTACCATTTCAGTGCAGAGGGTTGTGTATGCGCCAGGTTGTGTGCGGGGTGCATTCCTAAACTACCATCGCTGCAGGGTCTCAAAATTGAGTTCCGTTCGCGCGTGGCTCGGAATTGGGGCAGAGAAGTGAATAAAGAAAACTGATACTTTACTATGCTGTTTGTCTCCAATGGCACGAAGACATATACGGGATCGCGCTTTGGTGTACGATGCTTCGCGTCTTTTGTGTTCTGCTTGCTCAATGGCCATGTCAAAAACATGCACGCTCAATGATGTGCGTCAAAGACAGCGCTCATTCTACCGCGGCGAGCGAGATTGGAAAAAGAAGAGCTTTTAGGAGATAACAAGTTTTTATTACGTTATGGATAGTATTTACTATACTAATATGCAGTCCAGTTCGCCAGAGCCATGAAGGCTCTGTTTCCCAGAGGCAACCGCGAGGAGGTCGACCACCATGTGCCTCCGCTCTAGAGGCAAGATATCCGCATTTATCTTGGTCTCCTTTGAGCCCCCCAGGCCTGGTCCCAGGGGTGTACCCTAGTCCCTCATTGAGGTATCCTACCAAGATGTATCACCGTCTGCGGGATGCGGTAAACACAGAGGATCACGTACATCTGATCATTTGGACAGGTACTTCTTGAACTTGTCTCAGGCTACAGAAAGGTCTATCTACTCTACCCCGTACAGCCCGCCCGGTCGATCCTGCCTTCTTTGCCGGCCAGTCGGGCCTCCACCAATGCCTGACCGTCTTCGAAAGAAACAAACGCGTCGCTGCTTAGGGAGGATCCAGGCCTTCAATCCTCCCCGTTGCCTGGCAGTTTCGAATGGAGTAAACACGTTGCTGCTTAGGAGGGTAGGAGCCAGCCCATCATCCTTCCTCCCGTTGCCTGACGGTTTCAACGAAACAAGCATCTTGGTTCTCGCAAGCTTCCAGCCTTTGGTCCCCAATCTGATGACTGACGGTTTCGAATGAAACAAGCATCTTGGTTCTCGTAAGCTTCCAGCCTTTGGTCCCCAATCTGATGACTGACGGTTTCGAATGAAACAAGCATCTTGGTTCTCGCAAGCTTCCAGCCTTTGGTCACCAAACTGATGACTGACGGTTTCAACGAAACAAGCATCTTGGTTCTCGTAAGCTTCCAGCCTTTGGTCCCCAATCTGATGACTGACGGTTTCAACGAAACAAGCATCTTGGTTCTCGTAAGCTTCCAGCCTTTGGTCCCAATCTGATGACTGACGGTTTCAAGAAACAAGCATCTTGGTTCTCGAAGCTTCCAGCCTTTGGTCCCCAATCTGATGACTGACGGTTTCAACGAAACAAGCATCTTGGTTCTCGCAAGCTTCCAGCCTTTGGTCCCCAATCTGATGACTGACGGTTTCGAATGAAACAAGCATCTTGGTTCTCGCAAGCTTCCAGCCTTTGGTCCCCAATCTGATGACTGACGGTTTCAACGAAACAAGCATCTTGGTTCTCGCAAGCTTCCAGCCTTTGGTCCCCAATCTGATGACTGACGGTTTCAACGAAACAAGCATCTTGGTTCTCGCAAGCTTCAGCCTTTGGTCCCCAATCTGATGACTGACGGTTTCAACGAAACAAGCATCTTGGTTCTCGCAAGCTTCCAGCCTTTGGTCCCCAATCTGATGACTGACGGTTTCAACGAAACAAGCATCTTGGTTCTCGCAAGCTTCCAGCCTTTGGTCCCCAATCTGATGACTGACGGTTTCAACGAAACAAGCATCTTGGTTCTCGCAAGCTTCCAGCCTTTGGTCCCCAATCTGATGACTGACGGTTTCGAATGAAACAAGCATCTTGGTTCTCGCAAGCTTCCAGCCTTTGGTCCCCAATCTGATGACTGACGGTTTCGAATGAAACAAGCATCTTGCAGCTTGTAAGCATCCTGGCCCTTTGGTCCCCCAAATGATGCCTCAGCAACTGTTAATTTCTTTCGAGAGTAATACCTTGGCGCCCAGAAGGGAATCTGGCCCTCGATTCCCACTCATGGCTCAGCAACTGTTTAGTTTCTTTGGAAGGAGTACTTGGATCGGTGGCGGTATCCGGCCAACCAGCGCCTTGAAAACGGAAACGGATGGTGGGAAAGGAGAGGGAAAAAATCTTTCCAATATCCCTCCCTCCCGTCAGCCGCGTGATCTGGGCGGAGTAAATACCAAAACGGGTAAAGTCGGGTTATAGCGGGAACATAAGTGGGTACTATAGAGCCTACAATCCCGGAGAGGACGAAAAAAAACCTTGCTGGACACACCCTTTGCCATGCGGACTGCCTGTTCGATTCAGATATCTTGACGGGCCTGCTGTTAATGCACTGCTGATGATGATGCTGTTGCTTGGGGGAAAAAAGGATGGAGGGGGTGGGAAGGAAAATCTTGATTGATTCGTTTTAGATAACGTTAGCGCGTTTTCAACGGGAACCAATCATAAATATCTTCTCACCGCGCAACAAAAAAAACATGCATACCAAGGTATGATGTTGCGCTTTTTTTTCGATTGATAGCAATTACTAGAGTACGTAGAGTCGTTTTCCTGCGATCCCATGGTTCTTATCGTATCGAACCTCTTGGTTTGTGTGAAGCTCGAGATAGTCAATAAGGCAAAATAAACAGGCGGCGGGGGTAGAAATCAATGGTTGATGCTGTTGTAGGAATGCACGTGCCCATTCGCAAGGTGCCACCCCCCCATAGACCATGGTATGCGATATCGCCTTGCACTCTGATTACCTTGGTACCAGTGGCAGTGTGTTGAGTCCGTTATAGATTATTCCTAGCTTCTCCCGGCTCTTATACGCACCTGGTCACGGAAAGGTCTGATAAAGACAGTAAGTCGTCACGTATTCACAAAAATTAGGAGTACGAATCTCAAATAAACGTGGGAGGGGAGCACAAAATGGGCTCTCACATGCTTGCAGCGGGGCGTTTGCATCATCGATGCATCATCGAGAGCGCGGCATCCGATATTTACCACAAAGACTGGTCTCAGTCTTATTCCATCCTTGCATTTGCCTTTTGTGCGACCAGGTGACAGGGAATTCATGTACGCATATCGCTGGTCCATGACTTTTTCTCTCCTCGGGTGTGATTCTATATATCCAACCAACAGAACAAAGATCAAAGGTATGAGTGTCACAAGAGTGTAGAACCTGTCAATGTCATCACGGACCATCATCGTTACATAAACATCTCTGTCGCACGATTTGTTCTCTTCTGGGTAACATCATATGCTAATCTTCTTGTGTCACACACTTATCGGTGCACAAAGAGAAAGTAAGATCGGTTTTCTATCAGAATCACAATGGATCGAGCAGCCCCAATTGCATTTCTTATTATGCTATTCTTGTATAGTGCGGCAGTCGAGCCGTATGCATATATACTGGCATATTATATACAGTAAAACGTTTTTTGGCGGATGAAGGATTATAAAAGTGATGGATGAAGCGTGACTGAAAAGCACTGTCAATGGTCTATAATAAAAGAACCTAATTGCACGAGCACAAAACCATGATTATGTAGCAACCGGGAAAGCACGATGCGATTTCGTTGATAATTTCGAGGCGGTGAAGGTGGCATCTCGTAATACACAAAGCACCAATATTAACCCATGAAGAAGTCGAGATGAGGATTATGGTGTAGCCTAGACACCTTACACGCGACATTCACATACCCGGGGCTATGACATTGAAACTAAAGCAACTGATCTATCAAAAACCATGCTGCACCTCCTTATCTAACGGACAGTGAACGAGGTTTCCACCGTCTCTTTTCTCCCGCGTGTTTTGTGGAGTCCAATGGAGATAATCATGTTTATCAAGTCAATGCGACCGGTGATGTACATGGCAATGAGTGATATGGATTGATTTACGGGAGCGTACAGTAGGCAGCTTGGTGTTATTCACGTTATGTAATAGATCTGCAAGCTCATCTTCTGTTAGACTTGCCCGTTTTGCTCGGGACACATGTTATCATTGTCAGCTCCTAGGACGCAGTATTTGTTGTAGGCCGCAACAACTTGTTTGCAACCACGAAGGTGCATCAGAAATGGCTTGAGCATCTCTAAGCTGCTTGATGCTGTGCTTCTTGAATACGCATGAAAATGTACAGGATTTTCAAGAAGTTTACCACAATGTTGGGGTTGTTGGTATAGACCGTCTAGGATTCTTGAAAAATAAACTGTTAGCCTCCCAAAACTATTCTGATGTAAAAAGAAGATTAGAAAATCTCACCTATAGCCTTGACTGATGCCTTTTTGCGAGTATAGCCTTTAAATTTGACAAAAGGATAGCAACGAAATATTAAAATTCAAATTCGAAATTGAAGCAGAAACGGCGAAAAACCTAGACAGTCTATACCAACAACTTTTGTGGCAGACTTCTTGAAAATTCTGTACATCCCATCATGGACCACGTCGCATGGATAAAAGTCTATCGTAAAACCTGCATGATATTATATCAGCACCGACCTGCTAATGTCCCTTCAATATTGACGCTCACCGAAAGATGGAAAGTCGATAGGTATCTTCGTGCGTCATTGTATGGTGGGTGGACATTTCTGCAGCCTTGGCTTCTAAAGAGCTCGTCGCAAATACACCGTGTATCTGCTCGGTGATCGCCATCCCACCATCTGGGCGATGGTTTGTAGTTTCGTGCCCGGTTCGGTAAAACCTAATGGTGCTATTCGATGAGTGTATCTTGGCTTGCGGCATAACTAATTTACAAGTGGAAGATTCGGCCTTTTCTCGGGTTGTGAAACATTGGATTCTGAAGGGAATCAAGGTAGACGGTAATGAGCTCCGTCTCGCCAATGACTTGGACAGTTTCTGATGACGACAGTTTCGAGATGCTATGGTGCATAAGTTGATCTCAGAGACGATGTATATATGTATGCAAGTAGTGCACAAACTAGCTAACTAATTGTTCATAATCCACAATAATACACGATCCTCGCGATCCGCATTCTTCTTCAACTCGGATACTTTCAAATAAGCATGGTATCGCACACCTCATCACCGCCGTCGTCTTCAGCGGCCCCAGCTTCCAATAGTTCCTAATTACCAAAGTTCAAAGCATTCTTTACGTTATTTTCCGTATTAACTGCGATTTTAATTATGTACCTTTATTATATCGCAGAGCGAGTTGAGCGTGCCATCACCAAGATCAATGGACGTGTCAAAGTATGCAAGGCGAAATTCATTATAAATTTTTTAATGTTGGATTGACCAAATGCTTTGACATCTTTGACGTCGTTGGAGTTCCGGATGAGCATCAGCACATGCGGTAGCGCCCTTTGCATTATTATGTCCGTTAGTCATACAATAAAATGATTCTATTTTATGATCCACCTTACAGTACTTTCTGTAGGTCGGAAACTAAACATAATTTCAATAGGCTGGCTTGCTCGATTGCTAAATCACGGTATACGTTCCAAGGAAAAGCGATTTCAATCCCGCACCGAAGCACAGATGCTGTGGGGGACTCTCTTACAACTTCGCTATTGTCGATCTGGCACGGCTTCGACCCAACCGACCCACTCGACCATCAGCATCCAAAGCTCCTCCTTGTCACATGCTGTAGCTGCTGCGAGTCATATAATAGCGCTCACTTACTGAAAACGTAGATGCCACACTGTCTGCAACTTCACTTGAAGCCGCACACAATACCCGCGCGCCTTGAAGTTTAATGCCCGCGCCTTGTCCTGGCATCTTCATACAGATGTTCCCAGTCAATTTCTCGGAATTGATGCCACGAATGCTGCGCTGGGTGAGGTGGGATGCTTGTTTTACAAGGATTTTCAGTTTTCGCTCGAACGAGATCCTTGCTTCCTCCACGCTCTCAAATTGTGAGAGGAAGGTGAATGTTGTAGCTTTATTGTTTTCCTGGGATAAGAACGCGCTTATCAAAGGTCTTCTTGCGTCCTTTAGATATCTCCTAAGTTCTACAAGGTTTTAAATATCATATCTGGCTTTCTAGGATATATCATACTGTAATTTAGTGTTGCCATTTTGGGTTTGGAGGAGACAGGAAGAAGAGAAGGAGCAAGGTATCTCGTATTCCTACAAGCAGCTTCTTAACTGAGGCTGAATTTACGAAATGCGTGTAACGGCAGCCATTGTATCCGTTAGTCATGACATGTGTGCCATTCCCCTCCAATATCACGGGAACCGATGCTAACACACAAACACCCATAAATGCCTACACATTTTTACTAGTATTTCAATTAGCATAAATACCTCCGTCTTTTTTGACTTAAGGTTTCCAATGTCATATGTACCCCACTACTGAGTGCATCTAGAAGTGAGGTCCGCGCATTTTGCAGTTGCAGAAAGCGGGGGCTGAAATTTGGCGGAGGAGGTTATGGAACTAAAGCCGAGAAGATAGGCTCAGATTGCATGGCGTAAAATAGGCATACCACCATTGTAAACTGTTTTGCAAAAACTAAAGTACTAAATGTGGCTGGCGTGGTTTCTAATGGAGTTGACATAGTTGAGCAAATGTCGCTCACTGAAATCCATGCATATATAGGCATGATAATATATTCCAAAGATGCTTTGGAAGCAATGGCCTTTGAAGTGAATCTGCAAATCGAAGTAGCAGCAGCCCACCGGAAATAAACAGATGACAGATTGCGAGGCCCTTCCTAACAAAGATATTGAAGCACCTAACGATGATGCTTCAGCTGTTGCCCCTGTTACCTAACACTAATGATATGAGCCTCGCTACAGTATGCCCCACTGATATGACTATGAAAATTGGAAGACATCGTTGGATTCCTTGGTGATTAAACCATATCACGCTCAAGGATGACCTTCAGAAACTCTGGAGAAAGCAACTCCCGAGATTTCCAGACAAACGATCTTTGCTGATTTCTCGTCTTAGGCATGCTGCAATCATTTGAGGTCATAAGTCTGAATACTAGCATCACAGCCACATACGTATCACCGTAAGCCATAATACGGTCTCTCCCAGGCTTAGCTGAAAAAAGCGAGGTCTCACAATGAACTAATACCTTATCTTTCACTAAGTTCGTAAGAGAGACATACTGGGAATTACAGTGAATATCCTTTATGCAGGCTCCACACGGTAATTCTGCAAACCTTTGACCGGGCAGTGTCTTCGAAAAAAAAACGTCGCTTAGCGAGAGCTGATATAAAGTATGCCGCTCTCCTCGCTTAAACTTTCTGGTCTTTTTATGGGATGATTCCTGACCACTTTACCTGATTCCTTCGTACACAAATATATCCCCTTATAATATTTGTCCCTCTGTGCTTGCTTAGCATGCTACCTGAAGCAGGTTTACTCGGCTCAGCTCACCTACATCGAGCGTTCCAATACTATGTACAAGTCGAACTCACCCGCGCTATAAGCGCGTTACGCTGGATACTGGGCAAATCCGGCTTTAATCTCGAAGCTTGCTGGCTAAATACAACGACAGTTCATATTGGCTCTCTGCGCCCCTCCGGCTATGATGCTCAACTTTAACTAATGCCGAGGCGCGGATTCAGATATCTATCCAGCAGAAAAGGTATACGCAGGGAGTAGCTCAGCGTTCAAAATGTTATACTGGGCATGCTCCCAGTTCAAAAAATAAAATATACATGTGATTAAAAATTCCAAGCACTTCTTTGATCTCAAAAAGGCATGTATGCCTTTAAGTATCCACCATTTAACTGGGTATCATTCATCACGAACAGTGCAATTGTTCAGTTTCCGAATATGGTGTATTCATAAAGAACTCCTGTTCTGTGATGATAATACTCAAGGTTTCGTGCTTGTACAATTAGATTCTTTTATTATAGAACATAGCGGTGCTTTTTCTGTTACATTTCAGCTCTCAGTTCTCTAGTTCTTACACTGCCGGACTATACAAGAATAGCATAATAAGAAATGCAATTGGGGCTGCTCGATCCATTGTGATTCTGATAGAAAACCGATCTTACTTTCTCTTTGTGCACCGATAAGTGTGTGACACAAGAAGATTAGCATATGATGTTACCCAGAAGAGAACAAATCGTGCGACAGAGATGTTTATGTAACGATGATGGTCCGTGATGACATTGACAGGTTCTACACTCTTGTGACACTCATACCTTTGATCTTTGTTCTGTTGGTTGGATATATAGAATCACACCCGAGGAGAGAAAAAGTCATGGACCAGCGATATGCGTACATGAATTCCCTATCACCTAGTCGCACAAAAAGCAAATGCAAGGATGGAATAAGACTGAGACCAGTCTTTGTGGTAAATATCGGATGCCGCGCTCTCGATGATGCATCGATGATGCAAACGCCCCGCTGCAAGCATGTGAGAGCCCATTTTGTGCTCCCCTCCCACGTTTATTTGAGATTCGTACTCCTAATTTTTGTGAATACGCGACGACTTACTGTCTTTATCAGACCTTTCTGTGACCAGGTGCGTATAAGAGCCGGGAGAAGCTAGGAATAATCTATAACGGACTCAACACACTGCCACTGGTACCAAGGTAATCAGAGTGCAAGGCGATATCGCATACCATGGTCTATGGGGGGGTGGCACCTTGCGAATGGGCACGTGCATTCCTACAACAGCATCAACCATTGATTTCTACCCCCGCCGCCTGTTTATTTTGCCTTATTGACTATCTCGAGCTTCACACAAACCAAGAGGTTCGATACGATAAGAACCATGGGATCGCAGGAAAACGACTCTACGTACTCTAGTAATTGCTATCAATCGAAAAAAAAGCGCAACATCATACCTTGGTATGCATGTTTTTTTTTGTTGCGCGGTGAGAAGATATTTATGATTGGTTCCCGTTGAAAACGCGCTAACGTTATCTAAAACGAATCAATCAAGATTTTCCTTCCCACCCCCTCCATCCTTTTTCCCCCAAGCAACAGCATCATCATCAGCAGTGCATTAACAGCAGGCCCGTCAAGATATCTGAATCGAACAGGCAGTCCGCATGGCAAAGGGTGTGTCCAGCAAGGTTTTTTTTTCGTCCTCTCCGGGATTGCAGGCTCTATAGTACCCACTTATGTTGCCGCTGTAAACCGACTTTACCCGTTTTGGTATTTACTCCGCCCAGATCACGCGGCTGACGGGAGGGAGGGATATTGGAAAGGTTTTTTTCCCTCTCCTTTTCCCACCATCCCTTTCCGTTTTCAAGGCGCTGGTTGGCCGGATACCGCCACCGATCCAAGTACTCCTTCCAAAGAAACTAAACAGTTGCTGAGCCATGAGTGGGAATCGAGGGCCAGATTCCCTTCTGGGCGCCAAGGTATTACTCTCGAAAGAAATTAACAGTTGCTGAGGCATCATTTGGGGGACCGAGGGCCAGATGCTTACAAGCTGCAAGATGCTTGTTTCATTCGAAACCGTCAGTCATCAGATTGGTGACCAAAGGCTGGAAGCTTGCGAGAACCAAGATGCTTGTTTCATTCGAAACCGTCAGTCATCAGATTGGTGACCAAAGGTTGGAAGCTTGCGAGAACCAAGATGCTTGTTTCATTCGAAACCGTCAGTCATCAGATTGGGGACCAAAGGCTGAATGCTTACGAGAACCAAGATGCTTGTTTCGCTGAAACCGTCAGTCATCAGATTGGGGACCAAAGGCTGAATGCTTACGAGAACCAAGATGCTTGTTTCGCTGAAACCGTCAGTCATCAGATTGGTGACCAAAGGCTGGAAGCTTGCGAGAACCAAGATGCTTGTTTCATTCGAAACCGTCAGTCATCAGATTGGGGACCAAAGGCTGGAAGCTTGCGAGAACCAAGATGCTTGTTTCATTCGAAACCGTCAGTCATCAGATTGGTGACCAAAGGCTGGAAGCTTGCGAGAACCAAGATGCTTGTTTCATTCGAAACCGTCAGTCATCAGATTGGGGACCAAAGGCTGAATGCTTACGAGAACCAAGATGCTTGTTTCGTTGAAACCGTCAGTTATCAGATTGGGGACCAAAGGCTGAATGCTTACGAGAACCAAGATGCTTGTTTCGCTGAAACCGTCAGTCATCAGATTGGGGACCAAAGGCTGGAAGCTTGCGAGAACCAAGATGCTTGTTTCATTCGAAACCGTCAGTCATCAGATTGGGGACCAAAGGCTGAATGCTTACGAGAACCAAGATGCTTGTTTCGTTGAAACCGTCAGTCATCAGATTGGGGACCAAAGGCTGAATGCTTACGAGAACCAAGATGCTTGTTTCGCTGAAACCGTCAGTCATCAGATTGGGGACCAAAGGCTGGAAGCTTGCGAGAACCAAGATGCTTGTTTCATTCGAAACCGTCAGTCATCAGATTGGGGACCAAAGGCTGGAAGCTTACGAGAACCAAGATGCTTGTTTCATTCGAAACCGTCAGTCATCAGATTGGGGACCAAAGGCTGAATGCTTACGAGAACCAAGATGCTTGTTTCATTCGAAACCGTCAGTCATCAGATTGGGGACCGAAGGCTGGAAGCTTGCGAGAACCAAGATGCTTGTTTCATTCGAAACCGTCAGTCATCAGATTGGTGACCAAAGGCTGGAAGCTTGCGAGAACCAAGATGCTTGTTTCATTCGAAACCGTCAGTCATCAGATTGGGGACCAAAGGCTGAATGCTTACGAGAACCAAGATGCTTGTTTCGCTGAAACCGTCAGTCATCAGATTGGTGACCAAAGGCTGGAAGCTTGCGAGAACCAAGATGCTTGTTTCATTCGAAACCGTCAGTCATCAGATTGGGGACCAAAGGCTGGAAGCTTGCGAGAACCAAGATGCTTGTTTCATTCGAAACCGTCAGTCATCAGATTGGGGACCAAAGGCTGGAAGCTTGCGAGAACCAAGATGCTTGTTTCATTCGAAACCGTCAGTCATCAGATTGGGGACCAAAGGCTGGAAGCTTGCGAGAACCAAGATGCTTGTTTCATTCGAAACCGTCAGTCATCAGATTGGTGACCAAAGGCTGGAAGCTTGCGAGAACCAAGATGCTTGTTTCATTCGAAACCGTCAGTCATCAGATTGGTGACCAAAGGCTGGAAGCTTGCGAGAACCAAGATGCTTGTTTCATTCGAAACCGTCAGTCATCAGATTGGGGACCAAAGGCTGGAAGCTTGCGAGAACCAAGATGCTTGTTTCATTCGAAACCGTCAGTCATCAGATTGGGGACCAAAGGCTGGAAGCTTGCGAGAACCAAGATGCTTGTTTCATTCGAAACCGTCAGTCATCAGATTGGGGACCAAAGGCTGGAAGCTTGCGAGAACCAAGATGCTTGTTTCGCTGAAACCGTCAGTCATCAGATTGGTGACCAAAGGCTGGAAGCTTGCGAGAACCAAGATGCTTGTTTCATTCGAAACCGTCAGTCATCAGATTGGGGACCAAAGGCTGAATGCTTACGAGAACCAAGATGCTTGTTTCGTTGAAACCGTCAGTCATCAGATTGGGGACCAAAGGCTGAATGCTTACGAGAACCAAGATGCTTGTTTCGCTGAAACCGTCAGTCATCAGATTGGGGACCAAAGGCTGGAAGCTTGCGAGAACCAAGATGCTTGTTTCATTCGAAACCGTCAGTCATCAGATTGGTGACCAAAGGCTGGAAGCTTGCGAGAACCAAGATGCTTGTTTCATTCGAAACCGTCAGTCATCAGATTGGTGACCAAAGGCTGGAAGCTTGCGAGAACCAAGATGCTTGTTTCATTCGAAACCGTCAGTCATCAGATTGGGGACCAAAGGCTGAATGCTTACGAGAACCAAGATGCTTGTTTCGTTGAAACCGTCAGTCATCAGATTGGGGACCAAAGGCTGAATGCTTACGAGAACCAAGATGCTTGTTTCGCTGAAACCGTCAGTCATCAGATTGGGGACCAAAGGCTGGAAGCTTGCGAGAACCAAGATGCTTGTTTCATTCGAAACCGTCAGTCATCAGATTGGGGACCAAAGGCTGAATGCTTACGAGAACCAAGATGCTTGTTTCGTTGAAACCGTCAGTCATCAGATTGGGGACCAAAGGCTGGAAGCTTACGAGAACCAAGATGCTTGTTTCGTTGAAACCGTCAGGCAACGGGAGGAAGGATGATGGGCTGGCTCCTACCCTCCTAAGCAGCAACGTGTTTACTCCATTCGAAACTGCCAGGCAACGGGGAGGATTGAAGGCCTGGATCCTCCCTAAGCAGCGACGCGTTTGTTTCTTTCGAAGACGGTCAGGCATTGGTGGAGGCCCGACTGGCCGGCAAAGAAGGCAGGATCGACCGGGCGGGCTGTACGGGGTAGAGTAGATAGACCTTTCTGTAGCCTGAGACAAGTTCAAGAAGTACCTGTCCAAATGATCAGATGTACGTGATCCTCTGTGCTTACCGCATCTCGCAGACGGTGATACATCTTGGTAGGATACCTCAATGAGGGACTAGGGTACACCCCTGGGACCAGGCCTGGGGGGCTCAAAGGAGACCAAGATAAATGCGGTTATCTTGCCTCTAGAGCGGAGGCACATGGTGGTCGACCTCCTCGCGGTTGCCTCTGGGAAACAGAGCCTTCATGTCTCTGGCCAACTGGACTGCCTATTAGTATAGTAAATACTATCCATAACGTAATAAAAACTTGTTATCTCGTAAAAGCTCTTCTTTTTCCAATCTCGCTCGCCGCGGTAGAATGAGCGCTGTCTTTGACGCACATCATTGAGCATGCATGTTTTTGACACGGCCATTGAGCAAGCAGAACACAAAAGACGCGAAGCATCGTACACCAAAGCGCGATCCCGTATATGTCTTCGTGCCATTGGAGACAAACAGCATAGTAAAGTATCAGTTTTCTTTATTCACTTCTCTGCCCCAATTCCGAGCCACGCGCGAACGGAACTCAATTGAGACCCTGCAGCGATGGTAGTTTAGGAATCCACCCCGCGCACAACCTGGCGCATACACAACCCTCTGCACTGAAGTGGTACACTCAGCCGCACACAGTCTCCGTTCTATTCCTTTCCCTACATTTCAGATCAAGTTTCCATGTCACTCACAAATATTATAAACACGCAAAAGCCATGATACGGACTTTACAGTGTTCACCACCGGAATGATTTGCAGGCTAACAAATGCTGGATGAATTACGCGCAGATTAGTGACAACCTTGGAATCGCAAAGACAACAGTGGGGCGATGTCTGGCGAAATTTTCCGCGATGAAGCGTTCACTACTATAAAACCTCGTTCTGCGCGCCAGTAGCTTTTACAGAAAAAAAAAAACCTTACAAAAGAGGTATTCAAACTCTTGGTTAAACATCTGGAAATTGTAGCCAATACATATGTAGAACCTTTCACCGAGATGGCCTGAAACGCCTTAAAGTCCCAAGGCTCTTTTTATGCAGCCCCATAATAAAGCCTTTTCTGCCTGTTCGCCATCAATGTACAGAATGAAATTGGTTAATATGAAACTCATTTGGTCACAAGCAAATCCCGAGAAGGTCATTTCGTCTGATGAGTCTCACTTCTGCCGAAAGCATAATGACAGCGGCGCGAGAGTTATGAGAAAAAAAGGTGAGTAGCTCTTGACGAAGTAGATTCGGCCTATACGCCAGTATGGCAGGGTATCGCCAATGGTTTTGTGCTGCTTTTGGGCAGGAGAGTTAGGTGCTTCGGTTATATTGCAGGGCAATATAAATCAAGTCAAGTGCATCAAGTGCCTCAGTGCGCACTTCACATCAAGAAAATCAGAAACATGGTTTCATATTCAAGAGGATGGAACTAGTTATCACACTGGCTCATACGCCACTCCGCTAGCAGTTAGGTTTATACAGACGTACACTCGTATTATGAGTCTTTCACTACCTTCGAGTCTCACGACTTATTATCGTCTGTTTACACCATCCACTGCACTAGATATGGTTTCACAGTGGCATTGACTAGCAAAATCCATGACTCACAGGGTGCCAGGCTCCAATACCACTAAATACTCTATAATAGTCCAGCAGTCCCTTCTATCACTATCTATCTGACTAAAACTTAAGCAGAAGTTGCATATGTGTACTTCCATATCAATATTTTTCTGAGTATGGCTGTTCTGACTCATTGTGGCCTACTCTGTGTACAGAAGTACATATGCGGCGGTAGTTTTCCTATATGGAAGGTAATATTTTTCTATGTTTGGTTATTAGAGAATGCTAGTACACACTGCTTCTAATAATATAAGCATAGCGATGTAAAAAGATTCCAAAGGACATCTTCAAAAATTGAAGTGGTGTTAAGAGACATGTCAATTCGGGTGCCACCGTTTCAACGCGGGGGGTTTTGAACAGGACTGTGCGCAAGGTTGTGCGCCAGGTTGTGCGCGGGGTGGGTTCCTAGACTACCTAATTTTTTTCTGTGCGCGTAGTAATTCCGTTCTAAAATAGGACTCTTATGCTCTTCGCTGAGAATACGTGAACGACCCCTCGCTTTAGGTTTCTTAAAGATGCTGTCAGGGACTTTCTCGTACTGTGATGCCCATCGCTGAGCTGAACGAACATGGATTCCTAGCAGCTGATGCACTCAAAACCTTCTCCTGGTCAGTGTACGCTGCGTAACTGCGCTTGATCTCCGCTTCTTTCATCCTAATGCCTGTATCCTTTCGCTTGGGAATGTGTGTGGCAGTAAGATCAGAGTTATCTCTGCAAGATATGGTGCGCAGATATTCAGTGTGAGAACAAACGGATTGCAAGAAATACATTTCTTCGTCAGCAACATGATATTGGCCATCTTTGTAGAAAAAATAGGTTGCTCATTTCAGAATGTAAAAGTGTATAAAAGAGAAAGAGTCAAAAGGACGAGATGGATTTGCCAATCTTATTTTGTGCGACATCTTTCGGTGGATGCAATCGTCGTATCAACAGGTAAAAGGATTTCACTAGCCACGAGAAAAAATAACCGTACCCATTTAGATTCTGGCTTACCAATCCGGCTCGTGTCAAGCATATCCAGATGTGCATATGGCGACCACCATGGCGAAGAATGGGTGGTGCGCCAGGAGCAACAGCAGGAGCAAAAAGAAGAAAAGGGACGGACTCTGCCGGAACGCAGGCATACCTCGCCCTCACCGAGGGATCCGGTACCCTTCTTGACCTCTTTTCCATGGTTTATCAAGTACAGTAAGATTGGTCAATCTACAAAGAGTATAAGGTATTAGATTCAATATAGAAGGTTCATCCGCCTCCTCCGTAGGACATCACAAAAGTAGCTCATCACTGCATTCGCCAAACCGGGCTTTCAATTTGTTTTTTATTACTCTTCGGCTGAATGGTGTCGGAGTAAATTCTCTCACTTTAGACTGAAAGAAGGGATTGACTTGCACTTGTATTTGACAAAATGTCGAAGATTCTGCTAGGGCCAGCAACAGAAACTATCTATCAACAGTTGACGGGAGAAGGCGATCTAGAGAAAGCGATTAATGACATTCAGAAGATCTACGGCCTCGACATTGTGCCCTCCATGGATTCTATCTACCCCTTACTCGATCTGTCTGGGTGTAGTCGACTAGAAATTCACTGGGCATGTCTACATGCACTGAATACCGCTGCGGTAGAAAAGATCAAAACACCCGAATTCTTGCTGGCAGAGTAAAAATCGATTGTCTATGAAAAATGAACATGCGTCCGCGGATTTCGCTTACCTCCATTTGCGTTTTGGCAGCTTTGAGCGAGTGTTCAGCGACAGCTTCAAATATATCCGTTGCTCGCACCTGCAACCTATTCCTATGGCCTTATTGAAGAAATTTTCAGAACATATCGATCAAGATGTCCTTGACCAACTCAAAAACGACCAGGAGGTCTTTCAGGTATATAGACTTGGCATGCTTGAACAGAAAATATGTGCTTGTGCAAATAATTAATTCCGCCTGTTTGTGGTGGTAGAATTGTCCATTAAATGTAAAACAGCAGATCTGGAAGCAAGACGAGACATTTTTCCAAGTCCAGGTACTCAGCATGCTAAATGAATACCATCACGATGAGGAACTCCAAAAGCTTTCAATGAACCTTCGACCCGACAGCTACCAAGAAGTCCTTACTGAACGGTATATATATTTGATCATGGCTTTAATAAAGTCAAACGTTCAACTTATATTCGCCTCTAGGAGAAACCACCCACAGATGACACGGATGATGGAAATGATAAATGGAGATCCAAAACTCTACCTCATGTTCTTGGAAACCGTCCAGATTGTCTTCAGATCAACACCCTATCCTAGTCTTTGCTCTATCCGCGTTGACATCCTAATGAATTATCACGACAGAGACATTTCCGAGGTAACTTGAAATCTCAGTCCGCAATTCTTGAAAAGAAATGTCACTAAGATACACCCATTGAGTAGGTGTATGAGGAAGATAAGTGTCACGATCTCATCTGGTCTCTTGATACTTGTGTACGTCAGCAAAACATGGACGATGTCATTATCGAAAAAATCAAGCAGTGCTTTGATCACGTTAAGAACGGCACGCAACTTTACAGGTAATCAATCGTTATAATGCTACAACTAGGTAGCTGTGATGATACGAACGAAGAAAAGTAGGAGTATTGATCTATGACGGAATATAGTGAATTTGCCATGATCCTTATGGATCCTGTGATATCTAACTTTTTAACCCAGTGCATTGTGCGATGGCTCCGTATCAGCGTTGACGATGATGCCCCGGGGAATCTAGAGCAACTCATCAACTATAATGCGAAGCTGCTCAACCTGGCTGAACACGCGCCTGCTGCAGCCAATCTGAATCAAAAAATCCCAAAGCTTGATAAGGACCTTCGTGGACGATTCTGGAACGCATTGTGCACAATCATTGTCGAAGAAAACAACCCGAAAGCCTACGTTGCGCCGAGCGAAAGTGAGGTGATATCTTCTATGCTTCTCCGGAGCGAAACTGCGCGTAAAGCAATGATACACTACTGCATCGATCGAGCGTATGAAGGCGATGTGGCTACGCTTCAACGGTGTCTCCCATTTATCTTGGAATCGTTGCCATTACAGGACGACGCGAACATTACCCATGTGTTCACTTATCAGAGCTTTGTAGGGACATTTGTGAGTGTCCTAGCGAAAAAATGGCTTCTGAACTGCGTCAAGGATGTCATGTGGCGTCAAGTTGTTATGGAGAATTTCTTGCTCCAAATTGTGCGGTGGGACCCTCTTGCACATAAGCAAGTTGTCCTCTTACTTTCCGAATACTTTTTGAAATCCTCGTACTTGACCACGCTGAATGAAAAGGTGGCGCTCATTGCTGAGTGGGCGAACTATATATGCCAACATGGCAGTCGGAACGAGAAGGCAAGTAGAAGAGCAAACGGGGGGGTCTGTGATGCGTGCGCAAAAGATACAAAGCCGATTGATATGAATGTTAGGAGGATTATGATCTCATTAACGCGTATAACAACCTCCTCCATCGATCCGAAACTATTTTGGATGGTCAATTCCGGATTGCACCTCCAGCTGTGCTTCAATTCGTGACCAATTTTGCAGAACAGCAACGGCAGCAACATGCACAATGATTCAATCTATGTAGATACTAGTACGCGAAAAAAGAAAAAAAAAATACGTTGCATGTACATAAAAAATAATTATCTATTGCCCTCATGTGGAATTATAATCCTTGCCATCCCATGGGCCGCTGTCGTTTCATGACCAGGTCACGGGAAGAGGATCATTAACGAGACAAACGCGTCGTTGAAGGCGGGTGAGACTCAGATCGACTGCATATGATAGGGCCGGGTCTTGTGCTGATGGTGCGGTCACCGACGCCGTCGATTCTTGCTGAACGAGTGATACCGGTTCTCTGGGTGTCATACTGACAGGCTGAGCAAGCGGCGCTGTGGGTTTCCCGGACGCATCGGGAACAGGCGGTGGCGCTGCGCGAACTTCTTCCGCGGATTTCTTTGCAGGCTTCTTTTTGGCCGAACAGGGAGAGGGGCTTGTCATACGATCCCGTCTTCTCAAGGATTCGAGCAATTCGACTACGCGAGGATGGAAAAACACTTGTTGTCTCCAATGGGGGCCATGCAAAGGATCATGATGGAGACTGCGGATATACCATTGAATTGTGCGGAAGGTTGATGTCTTTGATCGAAAGTTGATGTATTCAAGGAGATCATCGACAGTCAGGGGAAACACGGGCCTGCCGCTTTCTAACCGACTTGGGTTTGTAACAAAAAGATAGCGCATGAAGCTGCGCTTAGTGCGACTCGCGGGGTCGTCTTTGGTGCGTGTCATTAAATAGATATAATATAAAAAGAGGGGTGTAACAAATAAATGAGGATTAATTTTTCCTGTTTATTCTGCCAGGCCAATGTCTTTTTCGATCAACTGAGCAGCGATAGGATGGTAAAACGCTTTGTGCTTAATGAACGTTTCACGCGCAAGATCAGCACCCCCGTCGGCCTTGTACAATAATCGATAAAGCGGTCGGACGAATTTCATACGACCCTGCTCAACAACAAATTCAAGGACATGTGGATAGATTGGCTTATAATTGGCCATCAGGCACAAGTGCTGCCATCGGAAGCGAACATCGCTATTTCGAATAGCCGTCATCTTGTACAGCTCGTCCATCTTGGCCAGAACGTGGTGAGGAAACGGTTCGAGATCAGTCATACGCTCGAGCAGGACAACTATCACACCTGCATCTTTAGAAGCCAAGAAATCCCAGAGTGCTTCACTCACTTACGTTTCTGATTCGAAGTGAAATTCTCAATATCACTAGGCGAGAAATCAGCAAAGTCAGTCGAGTCACGGGCTTCGTCCCAACGCTTCGCGAGGGAATAGCACTGGTCAGCTAAGGTCGTATCGAATTTCGGATCAACAGGCGGCATGCCAGTGCCATTGATCCAAGCGTCAAAGTCGATGGTATTGAGCTTCTCAACTACTTCCTTGCCGTGGTGCTTCTCAAAGTACTCGAACAGGAAAGACTTCCATTCCTCCGTAGTGATGGACTGAGATGCAAACCTTTCAACATGGGCCTTCATGAACGGCTCAAAAACAGTAGGTCCGCCGACGACCTTTTCAATATGGTACAGGAAATTGAAGCCCTTTTCTAAAAAAGAAATATGCAAACAGGTAAGACAACGTCTAAAGATCGAAGATCCATTAAAGAAAAGCAAGTTACCATAAGGGATGGAACTAAAGTAGTCATCAGGATCAATGCCACTGCTCAAGTCAGGCTTCAACGCAGTTGCTGGAGAATCGTTACCAAAGAGGTCAACGCTTTCTTTCAAGGCCTTCCATCCTATTGTGTATTCGTCAAGACTCTTTTTCATTTAGCAAGCTTCGATTGTAATTACCAATGATAGAGCTGAATTGCCGTTCAAGTTCGCCGTGCAAATGCGCGAGAATCTTGCGTTCAATAAAAACGGTCCAACCCTCATTGAGCCAGAAATGTTCCTGTCGTTCCAAAGACGTTTCAGCTATGTAACATCATCACACGCCATAATATCGAAGTATACTTACCCAGTTACCAGTGGTAACCAAATTGCCCATCCAGCTGTGAGCAATCTCATGGGCAATGACGTCAACAGCGCTCCGATCACCTAAGTACGAAGTGTCAGAAATAATAATCCATCTTCGTTCAGAACAGCACTGTACCTGTCACTAAGGTCGGGGTCACAAAAGTCAGGCACGGATTCTGTAAAAGGTGCAAAAGAGGAATTAATCTCCTTTTTAAGAAGCTCTTCATGGATATCGGCAATATTTACCTCCATTCCGCCATATGGGAAAGAGGGTGGAAGCACCAAGAGATCGTAGCGACCCCACTCGTAAGGTGTCAACAGCTTCTCACCCGTAGCAATAAAGGTCTCGGTACTCTGGAATAACATCAGCATTGATAGTACGGAAAGTGCCCCCTTCCCCTTTTTTTCCTTATTCGAAAACTGACCTCAAACTCCCAAGCGGCGGCATCCACCATCTCAGGCTCACACCACACCGAGCTTCGGGGACCAATTTCTCGAGACACCAAATTGCCGGCAGCAATAGCAAGCAAGTAGCTAGGCATAGTTGTCTTTTGGATAAAGTGATAGGTCTTCAAACCGTTGCCCAAGTCTTCATCCGCAATGTTCAAGGCAGACATAACCACCCGCAGAGGCGATGTCACCGCGGCCGAATAGGTTATCTTGATGCCAGGAGAATCTTGGCAAGGCACAAATGACCGTGCATGGATCTAAACTCCTCTGCTCAACACCTCACATACCCAAAACGACCATCATCATCCGGCTACTCGCTCGTTAACACTTACTGCTTGACATTGTGAGAAAAGATAAGGATGTTTCTTTCCGAGAGTTTGCCTAGAGTGGATGGCCCAGTCAGCTTGTTTAACCAGTTTTTTTTTAAGATTCACTTACTCCGGCTCCAAGAACTGAACAGCCGTGCACTTTTCAGTAGTTGAATACTCCACCTTGATTTGGAGCTTAGTATCCTTTGCCACGGGGCCGGGGAGCTCAATGGTCATAGCTGAGCCTAAGGCTTTATGGCGCTCCGCGACATTGAACTTGGGGAATAAAGGTCAGCTTATGACATTAGGAAGTTGCGCATCACATAAACATTACTTTGAGGTCACCGCCATCAAGCGAAACGCGAGTGATATCAAGGTAGCTCGTGTCCAAGACCACCCGCGTCACATCGTTCTTGATTGCGACAAGATCAAGCAGGACAAAACCGGCAATCTTGCGCTCCTCGAAATTAATGGACCAGTCAAGGTGCAGATGGGTAGTTTTGATTTCGTGGAGATTGGACAGACTACTGGGATCGTTCATGACGAAGGTGCGTGTTCAACAAGTTATTGAACGAAGCGTGCGAAAGTTGTGTTTTAAAATAGCGCACGCGACGTTCCACACGCCCGGACCCAAAAGATTTACGGACAGCGCTGCCAAAAAGTTTTTGTATGGGCCCGAAGCCGGTGGCGAGCTGTGATTGAATCAGAATGGCAGGAATAAAAAAAAAAAGTTAGGAAAGGTTGGACTATGCGAAAGAGGCTATTCCTGAAGAAAACGCAAGTCGTACGTATCACCAACCGTGGAAGACAATCATCTTGTGATTGAAGGAAGAGGACCCAAGTATGTCGCCATAGGATGGTTGAGACGGTGAGGGCATAAACGCAGCGGACGGTAGGAGGACAAGGTGCCCTGTCAACTTGGCCATTTGTCCGGACAGTTAAACCGGATTGAGTTTATCGGGCTATTGTGCTCTGCGCATTTTACCAAAGGATGAAATAATATGTCTCCATTTTTATAGGGCCATATTAAACACATACCGATGGCCATTCTTTACAAATACAGTACCTTAGTCGTCAGTCAATGGGTGACCTCTCACATTTGCTGCTGCTGCATATTTACTCAAACGCATACGCTAGATGATACGGAATCACCATCTTTGGAAATATAGTCGTTTGATAAATGAAATCTACCACCAAGATTAGCCACATGCAGCCCGGGAAGGTGCTATGAATTATAACCCATACTGCGATGTCTTTATGGCATTTTTAGCTATTCATTATAGGGCATGATTTGAACATATGTGTAAGTATCACGTATTACCATTTGCACGCTACGAAGAACTCACTGCCCTTCCGCTACATGGCAAAGCTCTTCATTAACTTTTTTACTGATGATTTGTTCCATCCAAATCAGATAAGCACTAATCCACTGGTTTTTCAGAGTATTTCCGTTATCACTCTATAGAGTCCATTGCTTCATTACGTCCAAGATCAAAGCCAAACAGATACATTGTACAGATTAGAGTTGAGTTTACCGATCACTTTGAGCCAAATAAAGATATCACGCCTATACCCAATCTGACTCTTCTCTCCACCCATCAGAATAAGTTCCTATATATAAAGAAGCTTATGCATTTTTTGTCCTTTCCATACTAACTCTCCTCTTCCTCCCCCCAAAAAAAAAGAATGGTGACGTGGGACCTTGCGTGCAAACGATGTAACTTTCCCTGACAAGAGGGATCTTGCTGCAGCGAGTATAGAAACTTATTTCCTCATATGGCACTGCCAATCAGAGTGCGCCTAATTGGTCATAAAGAGAATGAGCGCTCGTATTGTGGTAGGAAGCTCGCCTCTCCACTCCTTTTCTGATTCTGTCCAAAGATGGCGAAATTGAGCGTGTTTGCTTGGCTTCTGCTTTTTCTTTTGGCGTACGTAAATGGACAAGATTCCCAAGACCAAGTGGTGGAAGGCTTCTTTAGCCAAAGCGGACACACCAATAATTGGGCTGTATTAGTAATTAATCTTCGATCCTGGATAAACTAAGTGCGAGTATATAAAGGCTTACTCATGGTCAGCAATTTAGGTGTGCACATCTCGTTTCTGGTTTAATTATCGCCATGTTGCCAACACACTTTCCATGTACCGCACTGTCAAACGACTGGGTATTCCCGATTCAAATATCATTCTTATGCTCGCCGACGATGTGTCTTGCAATCCCCGCAACAAATACCCTGCCACGGTCTACAATAATGCGGCCAGAATCTTGGACCTCTACGGCGATAATGTAGAGGTTGATTATCGCGGATATGAGGTCACTGTTGAAAACTTCATTCGCATGTTGACGGGTACGTCTAGCTACCGTCTTCCACGGGTGATGACTGTTTTATTTATTTTTTCGATGTATGTGTGCGTCTTCGCAAAAGGTCGCGTGTCACCTGATACCCCGCGTTCTAAACGACTCTCCTCGGATGACCGTTCAAATATCTTGATCTACATGACTGGCCACGGCGGCGACGAATTCTTAAAGTTTCAAGACGCAGAGGAGATCAGTGCTTACGATCTAGCATATGCTTTTGAGCAAATGTGGGAGAAGCGAAGGTAATATGGCCTATTCCAGATGAACAGGAGGCAGTGACGGTTAATCTCAATATCGATCGTTACATAGATATAACGAAATGCTTTTCATGATTGATACGTGTCAAGCCAACACGATGTACAGCAAGATCTATTCGCCCAATATCCTTGCAACCGGAAGCAGCAGACTCGGCGAAAGCTCATATTCGGTACGTAATACACACGCAAACTGCGTCCTTCTCCCATCAACAGTCCCATACATAGCATCACACGGATCACGAACTTGGCGTGGGAGTCATCGATGGATATACGTATTACAATCTGGAATTCCTTGAGAACATTGATATGACCAGCACAAAGACATTGAAGGAACTGGTAAAAAAAAGAGCGAGTGAAATACCAGGCGACCCATGATACAATGAACCTTAATCGCATCCCTATCCTACCCTGCAGTTTGATTCCTATGATCCTAATTTGATCGCATCTCATCCGGGGATTCGCTCAGATCTTTTCAAGCGTCCACTTGACAAGGTGAGGCTAGTCGTCAGACATTGATAAAGCTTATGTGTTCTGATTGTCCAGGTTTTCTTTTTGTCAGGTCAAGGTCACCGATTTTTTCGGCAATGTTCAGAATATCGAATTGACCCGCCAACGATACCCATTGATCGGCAAGGAAGATGATGAAGAAGTAATATTGTTACTAATGTTTCTGGAAAACAGTAACAGCAGGATTGAACATGATTTTATAGATCTATCCTATGTCTGTAGGGAATATGTCTTCAATTGACATACAAGAGAAAGATACACAGCTGGCAGCACAACAATATCGTGCTTTCAATGTACAACGTACCGATAGGACTACCGCCACCTGGTTAACGAGTATCTTGTCTGACCCATCTAACTTGGTTGGACTTTTAGCGACGGCATGTGTGGCATATTTTGTCGGCAAAGGCGTGCTAGCTTGAACAAACATTCCCCTCTGTAAATGTTGTCGACATAATAACAATTAAACTCGGATAATATAGAACCCATTCCACAATTACAATAGATCAATGTATTCCATATTGCGGCACTGCGCGAATTAGCTTCAAGTTGTGTATGAGTATTATGAAAGCCCAGTAATTAATGTCTACTTCTCTGGAGAATGACAAATCATCATGCTACACCATATTCCAGAAAGTCGTCATCTGTGTCTTGCTGAAGAATTTTCTTTTGGTAGGCCTGTCTGTCCATCGATGGGGGCTAAGTACATAATAGCAGTGTTCGGACCAACAACATACGTACGTAACTTATTTGGGATTAATAACAATTCTCGAAGGATACATCTATTCTTTTTGGTCTGGATTTACATGCATATATAAGTGATAAGATGTACTTTATTTTTACGGCTAGAGGGCGAGTCTCTAATTGATAGGAAGCATGTAACTGCGTCTATGGAGTATGTGAAAAAGGGTTTTGATATTGTATAATGAGCAAAGGAATGGGGATGGATTTACATATGTTACAGTCTATGATGAATGAAACTGGAGAAGAAGGAAAAGGGCGCTAGAGAATCTTGACTTAAAACGCAAGTGTGATGATTGTGGCCAAGACGCCTAGCGCAAAAGTGGCAGGTGCATCGAACAAGGCACAGTTGATGGAACCAGCAGAAGACGACTTTTCGAGGGGTTGACCATCGGGGCCGAGAATGTCAATACTGGCTGACATGATGGGGCCGCCAACCTGTTCAGCAGCCATGGTCGCACTAGGTCTGGGGGCTTCAGTGGTGATGGCGGGAGCGTAGCAAGAAGTGCCGTTCGTGGAAATGTAGATGGGGCCAGACCAGACGCTATCGAACAAGATTGTGTCAATGACTTTGACATTTCGGCGCATTTGTTGCTTTTATAGACGCATGTATAGCATTCCTTCCTTTACCTCTCGTTGCTGCGGGTCACACCGATCTTCCATTGTGCGCAGTTCTCAGGAACGTCAGGGACACTGATGATATAGGTCCCGTTTGCGCTGCTCACGTCCTGGGCCACAGAGATAGCAGGGCCAGTAGCGGTGCTTGCGGCGGGAGAGAGGTCTATACTGATGTGATCTTCTTCACCAGGGACCCAAGCTAGTTGAACAGATAAGGTTGATATTCAGTTGCTCTGGAACTACAAAATATCCAACACAAACCACTTACAAATGGCAGTGGCACGACCGGCAAAAATGGTAGAATCAGCACAAGGGGAGATGATCGAATAAGGCAAAGGCTTGTCAATAGGCGCGGCAATGGATATAGCGGCAAGCATGCCAAGGATGGGAAGGATGGGCGCGGTGGGATGCATGTTGTAAGAGTGGTGAATGAATGATTTTAGGTAGATCAAGTTGGCCTGTACTTATAGGCTTGGACGTTGTCAAGCACCCGATGCGGTCGGACCAGCCGATACAATGTGGTACAAGCGTTCATATGAATATTTGCCACGTTTCTTCCTGCTCTTGGGCCTGGGTCGGGCCGATACCGTATCAAGCCTTGCTGAAATGAACTCTTGCTTTCGATACAGTCAGCTTCACAGCGAAGCAGCACTCATCTCCCATCTAGTCTTGTCGAGTTTTTCCACTGCAGAAATCGATGATGACATAATTCTGCAAGGGCCACTGACTGCCGTCTCCTCCCCTTCTTCCTCCCGTTATCTGTCAATCATATGAAAATTATACCATTTTAAGGAACCGTCGCCTCCCGGAGACTACCGCGCATCTTGGCTGTACATCGCCAGTTTCTTTGACAAAAGTGCTTATCTCCTGCTCCCCTCCAACGACCATGTCACCGACATATAACACATCAGCGTTGTACGAAGCATTGATATCGAACCCTATGACATATACGAAGACATAGTAAAAGGGAAATCAGAACCTCCCGTCGGCTTGATACCATTGAATACTGTCGCTCCAACTCACTTGATCCTGTGTGTTGTTTTTTAAGCTTTTCTTGGTCATCATCCGCTCGCCCACCTACGTCATTTCTCTATATCTGGCGAATTTTAAAAATTAGCCTTCACGCCACTTTGCGTCGGAAATTCTGATAGGCAATGTTTGCCGCACGCACCTCCTTGTACTGCAATACGGTAAGTAGGCAATATTTGGTCCCGAGACACCAACATCAGCACATGCAATGGTTGTATTGGATGCCCGTTACATGACAAACGAGTTGATGCTCTTCTTTGTCACACCGCTCTGTGAAGCATATGATTTTGATTCCCGCTGTGCTCATATATTCCGATATACACCCAGCCCACTCTGTCACCCCTGCAGTATCTCTTCCCTCTATCACGGTGACAAGGATTGGGTGACTTTTGTGAGATGGTACCAAAAGACGCATGTGCTCAATATTCTACCTCAATGAGATACACATACTACTCATGCGATATATATCTCAAATGAGATATATTGCCGGCAGTAGGCAAATGGGAGACCCTTGTCTTACTCGAGTCATAACATTTCTGGCAAGAACTGGATATAGAAAGTCAAAATGATTTACCCTTTATACCACACTAATCACACTGTTGTTTATAAATCTACTACGTATATATGCACCCTTTGACTAGATGGACGCTCTTTGCTCGTCTGACATTTGATGGACTGAATCCATAATATGTACCTCATGTATTTGATTGTGAAATCATTCAGTAACTAGCTATAATTGCTATTATCCATGTTTTGGCATTCATGGAATAACACCGATATGCATACCTCTCTTCTGGGTAGTGGGATTTTTTGAAGGAAAGAAGAATGATGGCACCTCATTCTATGCACCACTCATGCTACTGGAGTAAGTACACTTGTCTCTTTATGTATGAGCGATATTGTTTCGGACACTTTCAAGCATCGGATGAATATCAAGGTGCTCTTTTACACAAATATTTTGCCCGATTCTAGACTGATCATGAATACTGTATCCCATATGATGTGATGCCTTCAAGTCCTAGGGACTATACACATGTAAATTCTTTTAATTTGGGTTATATTATAGTAGTAGAAAATGTCTGGATTTGTCCTCCTTCCCATTTTCTCTGCCAAGAATGCAGCAAACAGCTTCTTTGCGCATTGGTGAACTAGGGCTAGCTGATATGCCATCATCGGCAAATCATGTCGCATAAAAGTGTCGCAAATCCATCCCGTTACATAACACAAATGCATTGGACATCGTCATCAACAATGCGATATTATCTACATTCTTGGCAAGAATAGATTGTTTATTATGAATTACAGAATACACATATCTTCCATAAAGATACGTACGTCAAACTATTTCTTAGATGCATCCTCTCCCATAGGTAAAGCCCATATGTGCAACGTTAACGGGAAAATTTACCAAGTGAACAGCAGTCCACCGTGGATGCTATTTGTCGTATCCACGACTACACTTCTTCTCTAACAATCAGTGTTCCTGGCCTACATGGGACATCAACGGTTTGCTTCTCTCTTTGAGCGCCGTTATCCTAATTACTCTCGCGTTATATGGGAGTCATAACTTATCGGCAAAACCTGTGTCAGGGCGTAGTTACAATCACAAGGGTAAATGATGAACTTTTTTATCGACATTTCAAGTTGTCCACCGCCCTGGGAGACCGCCTACATGACCAGCCACACCCGCCCTCCAGAATGAACCGTTTTGAGAAGCATTTCTTATAAATAGGCCCCATGATTGTTTTCTTGTTCTTACGGACAAAGCAATATGGCAAAGGTTTTGGCAGTTGTCTAACGGACTTTCAGTAATTGTGGGTCGTGACTATGTGATACCCAGCCGATCTTTGTAAGATTAGGTAAAAGGACAGCTACACGGATCGGAGGGAGTAACAACTCGAGTGTGATGTAAAAGACTTGCAAATAGAGTCCTCGAAGTTGCGATCAACATCGCAAAGACAAGGTAGACTAGGTCGTTTTTCAGCTCGTTCGCTATCAGACTGCATTTGAATGCCTTTTCCTCTGGGGGTGGATTAGCACGACCTTTATTCGCTTTTCATCAAGCCACCCAATCGCAAAAATAACTACATGCGAACGAACAAAAGACTGATTCGATAATGTGCCCATCTCTTTTCATTTAGGTTGACATATAAAGATGTCCGGAAAAGATCTGTCTTGATTGCAGTGAACAGAGAGATATTAGTATGTATGAAAAAGGTGAAAGATCAACCTGAGCTCAAGGAGGTGTCTTCAGGCTCCGGGTTCTCTTATAGTATGATATTCGAGTATAACCATACTCTTGCTTGTTTATTTCTACTTTGCCCACATCCCATGGATGAACTGGTACCTACTGCATGTTCTCATCTCTTCTATTGCAACTTAACGTCATCTCCTTTGCAGACTGGCCGATCGTACCGTACTTGATGAGTCATGAAATAAGGGCGGTTCCTGGACGCTCTTCCGCTCCTTCCATCCCTTGAGCGTCAATCCATCGATGCGAATTCTTACCGATACGACAGCTTTATACAGTTTATGCGTATTTTGTTCATCATTATTTTATCTCATGTATGGCATTTTTTGTGTGACATCTTTCGCTGTGCGTGCAACGTTTGCTTTGTTACCACGGGTTGAATTAAACAAGCCCTGATCTAGTCCCTGTCGGTATAATGAAACTGAATACGTTTGTTTAGTGAATTATTGCTTACTGCTGGTGTTGGTCGTTTTTACACTGTCTGTCATCTGAGGGGATTCTATCCGTGATCAAGAAAGCCTATCTTTCACCAATGCCATCTGAACGCTTTTGATGTATCGAAAGAATTAGCTTCTTTCGATTGTGAGATTTTTTTGCTTTGCATCGCATTCCGATTGGATGACTTCTGTGTGCCTATAACCGGATGAATTCAATCGGCTCCACATAAAAAGTTCCCTTTGTCCACACTTCCATTTTTCTTGTAACGTTGTTCTAGCGTCTCAATCTGGTCTGCAAATGGACCACGAGCATGGAGCGATTGACGGGTCTACCCCTTGGAATTCCAACATCACATATGCCGGTGCAATGGCCGGTGTCATTGCCGGCCTTACCTTTGTCATTGCTTTCCGGCACGTCGTCAGCTGCTCTCCTTCTGTTTCTAAAAGCTCCTTCTTTCAACGCTACAGTCGAGTCGAGCGTTTCATAATCAATAAATGCAACTACACTCTCACCATAGGCTCTCGCAAACAGCCTGTGCTCCCGCCCATCGGCGCTCTCCTCCTGCTCGTGGCGCTCCTGTCAACTGCTTTGCCTTTACTGCTTGTCCAGACCGACCTGAAGCTCAACTCGAATCGCGCCGGCTTCTTAGCTATCTCGATCGTTCCATTCTTGCTGGCCTCTACTGGCAAGAATTCGGCGATGGCGCTTGTAACAGGCATCTCGCATGTCAAACTTAACTATCTCCACAGAATGCTCGCTACTACCATTGTTGTTCTGACAACAATTCACATGGCATACATGTTCCGGTCTTGGTCGCCATTCTCCTGGTTTCTTGCGGAGCAACTCGAGAGTGAAAAGGTGCGCTATGGTCTCGCTGGTTACAGTTGCCTATTGTTTGTTTTCGTGATGTCGCTGTATCCTATCCGCCGCTATTGCCACGAAGTTTTTCTGGCAGCACATCTTGTCAGTTTCGGCTTTATTGGTGCCATTGCAAAGCACACCCCGTATGCGATGCGCTATTTTCTTGCCGGACTATTATGTTATTGTTTGAATATCATGGCAGGTTGGTGTGTCAAGTCCAGGCTTGCCCGTGCCCGTGTCGAGGTGCTTAATAATTGCACCCGACTCTCCATCCGACTCTCCAGCCCAATTATACATCATCCCGGTCAGCATATATACATCAACCTTCCACGCATTTCCTACTTCGAATGGCATCCATTTACCATTACAAGCATCCATGCTGCCGAGGACAACGCCTGCGATATGGTCGAGGTCCATGTTTTTGTTCGAGGCAACTATACTAAGAAATTATTCAAGACAGTTCAGCAAGGGGAAGAGCTCGTCGCTTTTGTGAGCGGACCATACGGCACATCCATTGACCCTGTCAAAGACATATTGCTCAAGCATGATTCAGTGGTGCTCATGAGCGCTGGAGCTGGTATCACGTTCCCTATCCGCTTATTGCGTGAGCTAGCATCCCGCTCCCTTAATGATGATTGGAAAAATTCGTACCGAACGACTGATATTTCGTTCGGATGTTGCGTTCGCACGGACGATGAACTAGGATGGTTTCGGTCTGAAATTGGAAACTTGATCGCGTCGTTTGACCAAGCCCGCAAAAATAACGGGAATGTTCCGCGTCTCCATGCGACATTTTATGTGACACGGTCGAGCTGTGAAATCGATACAGACGCCCCGTGCGAGATTGAACCCCTGCCGGCTTCCGAGAAGCCCAGAGGCAATGGGATGATGACAGCATACCAAGCAAATGGAAACACAGCAATTGTTGATGTCAAATACGGCAGTCGTATAGATCCAACTAAATTCATTAAAGAAGCTGGTGGTCAAACACCGGCAGTATTTGGTAAGGTCATCCTGCGGCAGTGAGGTATAGCACTTGATAAACTTATATCTGTATAATCTTTGCAAAGTTTGTGGACCATCAAGTTTCAACGCCTCATGCAAGAATGCAGTTGCTTCGCTCTCACGGCCTGGATTTCTTCCTCGGATACACACTGAGGAGTTTGAGTTTTAGGCAACTCGACATATTCCCTCCATAACTGTGTAGTATTCTTAATGTATCTTGTGTATTTTCTTCTGTTCACTTGGAAATCATATACTCTACTGTACCTGGCTCGTACAAGCATTCCTTTCCGAGTAAATTTGCCATTGTCTTATTGCAAATTTTGCTTCACGGCGACCGTTGGGGCCAGCATCCGGAAGTTTGGATAATGCACGTATAAATGACCAATCCTTTTTTTCAAAAGAAGCAAATCTTTGGTGATTGAGGGATAATGTATCTGGACATGGGGTATCGATGCTTTTAATTGGAGAACGAGACATACTTTGCTTAAGCACCAGAGAATACGCGCACATCTACATGGATAACACTTTGATACATTGAGTAAGCGTTAGCATCTAGGGCTATCTGTAGTGCAAAGGGTGGATAGTTTTCGCACATGCGCTTGCGTATGTCAGGTTCAGCACCGGAGATATGATGTATGCATTTGGAGACATTGTATATCCGCGATACAATGATAAGTATATGGAGAGACTGTTTAGGGGCTGCAACGTTTAGAGAAATCAGTAGTCATAGACTCATTATTAGCCGTTTTCGCACAAGAAGTGAAGGTTTAATCTACGGTAATAAGCATACTGTGGATGGTTCCAAGTAGCATTCTTATATCATATCTAAGCCAAATCTACCTTGTTGTTTTGAAATCTACCCTTTCAATGGCTAAATTTCACCAAGTACTCGTTAATCCAACTGCGTAGAATGACAAGTCTTTCTATTTTAGATACAATGGTTTGCCAGATCCTCGCCTGGGTTGAGCCCGCAAAAGAAAGCAGAGCTTGGAGGGCAGTACATCCATACAATGGGTTGCTCAACCATCGAATTTCGTTGCGCTTGCTTTCGTTCTCTTCTAGCTCCAAGGAAACAAATGTTCTTTATCTTTTGGTCGACAAGGCAAGGTATAAGAAACGTGTAGAAAGCCCTAATTGGTCAACATCTGTTTTTTTTTGTCGAACCTGAATGAATCCGCTTTCCAAAGGAGAAAAATGTTTTGCAGCTCAGCAGTCCTAAACCTCCATTCGTGGTCTCTCCTCATTCTTCTTGTTCCTGCCCAGCCTTCATAAAGGACGAACATTCCATACCATGTCTAATGATGCCATCGTCTGCCCTGGGGATCTGCAATCATCCGAAACACTTGGATCGCCAAGCACACGCTCCAAATCGCCCATGAAAACACCATTGCGATCCGACTGCTGCAGTCCGACATTAACAGCAAGCACCTCTCGCCGCCCGAGTGTGCCGAACGCGCCGTCGTTCTCTATCAAACGCTTTATATCTTATCAGGAGAAGAAAAAGAAGCAGCAACAGCAGGAGCAGCAACAGCAGCAGCAGCAACCACCACCACAGAAAGCACAGAAGGCACAGCTTTTTACACTTCTTGCCGACAACGACGAGCAGCTGGACACCCCACTTCCGCCACTTCCCCACTCACCCTCAGAAATCCTGTCGCAACAGAAAGACCAAGATGGTCCTCGCTACTATGCCTACTCTCCGTCTCAACTGGTCCGGCGGGATCGATACTACGAGACGATAACGACAACAACCGGTGACCACATCTTCCTTAATCGCGAAGCGATGGACAGGCAAAATGATGCGGAGAACGAAGCCTTCTGGTTAGAAGTTCCAGTGGGCCAGCTGGATCAGATTAAACGACAGCGCCGTCGGCATCCTTTGTCGATGTGTACGACGGCATCACAATGGGAGGAAGTATCGCCGCAGCGGAACGAAGGCGATTTGATATGGTCGCGGTCGTCTCCAGAACTACCTGATTTAGATGAGTTGTTTTGTGATCAGGACGATGATGATGAAGAAGATGACGAAGACGATTCGCTTGGACCCCTCGCACAGTACGCGCGTGAGAATAGACGGAAGCGAAGGCGGCTTGAGGCTGCTGCATCAGTCCATTAGCAGGATCTACCTATGTATCTCATTCTACTTGTCCCATCCTCTCATCCTTCTCTTAAACAATTCCCTGTCATCCTATTCCTTTCTTCATATGTTCCGTATATAATAGATCATTTCTCATTCTTTCTCATTTCTGTACAACGCTATCGTCTGACATATATATATAACTATAAATACGTATACTGAGACAAAAATAAGGATGTATCCCTTTGCAGGAATGTCCCTGTCACACGCATTTCATTATCCCCCGTTTTCATCTAGTGCAGGCGCGCGGTCATGCGTGTCATACATTTAAGTTTTACCAGTATATAAAACCACAGAACTCTTCCTTCTCTTTCTACACTCTTTCCAATTACCTCCCTGGCTTGCCCTGGAATGATTCATTATGGCCCAAGGAGGAAGAATAATTGTAAACGATTTTCATCTGCGAGCTTAGGTAAGCAAGGACATGTGACCCTGAACGGCATAATTCAACGTCCGCTATTGTTTTCCTATGTGTGCTAGTGTGGTGCCGGACCAGTCTAAAATGCGACTATTTCCTGTGTAAAAGAATTCAGCACATGATCAAAAGCCTATTTCACGTTCGCTGTACTACCGTCTTCATCTCACCAAGACATTGTCTCCAAGGACAACGCGCAATGTGGCTCGTGTCCCAAAGTTTAAATTCATCGCAGACTTACACCACTCTTCTCAAAGTCGCAGGTTCAAAACAAAAATTGTATTTTGCCCAGAATACACGTGATGCCAAATCAGATGCCACATGCATCCACGGAAAGATATCGCCTTCCATCTCTTTTATACACTCTTTACATTCTGAAATGAGCATCCTATTTTTCTACAGCGATGGCCAAGGACATGCCGTTGATGAAAAAATGTACTCTATGCCATCCGTTTGTTCTCGTACTGAATACCTGCTTAGCATATCTTGCAGAGATAACTCTGATCTTCCTACCACACACATTCCCAAGCCAAAGGATACGGATGAAAGAAGCGGGGATTAAGCGCAGTTACACAGCGTACTCGGACCAAGACAAGGTCAGATTTTTCAAACGGATGTTTGACAAAGTCTTGAGTGCATCAGCTGCTAGGAATCCATGTTCGTTCAACCCAGCGATGCACATTGCAGTACGGAAAGGATCCTGACAGCATTTTTAAAAAACGTAGAAGCAGAGGCCGTTCGCGTATTCTCAATGAAGACCATAGGAGCATTATTTCAGGATACCTTGATGAGAATCCATCCATTCTTCTAGATTCAGCTGATGGAGCAACTGCTCCAAAATTTGTGGGTCTCAAAGTATCTAAACGGCGCTCCATCGATTTCATGAATAACGAATGCAACTTGTCATTGAAAATGGCTCGGTTTCAGCCTGTAGACAGAAATAATGCTGCGAAAATCCAAGAGCGTCTTGACCGAGTGCGCAAATAAGGCAGGACCGACATTGACTTTAGAAAAAACTGCGTTTTCCTTGATGAGTTCTAGTTCCATATTAATATGAAACGCAGCAGGACATGGTCCAAGAAAGGAACTTCTGCAGTGCCCGCGATACCAAAGACAATCACAATCTTGGGAGCAATCTCAGAACCAGGCGTCATTAAATGTTGCTTGCGAGTAGAGGAACTGCAACTGGATATTACCTCAGCTTCCTTAAGGCTACGATGGACGATATGGATAAGTATGAAGATATGAAGGTCATTATTTAGTAACTGATAATCCACCTATCCATAAGGCTGAGAATATAGATGTGCTTATCTTCCACGATACTCACCTGAACTCAATCCAATTGAGCAGTTTTGGTCGGTTGTCAAGAGCAAGTAAAAGACAATAGGTTACCCTTGTTCCATTCTGCAATCTTCTAGTATCCCGCATCCTCTGTAGATAACGATATCAGGCTAATTCAAGTGCCTCGAGAGAAGAGGATATGGGCTTTGAGTGGGACCGTGGTTTGTCTGCACCCGTGCAGGTCCCCACCATGGCTTCGTCGAGGTGCTTTTGTTGGTCTGCTTCTGCCGCTGGTGTTGTCGTTGGTCCGTCATCGTCCCTCTTCGTTCCTTCCTCCAACCCTTCCGCCGCTGCATCCGCCGTCAATGCTTAACAGCTCCGAATCCTTCCTTTTCCTCCCTGTTCGGGCACTGTTACTGCAATGGTACATCTAGGTACCTTCGGGATAAGTTGAAGGGTAAGAAGGAGCTGATATTTTCTGTTGACTAACGGCTATGTCTCGGCCTTATGTTTTCATGCGACATTTTATTTTAGAAAAGAAAGTGCGTAGCATATGCTCTGATAATAAGAGCCATTCATAGTTCCGTATTTTGTAAACATCTTCATTGCAATAGCACGGGATCATGCGTACGTTGTACGTTTCAGATATGTCGATGGTTGCAAAGAGAAGCGAAGTTTTACAGCAATCTCTTGGCATCTAGGCATCCGTAATTACTCCTTATCGAGCTTAAGCACCTTGATTATGCCTTTGCTGTTGGCTGCGACGAGGACACTTGAATCGCTCTTCCAGCACAATGAGCTGACAAAAGCACGGTATCTGCCATTGGTAGCTCCGGAATCGTCAGCCTATGTGATCGATTTTCATTAAGCACAGCTTACTACCACTTGAACCGCAACTGCATTTTATATAGACACCTGCAAAGGATTTCCAACCATAGGAAATCTAAATTTTGCAATGGGCGATTTGATATCCTTGTGGTACGCGTACACGTGGTTGTCCTCGCTGCCACATGAGATCCAGTTCCCATCTGTCGACAAGCCGACAAAGTGTTTGCCATTCTTGTGTCCGCGATAGGTTACGCAAGATTTATTCGAGATCAAGTCCCACCGCCGGAGCGAATTGTCAATTGAGCTAGTGGGCGGTTGTTTATGTGTCAAAATATGTGCCTATGGATGGCGATCTTTACGTACGCTGAAATGATATCCGTACCGCTTAGCCAGCGAACATATGACACTGCTCGCTCATGGTCTCGGAAGGAGTAGACTGGAGTATCTGGATATCGAAGATCGTAGCATGTCACTTTGTGGTCTTGTTTTTAAGTGCTTCCCGGTGAGTAAACGGAATAAAAAGAGACCAGTAAGAAATAGCACAAATCCTCTAACTCACCCGAAGTTCCCATTGCCAAATAGCTGTCGATATCTGGGCCAAATCTCACACAACACACGTTGGAATGCTGCTGAAGAGTAAAGACTGACTGACGCATTGTTGTAGACCATATCTTCACCGTACCGTTGTCACTGCCCGAGGCAATTAATGTGGATTTCGTTGGACAAATATCAACACTCCATGCCCGCTTCTCATGCTCGTCAAACGTCTGAACACATAGGCCTTCGTTCGTATCCCAAATCTTGATCAGGCCATTATGATCAGAGCTTGCCAGATGCGACTTGGTATTATTGCTCCAAGCAAGGCAACTGACCCTAGTGACTGAATCGATAACCTGAGATGGGCAATGGACGCGCTGGACATTACCGCAGAGCAGGGATTGCTGGCCTGAACGGCTGTCATTGCCAGGGGTATATTCAGTCCTGCGTATCATCTCGTCAATCACGCTAAAGTCGAAAATCTTGATATCGCGTGAGGCACCGGCTACAGCAAAGTATTCATTATCACAGTCAAACTCTATCGATGAGATCGCAGATGGACTGTCGAACGGATCGATGTAGAACATGGTATCGAGTGTGTGAAAACTATTATACTGTGTGGTTTGGTATAGAACGGAGGATATCTTGCTAAGCGTCTGAAGCCCATCGTCACCGCATGTCTTGTTGAAGTACAGGCGCTGCAGATCCCGAAATCGGTCGTAGAGTTCCTGGTTGCCCATTCTCGTCCCATCTGCATCCCTTTGATCTACCCTGGGCTGCTCGACTCGAAGAACCGCCTAGAAATCAACAAAAGATTCAATAAATGCCATGTATTGATATGAGCCATATTTCTTCCCTCTCGAAAACGATGCACTTGCCTGCTTTGTATGGTTTCGCGTGCTTGGATGGTCAGTGCTCAATCTCGCTCTTTTGAGGACGGATACCGGGTCAGCTTCACCACGTTCTTCAGGCGAACCCATTCCTGCCCGCACAAGCGACAAGTATCTCTCAATGGCTGCGATTTGTGATTGGAGATCAGAAATTTCCTGAAGCATGAAATATACGACAGGTAAGTATATTCATTACACTCCCGCAAGAGAGTGATGTATCGTCATGTGCCTTTTGGTGATCGGTCTTCATCTTCTCGAGGAAGATTTCGAGTAAGCAGCTTTTGACCTCTTTCTGCTCTACTATCGCTTCTTTTTGGTCTGAAAGGGGCATGACAACGTTCAATCGTTTAAGATAAAAAGAAGAGAAATGAGTCTGGAACCCCGTTTGTATAACTTCCCCCTCTCTCTCAACCCAACAATTGTCCTTCCAGATACATCTATGACATCATCCAAGACGTTATGTATGGGCAAAAGCTATAGAAGAGTATCTCAGCGCGTATGGATGAAACAGGTTAAGTTGCACATGAAAGATTGAACGATACCCTGCGAGGAAATTCTAGAAGGCAATTGTTCTCAATTGTAAGTAAACGGTTTATTGCTAACATGAGGCTTTACAGCAATTCATATAAAAAGAAACTTTCTTTGGCGTCTTCTCGATAGTGGGTGTATGCACTTCCGGACGTATACTAGTGTCGAATGCCCTAGTTTCCCTATGACGAAATCGGATGATCTTCGCGCCGTGTCTCTCAAAGGCAGAAACGGCAAATTTTATACCGCGAGCAGGACAGCTCATTCCAACCCATTCGGCAATCCTCATGATCACTCCTCCTGCAACGCTATCAAACATCATTGAGAGTGAAAAACGAACTGAGCACCCTGCCCTTTCAGCCGACCATCCAGAATCGAAGCGTCAGAGAACGTCACACAACCCTCCATTCGAAGGTATATTACTACTTGGGCGTCGTGCTCGCTTGTTTGCTGTCCCCCTCTTTACTTTGCGTGCGTGCGCACACACGCAACTTGTATCATCCTTTTCTACATCAACCAAAAATCTGATTCCTTTGTTATCCTATTTGAATTAAAGACCATATTATGACAGAAAGCGAGCCATTACAGATGGCTGAAACCACAGCAACATTGGCAGGACAAGCACCTTCGTCTACCGCGATGGACACGAGTACGCCTACATCCACCCGTATAGAAAGCGATGTGGAAGACGCTGCGGAAGAAGATGACGGGCTCCTGACGTCTCTTGATTCTCCCTCTGTAAATACGGCAACATGCACCATCCTCCTTTCTCTCACCTCTCATCGCAAACCATCTGTAGATTATCGATGCACTGGAAGCCTGCAAAATCCTTGTTATCGGCGCAGGCGGTCTTGGCTGCGAGATTCTCAAGAATCTTGCTCTTACTGGCTTTAAAGAAATCCATGTTATCGATATGGATACGATCGACGTGAGTAATTTGAACCGACAGTTCCTCTTTAGGTACGTGCATCTCGGAAACCTCTGTAAAACATATATTCTCTTACACAGTGAAGGAGGATAGACGTAAGGATGTGGGTCAACCCAAAGCCACAGTTGCCGCAGAATTTGTCATGCGCCGCGTTCCCGGCGTGAAGGTGATACCGTGAGTCTAGCAAAGAAGAGAGGAGAAGGGGAGGGGTTGAATGTCGAAGGATGAGTTTGAAAACCTTACTTTATGAAACAGAAAGATCATGATAATAACGATATACTCTCTATATGCGATATAGATATTACGGCAAGATCCAAGATAAAGACGATGACTACTACAGCCAATTCCATATTGTGATTTGCGGTCTAGATTCAATTGAAGCCCGCCGGTGGATTAATGCAAAACTGGTGGAAATGGTCGATGAGGACGACCCAACGAGTCTCAAGCCCATGATCGACGGTGGTACCGAAGGTAAATGGCATGGATATTGGTCTTCAAAGTGATTTGCCTTCTTATATGTCATTGTGGATGGGAAAAGGGTTCAAGGGCCAGGCTCGTGTAATACTGCCTACCATCAACTCATGTTATGAATGTTCGCTCGACATGTTCAACAAGCCTACTACTTTCCCTATCTGTACTATTGCCAACACACCACGCTTGCCGGAACACTGTATTGAATGGGCGTCTGTCCTTGAATGGCCACGTGTTATGGGCAGTAAGTATAAACATATTTCACCAATTTATGATAGTTAATGATTTATGGTTGACACAGAGGATGTCAAGTATGATACCGACAACCCAGAGCATATCGGTTGGCTCTATAAGGTCGCCTTGCAGAGGGCCGAGCTGTTCAAAATATCTGGTGTCACATACTCCCTTACGCAGGGTGTCGTGAAGAATATTATTCCCGCAATTGCGTCTACAAATGCTATCATTGCAGGCAAGTTGCTTTATATAGCCGTTGATGATGATAAGTAGCTAAGTCCTATATAGCATCATGTTGCAACGAAGCGTTCAAAATTGCCACCGGCGCACAATTCCTGGACAACTATATGATGTATACAGGAAACGATGGTATTTATACATACACCTTCCAGCACCAAAAGAAGTCTGAATGCCCAGTGTGTGGACAAATTGCGGCATCCATCAGCGTAGACCGCACAATGACACTGGAAGAACTTATCGAATCGCTCAAGGAGAGACCAGACGTGTGAGTTGCTATGGCAACAGCTAGATTTCTTATCTATACTGACAGATTAACTGGCTTACCTGGCTTCGTATAGACAACTGAAAAAACCCAGTTTACGCACTGCGTCAAAATCGCTTTATATGCAAGCGCCCCCAGCGCTTGAGGCTGCAACACATCCCAATCTCAGTAAGCCTCTTGAAGAGCTGCTGGAGGAAAACGACTATATAACGGTCACCGATACATCATTACCTGTGAGCATCCAACTTAAGGTATCATGGAAATAAAGCAGGTGCGCTTGCGTCGATCCGAGAGCAGCATTGCGATTATGAGTTCATATTTCATCGTATGATGAGTTATTCTGTTGCTACACATCCTGTGTAACCATAGGACAACATAGATCATCAAGCAGAACCTAAACAGTCCAAAGGCTAAGTCTGAGAGCACAAGCAGTAAAAATATCGTCTATGTTCAAATAGAAGCAGCTTGAGAAATACCCATATTAATGTTTAGTGAACCATTCACACGTGCCTGAACCATCTTCTAGCCATTCTTCTTACACCGATCTGACTAAGCTGGCTGCGCGGACAGATGATTGTTTCAGCAATTGTGGGCTGCTGAGCTTACCAAATCGGGCAGACACGACTAGCACATCCGACGTCACGCTATAATAGGAGTATCGGGCTCAGTTCCTGCGTTGCGCGTCTCTTCTTGAATCTTAGAAATTCCTTTATAATCATGTCGAAAATGGATACTGATAGTGACAACACCATCGACGAGGGTTTGTATTCTCGCCAACTGTAAGTACATAAGGGAATGCTTAAGGAAAAGATAATCCGTAATTTGGGAGCTACTGATTAATTCAATTCCGGTCGCTCATAGTTATGTCCTGGGCCACGAAGCGATGAAGAAAATGAGTGTTGCTCATGTCCTTGTCATCGGCCTTCGAGGTCTTGGTGTGGAGATCGGTAAGACGAGAACTCTTTTATGAGATCATTCTGTCACAAATAATGACAAATTCTCATGTCCAATATTCCATTTGACTTTTTGCGCATGTAGCCAAGAACGTTATTCTTGCTGGCGTTAAAAGTGTCACTCTTTATGACCGTACTCCAGCTTCAATTTCAGACTTATCTGCTCAGGTATGCACCAGCCCGCAAGAACGTTATTAGGAGGGGGGAGGGAAAAGCAGAAGCATTAATAATGCATCGACTATATCCAGTTTTATTTGCGCTCGGAGGAGGTTGGCCAAGAGCGCGCCCGAGTGTCGCAGCAGCGCCTTGCCGAGCTTAACCACTATGTTCCCGTCCATGTCTTGGAAGAAGACTTGACAGAAGAGACGCTCAAACGCTTCAAGGTGGTCGTAGCTACTGAACTGCCTTTGAGCAAGCAACTCGAGGTGTCTGAGATTTGCCACGCGAACAACATTCACTTCATTTCTACTGAAGTCCGTGGTCTCTTCGGGTAAATCGACGCATTTTATTTCTTATATGTTGCGCTAAATACAAAATCACGATAGCCGCATTTTCAACGACTTTGGCTCTAAATTCGAAGTTATCGATGCGACGGGCGAAGAGCCCTTGACGGGCATGATTGCTGCGGTCTCCAACGTAATATTCCGAATGAATGAAAATATTCTTTGTTAGGAGCAATATCAGAAGTCCACTGATACTTGTACTCTAGGACGTTGAAGGTGTCGTCACATGTTTGGATGAAACCCGCCATGGCTTGGAGGACGGCGATTATGTGACATTTACCGAGATCCAGGGCATCCCCGAGCTGAATGATGCGGCTCCTTGCAAAGTGAAGGTCCTTGGTAATGTATCAAAGGAAACAAATGTGCAGTTGGCTGTGGCAGTATCAAAACTGATCTTTTTTTAAAAAATGATATCAGGTCCTTATACTTTCAGCATCGGTGACACTTCTGATCTTCCTGAATATGTGAGCGGCGGCATCTTCAGACAAGTCAAGATGCCCAAATATGTCGACTTTGTATGTGAAATACTGCGATTTAGCGGATGAGTGCCTCGGTTATAATGACTAACTTCGGTCGATCTCCTAGTTGTCTTTCAAGGAGTCTCTTGCAAAGCCCGAGTTTTTGATTTCTGATTTTGCAAAGTTCGACCGCCCCGTACAGCTTCATCTTGGATTCCAGGCTTTGCATACTTTCTTTGAAAAGCATCAGCGATATCCTAAGCCTAGGAATGAGCAAGATGCCCTGGAGGTCGTTGAGCTTACCAAGTCTCTTGTGGATACAGTTGAGGACAAGCCCGAGAAAATTGACGAAAAGCTGATTAAGGAACTCGCATACCAATCGTCTGGTGAACTGTCTCCTATGGTTGCGGTCTATGGTGGTCTGGCTGCTCAAGAAGTGCTCAAGGTAACACAGAAGTTCATTTTTGGAAAAAACAGGAACCGCACCCACTGATACAGCAAGAAAAATGCTGATATTGGCCTGATAATGGATGTAGGCATGCAGTGGCAAGTTCAACCCAATCCACCAACACATGTATTTTGATGCTCTTGAGGCACTTCCCAGTTCGGTTACCTTGACGGAAGAGTCTTGCTCACCTGTAAGTAACGAAGCGGATGATTATTAGTCGGGGCGTGCTATTCTAACGGTATTTCATCAGGTTGGCTCTCGTTATGATGGACAAATTGCTGTCTTTGGTCGCGAATTCCAAGAAAAGATCGCCAACACTCGAGAGTTTTTGGTCGGCTCTGGCGCCATCGGCTGCGAAATGCTTAAGAACTGGGCGATGATGGGTCTTGGCACCGGACCTCAAGGTGGACTATTTATTACTGATATGGATATCATTGAGAAGAGCAACTTGAACAGGCAGTTCTTGTTCCGTCCTGCCGACGTTGGCGTGAGTACAAGGATGTGGCATGTGTCATGTGCCGTGTATCATGCGTATTCATGCTGTTTGTATGATCCCGAATAGCAACTGAAATCTGAGACTGCATCTCGTGCTGTCACGGCAATGAACCCTGACTTGGTGGACAAGATCAAGGTTTACCAGGAGCGTGTTGGTCCTGATACTGAGAGTATGTGGAGTGAGACATAGATATGTAATCCAAAAAGACTCATCCACATACATAGATATCTACAATGATGACTTTTTTGAGGCTCTATCTGGTGTTACTAACGCCCTCGACAATGTTGAAGCCCGCAAGTACATGGATAGACGCTGTGTTTACTACCGTAAGCCCCTTCTCGAGTCCGGAACTCTGGGTACAAAGGGAAACACGCAGGTAAGACATTTCCGAAAAAGTTATCTTCATGACAGTCTATTTGATAATTTCCTTCGCTAGGTTGTGCTTCCCTTCTTGACCGAGTCCTACTCGTCATCTCAAGATCCCCCTGAGAAGGCAATTCCGATCTGTACTCTCAAGAATTTCCCTAACGCCATTGAACATACAATTCAGGTACAGGCAATATAGCTTGCATTAAAATCTGTGACTGAAGCAAACAGCGTATAGTGGGCGCGCGATCTCTTCGAAGGCTACTTCAAGCAACCTGCAGACAACGTGAATCTTTTCCTGACCCAACCTAACTTTGTTGAAAACACATTGAAGCAGGGTGGTAATCAGAAGGATACCCTCGAGACGGTATACAACTTTCTGGTTGGCGAGAAGCCTCTGTCATTCTCTGAATGCATTACTTGGGCACGCTTGAAGTTCGAGGAACTATACCACAACAACATCATGCAGCTCCTCTTCAATTTCCCCAAGGACTCGGTAAGAATTTCTCGGCTTGCTGGCTGATGTTGATTCTGACGATAGGATGTCCTGTGTTACGTATAGGTTACTTCGACCGGGCAGCTCTTCTGGTCTGGTCCGAAGCGCGCTCCTGAGCCTCTCCAATTTGATCCCAATAATGTAAGTGACAACGTTGATAGTACTGGAACTGTAGCTGTTTACCAACCTTTTGCGGATATCGGTCCTTTTAGCCAATGCATATGGATTTCGTTGTCTATGCTGCAAACCTCCATGCCTTCAACTATGGCCTCAAGGGCGAGACGGACCGTGAATACTTCCGTCGTGAGATTGAGAACATCATTGTCCCAGAGTTTAAGCCGAAGGAGGGTGTGAAGATCCAGGTCCAGGAAAATGAGACGGTAGATAATTCAAGCGGCATGGATGCCATTGACAACGTGGTGAACAAGCTGCCTGAGCCTTCTACATTCGCGGGTCTCCGTTTGATTCCTGCCGAATTCGAGAAGGATGATGATTCCAACTTCCATATTGACTTTATCACCGCAGCATCTAACCTGCGTGCTTTGAATTACGGCATCCAACCTGCCGACCGCCACAAGTCCAAGTTCATTGCTGGCAAGATCATTCCTGCCATCGCTACGACCACAGCCATTGTGACTGGTCTGGTGTGCCTTGAGCTGTATAAGGTTTGTCAATATTGGTGTGTTGCCAGGAGGGTTGCTAACTTTTTTTTTTGTTATTGCTTAGATTATTGACGGCAAACAGAACCTGGAAGATTACAAGAACGGATTCGTCAATCTTGCGTTGCCTTTCTTCGGCTTTTCTGAGCCTATCAGCGCCCCCAAGTCTGAGTACAACGGCCACACCTTTACGCTTTGGGACCGCTTCGATATTGAAGGCGATATTACGCTGCAAGAGTTTATTGATTATTTCCAGAACGAGCACAAACTGGAGGTTTCGATGGTGTCGTCTGGTGTATCGATGTTGTATGCTTTCTTCATGCAAAAGAAAAAGGCCGAGGAACGCCTCAAGATGAAGTAAGATTTTTAACATGGATTCGAGAATCAATGATTGTACCAACGCTGTTCAACTCTAGATTATCCAAAATCTTGGAGTCTGTCTCCAAGAATCCCGTACCCCCTCATGTCAAGGCGATTATTTTGGAGATCTGCGCAAACGACGAGAATGATGATGACGTAGAGGTATAGATTCTTTAGAGCTATACGTTGGTTGGTCTGGCCTTACTAACAGAGGACGCTGTCAGGTTCCCTATGTGCGAGTTAAAATCCGGCCATAGATTTTTATTATTTTGCATTCCTCTTCATTACACAAGAAAACAAATACAAAGGACAATACCACTTGGCTTGCGAAGGCAGGCAGAAAAGATTACACGTGTATCCTTGTTTATGATGGTGATAGGGGATAAAAATGCGAAGGCGAAAGGAGATCTCCTTATTCTAAATATATTGGCTCTCTCTGTTCCCGCTCCCTCCCCTTGTGCTCCTATCTTTATAATGTCATGTTTGTCCCGTCGTTGTCTTATGCTGATTCTTCTCTTTCCTCTTTATTTCACCGTATTCCTATAGCACGACGGTGCTCGATCACTGCTACCGCTTTAATTCATGGCTTCCAATGACCTTGCTCGGCTCCTCAACGAACAGCAACATCGAGAGCCGAGCAGTGTAGTATGCGAGGCTCTTCATACACAATTCGTACAGGATCAACCGTATGCTCAGCTTGGTCATCATCGCCTTGTTGTTGTCAACCCATACAAGCCGTTAGAACTACTCAACGACCATATGCTCCAAGCTTATGCCGATTCTGGGTACAAAAATCTGACGGGTGGAGGAATGTGCGGACGAAGCGGGGACGGCACTACGCGCGGACCATCCGACGCTCATATATACGAGTTTGCCACACGAGCGTACTTTGTAATGCGTCGGAAAGATGAGAATGTTGGAATTATCTTGAGGTAACTTATTTTAAACGCATACACACGCACAGCGTACACTTCGCCTCCTCTTGTTCCCCTTGAAAGCGAGCAGGGCATAGCTGATCGTTTGTGTTCTACAGCGGCATTTCCGGATCAGGCAAGTCAACGACGCACCAGCACCTGCTGAACGAACTGCTGCATCTGGCAGCCCAGACCAAGCGTGAAGAAAAGATAAAGCGGTACATTCAAAATGCCCAAACCGTGGTGGAGGCCCTCAGCATGGCCTCTACGTCGCGTAATGCACACGCATCCCATCTTAGCCAATGCCAGACGCTGTACTTTAATGAGAAGGGACGCATCCTCGGCTCTTACACCGCCATTTATCTTCTTGATAAATTCCGCGTCACGGCCCATCCAGCCACCTTTGATCTCTTTTATCAGCTCTTGGCAGGCACGACAGCCCAAGAAAAAGCTGCGCTGCACATCAATCATCCCGCCGATCACTTTGCATACCTCAGAGACCCGCAGGGTCATCAGCTCCGAGCCGCCGCCGCCAACTCACTTAACGGGTCGCCGCTTCTTGCAGCACGGGACGAGATCGCGTTTGGTGACTTTAAAGCCTCCCTCAAGGCATGTGGCTTCAAATCCAAGACGATTGCGCAGATCTGTCAGCTGCTCGCGGCAATTCTCCACCTTGGAAGTATCCAATTCATCTCGTCGAGCGCCAACGATAATTGTCGTATCAAAAATAAAGATACTTTATCCCTCGTTGCCGCAGCACTTGGTGTCGCCACACCAAAGCTAGAATCCACTTTGACACACAAGCTCAAGCTACTCGGAAAAGAATTCTGCACCGCTTTCCTGACAGTGCAAGGCGCGACACAGCAGCGCGATGCACTAGCTCGCACATTATATACTATCCTGGTTTTTTGGATCGTTGACCAACTCAACAAGAACCACCCTCACCTACACCAAACGAGCGACCACCGCATCCACATTCTAGATCCTGCTGCTGGAGGAGGAGGAGGAGGAGCGAGCAGCACGGATGGCGTCGCCTTGCCATTCGACTTCGCCGACCTGTGTGCGCAGTTTTGCGAGGAGCGGCTGTATCGATTTCGGCACTATCATGAGCCATCTGGGGCTGCGATGGACACGCTCATCCCAATCCTTAATCGAGAGTCAGAACGACTCCAGGCATACGCTCTTGACGCCACTGACGCTAACTTTCTGACCCTCATTTCAAAAAAGGTGGTCGAAGTAAACAAAGAGCATCGGAAATTTGTCATTCAACACTATCATGCGCCGGTTGAGTACTCCGTCGATGGTTTTCTGGAGAACAATCTGGATTTGCTATCACCAGACTTCATCCTATTATTCAGATACAGTTGTACAAACGCGTTCCTGCGCGAGTTGTTTGAAAGCCCGCTAATTGTAACAGAAACGCACCCACGGGACGAACGTACCATCATCAAGGCGCAACTGTCCAATTTCCCAGCCAGTTGGCACCGCACAGACGACGATGATGGCGATAACAAATCACAACTGAAACAACGTAAAATAGAAACTGTTATGGATCAAATGGTGAATAGTATTGATACACTCGGGCGTACGCTTATTTCCACTCGTCTATTTGAAATCTTGCACGTGCGACCCAATGACATGCAAAAGCCAGGAATATTTGACCCAATCTCTGTACAGACTCAACTACGCAAGCTACTGCTGTCGACTACTAACGACAATGCCTCGAGTGACATGTATCGCTACAGTTTCACTGAATTCTTGTCGCGCTACCCCTTCTTAGGAGACATGCTTCCCGACAAAGATGGAGGTAATGTGATGCAAAGACTGATACATATGATGCAATGGACAGATCGACAAGTCCAACTTCAGGGTATGCATCACGTACTTGTCTCGTTTGATGTCTGGCGTGACCTTGAGAATCATCTGCGAATGTTGGAGAAAGAAGAGCGTATCCGCGAACGCGAGCGGCGCATGATGGAGGAGGCAGAACGCGCAGCGGCCGAGGCGGCAGCGGCAGCAGCAGCGGCAACAGCGGCAGCAGCGGCCGAGGAGGAAGAGGAAGCTCGCTTACAGCAAGAAGCAGAAGCCGCTGATATGGCTGTAGCAGAAACGGCCGATGCAGAACATCAAGAAGAGTATAATGGCAAGCACTCTGACGAAACCATGGACTGCGACAATCCATTCAATGATCCAGATGATGGTCGATCCGACATTTATACCGACCACGATATCTACGACGATCGGACAGAGGTGGATGACCGTCTAGGTAGCGAAATTATGGGGAAGCACAGCGGAAGTCAGTGGGGTGAGGATGACGAGTACATCGATGGGTAAATATTTCGATCTCTGTACATACACCTCCGGAAGTGAATGGCTTCTAACTCACTCGGTATTTAGCTACGGACCCAACATGGACATGAGCAAGATGATGGAAGATACTGCACCTGCTGAAGAGTTGATCGAGGTAGTCCCTATCTCTTCCATCCGCCGTTGGTGGGCACGATTTGTCTGGTTTTGTACGTGGTGGATTCCCTCCTGTTTGCTCCGTTGGGTTGGGAAAATGCATCGTCAAGATGTCCGGATGGCATGGCGTGAAAAGGTGACGCTATGTATGCTTATCTTCATGTTTTCCGCAAGCATCATATTTTTCATTGTGGGTCTGGGGGACGTTCTTTGCCCGGGCACAAATGATTTGTACACGCCCCAAGACGTTGTAGGTCATCAAACCATCAACGACTATTGGATCAGTGTCCGTGGCAAAGTGTACGATATGACACGCTTCGTCGCTTCGTCGCATGGCACCACCACCTATATGGCCACTAAATCAACGCTTGAGCCTCTGGCTGGTCGCGATTTGACTTACACGTTCCCGCCGCCACTCACACAAGCTTGCGCCGGTCTCGTTACTGATGACTCGGTCACGATCATGCCAAATGAAACCATTGTGCTCGGACCATTTGTCCATTTTTCGGGCGGTCAGCAAACCGAAAAGTCCATTGTGAACCTGCGCGATCCGGAGTGGATCACACGGTACTTCATGCCCGTTATGGACAACTTCAAAAGGGGCGATTTAGTTGTCTCGAAAAAGCAACTCGAGGATGATTTCAAAGGCTGGGGTCGACTTGCGCTGGCACTGGATGGCAAGGTGTATGATCTGACGGACTATATGGCAACTGCACGGAGGTATCCACGAGATGCGACCAATATGCCCAACTATCATTATCTGAGCGACCCTGTGGAGAGTCTATTTCAAAAATTTGCCGGCACCGACGCAACCAGCCAATGGGGCCGTTTTGCAGCAAAAATGGACGAGACCACACGGGCGCGGAACCTAGCGTGCCTCAACAACGTATTTTATGTTGGCAAACTTGATCACCGAGAGTCACTGCGGTGCACTTTTGTGAACTATCTGCTCTTGAGCTTTGCTGTTGTCATGACCTTGGTTGTACTTGTCAAATTCCTGGCAGCGCTGCAGTTCGGTGGTGCACCCACGCCCGAGGACCAGGACAAATTTGTAATTTGCCAGGTGCCCTGTTATACTGAAGGCGAGGAGTCCCTTCGCAAAACCATTGACTCCTTGACCACCATGAACTATGATGACAAGAGGAAGCTTTTGTTTCTCATCGCAGATGGTATGATTATCGGCAGCGGAAACGACAAGCCAACACCTATGATCTTGCTAGACATTCTGGGTCACGACGATAAGGAGGATCCCGAGCCAGTCATGTTCAAATCAGTAGGCGAAGGCTCCAAGCAGCTCAATTATGGCAAGGTATACTCGGGTCTCTACATGCATGAGGGACATACCGTGCCCTATATTGTGGTAGTCAAAGTCGGAAAATCAACGGAACAGAACAAGCCTGGCAACCGTGGCAAGCGCGACTCACAGATCATCTGCATGGACTTCTTGCGCAAGGTGCATTTCGATGCCGACATGTCCCCGCTCGAGCTCAAAATTTATCACAATATCCGCAATGTGATCGGTGTTGATCCAAAACTGTACGAATATATTTTGATGGTGGACTCGGACACCGAGGTGTATCCTGACGCGCTGACGCGGCTTGTGTCCTGCATGCTTCATGACAGTCGGATCATTGGGTTGTGTGGTGAGACCGAACTGTGCAATGAAGACATGTCCTGGACAACACGTATCCAAGTATACGAGTATTACATTTCGCACCATCTTGTCAAGGCATTCGAGTCCCTTTTTGGTTCAGTCACGTGCTTGCCTGGATGTTTCTGCATGTACCGCATTCGGACGGCGAACAAGCGACAGCCGCTCATAGTGTCTCCAGCAATTATCCGTGGCTATTCTGACAATCAGGTCGACACTCTTCACAAGAAGAACCTTCTCCATTTGGGAGAAGATCGGTATCTGACGACACTTATGATGAAAAACTTTCCGCAGTATAAGATCACGTTCACGCCTTACGCTCGTTGCCGCACTGTGGCACCCGACAGCTGGCAGATCTTGTTGTCCCAGCGCCGTCGATGGATCAATTCAACAATCCACAACTTACTTGAGCTAATACTGTTACCGGAGCTGTGCGGGTTTTGCTGCTTATCAATGCGTTTTGTCGTGATGATCGACCTTATTGGCACTATCACGCTCCCGGCCTCTGTTGTTTATCTGATCTATCTGATGTACATTGTCGCTTCAAGCACAGGCCCCATACCAGTTATTGCACTAGGAATGCTGGCTGGTGCTTACGGTCTGCAGGCCCTGATATTTATCGTGAAGCGGCAGTGGCAGCACATTGGATGGATGGTCATTTATCTCCTTGCCATCCCAGTGTTCAGCTTTTTGATCCCAATCTATTCTTTCTGGCACTTTGACGATTTCTCGTGGGGAAACACTCGCGTTGTCGTGGGCGACAAGCAGAAACAGATTATAGTGACAGAGGATGAGAAGTTTGACGACAAAATGATTCCAATGAAAAAATGGGCTCAATATGAAAAAGAGATGGAAGCTTTAGCCGAACAGCAACAGTATGACGACGATGATGGGAATGAAGCATACGAAGACGATGACCGGACAGCCATGTCACGATATACAGGTGGCAGCGGCGCAGACGAGATGGAGAACATCGACTTGCGATCAGAGCACTCTGGCGTTGCGCAGCATAATCATAGTAATAACATGTTCCTTGTACCACATTTAGCTACTGGGCTTTCTGAACGAGACCTGTCTGAATTCTCGATGGATTTATCAGCAGCACTATTCCAGCAGCAACAGCAGCAGCAGCCCACGTCGCCGCAGCAGCGTGGAAACATATACGGAGATGATGGGGCTTTGACAAGTACGACACCCTCGCCTCTAGAAGCGAGCAAGCCAATCTTGCCCGAGGATGACGAGATTGAGCGTGAGATAAGACACATTCTGATTGGTGCCAACTTGATGGAGTTAACAAAGAAGCAAGGTAGACGAGTGGAATGAGTCTGGGCCCGGACAAACAACCTAACTTCCCACATTTCCCCTTTTTTAGCACGTGATCAGCTCTCGCAGCGATTTGGTGTGGATCTCACCATCAAAAAAGGATTTATCAATGCCACCATTGAGCGTATTCTTACTGAAGGCCTGTAATTTAAAGTCAACCACGACTGCTACATCATTATTATATCAGCATGCACTTTCTCGGATGTCTTTCTTTAATAGTATTTGTGTGTGTATACTGTAGGGATAAAAGAGACTGTACTCTGGTGAAGGGGTCACCTGATCCCGCAACCGTGCCCAGCTTGCTTGCTGCGGACCGAGAAAACACATAAATTTATTCAACGCGTCGGGCTGTGTCTGTGCAGTACAAGAGTCTCTCTCTCTCTCTCTCTCACCTCACCTCATTCTCTTACCGTAAATAAAAGAGCCATTATGTTTGGCAATAGCGGATTTGGCAGCGGTGCTGGATTTGGACAACAACAACAGCAACAACCACAACAGAGTAGTGTCTTTGGCCAACCGCAGCCGCAGAACACTGGATTCGGTGGGGCAGGAGGTTAGTTTCTTTTCCAGACAGGCGGAAGTTAGGAATCTAACCATGGCATTATTAGGTTTCGGGGCCACATCCACACCTAGCGCTTTTGGCGGAACAAGTGCATTTGGCCAAACAACACAGACGTCTGGTTTTGGTTCGGCCGCACCAGTAGGTAGGTAGTTTCATGAACAATGATGTAAGATTGTGCCTGGTTGACTGACTCGATTCTTTTTGACACGATTGATTAGGTGGTGGCTTTGGCGCCACTACAGGAACAGGATTCGGCCAGACACCGACTTCGGCCTTTAGCTTTGGTACAAGTAGGTTTTTATTGTTTCTGAGAGGGGGATGCTAAGGCAGGAAATGTCTCACTTTGGATGATGCATATAGGCGCGCAGCAACAACCGGCGGCCGCAACAGCCACTGGCTTTGGCGGCTTCGGATCGACAAACAGTAAGTACATACATACCGACTTTTTTTTTTGGTTTACTCGATGTTAAACTAGTCCATACAATTAGCTGCTGCTACTTCAGCCTTTGGCGGAAGCAACATAACAGGAGGAAACACTCTCTTTGGCCAACCAACTTCTGGATTTGGCAACGCATCGAAGAGCACTGCATTTGGCGCGAATACGGGCGCCTCACCATTCGGTTCAGGTGGTATGTTTGGTGCAGGTGCAGCAGCTGGCGCCAGCAATCAAGGTTCGGCTATTGCGGATTTCGCTCCGTCACAAGAACGTGACACTGGAACGGGCGTCTTCAACTACCTTCAGACCATCACAGCTATGCCGCAGTATTCCAAGTCCTCGCTTGAAGAGCTGAGACTTCAAGACTATACCCAAAACCGCAAGTCATCAACTGCCGCGTCGGGTGGTGCATTTGGCGCGACTACCACCCTATCAACAGGGTTCGGTAACACAACCACAGGTTTCGGTCAATCCGGCTTTGGTCAACAACAACAACAGCAGCAGCCGAGTCTGTTTGGCCAGACGACAAATACTGGTTTCGGTACGGCGGGTTCAACACCATTTGGAGGTCAACAGCAACAGCAGACGCCCTTTGGTGGAGCAACCACGGGTGGGTTTGGTGCGTCTGCTGCAAAACCTTTTGGAGGTAAGCCGCTTGGCTTCCATTCATCTTTTTACTCATACCATGATAAAGGTCAAGCTTTCTCGGGTGGTAACACTGCTTTTGGACAACAAGCGAGTACTACGCCTGGCTTTGGCCAACCTGCTCAACAGCAGAACACTGGCTTTGGTGGCTTCGGTGGTTTTGGCACCCCTTCTACATCTACAGCATCAACACAACCGACGAACGGTTTCGGTGGTTTCGGCACAGGTAGTGGTGGTTTTGGGTTTGGTGCTGGTGCTGGTGCTGGTGCTGGTGCTGGTGGGTTTGGCACTTCTGCTGCTAGCAAACCAACCAGTTCCTTATCCTTAAATACTCCAGCATTACAACCATCGGCAACGACCGGATTTGGCGCAGGTGCAGCTGGCGGATTTGGTGCAGGTGATTATATCGAACAGTCTTGCCTTTCTGGAAAGCTAACAAATAGCTTGTATACTTCTATTTCAGGACAACAGCAGCAACAGCAGCAACAGCAGCAACCCATGGGTGGTGGATTCGGGTCAGGTACAGGCATGTTCGGTGGAGGCGCTGGTGGGTTTGGTACTTCTACAAGCAAACCTTTTGGATCGTTCTCCTTTTCTGCTCCAGCACAGCAACCAGCAGCAACGACCGGGTTTAGCTTTGGTTCAACAAACGCTGGTACCAGCGGATTCGGTACAAACCAGGTATGTTTTTTATCACCTCTGTTAATAATAATGCATTGTGATTCAAGACCTACGATCTCACATTTCAATTTCTTATGGTGTCAAGCCAGCAGCGAGCGGTACTGGATTTGGCGGATTTGGCGCCGGGCAAACGGGCACCATAGGCTCGACCTTTGGTGGATTCGGCTCGACACAACAGCAGCAGCCTGGCAACTTTACAACGCCTAATACCGGTGGGCTGACGTCTTTCGGAACGAATACCCTTCTGGGCAATCAACAACAGCAGCAACAGCAACAGCAACCGTTGTTTGCCACTGTTGATAAATCCCCTTTCGGCCAGAACTCTGTCTACGACGCTAGCAAGAAAGTGGGCGCCAACGCATTACCCTCGGCCATTCCCGTAGAGAGCCAGAGAAAGATGTCTTCGCCGCACTTCCCGACCTCTCCTCAGGTTGTCTCCAAGATCAAGCTCCGTGGCTTCGCCCTCAGTCCTTCTTACACTCCGTCCACGAAAAAATTGAGCGCACTTGAGACCATCGGTGACGATGCAATACTCTCGGGAGACGCGTTCTCGAAGCACCCGATGAACAAGAAGCTTATATTCGATAAAGACGTCAGTGCAGCGGAGATCGAATCCCTCGTTAACAAGAAAAGCAGTTCGTCCCAGGTATTGTTTGACCCGAAACTCGAGCTTGTCGCAGCATCCAAGCAGCAGCAGGAGGACGGACCAATCGAGAACCAAGCAACTGAACAAACCCCATCAGCCCTTAGCAAGAGTGGTGACTTGTCAGCGATTATGTCAACCCCTGCCTTTACGTTAACTGCCGAGAAAGAGGGCTACTACTCGTCACCTTCATATAATGAGCTCGCGGCCATGGCGAAGGAAGAGCTTCAACATGTGAGTAACTTCACTGTCGGCCGCACTGGCTACGGTGAAGTACAGTTTGCTGTTCCAGTCGACCTGTCCCAAGTGGAGCTATCGTCGATCATGGGCGGACTGGTGATTATTCGGGAACGGCAAATAGTAGTTTATCCGAAGCAAGAAACAAAGCCTGAGGAAGGAAGTGGATTAAACGTGCCTGCGATCGCACGACTCGAGAACTGCTTCCCGTTCGACAAAGACACCAAACAACCAATCCGTGATCCCGAACATCCCCGTTTCCGACTCTTTGCGAAGAAGCTGAGGACTCGCTCGATGGCCGAGTTTGTCGATTACAACGAGAACACGGGGACTTGGACGTTCAAAGTGAAACATTTCTAGTGTAGTATTATCTCCCCCGTTCACCCTACTCTCTCTCCCACATCAACCCGTTTCCCCTTCATCCACACACACACAGCTGTAGCGTAAGTAGTAGTATGTAGTATAGTCAGCAAACCATTACATAAATCGGACAGATTAACATTCAATGCAATCCTCGAATTATCACCGCCTGACCAAATAAAGATCGCAGGCATTTTGCGGCTCCTAAATTACATGTCCGTCGGGATGAGGCCCAAGGCAGGGCCCAACTCGATCCCATATCTCCTTCTCCAACCCCCCCAAAATGCAATGTCCCAAACGAGCCATTGCACTGCGATTAAATCGTGAGGCTCTGGATCTTCTTCAGAACGCTCCAGCAAAGATCGTTCTTGATGTGGACCAGGACAATAGCACCGTAAGTCTTTATTCCCCACCTTTGCTCTGCCCACTTTTCCTTCCCCCACTCTCGTTCTTCATTCCCTTCCGCACGCCATCTCTCTATAATCTGTTTGGCCTTTCCATGTAGTCTCTCGTCATTGGAGATAAACGGTTTACGGTCAATTACCAGCCCAGCCAGAATTTACCACACCAGGTGTACCAGTGTACGCCTGGGATTGACACTGGCACCGCAATGACAACGACTAGTACACCTGTGGATTTTCTCGCCAAGGTTGTGCAGTCCGGAACATTGAAACAGGTGCTTTCGAAGGAAGAAAAGTCGCGCATGCGGCATCTGACGGAGCAGGCCGAGCGTGAAAAGAACGCAAGGCGCACGGAGCTCATTACCACCGTCCCTGTCGGATCGTCGCCTCGCACCAGCAACAAGACGTCGACACCGACACGACAACGAATTCTCTCGCCGACATCTGTCAGAGCCTCGCCATCGCGCGCCAGCTCTACTGGCAAACCATTACCTGGCTCTTCTCCAACGAGCGCTCGATTGGATCCAGCATTTGTTCAATCGGTTAGAGAACGGCTGATCCACTTGCTCGCCATATACCCTCATCCATTCTCCCAACTGACTACAAAACTCAAGATCCGAGAAACAGATCTTATGCCTATTCTCAAAAAGGTAAAACCGCCAACCTCCGTTGCCACAAGTGCGAAATTAACAGTTGCGAAAAAGGTCGCGGTCGAATCCAAGGGCAATTGGTGCCTTCGGCCCGAAGTGTACAAGGAATTGCGGATATGGGGATGGAAGCGATATGATGATAAAGAACGGAATACGGTCATCAAGAATGCCGAGGATGCTTATGATGCCCTTAAATTGCCTCGCAATGCCCCCGAACGTCATAATCTCGTCCAGCAGCGCAAGAAGGCTTCTCCCCAAACACTTGTTGCACCTTTGCCCCACCGGACATCGTCGAATGACCCAGCCACTACACCCGGTGTCACCTCCAGTTCTGGCGGCAAGACCGTTGGACCTGCTGCTGCAACAGGTAGTAGCAGTAGTACTGCCGCTGTTTCAACAACCGCCGCCAACGGCGGGGCGTTGAGTGGAAGTAGTACAGCACCGACCCATGGCAACGCAACCGGCGACGGTCGATCGCCTGCCAAGCGATCGGCTCCATCTTCGGGCGCAAATTTAAAAGGCGATGAGAAGCGGAGCAAGACGGATTCGAAGGGCAAAGTCAAGGCGGTTGCCCGCAAATCACCACAGAAACCGCTCAACCAGAAGCAGCGACAGCAGCAGCAGCAACAGTCGACGCCGTCGACTGCAGCATCGACGCCTTCCTCTTCTACTAATGCAATCACCCCAAATTCCTCTCAAGCATCCACTACTGCTATTACATCAGCTTCTGCTACGCATACCAATCCTACCACCACCACCACCTCGCACAAAGAACCACCTCACCACCCGTTAAAGGGCCGCAAGCAGCCTCAGATGGGTACCACAACAGCTACAACGAAGATGACCCGGACAGACTCTGACTCACCTGCGACCATGACAACGTCCTCATCGACGAGTGGATCGTCCGAAACGGAGGATGAGGACGAAGACCAGCACTACGAAGCTATTGTGGTCAGTCCGATCACGACGCAGGCGCAATTCTGGGCCATGTGCAAGAGCCACGACGAGGCACAGCAGGAGTACATTCGCCTCAAAAATAAGATCAGCCAGGAGCATCCGCTCTATGTGTCTGCGCTCGATCAGGTGGATGAGCCGAGCAATGTCAAGGACGAGGAGCAGCGACGGGATATCTACTACAGCCGGGTCAAGTCCGCTTATACCAGCCACGGCGGCACCGAGTGGCGCACCATCGTGCAGCTCACAAGGCAATTCCATCACCAACTTAACAAGGTGAATGCGCTCTGGGATGAAGTGGAGCGGGCATATCAAGTTCACCGGTTTTCACTTCCTTCGAGCAGCCGGTAGGGATGCATGATATTTCATATATATAAAGGAACCAAAGGTTATGTACATAGATATGCGCACGACTCGGTCTGTGATATTTGTAGTATTATTGATGATGGTGATAATGGGGTACACTGTTATATACGTTCTGCGTGGAAAGAGGAGGAGGAGGAGGAGCAGCACCAGCAGCATTAGGTGGTGTGAAGGGAGGTACAGGCATACCGTACGGGTCCGCGACGGGTAGCTGGTAGAATGGGGAGGAGGGAGACGTGTTGATGGGGATAACAGAAGGAGGCAGGTGTTGATGATAGCAAGACGATTCAGTTTGTGGTGGTACTTCGTACTTGTCCTGCTGGAGATGGTGAGGAGGGAGGACGGCTGCTGCTGTTGTTGTTGTTGTTTCCTCTTCTCCTTCTGCGATATTCGCTTGCTCCAGCTTAGCCTCCTCATGTTGATTTCTGGTTTGACGTGCGAGCTGTTTCTCGTTCCAGGACACGATGATACTGCACACCAGGGACGCGAGCCAGAGCAAGCAATTGAGCCATGAAAACGCGGCGGCGGCCCTTGCGCAGTTGCATTGGGCTGGCCAGGAAGAAGCATAGGCTTGGTCGGTGCGTTCTGTATCCAGTGTGCAGTGCGACGGGTTCGTGGCATGGACCGTCATGGCGATACCGGCAACGGCCCAGAGGACTGTGCCAAAGACGGAGAAGATGAGGTTGGTGCGCGGCTTCATGCAGAACTTGCCGATCCTGCGAAACTTGTTATGGTGGTGGTATGCCCATGGAAAGTAGATGAGCATGACAGGGATCCACCACGTCAGGATGGTCACCACCAGTGTCCAGTTAGGCGCCGCTTGGCTGCCTTCCTGTATATAAATAATAGATATATATATGAACAAAATTGTTTCTATCAGTATAATGGAAAGAGAAAAAAGAAAAAGACATCCTTTGCCATATGTACACTTGCGGGTGCACACACACACCCACACACACACTCTCTCTCTTTTGCTCTCAACTTGCATAGAAACGAATCTCGATAGCAATAATGGGCGCCACGGTACACAGAGTGAGTATAGACAAAATGAACTCGCCAATATGCAATATAGGCTTGATTTTCCCGAGGCGAGGCATGTTATCGGGGGTTATAATCGGAACCTCGAGAGTATTCATGAAGATGAAGCAAAACAACAAGCAAAAAGAGAGAGAGAGAGAGCCTATATTGCACTTTGGGTAGTTCCCCTTTTTATAGGATTGCCCCATTGTTGTTCTCAGCGATCCATTGGCTGGTCTATACCATATTTGGAACATGCCAAGTGGAGTTCGCCTGTAAACATTCGATATGTAGTCCCTTCCCTTTTGGAAGCGCGAGCAGAAAAGAAAATACCCACACATTTGATTTCCTGGCATGCTGTTGACAGAGATTACGGGGGTGGGGCCAAAATTTATCCATCAAATGTATCTCTAGAGAGACATGAAATTGGGGAAAAAGATAATGTGCCTGGAGGGAGCGACAATGGCTGTCCTGTGGGGCCGCTTTTTATTTTTTCTTTCAAACGAAAATAGGGACTAAGTCTGCCGTTCAAAATAGCTTTGTTCTAAATAAGATTTGCCAAGAAAAAAGAAGCCATGGGGAACCAAAAAAAAAAAAAACTGCTCTTCTCCTCTAGCCAACTTGTTCATGGATGGAAGTCAATCCCCATCATATGTGCAGGAAACTGACGCTGCTGGCCCCAATTGCGTTTTCAGGAAATAACAAACACTGAAGGATCGCTGAGGTTGCCCCCCTCCCACTGGGATTAGTAACAACCGTATGGGAGGAACAGAGTCTGTATGCTAGAAACAAAAGAAACCCGTGTTGTCTGCTATGTCATAAATAAATCCATACACACAAACAAACAAACAATAGACAACATCAGAACCTCTGATGCGACTGCGAAAAGTATATTCAACAAGATATGTACACATATGATTAGACTATCCTAATAGACTGGAATGGGCTTCATCGCCATCTTGACACGTTGGACTACATTGAGCACCCGTTTCTGCAACGCTTCGCTTTCGCAATCAACACTCTGTTTTTAGCCAACCACCCCCCAAAAAAAAAAGTCAGTTGTTGCTGATGCTCATCCCTTCTGTATTCGGCGCAAATGAACACTTACGAATTTCACACAATCCACGGTGGCCTTGGCTCCGTCCACATTCACTGTCACCTTATGCTCTTGCTCGTCTGCATCTACTTCTCCAAACTGCTCCTTCAAAAACGCAATCATGTTTTCAAAGTCAGCCTTGATTTCCTTGTCCACCTTGTCATGAACCGACTCATCATGGTCATGTGAGTGCGCATGAGAGCAAGGTTGGGTGCTCACTAAGAGTAAGATTTGAGTATATTTCTCTAATCCTGTCTCCGCATCTCTGTACCTTTCACGCTAGCCGGCGAGCTATCGACGGACAAGATCACAGCAAGCACCGAATCAGCTACCATATCATTCATTGCATTGCCAATCCACTCGAGCGTCAGCTGATTCGCCCTGTTGTCTAACTGCTTAATGTCGATTGTGTCAAATACGCGGAGCACAGACCCCTTCTCGACCGATCCATCCACCTTGCTAAGATCGGTCTCCTGGACAGTGCCAAACATCATCTCCAGATGCCACTTGAGCAGGCTGGTTGCCGCATTGAAGGGAACGACCTGTCTCTGCGTGATAACGGTGGTGATGAGTCCACCAAGTTCGTTGAGGTCCTCCGGCGTCATGATGTTCAGCTGGAAATCTTTTGCAACAAGAATACCGTTCAGCGGTTCATCCTCCGTGGGGTATTTTGCAGCCAGGCTACCGATCGTCTAGTTTGTTGATAATAACAATAAACGACGATGAGGGTTTAGTTGCGCGGGTCATCCGTTGCGTCCACCCCCCACGCCATTTTTTTAGGTATCCATTTCACTTACCTTGGCCATCTTCTCTCCTCGAAAATGTAACTTGACGGTTTCACAGTTCTTTGGAGTATATATCTTGACGTTCTCCTCCCGCTCAGAATACCGGCTCTGGAGCGCAGACTTTAGCCGGAACATGTTGTTTGCCTCGCCATGGACAAGCATCTTTTTGCAAATTTTCGGACCTTAGCTTTTATTGCGAAATAAAGAAAAAGTACTTACTACATGCGGGGCTTTCACCTCCTCAATAAATTTGCTATTTTGCGTAAAGTCAACGTGTGCCGAGAATGAGATATAATCGATCGACATGCGCAGAGACACTTTGCGCCCATCCATCGCAGTAAAATCCGGCGGCTCGTTCATTGCTTGCTGTGATAGAAGTGATTATTATTAGCGATTCCCCCGGGGGGGGTGCAGAGAGGGGTTTCTCTGCTTTGTCTACCTACTCTTGCCAGCGTATTCTCAACGCAATAACCTGTGATCACCAGGCCATTCTTTTTGTCAGGTGCCCATCGCTCAAATAGCTCTCGAGATAGACCATTCTTCAATCGTATTAGCAAGACAAATGTATATTATGTAGATGCCCGAATGCTCTCTTACCTGCAACATGCCAGGACTTGCCATCATCACGCAGGGACCAGAGTCCTCAAACTGCTCTACGTTTCTGAGGTTGCTGATGTGTTTGAACACGAATGGATTCGATATGGCAAATTGCTTTCGAATTCTTGCATTCATCATGTTGATATAAGTCTGATAGACAGCCATGCACTTCTTGGCGAGACTGGATGCATAATAGATCGGAATACTATCGAGTTCGGGATGGGCTTCCCAGTACTCGTCCAGGATGAGAAGCAGCTCCTGGGCGCGACCCAGCGCAAACACCGGCATCAGACATCGACCACCACGCCCAACGATATCGTGCACAAGAGCTATTGGAAAAAAAATTCAAAATGAGATATATTCCCCCTCCCCAAAAAAAAGGACACATTCACTTGCATGTAAACCGCATTTCCTTGGCTAGACGAGGCTCATGGGATTGTGTTCCATAGGTGCTTTCTGCGATCAAGACATCCACTGGACTATCAGGCTTTTCGGCAGCCATCAAATGACGATCTTCTTCACGGGAATAATCGCCAGTATAGAGCACCTTTACGCCTGCAATCTCAATGAGATACATGGCTGCACCCAATACGTGACCTGCGTTGAAAGAGGTGAATTTGATGCCTTCCACCTCGACTTGCTGGTGGTAATCAACAGCTTCTATGCGATTGAACGAAGTGATAAGATCCTCTTCGCTGTAAAGTTGATCTTCGTCGCCGATATTACTATAAAAGATCGCTATGAGTTTCACCTCCACCGCTACCCGAGAGGTTAGGTTCAATAAGTGATATACATACCTGACACGGAGATAATCGCTTAACAGCCATTTGTAGATCGCCTTGGTCGGATGGGTCATAAAGACACGGCCTTTGAAGGAAGTCTGATGAAACAACAAATTTTGGGTCAATTGGTGATGCTCTCCAAACAAACTCAAATATATACCTTCTCCATCAAATATGGCACGGCAGCAGCATGATCCACGTGGAAACTAAAGATAGGGATATGCAACAGCGTCAATGGGAGAGGAGGGGAAAGGTTGTGGGAAGAGTGCCGTCATACAAAACGTACTGCCCACTTACTGAGTTACTAAGAGCACATCGATGCTCGCAGGGTCGATTTCATCAAAGAAAGGAAGCGAGGCCAAACCATTGTAAGCAGGATGAATGCCAGCATCGAGCTTTTTTGATCCCAGAACCAGACCAGCAAAGAGAGAGAGAGAGAGAAAAAAAAGCATATGTATGAGTTGGATAAGTTTTTCTTTTATTTAGAGCGCATAGGAGGGAGGAAGGGAACCCCATTCATGTCTACAGAGTAACAGAAGCCTCACTATCGTCCCCAACAACCTCTTCCTGCGTCTGTCACTCTCATGTCACCAACAATGAACAAGCAGCTCGCAGGAATGTCCCAGGTCGCATTGATGGGGGGGCGATTAAAGCAAGAGTAGAGATCGAAAGAGGCGACAATGAAGGGACGACGGTAAAGGCAAAGGAATCACTGACAAAAAAACTGAAATTTACTTACCAAGACTTTTTTGCCCTTGTATTCCAGCAGGATGGACGAACGCCCAACCTCATTCCCAGAGCCCAACGGCGTTAATTTCAATAGATCGTTTTCATCAACAATGGGGACTTCCAGTTCAGCTTTACGTTTTGAGCCAGCCATTTTGGTCGAATTTAAAAAAAAAAGAGAGAGAGACACACAGGAAAGGGAAGCGTCCTCTGTTGTTTTCTGCTGTCTTACAACAAAAAATTACCTCCCCGCCGCGCAGCCATCCCAAAACGGGACAGGAAGTGGGCGAGGGGAAGTTGACTTTGGTGGCCTAGAGCTTGCACTAACTTTTTCCATCGCTCATTCCAACAGTATGGAGACGAGCTCGCCTGATCCGACTAAGCCTCCCGTGTCGCATACGTATGGGTCTACCGATAGCCATGAGTCCCAGAGCAATCCTCGGTCCACCCGACTTCGTCGCGCAGGCACTTTTATGACTGGCTCAGTGCCAAACAGACGCTCCATTATCAACGCTTTTATCAACATCACGTTGACAATGATGTTCGAGCTTGTCTTGCCCATTGTACTGTATTATGTGCTCCGCGTCTTCTTTTCACCTCTGTTGGCGCTTATTCTCGCTGGCCTTCCACCAGCTTTCATGGTGATCCTCAAAGGCATACGGGAACACAAGGTGGATATGACCGGCCTCCTGATGCTACTCGGCTTTGCTTTCTCTTTACTTTTGGCGCTTGTGGAGTCTGACCCGAAGCTGTACCTGCTGCGTGAGTCAGCCATGACGTCAGCCATGGGCATCGTGCTCCTTATCACCCTTGTCCCTTTTCGATTCAAGACACATGTCCTCCGACCCTTCATGTTCTACGTCGCACGTCAGATTGCTATCTCTGGCACGATCATCCTTGATCCTGCAACGGTGAGGCTCCACTGGGACTGGTTCTGGCGCAATTGGCCAATCTTTCGCGCCTTTTTCCGAGGTCTGACATTCATCTGGGGCGCAGGTCTCCTCAGCGAAGTTGCCGTCCGCCTCTTTTTAATCTATACCCTCGATGACGTTGATACCATTGTTTATTATTCCAATATCTACATGTTTTCCGTCTCCTTGACTTTGGGCGCCGTCACCCTGGCAAGCAGCCTCTTTCTACGCCATCTGTTCAATCGCGAGCAAAACCGATCGAGAGAAAATGAACGACGCCATGAGATAGAAGTCATCCTTGCGCGTGTTGCTTTAGAATCGCGCATCCAGAGAGGCGAGATACCTCCTTAGCCATTTATCTCAGTAGACGGAACATGATATGACATCTGCGACTGTCCAGTAGAATACAGTACTCTGCGATGCATTTGTAGACAACAATGGTGATGTGAGATAGTTTCGTTTGCAGTTGTACGTAATCCAAGTGGCGAATATCCTCCCTATGTGTATTCATCGCCTAATGCGTTCTGGGTTTCGATACCAGTGTACTGTACGTACAGTAATGCAGCTGCACCAAAATTTCTCTTAAAGAGGCAGTTTCTTCTTTAAATGTATATTTGTATCCGTTCAGCATGTGCGATGCACCTCAGCTACATATGTTACCGCCTCGCGCTGCTGCAATCGGCCACGGCGCTGCCTTGCACCGTAGGTCGCAGCTTCGGTCTCGTTTCCCACGGCGCTTGACAAGCGGGGATTTCGAATAACAGAAGACGCGTCAACCCCTCCCCTTCCCCTTTCCCAGCTCTTCTTCTTCTTCTTACCATCCACGCCATGACTCAAATTGCCCCGCCACCCTCGCTCGACTTTAGCATCGATGCCGCCAAGGTCACCCAGATCACCCAAAACATTATTGATGAAGAGCTTCGCGTCAACAACTTGATCGCCGCCCTCAAACCCGAGGAGCAGACCTTTGAGAATATTGTACCTCCCCTTGCCCGCCTTGAAAACGAATTTTATGGTAGATAGGGAAGTCCTCATTTAAGCAAACAAACCCATCAACACCTTTTGGCCCCTTAGGCAAAATTCAGCTTGTGACATCCCTCCACCAAATTTCACCTGATGAAGCTGTCCGCGACGCTTCTGTCGAGGCGGAAAAGAAGTATGAGGAGTTCAGCATTGAGCAAACGATGCGCCACGATCTATACGTCGTTATTCAGGGCTTGATCGACAAGACTGACCTTAGCACCTTGGGCCACGAGGAAGCTAGGATGCTTACCAAAATGGAGCGCAGCTTCCGCCGAAACGGTCTCCACCTGCCCGAGGAAAAACGCAATGAATTTAAGGAGCTTCGCAAGCAGTTGAGTCAAACTACTATCGAGTACACAAAGAACTGGAGCAATGAGAACAGCAGTAAGTGTAGCAGTAGCATATTGAGGGAAGGCGGCGGCAGCGGCAGCAGCGGCAGCAGCGGCTTACTATGTCCTACGCTAAATTCACATGGATCTTTTTCTGTCCAGCAATCCTCTTCACTAAGGTGAGATGGAATATCCACATGAGACAATCACACTGTCTTTATTTTTTAACAGATTATATCGATCCATTAGGAAGAACTCGAAGGAATGGACGATGACTTTTTAGGTAACTATCTAGAATACCACAATGACTCGCGACCTGATGATAAACTTTCTTTTTTTCTCTCTATTCGACAAAGGCGGACTGAAGACCAAGGAAGTGGATGGCGTTACAAAATACGTCCTGACGATGAAGTAAGTTCCCACAGGTAAATCTGTATTATATAAACCTAGATGGCTCACCGATTTCCGCCTTCAACCAGGTATCCAGGTAGGCTCGATTTTTCTTCCCCGAAATAGAGCCCATGTTATTCATCACTCTTGCCCGCATGTGTTTTATAGATGTTCGGTCAGGTATGGAAATGAACAGATACCGTGATTCCTCTTCTAAACATGATCATTTTTTCTAGTGCTGAAGCTTTGCAAAAATGAGAATACACGCAAAGCTCATTCAACGGCCTTCGAGTCACGCAATCGCGAAAACATCGTTTTGCTTGAGGAGGTCGGTTGTGTGAATTAAAACGGATACTCATGTTATAATAACTAATCATCCTCCTAAAAGGCTTTGAGACTTCGCCGAAAGTGCGCCAAGGTAAACCCTATCTCTGCTTAGCCATGGTCGGCCTCGCTCACCCACTTAAACCGCTCTAGATCTTGGGCTATCCTACACATGCCGATTTTGTTCTCGAGGTGAAGATGGCCAAGACCGTAGAGGCCGTGCGCAACGTACGAGATCAAATTGGATGAATCTAGTTATTGGTCCTATTTCGCTAACCAATATTCTGTAGTTTTTGAATGACTTGGCGACCAAACTCCATCAACCCGGTTTGAAAGATATCGAGACTTTGAAGCAGCTTAAGAAGGTATTTTTTACTATAACAGGAAATATTCTATCAAATGCTAATATTGCCCGCTTTTCTTGGTGATTTATTTAGGAAGAGAAAGGTTGGAATGGACACCGCCAAGAAAGCAATAGAGAATCGGCTGGTACTCACTTCTTTTTCAAATAGAACAACGCGGTGAAGCGTTCGATGGCGCGGTGAATGCGTGGGATACTGGTTATTATGAGCGCATCTTGCTTGAAAAAGAATATTCTGTAGACCAGGAGGAGATCCGAAAGTACTTTAGCCTCGAGCCTACCGTTCAAAGTAAGCTGATGCGATTATAGGATATATACAACGTCGCCACTGACACAGCCCGGCGTTTGCAGAGATGTTGGAGATCTATGAGCGCGTGCTCGGTCTCAAGTTTGTAAAAGTACCGACTGACAAGGCCGTTGTGTGGCACCCTGATGTCCAGCTTTTCGAATGCTGGGATGCAGTGGAGGATAAGAGCTTCTCCGGTTACATGTATCTTGATCTCTTCCCTCGCGATAACAAATGTGTGTGGAATGGGTAGGAGACGCGAAAAGGAGATATTATTTTTAACCAGAAGAGATCCTATACCGATGGTAGATCCACATGCGGCTTGCTTTCCCTTGCAGGCATCTTACATTGGTGAGGACAACAAGCGCGTAGCCCCTATTGCTGCTATGGTCGCTAATTTCTCAAAGCCGTAAGTAAATCCTTTCATTGAGTCTGATAAAAATGTTTACGAAATGATATATATAGAACACCTAATAAGCCTTCGCTTCTGAAGCACGAAGAAGTGGTTACCTTGTTCCATGAATTGGTAATTGCGATATTCATTGGGCGTGATGTTAGATGCGAATGCTGGTTTTCTTTTTTACCCATTGTACGTTTTTAGGGTCACGTCATGCATCATTTGTGCAGTCGCACAAAGTATGCTAGATTCCATGGCACTTCTGTGGAAGGCGACTTTGTCGAGGCGCCTTCTCAGGTATGAAAGAAAAAGTATAGCATTATTGCTGTATTACACCCAACGCTCAAGCACAACATCTAGATGTTGGAGAACTGGTGCTTTGACCGCCAGTCCCTCAAATATCTGTCCGCTCACTATGAGACGGGCGAACCCATCTCTGATGAGATTATCGATCGTATCATTAAGTCCAAGAATGTACTTGCTGCCATATTCAATTTACGACAGCTCTTTTTCGGTATCTTTGATGTTGAGATCCACACTTCGGAAGGTAACAAATGAAATGAGTCCTTGTCTCTCGGTGTGGTCCTTTTTTCCGTATATACTCAGCAACGTGTTGCTCTTTTTTTTTACTAGACGAAAACTTGGATACCACCAAGCTCTACAACGATCTCCGTGAAAAGATCTCGCTTGTCAAAGCACCAGAGGTAATCTATGATAACCTTGTGGCTTTGCTCCCTATGACATTTCACTGACATGCCTCGGAATGATATGCAGGGATCATGCGGCCAGGCTTCGTTTGGGCATTTGATGGGTGGTTATGATGCTGGATATTACGGCTACATGTGGTCCAAAGTGTTCTCAAGCGACATGTTCTACACTAAATTCGAATCTGACACATTGTCCTCGGAGACTGGCTACGCTTACCGGAAATGTATCTTGGAAAAGGGCAGCAGCAAGTAAGTTAGAGAAAGGGAGGAGGATTCCAGAGCCACATGCACTCGCTAATCACCCTGCTGCTGTAGAGATGGTATGGAGCTGTTAGTGGATTTCCTGGGTCGCGAACCATCCTCGGATGCGTTCATGAGAGAGGATATCGGTGTTTAGTCGAGACCGAATCACTCATTCACAGGACCGACCTGGCTAATTTGCAGTTTGTGATTGTCGAAATAAAGGACCATTTGGTAGAAAAAGTTGCTCGCTTTTTTTTAAATACCCACAAGCAAAAATTGCACTCTGGTTGGTTCTGAGATCGCAGGTTCGAAAGACATGTTTTACGCAGACATATTACCGCGATGAGGAAGCGCATCATATTCGATCTGCTTGTTTTTCTCCCCCTCCCTGTGTCATATCTGGTCACGATTGCTGCTATGTATGCATTGCTCTGCGCGAGAAAAGGGTACTCTGATGAAAGAAAACGTCAGACTCATAAGACAGTGAGACACACACATATGTTACATGACCTATCCTTTCAGGTTGATTGTTCCCAAAACCCCCCCTCCCCCCTCCGCCTTTTGTGAGCAGCAGCAAACTAGCTATATAAGATACAGACTGTTTGAGAGACACACATTCCGTTCATGATGCAGCTTAGCTCACGCGTTGGAATATGTAGCGCCCCAAGTGATCCAAAACGGAGATCCTCTGCCGATCCATGGATGCAATCTGGTAGGGGCACATGGGTCGACGATCAACCAAAGAAATTTTCTTATCCATATCGGGAGGAAGACGGCTTTTTATGGATTGATCCTGCTCCCCAAATCATGGCGCGTACCTTAAACCGAACGGCTGACGCTATCCCATCTTGGGATGGCGTCATCATCGACCTCTCCAAGCAAAACATTCTTTAATGTCTGTTTTTATTACAAAGTAAAATATTTTGCGTCGGATCAGAGTACCTTGAATAAAGCCGGGCTATTAAGTTAGTCTTTGTCCAGAGACCCTTGCGAATGTTTCCGCACTTGCAGGGATAGCTATGCGTGAAATGCAATTATGCAAATAGTATGTAAAGAACGGACAATGGATGCGGTGAAAGCGGATAGAAAGGGATATCCATAATCCTCACAAAAAAAAAAGGAGGTGATGTCTGTTGACATTGGGTGGTGAAGATAGCTAGGTACTACCGGTATTTCATTCAATTGCTCAGCGAACGCTAGTGCGACACTAAAAAGAATCAGGTCACGTGACCAAAGGCCAATTTTCTGCCATGTTCTCAGGAGGGACCACAAAAGTGTTGATAGGTTTCTCAGATACCGTCGTAGTAACGGATGTTCCTCATGATGCTTCGGATATCTTAACCAATTCAATAAATTTTTATCATCATAGAAACCGAAACGTAATACGATTCACGTACATCCACAACACGTCTCAGCCGCGCAAGCGGCAGAAAATTTTCATTATCTTTCTAAATTATTTCTCAAACGGCTAAAAATTCCAACGTCCGCCGCACACAGCGATGCCCGATGCCCCCCTGATAACAAAAGTCGGTGGCATAGCCCATTGCATTTCAATGCATTCGCCAGACGCATTTTTCGCATGAGACCACTTGGACAGACGTCTCGGCTTATCCTAAAGAGGAACACAAGGCGTTGCTACTACGACGACGTCGTGTCTCATATCGTTGACGGATGAGCAATCAGGACAAGCGCGTGATCGCTTGGCATGTCAAGGAGAATGAATTGCAACTCATCCATCCCAGCCCGACCCGGTCTGCCATTGCAGTCTCCGCATTTCGTTGTGCAATGCGGCTGCAGCGATACGTACATGGCACTGTCTATTTGCATCCTGAGAAGTCGGTACTCATGCAATCATCCATCGCATGAAAAAAAATGGTGGGCAGCAGCGTTAAGTTCTAGTACCTGAGACATACATACTTCATTCTTTTCTACCACTGTGGGCTTGCCGCGGGTGGTCTGAAAGGTGGGGGAGGGGCGGGTAGAAAATGATCAGGGTCCAGCCTCAAAGCTTACCATCTGCCAAGTTGTGCATCGGAGAGCAGGATTGGGGTGGTCTTGACAAAACTGGCGGGGAGATACTAGTCAGAGCTATATTCCACAGTTATCTAGGGACCATTGCCGGCAAAGACGGGGAATCATTGGCTGTATAACGATTATAGAGCCATTTCCAAGTCGATGGATACGGCTGATGAGCATCGTGTTCTCAATATGTAAAAGTATATTCCTTCTTTCACGCGATCTGATGACTATGCTGTACAGATCTGCTCTCCGTTGAATTGTCTGCAAGGCCATCTCCTTGGCATCTGTAACCACTATATGCTCTATCAAGCTCAAATGCAAAACAGAAGGTGGGAACATGTAGCTGCTTTTCGCCCTTGGGACTCCAAAAATACGCGGTATTCGGGAAATCCCATTAGTGGTGCGTCGAAATCGACGCCCCCTCTGCCACTAGCTCTTTCTGGCAAAGTTTCCTATTGCTTCTGGCAAATAAAGCTGGCGTTGTAGCCACCATGAATAAGAAAACGCTGATTCTGCGCTAATCCAGCATGCCCTCGTGCTCAAAACCAAAAAAAAGGGGACGTGTGTGGGCTGGGTTCGCGACCAGATGCCCCTAAGAAAAACTCGTCATACACCAAATACGTCAATTTGAAATGTATGCATGTCAGACACATGTGAGATACCCAGTGACAGATAAATAGACACTATTTTTCAAAATCAAAAAGTCGCAGGGCCACAAACATAAAATCGCGTCTTGCCCAGGATACGCATGACGACCAATCGAATGTCACATGCATCCACGAAAACATGTCTTCCTTTTGACTCTTTCTCTTTTATATACTCTGAAATGAGCAATCGATTTTATTACAAAGATGGCCCAAGTCATGCCGTTGATGAGCGTGGCTGTCCTGAACCTGTGGACTATATTGTTGATGAAAGAAATGTACTCTCTGCCATCCGTTTTTTCTCGCACTGAATATCTGCTTCGCCCATCTTGCAAAGATAACTCTGATCTTAAGACTACACACATTCCCAAGCGAAAGGATGCAGACATTCGGATGAAAGAAGCAGGGATCAAGCGCAGGTACACAGCGTACACGGACCACGACAAGGTCAGATTTTCCAGAATGATGGTTGACAAGGTCTCGAGTGCATCAGCTGCTAGGAATCCATGTTCTTCAGCCCACGATGGACCTTACAGTACGAGAAGGACCTCGGCAGCATCTTTTAAAAAATCTTATGCGAGGGGTCGTTCGTGTATTCTCCATGAAGGGCATAAGTGCATTATTTTAGAATGTGTTGATGAGAATCCACCCATTGTCCTAGAGCAGCTGATGGATCAACTGCTCCAAAGATTCAAGGGTCTGAAAGTATCTAAAACGACGCTCCATCGATTTATGAAAAACGAACGCAACTTGTCATTGAACATGGCTAGGTTTTAGCCTGTAGACAGGAATCGTGCTGCGTAGGGTCCAAGAGCGCCTTGACTGGGTGCGTAGATGGGACAGGACCGATATCGACTTTAGAAAAAACTGCGTTTTTCTTGATGAGTCTGGATTCCATATTAATATGAAATGCAACACGGCTCGGTCCAAGAAAGGAACTCCTGCAGTGGTCACAACACCAAAAACAATCACAATCTTGGGAGCAATCTCAGCATCCGGCGTCATTAAACATAGCTTGAGACTCCCGCAGCCACCAATCAAGAAAAGAGAGAGCGCAGGTCAATCTGATAAGTTGCGAGTAGAGGGAGCTGTAACTGGACATTCTCTTGGCTTCCTTAAGGCTACGATGGATGAGATGTATAAGTATGAAGATACAAAAGGTAATGGATAATGCACCCATTCATAAGGCCGAGGATATCGATGTGCTTATCTTGCACCATACTCGCCTGAACTCAATCCCGATTGAGCAGTTTTGGTCATTTGCCAAGAGGCAATAGGTTACCCTTATTCCAATCTGCAATCTTCTAATATTCCGGATCCTCTGTAGATAACCATATCGGCCCAACTCAAGCGCCTCGAGAGGAGAGGGTATGGGCTTTGGATGGGACCCGTGGTTTGGCTGCACCCGCGCAGGTCTCCTACCATGGCTTCATCGAGGTGCTTTATTTGTCTGCCCCTGCCGCTGGTTTTTGTCATTGGTCCCTCCTCGTTCCTTCCTCCAACCCTTCGGTCGTTCGCATCAGCCGTCGACGCTCAACAGCTCCGGATCCTTCCTTTCTTCCCTCTTCCGCCATTGTCATCGCAATAGTACACCTAGCTACCTCCGGGGTAAGTTAAATAGCAAGAAGGCGGTTGATATTTTCTGTTGACTAACGGGCATCCATGCGAATTTTTATGTGACATTTTTTATTTTACTTTGTATGCGTCATAATTTTCCTCCCTTCGAAATTTATTTTTGAAATCCTGCATTGGCAGCCGGTCAACATTGTTGATGAAGGTGAGCGGACAAAAGAAAGGTTATATTTATATACCAATGGATGAAGGGGGTTTGACGAAGTAAGATGGCATTAATGGTTAGGAGGACGATAACAAAGGAAAGACGAGGTTGGTTAAAGTAGCGACTGCGACATTGTTCGTGGTGGTGGTGTACGAGGAAACAATACAAAAGTGGCGTGGGTGGGGGGGAACGATTCAAAGACAGAACGAACGACTGCGACGGTTGGAGGGAAAAAAAAAATCTTATCGGCCACTGCCATCCTGAACCTCATAAAAGTTCTTTAGGTATTCCTCGGCTTCCTTGTACTCTTCCTTGACGCGCGGTAGCAGATCTTTGATACGTTTGAGCGCATCGGCTTCCTCTAACACAGCGCCGGCGTCGTCCTGTCGATTACCGATGTTCTGAATCTTTTCGCAAGTGTCCTTCACTTTTTTCAGCCCGATCGCTGCCGAGCTGCCTTTTAAGAAATGACCTAGTCGCGAAAGCTCTGCTAGATCCTTTTTATCGCTAGTAAGACATCCCAAACCATTAGCAAACGTAGGGTTCTTCTCAAGCCACACACATGCACACACACACACACACACACACACACGCGCGCGCGCGCGCGCGTGGCATAGACCGAACCATGGCGCATTGAATACTAAGGCTTACAATGAATCATCCATATCCTTGAATGTTGTCTCGGCTTGTTCAAAATAGTTCGTCACAATGCTGAATGAGAATTCGTGGTCCTCTTCATCGTCCATGTCGAGCAATTGATCAAATGTGTTCATATCAATGAGCTCCTCGGGATTCACGACTTTTGATTCGGATGGGGCTGATTCTTCCGTGTCGGTTGAGGGGCTCATTGTCGATTCTGGCTTGACCTAGCAATATTCCCCCCCAAAAAAAGAAAAAGTATAACATCGTGTGCTTCATGAGAAATATGGAAGGCGGTGGGCCGTAAGAGCGGCTTCTGCTTACAATGTCTTGCTCGGGATTAGCATTGGTTACTTTGCTGGACATTGGGGGAAATCCGCCCGTTTGGGAAATAATAAGAAAGGGGAGGAAAAGAGAGAGAGCAAAAGACAAAAAATAAAAGTATCGCTTTTACGTTAGCCTGTGTTCGGGGCTGAGCACCTCAGAACTTTGTTTTCACACCTATTCACCACGCGCAAACACGCACTCGCCACAACGAATGCGCTAGACATTTGGTCGTAGCGCGGATCTGAAACACTCTACCTATCCCCTCTCCCTCACTTCAAAGATTGACTAAAAATAAAATTACTTGTCCCCTAAGCATAGTCAGAATCCGGGCTGCTGCTCCGCGAAATAAGCAATCAGCATTGTACGAAGGCCGGGGGGAGTGAGGGCCGGGACTCTGCTGCTACTAAAAAAAAAAAGTATTGACACAGTGATATCAAACGATGTCAAGAAATCGACGGATTTATTACTGTGGCCCACCCAAAGGGAAACTGATGGGGCATCCAATTTTTTTTGGGATAATAATCTAGAAGGAAAGATGTACAAAAACAACGAGATGGAAAGTATATATGAATGTGCCCGTATGTGTTTTGACGATAGTGGGATAAATAACAACAGCATGAACAAATAAAAAAAGGATGTTTTTTGCCTGCGTGTGTTTGGTATAGTTAATGGACAATGACAATCTGGCTTGATCCGCCAAGTCCTTGAATATCAGTCACGCTCACAACACTGCCCGTGTCGCTCCCGCTCCCGGAATGATCCAGAACAAGACTTTCGCGCTTTCTAGACCTTCGTTTGGACTGGTACGACGACGGCTGGAGCTTTGGGTCATCATCAAAGATATCCATGGACCCGACACGAGCCATACCCATCCGCCGGCGATAGTGCAGGCACTGCTTGAACTGATAAAGAACAGGTGTATTCTGGAGGTAGCCTTGTCTCAGGTGGGACATGAAGCTATAGAAATCACAGACTGCGACGATCCTGTCGCGGCAGAATCGATCAAGCGGAAGCCAAGGCACTGGCTTCTGCTGGGGTGGACCATGCAGCCGCATGCGGAACTCGCAGATTCTGAGATGGCCGCAGCATGTGCACTTTGTGCGTGGTGCGGCCGGTTGTTGCTGATTGGTGGCCGAAGAGGACACACTGATATGGCTGGTAGCAGGCGAAGAGGACGATGAGGAGGAGAAAGCTGAATTGCTATTGTTCCATGTCTGGATATCACATCGATTGTTGGCAATGGCATCTGTCAATTTGCGCTTGAACCAGGGCGACTTCCACCACAATGACGTTGTGTTCTGGAAAAGGCAAGGGTCAATGTCCTCTGCCGTCACTCGCTTCAGAAACGCTGATGTCGGCGAGTACGTCTTGATGTGTTCCTGGAACTCGTCAAAGACGAGGCCATCCAGCCGAACTGTACGGGTATTGCCAATCGCGATGCCCTGGAGACTGTCATCTTCGCTGAGCGGTACGAGAGGCGATGCAGGTGATGAGATTCTCGGATGATGGATGGATGAGTGTCGAATCATGCTCAGCCGGTTCGGCAAGACCGACTGGACCGCATCTTCGCTTCGGCGATTGATGCGGTCTGATTCGGTCGCGCTTTGATGTACAGCCGCGTCAAGATCAACGAGTTGTTCCTTGATGTCCTTGAGCCGCTCCTCGCGCACATCCCACGCTTTTAAAACGTTCGCCAGCTTGCCACCCATCTCACGGTCGAGTTGGATAAGGCCTTCACGATCCATGATCTCGTCCATGAGAATGCAGTTGAGCACCTTGAAGAGATTCGTTGTCACATCACGAATGTCCTCTTCCAGGGACTCCTTGACCTCCTCAATGCTGAACCGTAGCTGTTCTTCCTCCGAGAGCGCAGAGGCAAGCGCACTTAGATCGCGTTTCATGTATGCCTTTTGTTCTATTTGCTGGTCCAGTTGCGTAAGCAACTGCTTGCAATTGCTACAGAAACCTTGTTCCTGCACAGTGGCACCGGTTGTGGCTAGCGATCGATTATTGCTACCGTTGCTGATGGCAGCAGTAGCAGCAGCAACAGGGTTACTATTCACATGGCCCTCTGCAGAGGGCATTCTTGTCATAGACGATAGAGACGTGGTTGTAGAAAATGGCTCTGTATCGGCCTGAGATCCATCCTGAGTTGACGATTCGAGAAGGAGCTGCTGATGAGCCCACTGTGAAACGCGAAGCGAGCCATCAGTGTCTTCTTGCTTTCGCCACTCATTCACAGCTGCTGCTCGTCGCTCAAGCTCGCCCTCTTCGAGATCATCTATACCGGTCAAGTCCACCGCCACGGCAGGGTCCGCAGGCGGTGTTGACGTTAGGTGAGCCTGCCGAAGATAATTAAGCGCCAGAGAGAGGCTAGCTTGCAGTGCTTCAGGCAGATCGGGCGCGGTGACGGCATCACTAAGCAGCAGAATGGCCTCTTTTCCGTTAAACTCAAGCCGCTGAAGTTTGTTCGAAAGGTGGTGAATATACTGATCTTTTTGCGAAAGACCAACGAGCCAGTCATGCCGGTCATGCTCGTACTTTCGATGGATAGTCTATGAAGAGAGCGAAGAAAAAAAGAAAGAGAAAGAGAGAGGAAGAGAAGAAAGGAATAATTTGTAACGTTGAATAAAGAGAATCATACATTTTAAATCAAAAAAGCATCTCGCCCTTTTTTATTCTCGCTTACGGATAAGTCCGTTTCCAGGTCGACGACTCTGGACTCTAATTTTGCAATAATATCCTGTGCTTGGAGCAGGAACGGCAAAACGTCCTCTTCCGAGAATTCCTCTGACTCAAAATTGAGATCGTCTATGGCTTCATCTTTGAGTGACAGAACTGATGGCACCTGAGTAAAGGAATCAGGAGCGTGGACGGCTTCCATGGTCTACGCACGTGTAGAATCGAGACCAGGAAAAGGGGATGTGTAGAAAAGGGGACAAGAGGGAAAAAAAGAAACTTTGTGAGGATGTGGGTGATGTTGGGAAGCTGCTGCTGAGTCTGTATTTTCCGTTACTAAATCCGGGTCCACACCCTTTTTTGTTCCTCACATGAAGACAAAAACCGGACGTTTGCCAAGCCAGCCTTGGTTTCTGGAAGGAGAAACAGGTGTTCTCGGCTGTCAGATGACCTCTGTTTTATTAATAGCGAGGAGTGAGCAGGTCTCGTTGGTCAAATCAGAATGCCAATGCTTGTCGTCTCGACTGTAGCATGAAAGAAAGCAGAAGGGTTCACGATAGAGGAAAGAATCAATCAAATAAGTGATAAAAATATCGCGTGGGCACACATAACAGCTTGGATTGTCTACATATCCACATCTCTGTCTCAGCCGTGTTTCCGGGTCCTTCTTTTTTTTCATATAAACCTTGTCTGCAAGCCGACGTACCGCCGGAGTTCCCTTTCCTCAGCCGAAGCGGCATGGACGGTTACACTATGTACGGGCGAACTAGAAGAAACCAGAACGCCTATTGCAGCGAGAACACATAGAGACTGGATTTTCCTTTTTGCGGATAGAATAAAAAGGAACCTCTTTTATCTCCTTTCTCCAATTCTCTCTTCTCTCTTGTCCATTTGCTTCGTCGTTCAATAATCCAGAATGAAGTCCTTCTTCTCTGCCATTACTGCCCTTGCTCTTGCTGCCGTTGTGTCCGCCCAAGGAAGCATTCTCTCGGTCACAAATCCTATCAATGGCACAGTATTCACGGCCGGTAAACCGGCAATCATCAGCTGGTAAGAATGATGGTACATCGCTCGATGCTTTTCTCTAACATTTTTACGTGGCGCGATATTATCTAGGACCCATCCGACAGTGGATATTATCAGCCAGATTGTCCTCGCCCATGGTGACCCGTCTAACTTGCAGCAAGATGGTCCTATTGCCAGCAACGTCAGCGCTGCTGCTCTGTCATATACATGGAATATTCCGACTGACATTGCTCAGGGTGTCTGTAAGTACCACTTCTTCTCCGAGTCCATCCTCCCCCCATCTCCCCCCCCTTGCAGATGAGCGAGCTCCTGACCTACAATCACTTTGCTCTTATCTGTCTAGATGCCCTCATCTTTGGCACCTCACCCAATGTCGCATATAGTCCACAATTTATTATCCAACCTGCCGATGGTAGTAAGTTGCATGGGATAATGAGAAAAAAGCAGCGCAAGATCAACTAGGAGATTAAGGGGGATAGGATATCTGTGACATATGTGCTTATACTTCAACTATCTTTTAAGCTTCTTCGGCTGCCAGTGCTGCCCCCATCAGCGCTTCTGTCTCGGCTTCTGCATCCGTCTCCTCAGCTAGCGCTTCTGCAACGATCGCCTCCTCTAATGTTGCTTCTGCTTCAAGCAGTGTGAGGAGCAACTTGGCATCTGCGACCTCCTCTTCCTCTGTACATGCCTCTGCTTCGGCAATCCAGAGCGCTGGCAGCAGCAGCAGCAACAGCAGCGCGGCTCCTATCCACAACCATCCTGCAGCTGGCATAGTTGCTCTTGGAATGGTGGCTCTTGCTGTCATGCTCCAAGGCTAACGTGCCTACCACTCACTCCGTGAAATACTATCAGCCAGCCATAACAATAACAATTATCACCCAGCCTCCTATTCCGATAGCTAATCTAATATTACTACTATCCTCCACCCACTCCTTCAACTGTCCCCGCCACCATCGCACTCTGTAGTTGCGAGCCTTTTACTAATCGAATAAATGTTTTTCCTAAAGCCCTTTGTCAGTTCTTTTTAGCAAACTAGCAAACAAACACAGCAGTCTGATGACCTTGAATTATGCATAACAATATTCTCCATGTTGCATTGTTATCGCAGATCCTCCGTTTCTCCTCTGCCAAGCGACATACTTGTCAAAAATATAAACGCGATTTGACCTACGCATTCCTCGTGTCCGAAGATGCATGGTATCTCATTGTCTTCTAATTCATCATGAAGAAAGGCAGCACATGGTATGGGGGGCGGGGCGTCACCCCATCCGCTCAAAACGTCATAACAAGAACGAATCGAATGCATGTGTACATGAATTGCTTCGGTGGGAAAATTCGAGGACTAGATGGTAATACAGAGAAGAGGCGATGTCTTTGAAGAATTTTTTGCGTTCTGCATACGCAGCCCGATTCATGAATATACAACAACAGACGATGCAACCCTTTTTTTCCATGTGGCACCAATGCCTGAGCTCCTGTGAAACGAATACTGTATTACAAAGGGGGAGAAAGCAAAAAAAAAAAAATGTACATAGTGAGGCGCTAGTCTTGGCGACGTTGGTGTTTGCCCCACGAATCCTTGGCAATCGTATCAACGGTATCTATAAACCCCACAAGGATGAATCGTTCGCCTCGAACAATATCGACGCCTTTGTGCATAATTCTGGCGTCATGAAAAACGCAGTCGCCTTGGCCAATGGTCACAACCGTGTTTGTGGAGGCAAACCATGTTCCACCGCCTTCGAATTCGGCGGGGCTATTGAGAAGCACATTGAAGGAAATGAGACAGCCGTCCGTGTGGCTCCGGAGCCCGCTTTGGGCATCAGCCCTGTACTTGACAATAAAAATATCACGAAACGCGAGGTCACGTTCCCCGTCGAATCCAAAGTGAGCACCGAGCCTCGAGAAAAGTCGACTGCGGATCACATCGGCCAAATAAGCAAAAGGCGTGTTGATGATGGGAATATCCGTCGTCGGAAACGCCGAATGGCGGTCCGTAGTCCAGCTGCTGTGGTCGTTATGTGTGTCCGACAAAGCCGCCATGACAGCGTCGCATTCTGCAATCGTTAACAACCCCGTAATCTTTTGTGGCTCCTGGAAGCGCGCCAGGCGGCTGTGGTGGAACACCATTCGATTCTCTTGTGTGGTCCGTTTCCGGGGATCGTTCGAAAATTTATTGAGCATGTGCTCAACATGACGGTGCATTCGCTCCTGCCGGACTTCATTTTGAGCTATTTCTTCGTGAGACAGATCTGCAAACGGATCAAAGTCGGCATCATCGTCACTCGTATAATTGGCCGTAGTCATCTCAGCCGCCTTAGCGCCCAACTGTGGTACTACTTTGACATTCCCTTTTTTTTGCGCTCCCCACTCTTTCCCGCACACTCCACTGTCGGACTAACAAAACAAACAAAAGTTGCTTCTCCAAAAGATGACATACATGCAAGTGGTACTATATACTTTTATTTTGAATCAAGTTTGCGTCATGCAATCATGGATATCAGGTCATCAGTATATAGTATTTGTGGTTCAATAGAGGCGACTTATGCGTGTAATAAGCCGAGTGGTTTGCGTGTGCGCCGATGAATATACAATGAATGATGATGTTAGCAGGTCGAGCCTCTCTGTTGTCATACAGCAGCCTGTATTGTTCTCTTCGCACCCGGCTCACCTATAGAGTGCCTCCCCTCCATTCATCAAATGGAAAATGACCAAGTGTCTTGCATATCGCATCATATCCCTGCGATAACAAGGCCGGAAAGTTCTTTAGGGGAGATTGCAGTAGTCAGCCCCTGCTGATAGTTCACTCGTGATTTCTTGTGCCTTCTGCTAAGCATTCCTATGGGTTTATTATTAACAAAAAAATCATGAGCCTTCAGACTGCAATAGTGTTTAAATCCCCTTCCCCTGCCAACAGGTTGCCAGCGAAAAATTTCTACCAGTAGCCTCTGCCTTCGTCAAGACACAAGTTGGGAAGCATATGGCTTGGATCAATATCAAGCATATGCTACTGATGAGTGAAATACCATTCCAATTACAGTACAGTATAGTACTACTCAATGAAAACCTCCCCGCGTTGGAACTCCCGTCGATCGCCATCTATGGAGGAAAGCCTTTGTTTGTGGAGTATGAACATGATAGCTGACAATGTTCCTTTTAAGAAAACATGCAATGGGATGTCATTGAAGCACAAAGAAACAGTGCTGCCGCTGCTGACAATGTTGCGTTCTGAGGCGTGCAATGATTTCGGTGCCTCGCTTGATGTCAGGATAACGACGACATAGCCAGCAGTGGCTGGCAGCAATGATGGCAAGGCACAATGCGCTGCTAAACTATATTCATATTCCGCGAACAAAAAAAGTTCCACTGGCTGAATAGCCAGGGAAAATCCAATGGGATCCATATTTGCGCACAACAACGTTGTACCAAAGAAATACAGTCAGGATTTCTAACAATAACCGAGCAATGTTGGGGAAATGCCGCGCATCGAAAATAGAATGTCAAGCGATGAAATCGATGGTTAGTGTATATCTAAGCATCTTTCCGGGACATGAGAGACATGTGCATTATTATAGCATGGAATTGCCAAACGCCATATTGGGTTGTATCACAACTTATGCAACTCCTATGGAGTAGATCTTTGGAGGCCATCAGACCAGGCAAAACCTGTGTAGCAGCAAGCAACTGCTAATCCTCTCTTGCCAACGATAAGGATACCCAAGCCGTATTGGTATTTATCTCCTTTTCCGCTTCATCCAAGTTCCTGCTCTACACCTCCTTTTCTCTGTGGCTATTTGGAATATTCTCTTGTTCCCACTTTGCGATTATAGCCTATATTCTTCCAGGTCGGGCTATTTAATAAACCGGATCCCACAATGATGCTGTATGCGGACTTACAGAGGCAATGAGTAGGTCTGATAAATGCCACAAGAAACTAGATCAAAAGGTTCATACAGCACCGTCTCATTTTCAGCATGAATGTCGTTAAGTTAAAAAATTGCTTCGGTCCCAACCTTGATTTCGGGATGCGTCGTCAGATCGACGTTTACCACGTTTTAGTGTCTGTATATATATACCTTAAACTGCCGTTCTGTCCATTTGTCAATAAGCCAGCTACCGGGCATTGAAGAGATTGAGCAGCGTCGGCAGAGCGTCTCGATGCTGGCATAATGCAAAGACGCGTTTATGGCGCAATTTGTTAAGCAAAGATCTTTCCATTTTTGGATGCCACGCAGAGCGCCCTGGGGGGGAGAGGGAAGGGGCGGTTGCGCTACGGTTGAAAAAAAAAAAAAGGCGGGGATACAATGTCTGCGCTCCGCGGCAAAAAGCACCCGATCAAAGGGATTTCTGAATCACGGGAAGAGTGCATTGTACCACGCAGCTTCAATGGCGTAGAAATAGACCGTGTCATCATATCGTGGTTTTTTCTCCGTCGTTGTCTTCCCAGTCAAGATGGAATCTCATCTCCTGAAGGCTGCACCCCCCCAATGTGTCAAAAGTCCTGTATGTGAGAGAATCATTTTCGTAACAACAGCGCATTCTATCCGCCCACAAAGGTGGTCCTAGCTTTATTTGCTGCAAAAACCCGTAGCAGAAAGGGTTTTGAATGGAATTAAACAGGTTGTGATCATATTCAATCAGCCGTAACGCATCCGGGGCCAATTGTTGCAAAATGCACCATCAATAAAAGGGCAAAAGAATGAATCCTTGGGCGCTGAGATACCAAGTGATCACGTCCTACAACCCTTTAAAACATTCAGACATGAAACCAGCCTTGGATTTCCACAGTCGATTCAATCAGTTGGTCATTCACAGATGCATGGTTAAGTCGTTACGAATTGATCTTGGCGGGGTGCCTTTTTTTTTTTTTTGTGAGCGAGCGGAGTATAAGATGAGAGCACAGGACAGACGTCGTTCCCCCTTCCACTCACTCTCCTCCCCCCAAGCACGCACACACACACCCACAACACACAACACACGCACAACGCTCGCTCGCTTTCTTTCTCTCGTTCCACTCCCCTTCGCCACCTATTTTTTTCTTTTAAATAGAAGTCAACTGAGCTTCCGCTCTCTTTCTCACTCTCTCTTCTTACTCTTCAACTTCTCCTCTCCCTCTTCTTCGCTATATTCTCAGTATGGCAAACAACAAGCAACATGGTTTTATCTCAAAGACAGTCGGCCTATCACTTGGATTCATTGGCATTATTGGACTGGTGGTTTCGCTTGTGGCCCTGCTGCCGGTGAATATTTACAATATGGTAGTCTCTGCGAATGCTCTGACCGAGCTTCTCAAACATGGAAGCAAAGGCGGAGACAATACAGATGACTGGTGGCGATGGTGGTTGTCGCTCTCTCCCGAAGCTTCGCTCTATATGGTTTTCTTGTCAGGCTCAATTCTGTCGTCATTAATTTCGATTGTCATGGTGCTGGTGACTGCATGCCGCCAGCAACCACATCCTAAGGAGATGGCGATCACGCCGCCCTCTGCCGTGGAAGACCAGGTGATTGAAGGCAAGCGGAGGTCCAGTGTATGGTTAAGTCGCATGGGCTGTCTTATTTTTGTCGGGCAGATTAGTTGGGCGCTATTTGGTAAGTGAGAGAAGAACAGAGACGGGATGGATAGAGAGGGAGAAAGATGAAAGGAAAAGACCAATGTCCGCCTGCGACCACATCCCCTCACGCACTCATCCTGCCTAATATCGGTTGCTGACAAAGATGATAAACAGGCACCCATCTCCTCTTTTTCTTTGACGACCACAACGATTTACCAGATTCTGTTCGCAAATCAACCACGATATCCGTGCTCATTCTGTGGTTAAACTATGTTATTCTCACCGCATTTTCCTTTATCCTCTTCTGTGCATCGTTCTTCATCCTTCTCGGCGTCCGTCGTCGCAGTGGTAGTCGCCGGCCATCAATCCAACCGCCATCTACAACCGTCGGCGAGGAAATGCAGTATCATCGTGAGGAGACAACGCCTCTGCTCAATAGCAACCGCTCACTGTGAAAAGCACACCTTGAAAAACCGTACCGCTTCCCATCTCTTTCATCTTTTCTCGCCGACCCCCCCCAAAAAAAAAGCAAAAAAAAAAAAAAATAACGCTGGCACGCTTTCTCTCTTTGTGACCAAAGATGTATCCATATACCATATATTTTATTTTCATGTTCATAATCCCTTTTTACATTTATACATCGTTTCTCTTCTTCTTTCTATATTGTATTATTTTTTCCCCGTTTTATCTCTCCTATCCACTAAAAATGTCTCACTATTTTCTTTCTTTTTTGCTGCAGTTTCTTATGCATGGATGCGTACACAAAAGCGTATGATTTGAGTCTATTATTTGTTTTTTTTTATGGTAGGACTTTTAAAGAGAAGCACTATGCGATTCATTAATGACAAATATTGAAATGATGAAAGACATGGCAATCAACATATCCCACCGTTCTCGTAAAAAGTCGAGAAGGTGTATGCCGCCTGATTCCTCCACCTGATCCACCGTGTAGGACCGAATTTCTTGATTTTTCAGACCGACGACTAAAATAATACGAGTCAAGGCGCATTCTTTAGCAATCAATATCCCGGGAGGGGGGAGAGATATCTACATACTCATAAATGTTTCTTTTCCGTCATTATGAAATAGAATGGTGCCAATGCTCTATCATACGTGGTGAATGACCCCACTTCCTTTTTCGCTTTTGTTGATATTTCACATCTCACTTACTGCTGCGTCCAACTCTCCCTGAGTGGGTGCTACAACCATACTCAGGAACCAATCGTGTTGGCGAATCTGTCGATACGGATGTTTTTCACGTTGATGAATGTAAATTACGTTCGTGTCCGTCCACGCAGCCAGGAGCGAGCCGTCTTCGTCGAGCTCTGTGCCTGCAATCGTCTCATGCTCCGAGGAACCTTCGATCGTGACTCGGTCCCAGAAAAAGTACTCTGGAAGCACAGAGCCGTCCTTGTGCCGATAGATATACGGTTTCTCGTCTTCATCGTGCTGGAGAACATCGAGTCGGTCCGTGAAATCAATTGTCATGAATTTATTCTTAATGTACGGCACCACTGCTGTTAAGCCATCTCTCGAGCGCGCTACATCATATATATGTTAAAACCACGGATCAATGGAGAGGAGGGGCTCCTTACCCAGATTCAAATGTGGCATTTTGGTTTCCATACGATCGTGATGGACTTGATGCGTCCCGTCCACAAAGGCAATATACTGTATGCCATCATCGCTGTATACATCGTCCTAATACCGCAAAGTTAAACAGAAGGTCAGAAAACCCACCCGGGATGAGCCCGACGCATTCTATCTATTACCTTATCATGCCAGCCATCCCGGCGCGTCCAGGACTCCGTAGAAAGATTGCCATCGGTAATGGTCATGTTGCTATAGAACTTGGATTTGGTCTTGTGGCTATCAACAGAAAGGACACGATAGGTATTCTGGCTAAATGTTCGTCGATTAATAAGAAAGCGCTGATCCGCGATGAGGGAAGTGGAGGGCGTCTCACTTTGGCGAATAGATCCTTGCATGGGTCACAATATGTTGCTGCGTGTTTCGTGGCTGATGGTATCCTTTGTTTCAGTAAGTAAACAGAGGGAGGAGTCATCACTAAAAGAACATCCTTTACTCACTCCGAACACGCTCTCCCGGCATTACGTTGTCCAAGTTCAGCGTTGTTGCATGGGGCGCATCGGTTAACATGGGTGGCAGGTGGGCAATACGAAACCGGTATTGGTCAGGATCCCTTTTTTGTTTAAACATATATCAGCATTCACATCTCCATCTCTTTCGGATGAACCTGCCTGGAATAAATGATCGAGGAGTCTTCCAAATCAAAACTATCGATCCACGTTGTCCCGGGAAAGACGAGATCTTTGTATTCCATAGTACTGCTTGGCTCTGTTGGCCAGTAGAAAACGCGTGCGATATGCTGAGGATCTTCATCTTGGAGAACATGATATAGGACGGCGAATTGGACGTGGTGGGTTGCAGCAGAATGAACAGGTGATGCATGTGATATCTTTGAGATCGGGCCGGTCAGTGTATGCTGGAATTGTAACGTCCATTCTACTTTTATGGCATATATCGCTCGGGTCAATGTCGTCGGGCACAATCAAAGTAAGAGAACATACCATCGGACGTTACTGCGCTGTTGTTGGTACAGAATGTAATGAGCGGTTTCCGTCGCTGTTGAATGACACCTATATTGAACAGCGTTTATTGTTGCAAAAAAAGTGTTCCTGAGCGATCTCTCAAATACGAAGCCACCTCTCTCCTCTCCAGGCCCATTCTAAGTGTATGGACATTTACCAACAACTCCGGATTTGAGCGGGCCAGTGCCTTGCAAAGGCGTCTCTTCGCTACCCGTCAGTGGTGTTTCAAACCAAATCGAGGTCTGATACAAATGGTCATCCGTTATGGTCAGAATAATCTCATTTGGCTCCGACACCATCCGAGCAGGTTTAGAGGCATATACTCTGACTGGACGTGGATACGGCGAGTCTCCAAGGAAACTGACCAATAGCATCACGGCCAAACCGACCGAGAGCATGACGAATGAGCGCCATTGCATAGTTTCGAGCGGCTATTTTTTTAGCTTTTACTTTTTATGGAGCAAGAGGGGAAGAAAAACGAGAGAAAAAAAGCGCGAGCAAAATAAATAGTGAGGGAGTGAGGGAGAGGAGGCCGCGCGCTGTGTGTGTGTGCCACAGCCAAAGACAAACAGACCAGAGTTGTCGTCGGCCGATTTTTGAAAATCTCCTCTTCTTTCGCTCTCCACACAATCCCTCATCATCCCCCCTTTTTTTATACACATCCATTTCTCTTACATTCGACAATCTTTTTCCTTACTTCTTCTATAGCGCCAGTCCTTTCTTTTATCGTCATTCTTTCAAGCATTAACATCATCATCATCATCATCACCACTGCCTCTCATCCTATAAAATTCAATACAATATCAACTGTAAGACAAGCTCAAAAGAGCACACGCGCAGTGCAATCACATTAATCTAGCGTGATTAAATATCGCCAAAACAAAATCATTATGTGTGCCTGTATGTCTTCAATGCAGGGCCCACTATGACCTGGTCCTCAGCAGAACAACAGCATAAACTTCAGCCATGCCTCGCACGCCTCGGCACCATGCCTGAAGGTTAGACCCGAAAAAATAGGGACTAACAGTCTCTTCTTTTGATATATCGCTATACAACACAAAACCAACCTCCCTCATTGTCGAACTAGACAAACCTTCTTTCATCAGAGAGGTGAATGCCATCGATGACATTGACACGCTACGTCAAATGCTTATTTCTAAAGAGCGCGAGCGAGCAAGCCTGGCCAACGATCTGGATGTCGCTGCACAACTGGGCCTGGTTGTCTCGGAGACAAATGAAGCCCTTCAGTTGAAGGTAAAGAAAAAAGGACGACTTTTTCCTATAATCTCAACATCCACAATGCAATCATGTTCCTTAGACTGCTTATTTAGAACAAGAGAACGAGTTATTACGACAAGAGCTGACCCTAATACAAACAACCCATTCCACTACCATCACCACCACCACCTCGACTGTTTCGACTTCGTTACACACCCGCGATGCAACGTCTTCCCCACCTCCTGACGAAGACTCGTCTTACAACAACGATCACAATCCAAACAATTCCATGGACGACGATGAAGAACGAATATATCTCACACAAGAGCTGAATCAGGCTCGCCGAGAACTCGTTAAATTCAGAAAAGAAATGGATGGTCTGTCTGCTCAGCTGAATGACATGGCCACTGAGATGGTACGTCCCTCTTTACCCTATTTCCTTTCTTCCCTGTTGTGGGGGCCCCGAATTCCACAGGTCATTCTGTTGCATCATTTTTTATACACCTTCACACTCGTTCAACTCCCCTTCCCTCCCTACTCCTTAGGTTGATTCTCGTGCACGCGTGAGCATGTACGCCAAACGACTAGGTAAGAAGGACGAGGAGAAAATGATCGAATGATTCCTTAAATAATGATAATAAAAAAATCCATCTTCCCTCCGTTACGAAATCATGCAGCCGAGGTCGAGCATAAACTTGCTACGACACGAGAGATGAATACCAACTTGCAAGCCCTGCTTGAAAAGGCGCTCACATCGCAGAAGCAATCGAGCAGCAACACATCCCATCTTGTTCGCAACATTCAGTCTGATCTGAGCCGGGTAGTTGCCGAGAACGACCAGCTGCGGGCAAGAATAGCCGACTTGGAGAGCCAGCAAATCGATTCCGAAGAACAGCTGGCCATGATGGTCGCACAGGCAAAGAAATACTCTGCATTGCTTGAGCAGGCCCAGGATACTATTCATAGTCTCAGCGAGCCACGGCTGTCTGACGACGATACGCTAAGCAACGGCGCTGGGTCTGTGTCTTCTTACTGGGATGGTGGCAAGGAGACCGAGATCACCAAGGTAACGCCAGTAGCTATCATGGCGTACTCGTAGTACTCATTCCGCGCTATCTTTTAGGGACCTGTATTTTCTACCGAATTTAGACAGGAGATGCAAAAAGAAATCGAACGCAACTGGATTATACGCAATGAGGTTCGACACAGAGTCATCACTCACGACTCGATCAGCTCGGATAAGAAAAAGACCCAAGAGGGTCTTAAGTATCTCTTGACCGAGCGCTCAAGTGATGCGGGTCTCATGTCTGTCAGCACATCGACCTCCACGCAGTCTTCTTCAGTAACTCCCAAACAGGGTCAGCAAACCGAAGCAGGCGATGACCAGCAGCAGCAGCAGCAGCAACAACAACAACAACAGCAACAACCGTCATCCACGGGGACAGCACCACCCGCTATTACCCTCAGCACAATGAATACATTGCGGCCTGCGAGCTTTTTGACCGGCTTTGGCGGGTTTGATAATATGGGAGGTGGTTCAGCAACAACGAATTTCATCACCCGTGGAGTGCCTACTGCTTTCACAACAGCACGCGGCACAGTCGGGAACACCCCGAGTATTTCCACCCGATTCTTCCAGCGTCTCGCCACTCGATTTGATGAGCAGCACGAGAAGAAGGGTGAACGAAGGCGATGAATGTCATCTCTACAGAAACCAGGCTAATTGCCAAAGATGACCTTTATGCATATATTTTTATACAGTAAATCCAATAAGCTTGCTCTTTTTTCTCATACAATTCTCTCTCTCCCTCTCTCTCTCTCTCTCTGTGTGTGTGTGTGTGTGTGTGTGTGTGTGTGTGTATTTGTGTGCGCTTGCTTTTTACATTCGAAAAAGAAAGATAGCTGCTCCGATGTGATACAGTGCGGCGTAAACTACTTTTACTTCATTTTCGAAAACTACGCCGCATGGATAAAGAAGACCGGAGACATACACGTTAGTCAACAGAAATATCAGTCCCCTTCTTACTCTTCAACTTACCCCGCACGTAGCTAGGTGTACCATTGCAAAATAACAATGACAGAAGAGAGAGAGGAAAGGACGGGCCCGGAGCTGCTGGGCGCCGACGGCGGAAGGGTTGGAGGAAGGAACGACGACGGACCAGCGACAACGCCAGAGGCAGAAGCAGAAGAACAAAAGCATCTCGACAAAACATGGTGGAAGACCTGCGCGAATGCGGCCAGATCGCTGTCCCACCCAAAGCACATATCCTCTCCTCTCGAGGCACTTGAGTTAGGCTGATATTGTTTTCTACAGACGATCCGGAATATTAGAAGATTGCAAGAATGGAACACAGCGGTATGATAGGGTAACCTATTGCATTTACTTTGCTCTTGACAGCCGACCAAAACTGCTCAATCGGGACTGAGTTCAGGCGAGTATGGTGGAAGATAAGCACATCAATATATCCTCGGCCTTATGGATAGGTGAATTATCCATGACCAAATAATGGCCCTTCGTATCTTCATACTTATCCATCCCGTCCATCGTAGCCTTAAGGAAGCTGAGATAATGTCCACTTGCAGCTCCTCTACTCGCAAGCTACATTTAATGATGCCTGATGCTGAGATTGCTCTTGTCTTTGGTATTGTGACCACTGCAGAAGTTCCTTCCTTGGACCATGTCATGCTGCATTTCGTATTAATATAGAATCCAGACGCATCAAGAAAAACGCAGTTTTTTATAAAGTCAATGTCGGTCCTGTCCCATCTGCACACCCTGCCAAGGCGTTTTTGGATCTTACGCAGTACGATTCCTGTCTACAGGCTGAAACCGAGCCATGTTCAATGACAAGTTGCATTCGTTTTCATAAATCAATGGAGCATCGTTTTAGATACCTTCATACCCTTGAATCTTTGGAGCAGTTGATCCATCAGCTGCTCTAGGACAATGGGTGGATTCTCATCAACACATTCTAGAATAACGCTCTTATACTCTTCATGGAGAATACGCGAATGACCCCTCGCGTAAGATTTTTAAAGATGCTGTCGGGGTCCTTCTCGTACTGTAACGTCCATCGTTGGCTGAAGAACATGGATTCCTAGCAGCTGATGCACTCGAGACCTTGTCAAACATCATTTTGAAAAATCTGACCTTGTCGTGGTCCGTGTACGCTGTGTACCTGCGCTTGATCCCTGCTTCTTTCATCCGAATGTCTGCATCCTTTCGCTTGGGAATGTGTGTAGTAGTAAGGTCAGAGTTATCTTTGCAAGATGTGCGAAGCAGATATTCAGTGCGAGAACAAACGGATGGCACAGAGTATATTTCTTTCATCAACAATATAGTCCATAGATTCAGGACAGCCACGCTCATCAACGGCATGACTTGGGCCATCCTTGTAATAAAAATGATTGTTCATTTCAGAATGTAAAAGTGTATAAAAGAGAAAGAGTCAGAAGGAAGAGACGGAATTGCCAAATGACATGCTTCCGTGGATGCATGTGTCATTCGATTTGTCGTCATGCGTATTCTGGGCAACGCGATTTTATTTTTGTGGTCCTACGACTACAGAACTGGCAGGCTTCGACTTGGATGGGGCGTATGTTTTTATTTTCAAAAGTTTGCGTCATGCGATGGTGGATAATAGACCATCGGTATATAGTATCTGCGGTTCAATAGAGAGCAATTTATGTATGTACATAATAAGCCGAGCCGCTTGCGCCGATGAACATGATCTATGCGCCACTTTTGTTTCCCGAATGCAAGACTACCGCCTGTGGCAAAAGGGTGGGGTGATCACCATTGGCATGAATGATATTAACAAAGTACGTAATATCATTCTTAAAGGGTTGCTACTACTGCTCCCGAGTAAGTCACTGAAGCACAAAGAAAACACTTCCCCTCGACGGTGACAATGATACGTCATGAGGCGCCCAATGATTTAAATGCGTCTTTTGAAGGATTTGATTGTGATATCGTATCCCGCAAACAAAAAAAGGCTCCTCTGGTTTGAATAGCCAGAAAAACTTCAGAGCAGATGTGTGTCCTATTTGTCTTTTTTGTGGGGTGGGGAGGATAAAGGAAAATAGCCAGTTTTGGTATCTTTTGTTTCGTCGTCCTTTTTTTTTTTTTTTAAAAAAAAAAAGTAGCCTTCATCTGCTTCTCATTACTACGAAGGGAAGCCTCATGAGCTTAAGCTCTTTTTGTCTTCGATGAGCGGCAATGACTCTGATTCTTCGGATTATGACTGGGGGATTATCTCTACCCAACAATCACCATCACCTGCGCAACGACAATCACCACTACAAAAGAATAAGACTTGGACAAAATCACAGTCGACATCCCCATCCCCATCCACCGTGAGAAGGCGACCAGGTCAGCCGACTGTTTCGTCAGCCACCATTCGAACCATCCGCTCCTCGCTTTCGGGTTCAAACAGGACGTTTTCTCCTTCTGGAGCGAGCCAGCCCAGGCGTACACGGGATGTACAATCTGCCCAGGAACTTGATTATATTGCGACAGAGGAACTCGAGACGTTGTGTAGGACGATGAACAGCAGTCTGCTTGTCAAACGACTCGTGGAAACATATAGAAACGCAGAAACCTTTTTACGCATTCGGGAGATCGAGACACCCAAGCTCACGATTCAGGCTCGCCTGCGCGATAACCTTTATCAATGTGAGAACCCGGGGTCTTTTATTCTGGTATATAATAAGAAGAACCCGGCGTAAAGAAGTGACGGATGGGGGAAGGATGAAAGAAAACCCAGGCTGACGCATACGATGTATAACCCCTTAGGATTTCATCCAGGACCTGGCTGCCTATTTTTCAAATCATACCCGCAGCAAGAACCTTACACCCAAGTTTCAGCGATATCTCGCCCAAGCGGCTTGCAATGCCTACACCATGTTCCTCAAAACGCCGCCTAACGAGTATAAGGTCCCGAAAACTGTCCCACACGACACCGAAGAAGAGGACTTGATCACTTTCGATGATGAACCCAATTTAATCTCATTTGAAGAGGTTGATATAAATGGAAATTCTAGCCTGAAGACCCAAAGTTGTATTCAAGAAACCTCAAATGACAACGGGGGCGATGAAGACGAGACCAAAGGTGACGATGATCTGGTGGAAGAAGTTGCAAGTATCAGCCTTGCTGAGCTTCTTGATGTCCCACCTGAAGTCACCGAGAGGTACCGCCTAACCAGGGCGCACCAGGAAGCATGCGTCGAGGCCATTGGAACGATATCCGCACCCATTCTAATATACTATGCCATGGCCGTATTCCAATTGCACTCTCTCATCTGTCGTGGTGGGGATTTCGAGCATGCTGGTGTCAAGCTATGCCGCCTGCTATTGCGCGACAAACATTACAACGAAGCCATTTCATGCATCCGCAAACTAGACCTGTTTGACTCTTTTCCAGTGGAGACGATGGCTGCCGACATGCTGGCAGTTGGCCATGGTAATATTCTGGCTGTCTATGTCAGTGAAAGGGAACCGCTGCAGAGACGTCTATTACACTATATCAATCGACAATTGCGTTACACTTTCGCCGGTAATCTCGGGATCGTCCCGCCAGGCAAGAAAACAAAATATTACATATCAGGTGGCAATCCGAGAAGGTTATTAAGAACGTTTTACAGAATATCTCGAAGGTGTAGACGAAGATTTGAAGACCATACCGCCCCTACCTCGGCTTAAGGAGCGCCGCTTCCAGAAAGATCTCACTGCGTGCTGTGCTAAGGTCCTCCAGGAACTGAAGGAGGAAGCAACCGCATACTACTTTATCTGGCTTTCACAGCGCTACGCATGCCTACGGTGGATTATCATGGAGCGCGCAGCACAGCAGACGGATGAGAAGGACTTTTCGATTGCAAGCAGTTCGAACTACAATGGCCTGATTGACTTGGTCACTGGCGACGACCCTGCGCTTTCGCGGCTGGCAATAAAGGAGTTTGTGGACCTTGGTGACCCAGTCGCACCGTCGTATTTTGCAGGACGGTCGCATCAGCAACAGTTCTTTGTCCAGTACTACAATCGGCCGCTGAACGATCGAGCGGTCGGTCTGCTCAAGGGAGAGCAGCTATCACAACCCAAACCGATGCGTTCAAAGCACTCGAATACCTATCCTCCAGACCGCTGTTATGCGCTACCGAATCATGTGCGACCGCTGATGGTCGATAATCAGCAGGATCTGATGTTCATGAAGACAGTGCTCTTCAAGAGCCAGATGTGCGGATTGGATACTGAGTGGGTGCCGCAATTCGCGCGACAGGATAAGACGAAGACGGCGTTGATGCAGATTGCTTCGGATATCGGTTATGTATTCCTTGTCGATATCGCAACATTCTTGCAGCCAACCAATATCCACCTATTGCAGGACCTTGATGTGATCCTGCGCATGTTTTTCGAATCGACTCAAATTATTAAACTGGGCAAGTCAAGTAACCAAGCAGAAAGCGAAAAAAAGGGGGAACATTAACAGGTTGAACAGCTTACGATTTTAGCGGCGATTTTTCGCTTCTTGCACAATGTATGCCCACTGTGAAGCAGTGGAAGCCAGCCCATCTTATTGACTTCAAGCAGCTCAAAACAGCGAAGGATGAGCCTATTTCGGGTGGTTTGTCTGGCGTCGTGCTTTATTTCTTGGGTGTGCCAATGAACAAGAAACAGCAGCTGAGCAATTGGGAGCAAAGGCCGCTGACACTCGACCAGGCAACCTATGCTGCGAGCGATGCTTACTGCTTGTTGCAGATCTATGATTCACTCATCACGAACTGCCATCCTTTTGTCAAGAGTCTTCCGTCCATCCCGCTGGCCTTGACCGCAGATGGAGCCGTATTCTCTCCATCTTCGACGCCTTCTCCAACAATCGATTCAACAGAGCACTCTGCCCCGCACCTCGAAGCTGATCTCCTTCAATTTTGACATCCATTATTACTATTAAACAGTTGATGTGTGTGTGTGATTGTGCTCTCTAATTGTTCGAATACAAGATTCATATGCAAGGGAGAAGAAGAAGAGGGGTGGGATTTTGCTAAGTAGACAATAAAGCTGAGTAACAACAATGAGGGAAACCATGGTTTAATAATAATGTCACCTCATTTCATTTTCATTATCTACCATGAGTGTTTTCTGTTATCTCTCGTATGCTGGTTTGTCTCCAACGACAGGTGCAATGTTGTTTTATTGTTTGAAATAGAGTTTAATTCCTTGTAACAAATTGGCCCCTGCCCTTGAGCATCATCATCCACACATAACTTATCGCTGCCTCGTTCATATTTATCACGCCATTGTGTTCCCCTAAAGTCTCACACTCATCCCACCCGACCTCTCCCGTTTCTCTTTTCTCCCCCCCCTCTCTTTCCCTCTTCTCGCACACAAACACAACTCTCCTTCTCCCTTCTCCGCTAACCAGTTGCCCAATGGGTTCATCCCGCTTTCATATACCCGCCATGGCTGCCATGGCCGGCATTGCACTAGCCGCGTCGGGTCTGGCTATGTCAACGTCAACCGATTCAAAGAAGAAACGACGCAAGTCTTCTTTTATTTTCGGTTTCGCTCTTTTGTCATCGACCTCAGCAGTCAAACTTACATTCTTTCTCTGACAGACAAACGGTCAAAAAAATATGTCACCGGCCTTGTCAGTAAAAACAGTAACGTGAACAGCATTCTGCAGGTATTGCAATGATGCTTTCCCCTCTCCTCTCTCTTTATCTCGCCCGAGGGTTTTGCTATTGCTCTCGATAGGACAGAGAAGGGACGGATACTGAAAACATTTTAGGCTTTAGCAACATCCGATGCCCTGAGGTCCTATTTGGTAAAAAAAATAAAAACAACAAAACCTATTACCCAACATGAAATTGATCCGATGGACCGATACAACAAAAGGCAGAACGTGTGGACGAACGGGGCGACGAACTTGATCGACTGGAGATTTCACATAATGCCTACATTCTACAATCGCTTGCCTACGCTCTTTATACCACCATCGAATGTAAAAAAAGCACCCATCCTTTGGTTTCCCCCCCCCACCCATTTCGCAGTGCTTTGCTGACCAACTCGCCTACTCTTGGCCCCCCCATTTTTGCAATATATGTACAGTGCTGAACAAGCCGCACAGTCGACCCGAGACTGCTATGCCGACCGACTTTCTGCAGGCGCTTGAAAGACATACTAAGATTTATGAGGATCAAGTAAATAAAGAAAAGAATAGGGTGGGGCGCATCTTTTTGTATGAGCAAAAACTGACGGGTTTACTTCTCCTTGGCAATTAGGACATCCACAGCTTATTCAAAACCATATTGAACGCTCTGGCAGCCGAAGAGCATATCCAGTATCGGGACGAGCCATCGTCCCTGATGGACGCTCACCCTTCCCGAAGCAGAATGATCGCTGCTATACCTGATCAGGTAAAACGCTCGTGCGCGCGCGCCAGAATCAAAACCTCCACCACTATCACCCCCAACGCCGAGAAACGTGTTCCTTACAAAAGAAAACCAGGATGCCTTCGAGACTGCGTCCATCTCGTCCATTGCAACCACATGCACATCTTTTTCCGTATGTTCCCCGGCCGGGTACCTGAAGCCCCGACAACGGCGACCCAAGTGCCCGTTCCAAGGTCTGCAGGCAACGCAGTGGACGTGTATCCGATGCAACTACTCGGTATGCGACCAATTTGACAGCGAATTCCATAGTGAAAAGAAAAAAATTACGATAACTTGGTTTCGATTCTAGGCACCTGTTGACCATACGCATTTTAACAGCCTTACGTTAGAAAACACATCAGATCAGGTACACGGAAGCATGGTAGAAGAAAGCAAAACAAACAGAGGGACTGAGTTTTTTTTTATCATCTGAAAAAAAACATAGACCATCACCATCGAGGCTTGCCTTGAAGCATTCACGCGGATCGAGACCCGTATGGAATATGCTTGTAGAAAATGCATGCTTCTTGCTACCCTTGACAGCCTGACGCAGCAGTCGGTCAAGGACGAGCAACAGGACGAAGAGACGCTAGCTGAGCACTTTGGCAAGATTCAAGTGCTCAAGGACGCCATCCGATACAATGTCGAGGCTTCGCTGGTAAAGTGTCAAATATATATATATATATTCTCTCTATTCCCCGTCCTTCGAGTGAAAAAAAGAAAAGGCGATTGGAAGTTGGCTTCCCCCCGCAAAAAAAAAAAAAAACTCACTATACATATATATATATATCACGACAAACGAAAACAGCCAGGAATTCCACTTGTAAGGCCCATTGCATCCACAACACCAGCTTCAAAACAGACGCAGCTCGCCAATGTTCCCCAGATCCTCTGCATCCGGCTCTCAGGCGGCGGAGGCAAGATCCATTTCTCTGAACACCTAGATCTTGCGCCCTACACGACCCAGGACCAACAGACGCCGCGGGCCCGGCTCAGTCGGCCGAGTCGGATTTTCTTAAGAAACATGGCTGCTGGATACCGCTTTGTGCACCACGCGAGCGGTGGAGGCAATGGCATGAACAGCGGCGTCGGGGACGGGCTCGGTGTCGCGCTCCTTGGCAAGGAGGACAACAAGGAGCCTGTTTCGCAACAGCAGCAGCAGCAGCTCATCGAGAATCCTCTGCCGTCTCTGGTTTCCAGCTTCCGCAATGGCATCGGTGCTGCTGCCGCGCTCCGAACGTTACCCTACAAGCTCACAGCGGTCATTGTCGAGAGCCAGGGCATCACCTTCCGACGTATGCGATTGCCGACTGGCCACAAGGTCCGACGTCCGGACGACAGCAGCGTCTTTGGCAAGAAACAGCAGCAGCAGCAGCAGCAGCAGGAGCAACGACATCATGTTCATCAGCCCAAGGCAAACACCGTGTTGTTCTGGCGATGCCAGGATGATCGCGTTGACCAGGTCACGCTAGACGAGGTCCTCAAGAGCGACGCATCCATGTTATTCTATGAGCGCGATGTATAACCGTCAGAGAGAGAAAAAAAAAGGTGGTGTTCATTTAAAATAATTTTGTTTGCCAGCCCCCTCCTCCTCCTCCATTTGATTGTTGGTCATCCCAATGTGATGGACATCAGCCATGTCTGTATATTTTTCTTTAAACATCAATACAGTATATCCACCCCCTACTCCCAATCAAGCACATCCTTGCGAAGAAAGAACGCGATATTTTCTTTTTTCAGATATGTCCAAGAATACAGAAAGGAAACGCAAACAAGCGTTGCTTAAATTACGAATGGGTGTGTGTGTGTGTGAAATGCTGTGGGCTTTTAAAAAAAATGCATGGATGGATATACTAGGTTGTCATGGCTCCTGTCTGTCTCTTTCTCTCTCTCTCTCACGCCACAAGGAGCATTCTAGGCTTTTCGCTTCTTGCTGCTTCGCGTATCCTCCTCCCTCGCTCGAATGCGACGTTGCACATGCTTCTCGAGTACACGTTTGGCAGCGGATTGTGGAAAGTTTGACATCTATTTTCGGACGTCCGTATATGAGTAAAAGCTATATTATCTTTTTTTTTTTTTAGATTGCAACTTACATCGTAATATTGTGGAGCAATATCAATCAACCAATCGGCCTTGACCTCTGTGCAGGTACGAATGTAATTCCGGGTGGTCAGGACAAATTCATGGTAAACCACCCACTCGGGCTTGTGATCCAGGCCGCTCGACGGATGCAGCTGAACAACCTGATTGTCCTTGACCGTGAGGTAATGGCCTGTACGCTCAAGATGAGCAACTTGCATGAAAAAGCCGGCCGTCAAGGCCTTGCGCAGATTCGTGAAATAATTCTTGTCCTCAAAAGGCGTGGACACGAGGTCAATATCGTGCATCTCCATCGTACGCTGGAGCTGCTTGCGAACATTGTCTGCCGATTTGAGCGACCGGTGGTTCAAGAAATTGTCCCAGCACCATTGGCTATCATCGCCGTCTATGAAAAAAAATGAATCAGATATCACCATCCCTTCCTTCCGCCCCTTACACACTTACTCGTCTTATAGGCATGGTACGCATTCAGCAGCGTGAGATGGTCACCATCTGCATGCGTAAAGTTGGCCTTGGCCTCGTCTGCCTGCCTACGGGCCTCGTTGGGACGCATAAAGATCTGAGGAACAGAGAGCAATGCAGCAATCGAGAGGATCTCGTTCGAGCACCGGTAACGTGGACTCTCAATCAGCATCTTGCAGAGTTGGGGGTCCAACGGGAACGCAGACATGACCTCGCCCGTCGGCGTCAGCTCACCATCATCATCCAGAGCACCGAGGTAGTTGAGCAGTTCTAGGGCACGCATCAGCGTTTCCGGAGCAGGAGGGTCCATGAAATCAAAGTGGACCAAATCATCGATGCCCAACTTCTTCAGCTGGAGTACAACCGAGCCGAGATTGCTTCGCAAAATTTCGGGATACGTCTGTTCAATCAGCTCCTTATTAAACGCGCTCTCGGTGTATAAACGGAATGCCTTGCCAGGGCGGGTACGACCAGCGCGACCAGCACGCTGCTGCGCACTGGCCTTCGAGATGGGTGACACAAGCAACGACTCGACTCGAATGCGGGGGTTATACACCTTCTGCTTCGCGAAACCGGGGTCAATCACATACACGATACCGTCAATGGTAAGCGACGTCTCGGCAATATTGGTCGACACAACCACCTTGCGGCCAGGTGCGCCTCCAGGCTTCCGGGGAGGGGGTGCCTTGGTGAAGATACGCTGTTGGGCCGCAGGAGGGAGGGTTGAGTACAGAGGCACGACGATCATCGGACCGCAATCCACCTGGCGGATCTGCTCATCAACCTCAGCCTTGATCTTCCTGCAGGCCTGCTCAATCTCTTCCTCACCCGTCAAGAACACGAGCACGTCGCCCTCTGGCTCGCTCAAGTGGATCTGAATAACAGTGCGGATCGCAGCCTCGAGATAATCGCGTTCAGGTTCGGGGGTGTAATAGATCTCGACAGGGAAGGTGCGGCCAGGAACCGTCTATCGCAAATCTCTAGGGATCAGCTTTCACACATCACATCGAAATTTTTTTGGGTGGCTTCATTGTACTCACCAGCAAAGGGGCATCATCAAAATACTTTTGGAACTTGCCTGCGTCTAGGGTGGCAGACATCACAATGACTTGGAGATCCTTACGTGCCTTGCAAACCTATTATTATTTCCCCTCCCCACGTCAGCTTGCTTTGGGATACCGTCCCCCCCAAAAAAAACGAGGGCGATTTACATACCTCTTTGAGAAGACCCATCAGAATATCTGTGCTGAGCGTACGTTCGTGGGCCTCGTCAAGAACAATGGCCGAATAACGCGATAGCTTGGGATCGGACATGGCTTCACGCAAGAGCATACCGTCGGTCATATACTTCAGGAAGGTTCGCGGACTCGTGTTGTCCTCAAAACGAATGCTGTAACCGACCTCCTCACCGAGCTGAACATCCAGTTCGTCTGCGACACGCTGCGCCACCGACATTGCAGCAACACGACGAGGCTGCGTACAGGCGATCTGCTTGCCTTTCAAATGAGGCAATTCATCATACGCAAGGAATTGCGGGATTCTGCCAATGATTTTGATTAGTTCGGAGAGCATGCGTATACACACACACACACACACACACATCCGTGCGCGCGCGCGCAATCGGACGAAGAAAAAAAAGAAAACTTACTGGGTCGTCTTGCCGGAACCGGTCTCGCCAACAAGCACTACAAACTGATTGTTATGCACCAGCTCCAGAAACTCTGAGCGCTGGGCATGAACCGGCAACTTGCGTCGGCCCTCGAGGATCTGCTGGTACTTTGCAGAAAAAGGCTTGTTGTTGAACGGGTTGAACGTGCCATTCTCAAGCTTCTCAGCCTGTTCTGCAGTCGTCTTGCGCGGAATGAGCCCATGGAATCCGTTCTGGTTCGTCTGGCCGCTGATCTTGCGTTGTGACTTTGGAAGGTGTGCCAAGTAAGGGTTTTCGTCAGCCATGGCGTAGAAGTGGGGGTTGGGGAGGCGGAGAAGGGCACACACTCTCTCTCTCACACTCACACCACACAGATATAAAAAAAAATTCTTTTATTTTTTAACCCGCCGACATTTCTAAAAGACGGGTTTGCTTTTGTTCCGCTTCCCTTTTTTTTTTTTTTCGCTCTTCCCTAGAACCTATTGAACAGGGTGGCAATACTGTCCACGCACACATGGTAGAACCCACAAAAAAAAAAATAAAGATCCATTGAAGCAGTTACCCTGAGAAGATTTGCATGTCTCATCGGAAAGACCCTTCCATATCCGCGGGGTGAGAGAGATAGAAGGGAGTATCGACGACATGTCGCACTGGAGATAGGGTGTTTTCCAGATACAGCGACCCCCATCATGAACTTCAGATTTGCTAAGCAGGAATGGAAACAAAGAGATCAGCATGAATGCATAGTGCATGAGCTAGAGATCCCCCTCATGTTGTGCAGGACGAGACAAAATGCATGTTTTCCATTCCTTCCGCAGCTTGGGACATGCGAAAAAAATATTTATGTAAATTAATTTTAAATCTAATGGATGTACGAAGATAAGACAAGAGATGCGAAGGGGTTGGAGGGGGGAAGCGCGCTCGCGACGCGCATTAAGATGATGATGATAATGAGGAGGAGGAAACGTATTACACGGAAAGGAAATGGATGAAAAAGACTACCTGCTAATTGCTGCAAGCGGATGATCGTGAAGCGAAAAGGCCGGCGATGCTTCCGCCATGATCTGATTCCGGATCTCCTGCAACTCTTCCATCCCTAATGCTAACGTCTTACTTTCATGCCGTGCGTCACGATGCATCAGCAAGGGAACCATCGCTTTGCGTCGCGAGGCTACTGCTTCTATCCCTCGCCAGACTTCGCGTGGAACATCCTCAACAAGCCAAGAGACCATTTCGAGGCGCACAAGGAGTGGGCACTGCTGCAGGATCCCCACGATCGTCCCGTGCTCCGGTTCACTGCCTTCCGTTGCAATCACTTGCCTTCTTCGTGAAGTTCCACCAGTTATTGCTGCAGATATGTCGTTTGCCGTTTCATGATGCGTGGTGCCCAAAGTGGGCGCAGCAGCCTGCTGCTGCTGCTGCTGGTGGCGCTGAGGCGTTGGAGGAGTTGACGTAGGCGGCAGTATCGAACCTGCGCGGATGGTCAGGTCTTTGACTTGCGTGGCATGACGCGCGACGCAGCGCAGCGTATCCCGACCGTCGCAGCGAATCGACAAACTATGCAATTGCGACCCGTAATATGCGATTGTATCGCACAAGATAGACTCGGATACCTGCTGGAGTGAAATCGCCAGGTTCGTCACCTGGCTGCAGTGCTCCGCAATGGCTTTGACGGCGGCCGTATTGGCCCCTTGGATTTTGTTTCTGTTTGCGCCGAGGTCGACCTGTTGCACGTTCGGCAACAGTCGGAAGAGGCCAGCAACGCCAGCCTCTGAGAAGTCTGTCCAGCAGAGTCGAAGGTGCGTTGCCTTTGAAAACACAGTCAGATTCTCCCGAGAAGAAGTAGACGTCGACATTAAGGCGAAGCGTTGACGGTGATATTCATGATAAATGCTATCTGTGTTCTCGTCTTGTGCTGATTTGAGATGGCTGTATTGTATGCAAAGACGTTCAACAGCAGGGAGCTGCTGAGCAAGCCGCCTCAGATATTCTACATATAACCCATCAAAATGTACCAGCGTGAGCTGCCGGACGTTGGTTGCTGCATCGAAAAGCCATGTAAAGTCGCGAGTCATCCACATGTTGCAGTTCTGCTGATTTGTTATGGTAAGACTTGTAGTGCATTTCTGCATAGTGTCTTTTAATTTCGGCCGCTGGCGAAGACCTTGCTCTAGTTGTCGGACATGGGCTCGGAGCCCAAGATGGACCTGCGCATAAAGGGTCGGCAAGCAAATGTCATAGGCTGCATGGCAAGTGGACGAAAGACGAGCCAAGCTCTGGCGTCGTAAGAAGGAGAAGATCAGCAGGAGTAACTCATGCGGTAGGTGGAGAAGTAAGTTCATTGACATGGGACGGAAAGGGTATTGGATTGTGAAAAAATAAAAAGAAAGAAAAAAAAAGAGAGAAGATAAAGGAGGATTAACAGGCTTTGGCTATTCACATTTGTATGGGAGCGCGTCAGCGTGATAGCGATGCCCAACAGTGGGTATTTCACGGACTCTCATAAGTCACCTTTTTCCCTTTTGGGTTTCCTGGCTTCCCTTTCTTCCTCCTCCTTCCCCCCAAAATAAGTTGGCAGGAGCAATGCTCGTACCGGTCACTAGCCCTTAGTTCTCAAGGTGGCTCAATTGTATTCACTCAAACATTCGCCCTGAAGATGAAAACATTCCCTGAATTGATCCAAGTATTATCAAGCAGACCACCTTCCCATCTCCTCCCCTAACCCCCACTTCACATCCCGCAAATGCATAAAATGCACTGTCTTGTCTGTTGAATGCTCTCTTTCAACAGACTGTCCAATTCCCTTAGTCATCCTTTGATCAGGATGCCCTCGTGAAGGACAATTATGCAACCTGGATAGAGGAGGAGACATCGTATTTTCTATCTGGTCACCACCGCTTCTATGTATTAAAAAAGATCATGACACACATTGTAATCTGTCTGACCAGAAAGAGAAAAACCAATCCACGCCCTTGACACTCTTGAAAACGTGCATGTGTATAGGAATATTAATGCCGAGCTGAATACAGCTTGCCTACCCAAGTGCAGTGCACAAATCAGTTGAATGCATTGGCTTATGCTTTTGCACCATCCATTTCTGGCAACGAAATTGAATTTTGCTTGTGCGACGATATGCTCAATTTGAATCGATGGCTTGTAATGATCTCCCTTCCCCCACAGTGAACATATGTCCTCTGCTCAATCATCGTTTTGCACGTTAGCACTAAGCTAACCGTTTATCGGATTTCAATATTAATGATTTTCACATCGTCATAGGGTTTATCGTTTCTATCAACCCGGACGTTTTCGATCTCATGGACAACGTCCATGCCAGCCGTTGCCCGGCCAAAAACGGTGTGTTTCATATCCAGCCAGGGCTAACAAGAGGAAAAGATAAGTAAGGAATTCGCAATCGCATTCGTCTATGTGGGAATACTTACAGTGGGTACTACCGTGATGAAGAACTGACTACCATTGGTATTAGGACCAGCATTCGCCATACTGACGGTATATGGCCGGTCGTGACGCACATCCCGCGTCACCTCGTCCTCAAAATCGTCACCCCAGATGGACTCACCACCGGTGCCATCCCCTGTTCGGTACGGAAGTGAGATCCCTATGGAAGGGAGAAAACAAAGAATAGGGGGGGGAAGAAATAGGGTCACTTACCGAAAGGACATCCTGTCTGGATCATGAATCCCTTGATCACACGATGGAAGATCAGATTATCATAATATCCGTTCTTTGCATGTGTAACGAAGTTCTCTACAGCCTTGGGTGCAACATCTGGAAAGAGACGAATGTGGATGTCTCCTTTTGTAGTACGGATGATGGCATGGGTGCCCAAAACTTGCTTCTTCTCTTGCGTGCTGGCCACCGTCTGTTCTTCACGGGTAGGCTTCTCGTTAAATATATCACGGTCACCTTTCTGATTCTCGTCCCTAAATAGTCGATCGTCACACAAATATTCATTATCTCTTACGATTTCTTGATACCTACTCATATGGTTCGCGTTGGGTGAACATGAAGAATCTGTTCCGCTTGAATGCTGTGCAGAACAACGTAGGGTCCAAAAGCTGGCTATCCTTCAAAGCAGCGTTGTCTGAAGCAGCCATTGCCTAAATATGGATGGATGAACCTCGTCAGTATTTTCCTTAATTGACGGATAGATATACTCACCAAAGTATACACTCCCTTCTTCTTCGGCGCACCTTGATACACGGACATGTTCAGGAACCGATGCGTTTCAGACTTGCCAATGAGCCGTGCAACCTTGTTTGTACGAATATTTAAGACTGCAAATGAAGACAACAACATCAGTTGCTCTCTTCGCCTACATTCTTAGAGATGATACTTACACTTAATGCCCAAAAGTGTTGCGTAAATAATAAAGTTTCCGCTTTCGTCAAAGACTGCGTTGACGTAGGCGGAGTGTGATGACTTTTCTAGCTCGCGATCCACAGCCAACCTCCGTCCGAACTCCATGTCGTCAAGCTTGTGAATAGCGGTGCCTGCCTGCTGCATTTCGCTGATGGTCTGGAGACTCTCGTCGTATTTTCTATGCATTTTTCCCGTCAAGAACTTGAATACTCTGACTTGTCTGTCAGGAAAGCTCATCGTGACGAATTGGAGTCCATCAGCGGAGAATGTCAGGCATGTTGGTACTGATTTGCTCTAGAAACAATAATAAGAGAAACGTGATCGGCCTTACTTCTATTTTCCTTACCTTCCGGAACTCGTAAAGGTCAGTCTCTGATTTCAGCTCAAATTTCAGGTTCTTTGGCAGCTCAAAGGGAGCCTCGGGTGACCAGTATTCGACCATACCCAATGCGTCCACAGAAACGACGCAGTTAAAAGCAGGATTATACTAGGAAACAATCCCCTTAGTCTCTGTTACCATGGACCCATCTCTCCCTTTTTCAACTCACGGCCATCAAATGCACAGGTTTTGAATGCATGTTGTTGATGGTATGCAACGGCTTGCCTTCGGTTCGCCCGTCATATATATTGATCTTGGCATCCTCTGCTTCTGCACTGGGATCACCGTCCTGTCATTTGGCTTTCTTTTTCCCTTTCTTGCACGGACACATACACATACACGAAAAGATGAACTTACACTGCAATAATAGCTTGTGCCTGGCCCCGCTGATGAATCCAGCACACACTTTTGGGTTTATAACCAAGTTTGATCATGTTGATCATATCTTTTTTAATTTAACCCGTTAGCTTCACTCACAACCCTCTTTCTCTGACTGAGGGGGAATGTCCCACTTACCGAAATTGGCGATATCGAACACCTTGAGGGCCATATCATCCGACACCGTAGCCAGCAATTCACCGTCTGCAGATATACTGATACCTATGATGTTGCCCATATGAGCGCGGTAATGCTTGACGAATTCGACGCCAGATGCAGTTTTTTTCCAGAATTTAAGGTGGCCATCAACAGAGGTGGTGATAATAAAATCGTTGCTGATATTAATCCGCTCTTATTTTTAGCTCATGGATCATACTCGGAACAAGGGCATATATGACATACTGTGGAGAGACCCCAACAAAGCTGAGAGTGTCGCGATGCATATAGCTCTTCTCGTACATGTCCGCCGTTGGTAATTGGGCCAAATATAGCTTTTCATGCTGAAGCACTAGAATACAACATATCAACATGTATGTGTGCGTGCGTCTTGTTTTGATTTGACTGTGAAGCTAGGTACCTCGCTTCTTCTTGCGCGGTGCTTCTTCCGGAGGGGGTGGCATCATGGGGCCAATTTCGTCTAATGACAACTGCGCCGTAAGCAATTTTTTTCGTGTCCAAATTGGACAATCATCATTTCTGACCTTCTTCCACATCAGATTGCGCTTTTGATTCAGCGTCAAGTGGTCGCTTATTGGTGTTGTGATCGTCTTCGCTTGGCATCGGTGTGGATCGGCTTCAGCACCAAAGAGAAAAAATCCACGCAAAAGACTTAGTCCCGCACAGCCAGCGCTCCTTGAATAAGTAATTTCAGCCTCAGCAGTAACTTGCCCAACCCTCTCTCTCCACAAGCTTCCATCTCGATATGATAGAAATACTACTGTTATTCTTTTTTCTTTATAATTCGTCACGAACACGTTCAGGTTCATCTATAATAAGTTTTCCTTGATATGACCATGGGGTGAGAGTGCCAGAGGTGATCTGGCCTAGCCAGCGGGCAATGGCGTCGTGATTCCACGAGCCAACATAGGGCCGGTAGAGCTCCTTGGAGGGATGTACGAGTACCAGCGAGGGATAGTCAGCCACAAGATCAAGTTTCTTAATCAGCAAAGGGGCTTTGGCATCGGGGATCCAGGAATATTGGTATAGACCGGTCACTGATGCTTTGTTAAGTGCCTCGAGGACTTCAAGGGTCGCGGTTTTCTCCTCATCATTGGTAATAGCAAGGACACAGATTTTGCCTGAGTTCAAGCAATGCTTCTCCAGATCCTCATTTGAAGCCACCTTTTCCACAACTTGGTCATATAAATATATGATATTCTCATTTAGCAAAGACAACACATGGTAGATATCCTATGATTCTCTTCATGTCGCATCTCTCTCTCTCTCTCTCTCTCTCTCTCTCTCTCTCTCTCTCTCTCTCTACGGACGCCATCCCTCCAACACAAACTCACCAGCTTGTTCGGTAACCTGCTCCTTTTCTGGAGCAGGCTTCGACTTTTTTTTACCCTCCTCTGAAGTTGGAGATGCTGGCAAGGCGTACTTCTCGAAAAACTCGAAAAGAGCCTCGCGTTTCATCTTGCCTTCATAGGAGACATGACCAGCCTCAGGTGACGTGATGAACAAGGTAGGGTACGACTTCACATTGTACTCCTTGATCAATGCCTTCTCAGCTTTCTTTACCTCGCCGACAAGCATACGATCCTTGAAATCAACTGATAATGCCTTATATAATGCCGAAGTACTGGATTTATCTGTGAACAGGAGAGCTTTCGGGAGCGTCTCGTTCTGAGCCCGTGTTTGTGAGTTTATGGGTGGACGCATAATACCTTCTCCCCCAAGAAAAAAACTTACCTGAGTGGCATAAAATTCGTCGACCGACACGCTTTTTTGCGATTTGGCTTTGCTTGCATCAGATTTGACAAAGCGCACTTCGGAAGGCTGCCAGGCCAACATATAGTCCACAATCGACCGTGCGTCGCGACCGCCCGGATAATCTTGGTTCCCAATTGTCGCATAAGATACCTCCCGCGCCAACTAACTTTTCCATCCCCCCATGAAAACCCGTCTACCTTGCGCCTTCTTTGTCAATCGTCCTGTATGTTTATCAGTAACCATGGTTGGCCGGAAAACCTTAATGGTCGGGAAACCCTTGATCTCGTACTGAGCACAGAGCGGCCGGTTGGCGTCATTATCACAGTCGACAGCACCGAGCTTAACAAGACCTTCAAGATTTTTCGCAGCCTTTTTCCAATCGGGCGCCAGCCTAGGTTTGATGCATATATTGTCTAGTTTCTTTCTTTTATGCGCGTTCCTGCCGTTCTTTTTTACCGTTGACAATGACCACACCAGGGCGCATAAAACTCGACAGCTACAAGTTGCTAATTTTCCGTAACAATAACGTGAGCAAGTTATAAACTTTTTTGTTGGAGGTAATATGGGTTCGCGAGTTTAGGGAAAGGAAGAGACAGAAAAGCACCACGGAAAATTACATTCGTGCCCATAACGGTCTTTTCGAAATTCTTTGGAGTCAGCTCGATCACGGCATCGCGGCTGGAATAAAAGCCAAAAACCAGAGCAAGATTTGCCCAGAGAAGCACAAGCCCTGCTATCCGCATCGTACAAGGAGAAACAAAGAAAAGAGAAACAAGCGTACTATTGGAACACGTTTGAGCCCAAGCGCCCATTCATACTTCAGGGCGAGGATTGAAGCTCACCCAGTGCGTTTCAATAACCGACACCACTTGGATTGATCTCATTGGCTAAAACGGTTCCTCATCGTTGTGGGCCTCCGATCCAAGGGCAATTGCCCATGATGCTTTGGTAGGGTTCAGGGTTGAGCAGTCTGAAATTCTGCACGTAACACGTCCTGCTCCTCGGAATTGCTAGCGTAAACTGCCAAATAGGCAGTTTAGAAATTGTACGATTCCATTTGAGCGGCAAGGAGCCAAGCCATCCCATGCGATGGGACTGCACAACAGCTTTCCTTCTTTTTCCGGTGTGTGAGGGCATTGTATAAGCGGGTAGTAACAGATGCCTGGCCGTTGGGTTGCCAACTATTGCAGCCAACGGCATTGTATGTATTTCCAGCAGCATTTCGGATAATACAACTACCAGTGGTTTCCAGCCCTATCAACCCCCGAGAGCTACCAAGACAATCGGGGTCATGTTTAGGTTACTCTGGAGAGCGGTCAGACCTAAACGGTTCAAAAAGTCGAACTCATAACAAGCTCCATCGTCACGAGGGGCGCGGAGCGGCGGCGGGCATTCAGCGATCACCGGCGAATAGCAATGACTCCCGATATCAACTGATTCTGGGACCTATTACAATACTTTATCTTCCAAAATACACATGACGTATAAAATACAAAAGAAAGACGTATTAATAGGTAAAAAAATTTCGCATTCATAGAATTAAGTATGCATTCATAGAATTAAGTATGTTACTCTTCATCACAACCGTGAACTTAAAGCAACGGAATAGGGCTTACACTGAGGGCCGTGATGATCCTGAGTGCGTCAGCGATAACTGATGCGGAAAATGGTTGGTCAGGTTATTGGCCGTCTCGATCAGCCTGAGCGCGTACGTCGTGGTCTTCCTGGTCTTGCCCGCCATGGTCTCACGTTCCGCTGCTCTGATTCAAGTGAGCGTGGCCTTCCATGAGTTGCGGACATATGTGCAGTCCTTCCTCTCTGAAAAATTGCTGGGATGACGCCATCTTTCCGAAGACCACGGAGGATATGCTGCATGTTAAGAGCCGTTGCTAGATCGCGATTCCGTAACCTTGGTTGACGAACGCCCTCTGCCATTCTGCGGTACAGTTTTGATTGAACATCCATTGAACGTCAGTATATTAGCTATACTGTCTAATTTAGCCTACGGTAGGCTTCCAAAGCCCTACTACTTGCAAGATTGCTGGTTCGGTACACAAACCAGCTGTTATTAGAATAGGATAATATACCTAACCTCGACATTGTGATAGCCGAAATCGATCACGATCATCCCATCTGGGTTACTACAATGAATACCCGTAGTCGGTGGGCATTTGTGCCTGGCAGAGCTCAACGGTAAATCGAATGCTGGCTGTATTCTCTCAATTCGGAACATGGGCAGCAATAAGCGCAAAAGCGCTCATGCAAGATACACTAGGCACATATACAGTGTGATAACAGACGGCTGAGGAGAAGTTATATAATGGTGAGTGCCAATCAGTACAGTTTTGCCACTTTCGCCCAACTGCTTGCAATGGCACTCATGGTTTACTGTCTTTGATCACCGAGATATACAGAATCATAAATGTCGCTATTGGGCTTCTGTGAGCACGGTATTGTGGTGAAAATACGTACGAGCCCAAAACACCAACAACTGGGATGATAACATTGCCACTGATGTCGACTTTGAACCGTATCCGCTAAAACTTGGCAAGTCAGTCACAAAGCGTGAAAACCGTGTGCAGTGGATGGTGTAAACAGACAATAATAAGTCATGAGACTCGAAGGTAGTGAACTTTATCAGAGAAAAGAACAAAGATTCATAATACGAGTGTAAGTCTGTATAAACCTAACTGCTAGCGGAATGGCCCTCACTACTAAAATTATTTTACTTTTGATATCACGACACAAATCACTCAGGGTACGACACTTTTATTGTTGAAACTGTGACAGGATTGCTGTATCAAAAAGATGGGGGGATTATTAGGATAGGATGGGATTGTAGGATGGATGTTTGATCGATCAGCAATCGTATCCTATTTGATCGTTTGCAAAAATAAACTTCTCCAAATGATTGAAGAAGATTTGGCGATTTTCATAATTGGTAAAAGGAAGGCGTTTCCCACTTTTCTCCTGCACAAATTGACTCAACATATTGGTTTGAGGATTCTGCCGAAGTTGGAATGAGGAATAATGAGGAACAATGAGGTATATGGCGGAGGTTCCTGTTATCTTCGATCAGCGTGAAACTCCATCCGTTTATGATAGGAGTTTCCCCGCTGCCATAACAAAAAAGAAGGCCAGGCACTATTTTCCTTTCCTGACTCACAGGATGAAATTCATTGCGTTTGGGAAATCATATGCGCGAGTATGCAATCATTTCGTTTGCTCTACGAGTCTTGGACCAACCAACAAGTCTTGTTTCTGTTCGAAACATAGAAACATCAGCGACCAGCAATGCTCCCATGGCAACTGTATTGCAAAAATTAGGGAAGGCAACAAATCAGCCTTCCGCAAAAAACATAGCAACCTCAGCTCTAAAGAATTATCGACCTCAAGTTCACAACCAGGTTCCTCTAAGTCCATTCCAACAAAGCAATTGATTTGGCCAATGGTTCTGTGCTCTTATTGCAACGTATTGCCGGTGAACGCACTTATGAATGAGAAACACAAATGCCAATCATGCAGCAAAGCCAACAACAACAGGAATGTACTGACCGATTGACAGTGATTGGCATCAATCTTCAGGTTTGTTACTTGAAAATTATTTTTTCATTCTCACTTGATTCCAATAATTCCAAAAGTCAACGAATGTTGACAGTGTCATTCTTCGGTTTTTTTTTTGGGACAGAGATGGAAGGAAGTGGCGAGCCAATCACAGAACAGTTTTGCACTTTCGTCCACTGCTTGCCATTTTTGGGACAGAGATGGAAGGAAGTGGCGAGCCAATCACACAGCAGTTTTGCACTTTTTGCCCAAAAAAACAGCCCCAGTTGACCTTGCTTTTCTTTCCAGATACAACCCAATGCAAGAAACCGGAGTCATCGTGCCCATTACACTAATTTGTCTTCATCCAGACTGCTCAACTACCCTTAGATCCGACAATAAAGGAGGGCTTTGCGCAAAACACAAGATATGGAAACCAAGCGAAAAATATTGTTGTCATCACCACTGTGTTGCGCATCTTCGATCGGATAACGACTCTGGATTCTGCCGAGAGCATCGTCAATTCTACTTTACTGAAGCAAGCTTTAACATGAGTACCGCTGAGTCAGGTCCTCCGAAACAATTAAAGTGGCCAATGGTTCTTTGCTCTTACTGTAACGTGTCACCGGTCAACGCATTCATGAATGAGAAGCGAAAATGCCAACAATGCAGTAAAGTGTCTAAAACGAACAACAACAGCAATAGCAGGAAGCGCCAACGGGATGAATACGTGCCTTTTTCGTTTGCAGATGGGTGCAAACGTGCTTTCAGGGGTTCGTCGTCCGTGGATGGTCAAGGTAAACGAATAATTGGGATTGACTATAACCATTTCTAAACAAACACTAGTCATCTCAGCAGAAAAAGCAGTCAACGGTGCGATCTTGATGGATTACATACCTATTGCAATGCACCTCCAAAGTGTCAGGTCGGTGTCAAGTCCCGTCATGGATCCATTTGCCATGGTCACCCAATCTTTTATAAATGATATGCACGCGGCAAGTATATCATTTGATACGAAGCATGGCCCAGGTACACAGCTCCAAGTAACCTTGCAGCTCCCGGAGGAGGAAGAAAGACCGTGTAATGTTTTGGGAGCTGGATTGAGACAGGACAAGAAGGGTGTTAGGTGCTTTCCAACAAGACAAGACAAGACAGGACAAGACCAATAAGACAGGACAGGACAGGACAGGACCGAAGCACAGAGGCCAAGAGAAGAGTTGAACCAGAAGGAATCGTATGGAAACGAAGAAACAAGATAACTGATTGCTCTTTACTAATGGTAATGCTATGGCTATATATATATAATACGTGTGTATAAGATTATGGTGAGAAAAGTACTGATAACAACAATTACGAAGAAAAAGGGGATTTGGATGGCTAGCTATGGACTTCGCTGACGATCGATATAGGAGATGTTGAGTTTGGTCGTTACAGACCGCTTGCCGAATCTCATCAAGATGCGACGTACAGCATCGAGGCAGCAATGAAGCAGGCTGGGTTTAGCAAATTGTACAAGGCAACTGGCCTGCTCAAACAACCGGACGATGATTTATTGGACATGTTGAACATCGAATTCCATGAGAGACCACAGTTGCTGGCAGGCATTGCGGATCTCCTTGTGAATGGGATCATACGCTACAAAAAAGTGTTGATCAAGATTTTGACGGTTGAATCTTACTCCCGTCACGCATCTCTAGACATTCATAATGAATCGCAAGTATTGGAATCAACGTATCCCATTCAAGGGCGCCTTTTTTGTGGAACAGTGCCCGCTGCAGATGGCAGAGGTTTGAAACAAAAGTTGATCATTGCATCCAAGACAATGAATGCTCTCTGCACTTCATCCGTAACGCTAGGCAGCAAACCCCAAGTCTCCATTGGCCCTGGCCATGCATCAAAGGTTGATCCACGCGATTCCAATCTGTTTCTTGCATCTACTGCTGTTGACAAGTTCAAGGATATGTTTGCCACTGACAACGATCGTTTGCGCGTTCGTGCGCCGTCAATGTCTCAGCTACGTCAAGTCACCACAGCGTTTCACCACCCCAGCACATTCAACTGTTGGCGATCCACCTTTGAGCCATTCCATGACATTCTTCACATGCCTGCCACAATTTTTACGCTGTGCGACTTGCCAAGTTTTAGTGGGTATGGGTCGAATTCGACATCAGTGGCGATGTTATCATCACAATTATTGGCGGTATGCGCTCAGGCACATTTATACCACAACAACCGACTCACGGAAGCACAGCTGGAGACGTTTATGATGCTCTATGACTCAGTGATCAAAGACAGTAAATCGTGGGTACCATTGCAGGCGGTGGTGGATCAACTCAACAAGAATTTCGAAAAGTCGTCGCAGATCAATATTTTGAAATTTGCATTTGTGACATCCCTGTCGGCAGTTGCAGATGCAGCTGGAGATGGTTTATCTGTAGCCAATGCGAAACTTGCCACGAACATTCTTTTGCGCTTTTCCGACCAATTCCTCGATGATTGAACGAACTATGGACCTCAACGACTATATTGTTTCACATCGTATTATACCATCAAATCCCTCTACGAAGAGCATCCTTTTCATATCTTTTCGTATTGAATTTGTGAGACAGAGAATGGGTTGAAGTGGCGAGCCAATCGCACAGCAGTTTTGCACTTTCATCCCACTGCTTGCCATTTTTGGGACAGAGATGGAAGGAAGTGGCCGAGCCAATCACACAGCAGTTTTGCACTTCCGTCAAAAAAAACGCGACAGTGCATCAGTTCTTGACAGCGTTGACATCATTTTCTCTTTGTGCAATCATGAATCCGCATGAAACATGCAAGAGAAAGCCTGTATATTCATGTATTTTTTATTTTGTAAATACACAGTACGGAAAGATATAAAGAGAGACAACATATGGTATACAAAGGGATATTGTTGAAATTAGAATGTGTGGAAACCAGTAGGTGCGAAGCAAATTGCTTTTGAGGTCATGCTCTACTCAATTATCAAGGAATAGGACAGAAACCGCGAAAAGATGTTCGTTGCATTTTTTGCATTAGCTGCAGGTAAACTATCTCCAGCAGTGTCTGCAATTGCTGACAATGATGTGATAAATGCGAATTGGAAGGTGTTGACCTGCGATGATTTGTAGAATTCCTTCTTGAGCAGTTGCACGACCGCTTGCAATGGCACCCATGATTTACTCTCTTTGATCACCGAGTCATACAGAGTCATAAACGTCGCTTTTGGACTTCCGTGAGCACGTTTTGTGGTGAAAATACGTACGAGCCCAAAACGCCAACAGGTGGGATGAAAACATCGCCACTGATATCGAATTTGAACCGCAACTGTTTTTGGTTTGCTTTCCTCTGTCAGCTTTTCTCTAAGAGAAATCCAAAAAGGCAATGATCTCTTGGCAGCTTTTTTTGTATGGGGTATGAAAGCCAGGTTTTATTGCTGATGACTCACGTACGAGCAAAGATGAGCAGCGAATGAGTCGGAAGAAAATTTACCGGAAATAGCAAAGTTCGAAATAATGTTGACAAGAAACCAAAGGCTGTGCCTATCGCAATGCACCTCCAAAGTGTAAGGTCGGTGTCAAGTCCCGTCATGGATCCATTTGCCATGGTCACCCAATCTTTTATAAATGATATGCACGCGGCAAGCATATCATTTGATACGAAGCATGGCCCAGGTACACAGCTCTAAGTAACCTTGCAACTTCCGGAGGAGGAGGAGATCGTATAAGCCGAACCACTTCGAGATGCGGAGTACAGCATCGAAGCGATCCTGAAGAAAAATGGATATAGCAAACTGTGCAAGATGACTGGTGCCCACGAGCAACCGGACGACAAGCTATTGGACATATTGAACATGGATTTCCATGAGAAACCTGAATTGTTGGCCCACATTGCAGAGCTCCTTGCAAATGGTATCGTACGTTGCAGGAATGCTTTGATCAAGGTTTTCATCGTGGAAGTTTACTCGCGTCACGCGTCTGTGGATATTCATAAAGAATCACAAGTATTGGAGTCCACTCTTCCTGTCCAAGGCCGCTTATTTTGTGGGACAGTGCCTGCTGGTGATGGCAAAAGTCTTAAACAAAAAATGGTTATTGCATCCAAAACAATGAATACACTCTGCACTTGCTCCGTTACTCTGGGCCTCACGCCCCAGGTCTCGATTGGCCCTGCTCATGCATCTAAGCTCGACCCACGCGACTGCCAACTGTTATTGCATCTGCTACAGTAGCCAAGTTCAAGGAAATGGTTGCCCCAGAAAACGACCTGTTGCTCACTCGTACGCGATCAATGTCTCACCTGCGACAACTTACTACATCTTTTCATCATACCAGCACTTTCAACTGTTGGAAACGCACATTTGGACCTTTCAATGATATTCTTCATATGCCTGCCACGGTCTTCACGCTTTGTGGTTTGCCAAATTTTAGCGGATATGGAAAAACTTACGCCCATTCTTCGTCGTACAAGAAAACTGGAACAATGCATTGGGTCATTCATTCCTCGATGATGTAATTGGCCCTTCGTAGCACCTGGAAAACGTATGCTTGATTCTTGCCACTCCCGCCTTTCCTTTCTCTTTCTCACTTGCTCGCTCAGCTTTCATAGTTGAAACTAAAAACCACATCTCATGTCTGAACATCGGCAGCCGAAGGTACAAGAACAATAAAGCAGACGCAAAGAATTTGGTATAATGTCCCAGAGCATGCACCGACATACTGGCACTATCGATGTTTAGAAAGCCGACCGGCTCAGTGAAGCTTCCACGTCGCCATTAGCACCAAGTTTTCATGAGGAAGACGATTCCAGACCCATTGTAACCACGCAAAGCGACGATCCCTCCATGTCATCACATTCAGGCGCAGACATGAGTTCTGTGTCTCGTCCTTCAAATGCGTTGATCGTTGAGCGAGCGCAGTCCTCCAGTTCTGACATTTCAATTGTCACCAACTCAAGTGTAGCAGCTACTGCAGCCAAGAGCACCCATCCGTCCACGTACTCCATCGTGATAAAGTCCAAAAATCTACCGTTTTACAAAGGCGGTGTCAGGCCACAGCACGTCAAGATCGTCCGATTTATCGGCCGCTCAGGTTTCATTGCCAAAGGCGTTGTGTACGGTATTATAGGCGTTCTTATTATGACCAATGTTACGGGCGCTTACACGCCCAATGGAAGTCAGGGAAATGAGTCTCCTCAGGTATCTCCTTCTTTTTCTGCAAAACTAACCAAATGATACCACTAATGTCTTTGATATCTCGTAGGGCGCTTTTCTTTTGCTTGGTGGTATCCCCGCGATTGGTAGACCGATTCTTGTGGTCATGGCAATCGGACTTATCACATATCTTGTCTGGAGGTAAAAACCAACCATCACCGGACTTAAACGTGAGCTTTTGCCCGACCAAATAAGAGACTAAAAAAGGTTTCTCTTTTTTTTTTGTCAAACAGGTTTTGGGAAGCTATTACCGGTCAGGGTTACGATGCAACGCGCACGGCCAGATCCAATTTTTTCAAGTACCGCCTCTCACCGATTGTCAGTGGAGGAGTGTATTGCGGCTACCTTTACTATCTCATCCGGATGATTTACGAGACAAGCGAAGAGCAGCAAAATACCGCTTCCAGCAAGGAATTCCCGGCGTCGTGGACAGACTCCGTGGCAGGCAGTGCCTTTGTTGGTATTTTTGGCCTCGCTTTCCTGATTGCGCTTGTGACACAGGTGATCAACGCCGCCACGGCCAATTTTATTCCGGATCTCAAGACGTCCGCACCTGACGCCCGAAAGTGGGAAGCTCGGATCGTCAACTTTGCCGGCCGTATCGGGTTCGGCGCGCGGGCAGCCATGTTTGGGACCCTATCAGGATTTTTTTGGGACTCCCTCGCCAAGCGCAACGAGTCGGGGGACGTCAACATGATCGCTGCCGCTATTGGTAAACTCTCCACCCACACAGGCGGCAAGTTCTTCATGGTCCTACTCGGTCTCGGGCTCATCATCTACGGCCTATTTGCCATCGCTAACGCTTATTACAAATACTTCCCAACACCACCGCCTTCCCGCATCCCGACATATGTCCTGGAAATCGACGAAAATGATGACGCTGCGGCGCAGTATAGACGCGACGGTCTACCTCCCCTTGCACCAAAAGACAATGATAGATTCCGAAACCGTGTCGCTCGTCTGATCAGGAGAACCCGGCAAACTCTGCATTCGAAGGACGACATAGAAAAGGCCATTCCAGTGTCACCAGAGATGGCCCACGAACCAGAAAAGGCCCAGACGCATACGCCACGCTTTGCTGATTGAAGTGGATTCCTTTGCGTTATACCCCCTTCCATTATGATAGAACCCTCGCAACCCCCCCCAAGACCTTTGAATTGCGGGACAGCTCATGTGACCATTGCTTCATACAAATTAATATACTCTACTAATAATGCTTAATACAAATTTTCAAGCACGCTTTGTTCTTTTTTGCATGGCCTTATCTCGTGTAAGGGTTGATCTGCAGGATATCCTGTCTATTTTGTTTTTTTTTACGGGTTTGGTAAGAAGAAACCTATAGGGGAAACTTTGGTGTGGAGAGCATCAGGATCATTTGCATGTCATGAAAAGAAGATTGGTGGGAGGCGGTTCAGGACCAAAACAAATAATGACCAAATTCGGCGGTCAGATTGTTATTCTTCCCTCAAAAAGCATTGTCATTTAAAAATCTCTTGCTTGATCACCTCTTCTTTACCCTGTCTCCTCATCTCTTCTGGCTCATTCTCCCTCTTTTTTTTTTTACGTTCTGTCTCTATATTCAAATGCGAACGGAACTCATTGTTCTCTTGTTCGTCACACTTGCCGTAGTAGCGCGCCCAGCTGTGGCGCGCCCTGCAGGGGGTGAGTTTTGGAATACCTGTAACTCTGGCGATCCGTGCTCGGGCACGGCCATCGCAACGCCGTCGCAGTCCTTGAAGACAGCATCACCATCAGAAACATCAAGCGAGGCACCACCTACTGCACCATTGCCAACAGCACCGACTGAGAACCCGCCTGGCTTCACCCCTCCTGCTGGTCTGCCACCTCAATCTGCTCCTGATACGTCCAGTAAGTGGGTTCACTGGGCATTGGGGAGGGGGGGGAAATCACCTTTGTAGTAGTAACAACAGAATTCAGAATGTGTTTTTTATTTTTTTGCCTCTGTTTAGCATATACATATGGTGACAATACCATCACCATCCAGTTAGGCGTCACTGGAAGTATTCTGATTGTTCTCGGCATCCATCTCATGATCTTTGGCTTCCAGTCCTTCAGACCAACCTTGGCTGTCACAGGCTTTTTGGAATTCGGTACATATGAATAGGGCGATGATGATAAACTGCAAAAATGAAATGGATTATTGATCAACAAACTCGTCACAACCCTTTCCCACTCCATCCCACCCCCCATCGCCAGGACTTGTCACTTGGATTGGGTTGATCAATGCTAAACCGGCAGAAGGATACGCAAGGGATGATATCACCATGATCGCTGTCCCGGCGGGCGTGGCCGTTGTCGGCGCCATCCTCTACGCTTATTTCTCGTCTGTCAGCTCTTTTCTTGTAGGAGGTATGTAGCTTAAAATATGGAATATCGGTCTCTCCATTTCTCTGTTGTGTGCATGAACTATTCTTATTTGCAATAGCAATGGGCGGATTCACATTTGGCATGTTTATTCTCCTCTGGCGTGAAGATCTTGTGATTGTCAATGTAAGGGTGAGGAAGATTCGTGTATGGTACACACACGCACACACACAGGGTGACAAAAACTTTTCTGCACTCTGAAATAACAATAAGGACATTGGGAGATATTGCTTTCTCGGTGGACTTGCGGTGGTATGTGCAGCATTGGTCCGATTCACCGAGCGCCATGTGATCCTCAAATCGACCTCCTTCACCGGCGCTTTCATTTTCATCGTCGGCGTCGACTGCCTTGCACATATAGGGTATCTGTCCGGGGTGATTCAGCTCTTCGACCGCAACCCACACCACGAGCGGGCAGCTTACGAAATCGATGGACGCATTTACGGTCTGATGGTTGGCATCATCCTCTTGTTTCTCGTATCGTTTGCATGGCAATTTTTCTTTAATCTGGGGAAACGCTTTGGTGTCGAAGGCGGGATTCTTTCCAGGATCCTCCATCGTGCGCACGAGAAAGCCGAAATCGTGAGCGGAAGAAGTCACCATGGTGACGATCCGGAAGCAAGAAGCAGTAGTGAGCGTCAAAGCAGCCCGGAACACCACATTGGCAGTAACAACCTCGTGAATGAGGTCGTCCACCGTATCGAGGAAGCCATCGAGAACCATGGCAATCATTCAAACAACAGTCAACATCATTCATAGCATCACCATCACTCGCTCTATTCCATCCCGCCTTAAATATGCATATATCCTCACTTGTACCCATGGCTATATCGATGATGATCAAATTTCATGTTTATTTGTCGTGAATGCAGACAGGACCGGGAACCATGTATACATACACGCCGCAATCAAAGAAGGAGGGGGGGGAGAGGGGAGGGGGAAGGAAAAGCTATGCGTGACAACAGGCGTGGCACTTCACGCCATGCATCTCTATTTTGAGAAGGGAATCAAAACAGGAGAGGGATGAAATTGAGGAGGCTGAAAAAGCAGGCCAACGTCTAGGAAAGCCGTACTGTACTCGCCCCCCTCCCAATCCTCACATCTTCATCAACTACGTATTTTTTTGTCAGCTATGTACATGGTTTATAGATGTATCTATGGGAGAGCGACTAGAAAATTACAAGTGTGCGATTGTGTATATGACTATATATGTGCATCTGCGCATGAATGTATGTATGGATGTGTGCTGCGTTCAATCCTAGAGGATCAATGGAGTGTTCTCATTTATGTGCTGAGGTAATAGTGGAGAACATCCTTCTTTGGATGGTCTGTACTTTTTGGATGACTGGAATTTCTCGGGTATCATAGACGTGCCTTTGACGATGGAATCGACTACGCAGAACTGAAACGCGTTCATCACCAATGGAAATCTAATGCAAAACACACAGGAAGTTCAGATAGCCTATATACATTTTTTCCCCCATTCGTTATCTGAAACGTACACAAACATGACAAACACAACTTGGTGGTGCGCGTCGTCTGGGAGGAGATGAAGCACCCAGTCGCCGAATACAAACAGTTGGGGTATGGCCACGAAGACACCATAGATGCAGATCTTGGTGAGTAACGTGGCAATCAGGAACAGGCTCGTCTGAACCGACCATTGCTGCAGCATAGACGGCAGCGGAGGTGGACCGTACGAGTCGAGATACACTGTCTTGTCGACTGCAATTGCCATCCGCTCTAGCATTCGGAGCCAGAACCAAAACAGGACGATGCCCGCTGTCGTATCGATGAGCAGACTCAAGAAATACCACACGCATAAGTTAGTGGGCTCTCGCCCATCCTGGTGGCTTGCCATGTAACTGATCCCAAGGTTAAGTAAATGAACCATCCCAGCACCAATAAACTGCTTAGACACATCCAGCGTCCTAATACCACGGCAACGAGAATAAGAGAGACATTATCATGCTAGCGTTTGTCGTCATCGTGAGCTCGTTACCAGATTCGAAAGGGCCGCTGGGGCCGCTCCCGCCACCGCTTAACCAACAAAGCGAAAAGAGCCGTCAGTACAAGAGTAAGTTGTACAAGGATGGCGAACCCATCGAGTAATCGACACTGGGATTCGTTTTTGCGCATTGGGAATACAAAAAAAGCAAGAAAGAGAAAGAGGAGCAGAAAAAAAAGTTAAGGGGTGTGTGAAAGACTTGGTATTGTCGGAAAAGGAAGGTTTCTTCTCTCACTCCTGAGATGCGCCAGCTTTAACGATCACGGGCATGTCAAGCACCCAATCATGACAGATACACAGGCCAGCGTTTGCCTCACCCACCTGACATCGGCTCTTTCTCCGCCCAGCTTGACAATGCCATGTAAAGTGAGCCAGCCACTCCCCCACCTTCATTTTATGGGCGAAAACTTTGCGATCAACTCAGAGATAGTAGGGCGCTTTCATCTTCTCAATAAACCTGCAGTGTGTGCGTGTGTTGTCTGGAAATAGTATAAAGTCGATCCTGTCAGACCACTAGAGATTTTCTGCATGCGCTGACAAGATAAAAGAGTATCCATTGAACACTCGTCCCCGCCCTTGGACTCGAATCGCAGTAGACTTGATTCTTTGCTCATGACAAAACTCGCCGACACCGAAACTGGGAATTCATGTGAGCCAAACAATCCTCCTATTGCTGTAGATTCAGGCACTTCAATGATCTTACTACTCTTACGCCTCTCTATTTCCTCATGGCATCGTAGACGGAAACGGCCATTCCTTTAAATCCGTGTGGGCTCAACGTACGGATGGTTTTGTTCTTTAGAAATGAATACGGGCAACTAAAGCATCTAAAAGTCCACCGCAGGGTGGTGGGCTTGCTTCCCGATTGCGGCCCCAAAAGAAAACAAAAGAAGGCCACCCATCACTGGGAAATTCCGTTCGAATGAGCAGGGTTACATAGGCCAGACCAAAATCCACTTGAATGAACTGGGAAGGTTGGTCTCCGGGAGTTTCCATTGCTCCTTGGTCCCGTGGCCTCTGACACGCATACACACTATTTTCCAAAATTGAAATCGCCAGTTCTGAAGTCGCAGGATCACGACAAATCGAATGTCGCATATATCCACGGAAACATGTTGCTTGGCAAATCTATCTCTTCCCTTTTGACTCTTTCTCTTTTATACACTTTACATTCTGGAATGAGCAACCTGTTTTTTTCTTTTTACAAAGTTGGCGAAGATCAAGTCGTTGATGAGCGTATTTGTTGATGAAGAAATGTACTCTCTGCCATCCATATGTTCTCGCACTTATAATCTGCTTATCATATCTTTGCAAAGATGACTCTGATCTTACTACCACACACATTCCCAAGCGAAAAGGATACAGACGTTCGGGTGAAAGAAGCAGGGATCAAGCGCAGTTACACAGGATACACTGACCATGACAAGGGCCAGATTCTTCAAAATGATGTTTGAGAAGGCCTCGAGTGCTTCAGCCTGCTAGGTGTCCATGTTCGTTCAGCCCAACGATGGAAATTGCAATACGACAAGGTCTCCTGACAGCATCTTTACGGAACCTAACGAGAGCGGGTCGTCCGTATTCTCAATAAAGAGCATAAGAGCATTATTTTAGAATGCGTTGATGAGATCCCATCCATTATCCTAGAGCAGCGGATGGAGCAACTGCTCCATCGATTGATAAAAAAACGAATGCAACATGTCATTGAAATTGAGTCGGTTTCAGCCTGTAGACAGGAATTGTGCTGCGTAAGATTCAAAGACGCCTTGGCTTGGTGTGCAGATGGGACAGGACCGACATCGACTTTGATACGAAATGCAACATGGCATGGTCCAAGAAAGGAAACTCCTGCAGTGTTCACAATACCAAAGACAACCGCAACCGTGGGAGTCATCTCAGCACCAGGCATCATTCAATGTAGCTTGAGACCCCTGCACCCGCCAACCAAGAAAAGAAAGAGGGCAGGCCAATCTAAAGTTGCGAGCAGAGGAACTGTAACTGGACATTATCTCAGTTTCCTCAAGGCTACGATGAACGAGATGGATAAGTATAACGATACAAAGGGCCATTATTTGGTAATGGATAATGCACCTATCCATGAGGCCGAAGATACCCCTAAATACATCGAGTGTCGAGGATATCAATGTGCTTATCTTGCACGATAGTTGTGTCAACTCAATCTGATTGAGCAGTTTGGGTTAGCTGTCAAGAGCAATAGGTTACCCTTGCTGCATTCTGCAACCTTCTAATATCACGGATCCTCTGCAGATAACGATATCAGCCCAACTCAGGTGCCTCGAGAGGAGAAGGGGTATGGGCTTTGGGTGGGACCGTGGTTTGGCTGCAGCCGCGCAGGTCTCCCAACATGGCTTCGTCGAGGTGCTTTGCTTGTCTTGCTTCTGCTGCTGGTGTTGTCGTCGTCCATCCTCCTTCCTTCCTCCAACCCTTCCGCCGTCGACGCTCAACAGCTCCGGATCCTTCCTTTCCTCCCTGTTCCACCATTGGTACCGCAATGGTACATCTAGGTATCTTTGGGGTAAATAAAAGAGTAAGAAGGGGGCTGGTGTTTTCTGTTGACGAACGGGTATGTCTCCGGCTTTCTTATCCATGCGGCATTTTATTTCACTTTATATGCGTCATAATTTTCCTCGCCGGCGCAAGCAACCCTAAAAGCTTGTTATTATCAGTCAAACGAATGAATTTCACCACCCAAGGATGGAGGCAGATCATACTACATTTTATGTCATCCTCTTCTTTATTTTCAAAGATCATGTATTACATAGGAACGCTGTGCCACTTCATCTATAATGAAACGAAGCTTACTTTTGTATTCATTAAAGAACACAAACAAAAAAAAAAGTGAGGAGGGGGGTATTGATTACAGCGTCCATTTTTCTAAATGAGCTTCAACATCATCACTGCTGTTCTTATCATCGTCGTCCGATTCTTCTTCTTGTTCTTCTTCTTCCTCGACCACAATGTCGTCGTCATTAACTATATTGACAATGGTCAACTCATCATCCTCGTCACGTACTGATGACGCCTCTGAGCTACTTCGCTCCCGACCAAACTTGACAGGATTACTGCTGCTTCTTCGGCGCATCCATTTTGCACTTGTCTTCTTGTTACGGTTCCCTGTCGAGGCTGAAACAGATGGCACTGGCACTGATAGCGGAACATCAAACGCAACGCTCTTGTCCGTCTTGTCCTCCCTGACGCACTCGCCGTCTTCTCCTTCTTCTCCTGCGCCTGATGAAGATTCGACATCTGGTTTTGGCCCTGTTGCGGGCGTAAGAGTAAATGGGAAGGGTGGTATCGGTGGACATGACAACCGGCGGTTTGTGGTGGTCATTGTGCTGGACTCTTCCACCCTGGTTGCATCCTTATCATCATCCCATTCTTCCGTCAAAGACACCGGGCTTGCCGAAGTTGGAGTGTTGCTGAGATGATCCTTCTGCACTGGCAAGAGCAACGGCGATGTGGCCGATCGCCCTGACGCTGCAATACCAAGATGAGACCGCCGTCCTGCACCACTTATGGCACTCGCCGCCGGGAGATTTAGCTGAAGCGGTGTTGATATCTTACGCGAAGACCCCGAGAGGAGCGCCACCTCGAGGAACTCTCGGTAGCATTCGAGTTGCTGCATAATCAGTCGCTTGGTTTGGATATGTTTGCCCACTGTCTCTGCAAAAAAGAGAATACGATCCCTGCTTGATTTCTGGAGCGGCACAAGCGTCACCAAATTCCGCCGCAGTTGTAGATCTTTTTTGAGTGACTTTTCACATTCAATCAATCGCTGTGACATGGTCACAATATTAGCCTAACGTGGATAAAAAATGCCACAACTGCTAAGTACCACTGTGATTCTTCTCACATTTTTTCTTTATCCTTACTTTGATTGCGTCCTCACGTTTAGTTCGCTCAGATACCGATCGAATGTGGCGCGGAGGCCTGAGTCGCACGTCCGTGGTTTTGCTCGTTGCTGCATAGTTAATCTTCAGCATCCAGTCATCGAGCTCAGCATCATTCTTGGCTCGTAGAAAGAATATTTGACCGTCGCCCGTACTTAGCCGAAACACATGGGGATACTTGGTATAAGATTCGTCATAGATGCATACCGCGTTAGCGAGCGAGATGATCTGGACCGGGCGTAACAGTGTCGAGGAAACAGGGGATAAGAAGGGTATCGTTATGGAGGTAGTAGCCGAAACAGCTGTTGCAGCGGCAAGCGACTGCTGTGATGTGAATGACGCATTAATGTTTGAATCTATGGTCGAAGACGAGGCTGTGGATAACCCCTGGTGGCGGCGGTGATGATGTTTATCTTCCGCAAGCCAGGATTCAAACGCACTAATATCTGAAAAGAAGATGACTTGGCTTCCGCTCAGAACTACACCAAACGGGCGCCAGCCCCGAGCAGTCGCCTTTTTTCCACCCGGCAACATGTCATATTTGCGTTCGAGTACCGCAGCTTTGGCCACCCGAACTGTGTACGTTGGCTCATGATTCAAGTTGCTATGCTTACTCCTAACACCTCCGAGTTTCAAGGGAACGGCGTTATGGAATGCCATGTGCGCCTCGACGATATTGACTGGTCGATGGGTCCTCTTGTAGCAAAATGTGTTCTCAGCTGGTAAGATTTGCACAAGCTTCGGATAAAAATCCTCAATCACGCTTGCCTTTTATGGTGTGAGTGCAAGTTCTACATCATCGCTCAAATACTTACGGAGGCTAGACCGCTTCCCGAGTCACTTCGTGCAAGCCGCCCGAGCCACGATGTCGACCGTTCAGGAGTTCTTGCTCTCGCGTTCTCGTCGTCGCCTTCAGCGTAGGTGAATTGCGCGGACACGATGTTATCGTACATGATCTACGCAAAGAGCGCGTTAATGCTCTGCGTCTCACAGCAGGAAAAAAAGTCGTTCTCTTCACAGGGGCCGAACTTACATCGAGTGTTTCCGATGGGACGTTTTCACCACCTTCGATGATTTTGGTACGCATGATAAATGTTTCCTTGTTCATCTTCTGACGCACGTTCTTATTGTGCGCATCTGTATGTAGCAGCAGTACAGAAAAAGCGACTGCGTAGACTGCGTCTAATGGGACCCCCGGTACATGAGAAAACAATCCCCTATCTCCATTAGCCCATCCTTCCCTTTTTTTTCGCCCTGTTTATCCAAATCATACCAGCTGAATCATTTAGGTCCGGATTACATTCATGATATCGCTTTGCAAAATCTTCCATAGCACGATCAATTTGCTGTGCTTCCTTAGGTAGCTGTACTTTCGAGAGTAGCTTCCTGTATAAGCAAGTACGCATAAGCCAAGCGTCGTCGATCAGATTGCAGAATTTCATGTAGCTGAACGAACATTCCGCTGTAGAATTTTTACCTGAGCGCCATGTCAATAGCGTCTCCAGTAAAGTCGAGTAGCTGGAGCTGATCTTTGAATAGGGTCGGGTGCGATCGCGTGGTTGTGCTCCTACTTTGCTGCATAGTTACTTGGGATGACCCATCGCTGGAACCAGCCATAATGTGTAATAGATAATAGAAGGTGTTGGGTATGATGTTGTCGGCGTAGTTGGCGTCGGCGTCGGCGTCGGTGTCGTTTAGAGGTAGGAAAACAGGTACGATGCGAAAGAGATAACCAGAAGAAGGAAAAGAAAGTGAGACACACCGCGTGCGCGCGAGAAAGAGAAAGAGAGAGAGAAAGAGAAAGAGAAAAGAGAGAGCGTGTGAGCGTAAATGTGTGAGTGTGAATGTGCGAGGTGCCAGCCCTTTTATAAAGAGTTACGCAGGCAAGTGAATCATATAATGTGGTATGGAGATGGGCGAACCGGAAGTAAGAGAAAAAGGCGCGCTGATGGGTCCTGGGTTCGTTCATTACCCCAGTTCGTCCTAAATAGGAAATTGCTGCACAGGGCGCGGGGAGGGGGTGGCAAGGCGGGAAACGGCATTGCGTTCAGATCATGGTTTCATCTAGAAAATCACGAAGATAAAGCGCGGCACAGTTTGCCACTGTCCTCGTTGTCGATGGCTAAGTAGAATACTTTTGATGAGGTAGGGTTTCATTCCAGGAAGCAACCGCAATGAGGTCGGATACAAATTTTGCCACCGTAACTTGAGTGGGCCTGCTAATCAACAGCATCTGCTCAGTAAGAGATGACCCGTGTAGGATTCTGTCTGTCATAATACGGAAAACATCTTCCGGGAGTTCCATTTTTGTTTAATCCTATGGTGGAACGTTCCAACACGCTGTCTAGCGTTTTATATCCTGCCAACCGTGGCATTAATTCCCAATAGGCTTTCAGTGATGTGTATGAGCATTTGTACCTTGGGTGTTGCACCATGGCTGATCTATGAATAGGCAATGTACATGTCGCGAAACGAATCTTTCTTTATGAGTCTATAGGAGCTCTCCTCCTTTGTGAGTATATCGTTGAAGATGGATCCGCTTAACGCTTATATCGCATGATGGGTCATTACTGTTTGTGGCCAGTATCAGATCAACCGATCACCATATACGATAACACGCTGCATTCGTTTCTAAAAACACTGTCAGGCTCATTTTCATATTTCAATGTCCATCACTAAGCTGAACGGACATGGATTCCTACGCAGCTGCTTTCTTTCTCTGTACTCAATATCTTCTCAATCACCAGCTTGAAGAATCTGACCTTGTCGGGGTCAATGTAAATAGTGCAATTGCGCGCACGTACGTAAAACCTACTTCATGAGAATACCCATATCCTTTTCGTTTCGAAATGTGCCTGTTGCAAGACGGACCTACGCAGATATATTACGTTGCGGAAATGAAAGGAAGAAGGATCAAAAGACAAGGAAATATGGTGCTTTTTGTAGAGGTGGCCTTACCGCGCTTTTTGTGCGGCAGTTGTTATCTCTGTGCACAAGTCCATCTTTGTGTCTTATCCCGATATGTAAGGTTTTAAGAGCAGATCTCTTGCCTCGGATAGATATCGATTATGAGACAGATCTTTTACGAGTTGCAGATGGATCGTATGCGTCATCATCTCGCCACATAGAACGATAGTAACGGCATTCATTTACACCACCATCATGAAAAGTTCGCTATGGAAAATTCAGCTTGTTCAAGGACGAGAACTAATGGAAAAGACCGCCCATTTGGTATCTTCGCCTCACACACGCACTCTCTCTCGGGCATCAGTAATTTTTTTTTTTGCCTCCGGTTTAGTTTGTAAAATGGCCGGAATGATTACATCTTTGAGCAACGTGCCTCTGCTGCTATGTAGTAGACGCACTGATCTACAAAATGAAAGATCAAAAATCTATGGCTTATAATGGTGTAATCCACATATACACCAGGTTATGTGATCATCTTATTTTAAGGGAGGACAAGAGGAGCATGTGTGTGTTGGAGAAAACCATCCAGCGTGCATACTTGGAGATAGCTCATTTACAGCTGCATACAGGACAAACAAGTTCCGTGTTCGCTCATTTCAAATTCCCAAACTTGTGTTTTGTATGGACATAGACATATCACTGACCATCATACTGGGGCTTTCCTGTCGATGTATTGATGGTTTTACGAACGCCTCGTTAGATTCCTCCGAACAGCTGTACACGGATCATCCGCATTATCTTTTGCCAAAGTTCCAGGGTGGGAACACCCTGCAGCATCTATCACCATATGGGTAAATCCATATCGGGTTCCTGACGAAGAGGGAGATCGGGGAGGAGGAGAAGGGAGGGGGGAGCAGAAAGTAGAAATAGGAATAGACCAATGATTGGTTGACTGGAACTGGAAAATATTCTCCATTTGGACAATAGGGTTTGAATATATTCCCATTGGTCCACATGAGTGGCTATGTCGAAACTTGCCATAAGCGGATTGGCTCGATTCTTTCATGCAGCCGCGTTGACATTACTTTAAATAGGGCCCGACCAAATTTTCATTTTCTTTCTCTCTCTCCGTATAACAAGAAAATGGCAGCATCCCACACGAACAGCGACAAGAACTACGGCGTTCTACTCAACAAAATCAATGACCTTCAGGTGGTCGAGATACCGATGCCCAGCCCAAGTGCAGGCGAGGTCCAGGTCCAGGTCAAAGCGACGGGCATCTGCGGTTCTGATGTACATCTGTGGAAGTATGGCGAGATCGGCATCTTCCCTGTAACACAGCCCCAGCTCCTTGGACACGAGAGCGCTGGCGTGGTGACGGCCGTCGGTCCGGATGTGACGGACTTGCAAATCGGCGATCGTGTCGCCATCGAAGCGTAAGCGGGTTTCTCGCTTTTGTGTGCGCGGGCGAAAAGCCTGCACATCATGTTTTTTTCCCCCTCTTCTAACGATTCTATTTCTCTCACAAGTGGTATTCCCTGTTCGCGTTGCGACCAATGCATGATGGGACGATATCACCTCTGCCCGGACATGGTGTTCAAGTCCACTCCGCCCCATGACGGTTTGCTCGCGAAATACATTACGCATCCCGCACGCTGGCTCCACAAACTGCCGGACAACGTCTCCTTCGAAGAAGGCGCGCTGGTTGAACCGTTAAGTGTGGCGATCGCAGCAATCGAGCGCGTCGGTGCGTCGTTTGGTCGATCGCTGCTAGTCACCGGCTGCGGGCCCATTGGGCTGATGGTGCTCGCGGTGGCCAAGGCTGTCGGTGTCAGCCCGGTTATTATGACCGATGTGCAGCCTGGCCGCCTTGAATATGCCGAAAAGATGGGCGCCGACTTCACATACCAGGTGAACCCGCGCCTTGCAGACGTCGACGTTGCGCGCGATATCCGAGCCCTCACACCCAACGGCGAGGGTGTCGAATTCGCACTCGAATGTACCGGCATCGAATCCTCCTTCCGGGCAGCCATCATGGCCACACGCGATGCAGGCACCTGCTGCCTCGTCGGCGTCGGCAAGAACGACCAGACCTTGCCTGTCAACAACTTTGCCATGCGCGAGGTCGATATCCGCGGCCTCTTTCGTTACCATCACACCTACCCTCGCGCCATCGCCTTGCTCGCCTCAAACAAGCTCAATGTCAAGCATCTGATCACACACACTTTCGATTTTATGGACGCCATCAAGGCTTTTGACACCGCTGCAGATTATTCCACCGGCGCCATCAAGGTCCAAATCCTCAACAACTCCATATAAGCATGCATGAATTACTTCCCCCCCCACCTCCAGAACATCTAGATCACAATCCGCTCAGCATCATTTCATGTTATTTTCTTTGCTATTACCCTACTTTTTTTGCACTCTGCAGAGTGACTGTAGTATATCCAATCAATATATATATATATATATATATATATTTATCTCTAATTTATTTCGTCGCCTACTTCTTCTCCCAAAAAGGCCGGGTATCTAACTATATATCCGTCGATGTTGGCTCTCACCGAGGAGAATTGCTCGCTGAAGAGAATATGTGCTCGAAGGTGGGCGGGGTAGCCACCAAGGTCGACGACAAAAGTCCGTCTGTGATTCGCGATTGATGATGTCCTGACGCTGTCGATGGATCTGGATTGCCCTGTGCTTCCTCGTCTTCGGGTAACCGATTGCCCCGTACTGATGCAGATTGCTGAGATTCCTCTTCCTCCTCAATGAGAGGGGGAACTATGTCCACCTCAGGTAGATTCTGATCATTGTCATTGTCATGCAGAGTTTCGGTCTGCTGTAACGGATGGCCGAGATCCGCTCCCGCTGTCGTTCCTGGCTCCCCCGCCTTCCCTTCCCCAATGTTCCGTTCTTCGTCCTCGTAAGTTACGTTCAGCGCCTCGAGCACATCGCTTACTTCCACGGCCACGCTCGCTTCGAGGTCTGCGTATGCTCTGCATATCGGGCAGGAAAATCCCGGATAGTTTTCAAAGAGGATTGGCCGGAGGCATTTGAAGTGGAACGTGTGCGAGCATGGTGTGATGAACAAAGCCTGCAAGGGTGCAATGGCATAAAGGCATATGCAACATTCCTGGATATCGGATGCCGTGAGCAGATTTCGTATAGCGCTTGTCTGAGAGTTAGGCGACTGTTCAGCGCTGGTGCTGGTGCTGGTGCTGTTGTTGTCCATAGCGGTATTGATGAGGGCTGGGTGGGTGGTTGCGAGATAATGCTGTCGGAGCTGCTGAAATGCTTGCCGGCCAAACGACTGTGAAGGTTTCGGCATCGCCCGATCAATCTCGATCCGCGTCCGCACCGCACGGTATGCAGGCTCTAGACCGCCTTGATAATCAACGCCGAACTGAACAATATCCCCATCCCGGATCTCCTGTGGTGCGCTCCACTGGCCAGCAGGCGACAGGCGTGCACGATTTACAAACGTGCCGCTCGAGGAACCAATGTCACGCAGGTACACCTGTGTTCAAGCGGGAAAATCAGAGTCTCACGGGCTCAAAAGATAAGCTGAGTGGGAATTACCTTTCCATCCTGCGCCCAAAGCTCTGCATGGGAGCGACTGACCACTTTGCTCTTGAATGATAAACGATCGGCTGCTGCATTGCGATCGCTATACCGTCCAATTTTGAAAACCTCGCCCGGACGCAAATCTCGCTCGATGACGTCGAATACAAAACACCGATTGCCAATACCTACATTAGGCACAAGGCGAATATGCTTCTTGTCTGCGCTAGGAGCGCCAGCTGATGCAGGCATTTGCTGCTGTTGGTCTGTGTCCACATCAGTTTGTACAGATGTCGTGGGATCCTGTGTCTGTTGCTGATTTCCTAGATCATCAGCCGGATCGATCTGATTCGCAAGCGGGGACCGTGGTATCGATGAACTGGAAGAAGATGATGACAATGGAAATACATTTTGACGTTCTTGCAAAACGACCTGATCCGAAGACGATGGCACTGACACGGATCGACGTCGAACTCGTCTTAAGCTTCGAAAGCCACGAGAGAGAAAAGTATTAGGCGATGTCGTGCCTGATACAGCAACAGACGAGCCTCTAGTAGTAGGTGCTGACTCAGAGGTTGTTCTTGTTGCTGGTGCTGCTGTCGCTGCTCCTGTAGCAGATGATGGGGGCGTTGAGGTAGTGCTTGTGGAGAGGCTTCGGAATCGTGGCATGACAGAATATGTTGTTCCCTCGCCTGCTGTTCTTCAATGGGCGTAGAACGGCGATAAACCAAAGAATGGTGTGTGTGTAGAAGCCCAAAGCGATAGAAGAACGATGAAAAATGAGCGAGGGTTGTCACAAAAAAGAAACAGCCGAAAACAAAACCAATCACCGCCGGCAGATTCCATACCTTACACCGGTGATAATGTACGTATATGTGATATGTACGATTATATTATATATATATATATATATGTACCCTATCTATTTATATAGTACCTCTTCCGCACGCATTCATTCTGGGGAGAGCATCTTTACGATGATCGGTTTTACAGGTGTTGCACCACAACGGCTTCGGAGCTTTGTGTGGTATTTATGCGAAGTGATTTGTCAAGAATAAGAGCTGCCACTCAAAGAACGCGCATGTCGCACATGCTTGAATTATTCATTTGTTGACTTGAGAATACAGACAGAGAGACACACGAACACACACAAACATTTGCAGCCTCTTGGACAAAACGAAAACATGGATCCTCGCGTTTTCTCTTCCTTCCTTCCCACTTCGTTCTCTCTTGTCGTCCAAGCAAAGCCCGTTACAGCTAACTAGAAAGCTGTACTTTAAACAATCCATCATCAGGACCTGAAAGAAAAAATCTGCGATGGTTCCCCGTGATTCTGAAGCGGCATGGGCTCAGTCGGCGATGCAGGCACCTCGCCGCTTTGATTATAGGACGATTCTCCGGCACATTGGTGCATTTGCCATTCTGACGTTTACGTTCGTCATCGTCGTCAGCAGTGTCCAAAGCGGTGGAGGACTTGTCCATGCTGGTGTAACCGATACTGTGATGCCACGATCGCATCGCATTAAGCGATCCTTAACGGGGGGAATGCAAAAAAACAATGGCGGGCTCCTTGTTTCAAAGTATGCCAATCTAACCTACATTCATAACCTGGACATTACGCCGCCACCACCGCGCTTGTTTGCCATCGGGGATGTGCACGGATGCCGGAAGGAGCTCGATGCTCTTGTGGCAAAGATTGGATATGACTATGACCGTGGCGACCGCCTGATCTTATTGGGGGACCTCACCTCCAAAGGGCCAAAAAGTCTGGAAGTTGTACGGCGTGCACGCGAACTGAACGCCTGGTGCGTTCGGGGCAACCATGACGACAAGGTGATCCGGATCGCCACATTCTTGAGAAGTAGCCGGGCTAGCGCAGGAATGAGCAAGCAGGGCGATAAGGCGGTGTTTCCTGAAGGGGCAGTGTATGATCCCATCAAGAAAACGAACAAACATGTGGACCTAGCCAGGTATTGTATATTTAACGGGGAATGATATCAACACGACGACTCTACGTTTCTCATCATTTATTCCGCTGTGGCTGGGGTCTTGTCTTTTTCAATCCTTGGATGCCAGACGGCTGATCGAGGATGAGCAAAACTATGCTTATCTGGCCTCGTGTCCAATGATACTTACCATGCCTTCGCTCAAAAGTGTCTTTGTACATGCTGGTCTGGACCCGGCGAAGACACTCGAGGAGCAGCAGCCCTACTTCGTCATGAATATGCGAACGCTACAACGAGACAACTCACCAGCGAAGCACCGCAAGGACGGTGTGCGTTTGTGGGCGGACTCATGGGAAGATGTCCAGACTCAGGGGAAATCCAAGACCCCGTTTACAAAGGTGTATTATGGTCATGCAGCGTCGAGCAAACTCCAGCTTAGGAAGCACTCATTTGGCATTGATACTGGGTGTGTCTATGGTGGAGAATTGACAGCCCTGGAGGTTCAATCGGGCCGCATCACCCAGGTCTCATGTCCCATGTATGCTGAACATGACTAAATAAAAATGGGCTCTTATTTTCCAAAATAAATCTCGTGTACGAGATAAAAACAATGACGTATCAATAGGTAAAAAGATTCCACATTCATGGATTAGCTTATGCTGCTCCTTCATCACACCCGTGCACTTACAATGCGCTGTTCTTCCAACAGAAGAGGGCTTACCCCCAAGGCCTGTGGCTATCCCGAGTGCGTCGGCGATAATTGGCGCGGAAAATTATTGGTCGGGCTCATGGCATATGTCGTGGTCTTCCTGGACTTGCCCGCCGTGGTCTCACGTTCCGCTGCTCTGATTCAGGTGAGCGTGGCCTTCCATGAGCTGCGGACACATGTGCAGCCCTTCCTCTCTGAAACCTTGCTGGGATGATGCCATCTTTCCGAAAACCACGGAGGATATGCTGCATGTCAAGAGCCGTTGCCAGATCGCGATTCCATAACCTTGGTTGACGAACGCCCTCTGCCATGTCTGCAGTACAGTTTTGATTTGAACATCTATTGAACCATCAGTATATTAGCCATTCTGTCTGATTTAGCCTACGGTAAACTTCCACAGCCTGGCAGAGCTCAACGGGAAATCGAATGCTGGCTGTATTCCCTCAATTTGGGACATGCGCAGCAATAAGCGCAAAAGTGCACATGCAAGATACACTAGGCACCTATACAGTGTGATAACAGACGGCTGAGGAGAGCACATTTTCTCATCGTCGACATGGTCGATAGAGTTAAGAAGAGCTATGCGTCGTAGTCATTTCCGACTGTAGGCAAAATCCCGAAAAAGCTGGGTACCTTTTTAAAAGAGATGGGGCAGAAGCGACTTTTTATTGTTGCAGAGAAATGGGGAGTATATCAATTTCATGCCGATCGTGTGACCCACCCCCCAAGGTTTTCTCAACTCGCCGCTTCACCCGCCCTTCCTCCATTCTCCTTCTCCTCCCTCCTCACCATTCTCTTATTACCCAAATTTTGCCCAAAAACAATGGCAGCACCAATAGACCAGGCCGATGCGCGCTCTTCAATGTTCCGTGCCGACAATGAGAAGCTGCCGCAGCCACAGAACACTAACCATATCAGCTCAGCGCCCTTCAAGGACAAGATTCTGTCCAACTCATCCTACCTTGCCGCAGAACTGCCGCTCAAGTTTGGCCACTGGGTGTCCCATTTGTGGCAACAGCAGCAGCAGCAAGATGCGTCGAATGACTCGACAATATGGCTGCTAGGATGTGGCTACGAAATGCTCAACATGTCCAACATGGAAGAGGACATTCAGCATGCTCAGTCCGAGACATTCTTTGACCTGCATAAACAGTCAGGCTCTGCTGAACAAGAGGACCAACGAGCCATACCACAGGGTGCGAAATATCAGTCCTCACACCAACAGAGCATGGACCCGCAGCAACAGCACCAAAAGTTACAGGCTATTCCTTCGTTTTCCATGGCCTTGCCACCCGACTTTTACGAAGATTTTGTCTCGAGACTATGGATGACCTACCGCCATAACTTCCCACCCATCCGGCCCTCCTCCTACAAAACCGATATCGGGTGGGGGTGCATGCTAAGGAGTGGACAGAGCTTGCTTGCAAATGCTCTGCTGATCCATTACCTTGGTAGAGGTTCGTCTAATTGCCGATGGAGTTTCTGGTAAATAATCAAAGGTTGTTCATGAAGGATGGGGCTTCTCTTTATAGAATGGCGACGAGATAGAATGGCGACGGAAGAACAGAACAAGACATATCGAAGGGCAAGTATTACTCGCCATCACCCATCACAGAACATGTTCATGTTCACATGCGTGTATATCCCCCACAGATTATCCAATGGTTCCTCGATGAATTGTCACCTCGAGCACCCTTTTCAATCCACCGAATTGCTCTGCTTGGCAAACAGCTTGGAAAGAATATCGGAGAATGGTTTGGTCCGAGCACCATTAGCCAGGTTATCCTGTAAGTGAGTATTGGGACACGAATTGCGAGGGATGTATATTAATGAACAAGGAAAATAGAGCTCTCGTCTCTGATTTTCCTTCAGCAAAGCTCCCGGTTTATATTGCAACAGATGGCGTAGTTTATCGGGATGTCGTCGATGATGTTGCCTCAAATCGGCAACCGCGTGGAGAATTTAAGAAATACTGGTGTCAGAGCGAAGAAGCTCGGGAAATCTACCAGAAATATACCCCTCAACAACCGAACCCTCAACACCATGGAAACCAGGAAAAAGAATTTGGGTCCATGTTGGTGCTGGTAGCTATCCGGCTTGGAATTGACCATCTGCATCCCACCTACTATCCAGCGCTCAAGGAGTGTATGCGACTGCCATGGTTTGTGGGAATAGCAGGGCAAGTATATATACATGCAGAAGAAAACGAGGTTGACGAAGAGGTGTTCTGATGCTACTTGCATGTGTAGCGGCCGGCCAAACTCGTCTCTCTATTTTATAGGCCTTCAGGGCGATGATTTGGTCTACCTAGATCCGCATTTCTCGCGGGCTGCGCTGGAGACGAAGGCGATGCACGAATACAGTAAAGATGACCTAGATACATACCACTGTACAATTCCTCGTAAAATCCACATTTCGCAGGTGGATCCATCCATGATGCTAGGTTTTTATTGTCGCACAAAAGCAGAATTTGATGCTTTTTGCGACCGAATCACTCAGGTACACAAGGAAAAGGAACGGTTCAACAGTTTAATTGAGCTTTTTGATAGATTGCTTCTCTTTATACACCCATATTTACAATTGAGAAGCATGCTCCGGAGTACGATGAGGATGTTCGGAGTGAGAATGATTTTGGGATTGTGAGTGAAGAAGAAGAAGAAGAAGAAGAAGGTGGATATTTGTGACATTCATTCTCAAAAAGAAATCGGCGATAGGATAGGAAAAAGGATTTCCCTGATTTTGTAAATTACGTGATGACCCGAATTCCCCACATTTTCTCGAAACTGCTGTGCATATCTTTCTCATGGAAGCCCCGTTCTGATAAAAGTTTATTATGCTGTGACAGGCCAAAAAAAAAAGCATGGCATGTTGAATTGAAGAATGCATACCCGAAAAGTGGGAGGGGGGAGAGCTCTCCTCCAACCATATTGGGTTAAAAAAAAAGGGTGGGGGATCATGGCTTCTCGAAACAGCCCCTTTTTCTATTTAAGCTCTTGTTCTTCTTCTTCTTCCTTTTATATATATACACTTCTTTCCACCCCACGTTCCTCTGCCAGGACGGATGATGATGAGCGCCATCGAAAGACTACCAAACAAAAAAAAGCCTGGACGAAAGCCCCATCCGACGCCGCATGCGCAGCGCAAGGCCCAGAATCGTGTTGCGCAACGTGCGTTCCGCGAGCGCAAAGAGAAGCATCTCCTTGAGCTTGAATCGATGAGCAAGCAGCTTCGGGGGGAGCGCGACCAGCTGATGGCTGAAAATAAAGAGCTTCGGGAGGACGTGAACGTGACGGGCTGCGAAGGATGGCATCTCAAGGGTCTTGTCCTCAGCCTCCAGCTCGTATGTTTCATGAACGGCATCGCGATCCCTCACCACAGCCCGTGCCGTCGTGCGGCTGGATCGGAGGACGTCAACGGGACAAGGATCGCAGCGTCAGCAGCAGCCTATGCGGATACAGGCACCAGCAGCGTCAGCAGCAGCAGCAGCAGCAGCAGCAGCAGCAGCAGCAGCAGCAGCGGCAGCAGCGGCGGCGGTCTTCTTCTTGCTCCGGGTCGGCCGTTGCCGTGTGCTCGAAAACAACAGATGCCTTGTTATGTGTCCCGAGCAAAGCTTTTGGTGACCAAGGACGGGATTCAAACCGCGACAACAGACCATCGCATTCGGGCGGACCACCCTTCTTCTTCTTCTTCTTGCCTTCCCCTGGCGGTGAAAAAGGAAGGACGACCGCTTTCGCCTGCTGAGGTCGTCCCTGGAGGACAACAACAGGTCGGGCCGCCGCACTGCACGGATGGTGTTGCATTGCCCAGCAGAACTTCAGCAACCAGCACCAACTCGGGAAGCGAAGAGGATGCGCAAGACAAGGACGAGCAGGATCCGGATGAGGACATGCCGTTTATCGCGCGGCCCATCATGCTCACCCGAGAACCCATGTCCTCCTTCAGCATGGCCAGTATTCAGACCATGCAACTGCGACGGCTGCTCCAGTCTGCATGTGAAAAAGGGACGCATGATTCCTTCGCGCTGGAGCCGACAGCGCTTCAGGTATGCAAGAACTTCCCCGGAAACAAACATTATACACACGGCGGAAATGATGGCTACCTCAGCCGCTCTATAGACGGCGTGTGCTAAAATGATGGCAACTTCTTTTATATATATACATAGAAAAGTGTCCCGCATGACCCACGCATTGATTTGATCCCCATTCCAGCAATGCGCGACCGGATGATTATCTTCTTTGACCTCTTTGATCTTGACGTCTGTCTGAGCTGTGTACTCGAGGGCACAGAGTATGTGGCAGGCCATCCGAGCGACCCGTCCAGTTGGCGATTCCCACCCGCGTTTTACGAAACTTACTGGTACCTGACGAACGACTATAGTGGCACGGCCATCCAGCAAACATGGCCCGAGATGGACGCCATGCGCCGCAACGGCCGCCTCGAAGCAATCCTCAACAAAAAGAACAAGACAACAGCCTCAGTCATGCCATCATCACAGGCATGCATCACTGCTGCTGATGCAAACATGTGCTTGTCCCCCAACACCATCGTCGTCCCCCCTGTCCAGCCATCTTTGCATAGCATTGCAACAACCCATGACGATTTCAATGCCTCTCTTGTTCCTGTGATCCTCAGGCGGCCGGACCTGCTCTAAAAAGGCTTTCGGCATAGACAGTACCTGCATTAAGTAATGGAGATCATGTTTTATTGCATTCTCAGAAAAACGTAGGACGGATATGGTTATATTATACAAAACTGTGATTGTTGCGTAAAAAGAAAATGTATGTGCGTGTGTGTCTGCGTAATAGTACAGGATGTCAACAAAACAAGAATGGATGTTCTAAGCCTGAAATGAACGATACTTAAAAAAAGATGATACAGATGAAAACAACATAGAAAACCCAAAGGAAATGAAAAATGGCATACTCAACTAACCAAACAAACAAGGAAAAAAGACAGAGGATGATGGGTGATGAGGGCAAGGGAAGGGAATACTCGTCTGCCAAAAGGGGGGGGGGATGGATGGATGGCATATCATAAATTCAAATGGGTCCGCGTAGCTAGACCCAGTGATGAACCGACCGCGATCGCATCGATGATGATGATGCTAGCCGCCGTAGGACACGCCTGGCGCCCTCAGGGGGCGAGAAGAGGTTTCGCCAGCCTTCGTGATGGGATGGCGCGGAACGGCGCGGGGGCGGGGCAGTGGCAAACAGTTCAGGGGACCGGATTTGCTCTTCTGGTTCGTTTGGATCTGGCATGCACCTGTCGAGCAAGGTTTTGTGGTGTTCAATCATGTATGTCCAGACGACAGTCCAGAGAGCATTGGTTCTGATCAGGCCCGTCATTTCTTCTTTCCGAGGCATCCGATGGAGGCGACGTCTGTTACTGCTGCTGCTGCTACTGCTGCTGCTACTACTGCTTCTGCTTCGGCTGGTGCTGGTGCTGGTGCTATGTCCAGGAATGACATTAGATTCCAAAGTCTGCTCTAGGCCAGTGGATGCAGGCGCCAGCACAACCGCAAGCGCTTCAGGTCCCATCATATTGACCTCCTGATAGTCTTGGATCGCTCCAGCAAGGACCAAAATGTAACAGAGAAGGTGCCGGTGCAGTCGGGGTAGCTCGATAATCAGTTCTGCCAGTTGATCGGGTACCATCGTGCCTTCACAGTGGGGAAGGAGGGAGGAGACACGTTTTAGAATTTCCTTTCCATACAAAAAAAAAAAGTCAAAAAGCTTACTGGGCGATGCGGCGATTTGTAAAAAGCTGCTATGAAATGGACGAGGGATCACAGGATCAGGCAACGCACGAAGATATTTTTTGGCAACGCCGGTGATGGTGTGAATGTCGTGGGTCGACAAATCAATGTCCTTGTTGTATTGATCAAACTCATTGGCTAGTTGGCGGACATCGGATGCTGCTCCCGACAGTCGAAATAGGCCTTCAATGGTCAAGCCTACAAGAAAGCGCTTTAAGGACACGCCGAATGACCGAAAAAGAGAAAAAGCCTACCTACCTCGTTTCATGATTTCAGCAAAGCATTTTGCAACTGGATCGGGCACAATAAGGCCATGGGGCGTCACCAAAGGAGATCTTTCTTGGACGGCATGGCTGAGAGGTGCACCAAAGAGACCTGGAGACAAAGAGAGATTAGCCTTCCGGAAAGGAAAAAAAAAAAGTTCCCGGAGCTTGCCTTTTGGTTCCGGAGTAGCGTGCTCGTCGTTGGCAGCCAAGGTGAAACGTTCTTTCAGGATCTTGTAGAGGCGTTGGGGACGTTTGCTGTGGGTGATATGTTCGCAACTATGGCTGCTCTCTGTATTACTTTTGCTGCTGCTAATAGTTCGAGTGTTTGCTGCTCTGTCGCCCATGGCCACCCGGTTGTTGCATTCGGAGACGGTAGCTGCCACCATATATAAAAGTAAATGTTGAAGTTAAACAGGAGAGAGAGAGAGAGAGGAAGGAAAGGGGGGGAGGAGAATTGAAGGAGCTTTATAATGAGGAAAGGTTCCCAGTGTGTGTGTGTGTGTGGCGGGGGTGGAGGTGGTTGGAGGGTTTAAATGATGATGGGTTTAACCAAATACTTGGATCGCACGGCTTTTTGATGTGTTTGTGCAGGTGCTGAAGATAGACTTTTTTTTCTCATCGTGCGCGTGTGACGGAATTGGTCATTTCGGTGATGAGGAAAACAACCTGCCAAATTTAACAGATCTTTGGCCAGAAAGCAATATGCTACGCATATCTCCTTCTCCTCCTCCCCCCAACTTTATTCATAGGTTCCATTCACTTGCAGACAAGTTGTCTCTGTCTCTGTCTTTTTAATATAAGCATAAACGGACTATTATGCACACATAACAATCTGGCTTGTTGTTGCACACATATGCACCCTTCCGTGTTCCTCCGCCGCCGCCCCCTCCCCCTCCCACAAAGCAAAAGCTCATGGAATAATAGGGTCATATTCGTTCATCGTCGTACATGTCCAAAGACACGCAATCTGGACTTTGAGTCCCATCCCGGGCCATCTTTTGTTCCCTACATAGCTCGGGGACACAGAGTGTGCTCCGTGAACAGTTGTTTTGTTTGGTTTCATTGACACTGTTTCCAAACTTATCTGATTGAGATGAATCTACGTAGGACTCAGTCCCGGGCTGCAACAAAAGACAAGCACCTTGTTATCTCAAGCCTTCTTCACCTTCTCTCTCAAGATCGGGGCTACGTAGCATTTCGATGAAAAAGCATGTGTGTGTGTGGAATGGCATGTTTGTGTACGTGTGTCTCTGTATGATGGGAAAAGAAGATGGGTGACAAGGGCATATCCGGTCAGTAGAATGATGTTGTTGTTTTTGTGGCATAATACAAGCGTATTGCTTAATTGGGATGGAGGCAAGAGTTAGATGCAGACAATAATACCGTGCGTACGTACACAGCATGAGGGGAAACGCTTTCCTTTGCAGGACCCCAGAGTCAGCAGCAGCAACTCCTCTGGCACATGCCTGTCCTTTTAACAGAAAAGGTGCTATGCAAATTCCCAATTCCTCATTCAGTCACAGAGGAAGCACAGCATCTGTGCGTACACAAAGAAGGAAAAGATTCTCATTGGTTAGCAGCGCACGTCGTTTGCGTTGCATACACAACCAAAAATTTGACGCGGTGTGTGCAAGACAGATGACCTCGACTCGTTTCTGTTGTTATTATTGTTATTGTTATTTACGCGAAAATAATACTATCGTATGATGATGAATTGGCCCATTCCCACCATCTGAAGCAACATTCGCTGTATTGAATCGGATTCATTTAGGAATACGGATTCGGATAAGCCAGTTTCTTATTTCTCTCTAGTGGTCTTGAAGAAATCCAATCATGTGCACAGATACTGTAAATCCCCTGGAGCTGATGGGTCCAAACGGGAAGGATGGGATGACCGCGCGCACACACACACACCCGCTCTGTAGATTGAACCCATGCTTTTACTCATTCATGACGAGTCAGGTAAAGGATCAACGATGGCTTTAATTTCTAACGGACGGACACTCTTCTCATATTGGCCGCGGCTCGCTGGCTGGCTTTTTTTTTTGGGTGAAAAGGGGCAAGGCAGGCCACTTTGTTTCATACTTTTCCCTTTTTTTTTTTGCGATGGACTCGAATTCACCAACAGCTGCTGAGGTCGACGAGACTTTGAAGCGGCTGTCATCTCGCAAGGGCGTGAAGGCTGTTGTTATTCTCAACAGCGAGGGCCAAGCCATCCGCTCCACATTGGATGAAGCCATGACCAAGCAATATGGCCAGCTCATTTCCACACTTGTGCAGCAAGCACGAACAACCGTGACCACCTTGGACGATCAGGTAAATTAAAAAACGGAAAACAGGGGGGGCGGGGAAAGAAGGACCATGGCATTCACGAGCGAGACCCGGCTCACTCATCAAGGCTCGCTGGTTAGAACGACATTACATTTATGCGTGTTCGTACAAAAAAGCACGAGATTATGATTGCACCAGGTAAGACGACCCCCTATACAACCATAAACCCACCTACCCATCCAGTACAGGAAGAGCTGGGAAGGAGGGAAAGACAGATGGACGGGGGGCTCATATTAAAAAAAAAACTAGACCGAGACTACCTTCTCATTGTTGTGCAGAATCCGCAAGAATCAATGCAACAATAAATATATATCACTTTTTATACCTCGCATGCAACACTCAGTCTGCTTGCCAGAGCGGAAGGGTGTGGGACTAGTACGGAATGATGTGTCCTCCCGTACACGGGCTGCCTACGAAATACCAAGCTGGGCACAATGGTTTCTTTTGAAGAAACAGCTCCATAGGAATGCGGGGTCGGACTATCCATATCTTTCTTTTTTCGTGTTCACCTTTCTATGCATTGGACCGGACTGTCATTGGCTCTCAAGAGTGGGGATGATCGCATCATTCTGCCGACTGGTGCATTCCTTACGCTAGTTGCGATTATTGGCCTTCTCCAGTGGAATGTTGCGACGGCATCAACTCTTCAACTGTCGAAGCGGGTTAAACAAATCGTTTCGGTACCTCTCATGATTGCATGTCTTCTTGTGCCGGTGATGTTTGCTGGAACCAATGTTGGTCTGTTAATACCTGGAGGGTTTGGAGGGGGGTGCCAGTGTGCCTGGTGTGTGTGTGTGTGTGTATGTGCAAATGAAGGCAACAATATTGCAAAAAAAAACAAGACAGAATCTTATATGTATATATAGCGCTCACTGTGATTGCTGGGCTCTTCAGCTTCAACACCGCCTTGCGCTGTATTGAGCCGATCTATGTCGCGCCAGCGCTCTATGGGGCCGAGGCTCGCATCTTGACAAAGGATCTGAGTACGCAGCTTTGGTCATGTTTAAAGAAGTCTCCGATCAAGTCCAAGATGCAAAAGAAAAAGAGCAAGAGCAGGGTGCTCCGTTCGCGCCTCTTTATCTTTGTCCCGATGATGGCTACCATGCTCATTGCCGAGTTTATTGGATCCTGGGTAGGCACCTTCTCGGGTGAAGACGTCCTCTTTCTCCAAAAAGAGAACAAGAGCATGTTTTTCCTGTTCTTCGCCCTGGCCGTTGTGATCTTGACACTGGCTATCAATACATTCGGATACATGCTGCAGTGCATTTACTTGTTCACGCATCAGGAAAAACGGTACGACCCAGGTATGGACTCGACAGGGTGAATAGGCGTCCTGTTACGGATGACTAACGTGTCTTAGACGAGTGGCGGCCGCTCATGGAGCATCCCATACTTGCATCTTCGCTTGATGACCTCTGGAGTTATCGGTGGCACCAGGTGTTCCGCTCCATCTGGATCGCTATTCCCTATAAACCTGTCTGCAGGATGATCGGACGCATCATGGCGAATAACAACACTGATGCTGCAGGGAAACACAGGACACGGACGATTGCTACCACCGCAGCGAGCCTTGCAGTGTTTTTCGTATCGGGGGTCATGCACGAGTACTTGGTATTCTGTGGTGCTGGATGGGATGCGTACAAGAATCGATTTATGGGCCAGGAGTGTGCCTTCTTTGTGGTCCACGGTCTTGGTATCTTCATCGAGAAAGCTGTCGCCCGGGCTATGCAGGCGAAGAGGAAGGACAGCTGGACCTGGAGGCTCTTCGCACACGGATGGGTCATTCTTTTTTCATTCCTGACGTTCCCATTGTTTATCAACGGCTTCGCGTACTGGAACCTATGGCACGCAAACCCGTTCACCGTACTCTCGCCGTTTTTCGTTGACAAGCTGTGGTCGAGATACTCCATTCTCCGTCCCTTCTGCGGCAGTCTGATCTAGATCGATTATTTATTTACATACCATTCACTATAGAGCAAACAATAAACCGCCACTCGACGGAAAAGGCCGACACGCCTCTTTTGTCCTAGAACTATCCACTGCGGTCCGACACCAAGGTGCGCACATAGTGATGTTTATATTACATATCATACGAATCGACTGTATCAGCGACGTAGATGAACAGACTTAATCCAAAGGGACCGGGGAGGGGGAAGCTTGTTATACTACTGCCTTACCTTAGGGGGGGTTTCTATCGGTTTTGATGACGTGGCAGATCAAAGACCACCGGATGCTGTGTTCGCCGGTAGCGCTTATCGCATATAGATGCGTTGACAAAGACCGTGTCCTCGGTCTTGGTATAGCCGTGATCTTCATGAATGTGGCCAAAGATGGAAACCAAGGGCTTGATGGTATCGATTTTAGAGCGGAGATGAGGGCATCCGACGCGCACGCCTCCTCGGGAGATGCGGTCATGGTAGCCCTTTGGCGGGGTGTGGGTCATCAGGATCTGCGTGTCATCCGGAATGCTGTCCCAGTAAGCTACCCCATGCAACAAGGAACGAATCAACAAAATGGGTCGGATAAACTACGTAGGCAAGGAGACCTACGTGCCAAATGGTGCGGCATAAATGCGCCCCGGTAATGACTCGGCGCATAAGGGCTGACAAACATTTTGTATCCTCCCAATGCAGGGCTTAGTACGTAGGCCTCGTGCTCAAGGAAAACAATGCCCTCTTTTTGCATGAGTGCAAAAATCTGCTGCTTCTGGCTAACAAACCCGAATCGATCGTCAAGAAAATGATCATGATTACCCCCCGTGATGATTTTGAGCCTAAATGGAAGCATTCTCATTGAATGAGCTCTCCTTCCTTATTCTTACTTCCCACCGGCAACTTTACTTGTGTGGCAATGATCCGATCCATGCAATCGTCTCTTCATATTCTTCCATTGCGCTATATCGAGTCAAATCGCCTGCATGGACTGCCATAAAAAAGCGAATAGGTTATGTATTTAGGCCCGGGAAGGGCAAGCATCTCAACAGCTTACGAAACACGTCTCCGTCAGGTATGGGAAAGCTAAAATGCGTCCCTCCGTGTGTGTCGGATACACACACAAATCGCACGACGTCTGCGCTCTTGGGCGGTAAAGGCGTTGAGGACGTTTCTTCGCCTACGAAGATCATGTCGTTCCAAAAGGAAAAGACAGATTTTTTTTTAGACGTCGAACGAATAAGAAAAATTTATAAAATAGAGGAGATGGGGATCAGTTATTACGTTTTGCGCAGCCAGAGAAAGAAAGAGAGATATATACTGGGGTATGGGGTCCTGGCCTAGGGAGAAACGGGAGCCTTTGAAGATGGGCAAAATCGAATTGACACGCGTGATATCCTTTCCGCTCGTGTGGCTCAAAAGCAATCAAGATCGAGCCGGCTGACAAGATGATATACCTGCGATGAAAGACTTTTTTTGATCACTGCGATTTCTGAAAACAGATAGACATTGTAGGTTTGTCTATCTAGTCCACATGGACATTCCTACTTTTGTGTTATATATATATATATATATGCGCATATAGAACTCGCTGCGTTCAAAGTTACTACATACCACCTTTTTGAAGGAGGGCAAGCGGCGGAGATCATGATGGCTTGCATTAGTTTTCTCTGAAAGTGTACATAATGCAAAAAGGATTTGATCCGGCGAAATGATCTTGCTCAGCACGGTTGATGTGTGAGTGAACAAATAAAACAAACGGCGGCGTACACAATGCAACTGCGGATAAACTTGATGGGGCAGCAGCCGAGCATTGTAAAAATGACAAGCACGCGTTTCGGTTTCCAAGCTGATTCACATCAGCAGCAGCAATCCGTACTTTTTTGACTGTTCGCATCCATCGTTGGTGGTGGTGGTGGGGGGAGGATACAGGGCCCCCCACCCACCACTCCATGATGTGGATGGGATGGATATCGATTCCGACAACTCCGTTCAATGCAGATAAACAAATGCCTCCTCCTCTTTCTCATACAGGCATCGTATATATTTTGGGGCAGATGAAATAAATGTCCCGCTGCTGGTGATGGATGGTAGTCGTGTCGACCGGACCTAGCGCTTGGTCCATTGAAGAGACGTGTAGGGTGAATGATCCACCCAGAGAGGTGGGGTCAGTAGAAGAAGGTGGTATGCCGTGATGGAGGCCGGAGGTCACGAATTTTTTTTTTTCGGGCCTGCCGAGCCAATCGTGGGGTCCAAAAAAGACCAAGCTCCGAGATCAGTCAGCATGGGGGACCTTTTGCTGACAAAGCATTTCTTATTTATCCATCTACGTTCAAACTTCCGCACACGGCTTACTGCTTCTTTCTATTTGTACAGACGCACACACACACACGCGATGGAAACGGCATTGAACCGAGAGACGTCTGCTGCTGAAGTGGATAGGATACGTCGGCTGAGATCGACAGGTACAATATTCCCCAACCCCCCATATGAGTGGCAAGATCACAAGGGCCTCCTTGCTCAGATTGAATGTTTTCGAGTTAGAGCAACCGCTCGATGTTGAGGAGCAATCGCAGCGAGCAGAGGAGGATGACGAACCGGAGCGCACCTTACACGTGCCTTCCCCCGAACCCAGCGTGAAAGAGACGGACGCCAATAATCCAAAGGTTGCTTAAAACCCTGATCTACCTGAACGCCGGTCCTCACCCAATATGTTTTTCTTTTTAAAAAGGAATGGTCCTCTAGGAAGCGCTGGAGCTGCTTTTCGATTGTCTTTTTCAATGCGTTTATAGGATACTTTTCGTCTGCTGTTTATGTATGTATAGCTCTGTTTTCTATTTTCATAGGGTTGACCGCCGACGAAATTCGTCATACCACAGATTCCAGCTTCAAACGACCTCCGGGTATATTTTGACACGGATCTCACGGTACGGTTTATGGCAGAAAACACACGCATTCACACCTATATAATGCATCCATGCCCCGTGGTAGACGGTCAATGCGACGATTGCCACGTACATCTTCTTTATCGGATTTGCAGTTAGTAGCCAAAAACGCATCGCAGTGATATATCCCTCTGTAGCATGTGTGTAACAGTTACGGGTTTGCAATATACCGTAGCCGCTCTTTTGGGGTCCATTGAGCGAGCGCATTGGCCGGCGTCCAGTGTACCTTGTCTCGATGACACTGTACACGGTATTCACCGTCGTCTGCGGCATCGCCAACAGTTTTGTGCTGTTCTTTGTCTTCCGTGTCTTACAGGCCGTGGTCGCATCAGCAGGCATGTCCGTAGGCGGTGGCTCTGTCGCGGATCTTTTCCACCCACACGAGCGCGGCCGTGCCATGAGTATCTTTATGCTATCGTAAGTAGAGGGGGGTCCTTCTGTGATATATATATACATTGTGTGTGTGTGTGTGTGGAGAGAGGGGGGGAGGGAAGCGAATGTTCCCTATAGCTTATGATCCTGTCTCTTGTTTACCTAGGACTATGTTTGGTCCAGCCTTTTCGCCCATTGTCGGGGGATATCTGGCGCAATACTTGGGTTGGCGTTGGATCTTTTATGTGAGCGCCATAGTGGGGGGTGCGATTCTGGTGCCCAGCATCCTGTTCTTGCAGGAAACGCTCTATCGGCCAGACCAGGAGGAGCCGAAGAGCGGCATCACCACCACCCTCTGCGGAAGGTTGGCTGCTCTCAAATTCAATCCGGTAAAGAAGCAGATTAGGGTTGTCCTCCGTCAAAGACTAAGACGCGCTGTCCCTCTCGCCCTCAGTTTGTCAGCTTCAGGCTCCTTCTGCGACCGGATGTGGTCTTGATCTGCATCCCGACAGCGTGCGTGTTCGGCTGGTTCTTTTACTTGGTGACGATCCTGCCTAACGTGTATCTGACGGTGTACGGGTTCTCGACAGGCTCGACAGGACTCTTGTATCTGACAGGAGGGATCGGCAATCTCTCGGGCAGCCTTGCGGCCGGCGTCGCGTCAGACTGGGTCTACCGCTACAACCTGCAACGCCACGGCAAGGTCACGCCGGAGCATCGCTTGGCGCCCATCTATATCGGCGTCCCCTTCTGTCTCGTCGGCTTCGTCCTCTACGGATGGTGTGTCGAACGTCGCTTTCACTGGTTCGCGCCGCTGGTCGGCTATCTCCTTTACACATTCGGTAACATGTTCACCATCACCACCGCCATGTCTTTCCTCATCGAATGCTACTTGCCCCTCTCAGCATCAGGTACAAAGAGCTTCTTCGGAGCAAAAAAAAAACAAACAACCCCCCTTCCTCACACAGCCTTTGATATATCTTTAACGCGTTTAAAGTCGTATCGGTCGGCAACTTTGCTCGAAATCTTGCCGCCATGATCCTTTCGCTCTTGTCCGTCCAGGTGCGCACAGGCTTGGGCGATGGTTGGTCGTAGTACGTATAGAAAGAGAGAAGAAACAGGTCATATACACACACCCAACTCCCCACTGACGACGCCACCCCCACCCTAATGACTTTTAGCACCCTCGGCGGACTCATGACCTTTGTCGCATATGCAATATGCATTCCCATCGTCCATCGCTACGGCAGTCATATGCGCGCCAGGTATTCCGAAAATCATTAGATCCTGTCCTTTTCTTCGTGTCCCCCTCTCCTACCTAGATCTATAGAGAGTCAAAATGGCCAGAATGCACACAGGCCAACTACTTTATAAATAATCGACATCTTGCTCGGATATTCGGCTCTTCTGTCAACGCTTTATTATTTACAACGATTGCCCAATAAACAAGAATAACTTGGGTGCATGTTCTGTGAGTATAGATGTGCGAGTGTGTGTGTGTGTGTCTGTGTGTGAATGCGTGCGTGAGTGAGTGTGTAGATATATCCTTTTTCTTTATCTTTGAGATTGAAACTACGGTGAGAGAGCGAGAGGATTTATTTCTTGTTGTTGAGGGGCTTGGTGTAGGGGATAAAGGTCTGTCCGTCCATGTAGGGAACAAGAGGGGGAGGGATCTCAAGACCATCCTCACGCTGCCAGGTCTCCAAGATGCCGCAAAGGGCACGCTCGGTGGCACAAAGGGTCGAGTTGAGACAATGGACGTACTTCTTCTCGCGATCCGACATCTTCTTGACACCGCATCGGATCTCAAGACGGCGCGATTGGTAGTCGGTGCAGTTGCTGCACGACACGAGCTCCTTGTACTCGCCCTGGAAGGGGAACCATGCTTCCAAGTCGTACTTCTTAGCAGCAGCATTGTTAAGCGCACCGGAAACGATAGCCACAACACGGTATGAAAGGCCCAGGCTCTGGAAGAAAGCCTCGGAGTGGCTGATCATCTCGTTGAACATTTCCCATGACTTTTCGGGATCCGTCAATACAAATTGCTCAATCTTCTCAAACTGATGGACACGGAAAATGCCCCAGGTATCCTTGCCATGAGCACCAGCTTCTTTGCGGAAACAGGTCGAATAGCCGGCGTACCTAGGTGTAGTTGCTTTATTTAGCGCACGACTCCTCTACAACTCCTTTTATCCCCATGTCAACTTACTTGAGAGGAAGCTGCTCAGCAGGCTTCTCGAACCATTCGTTGGCATGGAAGGCCGAAATGGGCTGCTCCGAAGTGGCGATCAGATACTTATCGTCGCCGTCACCAGTGACCTTGTAGAGCTCCTCGTCAAACTGGCTGAGCTGAGCAGTCTTGGCCATGACGTCCTTCTTCATGAAGAAGGGTGTCATCAGCTTCTTGTAGCCACGACGGCCAAGGAACGAGAGACCGTAGTTGATGAGCGCAAGGTTGAGGTCGACACCCGTGCCGGTCAAGAAGTAGCCGCGGTGGCCAGCGACATTGGCACCGCGTTCCTGATCATATCCATCCAAGCGCGCAAGCACTTCGTGGTGGGAGAGAATATCGGTGCGTTTCTTGGGCTCCACGCCGTTATGGAAATAGGTACGGATCACTTCATTGTCATCCTATGCACAACCAACATATCAGCCGTCTACAAACAAACACACCACCACGAAGAAACCCTACCTCATTCATCGACGTGGGAACAGATGTATGAACAATGTTGCCGATTGTGCTGAGCTTGGTCTTCCAGGAAACCTCCTCTTCCTTGCTCTGGGCAATCAGCTGCTCCTTTTCCTTTTGAAGCTGCTCCTTTTGCTTGAGCAACTCGCTGGGGTCTTCCTTGGCCTTGTACTTCTTGCCAATCTCCTTTTGGAGCGCATTGATGGCCTTGTTTTTCTGGTCGCTTTGGAACTGAGCTAATTATGCGTTTAAAAGGATGCGGTCAGCGCTTCGTTTCGTCCGGGACATCCCGAAGCCATCTTACTTTTGACCCATTCCTTGTACAAGGCAATGATTTCATCCACCAGCTCAACGGATGCACCGCGTCGGCGTTGCGATTCCTTGACAATCTCGGGATTACCACCACGGTCCTCAAGCAAAAGGTTGATATCGAGCATCGTTGATGAAGCAGGAGGGAGGAGGGAAAAGAGAGCAACCGCGTTGTTACGTGCAGAGACGGCCCTACAATTTTTTTTTTTTTTTACCCTCGGGGTTGCGCGTGTGTGTGTGCGTCCATTCGGGGTTGAGGTAGGTGAGGTGGGGTGGAAGCAGAGAGCACGTCACAGTGAGTCAAAGCCTTTGGGATCCTGCTTGGGCCACTACAAGCCACATACATCGACGTTTTCCCCCCTTTCTTTTTTTCCATGTTCACCAACATACGAAACACCGCCATTGCTTGGGTGCGCTGCCGTGCAGGGTTTAATAGGCAACCGTAGTATCTGATTGAGCATAGTGGAGAGAGGCAACGGGTTTTTTTGTGTGTGTGCGTGTGTGTGCGGTTGGGATCCACCCATTGTCTGTAATCAACACCTTCCCATCCGGCGTTTTTTTAGAGTGGGGCTGTTCCTCAAACTTGCCATTGTGCAAGTGGTGCAAAATAAACAGATACCACTCTTTTCATCTTCTACGTGCAGATAGCGGAGACCTGTTCCCGGTCGTGGCTGGCAGGGCGATCCCGCCACTTGCTGAACAAAGTCCGTTGCAATGCCCAAATGGGGGAGGTGTTATGCATTGACATATTAAATCAGAAAGCTGGATGGGCACACCCATGTGTACACGTGAATGCTTTACAATATCACATGCAGATAACGAAGAGGCAAGTGCTCTGTTTGTATGTGCTTCCAAAGGGGTAATTCTAAAAACAGCATTCTATGAGTCGATCCACAAGCTTTTCTTGTTCACCAAGACTTTGGGGGGGCGGTGAAAGATCAGGAGGGTTTCCTTTCGAACCGGCAATGATCTCTTGTTTTCCAGGTTGGAGTGCAGCAAGTTGAAGTGCTCTTATTTTCTTTTGCGTGTGAGCAATTTGAATGAGGTGAGTGTTCTGTGCTATTGTCATGAAATAGAGTGTGTAGGTATTATGATATCGTAAAAAAGCCTTGTTCGGAAAAAAGAAGGGTGGAAAAGTTTTGTTATTATCATTGCTGCCTCGGGTGCCAACGCCATTGACGACTGCTGTTATTGGCCCTTAACCCATCTAGCAGCCCAGTGAATGAGAAGAGAAATGCATGGAGTCCATCGCCGTCAATGTTGGCGAATCGTTCGGAGAAAGCTGGATTCAACGAAGTCCGTCTTGTCTTCTCCCAGTCGGCTAGACGTGCAAGATGGGAGCTCCAGCGGGTCAGTGCACCAGGCCAGTCAATTGCCAAGACTCGTCCACGGACCGCGGACCAGATGCGCCCCGGAACAAAAGATTTCATCACGTCATCAATAAAGCGAATGGCCAGAAACAAGCAGAACAGGCAAGCGATTGCAAAAGAGGTCAGCACCAGGATGCTAAAGTAAGTCGCTGCGACAAAGAAGTACTGGCTCAGCCGATAACCGATGGACGATGTCTGAGATGCACCGTTTCGAGCTTCCTTGAGCCGATTGTAGTAATAAGACGATGTGGCCGACGAGAGCAGCGGGTGATATCGCACAAGGGTTGCTGGTCCATCGGCTGCTTTGCCGATATGACTCTCTTGACTATCATCGCAAAAGGAGGACAAGGACGGTGACAAGGGATGTGTGCTGCTACTGCTGTGGCGTGATGACGACGAAGGTGCAGAGGCGCTAGCGGATAGGTTAGTGTTCGCCATCTGCAAAGAGAAGAAGGGAAGGAAGAAGAAGGGAAAAGCGAGAAAGGAAAAGAGGAAGTATGCAATAAAGTGTTGTCCTTAAACAGCACCAGTGCGTTGGGGTCAGGCGCTACTGTACCAGTGCGCGCTTTTAGTCATCGCCCGGCTGTGTGCTACGCGATACTCTGGATTACTCTTCGCCACCCGGCACAGTACTACACAGCACATATCTGCTTATAAAGTCAGCAAACAAGCAAAGTGCCCGACTGGAATGGTCCGCTGGTCTGTGCACGTTCGAACACACACACACACACACACACGCACTCCTTCCAGCCATCGGCAAATGGTCAAAACCGGAGAAAGAAAAATGGGAGTGCACGTGCTAATGACGGCTTGAACTCAGAGATTTCGTTGACGTAGCGCCCCGCCCCCCAACGATGAGCGTGCTGCATAAGCTCTATTCGAAGCATTGAGAAACGTGGTTGCCCTTGTGCGCCCTCCGCCGCCGCTGCCTCTCCCCCCCAGCCGCACCCCTCGACAAAACACTCTTAAGGCGCCACTTCCTCTCTCTCCCCCTCCCCTTCCTTTCTCTTCTGCTCTCTCTTCACTTCTTTCAGAGTCGCACACACACACACACACACATACTTACTTCCACATTATGGAAAAGCTTCGTGAGGTAACCCAGCACCAGCAACAACTTACCATTTCAAACATCCACTTACACAAGCATCGGTTTGTGTGCATCTTGCTAGAAAATTAGCAGCATTCGCGCCGAAGCCGAAGCAGCCAATGCTAGAGCTGAAGAGTTAGAGGCCAAATGCAAGGAGCTGGAGCAATTTCTTATGCAGCGCGACCACGAAATCATCTCGCTTACAAACCAGAACAAGCATCTCACGGAGGATCTCGAGGCAGCCCAGGAAAAAATTGCCCAGCTCAAGAGACTCGAGGATGAAGACGACGATTTGAAAAAGGAAAATGATGCCGCGCAGCGCAAAATCACTTTGCTTGAGCAGGAGCTCGAGTCGTCCGACAAGGCTTTACGCGAGACAACCAAGAAGTAAGTATGATTACACCTCTCCCTCTTGATTCTTCTTCAGCTCTTAGTTAAACACATCTATCCGTCAGTTTCCGAGAGGCAGATGTCAAAGCCGAACACTTTGAACGCAAGGTTCAACAGCTGGAGAATCTGTTGTTCGAACAGGAAAAGAAGAATGAAGATCTGCGACACAAAAATCAGGAGTTGCAGGCCCAGTTGGACGAGTTCAACAGCCAGCTGGACGAGATTTAATCATCATACATTCGCATCTTACGCCAATATACCACAATCAATAAACACATGACATGACACCCGTGGGAGCTCGTCTCCCCCCTTCTCATTTCCCATCATTCTTTTCTCTTTTTTTTTTTCGCTCATGAACTGCGTGGTTTTATTCGTCTGGGGGAGCCGAGATAGTCGAATCTTTTAGATCTCGGCCAACTCGCGGAGACGACGGACAGTTGAACGGACGGTGGTGGCAGCGGTGGTGGAGACGGTGTAAGCACCGCCAGCCAAGACCTTCTTGCAGCCCTTGCACTTCCAGATGCCAACAGCAGTGCGCTTCACAGCGTCCTGTACAAAATGATCAGTATTGCGACGGCATTCGAACTCGTTTGTTTTTTCTCTTTTACCTTGCCGCAGAAGGTGCAGGTGTAGGTGGCGTGCTGGGTGATTTCCATCTTCTTCACCTGCTTTCTCAAGGAAGCACCATAACGAGTGCCGTACTTGCCGGTGATTCCGACTTTCTTGGTGCGTTTGGCCTATTCATCCCCATCCATCCATCCGATCGTCCATCCATCCACATCCGTCTTTAGTATCGTCTTAATGTATGGATCGTCCTGATGCTTTCATTACCATTTGGGATGTACACACAAAAAGGGAGGGAATATTTCCCTTGGGTGCCCCTCGGCTGCGAAATGATTTGGGGGTGGTGCGGTGGGGGTTGCGGTGGGGCGGACCGGTGGGAGAGAGAGCGCAGAAAGCCCTCCGCCCCTCCGCCCTGCCCTCCCCCCAACTTTTTTTTTTAACCACCCGCTCTCGTCCTCCCCCCCCCGAAAAGCAACGCGGCATTTTTAAAAGCGAAATGACGTGCAAGTTATTGAATTCATGACGCGAATGTTATCTTATCCTCAAAACAAAAACCCATGGCATCAACCCAAACCCGCTAAGGCGATTTCTGGTTAAATAGGCAGGCTGATGCAAGCAAGAGTCAAATCCAAACGCCTCCCCGTTGTGAGTCATCATGCCACCCAAGAAAAGAGAATCCAAAGACGTTGAAAGTAAGCTTAGCGAGCCCCCGCCTTCCAAAGTCCAAAAATCAAACAAGGCGGAGGTGCTCGAGAAGGGCCACATCTACTTTCTGTATCGTCCCAAGGTAAAACTGGCTTGCACATTACATGCAACGCGCTGTGGCTAAACCGGTCCATGTATCTGTATCCAGATGGATACAAAGAAGGTCGATGATCCCGATGACGTCCAGAAGGTGTATGTGGTCCTGAAGCCATACTGGCATTCATGCAAGCCCCAACGCAAGTTGACGCTGATTGTTCTCGGCCGCAAAAAGCTTCCCAAGGCAGAAAAACATGAACGCTACTGGGGTTTCGTCGCTGACGCAGGCGAGGATATAACCGAAGCGTTCATGGAAAACTCGTATCCGACAAAAACCAGAGGTGAACGGACCATCGAACCTTCGAGACCCGTCGTAAGTTTTATATGGGGGGGGCACAGAGAAGAACAAAGGATGTGTCTGTTATACATCTCCTTTCCTCACATCCCGCTTGGCTGGAAACAGGGCGAAGGCGTCTACGAGATCACTTCTCATGACGATGGTCAGCATTCGCACCTCGTGTACATGTTGACACTACCATCCGATATTTCTGAAGTTCAAAAGGCGTTCAGTATCGAAGAAAAGGCGAGCATCGTCATATCGGTCAAGGTAATATATATATAGACATGTGCGTGCATGTATTAACATTGAGGACCTCACCCCGCGACAACCATCTCCAGAATCCCGATAAACCATCGCCTCCGCAAGGCGGGCTGCATGGGGACCGAAAGGCGTCGTATCCCGACGCGCTCAAGAAGACCTTTGGGGATCGTCGCTTTGCTCCCATGGCAGACACTACCGAATTTCTCAACTATCAATACTGTGAGCTGATGCTGGTCGGCGCAACAAAGGATGTCGAGAAGGAATTGGGTGAGGCCGGCAAAGACCTCAAAGAGCTGCAAGACAAGGACGAAGATTATGTCAAACACGTGGGAGTGGACCAATCCGTGTACGAAGAATTGGATCTGGAGCGAAAGGCGAATCCCATCAAGCCTCTTGAGGGCAAATGGGCGTAAACAGATCCAGATTTATTATCAGTACGGCAGAGAATAAAAAAAAATATAGGTGTATATATGGATGCAGGAGAAGAGTAGAGTACATAATCGAAAGAACCGAGGAATCGGGGAGGGTGGCATGCAATGAAAAAGGACGTGCTACAAGAGAAAGCGGGAGGATGTTCGGTGATACAGAAATAATAGATGGTCAATTACCAGATTAGACCCTAGTGCCAGCTGTTCAGAAGAGAGGTTAAGCCCAGACCTGAGGCAAACAGACGATTAGCATCATAAGCCGAGGCGGTGGCCGAATAGGTTAATTGGGCTCAGCCCCGGATGGTCCCACCATGCCATCCATGTACATTACCTTGAGCGTGCTATCCCAACTACCGGTACATAATGCCATGCCATCTTTTGCAACGCCGAGGCACGAGACGCGGTTTTCGTGCCCGTTGAGCGTGCCAAGCAGTTCGCCTTTCAGACTATCCCACACGCGTGACCCAAAGTCGTCGTAGCCTGCAAAGAGGAGTCGACCCGAGATCGAGAAATCGACGGCTGTGACACTGTTACCCACACTCTCGGCCCCGAAACAATTGATTTCGCAGTCCGCTCGAATATCAAAGAGCCGACAGGTCGCATCGTCCGAACCTGTGCCAAATGCCAGGCCATCCGGGAAAAACCTTGAAAAGAGCAAGACGTTCAATGGCTGGGCTGGTCTAGTTAAACCATTGATGCTTTTGTGAAGAGACTTACTGGACAGAGTTGATATCCGAATCATGTCCCACAAAGGTCTGGAGACACTTGCCTGTCCTGATATCCCATACCTTGGCCAGTGCATCGCAACCAGCCGATACGAACACGTTTGGGTTCTCGGGGGAGATGGACAAACTCATGACGTCGGACTGATGGTCTTCGAACGCAACCAGCCCCACGCCTGCGTCAATGTCCCAGAGCATGCATGTTGTGTCGCCCGACGATGTCAACACCCGAGCATCGTTGATGAAGCGGCAGCACGTCAGATAGCCCTGATGCCCGACGAGCTCACGCACAGGCCGTGTAGGACCCTGGCTGCGGGTGCTATTGATGTTGTACACCGAACAGACATTGTCGAGGCCGCCGCTGGCAACGTAGTTACCGGACGGTGCGTATGCACACGTCATGACCCATGCCGAACGCAGCGGGATCGCATGAATTTTGTTCGTCGAATAGGCGTTCCATACCATCAGCTTGCCGTCCTGCGACGCAGATACGAGGTGCTGCGCATCCTGAGCCCAGTGCATCGCATAGATCTTCGCGAGATGTCCGCGGAGCTGTCGACGGACTTTCATGACCGTCCGTGGAATCGATGGAATATCCTTGGCCATGTCGCGCACTGATCCCCCCCACCCGCCATCATCAAAATTATTGTTATTAGAGATGAAACAAGGAAGGTATCTATGGTCCACGCCCTTACAGGAAGTGTCAGCAAGAGCAGCGCGCCGGGCTTTAATTCGCTCTTTTAGTAGCTCAGCCTCTCGTCTAGCAGCAGCAATACGCTCGGTCAGTTCATTGGGGTCGTTCATGAATGCAATGGGAACAGTCTGAGCAAAATGTTAAAAGAGAGGAAAAAGAACGACCAAAGTAAAATAGGGACAGGACGGGCTGAGATCTAGATGCCGTTTATGTGCGTGCATGTGTGCCAGCCGTGCGAGAGTGAATGATAGATAGAGAGAAAGAGAAAAAAAAGATACCGTGCGAAAGATCGAATGGCGCCAGAACTCAACAGAGAGATGTGTGTATGTGCGATCTATCGTTACAATAGAGAAACAATTAAGCGGGTGATAGAGGATCAACAACCTGCATATGGCTATGTCGTACACATACTTCTTTATTGATCGACATCCTGAGAACGAGGTCTAACCTCCCTCAACCCGATCACAACCTTGTCCCTTCTGCTGTCATCCATTGTTCATGCGATCGCTTGTTCCACGATGGTTGACAGGTTTTCCTCTGTCTTCCCCACCTGGTGACCCCAGAGCAAACTTCCGTTTTGGTTTTTGGTTTTACAGCTGAGCCTTTCAGCCCGATTTTTCCTTTCCTTGCAAAACGGGGTCCACGCGCCCTTCGCCTGAATAGTCCGACATTATCTTAAAATGGTATCATGGCACCACATCTTGTTGCGCAATGGTCATCTACACCACTGTCTCGAGTAACCAAGTTCTCCAGCGCGATCCCGCTACCAACACTGCCCTTGTGCGCCTCTCTGCGGATGCAACAGAACCTCTGGTCCTGAAAGTGGGTGGACCGTACACCCTTGGCCAAGCCCGCAATGTCTACGTGGGCGACATTTGGGTGATGGCCGGCCAGAGTAACATGCGCGGTTACGGTTTTTTGCGTGACCCGGTGACGCAGGAGCTTCTTGTGCGGCAGCCGATGGCGTCCGTGCACATCTTCCAGTCGAATGAGACATGGGCCTCTGCTGCGGCCGACCCGCTTCATCGGCTTAGCGAGTCACCCCGGCGCGTTCATCAGCGCATTCCTGACCCGACCGTTCGCGATCCCTCGCTTGGTGATGTGCGCGGTGCCGGGCTTGGCTTGTGGTTTGCGGAAGCCTATCGAGAAGCGCTCCAAGACCCTCTTCTCCCGCTCGGTCTTGTGGCCAGTGCCCACGGCGGCACGTCAATGGACCAGTGGCTGGATGATGCTCAAGCAAACCCGGACGACAACAGCCTGTACGGCGCGATGCGTGCCCGCATCGCAGCTGTGGGTGGCGCAATCCGTGGGATACTCTGGTATCAGGGCGAAACAGACGCAACCATCGCTGCGGATGCAGACTATGGCGGCAAGACCCGCGAGCTCTTTGAACGGATGCGATTCGACGTGCCATCGGTGCCCGTCTGTTGTGTTCAGATCGGGCGCTTCGTCAGTACCCAGCCACTTGACAGGGCCTGGAGTCAAATACGCTTTGAGCAGCAGACACTCTTTGATGCTCTGCCGGGCGTCTACGGCGTATCAAGCCTCGACGGCGAACTCGACGATTTTGTCCATCTGAGCGCCCGCGGATTGGCCAAGGTCGGCCGCCGGTTGGGCCGAGTGGCTGCGCACGCCGTTGCCACGCGCCCTGGCCGTGCGATTGTGCCACGGTTTGACCGTGCGACGATCGAGCGCGTCGAGGTCGCCCCATCCATATCGCTGCTGTCGATCGTCGTCAAGCTCGAACTCGCTGAGAGGTGGCATCCAAAAGTGGAGGAGACGGGCGTGCAAGGGTTCAGTGTGTGGACGCCAGATTTGGAAAAGTCATACCCCATCATCGTCAGAGCAGCTATCGACTCACCCAACACCATCCGTCTCTTTCTTAACCGGGAAGCTCATTCGCTCAAAGGCGACTTTGTCCTCTGCTATGGCTATGGGAAGGACCCCGTCTGTAACCTCGTCACCGCCTCGGGCATGGCCCCCTTGGCGACCAAGATGTCGCTCCTTTTTCCATGAAAATAGCGAGGAGGGGAATCCCCTCCTCCTTTTTGTTTCTCTGACCCCAAATCTTCCACTTTCTATAATCAAAAAAAAATCCCTCTCCACCGTAATACTTGGAATCCGTTTCTTTTCTCTCTGACAAACAAAAGCACTACAGGATTTGGGGGAAACCAAAGCAAAACTACTCGTGGCATACAATCGATCCGATATTTCCTACGTTGCTGGTATCAATGTCCGTTCCTGTCGCTATCGGATCCGTCTTGCACTCTAAATCCTCGAAGATAGAGCATGCGGGACCCGATGTGGAGATGCGGCTGGGCGACCTGTCGACCCAGGTGATTTCCGTACATGTGTTTGCGATCATGTCTTCCTGGTACGCTGCACCTGCTGATGTGACATAAGTGACAGTAACTGCCCGGCATGTTGAGTAGAGAAAGAGCACGGACGACAAGAGAAAAAAAGTAGCAGAACGACGCATGTTAGACGAGGGAAAATAAAAGACAGGCCAAGTATATATATAGCAGAAAGAAAGAGAGAGAGAGAGAGAGGTATACAGAGCAATACGGTGGACAAGATTGTCCCCTATCAAATAGATGTTGATGATCGTCATCCCCTTTTTGTAAATATGCTCTCTTTTTGAACCGTGCCATTTTTTTTTTTTGCTCGCTCGTCCAGACCGCTTCCAATAAAATGAATTTCTATGCACTGTTCCTTTCTGTTTGTATTTATATATATCTGTAGGGGAGTATAAGAATAACAAAGGAAAACAATTGTACTATACGTACTATCATTCCTATAGTATGCCAGCAAGTAATATACACATAGAGACTGCGCGCTCATCCGCACGAAAGAAATTTGCTACGTACGTACTACAATAGCTATAACAAGACGTCTGCGATGGCAAAGTACATGATAGGGCCGCTGATGATGACCAGGAAAATGGCACAGCTCATCAGCATCCAGGAGCCTTTCACCACGGATGGATCGTCCATGGATTTGGAACGCGACACGAGTTCAGGGAAGAAGATACTAATGTATGCTGCAGCAGGTAAAAGGAGACCTATGATGGAAGCGAGAATAGATGTATATATATATATATATATCAAGTCAATGGTGGAAGGAGAGTTTTTTTTTTTTTTTATACCTATAGCTGTCGTTGAAAACCCGCCAACGATCCCAAATACTTGTCCGAGTTCTGTTAAAGTTGCGCCGAGGTAGAGGACGATGCCGAAAACAAGAAGGGTGACAAAGTAATGCTGTTTATTGGACGGGATTCTGCCTTCTGTGTTGTGGCCTAGCATCTTCTGTAATGCTTCTCGGCAGGGGTGGAGGGACATGCTGTTTTTTTTAATACGGATATCAGATATCTTTTTTACTTGAAAAGAAAAAAGCACACGATTGTGGTATCAGACGATTCATACTTACGGAATAGTAATGAGGATAAAAGCACAAAGTGTGAGTCGTGCTAGATTGATGGCGCGATCGTCCTGTGGAAAGTTGAGGAGGACGTTGGCCTTGATAGTCTGATCGCCAAAGCACAGGAACCCAAGTACAGCAAAGGTGATGTTGATGACATAACCAATGAGAATAGCAGTCGAGTCAGCAACGAGGAATTGATGCGGGCGCTGGTCTCGCTGGCTCAGGAAGATACTAAAGACGTTCTGGGAACAACCAAAAGAAAGGCTGAGGATCGCTAGACCTTTGAAGATTTGACTAACGGAGGGATTGATCCAGACGAGCTCGAAAGGGTGATGGTAGACCGGGACCCGAGTAGCAACACAAACGAGAATGATGGGGAGCAGCAGCACGCCAAGCGTAGACCATTTTGCAAGAGGTGCCATGGACCGCGGTAAACAAAGAGGCATGCACTGTGGAGTAAGGATGAGCATTTGTTATATAAATGTGTGCATATGTACATTGATGTATGTTTGTGTGTATAGCTTACGAAGATGAATCCAAAGGAAACAACAGCTACTTGCCGATTAGCCAAGCAAGGGAGCATGTCGCCGAGAAGATGGGGAAGCATATCGCCTAATACTGTTGTAGTAGTAAGGTTTGAATTAGAGCGCGCGTCGGCTCCCATCTCGTCTCTTTTCAGCAGAGGCGTAACATAACATACATATGTAATACGACAGGGCGGTGCCGCCCGTATGAAAGACGAGGAGAAAGTTGACAACCTGAGCACCAGCAGCACCCGTCAGACTGACTCGACACAAATCAACGAGGGTATATTGACCGGCCCGGATCCCTGATAGCACCAACAGATGCATGGCTGTGCAGGTTAACCCAGCCACCATAATGGAGATGGCGATGCCTGCCCAGAACCCGCACAAGTGCAGAGCCAGCGGAAGTCCAATGATCCCTGATCCCATCATGGCGTTGACGAGGTTCATGGCCGATCCGAACGTCGAGTTGGTACCGTATCCCGGGCAATTCGCCTGGAGCGCATCCAGGTCCACTGCATCTGAGGCCTTGTTTGATGTAGGCGGCATGGCGCCAATAGAGCCGTAGCAGCTGTCCTGTGATGCAGGCGAGGAGACCAGGAGCGTGACGTCGTCAAACGAACTTTGGCTAGTGTAGAAACTGCGATTGGACCGGCTACTGGAGGAGTCACTCTCGGACATGGATGCGGGACAAAGAGGCTAAGAAAGAAAGAAAGGAAGGAAGAAAGAAGCAGAAGAAGACGAGGAGAGAGAATTAATGAAGTAAATAGCCAACGACAGGGCGTTGTCGGTTAGTAAAAATGGTTCCCTCTGTTATGCACATGAATGTAGCATCTCTGCTAGATGCACGTGGATATAACTGACTCTGAGACAATTGAGTCAACGCGAGAGAGAGAAAGAAGGGAGGGCCGGCTGTCCTTAGATTGGAAGGATAGACATCTTTGCTCCATCTCAAAAAAGTCGCGTACCTCTCAATTCATCTGGGTGTGAATGGATGAAATTGGGCTGAAGCGAAAACCACGTCCCAAAAGACATTGTCGATCAATTGAAACCAATCGTGAATGGACTAACCCTTATCACTACACATTATGCAATAGTGTACATCGCATGAAGGACGGAAGAATGGACTTTTTATTCTTCGTCAGAGACATTGGGCAAAACCGCCTTTTTGCAAACTATCCTTGCGGATTCAGCTCGACTACTGCTAACATCTCCTAACTTATGAACAACCTTTTTTAGAGGGAGAACTTTAACCGTGCTTCGCAGTTTAATCGGGCCCTGTGTGGATGCTCTTGTACAAAGACGTATATCCAGTATGGAGATACGTTCGTTCGTTCAGATCCCTTTGGTTCATGGACTTGACGACCCTGCAAGAGGATCTAAAAATTGATGGTCAAGATGCTTCTTTGGTTGAGTGGCTGAACCTTACCACTGCGTAAACAAATGATCAAAATTCACTTAGTCTTGGTCTCACTTGTACAGCAATGCAAGCACCCATCAGCAGCATGTCCTCAGACTTTGGAGCCCTGACGGGCAACCCAAAGCAATGAGCTCATACATGCAGCTCCATAGAGAATATCAGTATTTGCCTTCCCCACACATTGCAGATCTATAGATTGCTTTTCAGATCTATGTATTACATCTATCGGTATCTCTCCATGAGTGGGAAGTCAAATTTGGAAGAATGGGTCGTTGTTATAATTCCGAGGGCCTACATGTGTTGTTATCTGAAGGAGGGGTGTGCTTCAAAACACATTGCAGCTGGTTAACACTAACCTGAACCTAGTGAGACTGCTACATATGAACAAAAAAGCACTTCTTGTGATGTTTGATCCTAAACGCTGTTAACCTTCTTATTATCTTTATATCGATGGTTTGAAGTCGTGAAGTCTGCTCCTAAATATTCAAATATCCAAAAGGTCACCTTGAACCCGAAGAGTCATCTTGTTCAGAAGACGCGTCTGGATATGTGTTATCCTCCCCGTTCAAACGCTGAAATCAAGCTTTGGGGCATGTGAAGTTGATCTTGACATTTAGTATGTGCAATGCTAATTTTTTTTTGTTACGCGGCCTGATAGCAGGGCGACGAGAGGCATTTCTCTTGCTGTTGCGACTAAAGAATTAGTTCATTGTATTAGCTAAAAACACAGCTCCTCATGTTTTATAAAGAAAGTCCTGATAGGGTCCTGCTGAGACGCTATTAGGAGTTTTCTGTCACGCAATGTTGCCATTCAGTCGCAAATATGAATGATATCTCTTCACATTTGTAAATAGTATTATGTCTTACTTTATTTTCAAAAATAAATGTCGTAAACAAGATAAAATAATGTCGCATTGAATTATATAAATTTGTCGTATCAATAGGTAAAAAGATTTCGCATCCATGGATTAAAACCTGTTAGTCAACAGAAAAACCCTACTCCTCCATACGCTTTAACTTACACTCAAGGGCCCCGAAGGACCCAGGAGTTATCCTGGGTAGTCCCGGCGATAACCGGGGCGGAGAAACAGGAGGAGAGAGCCAGCACACCAGAAGGGACAGGCGGCGGCTGCCAGGGCGCCAAACGAGGGAATGGCGGCGGCGGAGGGAAGGAGCGGAATGGGGCCTGCGGTGGCAGCGAAAAAGAGCGGAAGGAGCGGAAGGGTGTTCAGGAACTCCTCTCTTCCATGGCTCATCAAGCACGGGTACGATTGGTTAATCTATAAAGGACAGTGGATGTTAGTTGTAATAATCATACCGGATAAGACCATGGAAGAGAGGGTCGGGATGAAGTCGATGGAGAAAGGAGATTTCTCAGTTGTCCATTATTTATAGGAAATCAAGGAGGAGCAGAAGAAATTTCTTTGTGATAAACAATGCTGCAGTAGATACAGCGGCGGATCATATGCTCTTTTCATCGACTCGTTGATCCTTTAATCGGTACAGGAGCTTGGAAACGTCCTGTTATTGCATTCCGAGAGTACTTGCATAATTTCTTTGTGATGAACGATGCTGCAGTAAATACAGCGGCGGGTCACATGCTCTTTTCATTGACGATTTCCATCATTTATTGATACTGTTTATTTTGGTTTTTTTAGTCCTAGGCGGTTCGCATAGCGTATTTCAGCAATCGACATACCGTCCGTGGTGCTGTTAGAAACGAAATTGTATTGGGCGTATTCGGAGGTCGGTTTGATAAGAATTGGATGTGCATTTCTGTTATAGTGGCCTCCTGTTATAGTGATACCCTCGGTTCCAGGAAATCGCATCACTATAATGAATTGGAATAACCCTTACCTGGTAATTTTGTTCTGTAAAGTGTATCGCTACAATGAATTATCATTATAATGAATATCACTATGAGGGGTGGCCACTGTACATAATTGATTTCCCGTTAATCCTACCATCTGAGTGCTTGTATGAGACCAGTCAAATAAGAAAGAATAGATAATATATACTTTCGCGTAGAAAACCGCTTGTTTACTCTCACTCTTTCTTTTTCTTTGATATCCTCGTTTCATTGACAACCTGCCATACTAAAACAATCCTTCCAAGTATGAACGTTCATCGACCCGAAACCCGCGATCGTACCATGGTTGTGAAAGCATCCATTGACAGCATAGGCTGGAGACAAGAGTACCGCGAAAAGTTGAACCATTTGGTCGAACTTGTGAATATAACGACAATGCATGCATACGCACTATCAAAATGCATTTTTCTCCACGAGTTCCAAGCCAATGAAAATTTTGACATCAGGGCTTTTATCAACGAAGGATTCTTTGCTGAAGTCTGGCTCGCATTGATCGATTACAAACAACGTGGCTGTGGCGAGGAAACGACTCGATACCGGAGTCTGATTGATGAATACTCGACGCCATACCTCTTATATACAAATTATGAACGACCATCCTTTCCATACTCCCAGCAATGTGCAAATTACGAAGGCGCCAAGATCGTTGCTGCTTACACCAATAACATTCAAATGCGGAAAGAGGGGCTTGAAGAGCAGCTGATTGGCCAAGCTCTGGACCCGACACAAATCAGTCAACGCATCCGAGAGACAATCATTACACCCGCAACAACATTTAAGCAGATTGTAGCTGGTCGAAACGTATCCAGAGACGACGTCCCGACGACCCAGCTTATCTTCAGGAAGCTTTCGACGCCATCCGGCCAATTTTCGATGCCTACACCAGTACCCACGCCTTTGACAACCATAGCATCTACTACGATGCAAAGGCTCATCCAATCCAACATATGGCAGCCTTTTACCAGCTCGCTCTCCTTTTTGAGCGACTTCAGCTATCTGCATTTGCCTGTTTCCCTCTTCGTCGGTCATGGTCTCCGTCATACATAATGATTGACGCAAAAATCATATGGCAAAACATTCTGGGTCGCTTATGGGTCAAATCAGTTCCTTATCCTGGCGGATGGGATGAAGTCATCGATGTCCATTCCAAAGCTCTCAAGCCTGCAGAGAATGGAGTACTTCGATTTCGTGGTACACTTGAAACGGATGGCGTAGGAGTCTCCATTATCAAGTTGGAGGAGCAGTCGGATCACAGTTGTTCCCATTACGGCAGTTAACTAAGCACATATGAGAATGAGAAACGAAACCTTCGAAATCGCTCAGCTTTAAGCTGTTGGATGCCTCGCAGATCTATGTTATCAACGTCTCGCTTTCCAAGAACCTATTGCATTTAACTTTGCCCTTGACCACTGACCAAAACTGCTCAATAGAATTGAGTTCAGGCGAGTATGGTGGAAGATAAGCATATCGATATCCCCGAGACTCGATGTATTCAGAAATATCCTAAGCCGTATGGATAGGTGCATTATCCATTACCAACTAATGGCCCTTCATATGTTCATACTTATCCATCTCGTCCATTGTTGCCTTAAGGAAGCTGAGATGATGTTCAGTTGCAGTTCCTCTGCTCGCAACTTCAGATTGACCTGCCTTCTTCTTTTCTTGATTGGTGGCTGCGGGAGTCTCAAGCTACATTGAATGATGCCTGATGCTGAGATTGCTCCCACGATTGTGGCTGCCTTTGGTACTGTAACCACTGCAGGGGTCCATTTCTTGGACCACACCATGCTGCATTTCATGTTAATATGGAATCCAGACTCATCAAAGAAAAAACGCAGCTTTTGAAGTCGATGTCGGTCCTATCCCATCTGCATACTCAGTCAAGGCGCTCTTGGATCTTCGCAGCATTATTCCTGTCTATAGGCTGAAACCGAGCCATTTTTAATCACAAGTTGCATACGTTTTCATAAATCGATGGAGCGTCGTTTTAGATGCTTTGAAACCCTCAAATCGTTGGAGCAGCTACTCTAGAACAATGGATGGGTCTTCATCAACGCATTCTAAAAGAATGCGCTTATGCTCTTCATGAGAATACGCGAACGGTGCCCCCGTGTTAGGTTTCTTAAAGATGCTGTCAGGGCCCTTCTTGTGCTGTAATGCCCATCGCTGGGCTGAACGAATATGGAGACCTAGCAGCTGACGCACTCAAGATCTTCTCAAACATCCGTTTGAAAAATCTGACCTTGTCTTGGTCAGTTTATGCTGTGTAACTGCGCTTGATCCCAGGTTCTTTCATCCGAATGTCTGTATCCTTTCGCTGGGGAATGCGTGTGGGATTAAGCTTCTTTTTCTGTGCGACATCTTTCAGTGTATGTGTGTGACATTCGATTTGTCATCACGCGTAAAGATTTCTGGGCAAAATGCGATTTGTATTTTTGCAATCCTGCGACTTCAGAACTGGCAGAGTGCGACTTTGATTTTGAAAAAGAGTGTATAATGAAAAAAAAGTAGTAGTGTATCTTCTTCGGAGTGAGAGGGTGGGGCGTATTTGTTTAGATCTGTGTAAGTTCTCTCCTTATGTGTCGGGAGGCTTCTACCTCCCATGCCAATCTTAAATTTCTCCATCACCAAGTGCCTGAATATATTAAAACATTTACGGGGGTGGGTGGGTGAGCGGTCAGATGCCATATTTGAGAGCCGTGCTTCACCTGCGAGGCGAAAACACTTGATCAAACCAACTCCAGAGTATCAATGTCAATGTTGACGCAGATACGTTTTTTATATCCGGCGAGCTGCTAGAGTCATGTGAGCAAATGCCGAGAGAGCAGGAATACCACCAAGTAAAAGAACACTATCTATAGGCAGTACTCGTATCGTAAATCACTGTACTCGTGCATGTCACCCCTGACTTCGAGACATCAAATGCGAGAGACACTCTCGGAGGCCCACCCTCTCGAATCATGATCCCAACCAAGCTTTCCGAACCACAAGACAAGTGTGTAGAGTGGAATATTGACAAGTACTTACAGGGAAAGCGGGCGGGCCAGAACAATGGGATATGCTAATGGCCTATTCGCTGGCCTATCCAGCGGCAGGCAAGCGCTGAACGGAGTGAGCACGGCGAGGGCTAGTATCTGGGTTCACGAAGGACACTGAGGAGAGGTGTGGATGCCATAGGATTTTTTGACTTGACAGATGCGCTCTCACAAAGAGTTGTCGTACAAATCGGATCCTCTAGTTTAATTTCATCTAAACCACCAATGAGAATAGTGGTAGACCATTAATGTTCGTCGAGAGAAGGGGTCTCTAGTTCTATTCGAGACCCACAGCGGTGATGTATCTTCATGACAGCAATAGAAGCATGCGATAATCCTCTTCCTCTTCCTCAGTGTGCGTCGACATGAATGAGAAAAGGGGGCGGGGATGATGCTGAGTGAATGGTACCGAAGGGGCTCTGACCACACACGTCACAGCCGGGTATAAGGCTAAAGGAGTTTCTATTAATGTTCCTCATTCCTTTGTTTTACAATAATGAGCATATATCCTATTGGGTCAAAAGCGATGGTGTATTTCAAAACACATGGCTGGTGGCCATGTGAGGTAAGTTTGTAAAATGTCTGAAGTATAGTAATTGACAATAATCGTCGATGGATTATATTAGATTGTAGATCCTGCTGATCTTTCACCCCAAGAACACACAAAATGGGAAAAACGGCCAAAAAGCAAGAAATCACAAGAGCTCCCCATCGCGGTGCGCGATTATGCTGAAGATAAGTGGTAGGTTTCTGATTTTCTGTCCTTCTTGGCCCTAGCATTCCTTCTTTTCTATTTGCACAGTTCTCCCCTATATTTATCCCGGCGTTAGTCGTTTTGTCAGCCATAGATGCGTAAAGCCGTATGACGCCGAGGATGCAAGACAAAAGCTGGAGACAGGTGCACTTGACAGGGACCTGCTTCTTCGATATTCCCATTGCCGCGCGCTCGGACTTCCTACGCCCCCTGAAAATCCCAACGATGCCGATGGACAGCCCAGCACCACTCTCAATGACCTGCAGCCAAAAGAACAGACCGAAGAGCCAGCACAATCTGATACGCAACAGCCATCTTCCCGGATGGTGACTCGAGGGAAAAGAACAAGGGTCGAGGTAAATTCAGACATGCACAAAACGAAAACCGTTCTGACGACTCATCTGAAATATGTGTGCGTGTGTTTACTTGTCTTCTTTAGCTTCCAGAGCCTAAAGTACAACAACCACCAAGAAAGAAAAAGGCACATAGTTCAGCGACACACATTCTGACCGAGAAAAATGAAAGCAGAAACACCATTGAACCAAATAATGACCAATCATCTTCGCAGCAACAGTTAAACGGTACGTGAAGACGCTCTTCACGTGATGTCTATTAATCCATCCTCTGCAGATGCAGATGCAGAAGCACCGCGCTCAACGAGAGCTCTTGAAGAAAACAAAAAACGAGCCACTAGAGGCTCAAAGACGGCCAGGAACAATAAAAATGTGGAATTGACGGTACGAGAGATGACGCCGTTTTCTATTCTGCCGACTGAGCACACTTCTCCAACAACCACTCCCGTTACACTTACCGAAAATCGTGTTTCTGACCCAATTATCGACAACGCAAACAATGATAAAGACCAGAGCATGATCGAATGTGAAGATCACCCTCGGACCGCCGTGTCAACAGACATCTCGTTTCGGCCCATTGAGAAAGAGGGTCAACCAGTAAGCGCTGCAGAAGTGAAGGCTTTCACCCCGGAACAAGTTGATGTTTCCGTGAAACCCTTCCCTGAAAAACTGACCATCGGCGATGTGCCCGACCCAACGCCACCATTGGATATGAACAAAGTACGAAAGATTGTAGTCTTACGACACAGACTGCAAAGTATTCTTTTAGGCAAGCCTACTGTAAGTATTCTTTCCCTAAGGCATTCTGTTCGTTCTTTAGACATCGATTGGTTTATTATATTCCTTTTTACATATCTGCGCGATAGACAGGGGCTTCTGATTGGACAAAGCGCACTATCGTCAGTATTCTCAATGATCTGGAGATGACTTCGGTGACTCATGAATTGCTCGAGGTAGTGTTCGGAAAACATGGGTTCGCACTGTAGATTCATCACTTTGTATTCATGTAGAGTACGCGCGTGGCTTCTGCGATCAGTCTCCTTTGTACCCACGAACTTCTTAACGGTGACACATCCAATATCAAGATCCGTTGCTTAGATCTTTTGGAGAAGTGGCGAATGATTGAGGACCAGGTTTCGACTACTTAAGCGTAATACCACATGTGTGATTAAAATGCCCGGATATGCTCTCTGGGTGTACGTGTGTATATGATAATCAAGCATATATATAATGGGAAGTTTCCCATAGGATTGGGCCGCAAAAGAGTTTACTAGAAGTAACAGCACGGACGAAATGAACTTTTTCCAATGTAGGAGCGAGAGGGGGGGGAAAAGAGGCATAGCCAAATCTATGTCATGCATGAATTTACAAATGTGCTGTACTCGCTGATAAGTCGTTGCATCTGACGGTTGTGTCCTAATAATGGTAGAACCTCCTTTAACAGGTCTCGTTTTAAGAGCCCCTGTGATGGGATAGAACAAGAAGAGAAAAAGCACGTTCAGTATCTTTTTGCTTCTATTTTACCTCTTTCTCCACTTACCAGTACGGCCTCCTCCCATGCTTTCCCGTTGCTTTTCATCGGTTTATAAATGGTCTTGTTTATGAACATGTTCTCGTGATGCTAGAAAGACAAAAAAACAGACCACTTACTTGTACAAAGGCGGGCCTATTAACCATTGGCATAGCTCTTTTGTTTTGTTTTGTGAGTTTTCCATAGACAGTTTTTTGGCGTAGATCAGCAGCCACTGCTTGTACTCAGATGGTGAATTCAACAATGCTGCAACAGCTAGTTGAATCTAATATGCAACAACACGAAGATGAATATGATATATATATATATATATATATATAGAAAAGGAGAGAACGAGTTATGATTTTGAGTCAAACCAAATTATCTACTTACCTCAATATGACTTAGAGTGATCGCACCTACGGCTTCTTTGTTGCCATCCACAAAGTTCAGCATCACCTTGCCCACTGGATCAAGCCCACCATTGAGTGACATTGCAGCAGAGAGCCAGCCAAGTGGGTAATCGTGAGGATGACCCAAAGACGAGCTCCAAAAGTTGGAAACAATATACCAGGCATCACTAATACGCATCCACACCTTCATCTTTATATGATACGTAAACGCCTGCTGATAGTTGGTCACAATAAGCGGCAGCCCGTTCGCCTGTATCCGCACGTCCTTGATTGTGGGCGCCTCCTTTTGTTCTTCAGATGGCAGCTGAGCGATTCGAAGTACAGGCGCAATTGACACGCCATCGAGGGAGCATGTCTCTTCGTTCACGTTCCATGTATATAAGAGACCCGTCGTCGTGATACATAAAAGCCAAGGCTCTGTGGAGTGTAGCAAGGATATAGTGCTATCGACAACGATCGGAGGCAGTATTCTAAATCACCGACATGAAGAAAATATCAGTGTCTGGATCATAGCGTATCTTGCAATTTTCACCTTATTCCATTCTTAGAGTAGACATGCAGTGTGCCGTCTTCACATGCAGCCGCGTAGAACGAAGAGGAGCCAGTCATTAGAACTACAGGGCTGGGGAGGTAATCTTGCCATACTCGGTTTCCATGCGTGCTGACAGATATTCGCGCACATGCCCATGAGTTATCTGACATGGGATCTGCAATAACAGTCAGGCGATGCGTTTACTCTCCTCCCTCTTTTTTTGCAGTCATACCATGATTATCGCATTCCATCACAACTTGTGTTTTCTTGCCATCGCGTGGAGTCCATACAAAGTTCGATATCACCTTGGGCACCCCAAGTCTAACTTGACTTTTGGCCGCGGCAGGTGGGATCATCGCCGTGTCTATCCAAACGGGACGTTTCCGCGCTGAACCTTTAGAATCTACATCCATGTCTTCTTCTGCTGGTTCTGATCCTTCGGCCAATCTCCGTTTGTTTCCGATAACCACCGAGCCAATTCCTAAGGCAGGAATATGTGCAGAAGGAAAATCATATGTGACGCCATCGGCCCAATTGACAATGTTGCCAATAGTTCTCTTGGGTTCAACCCGAGGAACATTCTGCAAAGGTCGAATGAATAAATGAGAACTTCATGGATAAGCCTCTGTATGCTTTTGGTAAATAATACCTACCTGGGTAGGCTCTGCGCTTTGTTCTCTCCCGTCTGAAGCAGCTCCTGGCCGCGGTGACATCGAGGTTGTACTCCTGATCATTATAGGCTTAATGCGTTTCTTTCCATCCTTGCCGATTGTCACTGTTTGCTCAACCACTGTAGATTTACTTGTCGATGACGAGGTGAAGTCAGCATCGGATGGTTGGGATGCAGATGGTATTTTCGATTGAGGGGATTTTGTAATTGTTGGTGGCGAAGAAGCTACTGTAGAGCCGGTTGCTGATTTGCCATCAGTTGGCACTGGTGCAAGCGTCATGTTATCGGACGAGGGCGTACTGGATCCCATCAGATCTGCTATCCGATTGGAAGATGCTGCTTTAGCTTTGAGGGTTGCGATCTCCTCCAACTCCAATTGCATCGCGGATTCTGGTAATTGTCCATTCTCACTCTTGTAGCCATAAGCTGCCAGTTGCCGGATCTGTTTCGCCCAAGTCCATTCCAGTTAATCAACATGCAGGTGTCGCCACATAGGTTACAATGGTTTACTTGCCACTTGCTCATCTGATGCAGGTCGCGTTAGGATTTCTTCAAACCGAAGACATGCCACTGTGCCATCGTGCGCACAAGCAAATAAACTCTGTCCATCCGGTGACCTACGCATTAGAGAGTGGGATATATATCATAACCTTTGATTGTCAATCATGCAACACCGTCGTCCATCTCATACCATGCGAGATCATAGACATTTCCTTCGAATATATCGGATACCACACAGACCGGCCGATCGTATTTTGTCACCCATACAGAGAGACTGTGATCTTGTCCGCCGAGCGCACATACTGTAGCCATATTTTCTGTCTTTGTGGTATCATCGGATGCTATTATTCCTTCTGTACTGTCAGAAAGGTAAAATAGCTTCGGGTTGAAGCACTGGATGATGATAAATTAGGGTTCAAAATTCAAGCTTCTGACAACGAAGAATTTCTTTCAGACTTACTGCCACCTCGATCGGGCATCGATGTCCCACAAGCGAAACATCTGCGCTCCAGTCTTCTCTTGAAATAATAGCCGCAACACAGTGAACACCGTTGGTTGCATTTGCAGTGGCTAGCTGTGTGCCTGTGGGTGCCCAACTGCAAAGACATGAGGAAATGTGATTATCGCGATGTTGGATCAAGGGCAACTATAAAAAGCTTTACCTGAGTCGGCGAAATAGTGTTGTTCCTGGCGCGTTGATGAAGGGACCTTTGATCTCTTGTACCAGGCTCCAATCCGATGTTCGCCATACTTTGAGCATTTTATTGTCAGACTAAGAGCGATACACAGTCAAGGAATAATGGATCGACCATGTGCAGCATCCTCCTCTCGCTCTGACTTACCTGCGATGCAAGGTACTTTCCAACCGGATCCCATGCGATTCCTTTAACAAATCCCCCCTGTTGATTAATACGGGTTACTTGATCTATAGAAGGAACCGTGATAAATGGGTGATCCTGCATTAGTACATCAATTCCGCGCGTCACACAGTTTTGTGTTACCAAAGGTGGTGCCATTCCAGACAATGACGGATCCATCGACGCTGCAAGACGCCAAATACTGGTTATCCTTGGACCATGCAAGATCTTGTACATCTTTGGGTATAAAAATATATAGGAAGGATAAGTCTCCATGAGGACATATTGCTTCCGGCGCTCCCCAAATAAATACGGCTACCGCTTTACCTGAATCATGTCCGCGAAGATACTTCTTTGCCCGCCATTGTTCGTAATTGACCTCAGAACTGCCAAACAAGGGTTCCCCCACTGTATCCCTAATTGGCATAAACCCAGGTCATCAAGGCATGTTATTGCGCTCTGGCATTTCAGCAACGTACCCTTCCATTTCCCAAATAATAATCACGTTATCGTTATCCGAACTTGACGCTAAATATCGTCCTTCTGTATTTGACCATCGGACACAGAGAACCGCTCCTGTTGTTTATAAGTAAAAAAAAGGAAGGAAGAAAAAGAAACGGGATCAGTCAAACCCAGAATAGGTTAAAAAACCAGAGCATGAGCTATGGCCTTCTTATCTCACTGTAGGAACATACCGTTGTGTCTGGTTAAAGTGCACAGCAACTTATGACATTGCGGATCGTTCTCGGCAGCCTCGTCGAGAATGGGTTTAGTATTCCAAATCCGAATTGCCGCATCTAATCAAAATGTATGAGGGTGTCAATAAATAGGTATATTCTCCAACTTCGTCTATGCGTTGTGATCGCCACGCACCGAGTCCGCCAGTTGCAAGACGTTTCCCGTCCGGATGGACATGAATGGAATAAATGCACATTTTGACACCCTTCTCTCTTTCTAAAAACGAGATGAGTAAAAAGAGACATGAAGGGAGCAGATCGGAATGGGGCAAACGGGAGGGAATAACACTCACCAGCATGTCTGATCCATTCCGGTTTAAAGATGATCATTGGTATATCAGAATATTTTTAAAATAGTAGGGAAAGGTACGCGGCGCGTGCGGTTTTAATATGTGCTGTGTATACGTATTAACCGCGCTTTATAAAGTGGAAGGTACAACTAGCGACCCGCCGGCCTATAATACGAAGAGGCAAAGAGAGGGAGAGAGGGGAAGAGAGCGAGAAGACGACTGTTAAATTTTAGTGGGTGGGAAGGGCGGGTTGGGGGGGTGATGGCTGGCGCCGAGAGTTGAGTGCGCACGCGTGCGTGTGTGTCCGTGTGTGCGTGCGGGCCAAGAGGGGCTCTTTGAGTGCTTAAAATGTTTTTTTTCGGCTTTCGCGATTTTCAACGTTGAAGGTTGATCCAGCTCAAAATGCAGGATACTTTACGTGTGGATAATAGATATATAATGAACATCTCATGCAGACTCAGATCATCACCATCCGCATCATGCCACGACGGGATCAAAGAGGCCCCCCCCTTTTGCCTCATGAATTTAATTGCCAATCCCTGTCTTGCGTAAATTAAGATGTGCAGTGGAAGCGAGCAACCTCGCCTTTGAACCATTTGATTGGGTGATTCTGGGTTCCGAATTTTCGGATTTTTCTGCTACATGGAGTAAAAAGTTTCCGAGGATGTTGCCATGATAACCTGCAAGAAACGATGTATATTTATTGTAGAATATTAAAGAAGCAGAAATAGTTGCAATTCAAGATGCGTTTCTGTCGCATTCTCCCTGATGATCAGAAGAGCTGTTCTTTCGATGAAAAGACAGCGATGGCAATATCGTAGTGGAAACCAAGCGCTTCAGCAGGTTGGGCTCTTTACCCTGATCTTCCACTCCTTCGAATGTACCATCCGACTTTGACAGAATGTCAGGGCTGAACATTCCCTTGCATCTCCTGCGCTGAACGGCTGCAATGAGTGCGTTCCGTCTCCGCAGGGTCTTCCTGCCTCCACTTTTTTCCAGATCGATCTGCTTAGCTACTTTGGAACCTGGATCTCCCTCAAGCACGCGTTGGAACTCCTTTACAAGCTCGAGAAGTTCTTCGATGTGAGAGGCAAGATTATCCGAATTATTTTTCTTCTCAAGCCTTTTCTCGAGAATCACAGTAGCCAGATTGAGTTCCTGGTAGCTGATAGCCTTGCGTAGCTGTCTCATAGCAGTGTCGGAACGGACCAGCTCTCTCATGCAGGCTAGGCGACCATATTTGGCAGACTGGAGGAACACGGTCCCAGACGTTGGGTGAGAAAACATGAACTCGCCTGCGATGGTTAAATCTGCTTGAGCGGTATGGATCAGCCAGCTAAGCGCAGTAGCATGGTCGCCATTGGCCAACAGCATGAATAAAGGTGTCTTGTTTGTGACATCAACCGCATTGACTTGAGCTCCTTGGTTCACCAAATGTCGCACGATAGGATCGGGGTTACCGAGAAATCGAGCTGCGTAATGCAGCGGGGTCCAGCCATCACCATCACTGCAGTTGATGTCGGCTTTATAAGCCAGCAACGCATCGATAGGTGGGACTAGATCCGTTGCGCAATTAATCAGAACCACATGCATTGGACGAACACCGTACACGCTTGGTGCGTCGGGTTCAGCACCATGTTTGAGCAAGAGCTCGAGGAGTTGCTCCGGCTGTTGGCGTACATGCTCAGCGACCATGTACAGCGGAGTCGTCTCTGTCACGGGATCGCGGGTGTTGACCAGCATCCCGTGACTCCACGTTTCATCATCCTCAATGGCTTGTCGAACGGCCGCAAAATCGCCGTTTCTGATTGCCTGCCACATCGAGATAGTCGCCTCCACCTTTTCTTCATGGCCATTAGCGTCATCCGCCGGAGACTCGATCATATCAAGACGCAGCGTTTTGCCCCGCGTATCCAACGATGGTCGAGGCCGATTTGCTACCAAGGATAGACGTCATCAAGGATTATTAAGCTTGAGCGCAAGAAGAACAAGTTTCCTGTGCTACCTGCTGGCGACGTGATGAACTTTCTGAGGTCTTCAGAACTGAGATGAAGACCTTGTGCGTGTTCGACCTTATCTCGTCGCTGCTGGTAAACCACCTCCATCAACGGCTGTTGGAGAGTTGCTTGTTGAGTCATTTACGCACTCGCGAATCGAATGATTCCCTGTTTCCTGCAGATATGTACCTCATTGAATTTTTTGGGCGGGCGTTCCACGCGATTATGAAGACCCGGCATTGGGCTGCTCTTTCCTGTCAATTCAACAGCATGCATGGTTCTTGTATTTCCGAATACTTGTGATATTGCGGGAATAAAGAGAGAGATAGGTAGGGCCAGAATGAAATAATGGACATTGGAGAGTATGTTTGCTTGGATTTCTCAAAAAACATTCTGGATGGGGTCGCGCGTTTAATTCATTTAAAGGTTGGGCACATGGTTTACTAAAAAAGTAGAAGTACTTCTTTTGCACTCATTGTGCAACCTGCGACCTGCAGTAGGGTAAGGTCCGCATGTGTTGCATGAACACTCCTTTTTAACGGGTTGCATGGTAATCGCTTGAAGATGCAAGGTTATACGATGAAGAGGATTGACTCCTTTATATTCTTCTCTCCCATAGCCAATTTATCAAAAAAAACACAGACTTATTACGAGCAGCGATTACGCATGTGTGTATACTTTATTTGCCTGCTTCTGCTGCTGCTGTTGCTGCTGCTTTTACTGTCGGGTTCCCTGGTCAATACTCCTTCTTCGGAGGCCTTGTTTTCCCTCCCTTCTCTTCGTTACAGACGCGCGCCCATTCACTCACACTAACACTCCTTCTCTTCTCCCGTTCTGTACTCGATCTCCCCAAAATCCAATAAGCGTGGCTGGCTTGTGTTGCCTAGGGTCATGCAATTTTGGGTAGGCGCAAACCCCCTCGCAAACACTGGACGTTTCTGATCTTTCTTTGCCGTCTCGCTCGTTTCTTTTCCCTTTCAATCGCACTTGCCTCCTCTTCTTTCGCTACTTCTTCCTTCCCAGGAAAACGCCCTTTTCAAATCTCTTTTTACAAACTTCGAACCAATCCAGAATCATTTTCGCATTGCATCCATATAATAGTACCTTATCCACCGCTACAACCTCGCATCCTCATTGTTTGCCGACATCTCCACCCCCATCCTGCGCTGCGGATCTACAATTGCTACCTATGCCCTATGCTGGTACAGGACCGCTTCTTAATGACAATTTCAGCTTTATGATGACCAACGGCATATCAGCATCCGGAGGCCTACATAGTAATCCCTCTGACGAGGAAATCTCGACGATATTCGTAGTTGGTTTTCCTGAGGACATGCAGGAGCGTGAGTTCCAAAATATGTTTATTTTCTCGCCTGGATTTGAAGCAGCCACCCTAAAAATCCCAAAGGATCAAGAAGACGACAGCAATAACAGCAACAACAACAACTCTGGTCCCAACAGTGCCCGAAAGCAAATCGTACGTTTTATTATTGTTACTATTTTCTGCATTCTGTCTTTTGAAGCCGAACTGATTTAAACCCTGATAGATTGGCTTTGCAAAATTTCGCACTCGATTCGAGGCACTCGAAGCAAGGGATACCCTAAGCGGGCGGAAAGTAGATGCTGAAAAGGGTTCAGTTTTAAAAGCAGAGATGGCCAAGAAGAACCTCCATACTAAACGAGGGTTGGCAAGCAATGAACAGCAGCAACACGCAATACTACCACCACAGCAGCAGGCTTTCCAATTACCTCCTCCTCCTCCTTCAGCTGTTGTGGCCAATATCGCCCCCACAACAGCCAACAAGCGATATCCATTAAATGGGGTCAGCCACGCATCCGCATACGAAGCATTTCATTCAGTTCCACCCGCCTTACCATCAGATCGGAACCCGCCTAATCCCGACTTTTACCCCGATATGATGCCACCAGCGATGGATGCCATATTTCCATCAACAGCTTCTCGAGCTTCATCCTTTGATACTGCTATTACGGGCCGCCCTCCAGCACCTCCACCGGTATCGTCCGCAGGAGTGGGCGGTCCGTCAGGTGCCGCAGCAGCAGTCCCATCAGTGCGCACCAACCGCCTTGGATCTGTCGATCACCATTACCATCATCCGGATGAGCGGTTTAACATGCTTACTTTCCCACCATTACAGAGCGTCCCAGAAGAAAATATGGATCATCATCACCACCACCATCATCATCATCACCGCCACTCGCTTAGCCAGACGGTGCCATCAGCAACCGGAGCGACGGCAACACCATTTAGTGGCCTTACCATTAGCACTACTCCACGAACTACTATTACATCGAATGGTGGCCTACCATCTCCCGGTATCACGTCGCCGACAAGCTTCCGCAGTTTGGGTGGAAGTCTGGCTTTGGCGTCAGTAGATCATAATCCTCCCTGTAACACCCTGTATGTCGGCAACCTCCCCAATAATGCAAACGAGGAGGAACTAAGAGCCATGTTTGCAAAGAGCGTCGGTTACCTACGCCTTAGCTTCCGCAACAAGTCTAACGGGCCTATGTGCTTCGTTGAATTTGAGAACGTTGCATGCGCATCCCAAGCAATGCAAGAACTCTATGGTGCTATGTTGAGCAACTCGGTGAAAGGTGGGATTCGCCTGTCGTTCAGCAAAAACCCTCTGGGAGTGCGCGCTGATGGCCGCCGAGAAAGCATCCAACAAGCATTTGAACAAGTATCACTTTCATGACTTTGCAAATAACATCTCAACACCTCACTAACGCATGTAAACGCACCCACAACACAAGCACTATCCATACGCACACTCAAAGTCTCAATATTTTCATTCTTTCGCAATATCTCTTATTTATTAGCTTTTATCGTGTGCATTTTCCTTGCAGACATTATAGCATGTACACAGCTCCTCTCGGTATTTCCTTATCTCGTCGCCACCATCGTCTTCATAACCCTTCAGCCATATTATCCATTTACTTATCTTTTTATAATATTACTTTTCTTTAAATCTTTTGTTCATATATAGATATACGTTCATAGACACGTATGCAGGAAGCAGGCTTGGCACGCTTACTGTTTCGGATACCGCATCGGTTGAGAAGTTGATAGCGAAAAAATGCGTGTAGGTTCGCTCGTACTTGATCCCCTTGTCTATAAAATCACAGTGCCGTGCTGAAAGATAGGGAGGAGGAGTGGCCTGAGTGCCTCTTATGTGGATCACATTGGTTTCACAATATTTTATCACAGGGACAGAAGAGAGATGGCTTTTGTCACGTTTCCTAGAGCGAAGCACCCCTAGAGGAAGATAGTGGTAAACCTAATGGATTGTACGTTTATTTCCAGCTTGCGATTACTGCTATCGATGAAGGATTGGATGGCGAAGGGGAGAAAAAAGGAGACATGTGGCCAACAAATTTACTGCGGCAGGCAACAACAGCAGACGATTTGTTTATTCTTTATTCTTTTTGAGCACTGAACAAAAATACAACCCCACCCCTCTCTCCTCTCGGCCGTCATTAGGCCATCAATCCCACTCTTTATAATTATTCATTGCTTCAACTAGAACCGGCCATGGAAGAAACAAGCAGTCTCACTATAACCGACCCAGCTGATGCTTCATCGACAGCGCCCGCAATAGCATCCGTTGATTCCGGTCCAGTTCTTGCCTACGCCAAATTGGAAGGCCAGGAATATTGTTATTACATTCGCACGCTCCAGGTGACCCTCGGCCGTCAGGTCGCCAAACCTGATAGCGTAGACATCCCGCTGGGAAACGCGCGATCTGTCTCACGTCACCATGCTCGTCTCTTTTATAATTTTGCCACCCAGCGATTCGAACTCATGGTCTTTGGTAAGAATGGTGCTTTTGTCAACGAGCGCTTCGTGGAAAAGGGCGTGACTGTGCCCCTCGAGAATCGGTAAACATAGAGAGAGAGAGCGCGTGTGTGTGTGTGTGTGTGTGTGTGCGAAAACCCCCCGAGCCGTGTTATCGTGAAGGGAAAAAGAAAGCAGTTCTGACACGTACGCAACAAGAACAAAAATAAAGATCGGCGGCTCGACGTTTTTATTCCTGCTACCGCGTATCAAAGGCATCGAGCACCAGCATCAGCAACGACCGCCGATGCGAGTGCCCTCTGAACTCAACACCTCGCAAGACAGAAAAGGGGATGGCGCCGGCGGCGAAAAGGAAATCAAACCCCCCGTTTCCTATGCAACCTTGATCGCACAGGCAATCAGTTCCACCCAAGATAAACGGATGGCATTGCATGATATATACAACTACATTGCCAATAATTACCCTTACTACAAAGTGACTCAGAGTGACTGGCAGGTTGGTTTGAAGATTTGAAAAAGGCAAAGGACATTCATATATAATCAAAATCCAAATGGATAGAACTCAATTCGGCATAATTTATCGCTCAATAAGGCATTTGTCAAGGTACCCCGGAACGACGCACAACCCGGCAAAGGTGGTTTTTGGGCTATTGACCCCACGGCTGACATGGACTTTCACTTCAGCATTGCGAACAATTACATGATCAACAACTCTGCTAATCCTCATAAGCGCGCCATTTGCACCAGCAGCGGTGATGAAGTCGGTGACAAATCCACGGAAGACACAACCTCCGATATTACAAAAGCATCGTCATCTAGCAGCAACAACAAATCATCAGAGCGGAAGCGGTCTAAAAAGGAGCATAGATCGGCGTCTTCGTCATCTTCGTCATCTTCGTCAGATATCGCATCGAAAGCAGCCATGGCGGAGGTGTCGACATCTATAGTGCAACAGGAAGAACAATCACCGTCACCACCACCATCAGCAGCAGCAGTACCACCACCACAACCTATATCTTTTTCACAGCAACAAGCCTCTCAAACTGAAATTTCTGCTGCTGCTGCTGCTGCTACTACTACTACTGCTGCTGCTGCTGCCTCCCAAACGCAGATCCAAATGCAATTACAAACGACTATCCGGCAGCATCTCTTGGATCCAGTGAGGAACCCCTTGCCACCATCCATTGCTCAGCTTTTACCACATGCTATCGCTCAGCTACCGCCCCATCTTGCTGTACAATTCTCATCGACCTTGCAATCAGCGCTGAGAGCGCACCAGCAAACCAGCCAGGGCCCGACCACGCCGGTAGTCCCTGGTTCCGCCGCCACTTCGAATGATGCGACTCCCACGAGCATCACGTCTGGTGATGATGATGATGCCACTACTACCGCTAACATCGCTTCCCCCGCATTTTCCTCCCTGCCCCCACAGCAGCAGTCTCCATCAAAACCTTAGTATGGTAGTCACATGGCCCCTGCTGCCCGCGTCAACAATATACCATTTGTAGCAATATAATTAAAGTTCTGGGGCTGGCACCAGTCATTGTTATGCTTATTTAGATTGTTTGGTTCATGATTTTGCTGATATGAATCAATGAAATACACCTGAAGCCGAGTTGGTACGATTGTTGCTTGCAGGAGGGCTTGGCTGTTGATCTCAGAAAGAAAGGGAGAGAAAGATCGACGAGCGGCGATTAATAGCAGAAAGAAAATATTTTTGGAATGCTCCCCCCATCTTTCCTTTTCTATAAGGGGAAAAGCCGACGATACCCGGAAATGAGGATGCCATTGGGTGCGAGCAGAAAGACCCAAACTGGTACTTCACATTCTCTGCCGGGTTCTTCCACCCTCTCGACGTGTATCTTGCGCGCGACCACCTTTCTTTTCCTCTCATCCTATCTCAGTAGAATGGGCACTACACCAATGACAGATCTACGTAACGTCATGAAGCAAAAAGAGACGGAGTGAATGGCAGAAAGAAAAAAAAAAGAGAAAAGAAAAGAAAGAAAGAAAGAGAAAGGGGGGAACTCTGATTTTTTTTAGACATGCGTTCTATTTTTAAAAAGGGGAACAAAATTTCCTTTGAGGACACTGACACCTGAATGAAGCTGTGGACCCCGAACAAGATAGAGAATGGTGCAAGAAGAGAACTGCTACAGGGCCCCTTTCACAAACTACTTATTGTCCATGGAACACGTCAAACTTCGAATCTACCAAGGGCAAATCGATCCACAACTTTTCTTTATTTATTTTTTTGGCACGCGTTTTTAAGTCGCCGACCGGTTACCAATAAATGCTACGCCAATAAAGTGGGGCCCCTTGTGCGTTTCTTTCTCTCATCTCTCTCTACCTCTCGCCCTCCACTCTCGCTCGCTCTCCCTCTTCTATCACCAATGGCTCCCACCGTCAAGAACATCTGCTGTATTGGTGCCGGATACGTCGGTAAGGAACTTTGCATTTCCTGATTTGCGATGGGACCTGATCCACTTGTGATACGCACGCACACACACACGCTCACATATATATTTATATACCCTATCTAAAGGCGGCCCCACCTGCGCTGTCATTGCCTACAAGTGTCACGACATCAAGGTGACCATCGTCGATGTTAATCCCGCTCGGATTGCTGCATGGAACTCGAGCAAGCTTCCCATCTACGAACCTGGCCTTGAAGAGGTTGTGTTTGAGCGCCGTGGAAAGAACCTGTTCTTCTCGACCGATGTCGACCGCGCCATTAATGAGGCCGACCTCATCTTTGTCTCTGTCAACACTCCCACTAAAAAGTCGGGTATGGGCGCCGGAATGGCCGCTGACTTGGCGTAAGTGTACACATATATTCCTCTATTAACAGAGAAGGAGGAGGACGTGCATGGGCACTGTATAATACGTGGATGCTCAATCTTTTTTTCTTATTCCCCGGGGAACAGTTACGTCGAGAGCGCTACGCGTCGCATTGCCGAGGTGGCCAAGTCGTCGAAGATTGTAGTTGAAAAATCGACTGTGCCTTGCCGCACCGCACAGAGCATGCGCACCATTCTTGAGGCCAACTCGACCTCAAAGGTCAAGTTCCAGATTCTTTCGAACCCGGAGTTCCTGGCAGAGGGCACTGCCATCGCTGATCTGCTGCATCCTGACCGCGTGTTGATCGGTGCTTTGCAAACCGAAGAGGGCATTGCTGCCCAGAATGCGTTGGTTGAGGTTTACACTCATTGGGTTCCCAGAGATCGCGTCATCACCACCAACTTGTGGTCCTCTGAGCTTTCTAAATTGGTGAGTGAAATGGACGGGGCGGATTGGCTATGGGAAGGTTTTTCCTTTTCTGACTGTACGGGAAAATGTAGGCCGCCAATGCCATGCTGGCCCAACGTATCTCGTCCATCAACGCCTTATCCGCAATCTGTGAGGCGACGGGTGCGGATGTCGACGAGGTTGCGTATGCTTGCGGCCGCGACACCCGTCTGGGACCCAAGTTCCTCAAGGCCTCTGTCGGTTTCGGTGGCTCGTGTTTCCAGAAGGATATCCTCAATCTGGTATACCTTTCGCAGCAGCTCAACCTCCCCGAGGTGGCTGCGTACTGGAACCAGGTTGTCATTATGAACGAGTACCAGAAGCAGCGCTTTGTGCGCAAGATCATCTCGACCTTGTTCAACACGATCACCAATAAGAAGATCGCTGTCCTTGGCTTTGCTTTCAAGAAGGATACCGGTGACACCCGTGAGTCGGCCGCCATCACGTTGATCAAGGACTTTATCCAGGAACACGCCCGCGTCGCGATCTACGACCCCAAGGTCGAGCACGAGCAGATCTATATGGACCTCTCTGAGCCGGGCGTTGTTGATACCCGTAAAGAAGTGGAGAAGCATATCACCATCTGCGCCAATGCATATGAGGCCTGTGAGGGTGCCGACGCTGTAGTGATTGTGACCGAATGGGATGAGTTCCGCGATGACCAGCTCGATTATGCAAAGATCTACGCCAGCATGCACAAGCCTGCGTTTTTGTTCGATGGTCGTCTTATCGTCAATGCGCAGAAGCTCCGTAAGATCGGTTTTAAGGTGAATGTCATTGGCAAGAATGAGCTTGCCGGCACCGCCTAAGCCAAAGAGACCGATCATGTACAGTTTACTCCTTCACCATCACTGCTCCTCCTGCTTTCCCCCCTCCTCCATCGTCATAAAAACCCTATCATTCGCTGTTTTGTTTATCCAACTCCCTCTCATTGTTAGAATCCCCTTCTTTCTGTTTACAAATTACTTTTTGTTCAATTGAGACACGAGTTTTTCATTGTGGTTGGGAATAACGCCGAATCTTCCATTCCTCTTCTTTGTGGACGTCAAAGGTTAGGTCGACGTCTTGCTGTCTTTTCCACATTGCCTGGAGCTCGACAGAGGCAATGTCAAATGACAACGCGTTGTCGGTGTCAACTTCGTCGCTGCATGTCGATTCTGCGCCTTCCTCATCAAACCTGCTGGCGACACTTGTGATAGACATTTGATCCGCATCGATTGTTGCGGCTGGATTACGATGATCTCGCCATGAGCGGCTAAAGAGCGAGTGCCATTCGCATGCTGCGTCTCGCAGGATGAGCTCCTCAACGTCCTTGGCCTGTTCGGAGATATCATCGAATAACGACAGTTGCTCGTCCTCGTCCACGTGAAGCCACGGGATGCCGCGGATGAGCAAGATCCAGTATACAGTGAACCCGCCAAAGAAAACATAGGGCTCCAGGCAGCAACAGCATTGAATCGCCTGATAGACCTCATAGGCACATGTACCGATGATGATACACAATACCACCATCACCACCATGGGCCAGAAACTGAAAGACAGTTTTGCTTCTTCTTTTTTTTTTAAAAAAAAAAAAACCACCAAGATAAATGACGTGCGTAATGGAAGAAAAAAAAGGGGGGGGAGTTTGCGATTTTTTACCCAACCGGAACCGAAGCATCGTTTGTTGTTGTTTATGCGGAGGAGGAGAGTTGGGGGTTTCGGCGGGCGAAGACGATGGGGCTGACGCCTCGGGATCGACATGTTCATCATGATACGGCTGGGGGGCGGTCCGATCATCCTCATCACCCCTGGCTCGGAAAAGTGCTGCGTCGGGCGCCGGTGAAGGGACGCGCACGGACCACACCGGCGTCGCCAGGGCGGCTGGTGGTTGTGGCTGCTGCTGCTGCTGGTGCCTCGGCAGCTGGGATGGTTGTGACAAACAGGCCGGAGGAGGTGTCTGTCGTCGGTTCAATGGAGCTGGGTGGCTCCAGTTGAGCATCTTCATGGTGAACATGGCCTGGAACGCGATAAGAAACTCGAGTACGCGCTGAGATATCCTGTGCTGGATGGGATCATTGTGTTTCGGGTGCCGCAGGATCGTCGGTCCAAACACAACGGCGAGATTCGTCGCCCCCATCCGGTTCTCGTCTTCGTGCGACGCAAATAAACTCAGCAGATCGAGCAGATACAGCAAAAGATGTTGGTGCGGAATCGGGAGCCGTTTGATGAGATCTTGAAATGCCTGGATGCGGTGTTTGGTTTCATGATAGTACCTATCGCCTGTATATATATATATATATATATGTGTGCGTGTGTGTGCGGTTGTGCGGATTTTTTTTTTTTGCAAGAGCGGGGAAGTGGTTTAAACAAGTACCCTCTACTTATCACCCGCCCAAAGCCGGAGCAGCTCGCTCTCTCTCCCTCCCTCCCCTTTGTTCAATAGATATATTACTCATGACATCTCGGAAGCCTTCATAGAAGCTGTGCGGAATGACAGGTTCAGGAAGACGTTGAAGGTAGCGGCAGAGAAGGTTGGCGGCGTCATGGACACTGTAGCCAAGCCAGTTGAGATGTAGGCCATATGATTCTCGAGGATCATCAAATATAGTCTGGAGTGCTGCAACGCGTTTCATGCCGCCCGGTTTGCGAAAGACACCCTCGATGTGAAGAGCTAGAAATTTTGAAATTACTAATACTATTTTTTTTTTGAGGGTGGGGGGAACCAGTAGAAACGGTGGTGTTCCCTTACCATGCGCCTTGAGAAACGAGCCACACTTTGCAACAACAAGAGGAATAATACCGGCTCTTCGATGTTTGACCGATTCTTCGTCGACATATCCAACCGTCGACCTTGCGTAGCATACCGATTCGATGAGCGGAACACCAAACACACCCGCTAACAGATCAAAAAGCTCCCCCTATGTTTGTGATTTGTTCTCCTGGAGCGCTACTAAACACACACGCACGCACGCACCTGACTTTCTGGTATATGAATGACCTGGCCAAGTTCGAGCGCCTGAAGCGCTCATACGCTTGACCCACGAGCCAAGAGAACGATTTCGATGGGAGTCTGCCATGGGGACGGGAAACACCGGGTATGAAGAAAGAAAAAGAAGGAATAAAGGGAACACACACACACATGGGGAGAGAGAGAGAGGTTTTGCCTCCGTGTAGCGTCATGTGTTCTCCAAGATGTGTGTTCAAGATAGATCTAAAGATAGGGCTTGCACTACGTACGCGAAATGAGCATAGTGCTAGGTCGGAAAATTGTCCTTTCCATATTCTGCGTGTAATACAGCAATATTCATGCCTGGTCACTCCAAACACAAGCGAATTCTGCGTCATTTGTACGTACATGGGGATCCTGTGCTTCTTGCGTTCATGCAGCTGCAGTAGCAAGGCTTCCGGCATTCCTATCAATCCATCGATTCTGGTGGGGTCCTACTACGTGCACATGTGATGTATAGAATATTCGAACAAGACCATTTATCGTTTGTTACGTATGCGGGGTCCTCCTCCCTGCGAATACAATGATCGACAATGACCTTTTAGCATCCTTCGTCGTGACTATTATGATCGACAACGTCCTCAACATTTTCTCCAGAGTTGAATATCCAATTGTATCCACGATACCTTCTTCTTCCAAAGCAAATATGCCATTCGGAAATTCCTGCAAAAAAAAAGAAACCCACGGACTCAGCTTACGTTGAATCAGTGCAGCCACAAGAAAATGGATCCAACACTCCAATACCTCGACTGACCGTTCGTCCTTCCCCATTTGCTGGATCGGCTTCTTAAACTAGAGCCATTTTCTTGTGTCTCGTATGCCCTCGACTATATTTGATTGCTACAAGAATAGGTGGTTCTGGTACATAACCAATGCTACTAAAGCCGTAGCGGCTTCAAGCACAGTCATACAATGAATGTTCATATGGAAAAAGAAGCACTATAGACCAATGAATCATTTCCGTTTGTCCTGTCCTTCGCGACTCATCATAAAGTTAAACTATAAGGCTGAGGCAAGCTGCAAGACTCTGTCTTGTCGTTTTCCCGTCTTCAGATGTCCTGTTTTCGGGAATTACTATATATGTACGCGTACAGGAAAAAATAAGGACCTAGCACAGACCACCTTATATACGCGCAGAGACGATGATGTTTACTGTGAAATCCAAGATGATGTCATGTATCATGTTGTCCTCCCAATCAACGGACCGCATGCAAAGAGCCCGACTCCTCAAAGGATGTGATATCTCTCTCATGTTCCGCGAAACAATAACTTGAAGCACATCCTCTCAGCATATGCCACTCCAAGCTTGACTCGTATACCATCGGACACTATCCTGTTTCTGCATATGGATCACAGTATATAGCTCTCCTTTTGCCATCATATCCCCGGGGGTTGGAATCAAAAGGTGATATGGTACGTACATACTGTCTGTGGTCCCTTTGCTGGGAGCATGCTGACCAAAATTCTTGTTGCCTGATGTTTTATTGATAAGTTGATCCCATCCTTACAATAACTTGTCATATGGTTGCATTTGCGATATCATGGCAGACCGCTTCGAAAACAGCAATGGTAATCAGTTATCGAACTTGGATATTTGTTATGGCCCATGCGTGCTTGTCTTTTGAAGTTGCCCGCGTGAAGTACGTATGCATACCAGCCGTCCTGCGCTCATTGATCACCTTTTTTTTTCACGATGTCTCCCAGTGCGCATTCTACATGATCCTTCTATGCACGTGAGAATGCTTCCCATGAAATACTCAGGTATATTTAAAGGAGGTTTTTGCCGTTCAGTGAAGATCTGGACCGTTCTACATTCTCTCTCTCTCTCTCTCATGCTTCTTGAGTGGTTCGCGTTATTCGTTACTGATCTCTAATGCCCATTATTCTACCTATGCAGATCAACCGCTCTTACGCGTACATATGCAGGCGCGCGCGCCTCTCCCATCTCCACCCGCTGCTTTTTCGCTGTCTTCATTCCAAATCCTTTTACGTTTCCTCCTCCAGCCCCTCTTGATTCATCAGTTCTGATAATTTGCCAGGACACCCGTGGTATGCACTTTTTCAAAGATGACTTGCAGCATATGGAGAAGGGATGCTCTTTTCAGTGGACGAATGAATTGCAACCTCCATCGAGTTGCAAACTCTAAATAGTGATACATGCGATCTTTTTTTTTTTTTTTGGTCATGATTGTTCCAATGTTGGCCTAGGAAAGAGCTGGGTGGACAAGGAGGAAGGCGAGGGGGAGGATGAGAGGGGAAATGAAGGTGTGGGATGGTTCTAATTTGTTACGAGGGCTGCGGCCTTTTTCCGATGCTCGATGGCATGTATTTGGTCATAGTCAATATGAACAAAGGCGCGTTCGACATGGTCCATCATCTCAAAAGCGTCTTGAAGCGCCTCTCCCACGTCATGGGCCTCTTGAAGAGGCGCATTGGGTGGCATGACAATATCCACCTCCACCAATAGACGATCGCCTACGTAATAAGCTCGGACCTGTATATCCAGCCTCCCCCAGAGGGGTGTGTGGGAGTTGCGCACAAGCAATGAATTAGTGAGATATCTACATACTCGGTGCGAAACTAAACTAAACCCACGCGCACAGCGGACCGTGACGTACCGTGTCGACAGCAAGCACTTTGCTGGAAAACCGATACGCCATATATGTAAGCTGCTTCAAGTCATCCGGACTTGCTGCTTGGCCTGCCAAGCGTCGGATGTTTCCTACGATATGAGAGACAAAAAAAATGTGTTATTTGTTGCCCCCGCCCTCCCCTCCAGCCCACGTGCCTCAGACGATACTTGTACCAAGCAAAAGAACCATCCATTCATAGATGATATAGACCGAGAGCAGAATGGCACCGACAGGGTCCAGCCATGGCCATTTGGCCCAAACAGCTAAATACCAAACAAAGAGATGTAGGCCATCCTCTTCTGTTCCTCATAACCCCTCCCCCTTAGCCTTACCAGCAACAGGAAAGAGGGTGCTCGCAACATTAAATACAACATCATTCTCATGATCCTGAGCAAGTGCAGCGACACTCGAGCTCCCCTTTATGCTTCGACACCAGAGCCATAGCAGACCCTTGATGATAATATTCGAGACGAGGATACCAATACTTAAAGGGTCCAGGTCGATTGTCTCGATCGGCCTCTCGGGATCCGTGAGCCGCTGGACGGAAGTCAGGAGTACTTGGGAAAAGGACGTGGTGATGATAACAGCAAAGACAATAATCCCCAAAGGCTCCATGCGAGACTCCAAAAAGAAAAAAAAAAATCATGTCAGCGTAACTAACTTTTTATTGATGGCTGGGCCAACATCTTGCCGAATACCGCCCCACCCCCAACTATTTCTATCACTACTACGTTACTACTCACCTTCCCTACCGGGTAATTGTACCAGTCTTGGTTACGCATCATACGCACGGTAAAGAAAATAATCGCGTTACTCAAGAGATCCAAGAAGGATTCGAAGGCAGACGCAAGAATGGCTATCGACCCAGAATAGAAGGCCAGGAACAGCTTTGTTGCAAACAGCATCGTATTGGCCAAGAACGAAAGGTTGACCGCCAGATGAACGAGCCAGTCCGGGCTTTTCTCAGTCTCGCTTTTCAATGGCATCAGCAACGGCCGACGCTCACCAGTCCCAATCAGACGCTCCTCATCATCACACGCACTCGAAGCATGCTGGAGTGCTCCGTAGGTCTGTTTACTAAAGCATCCGTGCTGAAGGAGTTCAACAATACGATCCACTTCAATCAAGCGATCAATCATTGCATTTTGTTGCTACCAGTCATCCATTAGCATTTCCATAGAAATCACAACAGCGATCAACCACTCCATATACCTTATAGAAATCTCGAACCCTTTTGTTGTTAATTCTGTCGAGATGATCGTCTGGCATTCGAAGTGAATAGAAATGAACCGGCGGCGGCGGCGCTGAGGCCGCAATCGACTGAGCCGATCGACGTCTGCGATCCGCTAGAGATGGCATTGCTGGAAGATGGGGAGGATAAAAGTGTCAGAGACGACGATAATGCCTTATTTTTATTTAATCTCCTTATCAAAGTACGAAAAAAAGACAGGTAATAATTATCCTGCAGTAAGTGAATACATTACAACTTCTTAGCTCCGTTTGCTTTACGATGTCTTGCGCAAAATTCGGCTATGCGATCGTAAGCCTCACGGAGGCTATCAGCTGGTGGAGTAATTACAAGTCGGATATAGTTGGGATAATCGAAGCACTAGAAACAAAGGCAAGTATTAAGACATTCGAATAATATCCGATTTCTTAGGGTCTCTGTATACCTGGCCGGGAAGGCAGAGTACGTTCTCCTCCGCCACGAGCTTCTGGCTGAATTCAACATCCGAGCTGATGTCTTTGAACTTGGTAATATCGACACCGACCATCATGTACATTGCGCCCTGAGGAGTAACAGGCGAAAGTCCGTCGATCTTGGACAGGACGTCATAGCTGAGCTTTGCATTGTGCTACAGAGGTATGTACGAAGGATTAGCAAATCGGGCTTACTTTACTCTGTTGTTTGTTCATGGCAAACAGCATACCTCTATCTGTTTGATGGTCTCATCGTAGAATGTCTGGGGTGTGTTATGTATAATATCGTCGAGCGCTGCCTGGACAAGAGAATTTGGGGCGAGGAGTAGCGCGCTTAGGTTACCGAGAGCCGTGCGAACTTCCGCGTCAAAGGCGTTATGGCGGTCATGCACAAGGATCCATCCCATGCGCCAGCCAGGAACTAGCCATTTCTTAGCCAAACCGCCGACCGACAGAATTGGGACATCTTGGGTGAGCGTGGCCATAGGATAGAAGGTGTTGCCCTTGAAAACCAGATCGCAGTAGATCTCATCCGCAATGATCGGGACATAGTGCTTGGCGGCCACCGCAAGGATGGCCTGGAGATGCTCCTTGGGGTACACAGATCCACAAGGATTAGAAGGACTATACAACAAATAGGGAGAATGGATCAGATCAGTACATTGAAGTCGCTTCGTTGATAGGTCGTTAAAACAAAACGCACTTGTTGACCAAGATGCAGGCCGTATTCTCGTCAATCAAGGATTCAAGTTGTTTAACGTCAATGTGCCAGTTTTGCTCGGGTAGCAAGTCATAGAAGCGGACCTCGACTTCCTTGACAACCGCCAGGGCTTTGTAGAGTGAGAAGCCGGGGCGCGGCAAAAGAATGTTCTGACCAGGATTGCAGAGAGCAGAAACACAGATATCCAATGCGTGCGAGCAGCCATGAGTCAATATCACATCGCTGGGGGTCAGAGGAGCAATACCAGGGACCGTGTGTTTACGAGCAATTGCATCCCGGGCAGCGAGGGTTCCTGGCATGTTCATCATTCAAAAGAGTTAGGATGACTCATTCTCGGGTAAACAGTTCATGCGGGCTCAAGAAAGATAACCGATTTATCTATATACCCTGTGCAGGTGTATATCCATTATGCTTGATCGAATTTATCTGACGAATGAGGGCTTCATTTGCACTTTGATGGACGTTAAAGTTGCCAAAGACGGTTGGATCGCCTGCAAGGGAAAATGTCAATGTCAGTGGCCGCGATTGACGTGAACAAAAAAGGGATGCGTGTCGGAGCCCAGCACTAACCGATTGAGAGACTAATAAACGACTTTTTGGCGTTGGGGTCGATCTGGAGTTTGTCGACGATGTTTCTGATGGGGTTGATCGCGCGTTTGGAGAGATCCGAAGACTTGACGTTCCAGCCAGACATTGTTATTAAAAAAAAGCAAGGCAAAAAAGAAATCTCAAAAAAATCAGGGATGTTAATAAATAGTCCAAAGGCGGCGATGAATCGGCCAATCTTCCCACGGGGTGTCCTACGGTATAAATATGCAGCAGCATTGGAAGGGCACTCGCCCAAGGAAACTTTATGATACGCCACCGGTCGACCACGTGCGTCAAGATGCTCATCGTTATAATAGTCGCTGCCTGCATCAGACAAAGGGACTTGACCGTTTGACGGCCTTGGTCTTATATTTCTTTTCTTTGATCTCATAGTCCACTGATCAGGCTTTGCAAGCGACGCAGAAACAATACAGAATTTTCCCGGCCGGCTTCAATCTGGTGCAAGGCTTTTTCAGAACATGATGAACACAATTTTTTGAAGCAGACATACATGGATGCGTGTATACCTTGTGTAGAGCCCTCTAACAGTTTGGTCGCGAGCCTTTCCAAAGTCTTCAGCATCCGTTTTGTTAATTCCAAGGACTTGAAACGGCATCGCTTTTTTTCTTGGTAATCGAATGTACTTGGCCTGCCGCTGTCTTTTTTCATCTGAAATAGTCCAACGAAAGTGGAGAGACCAAAGCTATGAAGAGGTGTGGGGTTGTTTGCGCTGGAAGCATATATACCTCATAGCATTCATTTGATCTTGTTTCTTAGCCATCGTACATAATCCTCACATCCATATCGTTGTACGAAACCTACCTATAAAGAAGCCGATTGCATTAGTAAAAGAACAACGCTAGCATAGCTTATGATTCTATGTAATCTACTGAAGTATGTACTCCGTGTTTAATTCCCAATCCTTGCAATATACTGCCAAACCGTGCATCCGCCAAAACCTTGAAGGACTGATTTACTCAAAAAGAACGACAGAATGCTACGTAGAGATCGACAGCAGAACGCATTGGAGCCTCAACCTGGGTTTCCAAATCGAACCACCCATGGCTGGTACATATCGGCTACTGCAGGACGGGTGGTTAACCTGAAATCCAAGGCGTACGGGGCCCCAGGAGTCTGAGGGAGTTGGTCCGATTCCGTGGGACCGTTCATGTTGACGGCGCTGGTGCTACAGGGCTCCGGAAGGCGGTTGACCATCATTCTGAGTTCGGCGAGATGGCGGGTCCTGGAGAGAAGATGGATCGACTATGTAAATCCTCGCCTACGTACATTTATTGCGCATAGTGAAGAACAATATAGCCACTGATCAGGACAGAAGGAACCTGCTGTATCTGTGTTTGTGAAACCCGGCTGCAAGGCCATACACCGTAAGACCAAAGAATACAAAAGAGAGCAAGGGCACTCCAATTTACATAGAGCGAAGCGACCATTAGATGTGCAGGTTACATAACGCAAGTCTCTGTTACTACTTTCATGTCCCTTTTACACAGATACCGCTACCGACCACTTCGGATCCGCCATTTTGATTTTATGAACTTCGCCTATTTGCAAAAAAAAAAAGGCATCGATGAAGAGTTCATCGGATCTCGCTGACAATAGGTACCGCCGGTCGTGACCCGGTATGTTTTTGAAGCATTATCGTGATGCGTTGTTAGTTCTCTAAGCCGCTCTCATTTCTTAAACTTAAAAAGAGTAGCATTCTCCGCGGACTATGCGAAGCTTTATACTCGAAAATAGAAGTGTCATGTGGGCACCAGAACAAGAGCGCATTACTGACAAAATCGACCAATCATAGGTCAGGGAGGGACGAGATGTGTGTGGCATCGGAAATGGGCGAGATCTGCGGTTTTAAAAAGAGACGACTGCGGGTGGAAGGATGTTACACAGGAACGTCTCGACTATTGAAGTAAAAATAGGACAAAACATTGCACGACCAAAAATGTAAACAGCGATCGATAATATTTTCTTTTCCCTCCCTCTCTTCTCTTTTCTTAGAAACCCCCCTTCCATCCAAACACACCCCAACCTCGTGCTGTAGCAATGAGACGGTCGCGTTGGATTCTCTTGTTACTGCTGATATCATTGCTAGCCCTTGCGGTCGCCCAAGGTATGCAACTGCTGCCACGGTCTACCCGCAACGTGCAAGGAGACATACCCAACGTATCTTCTCTGTAGACACCGAACCAACAGACGATCCCAACAACGGCGACGGCGAACCCGTTCCTACTGAAGATCCGAACACAGATAATTCTACACCCACAGACGACGACAGCAACCCTGCACCCACAGACGACGGCAACAATCCTGCACCGACAGATGATGGAAGCAATCCTTCACCCACAAGTGACGGCAGCGACCCTACGCCTACAGACAGCGCCACCACTGCCGGACCCACCGCTGGCCCGACCGATATCCCACCCAATGAGACCGATTCAGAACCCGAAGGAACCGGGACTGTTGATCCGGCAGTCTGCACTGCGCTTAAGCAGCTTTTCAATTCGCTTAACGGCAACTCATGGGTTGTGTCGACTGGCTGGACAGGGGACGATATGTCTACCTGTTGCAGTGGCTGGTTCGGCGTTTCGTGCAATAACGGCGCTGTGGTTAAACTGTAAAGAGTGGCGTAAAATGCATGGCGTCGGATCAGAAAGCACAGTCCATTAAACAACGCGTCCTTTGATAGTGAGCTTCCGTACAACAATCTCGTTGGTGAGCTACCGGACATCTTTGGCTCGCTTTCCACCCTGACGATGCTGTAAGCCGATTGATATGGATGTATAGAAAGAATAGTTGACAATGGAAAATGGATAGGGACCTGAGCAACAACCAGCTTTCAGGATCGCTTCCGGGTTCTTTGGTCAACATGCCCTATCTGCGCACCTTGAACTTGGATGTAAACCAACTGAGCGGGGGCCTGACTGCGTTTGGTCAGGTGCCCCTTCTTGACACCATGTAAAACCGCTTGTTTTCTGTTTTATCGCTTAACGACCATCTTGCCCAAGTCGCTAACGGTGCACTCTACCCATATTCCACAGCCATCTCAAAAATAATTCCTTCTCGGGCTCCATACCGGACACATGGGGAAACATCAAGACATTGACGGGTATGTTACCGTTGACGCAGAGGACAGCGCAAAATGGAACTCATCTCGTCTTGCAAACCAGCCATTTATCTAAGTAATAATCAACTCGGCGGTCCGTTCCCAACAAACCTCCTGGCTCTCCCCAATCTAAAGTCTTTGTAAGAAGAACGAGAGAGGACGCTTTGGCCAAAACGGGACGACGCTCATTTTGGTTGATGAATTAGGTATCTCGACAATAATATGTTCAATGGTATTCTTCCGAACGAGATCGGCAACTTGGTTTCGATTACTACCTTGTAAGCAACTAACCTCCAATCTATTGATCCCGCGCACCCCCCCTTACTTACGACGGCAACCCTGTTTCTATAGGAATATCCGCGACAATCATCTACTTGGCCACATTCCGCCTACCATCGGCAATCTCGTTCAACTCCAAGGCCTCTACCTCGGTGGCCAAATGTTCAACGGCACTATTCCCGAGTCTCTTTACAACCTTACCGGCCTTACTTATCTGTAAGTGGGTGATGCGTCTAAATTATACCGCGAATAACCGTTCTTTTGTGTTTCATGCCCATCCCCCGATAAGCGATCTTTCCTATAATCGACTCACGGGCTCCATCTCAAATGACATTGGCAAGCTTGTTAACTTGAAACGAATGTGAGCCGAGGTGGTGCTACTAGTAGGTATGGGTTATATTGACTGATGATGATATGTGTCTTGCTAGTCTGCTCGGCCACAACGGTTTGACGGGTTCTATCCCCGACTCCTTTGCGAGCTTGTCAAAGCTCGAGTACGTGAGCCTCAACTACAACCAGCTGAATGGCCACTTCCCGTCCTTCATGGCTCCAGTCGCGTTAGGCTACTGCTACATGACGCCGAACCAGTTCCAGGTCTGCCCAGACCAAGAAATCGTTCGGAACCCCAACTCGTTGGCATTCCAGTGCGCCACCGACTGTATTATTGGTTATACCCGTCCTGGCGCGGGGTCGTCCATCCGTGCAAACCTCTTCATCACCGTTGGCATGGTTGCGCTTGTCATCTTGTTTGCCTAGAACTTTTACCCCATTTCACCTCTTACCTCAGCACAATCCTTTCCTATCAAAAGAACGAAGGGGTAAAAAAAAAGGACGATCCATACCGTTCGAACCTACACAGACGTTCTATCCAAAAAATAAAATAAAATATAAACATTTATTTTGCCCGTTCCAGCAGCCCATCCCGTCTTATTCCGTCATGCTCCCCCAACTATGCAAGCGTCGCGTGTGTTTGATCTTTGCACGGACATACTCGAGCACCATTCGAGGAATTGGTAAAAAGGATCAGGATGTCGGAGCGTTGCAGAATTTGATGCGCATGGTCAATCAGGTTGAGGCAGAGATGAATCCATTGACCACGGCCGAGTTTACGCTTCATGCAAGTGAGGGGCTGGTGGGGAGAGAGAGAAAACGCGTGACCCATGGGATGGGATTACTCACTGTAGCAACAACAGGCCCAGCAGTGTCGCGCCTATGCTACGCCAATGGCCATACCCAAAGACGCGATGAGTTTGCCGACCGAAAGCAACGACTACCAGCATATCCAACTGGCCCAGGGCGGCGAAGCATTTCTGTTCAAGCACACCCACGTCACCTGGGCCTATCACGCGCAGACTACTGCAGCGGCAGCAGCAGCATCCTTTGATTACGCCTATGACCAGGACGAGTAAGCTTCTTTTTCTCTTCCCCTTTCGCCTCACCTCTACCAATGATTTACACCAACCTAATGGAACGATATATATAGACCCACGGGCATCAAGGGCCACTTGATCCTGCTGAACCCACACGCATCACCTTTACTGGCCAAGGTCGCGTTTTCTTACGGCATGGCCCGATCCGCCCGCCTGACGGTCTTTGAGAACACACTCGACGCCATGCTCCTCCTCCGGCCAGCCCCATCAATCAATCAGGTGCTCCAGTTCAGAAAACAGCTTTGCGAAGAAGCCGACTGGGGATTCCTCAACACGTCCGACTTGAGCTGGGCGAGACCGGATCTCCAAGGTAGGATTATGACATTTGTGCTTTGGACGCTCGCCAACAGTTGAAATCCGCCCCCTCTCCATAGACTATTACTCGCAAATCTCTGAGCGGCTGGACGTCCGGCCCCGCATCGAGATCCTCCATAAAAAGTTGGAGCTGGCCAAAGATCTTGCTACTGCTAACCAAGGCTAAATGAAGAGAGAAAATTTCATATTCTACATAGATATAAGTATATATATATATATATAATTTAAGAAGAGGAAGTTATCAGTCGAAAGGGGTTGTTCATGTATATGCGTGCGCATTTGTGTGGGAAGTGCATAATAATAAAGAAAAATAACATGTGCAAGGGGTGTGAGGATAGTTAACGAATAAAAATGCTATGAATGCGCTCGAATTCAGACGCACTCGTCAGTTGAATGCAATGGCGCCGGGGAGCGGTCGAGATAGAAGAAGCTGCACTCGACAGCAGGGGTATCTGTACTTTCGCAATGGATTGCGACAAATACTCGAGTGGACGCTGCAACGGCTGTGTTTAATAAATCACCCACATTCAGTGACCAAAAGAACAAAAACGTGCGTTGAGACTTACTTGTATATTTGATACTACTCGTTGAGTCTTGTCATCGCTGGTATGTTGAAGATGGCTGAGCTTGGACTGGAGCTGCTCACTACGCTGCTTGAGCGTGTATAACACGGACTGCTGTGTCTGATACTGGTAATCTGGCGTCTTCTTCATGCTCTGCCATCGCCCAAGGCGCTCTCCATCTACAAGTGACACGACCTTGGGTGATGCACCGACAGTGCGCATATCCTTTAAAAGGATGCGACTCTCAGTAGCAATGGACCGGATAGTGTCTCGTGCACTGATAACCCCTGTCCTGGGTTTCACTGCATCACCTTCCTCACCGTCTGTCTCTTCTTGGTCTTCCTCTGCAACATGCACAACAGACTTGGGAAGTGTATCAAGTTGTAGGGTGCGTGCAAGATCACAGCTCTTTAGGTGAGCATTTTCTGCACGAAGATAGCGAATCCCTGCCTTTAGTATTTCCATCTATCCGATCCTCGTTTAGTGTTTTCTGTTCCTCGGTATAAAAAGAATATCAACAGGTACCTGACTGTGCATATTGACAAGTTCCTGGGAGTTCACGGACGAAAACGCGACGCTATCCGTAGTAGCTTCGTCATCAAAAGCTCTTGGCTTCGCATTAAGGGATTTGCGCTTGTCTTCCTTGCTGACTGACACAAGCTTCTTGAGCTCAAGGTTCTCTTGCTCGAGCCCTTCATACTCCGCTTGAAGGTTCTCCATAGCCTCGCTGTACATTTGTGTCTGAGCTCTGGCCTTTTCTAAGTTTTCTTCAAGCGTCATAATTTGCTCCGCCTCCTTCTTTGCAGCGTCCATACGACGTTCCAGCAAGTCAACCTTGATGCTCGCTTCTTGAAGAGCTTGGTCCTTCATTTTGACATCCTTAATAAGTTTGAAGATCTCTTCAGTGTGCTGTTGGAGCTTGCGCTCAAGGTCATGGTTGACCATCACTTCGGCCTTCATGTCCGATGCTCTCTGGACCCAAGGCGGGATGCCCGTGGCAACTATGTGGATGGCTGGTCAGCTCTTGCCTCTAAATCATCCGTCTATTAACTACACACTCTTATCCATGCGGTTGTCGTGGTCAATGCGCTTTAGAGTTGTTGTAAGCTCGTTAGAGAGCGACTTAAGCATCTTCAAGCACCCATCCCACATTATGGTCTCAGAAATATCCAAGATATCGTCGGCCTTGTTGTAAACGATGCGCTGCAACTCCTTTAGACTGATCTCTTCCCTGTTGGCACGCTTACTATCGAGGTAGCCAAGGATTTGTTTCAAAACCTAAACATTGACAAAGTAAGCTATCGTGTATAGCGATAATAAAATATTCCATACCTCGAAGCAGAAGCGGCTAAGCTTACTGCTTAGTGCATACATCGTCTTGAAACGATGCATGTGGTCAGCCTTTGCAGTAAGAGCCTGTTCGGATAGGTCGTCAAGCTGGCGCATGAGTTTCCTAATCGTCACGAGAGCCATGTTTAGAGAACCTGTTCTCACGAGAATATATGCATCCAGAGTACTTACTTGGAAATCATCTTGCAGGTCTTGGTTTCAGCAACAAGACGCCCAAGAGGCTCAACGTAGTCATAGTCCATTTGAACCAAACCCTCAGTGACAATCATGCCTTGAAAAAAGTTGAGTACTTCTTTCTTAGTACCTTGTTATAGATTACCTTCGGTATTGGCCGCGTTGTAAACGAGCTGTCGCACAAAAGTCAGTTCGACCATCATCTTGTCAGCATTCATATCAAGTGCACGTGTCAAGCCGTAGAAGAGGTCTGCATTGTCTGCTTCGGTGGTCTTTGTCAAATGAATTTCGGCCAGGTGCTCCAAATGGGCGATAATTCTACCAGATACTGAGGAAAACAATTCAATCTTAGGATCCAATACATACCTTTGAAGATCCAGAATGGAGTCCGAGTCATTTGCTTCATCCGTGCGGAAGAATTCAACAAGGGCATTAAGCCTATTCAAAATCTCGAGTAAGAAAGCAGAGATCGTTGCTTGAGTACATAAACGGCACATACTTTCGCTCTGACCCAACAAGGTCATGATACACACGAGCCATTTTGAGGAACTCATCGGGTGTGCAATGCTTAATGAAAGTGACAAAGCGTTTTGCCATGTCGCTTAGGTATGCTGCCTTCTGTCTCAGCTAAAAAGCGAGAATGTCAAAATGATTAGCGGGCAGCTACATGAACCTTTTTTCGCTGTTACCAACCTCGCAAACAGATACAAGGCTCTCGGACACATTTTCCATAATCTTTTCGCTGACAGGATGAGTTTGATCCAAGTGCTTAATGATAAGTTCAGATTTGAACACTAAGCGTTTAAATAGCAACAAGCAGGAGATTGGATCATTCTCAGTTCTCATGAACGCATCCGGCAAATATGGCTTAGTGTAAAAGACTTTAGCTGCAGAGCAAATGAAGATTGGGCTTTTGAAAGGAAACACTAACCTGAATATAGCTGAGTCTGTCATTTGCCTGTGCAGCCTCGAGTTTGCGCAGTTCAAGGTCAATCTGCTTCGCTTGGGCCTTCATGACGGTGGATTGGAGCTGCATGTTCAAGGACATCATTTCTTGCGATTGGCTGGCCAAGTTCATTTTTTCATTCTCTTGATCAGCATACTTCTGGCGCATCTGGTCAAGATCGCTATTTGTATGTTTAAATATTCACATCTTGGTGATTCTAAAAATTTATATACGTACTATTGCAGGTTCTGCACCAGTTCACGGAACTGTTGAATGGTATTTTCGTAGTCGAGATTAGTTTCATCGCACGCCTTGATCCGCACAAGCTGCTCCCGAAGGAGCATATCCCGGTGATCTACAAGATAATCATCGCCCACCAGTGAATAAACAATCCGTAGTATTTGATTCTTCCAGGACGTTGACTTACCAATTTCAGCTTGGAGCTGCTTCTCAGTCTCTACATGGTTTTCTTCAAGTTCATCAGCAAGTTCCTTCAGAGCCTCGAGTTCATCATTGGCCGAGTTTAGTTCCTCAAGTCGCTCGGTGAGCTGGAGATTCTTTTCCGTCAATTGCTCCACAAGATCTTCTGCACCCAGTGCGTCATCTAGGCGTTGCCTCAAGTCTTCTATTTGGCTTTCTGCAAGATCCAGTTTCTGCTTAACTTTTTCATACTGAACTATAAATACAATACGTAATATTAGCAAACGCCGTTTTCCTGCTCTGTAATTTACATACCGCTGATCTCCAAGAGATCATAGTTCTCTTCCTCAAGCTGCTTAACCTTTGCATTAAGTTCTTCCTCATGTTCAGCTGTCACATCACGCAATCTGCAGAAAGAACGTTAATCATGATTTTACATTTTGATCTCGAATAGCAACGTTACCGAAGGAGGGCTTCTCTTAGACGCTCGTTTTGTCGTTCTAGCTGTACAACTTCTAATGACGTCCGGCCGTCCCCGTTCACATCGGGCGCTCTATTAAGGATGTCTGCATCATGATGTAGCGTGAGTTCCGTGATATAGGTACTATTGGCCGGTTATCGTACCTGCTTCTCTCTTTAGTACATCAAGGTCGACGCTGATTTCTTGAATCTTATCCTTTAAAAGGTCAACCTCTTCCTGCAAGGATTCGGCTCGCTCTTCTGCGACTTCTTTATCAAGGGTCATCATTTCTAGAGAATCGGCCATTTCACTGAAACTTTGCTCTAAGGATTCCTTTTCAGCAGTTGTCTCTTTGAGCTCCCGTTTGGTGTCGCGAAGATCCCTTTGGAGCTCGGCAATTTTATCTTTAAAATGGTAATGAGTCTCCACGATAATACGATATTCTTAGACAGTACCTTGAAGCTTATTGCGAAGTGTCAAAAACTGTTCGGCTTCTTCCTTGACCTTCTCGTGTTCACGGTACCGTTCGCGATCTTCTTGTCGCTTTGCTTCCAAAATTTTCAGTTTGAACCGCAGCTCCTCATAGTCTTTGAGAGGAACCATCTATCAATAATAAATAACGTAAGCAAAAGGTGAGAGACCAGCGTTAAAAAAAGAACAGATTCGTCGCTTGTACCTGCTCCGATTTACTGATCGGCATAGTTGGAGCGAGTGCACCGTAGGAGGCCTGTGGCCTCTCGCGGTGATGCTGATGTTGTGATGCCGCGGCTGATTCTACAATGTCTTTCGCGAGTGGCTCATCATCGTTTTGGTCAACGGGAGTAGCAGGCGTATCTTTATCTGAAGATTCTTCCTCTTCTGAAACATCATCGGACGGAGTCTGTTGGTCGTCGTCATCGTCTTCAGTGTATGAGATATTGGCACTTCCGCCATCTTCGTCATCTAGCTCTTCCTCATGTCCATATTGTTGTTGTTGTTGTTGCTGCTGTCGAGCTCGCATCATCAGCTCTTGTTGACGCATCCGAATTTGCTGTAGCTGACGTTCTCGCTCCATTTTGAGCTCATACTCGCGAGCTTCCTCAGCTTCTCGAGCGGCTTTAGCTTGACGAGCTTCTTCAGCCTTGCGGGCGATCTCCGCCTGACGAGCAAGCTCTTCTTCTCTGGCAAGCTGCGCCTCCCGGGCGAGCTGTGCCTCCCGGGCTTCTCTTGCCTCGCGCGCAGCTTTGGAGTCACGGGTGATTGTTGAGCCGACTGTGCCAGAACGTGGGCGGCCCTGTGGCGCATCTTTATTCACGTACATGCTCTTTCTGCGGGCGGGAACGCCTCCTGTGGTGGCTGCACGATGTAGCGTAGTGGTTCCAGTGGGGGTAGGACTTGCTTTGGGAACGGTCGTTGTTCTGCTGGCAGTCATGTAAGAGGTTGGTGTTGGACTTCCTTTCGGGGTCATGGTTTGTCTACTGCTGGCAAGAGATGTAGCGGTAGATTTGGCAGACTTTGGTGAGGCTACATATGACGATGGGCGTCGGCCGCTGGCCGATGCTGGGACACGAGTTGTGCGAGAAGTAGGAGACTGGCGAGTTTCTATCGTAGGGGCTCCAACGGATTGTCGTCGTTTTGCAAGGGGCGTTTGCTGCTGTGATTGCGGCCTTTGCGACAGGGTCATGGACCTGCGTGCAGCTGCCTTTGCTGCATGGCCTGGATCTTGTAGAGGGCTTTGCTGCAGGTCACTGTTATGATCCGATCGAGGTGAGGCCGGTACATCATGATATTCCTAAAAGCAATGGTAAATGTCGCATACAAATATTTGGCAATACGATATGGGGGTTAGGACCGGAATAGATACCTTTGAAGGAAGGACTTTCACGAAGGCTGGACGCACAAAGACGCCGTGGTTAGCACGGCACTCGAAATATCGCTTTCCCTGAACAACACCGTTGTTTTTGCCGATGGCCTCGTCGAGTTCGACACCCACCCATTTCCCGGTTTGAAAACTAGTCGGGCCAGCAAAACGAACAGTACCGAGATTCTCTCCGTGAACAAGCACACGAACGCCGACTTGAAGATCAGCTGGTAGAATGTTGCTGGAGGTGGTTGTTGGGCTGGTGCCGTCGATAAGACTACTGTGGACACTATTTCGGCGGGCTCCGAGGACGACAGATTGGCGTCTGCGTCTGTCGACTGCTGACATGCCGATTAAAGGGGAAGGACGATTCTGAGATGATGGAGTTCTGAATTCGATTTCTCAGGAACGGGAATGTTGCTGTATTTGTAGCAGCAGAAAGCAACACCTCGAAAAGACAAGATTGCTGCTGGCCGCAATGCTACGGAATGAAAGAAAAAAAATAAAGGGAAGAGAAATAAAAGCGAAAAAGTGAGGGGATGATGCCTTGCAGGTTTTGCGGAGCCTGCAGGCGTGTAGCACAAGTACACCATTTATGGGCCTTCGCTCCTGTCTGCCATGGTCCGTTCTTTTCTCCACCTCTTGCCTCGCGAAGGATATCAAAGATGCCAAGTACTGCTACAAGAGCCAGGGGAGTAATGCACCAAATAGTGTTTCATGGATCCTTCACAGTCTGATCAAAGGCACAGGACTCCTTGTGCTACTACTGCTCTACTTGATAGCTCAAAAATCTTGTACCATGCCCATATTCTATTAACCAATCGATACTTCCGGTCTGTCTTGCCGATCCGGGTCCTCTCCTCCTCGCCGCAATCTCATTCCCGATACCCACCCTCAATGATGCCTTCCACGTGTGATGAGTTATTCCACGGTAACTTTCACGGAACTCCCTGTTTTGGACATTTGAGGCATTAACTAAGTTGTTTGTTAAATGCTACGTTATGTGTACCTGCATCAACACTATGGGAATATGATTCTATCGTATCTGTATTTCCTCCATCGACAAATCCAGTCTCAAATGTCCTTCTTCCTTTTTTTATATGATACATATTCCTACCCAAATCGACACATAATCCTGTGAAAAAGAGACATAAGCCTATAAGCGCTTGTGCGTCGCTGTGCCATGTGCGTCGAGGAAATGCCGCCGGCAACAAACACTACTCGAAAAGCTCGTCGTCTGCAATACTGCCATTGAAGTGGAACATTCACCAGTCAATGTTCCGGTCCGGTTCACCTTGAGCGACTTAAGGCTCGGCGAACGCATGATCATTGCGCAACGCCCCATTTGTGCATCGTATCATGGACTCTGTTTTGTTCTGTTTCTGCATGGAGCAGATGAATAAGTTCTTATAGAAAGAAGAACATCGCGAGTGCCATTCGCTACCCCATCCACAGCGTTGGTAACTGTATCACAGCAATGGTAGGCTGGGGGGCGGGGGAGAAATCCACGCAATGATTCAAGGATGCATGTCAGTTCTACTATCCAATTCAACAAGTAGCAATGTTCTTCCAATCTATGAGGGTAGTAAGAGTCAATCACCGTAGCGTATTTTAATTGAGCATATGGACTTCACAAAAGTGATACAGCAAGCCAGTCAGCGGGATCTATCACGACGCTCCAACCCAGTGCGAGTCTGACCGCTGACACAAGGGCAGACGGTGTTGAGAGTGATCCCGTATAATCAAGCGTAATTTCATTCCAGCACGGTATGTTTTGCTTCTGTAGTTGGTGGGAAACGCTCTGCTTCTGAGGCATTCCTCACAATGTATGGCTTTGATGACAAAAAAAAAAAAACGTCTACCTCGCTTCCAGTTGATAAATGAGTTTAGCACTTATAGCGGTGTATGACGAGACAAATCCTTGCGAATTAAAAGCTTATAGTTAGCGTTCAGATGTAAAGCACAGAGAACGGCAAATGTGCCGATGCAATGGAGGAAAGGGCGGAACTGTGCGAGAGGATACGTGTCCGCTGTTGTGAGGAGCACAAACGTTCCAACTCATAAAAATTAGCATCCGCCTCAGCTACAGCGGTTGACTTTTTCCTCCGCGCCCAACACCTGCCCTGACTTTTTTCCATTCGAACACATGAAGCTCTCTCTGATCGTCGGAACGTTGGCACTCGCCTTCCTCGCGTCTTTGGCTAACGCCATCAGCGTCGACATTCCTGCCCACGGTAGACAGTGTTTCTACGAAGAACTTGCTGTCGGCGACAAGATGACGCTTTCGTACCAAGTATGAACGCCGTCACCCTCTTGTTTAATCTCGACAGACGGGTGGAGCGAAAGGGTGTGTATGAGCATGTACTGAGCAATGAGACTGTTTAGGTTGGCGAAGGAGGCAACCTGGATATTGATTTTTGGGTGAGGACCCCAACTATACATACACGTCGAGCACGTCTAGAGGCCTAATAACAAACCATGCCATAGATATCCGATCCGCAGGATCGTGTCATCAAGAGCACGACTCGCGAATCGACAGGAACCCATGTAGTTGAAGCAAACCATGCTGGCAAATACACATACTGCTTCGGTAATCAAATGTCCTCCGTCACCGCCAAGGCTGTCAGTTTCAACGTTCATGATTCTCAGAAGATCACCACTTCCTCCCAAGGTACGACGCGATCCTCCTCCTCCTCCCGGGGTGGGGGGGGGCTTGTCCAACCCGTTTTATTCTTTCTGACATTATTATCACCCCCCTGTAGCCCACATTGATCCCATTAAGGCTGAAATCGAGGAATTGGCTGCGAGCATCTTTGCTATCAAGGCTGAACAAGAATACATTGTTCTTCGTGAACGCCAGCATCGCAACAGTAAGTTTTTTCATGCTTGTAGAACGACAAATACATGCTGCTCCTCCCCTTCAGCGCCTTGCTCACGGACATATCAAAATAGCGGCTGAAAGTACTAATGCTCGTGTGAAGTGGTGGTCGTTGGGCCAACTCGCTCTCTTGGCTGCCGTCTGTTTCTGGCAGATCCATTACCTGAAGCGTTTCTTTGAAGTCAAGCGGGTCGTCTAAAAGATTGATAATAAAGAGTACATTATGAAGTGACTCGTTCACTAAGAAGGATGGAAGAAGGAGAGAAAGAGAGAGAGCAGGAAGAGATCGAGTGTGGTAGCTGCTGGATTAAGAGAAGGATGAATTTGTATTTTCGCTGATATATACATAAACTATGCGGTGGTCGATGAGGAACAGAGCAATGGAGAGTGTGAAAACAAAGGTATTCGTCCGCCCTTAAACACGGTTGCGGTTCTTTGCACGCTCGTAGGCTAGATGTATGCCGTATAATTCTTAAATCCTTTGCCTGCCATTCATGCAAAATAAAAACTTACGGTTGTAGTGCAAAAGCTTCTCGATCAAGTCAACGTGCGTAAGAACCATGCGACGGCAGCAATACCGCTTCAATCCCAAAGCATCCAATGCCTCACTAAAGAGATGACAATGATCCATGAGCAAGCCCACCTCGGCAATCAATCCAGCTACGCAATGTATGGGACCTACCCCTCAGAGTAATCCGATTGAAGCAGAGAAAGGTAATTGTCCCACTTGTTGCCGATAACCTTGCCACAGGAGAAGCAGCGGACAGGAATGATCATGGTTGACTCTAAAGAGGGTTTTGCTGACTAGAGCGAGGGGCGACCGGAATTTCCAGAGCAGTCTACAAGCCACATGCTCAGGATACTGGGTTTTATTCCCGCTGACCTCCCGTTTTAGGCCATTTAATTTATTTATTGCTGTCATCTTCTTCGTGCTCAGGTTCGCCAAGATCTTTCGAATACATCTTTTTACCCGCCATCTCCATAAACTCCATATCTTCTGCCCGGCTCAACACGCCTCCTCCTCCTCCAGCTCCCTCTAAACTATCATCCCGAATGATTGGTCGTACGAGGATTGCTAAATAAACAAGTAACGCACATCAGTTCCACTCGGCATCTCTCCAAAAAGTTCATGCTGCCGCTATGTTACCTTCAACTTCATCCACCAGGAAATCTGAAGTCTCTGTCAATTGCGGACTCTGATAGGTTGTACATACCGGGCCAGCGTTGGACTGGCCGTGCACAAAATCAGAATCTAACCACAGACCGGGATAGTCGAATTGACCGCCCATTGCCAGTCCGTTAGGTAAGCTCTTTTTGCCCCAATTTAGGTATTGGAAGTTATTGTTGGATCCTGAGCCGCCGCCCCAGGTGTCCATTGGCAGTCTACCGTTTGTACTGATCCGGAAGAGGTAGTTGGATGAGGAGCCGTACCAATCGGTGGCGGGCTGCCACGGCTCGTCGGCATAGCCGCCCAAGATGGTGCCTTCTTTCGTTTTGATGATGACCAGGGTCGCACCCTGGTGGGTGATGCGGTTAGCGAAGATCTGCCAGCTTGCGCCGTCCGTTCGGGACGAGAACAAGAGTTGATGCGTCAGATCAGTATCCGTGCGTCGCTGTGCCCGCTCGTGACTTGACCACGAGAGGGCGTCAAGGGGAAGCGAACGGGTGAGGATAAAGTAATCGTAGGGAGATAGGAGGTGCGAGAATGGTTTTTCCCAAGCAGGCGCACGTTCGCCCGCGATGCGCTGTTGGTAGCTGACATGATGTCCGTCGACCGCACCAAAAAAGATATGTTTCGAAACCACTGTGAGAAGCGTGATAGCCATCTTGTCGATCCATTGTTGGGCCTCGAAGCGGTCGATCTTTTGAACCTTTTGTGTTGCGCGCTCATACCAAGTGCCTGCCGTAGCTGCCTTCCCGTCTCCATCTGCAGAACAGCTAGCCACTTTTTTCTGGTTTTCGTTGTCGCTACTGCCCCAAAGTTGGAGTTCCTCCTCTTCACGCTTTCGACGTTGCTCTGCGCGTGCGTATTCTCGATAGACCAGATACCGAGTCAGTCGTTCTGCACCAGCGCCATGATCATCCGTCTTCGGCCACTCATTCACCTTTACTAAACCTGTGCCTTCGTACCACACCGGGATGGCCGATACAACAATCCAGTTGACAAAGGCCTCGATAGAACAGGGTTGCTGGTCAAAGGCAGAATTGTAAATCCCATAGAAGCTATCCTCTGGACACTCGAAAAATGCCTTGGTCGCTTGCAAGAACCCAGCAAAAGTCATGCTTTTTCCTGAAATGTGGGTCTTCATCCAACTTGCTAGCGCGTTGGCAAGTTCTGGACTCAATGTTGGTGGCCCGAGATGAACAAGACGTTCTCCCAAGACGCCGGTATTGATGGGCTGATTGTGCGGGTTCTCGAATGTTAAAAGAGCAGCAAACTGCGCTTTCAATGCTTGCTGTTCATGAGGCGTGTAAGATGCAAGCAAGGTGTCGGCATGCCCTGCCTTTTGGTTGCTGGTTTGATTTCCCATGCGCCCTATAGAACCAAGTAGTGGGAAAGGAACGTCAATTTTCGTTTCCGCATAGTTATCAGGTCTGCTGCATATCCGACGGGCCTGACAATAATAAATAACATCAAAAAAAAGACCGCGTTTCAAAATCATTTCACCGCGCCGGCATCTCTTTTCTTCACCTCCCCCCCCCACCCCAATCCCCCTTTTCTACTTTCTTGCATTTTCGCCCACCTAACATACCTAGCATGTTACGAAGGACAACACGCAATAAAACACGAAACGAAGAAAACGCTGATCAGATTCGTCAACGCAAAAAAGATTCGGCGACAGCACAACAGAATGAAACAGCATTACTGAGAGACAAGGATGTTAATAAGCATCGATCTGTCTATCTTGATGCTGAAAAATCGAAAGGAGACGACAAAGCTTTCAATAGCACTAGCACCAACAATACCCAGAGTATGCACCACTGAAGAATGCGTAGAATGGACGCGTTAATAGATCGGATTGCTGACCAGTCGCTGGAATCACGCAATTTTAGAGTCAAAGATTAAAGTGTTCAGAGAAGAAACGGGGAGTCCACCGCCGACCACACCTAAATCCACACCAGGAACACCCACCGTTCCTGCAGTCAAATCACAAACATCGTCAAAGTCAGTAACGCCGGCAAAGCGAACGTTGCGAGGTAGTGTCCGCAGCTTGCAAAATAGGAAGACAAGAGCACTCGCTAACTAGGCGCGTTTATTACAAAAAGCTGAAGAGGAACATTCTCTTTCTGCAAAACGCTTTGAATCACATTCACCAGGAGAGGAAGACGAAACAGAAGACGGTAAAGAAACCGAAAAAGGATGACCAGCTATCATAGTTGTTGACAAGCTTCATAATTTAGAAAATGGACTGGTAGTACTGCCATCTGTTGAACTCGATCTTTCTATTCTGAACACACCAGAAAAAAAGAAAGAGACAAGTCCAGAAAAGAAGAGCACCCTTGATACCCGCAAAGACAACCCAGAAGAAACCGATGTGCTTGATGAGATTTCACTGCCGTCCGAGGTAGAATACGCCAATCCTCAGGAAGAAGGTAGACAATGAATAGGGATTTTCTGGAGAAGCAGATAACTTTATTTACCTTTGCGTCTGTGCATCTTCGGCAGAGTTACCATCAGAACCTCGTGTGACGGTCGATCTCTCAGGCTTCTCTGGAGCACTGCCAAATATCGGAGCATACGAGATCAAAGCGTTGGATCCTTACGAACTCAACTTTGATGATGACGATGATGTTGAGAGAATCATTCAAGGCCGGCATGCTGGCGATGATGATGAAAATGATGAAGGTACGTGAGAATATGCGAATCAGAATAGTTATCGCTTTCTTAACTTCATATGTTATCCAGTGTTTGTTCTTCCCACTGAACCTTTCAGCCCAAGCCTGGAACCTAAGGATGATGGCCCGCTTGAGATTCCGTTCTCTGACTACTTGTTTGATGTGAACGAGACAAAAGATGAAGCGGGTGTACCTTCTCCTGTCGCTACATCCCATTAAGGATTGCTATATATAAAATCAAAACTTATCACACAACCGAGTAAAGCAAAATATGACAAATACATCATCACACGTGTCTTGCAGGCAGATCAAAACGATGCTAGGGAAGATGGAGGAGAGATACGTGTGATACTTTTTTGTGTGTGTGTACAATGAGCATATTTCAGAATAGCTTCTCTTGCGCCCCACCGCAAACGTCCACTAGGCAGTGAAATTTTAGAACTCGGTGACCTAAGAAGCCTAAATAGTTTGATCCTAGAGACGTGCACCTATGTGGCATAATAATGGATGCCGAACCATTGCGGAGAACAAGATGCTATCGTTCTGCGTTCTCATCCTTACTCCAAACAAATACCCCACCCCCCTCCATCATCTCCTGTTTTGAGCGAGAAAGAGAGACGCGCAAATAAAAAAGTCATACTTCATTGATAATGGGATTCAATAAGTTACAAGATGATAAAAAGGAAAGAAAAGCATCAGGCGTATAAGGAAATAAAAAAAAAGTACTAATGAAATCCTACTATGGACACGTCCAAGCATACGATGTCGTTTTTTTGGCCATATCAGGAATGTACGTACTTGATGGGAAAATAAAAAAAATGCATGCTATGCTTATGTTAATGTATCATGGTGGCAATGAAACAAGTGTTTGAAATAAAAAGGAAAGACAAAATGGGCGTTGGGACACATCAGCATCAGAGAGTGTGTATATACGGGATTAAAAATAGAGCATGAGGTGTTGGTAGTGTGGCGTTTGGGGGAGGAGGAGACTCCTAGCACGAAACAAAGAGAAAGGATGATGACACGCGGAAGCCGCTTTAAGACGACCAGGTCAATAATACTGGATTTCAGTCGATGCTGTCGTTGCCGTTACTGCGGGAGAAGCGCAGAAGTCTCCATGCGCCATGGATGGTCCTAATGGCATGGAATAAACGGCTGGCTGTAGAGGAGATGCTCTCAACGTACCGACCGGGGGCATCTCAGCAGTTACTGTAGGGTACATCAAGCACGCCATCGAACGCTGCTGCTTCTGTTGCTCTTCGTGGTCAGCATGCTGCGGCGGCGGCGACACAGGCGGAGCGCTGTTGCTGTGATAGAACTGATAATCATAATTGTAACCTGGCGATGTGTTATTCATGTAGAAGGAAGGTGGTTGTTTCATGGCAAACTGACTTGGCACTGGTTCGGCAATCGAACCCTCATCATAAGCACAATAAGCAGGAAGATCCTGTCCAGGTGATAAAGTTGCTTGGCTAGATACCATGTGATTCACGAAGCTATAGGGTGACGGCATAAAATCAAGGCCATAGTCGTCTTCTTCTTTTCTTAATGGAACAAAGCGGTGGTAGTTTGAAGGAAGTGCGGCCGACAACGCATATCTTTGTCCAAGGCCTTACATGATGATGCGGAATGAGCTTACAAGAGCCCTCATCCTCAGGGTTTTCTTTCATGGACTTACTGGATGGAAAAGACATGGCAGTGTAAGGTGATGTACGGCTCATAACCGTGGAAGGAGGAGGGTTATAGCCATGCGCTTGCTGCTGCTGCTGCTGTTCATGGCGGTGGTCATGAGGTCGAATAGCCACAGACTGAGTAGGAGGAACTCGAAAGCTCTGGCGATGGAGCAAATCGGCCGAGATGTCCAAACAGGCCAGTTCAGGAATCGAGGACGGTGTGCGAAGGCGATGGCTTAGAACGTCTTCTTTTGTGTAGTAACTAATGAGGTGTTGCGTGGACCCGTTAACGATGATACTCATTGTCTTTTTGATGAGTCCGCCCTTTTTGAATTTGTAAGAGGTCGTTAATGATCCGACAAGTGCTCGCTCGCGACTTGGATCTATCATTGTGGACAGGTCCGGCCGATTTCGATTGCTGTCTTCTTGGGTGCTATGATCACCTGCCCGGGAGGTGTCTGTCGCTGTCGGTCGGCTGCCATCACGCCCTTCCAGCTCACGATAGATCAAGAAATTGCCGAGAATACGGGAAGGACTCCAAACATAGCCGTCAGTCCACCGCTTAATGCCTGCAGAGAAATGGAGCTTTGAGAATCATGCAGGGATGCGCGCAAATGTTGTTGTTGTTGTTGCTGTTGCCCTCCCACCCACCCCCCCATGTTCTTCTGTGTTCTTTACCAGACTCTCGCTCGTCAAAGACATATACCGTGCCGGGCTGGACCGCGCCCCGCTCCTTCTCTTGCAGTCGACGGTTGATCTTTGGCAGGATGCCTCGACGACACGCTTCGAAAATCAAGAGAGTGTCCGTCGTAGTTTCAACAAAGCCGTGGAATGTCTCGTGCGGCGCTATCATGTGGGTATGTATGCTTATATTGTCCGGCTTCGCTATGGAAACGCTTGTGGATTCCGTCTATCGTTGAACCAAGTCAAACAAAAGCGATTAAAGTGGCGCGGTGGGATACGTTGAGTTTAAGTCTATATATGACGGAAAACAAGGAGAAAAAAAAAGAAGGAGAATAAAGGGGAAGGGTATGTGACAATGCGTTCTTCTTCGTCTTCTAGTACTACTACTAGCGGACGCATATACACACATATATTCGCAGATATGCATTTAGCGGACGGGAGAAAGTAAAACAAGCGCACTCTCATTCAACAGCACCCTCGTCACTTAAACAGAGTGGTATACGTCTAAGCAAATGGAATAGATCTGACATAGGATAGGAGTAGGGGTTTATAGAGTAATAGAGCGGAAAGGATGCCGAAAGAGAAGTGAGGAGCATACGAGGGAGAATATGTATGTACGCATTGAGCAGATCTATAATTACTCTGTATGGGTGCAAGTGCAAGGACAATAGGAGGGGCTGGTATAACGTTTTCGGCGGCGGCAGAGGCTGCTGCTGCTGCTGCTGCTGCTGTAACGTCCCTTTTTCAGGCATCACCGGAGTAGTACCGAACCAAATACCTCACTGATTGAAGGTATGATTGCTTTAGAATACAAAGGTAAAGAGAGAGCGGAAGGGATTGCATACGAACGTAGGCTTTCTATGGCACTCTGCGCGTGACTCTTTGGACATAGATATGCTTCAAAACAAAAAAGACAAAGACTATTAGTGTGTAATCGATTGAGGAACGTGGTATTGCACGTGTTTCCTGATTTCAACATCCATGTTAAAGTGATCTGTAGAGTCTTTTTTTTTACAAGTGAAAATTATACTCTGCCTACGCTTAGTGACCTTCATATTACGTGTAATTAGCAATGAAGTAGGCAGAGTAGAGTGACTTCATGTGAGATGGCTATTGCTTTCTTGCTGATCTCTCACCCTCGAATTCATTTTTCTTTTGCTTGGCCCTGCTTTGTTTGTTCTCCCCAAATCCAGGAGCGAGAGGGGGGAGGCAAATGGAAGCAGGCAAGCGATCTTGATACCGTTCAAATGGTAACCCATGCCCTGGAAATAATAGGGTGCATTACATCCAAAATACCATAGCTATCTGAATAACCATCCAAATTTGCAATGCCTCTTAACATCAGAGAGTGGACTGCTTCTATTCCTCCTAAGTTCGCTCCTTCCCCCTCCACAACCCCCCCCACACGAATCTATTGATGGGAATGAGTTAATCAAAAGATATACCCATCTGCAGATAGAAACCGATTGCGGTGGGGGGAGGGGACGCACGACTCGTTGCATTGGACGAAACAACAAAAGAATTACGTCGCAGGGTTAAAAAAGATGGATATTACGTATTCCACCTGCACCATGCGCCATGAAGAATGACCTCATCTGTCCGTTGTCCCCCTCCTTGCGGTTAAATAAATAGCAAGTAATATAGGATCCTGCATCTGGGATCATTGAACACTAGAACCCGAACCAACCGATTCAAATAAATTGACATCCGCTCTTCCATTTTTGTTTGTTTGTTTGTTTGTCCTCTAAAGCCACGTGTATATATACACAAGTACATGAGATGTCGGATACTGTGCCCCCCCCCACCGGCATTTCATTTTTGGATTCAGGGGAACGGAGACTCTGGTTCTTTTTCCGGGCCAAATAGCTTAGGATTACGTTATGTAGCGCCTGCATGCAAAAAAAAAAATCATGTCGTGCTTTCCGGACTCCAGCAAAATCAAAAGAGAGCATCCGCAATGGATGAACCATTGACGGGAGGCGAAGAAGTGACAGGATGACTGAATGTCGATCAAAAAAAAAAACGCTGTTACACGTACAAATGTAACAAGCTGCTTCCATGTTCTGGTTCTTTCGGCGATCGGAAAGAAATGATGATATCTGTTGCATCTCTCAACTTGATTTGAAGAGGGAGGGAGAGAGAGAGAGAAGGGGGGCGCGTCGGCCTCTTGGTACATTCGCATTCACCAAGGATTATTAAAAAAAAAATATGTGATATAACATCGCTATCGTGGGATCCGGTTTTCCCTGGCTGTCGCCGGTACGTCCGCTCCGATCGTACCGTAATCTACCGCTTTCGGAGGAGTCGGCGCCGTGGTGGGGACAGGAGAGTTTCCCAATCTATCCTCGTTGCCATCCGCGCCAATATCCGTTACAATTGTGCCTGCTGCTGAAGTGAAAAGCGAGTACAGGTCAACCAACGGGTTGTATTATTTATTTTGCTATTTATTTAGTCTCTTCGCCCGCCCCGCCAACTTACATTGGGACAATCCGTTTAGACCAAATGATCTCATCCTGGAAGAAAATACAAACGCAAGTCCGGCAAAGCAGACGGCCAGGATAGAGACATACTTCTGGATCTCGCCATATGCCATCACCACACCTTCGTATTGGTCGGCTGGTAGTGCTAGGATATACTCGATGCTCTCGACAATCTTTTTGTATTCGTAATCGCCAGGAACATAGTTTTTGAGCTCGATCGGTAAGAGTGAGTTCCATACCATACCGGCGATGGTCGATCCAAGGCTCGCCGAGATGGAACCTCCAACTTGCATCATAGCTGTGATAATAGCAATATCTACGTATGTAATCGTTTTTGATACGTACGACAAAAAAAATCACCAAAGTTTGAGGACCTTGCAGCATTGCACTCCCCCCCCACCGTCCTTTACACTGTACCATTTTTATGGACACTGCTCTGTACAGCCACACCAATAGGAATAGTCATCATCCCGGATCCAATACCGGCCATGGTCTGAGAAACGACGATCCACCAGTCTGGCGATGTAGATGCTCTGGCAGGTATCATCCATAGGATAGCCGCCACCAAAAGACACATACCAAAGGTGATAAACACCCGCCAGCGGCCGGTTCGCTTCATCAAGTAGCCGACGACGACCTGTATAAGAATATAGCCGACATTGTAGCCGCGCTCAAGATAGGTTGCATACTGGGCTGTGACCCGCCTTGAAATCTGAAGATAGGTCGTATAATACTGCCAATTGACCGAAGACACGATCGTCACCGTGCCGAGGGCAAGAACACCGAAAATAGCATTGTCGGACCGGATCCGTTTCCAGGGTAATATCGGCTTGGCAGCATAGAACTGTTCCCATATCAGAAAGAGTGCTAGTATGCCGCATCCGACGAACAAGGTTTGAAGGGTCAATGCTATATATATGGATGCAGATATCAATGGGATGATGAGATAATTGAGCACAGACGCACACACACATCCACGGGGAGGGGGGGGAAACAAATAGGTAAGGGTAAAAAAAATCCCATTCGATCATTCCACGTACGACTTGTCCAGCCTCCCCATCGCGACACGGCGAGCACCAGCGGCAGGAGAACGGAGCATAAGCCGACAATGAGGAGACAGCTCCCGACGAGATCCACTTCATCCGCAAGCCAACGAATGCGAGCACCAATGGGCTCTTTTTCTTGGTCGCCGCCGTCCCCATTTCGTTCCTGCTCTTCAACTAGCCGGCGTTCAACGCGCTGCTGGACACGCCATAAGCCCCATAACAGTGGTGTGCTGGTCACAATGATGAGGATAGGGACCATGCCGTAGATCAAGCGCCATTGGCCTCTGTCCCACAGCTGTTGCGCAACGTACGGTGCGAGAACCATGTTGATAACCTGGGGAACCCCATAAAGTCCGGTAAAAAACCCGCGATTGTTCACACTGGTCATGTCTGGGAAAATGAAAGAACACAGCCATCCTGCTCGATCAGTTCCCTGTTGGAAACCGGTCTCTGAAACAGACAGGTCACGCTATCCACGTACATTACCTCCAATCAGGATTGGACCCAGCACCTGCGTCCCTGATACACCTAAAGCGTAGACAACTTGCCCCGCCTTTTGGTTTGGTTCATATCACTGAACATGTCAAATCGTTTGATGGATCTGCCTTACAAGCAATATTTCGTAGGTAGGAGCCACTGCCATGATCACGAATGAAAGGGTATAGAACATGAGTGCAATCGTGTACGCTCCGGCGCGGCCCGTGATATCCGCTACTTTTGAGTAGATGGGCAAGAGAGCGGTTTGCATGATAAAGACAACAGTCGATAGCAGACTAGATAGATTAGTGGCACCGAGTTTGCTCGTGATGCTCGGGATGACGGTGTTAATCATGGTATATTCCCAGCTGATGGTCCAAGTCAGGAGTACAAGTCTTCAATAATAATAGCAAGGACCGGCTTCGTTAGGCCGATATCCATCATGTATATATCGTTGCGAATCAATCCCCTCCCGTTGGTTTGGACAGTACCCTGCAAAGATACAGAACCTGTCTGTTTTGGTCTGAAGCATCCGGTAGAGCTCCATCCGATGGATTATGTCCGGCCTCATGCTTGCCCTGGTTCTTTTGAATGACAAAAAAAGAAAGAACTAGACATCTTTCCACCCCGCGCCCGCCTTTAATTTTTTTTTCTTTTAAAATGGAACCCGTGCCTGGGTCTGAAGTAGAAATCCATCTGATAATCAGATTGTAACACGATCTGGGATGAGGTGGTGGTTGCGGCTGAGAAATCGATACCCAACAGGACTTCCCATGGACATCCACTCACAAAACGTTGAAGCACAGACCCTGTCTTCCGTAATATGTGACAACATTGCGGAGACGTTTACTCATCTGACAAAAAAAAAGAGAACCTACTATGTTTTTTTTTCAGAGCGTTGCATGTCATGTTTCGCACTAGAAATCCCGCCTAGAAGCCCGTAAATCCCCGGTCGCTTCAGACCAACAATATATAGGGAATATAAGTGTACCCTCTTTGAAGAAACTGAGGGGGGTCATAAGGGCCAGTATTCAGCAACTGCATCCGGTTGATTCGGTGTTTTCCTGAGGGTTAATTGATAGTTTGTTCGGGGAAGTCTTGTTTTTCCATAGACTTGGCGTCTCAATGATCTACAATTTTTTTGCACTCAGCTTAATAAGGCGGAGAAACTGCGCATGATGCATAAATTTTGGGCTGCTTGCCTTGGTAACAAGCTCCTCGAATGCTTCGCGAACACCGATATTCGCCTTTGCGCTGCACTCGATAAAAAGCGTCCCCATTTTGCGAGCAAACGCGCCACCTTCTTTGAAGCTGACAACCCGTGATGATTCCTAGTCAATCGTGATATCAGTTTAGCGACGCCCACGGCACTAAAGCCTTGAAACCCTCCTGATGTCCTTCAACAGTACCTTGTCGACCTTATTTCCGACAACCATCTTCACGACTTCAGAGCTAGGTGTGTATGTCTCTACTTCGTTCCACCACATCTTGAGGTTATCAAACGATTCACGTTTTGTCACATCATACACTATGCACTCCCAACTTGGTCAGTATTTCTGTCTCTCTTCTATGTATATTATATATACCCAAGATAACGCCTTGCGCGCCACGATAGTAGGATGACGTCAATGTCCGGAACCTCTCCTGACCTGCCGTATCCTATTACAGGATGCATTTTGCGTTAAGCGTCCACGTATCACATGCGATTTCAAAGATCACGACGTATGAGCCTCATGCTACCCAGCTAACATACCCATATCGTCAACTTGTACGTCTTGCCATCGATCTCCATTGTGCTCATTCTAAAATCAACGCCTATTAAAGCCGTGCTAAGTTGAGTGAGAGGCCAGTTGAAGTTCGGCTTCCCCGGGGGAGGGCCATAGACAAATCATGCGGGGGTTGGCCTAGAGCGCGCGCTCGGCTCCTAAACACATACCAATAGTAGCAGCAGCTTCTTCAGGCGGCAGGAAGTCGTCATCGATAAGTCGCAGAAGTAGCGAACTTTTACCTACGCCGGAATCGCCAATGAGCAAAAGCTTTAATGTTGTCGTTTCTTTGTTCATTGCGACCAAGAAAAAAGAGAGAGAGAGAGATAAAGTTTTGGGTTTGAAACTACGAGGCCCGCTAATTTTTTTTTTTTTGCATAAAATAAAACGACGTCAGGGTGACGACAAGGCAGCTGAGAAAGCGGGCCATTGGGTGTAAGACCGAATTTTAATGAACAATGGACAGTCTAGGCGGGAAAAGGAGGGGGGTGGTGGACCACACCTTCATTTTCTGGGCGATCCGTCTCCTTCTCTCGCGCACGAGGTCGATCCAAGAGGTCGCGCGGAGCCAAAATGCGTCGCGTCGGGACCAAAGCGAAACCGAAAATTTTGGGGAAAAATATACCTGTCAACAATGGCTTCTTCCTCAGCGTACGTGCGAACACTCTATCGACGTCTTCTATGCGAAGGTTCTCAATTTTTTGACGCTCGCGCCAGGTTGGTGGCATTTTCTCTCTCTCCATCGCGCGCAAACCCTTTGCCTTTCGCGGCAGCCGAAATCATTTCATGAGCACTTGAGAGCTTTCATGTCCCAACTGACAAGCCGAGCATTTCTTTGCATTCTCAGAACGTTCATTATCAATCGAGCCCGGACTCTTTTTCGTCAAAATCAGTCCCTGAGCGATGAAACACGTCTGAAAAACAAACTTCACGAAGCTCGCAAGGTAAACCACGTTTCTCTTTTTGTTTCTGCATGTCCTCTCAACAGACGCAACCTCCAGGCCCTTCACCGAATTGAGCGAGCCAACCAGGGGAATGTCCGGAGCGCTTTCAAATTGCTCGAACATGCCTATGGACGGCGCGGAAAGGCTCGCCATAGACTCTTGCATGTAAGGATCCCCATGCCGTTCCTCAATGCCACTGGGAATTAACCGTCCCATATATGTCTTCTAGCCTTACGTACACGCGCATATCCCTGCTGATCTTCCTATGCCTGCGCCCTTTGTTCCGCACGTCCCTCATACTGCTCCTCCACCCCCGCTCTGTCAACCACTCAAGGTAATCATCACACAGGTTCTGCGGAAAAACCTGGAGCCCACACTCCCACAACCACGGTTCAAGCCTCTCCATCCCGGTCGCAAAGCCAATCTCCTTTGGCGATGGCGCTCGGATCTTCTGGATCGTGTGCCGATCCCATTGCCATTCGAAATCGGCTGCGAGCTTGAACACTACGCCGGAGCTGCTAGCGCGGACCATCCGCTTTGTGCAGCCCACTTGCAGCGCGGCGGCCCACGATGGTCCGACTTATACCGTACGGAGAATGACAATCCCCACCTTGCCCACCTCAATCCGGATCATCGTCTTATTCCACTCTCGCGTGTGAAACGCTCAAGGCATCCATTACCAGTGTCGCCCTATGCGGCACCACCATCGCCGTATGACACAATGACCATCCTCCAATTGGTGGATCCCGACCTTGAGAATCACCGTGATGGCGATGGTCACCATGGCAATGATTTGCAGCGGCAGCGGCACGGCCTTTCACCGAGGGCTCGCCAACGCCTTTATCGACGATTGCTGGCTGATGTGCCGATGCTCTGGCCCTTGCCGACCGCATATAATCTGTGGGATGAGACTGTCCGATTTCAGGTGGAGACTTCGTTTCTAAAGATTGGCCGGATCCAATCTCTTGAAGAACCGTCAGCATCTGCGTGAAAACTCGAAAAAGAAAAATGGGGCGCAGGAAAGCGGAATTTTTTTTTTTGGTAGGGTATCTTTTTATTCTTTCGGAATTTCTAGTTGCGTCTACTGCATAAAAAGAACACATGGGCTGTTGCGCAAGCAAAGAGAATCACGATGATACGGACGTATGTCAGGCATGAGGACGGTGGTTGAGTGTGTGGTATTGTGTGGGCGCGCGTGCGCGCATGCATGTGTGTGTGTGAAAACATGGAAGCCGATGGCATGGGTTAAAGGAAACAGTGTTGTTTTTGCATCCAAAAGTGTGTGTGGAATGGTCACTTGCTGAATGACTCTTTTTATATATATATATACATGTGTAGGACCATGTCACTGATCCTTTGCTGCCTAGAGAGGCAATCGCTAATGAAGGGTGGGTTTTAACCAATAAGACGAAGCATACAGTAGTGCCGATGGGTCTGACGCATTGACGACAATGTGTTTTGGTTTTATCCCCTCATATCGCCCGGGTGCGTGTAGAACACCGCATAAATCACCTAGCAGCTCGCCAAGTTCTAGCAAAGAGCAGGAGTTTTACAAGGATATCATTAACAGGACCACAGAGTACGAGAGATCGAAAGCATGAAAACAAGAGAAAGAAAAAAAAAAACTCATGCACAACATCAACTTTAGGAATCTGATCGACATCTTCAGCAGCCAGCAAACGGACCCTCTGGAGAGCGGGGACATTGAGGAACGAGCAGGACGATACCAGGCCATCCTTAAGCAGCTATCTCCTGCTAATCAGGAACCCAACAACCACCGTCTACTTTTTGCGCGTTCAATGTCCTCTTCTTCTTCTGTTTCGCCTGCCAACATCCTGTCCCATCTACTACCAGATCATCCTCCATGGCTTCGACAGACGATGGACGATATTCATTCCGCCCTGCAAAAAATCGAGATCGAGCCTGTCGGCGATATTACAATCAATCTCACGCTGACAGACGGTCTTTACTCATGAAATGAAATAATAATTTACTCCTCCATTTATTCAGTGAATATCCTTGATGTGTTCCTCGTCATTATGATACTTTTCTATCACCGACGCAGTGGTGGTAACCTGAGCAGTAGCAGCAGCATTATCAGTAGTAGTATTGGCCGCGGTGGTAGATGTATCATGGTTCGCTCCGCCTCGGGATGCATTCTGCTTATGTCGCTTGACCCATTGGCTCACTTGCTTGGCTGCGCCCTCCGGATCGTTTTTGTGTCCCATCAAGAAGCCTTGAACGTGGGCCATGCTAAATTCGAGTTCGGGTATCTGGTCTGCGAAGGCAGCCGACAAGGTGTCTGACGCATCAGGCTCAAGACGAGGATAAAACTTTTGGAATAACTCGCGTGCTTGACTTTGGGTGGCGTTGCCGAAATGGACGCGCACGTCAATGCGTCCTGCATTCATGGGTGGTGTTAGAGCAAAATGTTTGCAACATCAATGTGGCAGTCAAACCGTGCCTGGCCGAATCAGTGCAGCATCCAGCTGTTCAATGTGGCTGCAAGGAACGTCTGTCTGTTAACCAAAAGAGTTCGAGACGAATGATTATCGATTGCCCACCCCACCCCCCCTTTTTTTTTACTTGGTTGTCATGCAAAGAATGCGCCCTTCCTGAGCAGCGACGCCGTCAATCGCATTCAAGAGCCCTTGCGATATATCATATATGAGCAAACGTTATGCAGATGACTTTTTTTTCTCACCGGAAAACGTGATATTGTTAGCAGCAGTACTCTCACCGCGCGTTCGTTGGATGAATGCAGCGTCCACGTCCTCTACGAGCAGGATACATCTGATATGCCGCATTTCAGTGGCCGCCCGCTCGTGCGCGCGCCCGTTTCATTTCATACCTGCTCGGGGTGTCTGTCACCAGCTCATTCAATGTGTCGTCGGTCAAACTCTTGTTGCTGAGGTTAACCACATAAATGTTCTGGACACCAAGTAGCAGCAATAACATCCATCAAAATACAAAGCGCTTGAGCCCGGATTGTATTGTTCTTTTACTTACCAATCCGAGTTCGCCCTGGATGGGGGAGGAGGGTAAGAAGGATGAGGAGGCATGAGCAATCTGGTATCCTCCTGTTCGCGGCCCTTCCTTACCGCAAGCGAATAAACAAAACTTGTTTTCCCTACGGTCAAGAACTGTCAATCTCTTTTGATGATACTGGGTGCTGGCTAGCTGGCTAGCTGGAACGCCCCCTACCTGAACCAGGAGTTCCATAGAGCAAATAACCCCGACGATACGGGATCCCTCGATTGCTGTACCATTGCTCGGAAACCAAGAACTCCTTGGCGTCTTCGACGAGCTGGGACTTGACATTGGGGGGAATCACAATGGTGCTCAATGGTCGCTTGGGTCTTGAACGTGTGCGCCGCCATGCACCGTACTGATCTGTTGGATGGCCATGATGAAATCCCTATTTGTTTGATATTGCCTGCATCTCCCCTCCCGAGGTGTGTGTTTTACCCGCAGCATAAACCACTGTGCGACTGAGATCGCGATCAATGAACTTGCGCTGAGCATCGAGCACCAGTTCCTGGAGTAGATCCCGTGACCGACCGAACGTGCTGATGGTGATCCGTTCGAGGGCCGCATGAGTTGCAGCAGCTGCAGCGGCCGCCGCCGAAGGTTGCGGTCGCTCGCGGGTCAGCCAGACCAGTCGATTTTTGTACAGAAACAGATGCATGCCCGGAGCAGGCAAAAAATAGACGGGCGGTAGCATGGCGTCGAGGCCTTCGCCTGCAAGCCGTTGGCCTGCACGCGTGATGGTCGTCGAGACCGAGAAACGGGACGTGGTTTGGCTGTACGGATGCTCGCTAAGCCAGTTGAGGATCCAGCTTTGGATAATCAAAGAATAAAATGAAGGTATCTTGTCACTTGTTTGTACGTACAGTAGCTCCTCCAGCACACACAGCAGCAGCAGCAGCAGCAGCAACAGCAGCAGGAACTCCCAATTCAACCTACCTGTAGGACTCATCGCGGCTATCAAAGTCAACTACCGCTATCGTCTGTTTCTTCAAATATTCCAGCACAAACCCGCCAACGTACCGAGCCCCTGCCAACGCGCCTAACAATGTATCCACACCCATTGAATCGCTGTTCATGTATGTTTTGCAACATTGGACCCTCACCTCCTATCACTGCAAGCTGAAGGCCTCCCGTTGCAAATCTTTTGTATCACAGATGGTAGGGATAAATATATATATTTGTATGTACAAGTCAGGAAAAAAAAAGGCGCACACACTCACTCGCCCATGCCAAGCTTATCGGCCATGTTTGCAATGACACCACCAATTGATCCAGAAGCATCATTCGGTATGGGTGGCGGTAAAGAGGCCATGCCGCGTACGGTCAATGCAGCAGCAGGGCCCCGACGAGCCAGCACCGAAAGCTGAGATGGTGTAAAGAAAACTGGAGGGAGTGGCATATAGAGAAAGAGAGTGAGTGAGAGAAAAAGATGTCCCCATTATATTTTTTTTTGCCGCCCCCGCGCACGCAAAAGGAATGGGGCGCGTGTCATACACCGCGTTTCTTTTCTCCCTTTTCCTTCGTGACCAAGGGCTTACAATGCGTTGGCATCGAACCCAACTTGATCGGTTCTTCCGCAGTCTCTTCTCTCTGCTTTCGTCACTAGCGTTGGTCTATAGGCATATTGGCTTTTGAGTAATGTGATACGTGTCCTCCCGCCGGGAGAGAGAGACTCTACATAAATGCACGGGGGGCATTTCCCTTGGCGCGTGACGCATCCAAAGGTGGGGTGGGGGTTATCATCCGTCGTCTCCACCAAGGGCAACGGATCAGACCCCGTCCATGGGGTGGGGGAGAATCCAGAGTAGAACAAGGCATCCGGGACACAAATGTGTGTGTGTATCAAAGAGGTGGGGTGTTAAGGGATCAAGCCATGGTGACTGAGTGCCGCCGTCTTTGAGGCTAGCACGCGGCAATCTGCCCCATTTCAACGGCTATTCTGCGTACGTATTGAAGTTAAAAATGGGACCACGTCAAAACTTTGGCGACTTGACGTGTTCGCTTTGTGGGGTAGTGATGACGGTAGGACAAAGTGGCGATGTGTAAAATAGTTTTGCTCATCAGGCACGTGTGTCACCTATTGAGGTGATTCGGAGATCCATTGTAAAAAAAAAGAAAAAGCGGGTTGCCTGGTTCCTTTTTACGCTCGTCTTTCTATCCCTTTACCACCGCCCTCCCCCCATCCTTCCCTCTTGCTGTCGCCGAAGCAAGTCCCCCTTTATTATACATGTCACTGTCTGACGAGCAGCGCCCACAAGAACCTTCGGCCTCGAAAAAGATCCGCATGACCATGGCTTGCGAGCGATGCAGGTAACCCCGGTTTGCAATGGGGGACATTTCGATCTGCTGGGAGAAGGGAATGGCTAAAGCAAAGTGTTAGGTCCAAAAAAGGTACATGCTGCTTGTATTCAGGTTAGGTGGTTTCTGAGTAACCGTAGATTCATTGAGAACTCCCATATTCAGTCAAATGCGACTTCGCCCATCCGTCCTGCTCCAGGTGCCAGCAAGCAAAGGGTAAAAAAAAAAAAAATAGTAAAGTGCTCCCCCCATCGTGTGGGCATTTTGTATCTTTTATTATTATTATTTTTTATCTCTAAAAAAAAAGAAAACGCTTTTTTTTTTGTTGGGTTTGCTTTTTTGGATGGCCGGGCCATGTAGCGCAATGTTCGTACGACGGATCAGCAACGCAAGTGGAAAACTTGTTCAACCTTGTAAAACTCAATGAGACGGTCGACCTGTTACAGAAGCGGATCCAGTCCATCGAGTCGGACATGAAAGATGTGTCAACGCATACGCAGTTTGTCGCTGACGAGTTTCGATTGGGGCGCCCAACCCCGTTGAGCGATCTGCTCTCCAGCAGAAAGATCGGATCGCCAGCGGTCAGCCATAGCAGCAATAGCAGAACGCCAAAATGGTCGCTGTCGCTCACTTCAAACGGCCTTCGAATCGACACAAACATCGTCTCGATCCACGCGCTTTACGACATCCTTGCGGCCGGCTCTGGCATGGCCTCGCCGCGACTGAACATGGACGACGGTGGCAACGAGAGATCGACATCGACCCTGGCCGTTCCAGCAGTGGGCCGCCAAGGATCGGATACGTCGTCGCAAGAGTCCATGCCCATGTCGGCAGGGTCGAGCGGGTCCGACAGCATTTCGTCCAACGACCAGAACAGGGTGACGACGACAATCACTCGTAAAAAAAGCCTATGGAAAACAAAGTTAAAGACGTTTCCGCTTTACAGCACGTGGGAACCGTCTACTACTGCGAATGGTTGTCGTCGTCATCATCACCCTAGTGCCAGACATGTCGCGGCAGCAGCAGCAGCAGGTGGTGGATCTGCACAATCAGCCAAAACGATATCTCGGCAAGTGCTCGATCGGATGATGGATATCTATACGGAATGTCTATTGTGCTTTCCGTGCGCAGACCCGGACAATAGCGTTGCGGTGCGATACAGGCAAGGTAGGCTCGATCCATTGCTCAAGAACATGGTGTTTGCATGGACTGCGCGGCACGGGGCGATCTATCACGACTTGTTCCCTGGGCAGGATCCGAACGAGGTGGGCGCGCCGTTTTTCAAGCGAGCCAAGGAATTGCTCAAGGACCGGTTTATGCATACAAGCGTGGATACGATGCACAGCCTGCTGATCATGTACATATACGCGATCGGGCGGCCTGTTCACGAACGGAGCCGATCGTCCGAGTCAGAGGCTTACATGTATCTTGGCCTGGCGATCCGGATGTGTCTGGACATGAAGATGTACATACGGAAAAGAAGCGATGCTGGCGAGGGCGAGGTGGAGAGCGAGCGGAGTCGGCGGTTCTTCTGGGCTGTGTATTTCCTGGAGACATTGTGCACGATTCATTCGGACAGGGTGTTTTCCCTTCCGCCCGAGGACACGATCACGGTCGGCTTCCCGACGATCTTCGCGCACGAAGAAGGCGAGAAGCGGTGGCGGGTGCTTTTCACGAGTGAGCGATTCAAGATCACGCGGATCTACCGGAACATGCTTACCAAGACCGCGCAGGAAAGGCCGCTGCTCTTGTCCATCTCGGCGCTGGAAAAGGAACTCCATGACTGGCACGGGAATCTCCCGGAGGAGTTGCAGTACACGCGCGGCGATATTCACCGGCGCAACTGGGCGTCCATGTCCTTTCGGGAACAGGCATGCGTCAAACTCAATTCAGAATATCATTTCCAGCTCTGTCAGCTCTATAGGCTGTTCACGGCAACGGACCTGCCAGCCGCAACCGCCAATGACAGCCGTGCGATCGAGCTTGTGGCAGAAGAGCGATGCCTTGAATCCGCAGCAACGCTCGTCGAGCTCCTGGAATGCTATGCCCGCCTTGAGCAGCGGTGGTGTCATTTCTCGCTCGAGACGGTGATGATGCCGACGCTGGTGTGCAGCCGTCTGTTCAGCGACCCGGGTGTGCACGTCGAGAAGAAGGCATGGGCGCACGAGCAGCTCGATCGGATTGTCCATGTGCTCGGGACGTGTCCTGTCCGGCACCACCGATATGTTGCAGCCCTCGTCCAGCGGATCAAGAAGCTGCTCGCGCGTCCGCTCAGCAGCGTGCCAGCGGCGGGTGGCAATAGCACGAACGACGAGTACGAATCCGAGTTCGACCTGAGCAAAGAAGAAGAAGAAGAAGAAGACGATAATGGAGCTGGGCCGGTCCAGGAAAAGGAGGCGTCGTCACTTGGGACGTTGAACGCGAGCCACGCGCATGCGGATGCGACAACGACAAGGGCCATCCCCGTTTTCGACGGTCATCATCCAGCTGGCGAGCCGAAGCCGCAGGCCAGCGACGTGGCTGACGTGTTCCAGCTGTCCGAGTTTCTGTACGCACCCTCGCTCATGGCCATGTGCCATGAGCCGGTGTCGACAGCACCAGCACCAGCACCACTCGACCCCCCGCTTCTCTTGCCACCATCCTCATCATCGGTTGCAGGACTCTACGAAGGCCCATCTTCGCTCGATGCGTATTTTGCACCGCATTTTATGACGCCTCCTCCTCCTCCTCCTCAACCGCTGCAAATGCATGAGCAGCAGCAGCAGCAACCGCCGTCTGGCACGCTCTTCGAGGCGTCGGTCCAGCACTGCCCAGCCTCTGGTTCAAGCACTTTGCCCTTTGACATGATGCCCATGCACCAATACACATACCACAAACATTTCCAGTGATGGCAGCCAGGCGTATGGCCCATTCATATATATATGTATTTTCTTTTTTGTTTATAGCATTGCGACGCATATTCGCACTCGTATATATATATATATATACACTACATACATACATACAAATGATAAAATGAAAATCCAACGTTTTAATAGATGTAGTACAGTGTAAGCAAAAGAAAAGGGAGCTTCTTCATTCTTTCGCTGTTCATATACGTAGAAAAAAGAGCCATGGCGTGGTTGGTAATGGGAATAAAATATAAAAAGTGCAACACCAAGGGGAGAGGAGGAAGGTGGGTTAGCAACAATAACTTTTTTGAGAAAGGGCGGGTGAGAGGGCAAGAAAGGGGGTATGCGCGGAAAGAGTCCAAGACAACATGAGGGAGGTTGTCAATGATTATAAAGCCAGGGCGATGTTATCCCTGTGGATGATGCAGTCTGCGTCCTCGTAACCGAGATCGTTTGTGATGAAGCTTTCGTTTGCGTGCATGATACGCTGGATTTCTGCGGAGGAATAGTTGACGATCCCCTTGGCGACCATGACATTGTTATCGAGAACGATCTTGACGGCCTGGTGCTCGACAAAGTTGCCCTCGACCTTGACAATGTCGTGCGCAAGGAGCGGGGCATTCTTTGTTATGATATCTTTGGCCTCCCGTGATCGGACATGAATCGAGCCGGCGGTGTGGAGACCGTGGAGGATCCACCATTTGCGGTCCTTGAGCGGCTGGGGCTTTGCGACAAAGCGAGTGTGGAGCGTATGGGCCGGCTCGTCGATGATCTTGAGGATGTTTTCGGGCGTCGAGCCGCGGGCGATGATGGTCGTCACGCCCGCAGCGGTCGCAAGGTCGGCCGCCACGAGCTTGGTGACCATGCCGCCCGTGCCGAGCGCCGACCCCGGAGACGTCACGGTCACCTCGTCCCGGAGCCGCTCAATGTCGTCGCATACCCGAATGGGCTTCGCATCTGGATTGGTCCGCGGGTTGTCACTGTACAGGCAATCTACGTCTGTCATCAGGAAAAGATAGTCGGCTTTGACCATGCCTGCGGTGATGGCCGAGAGTGTGTCGTTGTCACCAAACTTGATTTCCTGTTTTGGGATGTTAGTTTGACCCAGCTATACACCACCATGCACTGGCGCAGGCGAGGAGGATGGATAGATAGAGGGAGAAGGATAACTTGCAGAAACAGATATGGTGTCGTTTTCATTCACGATAGGGACCACGCCCATGTCAAGCAGTTGTTCCAGGCAACTGACCGCATTGAGGTATTGGGAACGCTATATGCACATGAGGATGCCATCTTGTCTCCTTCTTTGCCTGTTCCACTTACATCCGCAAGATCGTTGCGGGTCAACAAGATCTGGGCCACAGGCTGGTTGAATTGGCCAAAGAGATCATCGTACATGCTCATCAAGCGGCCTTGACCTACAGCCGCAATAGCCTACAGGTGGAGGTAGATTCGGGTTTAGACAAGTGTTTTTCGCCCCCCTCCCTTTGGTCAAAAGGCAAGTGAACGAGAGACTCACATGCTTTACCTGTATCCATGCAAGGTTGGTCGGTTTCTCGGCCATGTTGAGCCGCCTCAGGCCGGTGCCGACGGCAGCACTCGTGACAAGCACGACCCGATGGCCCTGACGTTTTAGAGCGAGGATGGTCTCGACGATCCTGGAGAGGTTTCCGAGAAGGGGATAATGTGTCTTCTCGTCACAGATGGAGGACGTGCCAACCTTGATCACCAGGGTCAATGAAGATTTTGTGGGCCTGTTTGTGTTTTGAGGGTTGCAATAGACGACCATGTTTTCTGCAAAAGGCGGAGAGATAAAGGAAATCGTCTCTCTTAACACTTGGTCCTCTGTGCCCCCGAGTTTATATATTGCAACCGGAGTTTCGATCGGGGGAACAAGTCCTTTGCTTGCTTTTTTTCTATACAGGTCGTAGTTAAAACATGTACCTGGTTTCTCACATCATCCAAATTGGGAATTTTCTGCATTTGATTCGGAGGTTTTGGGGGGGGAGGTGCCTGCCTGAAAGGTACCCGTACCCACGTCAAGCGTTTTAAAATGGATTAGCAGGTTCAACGTCATCATGTATACACACACACACATATATTGGCCCCCCCCCGCCTTCTTTCGCAACCTCTGCGGGTTTACGCATCCATGCGGGTGATGATAAGGTTCCCGTAGTATCGGGAAAAGGGGGCATGTTTTAAACGTTTTATACAAAAGTAAAGAAAAAAAAAAGAGCTCTCCCACCCCCCATGCGACACTCCCCCCGCATCCGGACAGAAAAAGAATGGACCTTTCTGTCTTTCCGCTTAATCTTGCATGGATCAAAGCACTGGCCAATCGCTCACTCTGAGCTTGTATTTCGCCATCTCTCCACCGCCCGCCCACCCCCCATTCCCGTGCACAAAGATGACTTCCGCTTCCTCCCCCCAAACATTTCATAGCTAAAAAAAGGGCCGCTCTCCCTTCTTTCAACCAACAACCCCCCCCAATAAAAAAACAGCGCAACACCAACCCATGACGTTATAAAGCCTCAACGCTGCATTTTTGCGCTGATTTCCACGTGTCCAGATGCTAATCAGTTCGATCAGCAAAAGCAACAAACCAAGTCGTGCTCTCTCACTCTGGTGCGTGCTTTTCTAAAGAAGAGGATGTCTTTTCAAACCAGCTAATCCACATGTCCTCCCCCGTTTTGGGAATACCCAAATAAAAAAAAAAAGTTATCGACGGTTACCTCCTCGCCCTTCTCTTGGCGATTTGATAGCGATAAGGGCCTTGATGCATGATTGATTATCTTTCCCTTAATAAGGAATCGTCTTGGATTGCCACACACCCCCACCCCCACCATTTATACCCTACCCACACACACACACACACACATACACAATTTACCTCCCCCAAATAGGGAAACGGAATGAATGCATGTGTTAATCAAGACCAGCCCAAGCTGAATATTTCGTCCTTTTAAAAAAAAAAACCGTAATCAGCCCACCTCTCTCACTCACACGCTCAGCAGGGTGCAACCAAAATCATCATCGCCGCCTCTGCCCCAACTCCCTCCCGTTACGTAATGTTCTTGTTATGCAGGTACAACATTAAGAGTCTAAATCTAGCTTTATGGGAGAATCCTGTTTTTGAGGGAAAATAATCATATATAAAAGTAAAGGGGAAAAGAGTAGGATATTACATAGAATCGACTAACAAATTATATATAGGATGGAGAGCCAACAACAACGACAACAACAATAACAAGCGCGAAGGAGGGGGAGAAAGACGAAGAGGACGCAGGGTGAAAGGGAGGGAGTAGAAAAAAAACACACACAGAAAATCTAGCGCACAATCAAAGAGGAGGTGGGGGGGAATGGGGGTGGGGGTGGGGGGGGCTGAGGAAATCTATAGGTCACCATGGAGAATGGCCATGGCCCGATCAATTCGTCTTCGCATCCAGTCAGTCGGCGGTGAGTGTTCCTCAAGGGCGGTTGATGCAGTGGCATCGTCATGGCTTTCTCTGTCATTGGCGACGTCGTCGTCGTCATCGAGCTCGCCCGACATATACCGGCCGAGCGCGCTGAGTCGATCAATGAGGAGAGTTCCTTGGCCGTGCTTAAGACCATCCATGCGTCGAACGTCGAGCACGGCAAGACGGACCTTGTCCCTCAGTTCCAGATTTTCCTTCCACGCCGCAATCCACGCCTCGAGACCAACCACTGCCACCGCAAAGTCGGCAAGCACCATCACCGATTCTTCAATTGAGGAGGGCAACACGCCGTCCTTCTTCTTGGTCCTCAGCTTCCTGACCATCGCCCGCAGTGCGTCCGCCCGCTCAAGCGCCGCAACGCCCTCGTCCGCCTTGCCTTTTTTCACCAACGTCGCACCGAGCAAGGTCTGCACCATGCTGCTCTTCATGTGCTCGTCCATCTTGCACAGCCGTGCCTTGGCGCTTTGGGACCCAACCACGCTGCTGGTCATCGTCCGTGGCACACGCTTCACCACCATTTTCTCGAGCCGCTCCTCAGCCGTCTTGACGTCATCTCTCCAGAGCGCCTCCACCGTCAGGCCGACTGCTGCAAGCCACGACGCGAGCCGGAGCTGCGCATTATCATCACCATCATCTGCGGCAGCAGCAGCAGCAGCAGCGGCGGCCGCGGCCGCGGCTGTCTGCTCCTGCTTGCTTGCTTTCTGCGCTTGTCCTAAAAACACGTCCATCAGCCCCGCAAACTGCTGCTGGAGACGTTCCATCAGCTGCAACGTCGACAGCAGCGCCACAGGTACCACCACAGGCGCCGTAAGCGATAACGATATGGTGTTGCTGCCATTGCCCGCCAAGCCCGTGTGGGCTCGGATGACATGCGTCGTCTCTTGCCAGGCCTGGGTTGCCAGGATGGCATTGACCCGTCCATCGACGCTGCCGCCGTCGGGGTGGTAGTCGCTGTTCACCAGCAACGCGGTCAGGTACGGCGCCTGCGAGGCGTCGCCGTCTTCATCGTCGCCGTCGTTCATCGATGCCTCGTAGACAGCCAGCCCGAGAAAGTACCGTGTCAGCCGTCCGGAAAGAAACGGCAGGCGCCCGCCCAAAAGGACCTCGAACTGCATCGCCGCTGTCGCATAGGCACGGGCCCGCATCGCACACAGCCCTGGCTGCTGCTCCTCGTCGTCATCTTCCAGACGCTCGACACTGTTCAGACTCCGAAGGCATGCGTGGAGCATCGATCCACGCGTGCCCTCAGCGTTGCCACCGAGGCATTCGATCTCGTTGAGCTTCACCCACCGGCAGGCCTGGTCCCATGCGTCGTCCGTCAAAGCGTTCGCGCCGTCCACGACAATCTCGTACCCAAACACATGCCGCGACATCAGACAGACTGCCTCCTTCGCAATCTGCATCGCATATTCAACACTCGACCGCGGCAGCGGCCCGCTGCTGCTGCTACCATCCAGCGCCTTCCGGAGAATCTCGTAGATGCGCTGACACTTTTGATCGCCGACCATCATCATCATCACCCCTCCGTCAATCGACTGGATGCTTCCTCGCATCGATTGCTTCGGCGTCCTAAACCGCCTTGTGCTGCGAGACGCACGCCGGACATTGAATGACAGCGCCGGAACCCACGCGCGCACATAAGGCAACAGTAGCTGGCCCAAAAAAAGAAGAAAGATGACCGTGCGCAGCGTCTCCCTAGCAAAAAGGAAATATTTTCCCGATGAGCCAGCCACAAAAAGAAACCCCTCGCTGACTGTTGCTACTGTTCATTCCCCCCCCAAAAAAAAACGTACCATCCAATGCTGAACGGAAGAGTTGTCGAATGTTCCTTTATCACACGTGTCACGAAAGAGTGATGGGATAACGATGACGATGACGCCTGCTGGTCCGTGCCAGATGAGAGCGGCGAAGACGAAAAGAACGTCAGACAAGCAAATATGGCCATGAACATGCGGTTGCCCATCGTCGACGACGACGGTGGCGTGGCGGGATCACTCGCCGAGGACGAATCGTAGTCCTCTTGGGTCCGCGTCCTCTTGCGGTTTCGACGTTGCTGCTGCTGTCTGGCCTGCTGTTCCTGCCGTTCCTGCAGCCGCAATCGTTGCATCTCCTGTTCGCGCTGCATCTTCTGGACCCGGTACCGTCCGAGGACCTCATCGCCACCCGGCAGTTGGCTCAGGAGGTGCTGGAGCAACATGTTCTCGTGCCGCATGTCATCCCCCGTCCGCTTGAGGTGAGTGATGTATTCCGTTGCTTTGCGGAGGATCGTTGCCTTGTTCAACTTGGTCGCCACTGCAACCCCGTCGAGATACTCTTCGCCGTCGTCGGCCTCCTCGTCATCCTCATCCACCGCAACAGAGCGCCGCTTTCCTGCGCGCGAATCCTTGACCTTCGCGTGCAGCAGTGCCGGGACTGCATTCTTGAGCTCCGTGATCCGGTCATTAATGTTATTTCGGTATCGACGCTCAATGGCATTGTGCGCCGTCTTCTTTTGCTGTCGACCCGTATTGGTACTAGCAGCAGCAGTTGCTGCTGCTGCTGTCGTCGTCGTGGCCGCATCCGAAGGGACACTGGTACCGGGAAGTGACGGGGCCGTGGCCACTGCAGTGGTAGTTGCAGGTACCATCGGAGGTTTTAGGCGTTGGATCGGCACCTTGCCTTAAAAAAAAAAAAGTGAGCGAGCTGAAAATTTTGGGGGAGGGGGCGAAAAACACAACCCTTTCCTCCCACTATGGATGCTGCTGCAGGTGTTTACCTTCCAGATGATTCCACGGAGGAAGAGATGGAGCGTCTGTCGGGTGAAAAAGCTTCATTTCTTCACCAATCGTAACGAGCGGGTCAATCAGCGCAGCGTCGAGCGGGCCATGCTCGGGGCTCGGATATTCCGTTTTCACGGCAGCGATGGCCTCCGGCAGCAGCTGACGACGGTCAGGCCATCCGCACTGCTGCTGCTGCTGCTGCTGGTTCTCTTGTTGTTGTTGTTGTTGTTGTTGTTGGGATAGGACAATCGGTGTGTCAAAGGAAGCGAGAGGTGGCGTAATTGGCATAGAGACAAGTTTAGAGCCGTTGTCGACGTTACTGAGCAGCAAACTTTGATTGAACATGGTACGGTCGACAAGCCCGTCGTTTGTGTTGGTATAGGGTCGAAGCGAGTCCGAGTCCGAGCCCGAGATAGCACCGACCGCAGTCTGCTGTGGGGACGATTCAGTGCTGTAAGAAGGGCGGGAAACAGAAGGCGTACTACTATTGTCATAAAAAATCGAGGTACAATCCAGCTGCGGTAGGAACATGTCAAAATCCTGCCAGGCATCTTGTGGCAGAGTGGCCTGCGCCTGCTGGTGAAGATCGAGATCAAACTGCTGCAAGGAGGCATAATTCGTCGTTGTCGTAGGCACACCAGCAGTAGCAGTAGCGAAATAGCTCACTGGATCATCATCACTGTTGTTGATGTTGGCATTGAACGGAATTCCGGCGTACACTTCCATTTTGAATGGGATGTACGTTCGGACAGGTCAGGTGAGAGTGAGAGAGAAAGAGAGAAGAGAGAAAGAGACAAAAAAGAGCGTATGAGGTGGGAGAGCGGTTTGGGGGGGGAAGCGGGTAAGAAAGAATGAGAAAAAGGGGGAGAGTGCGTGCGGGTGCGTGCGCTGCGGGATACAGCAAATAAGAGAGAGAGCGCTCGCGCGGTGCGTGGGCCACCCACCAACCCGCTTTCAGGCGATGAATGAATGGGTAAAAGGTGGCGTGATGTCGGACAAGTCAACAATGTAGCACACAGATCACCTTGTGTATGTGTGTGGAAAGAAGGTTAGCCCTCCCTCTCCCGGCCGTGTTTGACGGGTTGAGTGAACAGAAATATATTCCACTTTTCCCGCGCCACCCCCCATCCCTTCGCTGCCAGGACCTATCTTGACGTTCGACGTGCAGGCACCAACCTAAGAACTCATGTAGGTTTTTTGGCCCCGTCGTGCTCTTCTCGAACATTCCTGTCGCACCCCCTCTCCGCTCGTTCATTTGCATACATACGCTCCTTCCGGTTGGACCAATCAACTAGACGCATTGGGCTTGGTCCTGATTGCTTATAATAGCCGTAATAATTATGATGGACTTACAGGATGGCTTCCATTTTCTAGAGTGTGTGCGCCCATCCGGGGGGGACCTTCAAGAACAAGCGGAGATCTCAGTCCCCGCTCCATTGTGTGCGTATTGACACAGAATAGCCTAATTACCTTGCAGTGCTCACTTTGCATGGCTTTACAAACATGGAAAAGCAAAGCATTCTTCACCTTCCCTTCTTACGTCCTCCCACGGTCTGAAAGGAAGAAGGGAGGGAAGCGAGACAGATAAAAACGCAACCCATCTGGGGCGGAGCTCTCATCTGAAACCATTTATCGGGAGTGGGGACCTGTCGCTCTCAAAAATCAAACAATGGGTCGATTCCTTTTGTCGGATGGAAGGGTTTCCTTATTGGGTGACGCTACACTCGGTATAATATTGCAACACGCAGCAGAAAGGTGGATCATTAGTATTATTATTAGCTGTAAAATAAGGATAATAAAAAGCCTTGGTATCTGGGTTTCCCCCACCCTCCTCCCCTCCAAAGAGCAGTATGGTACATTGGGCCTTTTTTCTTTTGTTTATATGCCGCCCCGTTCTTTATGTCTTGTTCTACAGTTCTGGGTGTACGCATACCCGGAAACAAAGACCCTTACAACGTAATCACGTTGGGGTCTCCGTTCTAAAGTTGAATTGCTCCTGTCAACTCTCTCTTTCCACGCATATCTCCGTCCATTTGATTGAAACACTTACAAAGGGATGTCTCCATCCACACTGGAAGTCGTGTTTCTTGTAGGTGCGATCGTCGCTCGTCGATGTATTGTAGCCAATGTGATACATGAGGAGCGTTTTGCTCGTGACAAGCGTTTGGCTACACTCTCCGCACTCGGGCAGCAGGCCGGCTACGCATTGTTGAAGCACAATATCCGGTGGCATGGCGTCATATTTGAGCAGCAGACGTGATGCAAGGCGCGCTACCTTGGGCTTAATAAACAGCCCGCTACCAATAGACATTATGTTTATATATATATATATATATCATCATAGAATTATCTTTACCTGCCGCCGGTGCCGACAAAGACACCACAGTGGCCGGGAACTCGCTGATTCGCGGCATAGATAACGTTCTGCATCTGCCGCCACTCGTTCTCGCCGCATATTGGGAAGTCATCCTCAATTAATGCAACATATGTGCTCTGAAAATTATCCGCCGCTAGACTCAGCGCCTTGCTCACATGCAGACGTTGATCAAATGTGTTCCCGTCCTGCCGCACCCACTTGAGATACTGTTGACCGCGCAGATCATTCGAAAAGCGGGCCTTAGCAAGATCAAATTCGGTATGGTTTGTGAAATGCGTGTAAACGATAGCCTGTGTCCGGTCATAGAGCGAGCCAGCCTCAGGATCGACGGGCCAGTTGGCAAGGTATGAATCAAGCGTGCGCGACAGGTACGGGGGATCACCGCGGCGTGGCGCGGTCATCACCACAAAAGTAAACATGTATCGGTCGTGGGTCATGCTGTTGAGCGTCGTTGGATCAACATACGTCTCGCGTGTGTAGTACGCATTAAACAGAATCAGCAACAGTAATGTGATCGAGACCACCATCATCCCGTTTTTGATCGCCGCCCACATCTCCCGCCACAGCGGCGTCCGCGCACGGCGACGGACATATACAAAGTCGACATTCCCATCTATTATTGTTGCCGCATCGTTCTCCTCATCGAGTGCCCCATCGACGTCTATCGCACGAGGATGCCAGGCCAGACATGTTTTGATGATGACCATCACGATCGATCCGATTAGCAAACCAGTCAACGACCACCAGAGAATGTTCTTGACCATGTAGTTGACGAGGAGCATTACCAATTGCAACACAAACTTGCGAACAGTGATCTTCACATTGCTGCCAATCATCAGAATGTACTTGTCTTCGATGCTGAGCGATTCGATTACTAGAAGCGCGAACAGAAACGGTGCTAGTCCTTGCGAACATTCGTGCAACGAGTCGCTGAAGAACAGACGGGGCACAGCAAAGCCCGTAGACTTTGAAAAGACATAACCAATGCCTTGCCGTGCGGTGCAGACTCCAAGCACAATACTGACGAGCACCTCGACAAATGGTCGCGTACCGCCGAGGATGTGCGCGAGCGACTCTTCAAACAGACCGAGGATCAGAATATTCCAACCGAACAAGAGAAGGGAATGCAGCGACTTCGCGATAAAGAACGGCGACAGCAGCAGATTGCCCACCTCCAGACGGTAGATGACATAGGATGGCGACGAGCACGAAAGCTCAATAGCACCCCAAAAGTTCATCGCCGAAACAATAAGCGAGAGCGCAATCACACACCGCGTCACTATCGGCAATGGCCACAGGCACAGCAGTTTGTTCGACGATTTCTTCTGCAATGCCATATCGTCCAAGACATCGCTCGTTCCCTGTGCCATCTTCTCATGCGCCATCATTGGAGACCGTGCCATGTGTTGTGAGCCGTCCGCAGAAGAATGTCTTCGGTGGTGGTGGTGGTGGTGATGGTGATGACGGAGAGTATACCAGGAATTCTTCCGGGCATGCTTTCGACGAGGTCTCGCATTCGCACTGTTCGTGGTGAATGTAATCGGTGATGGCTGTCCAAGCATCCAACTCGGGAAAGCACTGGATGGATTGCTGTACGACGGCACGCGAAGCGGCAATCCAGGCGAAAAGTTCGCAAGTGATATCGGCCGTGGCCAGAATGCGTTGCCGCTGCTTGTCGTGTTCGTGCTGACCATCGCGCTGCTTTCAGGCTCAAGTGAAAGCGCAGCAGGTTCATTGTCGAAATCCAGCAGAGATCCTTCAAAATCATCTCCTGTGTCATCTGATGGAGATCCAATATCGCTTTGCAATGGTGCCTGGTTTTTGTGGTGAGTCGATGACGGCGACGACGACGACGACGACGACGACGAGTGGCCAGCAGTCGGAGTCTGAACACGTGTACGGGCAACCTCTTCTGAGAACCCAACAGATATCAAGGCTTTGGAAAACATATTTTGGCTTTCAAAACAATCTAGGCCTGTGAATCCAGATAGAATATAGGCGAGCAAACGATCAAGCAACCGAGCGAGCGAGAGTGCGTGCGTGCGTGTGTGTGCGTGCGTGCGTTCGTGGGTGAGTGAGTGTGGGAATGAAAAGGATTAGACCAAATATGTGTTTATTGGCCCGGGGAAAGGACTGGAAGAGGGATTTAAGGAGTGGAAAGAAGAGGAGCGTGATAAAAGGAGGGAGAAAAAGAAAAAAGAAAATAAGAAGAAATAAAACGAAGGAATGAAACGGAAAGGAAGGAGGGGGGAAGATGAGCGTGAATCAAGGGCGCACATAATACTGCAGTCCAGACCAAGAAGCATCCCATCTACGCGCACTCCTTCCCCGAAATTAGCTTGTTACACCGACTTCATCCTCATCTTCATCCTCTCGTTTCTATTCCAAGCAGTCGCACAGGCTTGAGGTGAGGAAAACCTAAATGTGGATCCAAGCTAAGTCCCGGTAATCCCTGTCTTTGGCAGTTAATTACCTTCGGTGATCTTCGCGCATTGCTTGGTCACGCCTGTATGGTCCAGATTGAGGTTGGTGAGATTTATCGCTCCTAATTACTTTAATTTAAATTTCCGTTGTATTCCAACGCCTTGGATTCGTTTCCTTCCTCGTACCTCCAAGTCCTCGTACTCCAGCGTTCGTCACTTGATGACACTGCGAAAGGTTCAATGTCCGGAGATTTCTTGTGAATCCGGTCAGCTCATAGTCTCCGAGTAGTATCAAGCTCTTGCTCGTGATCAGCGTTCGGCTCAGGGACAGCGTATCCAATTTGGTTAGTCCTATTACAGCTTTTAACATCGACGACCACACAACGCCCAGAGTACAGCACAACACATACCCGTCAGTTGCGAGATTCCCGCATCGGTCACGGATGTTTTATCCAGGTAGAGCTTGCGCAAGTCGGCGAGGTCTATTGGGCAATCCATAGCAGTCGGATGAATACAAACGGAGTCCAATATGTTCAGTACGCTACAAACCTGCAAGTTTAGCAACACCCATATCGGTCACTTTGGTGCCTTCGAGACTTAGATACTGCAGCTGCTTCATGCACGCGATCCATGTAACCCCGACATCAGTTATTTGGAGAAACCCAGTGAGGTCCAGGTGACGCAGGGGCAAACCTACACAGCAAAACACAAGTAAACAAAGGTGGGTCCCCATGAGCCCCTGCCGAAACGGGTTCTACTCGCCTGCATATTGAGAAAGAACATCATCGAGTTCATGATTACGGCTAGGGAACTGGATCATTTCCAGATGTCGCAATTCTACGTGAGAAAAGGTCGCTTTAGCAGGGCCACTGGCAGAACGCGATCGCGAACATAATCACCTGCCGCAATGAACGACAGTCCACGCACAGATATTTGGCCGCATCCGCTAAGCTTGAGCTCGCGAAGACACCGAAAGGAACAAATGGTCTGAATGACATCATCATCTGTCAACTGTGTAAGGCTGACATCGAGTAGCTGCAAGGAGGTCATTTTCAGTTCCCCAAGTCGTCCTTGTCGTCCGAGACCCGTCGATCCCAATCCCAAGGACATTAGTTCAGGGAAAGCTTCAGGTTTTTTTTACATCAGTGAGCAAAACGTTTCAGTCTGAAAGCGATGTTGCTGGGAATGCTGACCTCTGTTCAAAACAGCAAACGTGTTGCTCGATTGTACTTCTTTGCAGCCGTCGACATGTAGCGTCTCAAGCACGCCTTTGAATCGAGCATGTACAGCGAGATGCGTGATACCACTGTCAGTAATTTTGGTCTTGGACAGGTTGAGAGTTCGGAGGTGCGATAATTCTGTATAGAAATGATCTTCCAGTGAGTGCTGCACATACCCAATGTGGACATTATGTTATATATACGCATATGTATAAAGGAAGAACTTACGCGTCAGGCTGCGCAGACCTTTATCGGTTACTTTGCAGTTACTGATGTCCAGATACTCGAGGCTTCTGAGGCCTATATGATAATATATATTGGAACAAAGATCGCACAGCATACCTAATGATCACAGTACCTTCCAGGCACTGTATCCCAGCGTCGGTAATCACATCGCACCCCTTTAGGCTTAGTTGGTTAATCACGCTAGACGAGATAGACATGCCGAGCTCTGCGAGAAGCGAATCTGTCGCATAGACGTATGAATCCAGGCACACATTCCGGAGATAGCTTATATAGAGACTCTGGTTATACTGATCCTTTCTTTACAAAAAAAAAAGAATACGCCGGGGCATACCAGTTATTAGCTAGTCTCTTCAAAGACGACCGTTCAAGCCTTCGAGTGTCTTTCATCTTTTCCAGTAGAAGTTCTCCTACTTTCGACGATGCACCCGTCAAGTTTCTCAGGTGGGATTGGGCCTCCATAGTTGGTTTCGTCAAGAGCACTGATCAAACACGAGTTGATGATGTGAAACACATCGTATGCACTTCCCGCACTTGCCTGAGACAGACTTGGCACAAATGTCTCTCAATGATTCTATCTCTCGAATTTTGCTGTTTACAGATTGCTGCGATGGAATTGTCCACTGGTTGTCGGGTGCATCAGAACGGTGTTCAATGGCGGACAGCACGTTATGACGACGGACAGCTTAAAATGAAATCGTTATAGTCATCAAGGCAATATATATCTAGCTACAGTATCTGCTCACCATGCTCAGCGTGCTGCTGACTACCACTCTCTTGTGCTACCGCCCCTTCGTCCCTATCAACTAAACGATGTCCGCCCTCGCCCCAGTTCCAATTTGAATTATTTGCGGGGCGATCTGGATTGATGGCAGGAAAATTGTGGAGCGCATGGGGTATGTCTTCATCCACGTCTTCTGAAAGCACGCTGTCATCCATATCGATATCCGACTCAGGTGCATCCGTTGGCTCAAAATGTATATAACTCTCAGACACCATCATTTATCGTTTTATACTCCTTATTGACTATAATGCGTACCTCTTCCACCATCCGTTCGTCTGCTTCAGGATGTACCGGATTCTGCGTGAAATCTATTAGCCGTGCTGATTTAGCCTTCTCGAACAGAAGTAACATACCAATGCTGATCGGTGTAACACGTTCAAAGAAACGTTGGGAAGAAAGCCTTGAATATAATCCAGGACATATATGAATCGTCCGTCGTGGTATTGCTGGCATTGGTCACCTTTCCCCTTACCTGCTTCTTCTACTGTCAATTCTTGGTCTTGTTGTGAGAACTCTCGCCGAGGAAAGGCCTGTGAGGAGCATAGTCGAGTGTCAGACCCCACTGACCATCTGTAGTTTTCTCTTATTACATATATATATGTACCGAGATCAACACTAGGGTCTCATGATCTGCGAGCTGTTTACCGATACGCGTTTCGTTCTCTTTTGCATACGCGTACAGCCGCGACAGAGGGGCGTCTGAACCAAATTTCTGTCTGACTGATGATCCATCAGAAAGCCTAAATTGAACAAGGGCCATCTTCTCCTTATGCTCCTGTGATGGTGGTGGTGCAGCAGGCGACAAAGTAGCTGCTGAGGCCGACGAAGCTTCTAAATTTTTGGTGTGAGTTTTTGAAGCTTGAAGTCTTCTTTCCTCACGGTCCCGTCGAATATCATCTAGAACACGATCTCTTGCCTATGTTAGAGAAGCTTAGTCCATGAGCAAACAAACGGCATGGATGCACGCACGAACATATATATATATATATATGAATATGCATGACTTAGCGTAATTCACCGTACCGCACGGTCTAATTGCTTCTGCATTTTGATTTTTTGCTGAAAGTTTTCTCGCTCGCTCAACAATGCGGGAGGACGATACTTTGGTGTCGAAGACGTAGACGGACCAGTCCCTCGGAGTAACCTTTGTTTCTCGCGATCCTCCTTTATCTGAGCTAACGCCCGGAGCCGCGCCTGTCGTACAAAAAAGAAAACGTCGTCTAATATGTTATCTGCATTCCGTCTTTCTTCTTTGGATGCTTGCCTCCTCGTTCATCTGTTTATCATGTTTGAGCTGCAGAGCCATTTTGTGCGACTCCTCCCGCATCTTCCTCCGCTCTTCGTCGTCATTGGTATTGTGTTGACGGCTGACGGCTTGCTATTGTTTGCTACTGTCTAAGTTTGCTATTCCTCTTCATATATGCGTTTCCTTGGAAGTGCTTTTTCCTGACCTGTGCTTCTGCGGCTGCTGCTGGCTGGCCTTGCTGCTGCTGCTGTGGTAGTGCTGGTGGTAGTGAAAACGATGTTGAAGTCGCAGGATCGAACGCGTCCGACCCGAGGCGAAGAATGGGATTTGATGAAGGCGAGGAAAGGGATTGACCGAGGATCCTAATCCGACCCAATCAAAATATTATGAGCGCTCCCGGCTGGAAGGGAGAAGGAAACGCAAAGCAGATACCAATCAGTAGCGGACTGAACATTTCCTCTATGCAAAAGAGCGGTTCGACAGACTTCAATGTCAAATCCTAATTCAAGCAGCTGGGCAAGCTGATCATCAAATGATGCATTAGACATTGCAACGTTGACGTAAATAAAGAAAGAGAAAAAAGGAAGCAATGATGCCAGTAGGCAGACTGTGGGGACTTCATAAGCTTATGCGAACCAGCTCTGTGTTCTCATGCGGAGGTTGTTTCAAACTCAACGGCCTCTGGTTTCCTGGGAATGGGACATCCGCAAATGTACTTTAAATGTCGTGCAAAATACAAAAAAGATGAATATAACGACAATGCATGCATACGCACTATCAAAATACATTTTTCTCCACGAGTTCCAAGCCAATGAAAATTTTGACATCAGGGCTTTTATCAACGAAAGATTCTTTGCTGAAGTCTGGCTCGCATTGATCGATTACAAACGACGTGGCTGTGGCAAGGAAACGACTCGATACCGGAATCTGATTGATGAATACTCGACGCCATACCTCTTATATACAAATTATGAACGACCATCCTTTCCATACTCCCAGCAATGTGCAAATTACGAAGGCGCCAAGATCGTTGCTGCTTACACCAATAACATTCAAATGCGGAAAGAGGGGCTTGAAGAGCAGCTGATTGGCCAAGCTCTGGACCCGACACAAATCAGACAACGCATCCGAGAGACAATCATTACACCCGCAACAACATTTAAGTAGATTGTAGCTCGTCGAAACGTATCCAGAGACGACATCCCAGACGACCCAGCTTATCTTCAGGAAGCTTTCGACGCCATCCGGCCAATTTTCGATGCCTACACTAGTACCCACGCCTTTGACAACGATAGTATCTAGCACGATGCAAAGGATCATCCAATCCAACATATGGCAGCCTTTTACCAGCTCGCTCTCCTTTTTGAGCGACTTCAGCTGCCTGCATTTGCCTGTTTCCCTCTTCGTCGGTCATGGTCTCCGTCATACATAATGATTGACGCAAAAATCATATGGCAAAACATTCTGGGTCGCTCATGGACCAAAAAATTTCCTTATCCTGGCGGACGGGATGAGGTCATCGATTTCGTGGTACACTTGAAACGGATGGCGTAGGAGTCTCCATTATCAAGAAGAGAAGGGACAGGGATGTACTCCCAAGAACCGGAGCAGCTCCGAAGGTGGAGGAGCAGTCGGATCACAGTTGTTCCCATTACGGCAGTTAACTAAGCACATATGAGAATGAGAAACGAAACCTTCGAAATCGCTCACCTTTAAGCTGTTGGATGCCTCGCAGATCTATGTTATCAACGTCTCGCTTTCCAAGAACCTATTGCATTTAACTTTGCCCTTGACCCCTGACCAAAACTGCTCAATAGAATTGAATTCAGGCGAGTATGGTGGAAGATAAGCATATCGATATCCCCGAGACTCGATGTATTCAGATATATCCTAAGCCGTATGGATAGGTGCATTATCCATTACCAACTAATGGCCCTTCATATGTTCATACTTATCCATCTCGTCCATTGTTGCCTTAAGGAAGCTGAGATGATGTTCAGTTGCAGTTCCTCTGCTCGCAACTTCAGATTGACCTGCATTCTTCTTTTCTTGATTGGTGGCTGCGGGAGTCTCAAGCTACATTGAATGATGCCTGATGCTGAGATTCCTCCCACGATTGTGGCTGTCTTTGGTACTGTAACCACTCCAGGGGTCCCTTTCTTGGACCACACCATGCTGCATTTCATATTAATATGGAATCCAGACTCATCAAAGAAAAAACGCAGTTTTTGAAGTCGATGTCGGTCCTATCCCATCTGCATACTCAGTCAAGGCGCTCTTGGATCTTCGCAGCATTATTCCTGTCTATAGGCTGAAACCGAACCATTTTTTAATGACAAGTTGCATACCTTTTCATACATCGATGGAGCGTCGTTTTAGATGCTTTGAGACCCTCAAATCGTTGGAGCAGCTACTCTAGAACAATGGATCAGTCTTCATCAACGCATTCTAAAAGAATGCGCTTATGCTCTTCATTGAGAATACGCGAACGGTCCCCCCGTGTTAGGTTTCTTAAAGATGCTGTCAGGGCCCTTCTTGTACTGTAATGCCCATCGCTGGGCTAAACGAATATGGAGACCTAGCAGCTGACGCACTCAAGATCTTCTCAAACATCCGTTTGAAAAATCTGACCTTGTCTTGGTCAGTTTATGCTGTGTAACTGCGCGTGATCCCAGGTTCTTTCATCCGAATGTCTGTATCCTTTCGCTGGGGAATGCGTGTGGGAGTAAGCTTCTTTTTCTGTGGACATCTTTCCGTGTATGTGTGTGACATTCGATTTGTCATCACGCGTAAAGATTTCTGGGCAAAATGCGATTTGTATTTTTGCAATCCTGCGACTTTAGAACTGGCAGACTGCGACTTTGATTTTGAAAAAGAGTGTATAACAAACGCTGCAGTATTACTCTAAGCATTTGAAATACGCATGTACAAGAAAGCAGCTATCGCTTTCCTACACATTGTTTAGTGTATATGTTTCCCAATCAAAGGATATGATCAAAAGGCATGCCGGAACGGGACGACATAGTATAGATACGTGTCTATTGTACATCTCGTTTTGGAACGCTCGGATAGCGCCATGTCGAGCAAGCATCAGAGACTCTTAAACATGTACAGGGGGGCTTGCATTAATGTAGCCGTTTATTGGTTTAACCTTGTAAACAAAAAATGAGAGCAATCATCTCTATTTTTTTCTTTCCGATTAAAGAGCAAGAAGGGGATAGCACGAGTAAAGGATTTGCTTAACCGGCCTTGTGGCTGTTGGAAGAAGAGAGAAGAAAAATATGAGTGAGGATTCACAAATAATAACCGCCCCTCACAACTTACAATTGCCAGGCAGCACCTAATAGGAAGATAAAAACACAAAAAAGTTCCACGTGAGCAAACGACAAGCGCGTATACTAAAGGCTGTAATGCTATTCATGCCACGTTACCAATGAAGGGAGCAGCAAAGCCGAGGCCAAGGTACAAGGTCATCTTGATGGCAAGACCGGCACGGTTGGTGGTCTTGAAGGGAATGTTCTGGAAAAGGGAAAATAAGCCATTCAGTTAAGCGCCTTCCCTTTTCCTCTTCTCCATGTAGTAGTAGAATTCAACTGCTGTCGATGTTCCTCACCTGGCCGTGGCTGTTCTCAAAGTGGTACAAGTCCGAGCGCATGACCTGGCGAGAAGCGACACGGGAGCGCATGGCAGAGCGAGCAAGCATGTTGGCGTACATTGTTGGAAAGAATAGAAGAGAGGATTACGGTGAAGGGGGAGAAAAAAAAAATAATAGGCGTCAAAGACCGAAAATTTCGTAAACAAAATTCAGGTAGGGCAATGATGACGTATCTCATTGGTTGACCACACAGGAAGAGCCTTCATCAATAAAAATCATCTGATATGCGCGGGAAGTTAATCAACCATGCAAATAATCCCTTGTCTTTTTATCTTTTTCGCCCATATTGTCGAATAACTTGCCGGGAAAAATCAATATTGAATACTAGCGTTTTTTATTGTTGTATTCTTTTATTCGATCGTGGGACATCAGCAACAAGGGCCAAAGACGATAAGCTAGCCAGCAAAGTCACGTGATTGACCGCTGTCTAAGCGCACCAAAAAACTTCTCACTATTGGACTTTTCTCGACCATTCAGCTGGCAAACCTGTTGGCAGAGGGATGGAATTGAGCACTATATGTGCTTTGGTATATTCCAAGGAAACCGCAGTATGAGGACTCATGATTTCTTTGTTAATAATAAACCCATAGGAATGCTCAGCAGAAGGTCGATCACCAAAAATGGCGGGATGAGTGTTATCATTTGTCAAGTAGCTTCTGTTTTGAAGATATGCTCAGGCTGATCGCCAGCAGCTAATATTTTTGATCTCGATCCACCCCAGCATACCTTTTGCGCCTTATTTACTTAATCTCAGCAAACGCTTCTCTACGTTCCACAGAACCATTGTTAAAAGTTGAATGAATTTAACAGCTATTGACATAAATATAAATTGACTGAGGTGCTCTTTCCTTTTCCTTCAATACATCCCGGACCGTGTACGTACATACTTGCCAAGCCCACTATTAGATCGATAACGGCCGAAGGCAAGGTCAGCGTTATCAAGACCTCTTTGAGATCTGTTGGGTGAAAACAAGAGTACCAGGAGACGCTGGAAAAGTTGTTGCAGACTACCCACTTTCTTACCACTCACACATACCAGTTGTCGCGCTGGATGCTCCTCCACGAGCTGGAACGTAACCGGGACTTCAATCCCAGCGAGCCCCTCGGTCAAGCATTCTTTTATGAAGTATTACTCAGTCTGGACTGCGGGAAATGGCAAGGGCGAGAAGGTTAAACCGCTGACCAAGGTCATTAGGACGCTCATACAGAGATACCTTGAAGATTACACGAAGTCTGCCGACATTGAGCCTGGGCAACACCGCAACATGTCCCAGGTGACGACCTGTGTAAACACTTACATCCTGACAGCCTACAAAGCTAATGTCCAGCTGCGATTTGACAAGTGTTTCCGGCGCGCTATCCACACTCTGTTGAACGTATGTCAGCGAAAGGAAGATCTACGCAAGAAAATGGTTAACAAGGATGAACACGAGCTCCAGCCCATCCTCGCTGAGCTGTCACCGATTCTAAGCGTACGGTGACACTTATGCGTTTGAAGAAGATGATGTCTATCAATCCCTTCTATAAACTCTTCAAATTCTGAGAGACAGGAAGGGCAAAGTCGATCCAGTGCTTCCCTCGCCGAACTTCTTGGGTGTCGTCCCACACGCACATCGACACGCGAATCCTCTGCCAGCATATATCAAGGCAGGCACCGTCGATCGAGAAGACATGGGGGGGAGGGTACTTGACCTCAAATCCAAGGCATTTAAGGATACGCATGGCAGAAGGTTCTTAGGAACTGTACAAACGGATGGAGTATCTACATATATCAATCATACTCAAGATTCCTGACGAAAAGAGGAAACTTAGTGGCAAGCGAAATCGGGCTGATGACGATGGTACGAGGAGCAAGGACACTCGGAGGAAGCAGAGCAAGCATGATCATTCTGCAAATTGCTCCTATGTTCACGACATCCCACAAGACGGATTAAAAAAACACTGAGGAATAATGTCTTGTCATAGGCCCAGGCGGTCGCGATATCCTTTATGGGATGCATAAGTTGATCACGCCCGAGCTCCTCAAAATACACTGGTATCTGCGCAACCAGCGGGCCCTAGAAACAAGGATGATGTGATTTCGGAAGATACGTGACATTGCCAAGGATTGTTATGATGACGAAAACGTTATCCGCGAGGCCGATGCTAGGCTTGCGCAGATATCCCGCACCACCGTCAATGCCGCCAGGTACAAGCTCTTTGTCGAAGCCCGAGGAAGGGAATAGTCACTTCTCAGCAATTTTTATAGCAGTACCACCACTACCGACACGGTATCAATGTACCCCGTGCACAGAAAGTATGGGCCAGCAAAGAACGCCTGGGGGAAGCGTCGAGCCCGAAAAATGGATCCATATACTACTGATCATGAGGTGCACAACTATCCGCTCCATCGGAATTACGTGTCTCTGCTTATATCAACGAGAGACAGACCGATGCTGGATTAGTGCGGACGATACGACACGGGTTCGGAAGGGACACCATACTTGTCATGGGAATTTGGACTACACCCGTGGCCCGTTACCATGAGCCCATCCGCCGCAAGGGCTGGTGGGAAATATTCAAGAGGCATGCGTTCAGGGTTTATCTGATTGACGAGTACCACACCTCCATGACCTGCCACGAGTGCTCCAGCCACCTGGAATCCTTCAAGCATGTCCCCAATCCGCGACCATGACAGCGAGCAAAGCGTCCTGAAGTTAAATGCCATGGGCTTTTAAGGTATACAAACCTAAATTGTTTGAAGTCCATGGAAGAGGTTACGGGATTGTTCCGGCCGCGGCTTTGGAACCAGACACAGCGGCTGTGCTTAACTTCAGACACATCCTCCTAAGCCTCCGGGTCAATGGCCAAATTCCAGAACGGTTCCGACGTGCCAAGTCCGAGGATGATGGTGAAACTGACCTGGCGTCTTGCCGAACCTGTAAAACGCATTGCTAACGCAAAGGTTGACTCCCGCAATCCCCTTTAAAGAACTTTCTGGCCCTGTTATCGCAGGGTTAAGATGCGATAAGCAAAAATACTTGGGCCACTCTCCACTTGGTGGATGGAGAGCCTGGTATGTGGCAATCGTTAGGCTCGACGTGCTAACATCATCAAGCAAACCGCTCGACTTGTCACACGGATAGATTGACTCTATTGAACCGCAAATACGATCTACTGATGGCGTGATATCCATGATCGCATGACGCAAATTTGATTGAAAATAAACGTACTACTCAGAGGATTAAAAACGATAATCCTTGGGAGAGAAAACAGTGAAGAATGCATTTTACAAGAGCGAACAGGAAATATTGTGTGATATTTTATTGGATGATATTTCGTGTCGTTTACTTGAAGATCTTGCCGTCGGCGAAGCCCTCGACCTCCCAGGCCATGTACTTGTAGATCTCATCCTTCTTCTCCTCGTACTGCGAAGGCTCGATCTTGACGAAGTTGTAGGACTCGAAATCAGCAGCATAAGAGACCTCCTCGGGGATCTCCTGACCACGGACAAGGAAGTAACCAGAGATGGTGTTGTTGTTGTTGGTGCCGCAGACAACCATGGAGCCGAAAGCGTACTTGCGGGCAAGTTCGAGACGAGCGAAGAAGCCACCGATCAAGTTGTTGGACATGAACACCAAAGTCAACTCATCGTTGTACTTGTAGTCAACACGCCACAACGACCAGCCCTCGGAATCAAAGTTCTCCCAGAACCACTTCATCGCGACGCTGGTGTCGTTGTTGCTGTACATGCGCTTCCACTCATCGAGGATGAAGGGGCTCTTGGGAAGCAAGTCAAGCTTGGACTTGGGCTTGGGGGCAGGCTTGGCCTCCTCTTCAGCAGCGGGCTTGGCCTCCTCCTTCTTGGCCTCCTTCTTGGGGGCGGGGGCAGCCTCCTTCTTGGTTTCCTTCTTCTCCTTCTTGGGAGGAGTGTATTTGAGGGGAGTTTCGCATAGAGCGATCTCGCCAAGAGCAGCCTTGAAGTGGGGCTGGGCAACAACAGTGTTGAAGTAGCGGAGGACATTCTTGTACTGCGAGCGGAATTCCTTGTCAAAGACGAGCTTGAATCCAGGAACCAAAGCAGTGACAACAGCAATATCAGCAAGGGTGATGGCATCACCAACAAGGTAAGTCTTGGTCAACAAGATGCTGTTCAAGGCAGCCAAGGCACGCTTGGTGTTCTCAATGCCGGCATCGACATTGGGCTTCATGTAGGGGCGGTAGCCAAGCAAAGGGTAGATCCAGCTGCCGATGTTGGCGGAGATCTCGTTCTCAGAGAAAAGGATCCACTGCAAGACCAAAGCCTTCTCAACAGCGTTGGTGCCGGCAAGGACAGAGCTCTCCTGCTGGGCAGCAGCTAAGGAAAACAAAAGGGAAAGAATGAGAATTGGTTCTGAAGCTAGCACTAAGTTCTCCTTATGCTCTTACCGTAGTAGGCGATGGCAGAGGACTCGAAGAGGTCGACCTTGCTACCCTCGAGAACTGGGATCTTACCCATGGGGAACTTGGCCATGAAGGCGGCATCTCTATCCTTAGTGAGGTCAAACGACTTGACGTCGAAAGAGACACCAGCGTAGGCAGCCTAATATCGCCAAAATGGTAAGACTCTCTGATACGATGTCGTGCAATCTCGTTCTACTCACGGCAATCTGGGCCTTTGCCACGCGGGGATTTTCAGGGTAGGTCTTGATGGTCTATAAGCTTCATTTAAGTATACTTTCAATATGAACGGATGGATGGATGGATGGATGGGTGGATGGGTTAGTACTTACGCCAAGAGACATGATGGATGGATACAAAAAAAAAGACAGCAGACGCTCGCAAGACCTGGGATAAAATCGATCATGGACCAAGCGGAGTTCTGTCCTCCCATCCATGTTAAAAGCGCGCAGACAGAGACTGTGTAAGGAACTGGGCTGTGTACTTTACCTTCACATAAAGTTTGCCCCATGGATACGAAGGCCGTAAGTCAACAGAAAATGTCAGCCTCCTTCTTACTCTTCAACTTACCCCGAAGGTAGCTAGCTGTGCCATTGCGGTAACAATGCCGGAAGCGTTGGAGGAAGGAACGAGGAAGGACGACGGTGGACTAACGACAGCACCAGCGGTAGAAGTATCAAGGGAAGCAACAAAAGAAGCAGACAAAGACAAAAGCACCTCGACGAAGCCCCGAAGGGAGACCTGCTCAGGTGCAGCTAAATCACGGTCCCACTCAAAGCCCATACCCTCTGCTCTCGAGGCACATGAGTTCGGTTGATATCGTTACCTACAGAGGATCCGGGATATCAGAATATTGCAGAATGGAGCAAGGGTAACCTATTGCCTTTTACTTTGCTCCTGTCAACTGACCAAAACTGCTCAGTCGGATCGAGTCGAGACGAGTATTGTGGAAAATGAGTACATCGATATCCTCCACACTCGATATATTTAGAGATATCCTCGGTCTCATGGATGGGTGCATTATCCATTACCAAATAATGGCCCTTCATATCTTCACACTTGTCCATCTCGTCCATCATAGCCTTAAGGAAGCTGAGATAATGTCCAGTTGCATTTCCTCTGCTCGCAACTTCAGATTGACCTACCCTCTTTTTTTTTCTTGGTTAATGGCTGTGGGAGCTCAAGCTATATTTAATGGTGCCTGATGCTGAGATTGCTCCCGATATTGTGGTTATCTTTGGCATTGTGACCACTGCAGGAACCCTTTTCTTGGACCATACCATGCTGCGTTTCATATTAATATGGAATCCAGACTCATCAAGAAAAACGCAGTTTTTTCTAAGTAAGTCGATGTCGGTCCTGTCCCATCTGCACACCCAGTCAAAGCGCTCTTGGATCTTCGCAGCACTATTCCGATCTGATTGGCAGCAGCTGATGCATTCAAGACCTTCTCAAACGTTAGTTTGAAAAATCTGACCTTGTCTTGGTCCGTGTACGCTGCGTAACTGCGTTTGATCCCTGCTTCTTTCATCCGAATGTCTGCATCCGTTTGCTGGATGTGTATGGTAGTAAGTTATCTTTGAAAGATATGCTAAGCAGATATTCAGTGTGAGAACAAACGGATTGCAGAGAATACATTTCTTCATCAACAACTTGGTCCCGTAGGTTCAGGACAGCCAGGCGCATCAACGACTTGACCTTGGCCACCTTTGTAGAAATAGATCACTCATTTCATCATATCAAAGTGTATAAAAGAAAGGAAGAGATGGGAGCGACATATTTCCGTGGATGCATGTGTCATTTGACTTGTCACCATGCGTATTTTGGCGACGCGACTTTGATTTTGGGAAAATAGCGTATGCTTGACAGCTATTGAGCATGCAGAAAAGAAGAGAATAACGGATATTAGCTTCTTTCATTTTCGGAAATGACGAAATGAATCCAATTTCTTCTTATATTACAATACAATATTTTTGGTTATAATGAAGCTTAATATGCCACCAAGAGGAAGCGAGAGGCGTGGGTTCTGCTCACTCAAATGGATCACTTGCTCCGTTAAAGAGCCGCTAATTAAGCCTATCGCCTAGCCCCAATGTCCCAGTCAGGCAGCTTAGCCGACTCGACTCCACCTTAATTTCAAGCCCAGAGCTGAAGGCGGGCTGCCCCTCCTTTTTTTAACTTTTTTGTCGTCTCTCCTTCCTCTTTCTCTCCCTGCTCTTCTCTCTCTCTCTTTCCTCTCATCTCGCTACTGAAACAGGCATGTGCGCACTCTTCTTCTTCTCTCTAAACAAAAGACCGACTGTGTTCCTAGAAGCGTTTTTCATTAGTGCTCATTCGCCCTTCTTGTTGTTTAGTTCTAGTCGACCTTTCATCATGAACCGGTTTGTTCGGCCGTCCAAGTATCGCCATGTCTTTGGCACTGGTTCCAAGCGAGATTTCTGTTACGATAACGTGCGCGTGAGCAACAACGCTTGGGATAGCAACATGATTAAAGTCAACCCTGTAACGTATCGCTTGTTCACGAAAATGGAACCCCCCCCACACTTTTCTCCCCCTCTCACCCCTTCTTTCTCTTGGTGTTGTCTCCCCTCGCCGTTATTGCTTTCAGAAAAGATCCGTGCTAACAATTCAGTCCATATCTTTGTTTCTTAGCTGTTTGTCTCTATGAATTGGCAAGCTTCGGGAGGCGGCGCCTTTGCAGTGATTCCCTTGTCGACCGTTGGTAAGCTGGCGTAGAAGATCAAGAGAAAGCGAGTGTCAGGGAGGGGGGTTGTGCTATCATTAACATTCAGATCCTAATCGCTCATCGTTCTTTCTTCTAGGAAAACTACCCGACAACTATCCCCTTTATCACGGCCACACGGCCTCTGTCCTTGACACCGATTTTAATCCATTCAATGATTATGTCATCGCCTCAGGTGCAGAAGACAGCAAGGTCATGATATGGACAATCCCTGAGCAATACGACGAGGAACTTGTCGAAGTCAATCCTGTGTTAAAACTCTCAGGCCATGGGCGGTAAGTACAAGGAGGAACCTATGCATATATATCGACGTACGAGCAAGAGAACTCAACATGTTATGGTACAGCAAAGTTGGCCACGTATTGTTCCACCCTACTGCAAGCAACGTGCTCGCCTCGTCCAGCACAGACCTAACTATCAAGCTGTGGGATATCGAAAAAGGACAAGAAAAGCAGGATATTACCGGGCATACCGAAATCATCCAGTCCATGTCCTTCAACTATAATGGTTCGCTAATGGCGACTACATGTCGTGACAAGCGCCTCCGTATATTTGATCTCCGAAGCAACAAGATCGTTCAGGAAGGTGCCGGCCATCAGGGCATCAAGGGCTCCCGTGTTGTCTGGCTGGGTGACTCGGACCGTCTGGCTACTACAGGTTTCTCGCGCATGAGTGACCGTCAGCTCAACCTTTGGGACACTGCTGACCTCAGCAAGCCAGTCAAGACCACCTTTATTGATACTTCATCGGGCGTCATCATGCCCTTCTACGACAACGATAATAATATCCTCTATTTGGCTGGCAAGGGGTAAGCATCTGACGCGGCAGAATGTGTATCGCCCTCGCATTATAATGAACAGGAGGGAAGTTAAGCTCATAATCAATTGCTTTGATGGGCCTCTACAGTGACCGTACAATATCCTATTACGAGTTCGAGAGCGACGAGCTGTATCACCTCAGCGACTACAGAGATGCTGAAGCACAGAAAGGTAAGAAAAGCGAGGAAGAAGAGCATGCAGATTGCGATGGGCGACGCTTAATTCAATGTGGATAGGTGTGGCATTTATGCCCAAGCGTGCGTTAAACGTGAGCGATTGCGAAATTGCTAGAGCCTACAAGTTGACTACCAACATGATTGAGCCTATCTCATTCAAGGTGCCTCGCAAGGTATATTAAAAGGTAAACCTATGCTTGGGCTCGAATGGATCCTGACGCACTTGTACGCCTCCCTTATGCATATACAGTCCGATGCATTCCAATCTGATATTTATCCTCCTGCCATCGGTGATGAGCCGGCTTTGTCTGCCGATGACTGGTTCGCTGGCAAGAACGCCAATCCTCTTACAATTGATCTGTCGGTTGGATACGAAGTCAAGGAGAAGCAGGAATTTGCTCCCACGGTGAAAGCGGAAGAAGATGTCAATGAGTCAGCCGCTGTTTCTTCGCCAAAAAATGAGAAGGATGTGAGTCATTGTCATATAAGCTAAGCACAGCATCAGCCGGATATGCATGATCTTATGTATACGTATATATAGTACCAGGAAGCATACCATGAGCTTCGGAAGGATAATGAAGAGCTCAAAAATACCCTATCTCAAAGAGATGTCAAGATCCGAGTTCTGGAGATCGAACTGGATAAGCTCAAGACAGAACTTGCAGAGCTCCGCATTAAGAGTGCAAACGCCACTCCAGCCTCTCCAAAGGCTGAGACATCAGCTAGCGAAGAGCCAAAGTCACCATCCCCTGTGGCGGCGGAGAAGGCCGAGGATGCTGTGTCTGAATAAAGAAGCAATAAATAAAGCTTCCCTCGACTGTACCTGAATGCTCTTTTGACTTCTTCCTTTTGGAATCCCAACTGCTTTCTCATTCTTTTTCCGATCGAGGGTAGATTAGTTATTTCGTTTCCGTTTGGCCCAGAATGCAGAAGTAGGACTGTATCCGGATGAAGGACTTTTGTCATTAACCGGCCTCTGGGCCGTCCAAAGATACACTATTTTCCAAAATCAAACGTTCTGCAAGTCGCAGGATCACGAAATAAAATCGCGCTTTGTCCAGAATACGCTTGATGACCAATCGAATGCACCGAAAGATCTCTTCCTTTTGACTCTTTCTCTTTTTATACACTTTGATATGCTGGGACCATGTTGTTGATGAAGAAATGCATTCTCTGCAATCCGTTTGTTCTCACACTGAATATCTGCTTAGCATATCTTGCAAAGATAACTCTGATCTTACTACCATACACATTCCCCAGCAAACGGATGCAGACATTCGGATGGAAAAAGGTCAGATTTTTCAAACTAATGTTTGAGAAGGGCCTTGAGTGCATCGGCTGCTGCAAAACAGCTCGGAATAACGCTGCCAAGAATCCAAAAGCGGCCTTGACTGGATGCGCCAATGGACAGGAAAGACACTGACTTTAGAAAAACTGCACTTTTCTTGATGAGTCCGGACTTTGGTATTAACCTGAAATGCAGCATGGAAGGGAATTCTTGTAGCGCCGAAATAAAGGGCTAATACGACTACAACCTCATGAGCAATAAGAAGAAGAAAAGCAGTGAAAGAGAGCGTTTTGGGAAAAAGTCAGGATTGTCTTTATGAATCAGTGAATAGAATAATGAAGGGGGGGGCAAAGGACACGCGTTTTTCCACCATTCTCTTCTCCATGTAAAATGCAATGACCATTTCCTTACTATATTCTTGCTCCTATTTGTCCTTTTGATACTGTCATGATGATACTGTCGGCATGGTGGTTGCCTTCGTGGGGGTAAATGATGTTTGATCTAAGGCCTGCTGAAGCGCCCACATCCACGCGGTCCGCTCCTCCTGGCAGCGTGCGAGCAGAACCCATGTCGCCCCTTTGCGACCTAGCTGATGCCCAATTTTAAAAAATGATAGTCGCTCGCGCAGTGTGGCAAGGATATGTCGCTCTGCCGTTTGCCAGATCACAAAGGCACACCCAGCTTTCGTATTACTATCTGCACTGAATATGATGGTCCCGTCCTCATACATGCGCGGTGGTTGATGATCGCTTGTCTGTTCGTGCTGATGTGCATCATCTGTGTAGACATAAACAAAATCCAGCTTGATCGTCCGATGATGTTCGTATGCCGTCCAGACGGTTGGTTCTCCAGTAAAACGTTTTCGCCGCACTGTGTGGTAGAGTACAAGTTTTCTCTCGGGTGTAAGGACGCAATAGCATTGTTTAAATGCTTCATAGCCATACCGAACGTAGAGAACACCTGCGTGCTATGTGTTTGTTTGTGTGATTAGACTTTCTGACGGCAACCTCAGTGTTAAGAGTAACTTACCAGTACACTCCGCCACTGCCGTTCGATCCGAAATCCGAGCCGGGCGCCAGCGATCATCGGAACGGCATCTCTGCTTTGTTGCCGTCCAAGAGTGTGGAGCAGTTTATGTATCCAGTGTATCCACTCAAACATCATATGCATGGTCGGCGCTTCCCAAATAGTAAAAAGGTCCTTGCCAAAGTGCAATTCAAACGACCGGCCGTGGATAATGTCTTCTCCGCTTTCTTCTGATGTGCGTCGTACACGCGTGATCCGCGTGAAGTCAATAACTGCAAACGCATTCGCAATATTCCGGGCACGCCGTAAGCATTCGCTGTACGCGGCGAAAGATGTCGTGGACGTGCAACCGACGTCATCAGGATGAAAGAGCCTTGTGACGGACCGAAATCCACGCTTTGTCTGGACATGCAGAAAGGCTTTCGTCCCTGAAAAACTCGCCAGGCTTAGCCGTGGTTTGTTTCTATCTTCATCTCCGGGCAGTCGAACCGCATCAAAAGGATCCAGCAAGAACATAAGGTGACCTTCCAGCATGGCATAGATTGGGCGTTTCGTGGACACTTTTTTGCCGCGGAAATCAGTTGACAACAGAAGGTCACCTTCCATCACTGGGCGAGGGGTATGCTAAGATATCCATCAATTGCATGAGCAAGGTGAGGTCTTTTATGTTTCACACTCACTTCTTCAGTGAACTCAGGCTTTGGATAAAACCGAAGTTCCAGAGTATGCGTCTAGATGATACTGAGATGTTACAGAAAATGTGCTTTTCGTAGAACGCAGGAAACGTACCTGTTCGATCAGCTGAGGGCTGATGAGAAAGTCGTCATCCGATATCCATTCGAGCTGTTGCTTCCTTCGTCTCCAGCACAGTCGCACATTGTCTTTGGTCCAATTAGGTGGTTTGGAATCCTGGCATTCAAGAAGGTTGAGGACCATGGTTTTGGTATGCTCTATCTTAATATTTTTGTTTCCATTCTTGAAATCTGCATCAGATAGGGGTAAACGAATATGTAGATTATTCAAGGTGGGTATATATAGGTCAACTAGAGCCGGGATTACAGGAGAGATAGTAGAATGTCGAAATAAAGCCATGTACCACTCTTGCGATCGCCGAATCGAGCGCGTTGAAAAGAGGAATTGAACCGTGCGCCCTTCACATGACTCGAAAGCAAGTCGCCAACTGAAGTCGACGTCTGATACTAAACTGAGTTTGACTTCATTGATGCGACGCGAGGCGTTCTTATTTAGGTAGATGACATGAGCTAAACGACGCGTTTTCAAGACGAAGTTCTGAAATGGATTAGAGTCTCGGCCATGAGGAATGCCAAAATTATAAAAACCTACTGTCTTAACGTATAACTCGAGCCGATCAGCCCACAGGACAGCATCGAATTCACGCCACCGTAATCGGGTTTGGTGCAGCCGTAATTGATGGAATTGCTTGTCTTCTGAAACCGAGGTTTGACGACTGAACCATTTCATGTATTTCGCGCAGAGAACTGGGCCACGCATACGCGCGCCTTCAGTGTCATGGATCTCACTCATAGAAGTGAGCGGAATGGCGGAAAATGCAGGAGAAGTCGATGTGAAAGAAGACATGGATGAAGGCTTCCGCCCGGGATTCGGCAGGGAGATCGCTCGTGAACAAGATCCATCGACCGGAGAGTTTGGAACAGTTGGAGGCTCATGTGTGATAATCGGGATCAGGATATGGGATTGATCATTCTTAGATCTCCTATTCAAGTCAGGTGGATTTGTCTCTATGATGGCGGAAATGGTCGACGTAGCGACTTTGTCGGCAGGAAGAAAATGCGATTGTACGGATGAAGTAGATGCATAAGGTGATGGCATTGACAAAACTGGAATCCTAATAATACATTAGGATAAATTTAATGAAATGATAATATAATGGAAAAACATTATTTCACATGTAGACATACTTGCGCTTTCTTCCACCCCTTGCTGTTGAGTTAATAATTGTAGCAGAATGTCCCAGGGGTGGGGCAAAATCAAAAGTAACATGGGCAGACTGGAGCGCAGGCTCCGGAATGCTAGCGTTTGACGGTGTCAAAGGTTCAGCAAACGATCTAGGAGATTCGGAAAGCTCAGATCGAGTGGAAAAATGACCCTCCTCATCGTGGAGGGTGTTGCGCTGTAATTGGGTATAAAGATGCATCAGTCTTTATTGCTTCTTATAAATGTGCGCAACTCGACATGAGTGATGGGAAAAGAAAGAAAAGGTGTGCAGAAGGGAGTGCATTATTTCCTTAGCAGGTGATAAGCATAAACTCCCTACACGTCCGAATCGACTAACTGTAGAAGGTGCGGGGTTCGGGGTTCAGAGTGAACGAGGTCCGACATGATCCGGACAGCCGGAACTCCACTTTTACACAGATTGGGTGGTACTTATTTGATTTTGTTACACGAGGGATGCAACTTCTTTTTGGCCTATACTCTCATTTGTACTAGTAGGTTCTATACAGTACTAAGATCGGATGGCCTATACTTGTGACTGATAGGAGCGTTTTTTATCAGGGCATGAACTAGTGAGAATTTAACCATAATCTCCTGATGAAATCATATATTTGAATCAAAGGGACAACCGAAGAAACAGCCTGACAGGTGATTATAAAGAGTGAACAGTAATATTAGTGCTACATCTCATTTATCGTCAGGCGCATATTGATTGATTGGATTAACCTTGATGCAATGCTTTATTTAACATGAAGCACTGTGAAGGTATTTCAGTCACCCACCTTGAGTTCCTATAAATATTGGACAGCCAAGAAATCCGCTTCTTGATCCTCTTTTCCATGTTCTCATCCAGTATGATCACTATAATACCACATTGTTTGTTACAATCTAACATCCATTCTCCTTTGCAGATTAACCAATCGTATCCTACTTTGAAGAGTCGTAGAAGAGAGGAGTCCTTGGACGTCCTTCCATTCCGTTCCTTTCTCCTCTCGCGGCTGGGCTCGTCCTCTTCACTTTTCCATCCTGGTTATAGCTGGGACAGCCTAACATCTCTTCGGAGATGAGCTAAAGTGTATGAGGAAGAGTTACTGTTTTCAGCTGACTAATGAGTATCGATACGAAATCCTTTATTTTATCTCATGTACGAAATTTATTTTGGAAATAAAGTACAGTATGCAAATGAAAACACTTGGAGGACGGCAGAAGGTAACACATTATATGCAATAAATAAAAGGGGAGAATGATGAGCAGCTACGGGATTATAATCCATGAACACACAAGGGCTTTCAATTGCTCTTGGTATGTCCGAGGTACGTTAAAGGTGAGGTGATCACATGGACTGCGTCAGAAGATGCTTGCTCCTTATGAACATTTTCGGTTCCAACACCCAGGGCCTAGCACAGCTTTCGATGGTAAACATTTGGCACGTTGTATATAAGCAACTATTTGTTTACATTTTGCCGAATTTGCCGCAGCATTTGTTTGGAGCTCCATGTTGTGCGATGCACCTTTTCATATTCCTCAAATACGATGTTAAACTTGTGAGTCGTAGGGTCGGGTGTGTATATTTGATGTGCTGATCGCATTCGTGCTAGAACATGAAGCTGTAGGATTTTTGAGCACGAGTGGCTGTCATAGCTGCAACCCTGGAGCGGAAACCTTACCACTGTCATGTGCAGAATGGCTAGACTACGATCGACATTGGTATTATCCACTTTGGGAATCTATTATGCAAGTCAGCGATACTTCTTTTTCCCTTGAATAAAGCCCGTTTCCCATTTACCATCCACGCGTCTGCTTCTCTGCAAAGATGATCCTGTATAAGTCGGATGTTATCAAAATAACGGATGTATTTGTTGGCACGGGGTGCCACTGTCATGTATTTAGCGCGGATTGCAAATCGTTCAGTGTGTTTTTGCTAAGAGAAGAATATGAGATCATAAATAATCAGTCGCTGTTTTTCCACGCAAAAATACCTTATTGCTGATGTATACGATCAACGGAATGCAATTAGCGTGTTTCTTGGCAAGCTTTTTTATTGTACCTATTGACAGTCCAACGCCCTATTTGCACGTAACGCACGCACCCATACATATATTCACACACATACACACACATATATATATATTTATATTCACAAAGATAGTCAGTTAAAAATGAAGTTTTCCAGATTGCCCTACCTCGAGATCTGAGCTTACTTCAATAACAAGGCTTTCCTTCCGTTCCCGGAAGCCTGTAACCATCTGATCCAAACTATTATATAGCAGTTGGCTCTGGGCCTCATACCCTGCAATAATTGCATCCGCTGCAGAAGATGAATGATCATGCAGATGTTCGCCTGCATGATAGGAAGATGCCCAAAGAACCCTAGATTTCTTCTCTGGATCGAAACTGCGAAGCAGGCTCCGGATATGGTCTGTTGATATGACCGTGGTGATTCCGATCCTATCGGCACACACGTTTAATTTTAAGGCAAAGCAGCGTAATCGTGTCAACACTTGCCTATGGGCCAATAAACTGGCTAGCGTAGATTTACCGCAACCGGAAGTTCCGCCTAGAAGAATGCACACCGACTCGTCTCGATTGACGATCTCCCAGGCGATCTCTAAATCCGCGATCGGATTGCTATAGTTTAATCGCCCAAGCAGTTCTTGCAAATGTAGAAGAAAGACATCAAGACTCATCCGTTGCTGATCGACAAGCACTTGTTCTCGAGTAATATAGTCTGTAGGAAGAGGAAGAAAGACGTTCCTCAGCATGAGCTCCTTCTTGTTGCGCGGCTCTTTTTATGGTTTTTCGTCACTGGTTGAAGCTGCTTTAATTTTTTTACCCATAATCAGCTGGACATGGGTATGCTTGACAGCGAGAAAGGATAACACAAGTTGCAATTGGTGAATGGTGCATGTTTTTTCGCCTTTCGGCGATCGGATCACGAAGGAGAGCATTTCGACAGGACGGACAGCAGCAAACGTCCTCAACGCAGGAGGAGGGAGGATAAAATAAGGAGATAACAGTCGTAGGTACTTGCGTGAACGTATCTGCGTGTGAATGAGCGCGTGGTGTTTTGTCGAGGGAGGAAGAGAACTAAATTCTGTCCATATTATTTTTTAAAGCGCGGGTAAACATCGGCGACATTTCTAAACTTTAAACACACCGCATACACATATTTACTTACAAGGTCTTTGTCCTGTGGAATATGCATGACACGTCAACAACCTTCCATTTATTCAAAACATTGGTGGGCCCATTGCCATTGCTATTATTGTCGTATGGCTGAGGAAAATATTATCAGTAAGCTGTAGTCCTTGGTAACGACCAGCAATGTCGCATATCAAAAGTTATACAAAGACTTTTATATGAATGGAGTGTACATGATATTTTATACAAGCCACTATAGCAGATTGCTTACAGCAAGTAGCTCATTGTATCTGTCAGAGGAATATTGCTAAACGAGGCACATGACATGGAATGTTCCCATGATATGGAGGGAACTGCTGTGTGTGACGCGCCTGGGAATAGTGTCATGGCCTAGTGACGAAATCGCACTTATCTATATATGGTAATTTGAGAATACAATGGAAGACCGATCGGAGGTATGAATCGTTCGGGCTCATTATTATGCGATGCGTTGACGAAGAAAATGTATGTCAATTGGATGAGGTTGATGTCTTCGTGAAATTCTAATGCGACATCTAATATTTCTGTCGGACGAAAATTCCACCTATATAGCAAATTCGTCCATGGAGTGTAAATGGCCTTGATCGGATGATTTAGATAATATGTACCTCAAGATAACGTTTAAGATACGAATAAAGATGTCCGTAGCCTTAGCAGGAGGGCTTCATATCATCAACTTGTTTCGCAGATTCTTCGAAGTATAAAAGCTTGAACATTGACTATTCTCTCTTATTCATTTCTCTATCGTCATATTGGGGAGGGGTTCTTGATCAGGGGGAGAACTATATTTAAATACATATCGCTGGCTGCCAGAGGTGAACGTCTTGCTCCCAAATCTATTTTTTTCTATTGAAGTAGGAACTTGTGTCCAGCGACTCAAACCACTCTAGATTTTCTGAGGAAACAAACGAAGATTACAGCAATGCGAAATATGTTGAGGATGATTAAAATATGGTGATCCTGAAACCTGAATAATAAGGAAGGACTTCATGACCTGAAAACGACTTTATTTCAGACATCTTTGAGATGAGTGATCTATTGTCCCTTCCCCATCTGCCTTGTTTTTCGAACAAGGCAACACTATAGATGAATATCGCTATACCCACCGTATTATTTGGGATTGTATACTTTTGTAACTTGTAAACTTTGGAGTAAAGATATGTCCTATTTTTAAACCAGAGATTAATTTATCTATAAAACGGACATTGACTTATGAAAGAGATATATAAAATCTAGATTTTCTAGTGTGGTCCACAAAAGGCCCTCGTCGTAAGTTGAATGGGGATTCAAAACATGATACATGAGTCCTTGGAACTACCCATCATTTCCTTATGCGTAATGATAGTGGTAAATGGGCGTTTTTAAATCCACCCGTGGGTGCCACTATCACTGTTTTTCGTGTTCTTAAGCGGAGTCGCATTTTCATACATTTCCGAGGACGTCGAGATTGCATGGGGGGGAGGAAAAGATGGAGATGTGTGTGTGAAGAGAGGGCTTCATCGCAAACAAAGACGCGTGAAACAGGCAACATATAAACATAAAGAAAGATGTGTATGCGGGGGAGGATGGCTACGGTTAGTTAGACATGCTTGTTAGTAATGTAGCCCAAAGTCGCACCAATCGGGACAGGTGCTGACTCAGTTGACAGGGAGGACAGCAGACAAAGATAACAAGTTATCAGTATAAGGTAATTTCGCTTTCCTTATACTGGTCGTCCGGATCAAAGGCTACTATGTTTTCTCACGTTACTCTTCTATAAAATTGGCGTACCTTATCTTCTTCTTTCCTCTTCACCTCCCTTTCTTTCTCTGTGTCCAGGCATTATTATGCTATCTGCTCAAAAACTGCTCTTGCCTCGTCTCACACGCATGTACTCTACTGTTACAGCCACCCATCGGCCTGTAGCGAATGTGTCCTCCACTGAGACGCCCTACTTTCCTGATGAACCCTCGGGACCCTCCATGAAGACTACCATTCCGGGTCTAGAATCCAAGCGTATCATGCAACAGTTAGACAAATATCAAGACACGCGATCAATCTTCTTCGTTGCAGGTATTTTGATTTCCATATTCCGCCGCCGCTGATGGTACAGAGCTCTGACCAACGTGGCACATCCAGACTTTGCCAAATCCAAGGGCAACTACATCACTGACGTTGACGGCAACACGCTCCTGGATGTATTTGCTCAGATCGCATCGATTCCTATCGGTTACAATAATCCTGCCTTCCTGAATCTAGCTAATGAACCCGCTTTCCAGACCGCATTGGCAAATAGGCAAGTGCATTTTGTTGCCAGTTAGTCGTAGCGCGGCGCGGTCTTGTGCTCATCTTGTTGTGATTCCGTTAGAGCTGCATTGGGTGTAAACCCGAATAAAGATTGGGTCGAGTCGGTCGAGAAGGCGTTCATGCGGGTTGCACCCAAGGGCATGGACAATGTATTTACAGTCATGTGCGGCTCCTGCGCGAACGAGAACGCATTTAAAACAGCGTTTATGTACAAGGCTGCCAAACGGCGTGGTGAGCGTGACTATACTGTTCAGGAGCTCAAGTCATGCATGAGCAACCAAGCTCCGGGGTCGCCTGATGACATGGCAATCCTTAGCTTCTCCAAAGCCTTCCATGGCCGCCTTTTTGGTTCTCTCACTGCCACTGCAAGTAAGGCCATCCACAAGCTCGATATTCCTGCCTTTTCGTGGCCCAAGGCCATGTTTCCCGAGTTAAAGTATCCACTGCATGAACATGAAGCTCACAATCGCCAGGTTGAGCAGCAATCTCTGAAGCAGGTTGAGGAGATAATACAGAACAGAGGCAAGTCTATTGCAGCCGTTGTTGTGGAGCCAATTCAGTCGGAGGGCGGTGACAATCACGGTATGATCGAGAACGCTTGAAAACCTGATAGACCAGACAGGAATCTGACATTGGCGTTTCTTTTTATCAAAAGCGTCCCCTGAATATTTCCGGGAATTGCAGGCCATCTGCCAGCGCAACGATGTACTTTTTATCGTCGACGAAGTCCAGACTGGCGTTGGAGCGACGGGAACGTTTTGGGCACACGAAGCATGGAACTTGCCCAGCCCGCCCGATATGGTCACCTTCTCCAAAAAATTCCAAGCTGCCGGTTTTTTCCTAAGCAGTCGGCTCCGTCCTGCTCAGCCATATCGTTTGTACAACACCTGGATGGGAGATCCAGTGCGTGCTATGCAGGCCGCAGCCATTGTCAACGAGATATATGACAAGAACCTCCTGGATAACGTCAAACGCGTCGGCGCTTATCTCCAGGACAATCTCAGTCAGGTCAATCAAATCCAGTCAGTCCGTGGCCAGGGCACCTTTATCGCTTTTGACCTCGACACCGCCGAAAAGCGCGACAAGTTCCTTGGTGACATGAGGCAGCTTGGCATCAACATGGGCGGTTGTGGTGATAAGACTGTCCGCTTGCGTCCCATGCTCACCTTCCAAAAGCACCACGCTGATATCCTGCTCGAAACCATGGAGAAGGCCTTGTAAATAAACAAACTAAGCATTTATTATTGCTTTTACTATTCCTATGTTCTTGCAATCACTGGAAAAGATCCGCGAAGTAGTCCTCGAATTCTTCTTCCTTTGTTCTTTCCTGCTTTTTCTCGATAGGGCGACTCCAGATAGATTTCGCATCTTGCTGCTCATCTTGTTCTTCATTTGCAACTGCATCCGGTTCGTCCCCTCTGTTTTTCTCGGTATCATCATGCGTCGGCTTATACCGTTTCCCCCTATGCTCCGCCTCTCTTTGCTCATCGTCCTGGCGCCTTCGCTTCTTTTCCTTTCTTACAGCTCGCTTTTGCGTTTTATAGTTGAGCTTGTACGAGCAATCAGGACAGAGTCGCACTTTGACAAGCTCGTTTTTCTTGTGTCCATCTTCAACATATCCAAAATTGACTTCCCAGCTCTTGAGGTCATTAGTCTCCTCGCATCGTGTTGAAGCGCATATGAATTGACCTGATATGTAGAATATGCACATATATTCCCGAGTTAATGCTGTGAAAAGGAAATATATCGTACACCTTTTCCACGGACCTTTGCCCATGATCACCTCCCGTTCGGTGCGCCACCGCAATGCAATCTTGCCATCCTTGTAGTATTTTAATTCACAGATCGCATACTCCTTGAACAGTCGATCATAATATTTTTTGGCTAACCGCTTCTCCCATGACTGATTTTCGTCATCCTCATCATCGGATCGTACAAATCTGGGCAGAACTTTTAGCGGGCATAAGGACACACACAGGTACAGCCGTAGAGAAAGAGTGTAGAAATGACGACGTATTATTACCTACCGGTGATTCTCTCGTATTATATCATATTCAGTCCTGTAGTTCGCGGATGACGATGATGAAGGCTTTGGCGGAGGACCTTTGTTGTAATGCAACACATAATCTCGAATTAAGCGCTTGTGGCGAGTATACTGTTATCTTCTTTTAGCAAGAGGAGCGCAAATGAATGGAGCGCACTTACAGCATCGACCCCGTGAAGCTCATTACGGAATATACGATTGACGGATCCCATATTTGATCAGGAAAGGACAGTGAGGGAGCAGAACAAGTAAATAAAAATATTATGCAAAGAAAATAATGAGTCGGGGGTTCTCCTCAGCTGACAAGAGATCAGACTGTAGATCGATGTTACAAGGAGGCTTTCTGACTCTGATCGCTTATGCTACATCCCCTGTTTGCATTATTTGCGAGATCGTATCCAGATCGATATCAGGCCACCACGCGTAGATCCTGATATAGATGCACGTATACACTCGATATTACTATGTTATTTTCGACTTCTCTGTTTTTATCGGTCCTACCGATCAATCATAGCCACTTGGCAACGGCGTTTGCTAGTCAAGCTACATTCAGGATAACCAATCGCATTTAACAAGTCTTTGCGGAAGATAGATCAAATGAACGATGTCGCCTCTCTAAACCACGTCAGCGGTTCCCCATCTATTGATCGTTTTCATTTTATACACATTCATTGCTCTGAATGACTAATAAATTTATTCATAGTACGAAGATGGACAGGGAAATATTTGTTGAGGAGCGTGGATCTATGTATGTCACTCCGTACAACTTACATACGAACGAAAATAAGGTTAGAGTTTTCAAGCTGACGTTGAGAAGGGAACATTACTTTCTTTTCAAAAATAAATTTCGCATGCTTAAAGAAGGCCGAGACATACCCGTTAGTCAACAGAAAATATCAGCCTCTTCTTACTCTTCGACTTACTGCGAAAGTACCTAGGTGAATCATTGCGGTAATAATGGCCGAAGAGAAAGAAAAGGAAGGAACGAGGAGGGACGACGACGGACCAACAAGAACACCAGCGACAGAAGCAATGGTGGAAGCGGACGAACAAAAGCGCCTCGACGAAACCATGATGGGAGACCTGCTCAGGTGCAGCCAAAGCACGTTCCCAGCCAAAGCCCATACTCTCTCCTCTGAGGCACCTGAGTTGGGTTGATATCATTATCTACAGAGGATCCGGGTTATTAGGAGATTGCAGAATGGAGCAAGGGTAACCTATTGCCTTTTACTTTGCTCTTGTCAATTGACCAAAACTGCTCAATCGGATTGAGTTGAGGCGAGTATTGTGGAAGATGAGTATCCCGATATCCTCGACACTCGATCTATTTAGAGATATCCTCGACCTCATGGATAGGTGCATTATCCATTACCAAATAATGACCCTTCATATCTTCGTCCATCTCGTCCATCGTAACCTTAAGGAAGCTGAGATATGGGCCAGTTACCGTTCCTCTGCTCGCAACTTCAGATTGACCTACCCTCTTTTTTTTTTTCTTGCTTGGTGGCTTCGGGAGCTCAAGCTATATTTAATGGTGCCTGATTCTGAGATTGCTCCCAAGATTGTGTTTGTCTTTGCTCTTGTTTCGCTATTGTGACCATTGCAGGAGTCCCTTTCTTGAATCATGCCATGCTGCATTTCATATTAATATGCAATCCAGACTCATCAAGAAAAATGCAGTTTTTTCCAAGTCGATGTCGGTCCTGTCCCATCTGCACACCCAGTCAAGGCGCTCTTGGATCTTCGCAGCACCATTCCGAACGGTTTTGCAGCAGCTGATGCATTCAAGACCTTCTCAAACGTTAGTTTGAAAAATCTGACCTTGTCTTGGCCCGTGTATGCTGTGTAACTGCGTTTGATCCGTGCTTCTTTCATCCGAATGTCTGCATTCGTTTGCTGGGGAATGTGTATGGTAGTAAGATCAGAGTTATCTTTGCAAGATATGCTAAGCAGATATTCAGTGTGAGAACAAACGGATTGTAGAGAATACATTTCTTCATCAACAACATAGTCCATAGGTTCAGGATATCCACGTTCATCAACGGCATGACGTTGGCCATCTTGGTAGAAAAATAGGTTGTTCATTTCAAAATGTAAAAGTGTATAAAGGAGATGGAAGCGACGTCTTTCCGTGGATACATGTGTCATTCGATTTATCATCAACGTATTTTGAATAAACGCGACTTTATTTTTGTGATCCTGCGACTTCAGAACTGGCAGAGTTTGATTTTGGAAAACAGTGTATGCTTCTATTCAGCGCAGCGAAATGTTTGGAGTATAAATATGGCTATAGTAGCATCCTAAGATACAACGTACCCAAGGTTACTCATGTATTCTCGATGAAGAATGCAGATATCGGTCTTATTCTTGACCGCGTTCATGCTAATCAATCGTCTTAGGATAACTTACGGACCAACTTTTTAAGGGATTTGAGGGGCGTATAGTATTAAGAACCTGTATAATCACGCACATGTCCAAATTACTATAGATTCTGCTACTAAAGGCGATACAAGTGATCAAGAGCTCTCTGCTGCAAAGGCATTGGATACACCGGATTATAATGACAAACAGAAGACTTAGAAGTGTTGATATAGGTGAGGGGTCTTCAACAGTTCTACCATTGCTCAAAAACATGGAATTCTGCCGTTACTTGGGCTGTATGTGAGTTATCTTTGAGCTAGATCAAACCAAGCCAGCCTTTACTAAATGTTTGGTGCCGGATCTCATTTTTCACATAATAGCGTGTCTCTGACATATTCTGATCGACTGAATTAGCCTTGCCGCAGTGTTTTGCAGCTAAATGCACACTTTCCTAAATCGTCATCTGTCTGTATCTTGATCATTCCAGGAATAGACGGGTTAAGGAGAAACATCTCCTTATGATGTACTGTACAAAGATATGCAGCGGAGTGAAGCAGCAGATCGCCACACAATGCTTAAATAACCTTTGCGACGCGAACTATTCCGATTACTGATATCGCAGCTGAAGCAGTTTTCTATCCGCCCTCGTGGGCTGTACTGCAGTTACCGCCTTCTTTTTTGGTGAGGAAATTTTTAAGACGTTCCTCCATTAACGGCTGTCTTGTGTATCTGCTTGATAATCCTCACTTTATGCAAGATTGACCTAATTCGGTCGCTGAATCTGACTCAGCACCGAAGCAAAGAAAACTTGAGAAGAAGATCCATAATAGCGTCTGTGGAAAAGGTAGAAAATGACATCTGTTTTTACAACGCAATAAGATTTGCCCTCAAAAAAATTTTCTGCAGCGACGACTGATCTAGTCTAGAAGTATACTTTCTGATATAAGATATCATACGGTAGATTGTGCGTCTATTGCAGCCTTGTTAACTACAAAGAAGCTATAAGGGATCATCTTCCTCTTCCCTTTGGACGTCCTATAAATAATGAAGATTCGAGGAAACTGTTTTTTGTCCATCAAATCCATCCTTACCCTCTCTTCCATGGCTTTATTAGGTTGATCACAATAACAGTAAATTGTTTTATTGCAACCCAACATCCATATCCTTTATATATTGTCCAATCTCACCTGTATTTGATTAACCATGAAAGGGAGCTCCAAAGGATACTGGGTTCCACAGCGAGGCCGCGATTTGATTGCCCTATGACAGCTTTTCCCTTTTTTGCTGAGGAGCCATGCTTCTGACATTATTCTGTCTTTTATTTTCCAACAATCTCTCTTGCTTGATACCACGTGCCCATCTGTTACTGAGTCTGTAGTACAGTAAGTCAAAACATTATGTAGATGGGATTCGTTTTCAGTTGTCTAATGGAATCTTTTATTTACTGATACGTCAACTTCCCACATTTTTATGCAATTTTTTTGTATTTCGTGCGAACTCGATTTTGACAATAAACCACTTATGTACGTACCAATTTCTTTCAGCACGTGGACAGGAAGTCGCATTTACTCGACTTTGGTACAGGCCTAGGATGATGATGAAAGAAAGACCATGACTTCAGAGTCCAGAACCACAGAAGAAATTATAGGAGAAAAAAGATATTTTTATAGCTGTATGTACATGCCTGAACATGAAGAAATAGGGACATTTCCTCAAGGGGATCGAGATGCTACTGCTATCTAATATTAGACACCGCCGCGAAAGATATATAGTCGGTAACGTCCCCATTACTGTATAGATTGAGTGAGTATCTTTATTAATATGGATCGTATAAGGAGAAAAATCTGTCCGGAAGCACATTAAAAAGAATGAGGGTATCATCGCTAACCTGCTGCTTCCTTATCTGAAGAAAAACAGAGAAATAATATAGATTTACATTATAATAGAAGGGTCATGGTCGTCACAAGCATTCCACTTGCAGCAAGGAAAATGATCCCTTTACTGGCTGCTGCAGTCCTCGTGGCTACTGCTGCTGCATTGGACGAGTGGGAGGTAGATGCATTTGCTGCGGTGGAAGACAGGGAGGCGGTCGAGCTGGGTTTAGCATTATTGTCACTAATGTTGCTATTGCTGCCGCTACTGCCACTACTGTTACTGCCAACAGAGGTAGCCTTACTGCTGCTGGTAGTTGAATTACCGGCTGCATTGGGGTTGGAGGCCATGATAGTGAAGTACGGTGAGTAGGTCGCTCCTTTGTTGCTCGTGAAGACGAGAACATCTAATGGTTGGGAGAAAGGGGTTATTGACCAACGCCCGATTTAATGAGGATGTCACTCGAACATACATGACGAGTCTGTCTTTATCCAAGAGGGTATTTCCCAGGACCACTGCTGAGTGCTGACAAGAAGGCCAGAACCCACCTGACTAACTAGCTGAAGGTTTGCGGAGCCGCCGTTACGGAGTTCGACAGAGCTGATCGTCGAAACACTAGGATCGAGAATGGACCTTTAAGAGATAAAATAATTCTTAGAAGTGATTCTCTCGTTTCATTTTATCTTATTCTCTCCCTTTCTCGAGAATCGTAATCATTCGCACATACCATGATACAATTTCCGTTTTTCCAGCTGTCCAGACAGCCTTTTTTTGATTGTTAGCTATCTGAAATTACTGGAATGGTTGTAAAAGAAGCGCATTACTTACACCCAACGCCGGAGCGGTAATGGAAATGCCTGCATTCTGAGCTTGGCTGAGCGTACAGAAGAGAGCAAACGCAGAACAAATTGAAAGAACTTTCATAGAGTCGACTTGTGTGGGAGAGCAAAATAAGAATCAAGAAAGATATCGTAAAAAGTTTACGCTTTTTATACAAAATACCATTTATTACGTTCATTATCATCCTCTTTACCCCCTTGCTTATCCCTCCCACTCCTTCCTCCGCTCCACAAATCAAGGCAGTGATGATGCCACCGAGTTTGCACCCCCTCAGTGTCCGCAATGCTCCCTCACCATTGCACCGCCCTCCCCCCCGATCTCGGTTGTTGCGCCTGAATTCTGTAAAGAAGCGAAAGCCTATCTCCGGGATGAATATGGCGTTACAGTTATTGAAATACCTGCAGCGCATCCATGCAGTCTTTCGGACGTATTATAATAGCGCATGGAAGAAGGACGGAGAATAAGCGAGTTACATATTCGTCAGAAAACCAGTGGAAGCTAGTTCGACATAACAGCTTTGCTCCTGTACTGCTCTGACCGAATTCGTTTCTTCACTGGATACGATTGCCCGTAACATTACCATTGAAACCATGAAGGGTAACAACAATCAGATATGATGTATGTTTATATGTAACGATGTAAACAAATAGGCACTTTTATTACATTCTGTGGGACGATGTCAGACCAAACCTTTTTACAGGCGGTGTACGCATATTCCGACCGAGCCAGTTCTGATTTTCCCAGAAGCGAAGAGCTGATTTGCGCGGAGTCAGAGATCTCCTTTTCAAGTCCGAAAACTGTCTCTCCGCCTCGTGTGCACTAAAAATCCACGTTGTCTACTCGAGCTTTTGCTTTTAGTATATTCGTCTGATGTAAACAAAGAGACGTCGCCAAAAAGGAAGAACTAAATTAGGGTTAGATGTGTTTAGACTTGCATTCTACGTATACGGGGCCGGTGGTTATATAGTGTTTGTTGGAGAAGAAAAAGAGACGGCACCTTGATGATATACCTGGTACCGCAACCAAACAGGGAGAGAGAGGAAGTCGCCTTCCTTCCTCTGTATGAAACGCATGGCCTCACACCAAAAACAGAAACTCCTTGAACGTGCTTGCACCTTTCTTTCCCCCAAAAGCTTGATGGATATGCTGTTTAACGGGGTCCATATGAGTGTGTATTGCATGAAACCAGTGTTAAAAGAATATGTACGTCTTTTTTTGTTGCTGAGTTGTTAATTTTTATATGTGTGTGATCTTTTTATTCTCCAACTGTTCACTTCTTCTGAATAACTATGGCGAAGAAATCGAAGCAATCGCTCCCATTACATAAAGTCATCATGGTCGGATCCGGCGGTGTGGGCAAGTCGGCACTGACCCTTCAGTATATGTACGGCGACTTTGTAGAAGAATACGACCCAACGAAAGCAGATTGTATGCACACCCACATACAAATGCAGTTTTCGCACTTTCCCTTTCTTCACCTATGCGCAAACGCACACATCCAGGCTCTTTTCTTTTCGTACTAACATTCACACTTGCAACGTGTTAGCATACCGCAAGAAGGTTATGTTGGATGGACAAGAATGTCAGATTGACATTTTGGATACAGCAGGCCAAGAAGAATATGCAGCTGTAAGAAGACGAGAGGAAAAAGCAGGAATAGGGTTACGGATTGGGTTCTAAGAGTGTTTGTTCATATAAAAAATATAGATTCGCGACAATTATTATCGTTCCGGTGAAGGCTTCCTGTGTGTCTTTTCGGTATGCGAGCATGAGTCTTTCGAGCACACCCAAGAGTTTCGAGATCAGATCCTTAGAGTCCTTGATGACGATACGGTATGCCATAAGCACATTTCCCCTCCATGATTGTAGTCTATCTTATTTATAGTGCAATCCGTCTATGTAAGGTACCTTTTATTTTGGTCGGTAACAAGGTGGATTTGGCGCACTTGCGCAAGGTGTCTTCGAGTGAGGCGCAACAACTAGCACAAGAATGGGGTTGCCCATATCTGGAAACATCTGCCAAGACACGCCAGAACGTGGATGAGGTCTACACTATGCTTATGCGGAGTATCAGGGATAGTAAAGCGCAAATGAACATGGCCGATGGCAAATCAAAGAAGGGAAAGTGTATGATTATGTGAAAGGCATCGTTTCTTTTTCTTCTCATTCGCACCTCTCCTCCTTGTCCTCCTCTCTCTTGTCCGCGCCATTCGCGTCCTTCATCATCTTCCTCCCCACTCAACCCCCCCCCCACTAAGCCCTTCTTTTCCTTTCATCCCCCTGTCTGGTTTAGCTCTTCACCATCATTACTTTATTCGTCTCGCTCTGTTATTTCTCTTTGATTAGATGTCGTTCTTTGTTCTTGTCTGCATCTGCGAATAAAAAAGCACGAAAGCTATCTGGATGACTTTTTGGTTCCTGAGGATATTTGACTTCTAAGCTATCATCCATACTTGTTATGCAACGTTTACGACATAAGGTTATCGATTTTCCACCCAAGTGAAATAAGGAATGCAAGAAGAATATGTCTAAAAAAGACATTTGATTTAACAAGGAGCTTTATTAAATTATCCATCCTAAACACACCCCCTTTAGCTTTTCTCGCAGTGGCGGCAATTCACGGAAACTTTGCATATATTGTTTTTTCCTTGTTCGCCCTTGTATCATTCCAGAATGTATCTTTCATCCTTTACGCAAAACCGAGTCTTTTACTTTTTCGTCTTTTTCTCTCTCTTCTAGTTGTAAATTGATATTCCCTTCTCTCTTTCCCAGGATATCCTTTTTGGCATATGCGTATCATACCTAGTCGCCTGAATCTATAATCATTTTCATCAATCGTATGTACCTCGCTACACATACACACACGTACGCACACACACGCATGCACGGATATGCACATCATTCGACAGCCTGGACTTATTTATCTCTTAGAAGACATCCTACTAATATCGATCAAGCACCATGGCTGACACCCCAGCTTCGCAGCGATCAGTTTACAGCACCATTGGTGGGTAGAAAATGAAAGAAGAGACCCGATGCATAGTCTGACCCCATTCTTTCGATATGATAGACGTCCCGGTTACTCCACCAGAGGCCGTCAATACACTCATGGAGGAAGATCTGTATTCATCACTGAATATGAATAATACCAGTGGCAATGGCGACCAAAACAGTAACAAAGGCGCGCAAAATGATGAATGGAGACACAAAAGCGCAGTGTACCCGAATTGGGAACTTCCCGGAGCTCCCGTCCCCACGAGCGAGATCCATTTGATATTTCACAACCATGGCAGAAAATTTGGTTTCCAGCATGACAATGTGAACAACATGCTCGACCACTTGCTGACGATGCTGGATTCACGATCGGCACGTATGACGCGGCGTAAAGCGCTATGGAGTCTCCATGCCGACTATATTGGTGGCGAACATGCTAATTACCGCAAATGGTACTTTGCTGCCCATCTCGGCTTGGACACTGAAGCCTCTCCCCGGACCCCAACGGGTCTGTTGCTGGAAGAAGCGAAACGTGAATGGCGGGAACGGATGGAGTCCATGACCGATATGGCGAGAATGAGCCAGCTCGCTCTCTATCTACTTATCTGGGGCGAAGCTGCGACGCTCCGCTATACCCCCGAGCTCCTGTGCTTCTTGTTCAAGGTCGCTGACGACGCAGGCATACAGCAGCAGCACCCGCCTGGTTACTTTATTGATCACATCATTACACCCTTGTATAATTTTGCGCGCGACCAATCTTATCAGTTCATCAAGGGGCAATGCGTGCGCCGCGAGAAGGATCACAACGGAATCATTGGTTACGACGACATGAATCAGCTTTTCTGGGACCGCCAGTCTATCAGTCATCTTGTCTTACGCGACGGAAGACTGCTCAAGGACGTGCCACCTCATGAGCGGTTCACAGTGTTAGCAAACGTTCAATGGGATGCATCTTTTACAAAGACTTTCTACGAATCTCGGTCATGGCTACATTTGCTGACCAATTTCTCGCGCATCTGGATCCTTCATATATCCATCTTCTGGTACTACATGGCCACCAACCTTGATTTCTTGTATCTCTCTTCTTCCGACTCACATCTCGAGTTGCCCGTCAAGTTTTCCGTCATCGGTCTTGGCGGCCTCGTCGCCATTGCGCTGATGATGGCTGCCACTGTCGCTGAGTTCATGTATCTTCCTACGAACTCCCGCATGATTCGCATCCTTTTATCACGGCTATTTCTTCTAGGCCTGTTTGCAGCTTGTCACATGGCAGCATCGGTCTATATCTTATGGTTCGATAGATCCAGCCTGATCTCTCTGGTGGTCGGTGCCAGCCAGCTCGGCCTGGGGGCCATCCTGGCCATCGTCTTGGCCATCGTGCCGTCTGGAAATCTGTTTCTCCGCAAGCGTGCCTCCAGCCATCTCACTTGCAAGACGTTCACTGCCAATTTTCCAAAGATGAACAAGGATGATCGTTGGCTTTCAATCCTCATGTGGGTCTGCATCTTTGTGTGCAAGTTTTTAGAAACATACTTCTTCCTTGCACTCTCCTTCCGCGATGCATTGGCGACCACAAGCAAGGCCCACCTCACTGAGTGCGGCGGCGAGCCACTGCTTGGGAAATGGCTGTGCATAGTCATGCCGACGCTGACGAGTATCTTGATGATATCTGTCGAGCTTGTACTATTTTTCTTGGACACGTATCTGTGGTATGTCGTGTGGAGTACTATGTTTTCCGTGTCCCAGTCGTTTCGTATGGGCATCTCGATCATGACCTCCTGGAAGACACTTTTTGCCCGCTTGCCGAGGCAGATGTATACCAAGGTCCTGGCCATCGCGGGACAGGAGGCCCCGCTCCGAAAGATGGCGTGCTCCCAAATGTGGAATGCTATTGTAATAGCCATGTACCGCGAGCATCTCCTCTCGAGCAATCATCTGCAGTCGCTTTTATATCACTGGCGTTCCACTATCACTGACAAGGCTGGTGGTGAAATCAGGGCTCCGCCCTTCTTTGATCCTGAAAACAAGACCAAGAAGGAGGATTATTTTCCGGTTCACTCGGAGGCCGAGCGCCGCCTTTCATTTTTTGCTCAGAGCTTATCCACCGAATTTCCACTTCCATGTTCCGTCCAGCAGATGCCCACCTTTACGGTATTTACGCCTCACTATTCCGAAAAGATGATCCTCACACTCCGGGAGATTATCCGCGAGGAGGACGAAACCACACGCGTGACTTTGCTCGAGTATCTCAAACGACTACATCCGACCGAGTGGGATAATTTTGTCAAGGACACAAAGTTCCTGGTGGAAGAGGAGGATAATCCAGTGCAAGATCAATTGTTTTATCCGAGCAGCGAGAAGATAGTGGTAAGTAGAGCTCTGGGCACAGCCCATGCTTTGGGAAAAATAAATTAACGGTTATCCAGCAGGATGAAGCCATTGACGATAAAGATGATCTTCCTTTCTATTGCATTGGTTTCAAGTCATCCAAACCAGAATACACTATGCGCACGCGTATATGGGCGTCCTTACGTGCTCAGACGCTATACCGTACAGTATCAGGGTTTATGAACTATGCGCGCGCACTCAAGATTCTCTACCGGATCGAGCACCCCGAAATGGCTGTAAATGACGGTAATATTAAGCCCACTGAGGAGCATCTTGATAAGATCGCCCATCAAAAGTTTCGATATCTTGTCGCAATGCAGCGCTACGCCAAGTTTTCTCCGTCTGAGGCCGAGGGCTGCGAGGCCATCTTGAATGAATATCCAAATCTTCAAATCGCCTATATTGATGAAGTACCGAGCGACATACCTGGAAACCCACCCACCTATTACTCTGTCCTGATCGATGGTCATTGTCCCAAGTTGCCGGACAGTTACCGCCGCGAGCCTCGCTACCGAATCCGCTTGCCAGGGAACCCCATTCTTGGTGATGGCAAGTCGGATAACCAGAACCATGCTATCATCTTTTACCGCGGTGAGTATCTCCAACTGGTCGATGCTAACCAGGACAACTACCTCGAAGAGTGCCTCAAAATTCGCAGCATCTTTGGCGAGTTTGATCAGACAACTGCGCAAGATGAAAGCGATATTTATGCTCTTCAGTCGATTGCGACACCTCAGGAGCAAGAGGCGCCTGTCGCCATTGTCGGCGCGAGGGAGTATATCTTTTCGGAGAACGTGGGTGTTTTGGGCGATGTGGCCGCGGGCAAGGAACAGACATTTGGTACGCTCACTCAACGGATCATGGCCAAGGCAGGTGGCCGTCTCCATTATGGTCATCCTGATTTTTTGAATGCGGTTTTTATGACTACACGCGGCGGCGTAAGCAAGGCACAGCGTGGGTTACATCTCAACGAGGATATCTACGCGGGCATGAATGCCCTTTCGCGTGGTGGTCGAATCAAGCACACGGAATATCTTCAGTGCGGTAAAGGCCGCGATCTCGGGTTTTGTTCAATCTTGAACTTTACGACCAAGATCGGTACGGGCATGGGTGAACAGCTCTTATCGCGCGAATACTATTACCTTGGCACGCAGCTTCCTATCGACCGATTCTTGACGTTTTATTACGCCCACCCAGGCTTCCACATGAATAATATCACGATCATGTTTGCTGTGCAGCTATTCTTGTTCTGCATGACCTTCGTGGGTACCATGGCAACATCTTTGCCTGTCTGCCCGTCTTCAGCGGCTCACCCGGACAATTGCTTCAATGTCGCACCCGTGTATGACTGGCTCCAACGATGTATCACCGCCATTTTTTGGGTATTTTTCATTGCCTTCCTGCCACTCTTTTTGCAGGAACTGACAGAGAAAGGTACTCGGCGGAGTACTCTCCGGTTGATCAAGCAATTTATGTCATTGTCACCGCTTTTCGAGGTGTTTGTTAACCAGATCTACGCCAATTCGGTTCTCTCCAATTTGAGCTTTGGAGGTGCTCAGTATATCGCAACTGGCCGTGGATTTGCAACCTCTCGTATCCCGTTCTCAGTCCTCTATTCACGCTTCGCCAACCCAAGCATCTATTTTGGCGCGCGTACCATGTTCATGCTCGGCTTTGTGACCTTGTCCTTGTGGATGCCGCATCTGCTCTACTTTTGGATCACAGTCGGCTCGCTCGTCATCTCACCTTTTGTTTTCAACCCGCACCAGTTCGTGCTCTCTGAGTTCATTGTCGATTACCGCGAGTTTCTCGGCTGGCTGTCTCGAGGTAATGCTGGTCGGTTTTATAGTCACGCATGGATTACTTTTTGCCGCCAGACACGAACACAGTTGACAGGTATCAAGCGCCGGCCAAGTACTCAAGCCACAGCCACAACGCCTCGCGCGCAGCTTTCCAATATCTTCGCCTCTGAGATGCTCATGCCGCTATTCCAAGCTACCTTGTATATATCCTGCTATGTTTTTTACAAGAGCCGTCAGGCGGGTGAGATTGGCCCCGGCGGCGCACTCGCGCGGATCGCTTGTTTAACTGCAGGCCCTGTCCTTTGGAACGCGGTGGCTCTCCTCTTACTTCAGTTTGTGTCTATTATGCTAGCAGCAACGACACGGTCCAAACGCACTGGACTCTATATTGCGGGGATCGCACACGGCTCTGCTCTCATAGGTTTCTTTGTGTTCTTTGAACTATTCTGGTGGCTCGAGGAGTTTGACGTCCGATCTACTGTCCTTGGGGTTCTAACGATGTTTATGTTTGAGCGATTCCTGTTCAAATCCCTCATCGCTCTTTTCTTGCCACGTGAGCAACACCATGATGTGCCGAACCGTACCTGGTGGACTGGCCAGTGGGTTGGGAGCAAGGTAAGATACCTAGACCATCGAATTCTAATTGATTTAACCTTTCCCCGAGGGGGATGTCTCTTTTTATTAGGTCGGCATACACAGTGCGCGGGAGTACGTTTGCAAGATTGTCGAGATGTCTGCGTTTACAGCCGACTTTATCCTTGGGCACCTTACCCTCTATGCCTTGTTCCCATTCACCTTGATACCCTATGTCGACAGACTTCATTCGCTTATGCTCTTCTGGTTGAGGCCATCAAAGCAAATCCGACCCTCTGTCTTATCAACGAAACAGCGGCAGTTAAGGCACCAAATCGCGCTGATGTATGGGCCTATATTTTGCCTCGTTTTCATTTTCTTTGTATCCCTCGTTACCGTTCCGCCCGCTTTTCTCTCAGATCGTCCACCTGCGCCTGCTGTCTTTGAGGATGCATTGTAAATCATTTGATTCAAAACTTAGAAGTCGGGCTTTGCCCAGAAATCTTTTACGCGTGATAACAAACCTAATGCCGCAAGCACGGTAAAAGATGTTGCCCCCCCAAAAAAAAGCTTAGTAAATCCATCTTTCTATCCGTCTTACATTCTGCAATGAGCAATCTATTTTTTACGATGGGCAAGGCCACGTTGTTAATGAACGTGGCTTTCCTGAACCTATGGACTATGTTGTTGATGAGGAAATGTAGTCTCTTCAATCCCTTTGTTCTCACACAGAATATCTACATCGTCTATCCTGTAGGCGTAACGCTGACCTTGTTGCTACGAAAATCCCTAAGCGAAAAGCTAGCGACATTTAGATGAAAGACGCAGACCGTAAGCACGGCTACACAATGTACACACAGTATGAAAAGGGCCCTGGCAGCAAATCTAAGAGACGAACCTTCACGCACGTCAATGAAGAGCATAAGAGTGTTACGTAGACTGTCGATAATATTTATATAAGATATCACTGTCGTCGTCGTATGTTCCGTGCTATAGGTGCTGTCGGTCGGACGCATTCTGGGGTCCACGCATACCCTCGGAAATCTTTCCGGAGCTTGACCCGAAACACGCAGGCCGCGAATGAAGTGTATAAAATTGATACAAGCGGTTAAGATCTCGGTTCCACATCCGACGCATTGGACCGTTGCCTTCGATGCGCAGTATGCAATTTTCGCAGTGAATTTCATATCAGAAGACTGTGGCAACGAACGCAAGGCCGCCGTTGCTGCTGCGGTTGTTGCCGCGGAGGATTTACTACTATCCTGTCGCCATTGTTCCAAGATCATTGCAAAGTATTTTGCCCGTCCTTGTAGATATTGTCTCTTAGAAATCTACAGTCGTCAGGATAGGAGTTAAGAACAAGCAAAGTCCTCACAAATACACCCGGTTGATGCCCGATGAGATCCACGCTAAGTTGTCAGCTACTAATTGCCATGGTAGCCTTCTGACATGGAACGCTCATCAAAGGATACGCCTGAGATGCTGACCAAATCGCATGTTGATGTTGCTGCTGTATGCAGGAAAAATGGGCTTCATGTAATTTGCAAGTTGGAGGTATCCAGGCAAGCATTCGTTGATCAAAGCTCGGTTCCTGCTTGTGATGGGCGCATTTCTTGCATTCCACTAAAGGGAGCCATCCTTCAGCCGGAGGGGGGAGGAAAACGGCTGTTCAAGAAGATCATAATGTCGAAGTCTTGATTGGTTTGAAGTTCGTTTACATACTAAACTGTTTTATTGCAATCTAATATCCGCTGTTCTTTGTAGATTAACCAAATGTATCAGTACTTGATGAGCCATAGAAGAGAGGAGATCCTGGATACTCTTCCGCTCCCCCTCGCTCCCGCCTCTGGTAGCGCTTCACTCCTTTCATTCCTTCTCGCTTATAGCAGATGCGCAAGTCTTTTACACTTTGATAGGTGAAAGGTGCATATTTACATGAGTAAAACATTCCCATTGCATTCAGTGGAGTGAAGCCCTTGAAAGCGACAATAAATCTTTTCATTCTCCTCGGCAGGGTAATGCATGAGGCGTTCTCTCTATTTTATTATAAAGTAGCATAGTAGACGGCAATCGAAACAAATTTTAAAGAGCGCTCTTCCCGGCGAGTTGAGCATAAGTGGGATAGTCAATGTAGCCAACGGGGCCTGGTGTGTAGAATGTCTTTCTGTCGTATTTGTTCAATTCCCAACCGTTCTTCAGACGGTCGACCAAGTCTGGATTAGCAATGAATGCCCGCCCGATGGCAATCAGGTTGCCTGTGTCGTCTGCGACCTTGCGCGCCAGCTCGGGCCTCGTCGTGTATCCGCCGGCAGAGATGAACGTACCTTTCCAGATCGCACGGAAAGGATCCAGGCTATTGATCACGTCGTTCTTGGTGGTTCGCGCGAAATCATCACGTGGCTCAACCATGTGGATGTAGGCAAGGTTGGGATGGTGGGCTTGGAGCTGGCTGACGAGATGGCCCCAAGTCTCGTAGGCTGCGTCGTCTTTTACGTCTTGGAACTCGGACCACGGCGAAAGCCGGAGCCCCACACGCTCATGCCCAACAGCTGCAGTGACGGCATCCACCACCTCCAGCGCAAAGCGACCTCGCTTCTGTGGCGATCCGCCGTAAGCATCTGTGCGGGTGTTGGACGATGAATTCAGGAACTGGTCAATCAGGTATCCGTTTGCGCCGTGGATCTCCACACCGTCAAAACCTGCCGCCATTGCATTCCTGGCTGCTTGCGCGTAGTCGTTGGTGATATGCTTGATCTCATCTATGCTGAGCGCATGAGGCACCTGGAAAGCCTTTCCAGTGTCGCTACTGATTCCGAGGATGGGGATCGGCGACGCCGAGACAATAGGCTGTCCGTTGATCAGAGACGGGTCGGTGGCACGACCGACGTGCCACAGCTGAAGAAATATGTATCCGCCTTTGGCATGGACCGCGTCGGTCACTGCCTTCCATGCGCGGATCTGATCGTCGTTGTAGATCCCCGTCACTCCGCGGTAGCCACCTGCGCTGGGAGAAATAAAGATCCCTTCGGTGATCAGAAGGCCGCCGGATGTGGCACGTTGGGTGTAATATTCAATGTGGAGTTTGCCGGGTACCCTTGCGTCAGTCGCTCGGCGGCGCGTGAGAGGAGCAAGGACAACACGGTGCTGAAGTTCGAGGTTTCCGACTTTGAGAGGACAGAAGAGGGTGGACTCTGAGACCATGATGATGTTGATTTGAAGGCGTAAGGTGTACTGGTATCTAGTGTGTATGTGTGCTGGTTGTGTGTGTGCATGCGTGGGGATATTTATACTAAGATATGATTTGTCATCCACACACAGCAGGTTCCTGAGGAAATTGCGTCATACCTTTATTCCCGATGAAGCTTGAGTCATGTGACCATGGATACCAAGCCATACGTGTATGATAGTTCCATCTCGATGGAGGCAATGTATGCGTGTAATAGGCCGCGACGTTTGCGTGTGCACCGATGAACATATCTATATGCCACTTGTAGCCGAAGGTCACCATTGGCATGGAAAGTCGACCTCCAAGGGTGATGCTCGCCCATCCTAACACGACGATAGTTGGTGTTAACGAAGCAGATGATAACAGGATGTTGCTACAGCCGCTTCAGACCCCTCTTTCGACGAGTTTGATTGTGATTCCAGGATAACAATGGCGTAGCCAGCGGCGGCTGGCACCAAGTAAACAGGATGGGAAGCCACCCGAACGAGCACTCTATACAGCTGCATTGGATGCCTGAGCCAGCCAAATGCGCTCTTACTAATCGATACGCTTACCAATACATATCATTTGCCAGAAGCTATCCGTGAGATTGCGCACAACGTGGTATGCTACGCCTTTGCTAAAAAAAAAAAAACGTTGCACTGATTGAATAGCCAGTGGAATGACGCATGGCTGAGTAATCGACCCATCTTGGTTTCACAGCCGGACCCTTGACCGGCCACGCTCTCTGGGGCCACATGCCTTCCATGGCGCCAAATGTTGATTTGGATTATATTATAGCAATAAAGCCCCCCGGAGACTGTCGCTAGCGTACTCTGCTGAAAAAAGCGATTGCGCAGCTGCAGGCTTCTATGGTGCGCCCAGGTTGTGACACTACAGGGAAGCACGCTCAAAGCATTACACATACCATCACCACACCTATCTTTTGCAATGCTCCTCCATAGAGTCAATTACCAGCAAACACGTATTCAGTCAGTCGCTTGCTCTTTGCACGTTGTCCTCTTGTCACACCAAATTGTCCCCAATCCTTCGCTTTACTTGATGGCTCCTTTGTTGTAACAGGGCTTGACTGCAGTGCAGTACAGTACAGTGCACTACTCATTTTACGTGGACACAGCTCATATCAAAGCAACAGGCATGCGTCCTCAACCACGACCACCCTGCGGCGAAGCACTACGTAACCCACAAAGATCGAACAAAAATGCTAGCGGGAGAAATCAACGTTTACTTTATTGAAATCTAGTGATTTAGGGCAACATTGTTCCTGCAATCGAAAGCACCTCAAGCCTTGCTTTTGACTTGGGCGTAGGTGGGATAATCAATGTATCCGACTGGTCCTCGGGTGTAGAATGTCTTTCTGTCGTATTTGTTCAATTCCCAACCGTTCTTCAGACGATCAACCAAGTCCGGATTAGCAATGAATGCCCGCCCGATGGCAATCAGGTTGCCTGTGTCGTCTGCGACCTTGCGCGCCAGCTCGGGCCTCGTCGTGTATCCGCCGGCAGAGATGAACGTACCTTTCCAGACCGCACGGAAAGGATCCAGGCTGTTGGTCGTGTCGTTCTTTGTCGTGCGCGAGAAATCGTCCCGGGGCTCGATCATGTGCACCCAGGCAAGGTTGGGATGGTTGGCTTGCAGCTGGCTGATGACGTAGCCCCATGTCTCGTACGCTGCATCGTCCTTCATGTCCTGGAACTCAGACCATGGTGAAAAACGAATGGCAACGCGCTCGTCGCCAAGAGCAGCCGTAACTGCATCCACCACTTCCAGCGCAAACCGGCATCGCTTCTGGGGCGATCCACCATAGGCATCCGTGCGGGTGTTGGACGATGAATTCAGGAACTGGTCAATCAGATATCCGTTTGCGCCGTGGATCTCCACTCCATCAAAGCCAGCAACAATCGCATTCTTGGCTGCTTGCACAAAGTCCTGGATGACCTGTTTGATCTCAGCGACCGTCAACTCATGAGGAACCTCATAAATTCGACCGGTGTAGTCGCTGATTCCTGAAATAGGGATGGCCGACGGTCCAACAATGGGGTAACCATCCATGAAGCACGAGTCCGAGGCACGGCCAATGTGGTACAGTTGAAGGAATATATGTCCGCCTTTGGCATGCACTGCATTGGCCACCTTTCGCCAGGCGCGGATCTGGCTATCACTGTAGATTCCAGGTACTCCGGGAAAGCCACCCGCAGTCGGGGAGATGACATTAGCTTCGGTGAGCAAGAGACCTCCGGGCGTGGTGCGCTGAGTGTAGTATTCGACCTGGAGTTCGCCTGGAGCACGCAGGCCGTCTGCCCGCTGGCGTGTAAGAGGAGCAAGGACAACACGATGCTGAAGCTGGAGATTGCCAACCTTGACGGGACGGAAAAGTGCACAATCAGAGACCATTTCGCTTTGGAGTTTCTATGCGGACTGATGGAAGTAGAATGTGATAGTAGTATCTGAGTTGGGTGGGTCGTCGTTTGCCGTGCTTTATATATGTAAAAGTTGGAAAGCCTGGACAAGAGTCCATGGAGATAGGAAACCCAACAGAGCGCAAGGCGTTGGTCACATTGCCATAGCACTGCCAGACCGCCAGAGTTGCGTGGAAGGGCAATCCACATTGTCTTCTCGAAGGGAGGTTATCAGCCCAGTATTCGGCACAGCGGAAAGAAATAAACCGTGCAGTCACATGCTTACATGAGGGGGTGTTTTAAAACTCTATCTAGGCCAGTAATCCGGAACTATCTGGAGGTCGAGGACGTGGGCAGGCGAGCAACAGCAATTAGTATACATGTCAGGCCCAACTAGGGTCGCAATGGTCGATCATTTTATCGGTTTGTGTTTTGTGACATCCTACCTTTTCTATGCCGTTCCCTGATAGAGTGGTCACCGCTCATAAAAATAATAATGCAAAGCATTTGGGCTATTAGGTTGTGACGTGTAGAACTGGCGCCTATTAACTTATTAGAAGATCATAATTCAAGAAGATATTGTACAGATAAGTACGATATGGCATGTTCTGTGAATATCAAATGGGTCAACTACACGCATCAAACCATTTTATTGCTCACTGCAGATATTACGCCAGAGGACTGGTAGCACAGGAATAAAGTAAGGAAGAGGGCAAAATTGTTTACAAATAGTGAGCATACTGCAGTTCTGAGTCGCTCAGAGACGATTTTGTTGAAATATATTGCTGCGCAAAAAACCAATTCGCCACTTCCATATCATATATTGGCTCTGAAAACTACAGCTACAGCGCCCAGCCAGTCGAAAAATAACGTATGGTAGGAGCTGATAAAATACAAACGATAATCCGATCTATACACGGGATATCAAGAGCTGAGCCGCATCAGATTTGGTGTGGAGTTGCACCGTTTTCCCACTAAATAAGATAAACTAATTGACCCGAGATAATTATGATTGCGTTATTTTCAGGATGGGATTAAGAGAACATTCACAAACACAGAAGTGCTCGAGTGACAAGTCTCTAGAACATATCGATATGGCTTTTACTACGCCTGGTCATAACTGAGCCGGAATACACTTTTACCTTGCTATAAATTTCATGACGTAGAGGCCAGTCCATTTTTCATATCTGATGTCATTTTCTCGGTATGTCCCGCGCCAGCCACCTAGACTTTGTATTACATGTGTGTAATGAGACTGAGTGGTACGAAATAGAATTGCCTTTTATTGTACTTTTTACTGCTTGATATTTATACTTAATTCTTTGGTACTGATGTGATAGATGATGTAGATATAGATGATGATATTGGAATGGTAGACGATTATCTGCAGAAGATGTATCTCTAACATCTAATAATTGTCGTTCTTTGGATGCGGATAGAGTATTACAATGTGTATGTCTGCGACCTATGTTTTGCCTTCATGTTCCACAAACGACGGTGAGGCCAACAGTCTGGACCCATCTACATTGTAAAATGACAGGAGTCGATGCAATTCACGAACACATAGCAGGTCCTAAATTATCGTAAGAGAGCCAAGCAACATAATAATGCTGACCGCTGTTTGGCGAATGCTATAATCATCAAATTTCCACAATGTATCAAATACATATAAGGAGCTCATTAAGCGCTGGAAGTTTAGCAATAGCCGGAATTTCTTTATCTCGCATTTATTTGTTAAATATGCCAATGGTAACAGTTTCTTTTGCTACTCTTTACGGAAAGACAAACATCGTGTAACAGGTAGTAAGGCCGTAAAACTCCTTACGTGAAACCTAAGGGATATATTCTTCGGGAATGACAATTGACGTATCTGTATGATGACGACAGCGGGGCATTTACTTAGTTATCAATGAGTACTATGGACGAAAGAAATGATTTAGCATGCACATATCAACAATATTAAAATAATGCGTCCCCTGCCTTATCATCCTAAAGTTCCCATGCTGTTGCTCGCCTACCCACGTCCTCGACCTCCAGATAGTTCCGGATTACTGGCCTAGATAGAGTTTTAAAACACCCCCTCATGTAAGCATGTGACTGCACGGTTTATTTCTTTCCGCTGTGCCGAATACTGGGCTGATAACCTCCCTTCGAGAAGACAATGTGGATTGCCCTTCCACGCAACTCTGGCGGTCTGGCAGTGCTATGGCAATGTGACCAACGCCTTGCGCTCTGTTGGGTTTCCTATCTCCATGGACTCTTGTCCAGGCTTTCCAACTTTTACATATATAAAGCACGGCAAACGACGACCCACCCAACTCAGATACTACTATCACATTCTACTTCCATCAGTCCGCATAGAAACTCCAAAGCGAAATGGTCTCTGATTGTGCACTTTTCCGTCCCGTCAAGGTTGGCAATCTCCAGCTTCAGCATCGTGTTGTCCTTGCTCCTCTTACACGCCAGCGGGCAGACGGCCTGCGTGCTCCAGGCGAACTCCAGGTCGAATACTACACTCAGCGCACCACGCCCGGAGGTCTCTTGCTCACCGAAGCTAATGTCATCTCCCCGACTGCGGGTGGCTTTCCCGGAGTACCTGGAATCTACAGTGATAGCCAGATCCGCGCCTGGCGAAAGGTGGCCAATGCAGTGCATGCCAAAGGCGGACATATATTCCTTCAACTGTACCACATTGGCCGTGCCTCGGACTCGTGCTTCATGGATGGTTACCCCATTGTTGGACCGTCGGCCATCCCTATTTCAGGAATCAGCGACTACACCGGTCGAATTTATGAGGTTCCTCATGAGTTGACGGTCGCTGAGATCAAACAGGTCATCCAGGACTTTGTGCAAGCAGCCAAGAATGCGATTGTTGCTGGCTTTGATGGAGTGGAGATCCACGGCGCAAACGGATATCTGATTGACCAGTTCCTGAATTCATCGTCCAACACCCGCACGGATGCCTATGGTGGATCGCCCCAGAAGCGATGCCGGTTTGCGCTGGAAGTGGTGGATGCAGTTACGGCTGCTCTTGGCGACGAGCGCGTTGCCATTCGTTTTTCACCATGGTCTGAGTTCCAGGACATGAAGGACGATGCAGCGTACGAGACATGGGGCTACGTCATCAGCCAGCTGCAAGCCAACCATCCCAACCTTGCCTGGGTGCACATGATCGAGCCCCGGGACGATTTCTCGCGCACGACAAAGAACGACACGACCAACAGCCTGGATCCTTTCCGTGCGGTCTGGAAAGGTACGTTCATCTCTGCCGGCGGATACACGACGAGGCCCGAGCTGGCGCGCAAGGTCGCAGACGACACAGGCAACCTGATTGCCATCGGGCGGGCATTCATTGCTAATCCGGACTTGGTTGATCGTCTGAAGAACGGTTGGGAATTGAACAAATACGACAGAAAGACATTCTACACCCGAGGACCAGTCGGATACATTGATTATCCCACCTACGCCCAAGTCAAAAGCAAGGCTTGAGGTGCTTTCGATTGCAGGAACAATGTTGCCCTAAATCACTAGATTTCAATAAAGTAAACGTTGATTTCTCCCGCTAGCATTTTTGTTCGATCTTTGTGGGTTACGTAGTGCTTCGCCGCAGGGTGGTCGTGGTTGAGGACGCATGCCTGTTGCTTTGATATGAGCTGTGTCCACGTAAAATGAGTAGTGCACTGTACTGTACTGCACTGCAGTCAAGCCCTGTTACAACAAAGGAGCCATCAAGTAAAGCGAAGGATTGGGGACAATTTGGTGTGACAAGAGGACAACGTGCAAAGAGCAAGCGACTGACTGAATACGTGTTTGCTGGTAATTGACTCTATGGAGGAGCATTGCAAAAGATAGGTGTGGTGATGGTATGTGTAATGCTTTGAGCGTGCTTCCCTGTAGTGTCACAACCTGGGCGCACCATAGAAGCCTGCAGCTGCGCAATCGCTTTTTTCAGCAGAGTACGCTAGCGACAGTCTCCGGGGGGCTTTATTGCTATAATATAATCCAAATCAACATTTGGCGCCATGGAAGGCATGTGGCCCCAGAGAGCGTGGCCGGTCAAGGGTCCGGCTGTGAAACCAAGATGGGTCGATTACTCAGCCATGCGTCATTCCACTGGCTATTCAATCAGTGCAACGTTTTTTTTTTTTTAGCAAAGGCGTAGCATACCACGTTGTGCGCAATCTCACGGATAGCTTCTGGCAAATGATATGTATTGGTAAGCGTATCGATTAGTAAGAGCGCATTTGGCTGGCTCAGGCATCCAATGCAGCTGTATAGAGTGCTCGTTCGGGTGGCTTCCCATCCTGTTTACTTGGTGCCAGCCGCCGCTGGCTACGCCATTGTTATCCTGGAATCACAATCAAACTCGTCGAAAGAGGGGTCTGAAGCGGCTGTAGCAACATCCTGTTATCATCTGCTTCGTTAACACCAACTATCGTCGTGTTAGGATGGGCGAGCATCACCCTTGGAGGTCGACTTTCCATGCCAATGGTGACCTTCGGCTACAAGTGGCATATAGATATGTTCATCGGTGCACACGCAAACGTCGCGGCCTATTACACGCATACATTGCCTCCATCGAGATGGAACTATCATACACGTATGGCTTGGTATCCATGGTCACATGACTCAAGCTTCATCGGGAATAAAGGTATGACGCAATTTCCTCAGGAACCTGCTGTGTGTGGATGACAAATCATATCTTAGTATAAATATCCCCACGCATGCACACACACAACCAGCACACATACACACTAGATACCAGTACACCTTACGCCTTCAAATCAACATCATCATGGTCTCAGAGTCCACCCTCTTCTGTCCTCTCAAAGTCGGAAACCTCGAACTTCAGCACCGTGTTGTCCTTGCTCCTCTCACGCGCCGCCGAGCGACTGACGCAAGGGTACCCGGCAAACTCCACATTGAATATTACACCCAACGTGCCACATCCGGCGGCCTTCTGATCACCGAAGGGATCTTTATTTCTCCCAGCGCAGGTGGCTACCGCGGAGTGACGGGGATCTACAACGACGATCAGATCCGCGCATGGAAGGCAGTGACCGACGCGGTCCATGCCAAAGGCGGATACATATTTCTTCAGCTGTGGCACGTCGGTCGTGCCACCGACCCGTCTCTGATCAACGGACAGCCTATTGTCTCGGCGTCGCCGATCCCCATCCTCGGAATCAGTAGCGACACTGGAAAGGCTTTCCAGGTGCCTCATGCGCTCAGCATAGATGAGATCAAGCATATCACCAACGACTACGCGCAAGCAGCCAGGAATGCAATGGCGGCAGGTTTTGACGGTGTGGAGATCCACGGCGCAAACGGATACCTGATTGACCAGTTCCTGAATTCATCGTCCAACACCCGCACAGATGCTTACGGCGGATCGCCACAGAAGCGAGGTCGCTTTGCGCTGGAGGTGGTGGATGCCGTCACTGCAGCTGTTGGGCATGAGCGTGTGGGGCTCCGGCTTTCGCCGTGGTCCGAGTTCCAAGACGTAAAAGACGACGCAGCCTACGAGACTTGGGGCCATCTCGTCAGCCAGCTCCAAGCCCACCATCCCAACCTTGCCTACATCCACATGGTTGAGCCACGTGATGATTTCGCGCGAACCACCAAGAACGACGTGATCAATAGCCTGGATCCTTTCCGTGCGATCTGGAAAGGTACGTTCATCTCTGCCGGCGGATACACGACGAGGCCCGAGCTGGCGCGCAAGGTCGCAGACGACACAGGCAACCTGATTGCCATCGGGCGGGCATTCATTGCTAATCCAGACTTGGTCGACCGTCTGAAGAACGGTTGGGAATTGAACAAATACGACAGAAAGACATTCTACACACCAGGCCCCGTTGGCTACATTGACTATCCCACTTATGCTCAACTCGCCGGGAAGAGCGCTCTTTAAAATTTGTTTCGATTGCCGTCTACTATGCTACTTTATAATAAAATAGAGAGAACGCCTCATGCATTACCCTGCCGAGGAGAATGAAAAGATTTATTGTCGCTTTCAAGGGCTTCACTCCACTGAATGCAATGGGAATGTTTTACTCATGTAAATATGCACCTTTCACCTATCAAAGTGTAAAAGACTTGCGCATCTGCTATAAGCGAGAAGGAATGAAAGGAGTGAAGCGCTACCAGAGGCGGGAGCGAGGGGGAGCGGAAGAGTATCCAGGATCTCCTCTCTTCTATGGCTCATCAAGTACTGATACATTTGGTTAATCTACAAAGAACAGCGGATATTAGATTGCAATAAAACAGTTTAGTATGTAAACGAACTTCAAACCAATCAAGACTTCGACATTATGATCTTCTTGAACAGCCGTTTTCCTCCCCCCTCCGGCTGAAGGATGGCTCCCTTTAGTGGAATGCAAGAAATGCGCCCATCACAAGCAGGAACCGAGCTTTGATCAACGAATGCTTGCCTGGATACCTCCAACTTGCAAATTACATGAAGCCCATTTTTCCTGCATACAGCAGCAACATCAACATGCGATTTGGTCAGCATCTCAGGCGTATCCTTTGATGAGCGTTCCATGTCAGAAGGCTACCATGGCAATTAGTAGCTGACAACTTAGCGTGGATCTCATCGGGCATCAACCGGGTGTATTTGTGAGGACTTTGCTTGTTCTTAACTCCTATCCTGACGACTGTAGATTTCTAAGAGACAATATCTACAAGGACGGGCAAAATACTTTGCAATGATCTTGGAACAATGGCGACAGGATAGTAGTAAATCCTCCGCGGCAACAACCGCAGCAGCAACGGCGGCCTTGCGTTCGTTGCCACAGTCTTCTGATATGAAATTCACTGCGAAAATTGCATACTGCGCATCGAAGGCAACGGTCCAATGCGTCGGATGTGGAACCGAGATCTTAACCGCTTGTATCAATTTTATACACTTCATTCGCGGCCTGCGTGTTTCGGGTCAAGCTCCGGAAAGATTTCCGAGGGTATGCGTGGACCCCAGAATGCGTCCGACCGACAGCACCTATAGCACGGAACATACGACGACGACAGTGATATCTTATATAAATATTATCGACAGTCTACGTAACACTCTTATGCTCTTCATTGACGTGCGTGAAGGTTCGTCTCTTAGATTTGCTGCCAGGGCCCTTTTCATACTGTGTGTACATTGTGTAGCCGTGCTTACGGTCTGCGTCTTTCATCTAAATGTCGCTAGCTTTTCGCTTAGGGATTTTCGTAGCAACAAGGTCAGCGTTACGCCTACAGGATAGACGATGTAGATATTCTGTGTGAGAACAAAGGGATTGAAGAGACTACATTTCCTCATCAACAACATAGTCCATAGGTTCAGGAAAGCCACGTTCATTAACAACGTGGCCTTGCCCATCGTAAAAAATAGATTGCTCATTGCAGAATGTAAGACGGATAGAAAGATGGATTTACTAAGCTTTTTTTTGGGGGGGGCAACATCTTTTACCGTGCTTGCGGCATTAGATTTGTTATCACGCGTAAAAGATTTCTGGGGCGAAACCCGACTTCTATTTTTGAGATCTTGCGATTTCAGAACTGCTAGGACACGACTTCAGTTTTTGGAAAACGGTATATATGGGGTTTAAAGTGCGTAGCTTGCTGTGCTAAAAGTATAACCCTCTCCATCGGTATCTTCTGCTAATGGTGTTCCTCTCCCATCTTGGCTGTGTGGGACCAAATCCCACTGTTGATTTTCATTTCCTGTTTGCTTGCGGTTGTATAGTAATACCGCTGTCCCAGGTTTCGTCCAATTTCCCTAAGATTATCAACATAATGTGAATATATCTCTGAAAAGGTTCCAACTCTGACGACCAGTGTCTCGCTTAATTTACCCGTATATCGAGGACAAGCCCAGGGTTTACTTGGGGATAGATCGTCCCGTCCGCTCCATATGCCCAGCGCTGGTTCTGCGCATCCTCCACCATCTTACGATTGTATTGAATAACTTGCTTGTCGTTCGCGAGAATACCTGGAGAAATGATGGTTATCTCAATTTGCATTCCTCGGGTAATTTCTCCTTCTCTTACGCCTTTACTTACCACCTGCCACATCCAGCACTATTGAGGAGAAAGGGGGACGACGTTTATATATGCATTTTTGTGAACTGTAGCGCCCATATTCTTACCTAGACCTGAGTTCCTGTTGATAATGAAGCCATGGTCATGCATCCACAGCTGATTTTCGATGTCATCATCTTTTTTAGGCCATACGACAATCTTTGCGCTGGCCTATATAATGTTGACAGGGAGAGATATGCTGAGAACGGTAACTCCAAGAAAAATGGATCATAGAGAGAGTGGTGATACCTTGAATGAGTCCCAGGCGACATCCAGGACCATTTTATGCGAGCATCGGGATTGAATGTAAAACCAACCAGGAGGAAAACGATCCATTTTTTTATAGAAGCCCGAAAGCTGTATGCGGGCATAAACAGCGGGCCAAGGAAACTCTTTTCAGTTTTCTGGTCACGCGGAGACTCGATCTGGATCGTCAATGGCGCAGCTTGTGTACAATAAATGGCTGAGGAGCCAATAGACAGCCACATGCCACATTTGTGATACCTCACCGTGCCAATAATTACCGATGGAGGTGTGCCCGCAGATATTCAGCAGATCCATCCTATTTCTTCTGTGGACAATTAGGCTATGTATTTCTCTTGCTGAATCTCAGATGGATTTTAACCCTAAGGACAATAGCGATGTGGATGCGATACGACTTTGTTTCCTTGACACCTTTACTACTGTTTTTTCTTAATGATTTAATATACCTGCAAGCTACGACGAGCCTTTCCCCTTTAGCCATTTCGCAATCTTTCGTTGCATGGTAAAGCATTTCAGTTAGTAGCTTATACTGATATAACTAGAGGAAGATATATTTCGCACCTGCTGTTTAACTTGCCATCGTCAGGAGTAGCGATATAGTGCAATTCCTGCATTCAACACATTTTCTAGTCATTCTGGTTTTTGATACATTATTGCCTTTAAATGTCCGTAGTAGCCATCAATTCCCTTCACAAAAGGCTTCAGCTTTGGTAGTTTCGCTATTGGTTTCAGTATAGTTCTTGATTGTGTCTATCAGATTTACTTAACAAGTTAACGTGTGGCTGTCAGCTGTTCCGTCCATTCATTTATTGGCATCAAGTGGCTTGACTCAAGGATGAGCATATGTTGCTGATTGGTAAAAAAAACAAGTGCTGAAGAGGGATAACACCCTGTGATTCTCGCAATTGTGTGTTTAATTGCTGTTCTTCTGTTAATACTGTCGCTCTAGGATGAGTGCTCGCCTATGAAATCTGCATAGATTATGTACACGATATTATCTTCCAGACAGAAGCGCAACATTCGCCTGTTAATGGCTCACGCACTACGATATTGCTTAATAGCAGTACATGTCAGGGATAACCAAAGCGTTAACATTTGATGTATAGTAGTACTTCACTTTAGTGAAGTGATTTGGAAGGAGCACTATATCATTATATCGTATAACTACCATAGATAGTAAATGATGACATAGCAATGGCTTGCTTCAGAGGACGTTTATTGGTCAGAAGATACATCCATATGACGGATACGGGTCTGAGTGACCAGCATATGAAATGACGGAATTGACGGTAGTACTAACAAAGGGTAGTTTACTTTTTTTAAACGGCGCATTGACTAGTGACAATGAGTACGAACAATGGCAACTGCCCATGATTCAATTGGGAATATCTAGAGTTCTATGGATGTAGCAAAAATGCGGATTTAATAATAGCAGAGATAGAATAACAGATCCAAATATTTAACAACTGGAAAGGATGCACAACTACGTCCCGTTTCATCAAACACCAGTGCGATGTGAGGCCCATTATTGCTTTAATCCTTCTTTTCCGCTGGGCTGACTAACAGTTGAGATGACATGTATATAGGCGGTTTTTCCAAATAGGCAGCACAAGCTCCGAGCAAAAAGTCAAAATAAATTTCGCTGCAAACGTGTGAGAAAAGCGCAACAATAAAATAGAAAGCTCGCTTCGTTTTCCTTTATTTTAATTGTTGGATCTTCCCTTCACAGAAATGTTTCCCTCCGGATACTTCTATCTCGTCTGCCGTAAAAATGGGTATGCGCTGGATGTTTATGATGGCTCCACAAAGGTAAGAGGGAACAGGACGAAGAATAGGATTCAAGCGACGAGACAGTACATTTCGGCGCCTACATTTACTCATATACGGCCAATTCCAACACGCTCCATTAGACTGGTGCCAACATCATTATTTGGCCTCAGAAATTTGCAGATTCAGACAATCAGTAAGTGCGGTGTTGTTTGGGACAAGGGTGAAGCGCATAAAAGTTCAACCACACGGAAACTAATAAAACATAATTGCTCCTTAGGCTATGGTCTTATGATCAAGGACGCCTCGTCAATAAAAAATCCGGTTATGGTATGTGGAAATGAGAAAAGTGGCATTTGGAAGAGGCAATTGGACGCTGATGCTGATATCTTCTTGTACAGTGATGGATATTCAGTCAGGTATTTTAGTTGACTACGATGCCTGGCTTTAGTGATCAATGTTGATGTGAAAAGCACGATTATAGGTGCTTTCAAGAAAGATAAGACTATTATACAAAACAAACGCAAGGACAAGCATCAAACACAAGAGGTGGAGTGGTTTATGCCATCAAATGGAAATACAAAAATTTGTTAACAGAGATTTAGTGGGACTTTGATAATGGTTTCATTTTCTCTATTGTCTACCCAACAATGGTCTTGGAGATCAAGGTACGTCTCTGCTAGGAATAAATATCTGGCAATGATTATTAAGTATAAGCTGTTTGCGGGTGTAGTCCGAGGATGGCGGAGCACAAGTGCTTCTCACGCACCGGAAAAATGCGGATAACTTGAGTCAGAAGTGGTTTATTGAACCATACCACCAATTTGAAACATCGTTGAACATGGCGGCAGACGTTGGGCCTCTTCATAAGCGATCAAATTTTGGTGTACCTCGCCTAGGTTATGGCGCCGAATTAGGAGTACCAGCTGAATTAACAGCACTTCCACCGAATATTAAGGTCGTGGGTGTTCCTGGCGTTGTATCTAAACCTACTGTATATATCAGCCCTACGGCATACAATAGAGATCCTCAGCAATCGAACTATCCGGCTCCTAGCATTAATTATACTGCACCCCAAGCCGGCCAAGCACAACATAACTACCAGACGAGTACAGTTCCGACTCCACCACAGCCGCCAGTTTATGGCGCTACCAGCGTGCATCACTCGTCAGGTGTTGGTAGTTATCATCCTTCGAATCCACCTGTATCTCACGGTGGTGTCAGCTATTCACAATCCAACCCACCCTTCTCATCAAGTTACCAACACCCGGCCGCAACAAACGCAGGCTATCCACCCAATCCAACCGATTCGACGGCTACGAATTATCCGCCTGCTCCTATTACAACGGCTGGCCACAGCATGCATCCTATACTCCAGTCCCCTAGTGGCACCTACCACACTTATTCTCCCACTTTCGCAAGTGTTTCTCAACAAAGTGCTCCATATCCTGCATACAGCAGTAGTCCACCTTCATACGGTGGCGGCGGCAGTTATCAGCCGCAGACGCAAGCTGGATATCCTTCACCACCTGCCAAACACAACACCAATACATACCCTCCATCTGCTGGTTCTGGTGGATATTCTTCTCCTCCAAAATCCAACCCAGTCGTTGCTGGCTACGGTGGTAGCCATCATTTTACACACCAGCAGAGCGTAGGTTATCCTCCTGCTCCTTCACACAACACCAGTGGGTATCCTCCGGTCTCGGCCGCGGGCGGTGCTGCATATCCTCTGCAGCAACCGGGCAGTGGCTATCCTCCGCATCAACCAGGGGTTGGCTATCCTCCACAGCAGCCTGGAGGAGAATATCCTCAGCAGCAGCCAGTCGGTGGATTCTTTTCACCACATCTACCGCAACGACAACAGACGGGCATGCCAGAGCCTGAATCGGGTTATCCACCCGCGAATTATCCTCCATATCCGCCTAACTAAACACAGAATGAATATACGGATATATATATATATAGTCACTATTATTACTGTGGATTTAAAGGAGTAAAATTATGTTTAACTGGGCATAATTGTGCGCAAGCAGAACAATCAGAGATCCGGTCAGGCAATTGGTCGGACATAGAATTGTGACACCAGGCAGCTTCTTTACTATGCTGATAGCCCTGGTTTTCGATCCTCCCCTTTTTAGCGATCTCTCCTATGGTACGTATCCATAGCAATCCATCCTATTAATCCATCCATCGGTCGCTGCATCCTTGCAAAAGCTTGAGCTCTCCATAGTTTGCGACGATTAGCGATGGCAACAAGTCGATCGAATGATACTGGACTGGAATTGCATTCCTTTTTTTCCTTTCCACAAAAATGCTCATTCAGGCAAACTCCTTTTTGATCTATTATAGGCTCCCGTGAAAGCGTACGAACTTCGCACCAAGAACAAGACTGAGCTCTTGAAGACCCTCGAGGAGCAGAAGCAGGAGCTTGCTGCCCTCCGTGTCCAGAAGGTTGCTGGTGGCTCTGCCTCCAAGCTTCACCAAATGTAAGGTTAATTTGGTTATATTGTTCAGCATTGGCGTCCTTTTTCCGCATTTCGATTTATGTTGATATCTTTATTTTATTTAGTGGTGAGGTCCGCAAGAACATTGCCCGCACCTTGACTGTCATCAACCAGACCCAGCGCGAGCAGCTTCGCTTGTTCTATAAGAAGAAGAAGTACATTCCTCTGGATCTCCGTGTCAAGAAGACCCGTGCCATGCGCCGTGCTTTGACTCCCTTCGAGCGCAAGCTCAAGACTGTGAAGGAGCAGAAGAAGCTCGCTCACTTCCCCCTCCGCAAGTATGCTGTTAAGGCCTAAACAGCGCTCTGTACAATGGGTGAAAAAAATAAACAAGGAGAGTATGAACTTGTCAAATAGACATGTATAGATTATGTTGTTGGGTTTGGGCGTACTTGGCTTTTCTAGGAGATATAACGAAAAAAAAATGATGCGCTGGAGCATTTTCGCGTTTATGCTAGATGCACAAAATAGAGAAATACCACGCGAGTCTATTTCATCGTGCGCACACACAGGCATACACGTACACACATACATAATGTATATGTATATGTATGTGTATGTGTGTGCGTGTGCAATGATGATGGACCTGTAGAGCAGTGCAATTTTTTTTAAAGTTGGGGTGCTCGATTTATGACGAAAGGATCATGGGACCTGTCAGGACGATAATCCGTTCGTATTTGACAAGACGCAAGGGATCTCGCACTGCCGTGCCGTACATCACGCGCAAGTGAGGATCATAGACACACTCAGGAAAAAAGAAAAGTTTACGCACGTGTCATGTGCTTCTTTGCAAGGAAGCGATGCAAGGCTAGATCTCTTGTACCGATAGCTTGTGATTGTCCAGCATGGCAGACGTAGAAAGACGTCGTCCGTCTGTGCCACGATAAATGTTTTCTATAATTTGCATTTGTCAAGATGAAATTTATACGGCCGCAGCTGGCTTTATTATCTACTTTTGACAGTAAAAACTAGCTATAATTGAAAGAAAGAAAAGTAGCTGCTTACACTTTTGCGTGGAACATATTCTTCATCGGAGTGGAGTGGAAGGAAGAGGGGGGATGATGCATAAATTGTTCTGTTAGGCTTCTTGTATCTCCGTGCGTATTTTTGAGAGAATAAAAGCAATAGATAGTCGGCTTTCTTTTTTATTACAGCAGAAGATAGGTAGACGTGTTTTCTTAACGTCGTCGTTGTTGTTGTTGTCGTGTGCGTATTTCCGGTGTTTCGATGTCATTTCTCTGTTAACGATTGTTGGTAAAGATATCATGGGTTTCCGGCCGTGCTGCTTGTCCCGCCGCTATGTCTACTCTGATCACCTTGCTGATGGTAGAGATGATAGCTTGATAGGCTACTAGCACCGTTACCCGAGGCTGCAGTGGCAGATCCTGTACCAGCACCATAGCTGGCAACCATGCCTCCTACTGGTGGTGACGAATCACTCACCCGATAGTCAAAGCCGTACATGTCACCGCCGCTACCGCTTGCCTGTTGGTGGTGTTGTTGCTGTTGGCTGGCTTGCTGGGATGGATAATCGCCTACGGGTCTGAGTCCTTTTGTAGGAAAAAAAGTTAACCTATTCTGTCCAGATCGTCTCCACCCCAGCCGAGGCTTCCACTTTCACTTATCCCCCCCCATCTGGTCTTTAGTCTCTGATGATCTTACCTGCGGGTGGTTGAAAAGCATGGATCGACGAGAGGGCAGGCGATGATGACGAATGATGGTGGTGGTCGACAGCATTGGCAAGACCTCCTGCTTGTCTAAAAGCACCTCCACTTCCACTAGACACCGTAGAAAACCCGCTGTCCATGCGGCTCCCTGCAGAGGTATTGGTTCCTGCTGCAGGAGACAGTCCAGTCATGCCTGCGGCTGCAGCCGCTGCAGCCGCTGCAGCGCCGTGACTATGGTGAGGGTGATGCATTGGGGATGCGTAGAGATAGTTGCTAGGGTTGTCTACAAACAGCGGATGAAGTACGTCCAGGATCTTGTACTGGGTAGCCAATGTCTTTGCTCTGGTAAATGTGATCCTGATTGTTTGTTTTACCACCCCCCAAAAATAATGTATATGTTATGAGCGAAGAACGAATAATAATTTTACAACTTACCACACGCCTTTGAGGTGCATCGCGCCCACCTTGACGACAACACGTCCTTTCTCGTTCTTGAGAATCCCATCGCGTTTTCCTCGGGACATCCCTGCCACATTGAGCAACTTGGTCCCGTTAATCATGTCATTATCTGGATTATTGAAAAGTTGGGCTGATCAGCATCTCGCTGCACGTCTATGCACCTGCCAAGTCTACATAAAATATATACCGTGTCGTCGTGCGACGCAGATGCCATTCGCGTCGACTTGATAGCAAATTGTGCCTTCATCTTCCCAAAGGGTGGTGGTAAGCTTGGCCCGAGGCGCAAGCGGAGAACGGCCAGGATGGGGGGGAATGGCAAAACTGGGAAGCCCACCGACGCTATACGGATAACTGCCATTCCCTCCTCCACTGCCGTAGCCGAGACTGTTGGCTGAATGGCGTCTGTTAGCAGCAGCAGCAGCGGCAGCGGCACCTCCACCACCGCCTACACCGGGCGGAGCATAGGGATGATACAATTGACGGTCGTTGTGTGTGCTTCCAGCGGCGAAACCACTACCAGCAGATACATGAGGTGGCGGCACAGGTGTCGATGGTGGTGGATGTGCAAAGTAACTGTTTGATCCAGTGCTGGTTCCATACCCACTACCGCCCCCGAGAATCCCTGTTGGTGTAGGTAGGCTAGTTGGCAGGCTAGATGAGCTGATGGGGTTATTGTTATTGTTATTCGTAGCACTAGCGTTGGTTGAGTTATTATTGTTGTTGCTGTCGTTGTTGCCGCTTGAGTACAGATTGTCATCTGGATTATTACTATTGCTGTTGTAGTCGCGGAACGGGTCGTGAGGTTGCTGCTGCTGTTGTTGCTGTTGCTGCTGCTGTTGCTGTTGCTGCTGTTGTTGCTGCTGCCAGGTGCGAGGGATGGGAGCATCATAATTCGGGCCATTGTCTCCACCATTGCTTCCACCCGCTGACTGTCGCTCGAGGACTGTAGGTCCGCCACCATAAGCATGCCGTGCAGTGCTGGTGTTATTCGACCCAGCTGGACCATCACTGCTAAAGGAACAGTAGTCGTTCGGGTTTCCACCCCCACCAGCGTATTTTTGGTAGTAAGAGGCGGGCATCGATGCAGGCCTGGCCAGAGGATGGTGGGTGCCAACCATAGGATCATTCCTGCTATTGTTCATGCTGGAGGATGCTGAGGGCATGCTGTTGTTGTTGTTGCTGTAGGGAAATGCGGGTGCTTGAGTGGAAGCGTAAGTTGAGTGCTGATACATTTGTTCTGCTGGAGACAAAGCCGCTGAAGGAAGAATATATATCCTTTATCATATGTTAGGCAGATACATTAAAGAAGCTCACAAGGTGCGACAGATGACACAGCATTTGCAGTGGTCTGAACCGGAATAGAGAAGGGGAAGGCCAGAAAGAAAGGCAAAAAGTGATGCTTGTGTGTATGGTATTTTGGGAGGATGATAGCTGTGTACTCTTTTTTTGCCACCATTCTCCTGGCCTAATCTGCATAGTTGAAAAAGAAATAAAACACTTACGGGTAACCTGGTTATCAATCTTGTTGCAAGCAATCGATTACTTTTGAGATAGAAAAGGAAGTAAGAGGAAAAGGAAGAAAGGTTCGAAATCGAGCTATAGGTAGGAAATAGAAATGAAATTTGCGCGAAGAGTACCTTTTTTATATCTCCTACAGATATATATATATATATAAATAAATAAAAACGTCAGCTTCTGCAAATCAAAGCAGCAGAAAGGTACAAAGGTAGAAGAGGAAAAGGGAAGAATAAGAAATTAGGCAGATGGCAAAAGAAGAAGAGGATGAGATTCGAGAAGGGTAAGAAAAAGGGTATTTCGCGGGTGAAACGAGGGGTAGAGGTGGTTTGAAGGCTAAGTTGACTATGCTCCACAAAAATGAAGATGCCTTGTCACTTTCTTTGGATCTTATATGTGTGTACGTAAATGTGAGATTGAGTGCAATGTTCAACTGTGTAGGCAATGCTACGTAAAGTAATGGCAATTGTACCAGGTTTGCTTTTTGGGTTCAAGAGAGCAGGGGGAAGGCCCGAAAAGAGGGACGAGAAAAATTGGATTTAACAAAGCAAGGGAGCCGAACTTACCTATTTGTTTATTATTGTACGCGAGGGTGACCAAGGCAGAAGATGGTAAAAAAAGGAGATCAACGAAGAGAGGAAAGAGAAGAGAAAGAGAGAGGGAAAAGGCCTTTAACAAATGAGCAAGAAAGAAAAAAGAGGAAATGCTGATCAGTCTCAGAAGGTATTATTCTTATGGACCACAAGATGAAGTGACTCTAAGATGCTGATGATGACGGTAATAGCAGTCGTAATACGACATGTACTATAAAGCTGAAGCATCACACCAGACCTTAGTTACGATGATGACAACAAAAAGATTCTTTGGTCTTACGGTAATAGTGATGTGCCTCTCTTGCTAGATAAAAATGGCCGGTCCGATGGACAGGAGGTTCCCCTTGTAAACATACATCCCTATTATGGTTTTTTTCGCTTTGTCAGGGTTGATATAATTCGCTTTGCCGTCCCATTCCTTCGTAAGGAGTTGCAGTGAATGAACGGGGGTGGGTGCTCTGGGGGGATCGGTTACTGAGAAGGGAACAGAAACTAGGATGGGGTAGTAAGGGCGGGGGAGAGAGAATGAGTAAATTTTCCTATCAGGCATATGGAGATGGGGAAGAAGCCGGGAGGATGGATAACGTAGGAGTGCATACGATTAAGATCCAATCACAACCTTGTGATCTCTGTCATCATTTCCTCTTCTCCATTTATTATCATTGGTTTTTCCAACGATTCACACCTCTTTCTACTTACGTTCGCCGTCAATTTCTTCCATTGTTTAGCATGACGCTTCCCGAAATCTGAGGAAAGGAAGATTTAAAAAGTAAGGACCCGAATTACGTGGGTTTATGCACATCTATGCACTATATGTACAACCGAATGTACAGTGTGATGTATGCACATGTAATCGAATAGATCACATTACTTGCGTGCCTGCTGAAGCCAAGTGTTTAAATTACGTTCTCAAACATGATTCTAATGCTGTTAAGGAAAGCTATTAGAGCCATGAAGTACGCCGTATACTGACGAAGCCTCTTTATCATTGCAGCCTTACAATCAGGTTGCCGTACGATACAATCTTTTCTTGTAAAAATGCTTAATATAGCAGTGTAAAGTAAAAAGAAAAAAGAAAAATCCAATAGAATTAGTAGTCGCAGTCATTTTCTAGTTGCTGGTGCTCCTCTAGTATCCAACCCCCCATTATCCTGCAGGGTTCTTTTAAACTTCTCTTCTAACTTAATAATTATGAACTTGTATGCGTGGTCGATGCCGACAGTTTGAACAAAGCTAACGTGTCGATTATTTTGCAAACCAACCTCCACACGCTAATTGAAAGAAGCAGCTGAAGAACAGAGCAATGGACACGATTAACTGTTTGTCCTGCTTTTCTCAGAAGTTTAGGTTTGGCTTATCAGACTTTTTGCTTTTTAGGTACTTCTGCGGACCAGGAGAGAGTGGACGATCATACACGGAACGCCGCCTCCCGCCATTTTTGTACTTGTCCTTGCGTGGGTTATCTGCCATCACACCAAGAAAGGAGAAAAGTACCGCTGTAAGGGGAGAGCAGAGCAGAGAAGAGAAGAGAATGGGTAGAGACTAGACGCATAACACGGGGGAAGCCGATCTTTTCTCTCTCAAAAAGTCTTCCATCGTTTCTCTTCAACTGTCCCTCCGGTGTAACAAAATAATAATATTCAGCGGACGAGTCTGGTTAACAGATGGCTGCTAGGAATTCCCAATCATACACATTCACATTGTACTAGACTAGTTTTAAATTTTCGCGTTTGTACTAGCACTGACATTCTCGCTTACATGTGGCCTAAGCCTAGCTGTTCATCTCTCTTCTCTCACGGCCTACCTATCGGCAGAGAGCGATGAAACTAACTAATAACATAAAGTTCGCGTGCCTGTGTAACTTCCGAGAGAGCATGTGACTACGGTTTCCTGCCGGTGCATGCTCTGGTGATTGATATGTATATGCTTCTTTTCCCATATTGTCCTCGTCAATGCAACAGATGCATCCTTGATTAAATACTATTCCATATCATTTGCTATCTACCTCCGTATATATATATATACCATATAATAGCTATGATTGATACAAATATTTACCTTGCCATGCAAGTAACGTATGCATGCATCTTTGCACCCGCTGATTTGTTAATTCGTAGTGCGGCAGCTAATCCAATATGGTATGAATGTTGCATTTCTTGCTAATATATAGGTAAAGTAGCCAGTTCATCGTATGTGCGGATAGGGTATAAGGTGTTTTCTTCGCTATATCCAAAAGCAAGTATGCAGTTCAATGAATGTTCCGGCGAAAAAAAAAGGAGCAAAAGGAGGTAGAAACGGTGTTGCATGCCCGCAAATACAATGTATGTACGCTTGTCATTCATCGTCCAAATTACTGTATACACATACAAGCACATCGACACGCTTCTCGGCTTATAATGCATGCGTACATAGAGTGCTTGCTGTCATAGGATTACGTACACAACATCAAGCCTATCAAAGCAGACAACGGTTAGTGTCATTCATTATATTATTCTCATATAGGCTATCAAAGGTTTTACACCTCGTCAGTTTTCTTTTATTTTCAATTTGTCATATGTGTTATAAGGTGACTCACACTTATTTTACTTCATGTACGCTGGCAAGGTACGTATTCACATAAGTTTATGTATTAAATCCTGTCATACTATCGATTAAAACCTTCAGCACTCGAAATGCAGAAGTCGGGTGCTTGTCCTTTCACAGGTCAACAAATGAACCATAAGGCTATCAAGCTTTGCTGTCTATATACGGACACCATATAATTTAACTTCTAGTAAGTAGAGAAAATATAGGTTATTTCGTTTTATATTTATTTAGGAAACGAAACTACAGTACTCCGCTGCTGCTAACTGTGAGGTAAACTCGTAGATAACCACTAGATACAAATATATCCATAAAAGATTCTATATCAGTTGGTGCCAGTGTACTAGGACTATCAACCACATATTTGATACAAAAGCGTAAAATTCTAACGTGAAAGATGGCCTGCTTCAGTTTGAAGCGCCTGTTGAACAGAGGATAAGGAGCAGAAAAATAATAAATAGAGTTTGTTCCTTGTTTCTTTGCACCTATCAAAGGAAAAGAAAGTGTTACCTACTGCTGTTTTCGCTTACCATACGCTATACTTAAAAGATGCAGCATTATGAATGATCGTCAGTACCGGGATAAACTGGAGATCAATGTGCGGTCTCATGCTGCTTGAGCGGTACGAGAAGCGATTAGAACTGTGATTTATCAAGTGGTTTTGTCTTACTTGCGCAGCTTGTACTTCCACACAGAAATACCAGGAAAGAAAACCGGGTGAAAGACGAATTTAACATGGGTACTAGCGTCTGCATGCAAACAAGGATGGCACAATACCCGGATCCACAATACCAAGATCGTCATTGTTTGTTGTGGATTTGGCATCTCTAGCTGCTTTTTATTATAACTGGCAATCCCCAATATGATATCTGTGGCCATTTGGATGTGTACATATAAATAAAGAAGCGGACAACATTGCCCAGCAAGTTCCTTTCATTTTGTTTCTTCATCCCTTTTTTATTTTTATTCTTTTGCCAGTATAATGTTATTCTCTAGAGCTGCACATACAAACGCTGTTCGATCACTTAATATCGCTGTCATCCCAAGTGGAGAAGATCGGGTAGTTGCTTTTGGTCCTGGATCTGTCGTCAATGGTATTACCGGGGACTAGAACAAACGATAAAAACCAACATGGGTGTCTCACCCTGAGCATTAGGATCGATCGTCCTTACGCTCAACCGTCCCATCAAGGCCCATGGGATTCGCGTTGTGTTTCGTTGCGAGCAGTTTAATGGACTCAGCGAACAGGGGAGCACTCTTTTTAGTGTAGATACTTTTGTCTGGGGCCATGGAAATTCGTCAGGCAAGCTTTTATCATAACGGAAATCAAATGAGTGTAGTAGGATCGAACAACGCCGCTAACCCCTAACAATTTTTTCAGAGGTCATCCAACAGCCTTCTATCGAATTACCTGGCGGCAGCCATATGTATTTGTTTGCGATCAAGCTCCCATTCGTCAACTATCCGCCTTCTATCCATGGGACTTATGTTGGTCATCGGATCGTATACTCGCTGCAGGCCTTCTTAGATATGGTGGACGATGATAATGCGCCAAGATGCGTCGAAAGCACACGTGCGCCTCTTCTTTACCTCCCCTTTACAACCTGCACCCCTCTTCCCGGTGACACCCGACCGCTGCATGGTGCCAAGAAAATGCAAACTTTCAAACGCAACCATGCTGTTGTCGAAGTGGCAGCTGAGGTTATTAAACCTGCCTATTGTCCAGGTAACAACAACGACAGATATGAGCTGGCTCAACTCTTGATTATGTCATGGAAAAAATTGTTCATATGCTCCTCCTGTAACCAGGTGATCCATGCACCATCCGATTCACGACAAACAACTACTCGGACTGTAAAATTAGCCATATGGACGTATCCCTCGTCTGCAATATTTCGACCCTAGGAGATGATGGCATTACCCGTAATACAAAACACCACACTTTGCAGACTGAGACATTCTATGTTGCCATCCCAAGAGACGCCAAAGGACATCAATCTGTCTTTTGCTTCAACATGCCTGATGATCTGGTGCCTTCAATGCGCCACGGGAAGCAGCTTGAGGTTGCGTACGAGGTGGTCATCACTATGCCTTTGTCCAGCAGCACCCTTGGTAATGATTCTACAGGTAGTATTCTTTGGCCATTTACCGCTTTTGGTGGCGGTGGAAGCAGCAGCAGCAGCAGCAGTGGCACAACATCACAGCAGCAGCCGTTCATCAATACGATCGCCCTTCCGGTTCAAATTGCGACCGTGCCTGCTGGTTTTCCGATCCCGGATCAGCTAGCCATGCCACTTAAGACATATAATGAGCAGCCTGACGTTCCGTCCTTCATCCCAAGTATTGATTCACCTCTACCTAGCCCATCTACACCCATGTTCTCCCCCGTCGGCAGCTGGGCTGGTAGTCCTGCCCCTGAATTTGAGCGACTCTCGCCATCGAACTCTATCCATGATCATCAGGATTTAGATGATATCTTGCTCACCTCTCAGCAGGATGCATCTGGGCATCTCATGGTACCTTCATCCCCGCTTCTCGACGGTACACGCTTTGATTCCCAGGCACGACGCAAGTCCACCGGATCCGTTACGGATGGCATGGGCATCAGTGTCGCTGTTCAATGAGAATATTCATATACATAACTATTAGCATGCCTTCAATCTTCACCATCTCATCTTAGCTCTTTCGTATTTCAATCGCTTTCTCTTTATCAAGCTCTATAACTACAGATATCAATACAGACATATTATAAATCTTTATATAAACCCTGTGATGCCGGTATCGCATTAGCTACTGTTCCTTTGGCCACCATTCGGGAAGGAAAGGTCGAAGTTGGATATCAGCTGAGGGTATGTTGAATTTGATATCCTCGCCTGCTGCGCACGCCTCAACATGTTCTAGGCGCATCAAGGCGAGACCAATGTTGTGTATACCCGAGCCGAGCTTGCCCACTGCCCTTTTAGTTTTGCCATCGGCAAGCTTCACATCCATTTGCGGTACAAGAGGCGATGTCCAGAAGTCTACCGAACGGTCGACGCTCAAAGTAGTAGGGGCACTAGAGTACGTTAAGTTTCTGATAGTGCTTACCCATTTTATTCTCTTGCATTACCTCTTTTCTTCAGGGCCATATAGTTGAACTGGAACTATCCGCTTGCGTACAACACCCGTATGATGGGTGCGGATTGTCAATTCCTGACCAAGATAGCATCCCTTGTTGAAGTTCACTATTTGAAGAAATAATTCCCACCCAGCAGATATTAAGATTCATTTCACGCAGAAATTACCCTGTGTTTTTTGTCCGCTTATTTTCTTACCTCCATTCATATAGTCAAAGTTAGACTCGAGCGGTAACGAGTGCTCAGGCAGCATATCCAATGGACCTTCTGGAATACCATGTAAAATGCGCCTAATGGTATATTCCGATGCAGAGAGCTCCTCAAAGTGTCCGACGGAAGAGGAAAGGAGTGTGCTAATCTCTATATACATGTACCCGTTTATCAGGTTTCCATAAAATTCCACGTTAAAGAAGTTGATTTGTTGCTGGTGCTATTGCTAAGATTTACCCTTATCCCTTGGCAGCACAGCACGATACCCGAATCCAGGTACACGAGGATCCATGCATCCAATGTTACACAGTGGTTTACTTTCCGAGGCGACTCTGGCAGCAAGTGTGTCGCCCCAAATATTCCATAAGGTATATTCTTCTGACGCATCCCTAATTTTGACTTTGGATCGCAGGATGTAGCGCTTAAGATGTTTGAGAAGAGACGTCGTGGCTGAAGAGGCACACTCGATCACGTATTTGGGTTGAGGGAACCCGTCTGCTTCGTTCACAGGATAAATGAAGGCATCATAAAGCATACGTCCCTGTGAAGAGATAGGTAGAAACAGACAAAATAAGTTATGGCGAACCAGACACTGCTTCGCCGATGCATTTCTTTACTTGAGGTGTCAGAAAAGCCGTGAATAATCCCTCGCCGCCTTTAGCAATTAAGGGCATATGATTTGTAATAAGACCTTGAAGAAACTTGGCTGTGTCGGGCCCTTCAATGGTGAGCATTCCACGATCGGGAATGGGAGCGAAACCGTTGCCATTGTCAAGCGCTACAGCTGAAGTTGCCAAAGCACGTTGACCGGTTACTGCTGTAGCAGTCCCTGGTTACGATCTTCAGTCCTTATCGGAGGAAGGCGCATATGTATCTAAGAAACTTACCAAGGCATCGCGTGTGTGGAAGGTAGCGGGTGGTAGAAAACCGAGTTGCTGCAGTAAACATGACGTCTGGCTGAATAAAGCTGGAGTCCTGCTACCCTCAAGAAAATATCGGAGAAATCTCGAAAAGGAAAGCCGCCGTCACACCGAACAACCACCCCTCTATCTCGCCCTGTTCATCAAACAAAAAAAAAACACTTGCTCCGACACGAACTTCTGCAATAAACAATGCACCACGGCAAGCATTTCCGTCGGCTCAATCGCACTTCATCACACCGCAATGCTTTGTTGCGCAATCTAGTATCGTCTCTAATTGAACATGGCCGCATTGAAACTACGGTCGCCAAGGCAAAAGAGATTAAGCCGATTGCGGATCACATGGTGACACTAGGCAAAAAGGGCGATGTGAATGCCAGAAAACAGGCGCTCAGTTACCTCAATGTGAGTGTTCGTTTATGTCACTCTCTTTTTCTTCTCTCTCTCTCTACTAGCTTCCGTGACGGCTACGAATGCGAAGACTTGCGCTAACTTGGGTTTCTTTTCATTCAATAGAGTCGCGATGTGACCATTCCTAAGTTGTTTGACGAGCTTGCGACGCGATTTGCTAACCGTCAAGGTGGCTATACCCGTGTTCAACGTATCGGGAACCGTTACGGCGACAATGCACCGATGGCCGTGATTGAATACATCGATGGTCCTAAGGACCTGAAACGCGAAATGACTGTGAAGGTGCTCGCCAACACGTTCTCTAAGACCGGCGAACAGGTCTCTATCAAGGACATTTCTGAAAATACTGGGCTCCCCAAGTCGCTCTTGCGTGACCTCAAGAAGCTTCAGCTTAGCAACAGCATAGAATCATTGGATCAATCCGTGACCAAAGAGTTGGCCGCCCGTTCTTGATTTTGTACATAATTTCCCTCTGTCACGCTCTCTCTATCCTCGACTTCTCCCCCTTCCGATAGCCATATATACACACGCGTGCGTTACAATGTAATAAAGAAACGAAGTAAAGACCGCTGTTGGCATATTCAGTTGCATATCAGAACTTACGACATCTAACAATTATGCCTTGAATATTTATAAAGTCTGTGTCCGTTGGAACGTTTTCTTACCACCCGCTTAATACTCTATGTCTGGTTTCAACCCATTTCCTGGTTGCTTGATAATGCTGATCTCAAGATTCTTCGTAGTGATCTCCATTTAAACTTTCAAGGCTGGGGAAAAGAGGGAATAACCGTGCTCGGAGTTCTCTCCTCTGTTTTTTATTTAGGCCTTAACACCCCTTTTTTGCTCATGGTGCGAGAACGATTCACGGGGCAACTGACGATCACCACAACAATTGAAGGTGAAATTCGTCATCGCCGCAAACTATCAAAAGATCTGTTTTTTATCGATGTGCTTCTAAGCGATGGAGCTAAGGATCAAATATTATTCCGAAGCGACGATGGTACACTCACGCGGGAGGCAGTTCAGGACTACTATCGGGCTGCACGGTTGGGCAATGTGATACGAGCAGAGGTGGGGTTACCAACGGATCTTAGCGAGTATACCTCCAAACCATACAAAGTATGGCAATCCAATGTACCTCTGGTGGTTGTTCGGGCCTACGACAATCCCAAGACTTTTGTTGCCGATCCGCCGTTGGGCAGTAATGGACCGAAATCAACGATCCGGCGGTGGGATGGATCTCGCCTGCAGAAGGCAGAGCTATACTGTAAATTCTGGATCAACCAACGCGAGTGTGTACGACTGCCCGATTGTCCGTTTCTTCACCCGACGGAAGAAGAGTATGAGCAGGCACGCAAGGAATGGATCGACGACCGCATGGCAGTGCGCAAGATCACGACGCACGACCCGCACGACCCGCATACGTCTAAGAAATCCCATGGTATGCGAGCAATGGTATTTGCTCAGTGGGTTGCAGCGACCTTTTTTGGCGACCACGGCGGCAGTAGCGAACAGCGAGAGGATACGATTGTGCTGGATGTAGCAGGCGGTAAGGGCGATGTGAGCATGTTCCTGAGCCATGCGTTTGGCATCCCATCCGTTGTCGTTGAACCCGAGGCGCGCAAGCGACCGCGGCATTGGTTTACACGTCTCAGGCGGATCGCTTGTCGCATCACACGGGGCGAAGACCCAGAAACTTGCACGGCGCCCATGGTCGAAGAATGGCCGTTTGAGATCGAGCCACGGTACATACACACCTTCTTGGACGATGCCTTTATCGAGACGTATCCAGATATACTATCGAAGACGGGTCTCTTGATTGGTATGCATGCAGACCAGGCTACAGAACCCATTGTGGACATCGCGTTGAGGCTCGAGAAGCCCTTTGCGGTCGTGCCGTGTTGTGTATTCGGGCATGAGAACAGAGGCCGGCGGCTGAAAAATGGAGGCGAGGTAGCAACGACGAAGGATCTTATCCAATATTTGTGTGAGAAGGATACCCGCGGGCGGGGGAAGATCGAGACGGCTTATCTTGGGTTTGAGGGCAAGAATGTAGTCGTTTTCTGGCACCCGAATAAGGAAAAGTGATGATAACGGAAACTTAAGGTTTCAATAAAGAGGACGCACCAGACAAACAAACAAACAAGAATAGCTCTTGAATAGCTGGGAAGAATGAATGGTGAGGGCGGGCGGTGATTCAACGAAAGGGGGAAAGAGAAAAAAAATAAGCACCGATCACACAATCCTTTCTTGACGTCCGGCTTTGATTTCTAAATGATCCAAAGAGAGCTCGAGCTGCCTTCAGGATTCGAATCACCCGAAGACTATGTCGAAGCGTTGGTCTCATTTATTGATCAATATCGATGGTTGCCTGAACTTCATGTCATCGACTTCTTTTCCTTGCATCATTGGAATTTGCTAGATCCCGAATGGCAAGTGGCTCTTTTGGAAGGCAGCGATCAACCTGGCTGGTTCGAATCAATTATTCAAATAGCTTCTTTTGATGGAACTGTTGTATGCATGAGTTTAAAAGATGTGAATTGCAAGAAAGTTAGCTAATCTAACCGGCACACAAACACACACACACACACATATATATATATATATTATAGAGTCCCAATTGGCCGGAATCGCTGAAGGAGTATATCCAAAAAGCACAGGCATTGGTACTTCCGAGACGGGTGGCTAAAGAGTGTTGAGTAATATGAGTTATCAGGCGAAGATAGACAAATCAAAGCTTATTCTACCTGCTGTATAGGTGAGCAAGAGAGAATCAAGTGTCCCAAGGATTTACTTTTCGGTATGACGAGCAAAAAGATCCACGAGGTAAAGCTATTCACAGAGGCAGAAAAGTGATTTTGTTCTAATTCTTCTTATTTTAAGGTGGAACTGATGAGCACTTTGATCCATGATGTGGCCAAAGAACGTGGAATATCGCATGTACTAGACCTCGGATCGGGTCAAGGCTATTTATCACGGGCATTGGCGTTTCAACATGACATGAATGTGCTTGCGGTGGACATGTCAGAAATCCAGACGCGAGGTGCTATGAAATTTGATCGGCGTGCAATCCGGGCCGCAGAAAAAAAGAACAAGTTGAAAGAAGTTGGGCAGATGAAGGAGCCGAAAAAGTTGCAGCATGTAACAGAAATGATCACTCCAGAAAATGTATCGAGTGTATTGACGCGATGGGGCAGTAATGACGGCGAGAGTAAGCCATGGCTAATCTGTGGGCTGCACACATGCGGCGATCTGTCGCCAATGATTATGCGCCTTTTTGCCGAGAGCAAGGATCAAGTCGCATGTTTGGTCAATGTGGGCTGCTGCTACCACTACCTGGCAGATGGATTCCCATTGAGCGATTCACTAAAGCAACGAGGATACAAGCTCAGCACAACAGCCCGTGTCCTTGCGTGTCATTCGCCTTGGCAATGGATCCATGAAATGGAAAACTGCCGGAAGTTATTTGAGCAGCATTTTTCGCGCGCGCTATTACAGGTATATTACAGATCAAGAGAATATCATATAGTATATGTTATACTGAGAGGAGAGAATGTCCGCGCGGACCACAGCAAATCATGGCCGATAAAGGGCTGTCATCAACTGTGGCGCCGCCGACATTGGGCAAGCCGTTCAACAAGGAGTTCGATTTCGGTGCATACGTCCAGAAAGCGTTGAAAAAGTTTGGAGCAGCGCCCGACGCTATTTCACCCGAGGAAGCCAATATGTATTATGCCAGATACAAAAATCAATGCCGAGCAGATAGACAAATTACTGTGCTATGGACACTACGGTCGCTACTGGCACCTGTGCTTGAAAGCCTGATCCTCATGGACCGTTGGCTTTATCTCAGAGGAGTGGTTAGTAAAGGCAGCGGATCACCGAAGTCAGGGGTGTGGATGTGGCCGCTGTTTGATCCATATGAATCACCCAGAAATGTGGTATTTGTTGCCTCAAAATAATAGGCAGCTCTTCCCATTAAATGGTCACGATCCTCATCCCTTAGATATAGAAGAAGAAGTAGATGTTTAAAAATAGCACCATATGTTTTCTTTTTGCTTGATTGAATGAGTTTGAAGAGAACGCGAACGGTTTCTTTGACGTCGTTGTTGGGGTGGAGGATTCAAATTAATGAGCGTGGTACAAAATCGTGAATATGTGTAACGATACCTCGCTGAAATTTGAGAACTTGTGCTCGGCGTCATTTATTGCATGGTATGACACTTGTCCCGCCCCAGATTGATTAAATTCTCTTATCTTCCTCAGCAGACCATGGAGATGGCTGCACGCATTGTCCATTTTCTAAGGTCCAAGCAAGAATTAATGTCGAAGAGATGCTGCATTGCTAAATCTAAAGGGGAATGGATAATGCGTTGAATGGGAGGGGAATAAGCTGGTGATTATGTGTTTGCCTATAGACCTTCCACACTTGTTCCCCGACCCAAAGCACGTGGCAAACGAAATCAACTAGACTATTGAAGCATTGAGAAGAAATAAATTATTAACTGGGTTTGTCTGCGTGCCTATGTGTGCGTGTGTGCTTTGGACTCGCTTGCTAGGTTGTGTATATTAATGCATTTACACTGCCCCACCCCTGATTCGCATAAGCCGGTGCATACCGTACGAACCAAGACGACTGCCTCTGCATTTTTTTCTCAGGGCTTCCGATGCGCGCGATGTTGACTATCCGGAATTGCTAAGCGGGATCCGATAGGGAAATACAATGTGACCCAAGCAAGTTATAAGCGTACAAGAGGAGACAGAACTGCGGTAATGAAGAACTATATCGAGTCTGGATCGTTCAGGAGAACGGGTAGTTTTGCGCTCAACAGTTAAGCGGGACAGACCAAGTGCTACAATAGAAATATGATAACGAAAGAAAAATTCACCTGTCCAATGCATGATATTGGGAGAGTGGTAGCAGAATCATCCAAATAATTCAGAAGTCCTTTTCCACATACGACAGTGTGCGCGGAAACCCGATTTTTATACAATGCATATAGACCTGTCTCTCAGATTGGAGTCGCACCACGCAAACCCCTCGAAAGGCAAATATCCTCTTTCAGACGCTGCAAGGAGATTAACAGAGCGAAAGAAGAGGAAAAAATAGGAGAGCGGTTGGACGAAAGAGACAAATGTCCTGCTGCAGCAAAGAACGAGCTCCAAGCATTTACCTATTGAAATTGAAGTCGCACAATGAAGTGTGACACAAAATCCACCCCAAGCTTATATCGCACCTGGAGTCACTCAAAGAGCGTTTTTTCCTTTCCCCCCACCCTATCCCCCTCACCCTCTTTCAAAATACCATGCAGTCCATCAAATGTGTCGTTGTCGGTGATGGGTAAGCATTTCCTCTTACAGTTAGCATCGCAACTCTCTCCCACCTCGTTCAAGTGTTCTTGAATACCTGCCAATCCTCAGAGTCCCAATCACAGGGCTCATCATTTTTGTATGGAGAAACAAGAGGAGCGTGGAAAGATTGAAAGAGAACACATATACACATACACATACACATATACAACAACCCGTCCATACGTACTGTCTTTATGCGGCGTGCGTTTGTGTGTGTGTGTGTATAGTCCATATTGTGTTTCCGCGCTCCTTTTTTCCTGGATTCCAAAGTCAACCATCATGCACCTTCATCTCGAGATCATTTGAACTAACGGTGATGCTTATCTTTTTCTATCCAGCGCCGTCGGAAAGACCTGCCTGCTCATTTCATACACTACCAACGCATTTCCCGGTGAATATATTCCCACAGTGTATGTCCTTTTCAGTCGTGATCACATTCAACGCCTGCATACCAACCAAGTATATACTTACAGTTGGGTATTTCTACAGTTTTGACAACTATTCTGCCAATGTGATGGTCGACGGCAAGCCGATCAATTTGGGCTTGTGGGATACGGCTGGCCAGGAAGATTATGATCGTCTTCGTCCACTCTCATACCCCCAGACCGATGTCTTTCTAGCTTGTTTTTCGTTAGTGAGCCCCTCGTCTTTTGAAAACATTAAGACTAAAGCAAGTAATATGGTTGACGGAGGAAGAGAGGATGGCAGAGCATGTTAACAATTGACATTTTGAACATAGTGGTACCCAGAGATCAGTCACCATGCACCAAACACACCCATCATTCTTGTTGGCACAAAACTCGACCTTCGTGAGGATAAGCAGACCATCGAGCGCCTGAGCGAAAGGCGCATGGCACCTATTAGCTATACGCAGGCATCGCAGATGGCCAAAGACATTGGGGCCGTCAAGTACCTCGAGTGCTCTGCTTTGACACAAAAGGGTCTGAAGAATGTCTTTGACGAAGCGATCCGCGCCGTTCTATCGCCGCCCGTTGTTGTCAAGAAGAAAAAGGGCTGTCTGATTTTGTAAAAACAAAAAAGGAGGAAAACAGCGAGAGAGAGAAAAGATGAGCAAATTGAAAAAAGAACAGAGAGAATCTAGAAAAAAATAACCGCATATCCACATTATCAGCCGTTGCACCAACTATCAAATCGCGTGTACTTCCATAACCCGCCTCCTCTCTTCCTTTACCGCCTTCGCCTATCCGCACACATCGCGCTAGACGAATTTTTTGTCTACCGGAAGACGCCCGGACTACACTCAAGTAATATATATTTACACTTTTTTATTTATGTGTTCCTATGCTTCACCGGTAGTTTGTACGTTGGGGAGGGGTTGGCTGACGCCTGCAGAGGATGAATGGGACGCCGTCCTCAGTCGTGCGAGGAATGAAATGCTCCTGCAGAGGATGGCGCTGGTCAGCTCTCCACACAAAAATGGAGCAGTTAAGCAGTCTTGTCACAAAAGCTTTGAAGCGGTTGCATAGGAATGGCATCAGGGTCGAGATACACAAAAAGCTCCAGGCACGCGTATATAGGAAGTCCATTGGTTGGCAAGGCGTTCAAAACACGACGGGGAAAATTGACTATGGTCGTCTCAGGATCGCTTGCGTCAAATGATTCTTTGATCTGAAACAGTGTCCTAGGCGGTCCCAAGGAAAATAGCATAAGGCCCATTATTGATTGCATCCACATTCAGTGTTCCTCGCCACTAAGATGACACAGTTGCTATGTAGCATACTCGGGCTTCATATTATAATTCCCGGTATCGGGATAAAATAATGTCGTTGAGCTTGTCATCTAGAACGGTACCTCGTTGCCGTACTAGTAAGCATAAGGATTCGCACCGCGGATAGTCAACGAACAAATACTGATCCTTCCCCTACGCTTTACCGTATAATCACATCGACAAGGTTAGCTAGAGTGTGCTGGCGATAACCTGTAGCGGAGGAATTAGTGGGGGACGGGCAGGAAACGCCGACATAAGCACAGGGACAGGTAATCCCATGGGCGTCATTGCTACAGTAGCAATTCCGTCGGCGCTGCAGAGTTACTCCCGGAAGGAGTGGAAAAACATGGTAGACGTAACGGGTAAGACAGAACTACCGGCAGAAGCAAGGACGCAAAGAAAAGATGGACACTACCACTGAGAGATAGCCATATCGCGGCCCAACTGTGGAGTTGGTATCCTTACGTTCCCTTTCTATGACCTTGCGTACGGATAAGATTGACCAGTTTAGGATAAGCAATGAGTGTCAGGCACGGGAGTAAACCCAAGGCAATATCGTAAAGGTTCAGACCGGGCAGTGCCATAGGAGGAATGCTAAGGATGGAATTGGTAAAGAAAAATCATCTGCGCAGAAACCTCTGTTATTTATAGCGATTGGAAGATCAACCATGATAATGCTGAGGCGGACACCATGATTATTATATGATACCCGCCCGATCACTTGATTATCACTGCTACTTCACGGTGTCTCTTGTTTATCAGACAAATGTAAGCACACCGTTGTTTTTCTCGAGGTAAATGCGGCGGTGATGTCGGCATAAATCAGCGTTGATCAAGCCCTCTTTGCTTCACTTGAGTCAGATTCAGCGATCGAATTAGAGCAGTCCGGTAGAAGGATCCAACGGATAAACGAAACATCAATTTATGGAAGGGACATCAGGCGGTGACTCAAAACATCGCATCCATGATAATACATTCTAATAGAATGCGACAGAAGAAGAGGAATTGTATGGCAAATGAAACCTAGTATCTCGATTACCTCCATGCAGCCCATGTAGTGAAACATGTGTTGTGTAGTATTAAAATACACTACTTCTGTTGTTGGACTGCCTTATAAAGTTTTCAGCACTTTGCATTCCACCTCAAGAGAAAGCTCTCTATCATCTGCTTCATTGATGAATATATTCTATACAAGTCAGACAAACCACCAAGCTATCTCATATTTTTGTATGACCACCATGTGCCGACATATTGCTTAGTTCCATAGTACACAATCCTACCTGAAGTCGCATAATTTTATATAGAAGCAGCACTCTTTGCTTCACCATTGGCTTTGTCCCTGATTGTCGGACAATGATCAGGGAGCTTTGGGACGAGCACATCGAGACGACCCAATACCCGGCGATCGGTATTCAAGAATTCCCGGCAATGCTCTGCCTATGAAGGCAAGGAAATGTATGTTGCATACCGCAATTATATCAACATGCCGTTCGGCCAGCACCTTCAATGTGCGGTCAATGCTATCCTGAACCTTCAAGAGCATAAGGTGGGGGAGGAGAGCAGAACTGAACGCATTCGGATGCAGCAAGGAGTAAATATGCCACGACATCTACGATAGCATCACGCGCCATTCCATAGGTTTGAAGCTCGCCATTGCCCGCCGAGATGTCAGAGGGAAGACATCGCCGCAGAGCCAGCGTTCCCTAGAGAACCATACGACCAGATCCCGCTGGGCTTAGATGCATACACTGCGGAAGACCGGCTCAAGCAAGGAAGCGTTGATTATGACGCTAAAGTGCACTCATCCAACCATTTTCGAGCCTTCGTGGAGCTACGACGATCCTAATGCAATGCATCCTACGAAGACCAAGGCACCAAGTTAGTCAGAAGTTGGCTCTTTAGGTAGATGTTACCGGCTTCAAGAGGTCAAGCGGCCAACCACCGTCATACGGAGAGAGGGATCGAGGACAATACGAACTCTGTAAACACACTGACATGCAGGAGTACCAGGACAGCTCCGGCAGATGTGTCGCCGTCGACCCTGGGAAGGAGGGACCTTCTCTTCTGCATCTCCGAGAACTCCAAGCCTGAGTGGCGCTGTCAAAAGTTCCGATACACCGAACCGCAGCAGGGTACGATTCGTAAGATCAAAAAGTGCGGCCAGTTGCTGGAGCAGGTCAAGGTCACGAATCCTGAAGTTGTTCGTGCCGAAGAACGCCTTGCTGATGTTCAAGCATGTGCTTTGGACAGGACAAGTTTAACCGCTTCGTGGTTTTATCTTTTATGCGAACTTTATTTTTGGAAATAAGGATATCAAAACCAGCTAGTTTTAAAAGTAAATAGCACGTCGTGTGGTCGAATGATGGCTCTTTGATCGTGTGACCGCATGTTCCTGCTGCATGTAATAGTCACCGTAGAGACTGTCCAGCAAATCTCCTTTAGGCGCATGATGCTCTTCCACCATCGGTTGCTGTTGGCGTCGGTATCTTGGTTTGACTGCGTCCGGGTCCTCTTCCCATAGACGCCTCCTAGACGGACGTCGGATCGCTTGCGCTGCGGGTATCTTATAGAATGTTTGGGATGGCGAGCGTTCAGCACAGCATGCGGTTGATACTTGCTTCGTCACGGATTCGTCTCTGAGCCAATGGGGCAACGGCTGGCGCTTCTTTTCGTAATACTCGCGGAGAACGCGGGAGACGTGTGTTTCGCCTTCCCAATCAGAGAGATCAGAATCTATGGCAGGATCGAATCAATGAGAGGATTTCCACAAAGGTTTGGCGAGCTTAAGCGATTACCTGGGCCGTCCTCTTCAACCTTTTGTTGCTGCATTCGCTCAGAAACAGAATCAAGCAGCTGACCCCATTTACCAGTAGGTGTCATTTGCTTAAGTTTGTCATTGCTGCGAACGCGATCCCAGAGACCTTTCTTGCTTGTGGTGGTCTGAGGAAGATTAGCAGCAAAGGATTCGTAGTATATAGATTCTTGGTTTTCTTCCTCTTTCCGCTTATTGCTGCTCAACCAGTGATCAGCTGCAGAGGTGCTGTTGGATCGATTAATCTTCCACTGATTCAATGCAGCGGGAAGAGGGTGTCTGGAGGTTTGGGTACGTTTTATGCGGACGTCAGTGGCGAGGACATTGGGTAAGTCTATGGGCGGCAGTGGCGGACAAAGAGTCTGTTCGCATTTGTGTCTAGCAGGGTAGAAACCCACGTCTTCACCGCAATCTTTGCAGAGAACGGCGATGGTGGAGATACGATAGTCGTTGGCAATAACCATAAAATTGGGGAAAGAGGAGGTTGGAAGGAGAGGGAAAGGTTTTCTGGGTGGAAGGTAATTATACCATAAATGAACTTATTTAGCCCAAACTGTAAAAGAAGAAAAAGCGGGTCCAGACAAGATCGTGTCCGACACTGGTTCGGGACACAAGGTATCATGTCAGGGGTCAGCATGCTTGGATGGGCGGAGAGTCAAATATGTTAATTGGAGGATTGCGTAAGAACGACTCCTCATTTCTGAAATGAAAATAATACAGGCGACCAATGAAATTAACCGCACTATCCAATAAAACTCCAACCTCGCATTGCCTACCGCGAAAAGAGTTGTGGCCCGATTACAAATAATGAAGCGCTTCCCGCTAACACGTTGTCCTGGCCTGTGCCTCTTTTCCTAAGAATCTGCTGCGCTCAACTTACTTCCTGATTCGGATCCGAATTCTTCTGCAGACTTATCCATCGGACACGGTCATGGCCTCTGAACCGCGTATATATTTCCATTTCAGTCCATCAACATTAGCTGCTCATTCAGAATCGCGGTAATCTGTCTTGCTTTATCCACCACTCATTTTAAATACGGCATCCGGACCCCATCATTGCCAATTTCTCAGAGTTATCGTCCAGCAATTCCATCAAACAGTTCGTGGGATCATTTCTGGCCCTTCCCGCAAGTTGTTCATATAGCCACCTTCGTGGACTTGCGACATCGGTGTCATTAACATCAGCAGCCATCTTTCGCAAGTGCATGTACAATAAGAATATGGCCAATTTCAACGTGTTCGTTAGAAGTAAAATACGTGTCCCTTATATACTTTTACAAGCCTTCCTTCGGCTGCGCTCCGTGCCAACCACCTTCGAGGCTGTAGGAACGGGTTGTTGGCAAGGTGGGAGAACAAGCAGGCCGTTTACGAATCTGGCGAAAAGAGTCGAATGGCATAGTGAAGAAGAAAAGAGTAATAGAGCATAAAAATAATAGAATCGCATAGATGGATGTGAGTGGAGGTCTGTAGAAGAACCTAAGGATAGACAACGTTCGCAGTAAAGGTCTTACCCACGTTGAGGGAAAGGCGACAACTTTTCTGGCTAGGTTGCGCCTGAGAGTGTGTCATAACGTCTGCCCTCGAGCTTTGTGGATTGCCATGGAAAAGGCAGTACAGATCAGAAATTGGCACTGATAGAGAATCGTCTTCAACAGAAATATACGTTGTGATTTGTCTTGTTGTTAGATCGAATTTACTTTGGCTATTATTCATGATATTGGAGGTCATCCAATGCTCGCTTACATTGCTCGCATTGGTCTAAATAAAGGCTCTACACCAGGGTGTAATAGCGACCTTTCCTTATCTGTTTACCCCGTATGGAATCAAGGGGTTTTGAAGAATAAAAAGAGACGGAATATGATTCTGTGAGACTCGCAAAAGGATTGTCTTTTATTAAGTGCCAATAATGGGCCTACTTATAAGAAGTGCTTATCAAAACGGTCACTCTGGAGGCTGGGTGTGGATAATCATCTAGGCGGTCTCCTGGGACAGTGGACCAGTTAAAAGGTTGATAAAGAAGTTCACCATTTACCCTTGTGATTATAACTGCGCCCTGAGACTGGTCTGGGATATAAATTATGAATCTGGATAGCGCGAGAGTAATTATGATAACGGCGCTCGAAGAGTGAAACAAAGTGTTGATGTCCCATATAAACCAGGGACACTGCTGTTAGGTAAGAAGAATAGTCGTGGATACGACACCCCAACCATAAACTCGTTAACCATCTGCACATCAGCGTCTGAGAATTACTATTTGTCATCATATACCTTATCACTCACAACACATCATATAAATATACAACCAACCTACAATAAAGGATCTGCAGTCCAGAACATATCTTATATTGAGGACCTCCCCTATTACATTGGTAGAGAAGCGAAAGCCCAATCATCTGATGGCGCATCACCTTTTCGGCCAGTCAGCACCTCGCCCTTTTTCTGTGGCGAGGGAGGAGAATACTCCGGGAGTTTCTCAGTCCAGGATCCAAGATCCATTAACCATGGGCTTAGCAACTGTTGGCTCAAACCAGGGACCCCACGATCAAATCGAATTGCAAAGGATCTCGCAGCGTGACTAAGTACATCATGTCCAGGACACAGACCTAGCAGTCGTGCTAGAAGAACAAACTACACGCCACCAAGCTGAGATCCAAGAACTCACTTAGTATATCAATCAACTCCAGGAAAGGACAAATCATACCCCTATTTCGCCACCGATGGCATCGAACAATGACATAGTCGAAGCTCTCAACCGCCTCATAATCATTTTACAACCATCCGCGCCACTCAACCAAACAGCGCCCGCTTATCCCGAATGGAGAACACCATCACCATGACCATATATGTCTTACGCTTCCTCTCTCCAAGATATCTATCAAGGATTTCTATGACACACCAATTGCAAACGTAAACCAATTCAGCCCATGACATAATATCCCTTTGGTTCGACAAAATGTAGGAGAACACGTCGCGTACCATAAGCGCCGCCTCGATCCCCCTATTCATTCAAGGGGTTGAATAACGAGGACCCATTCGCGTGGTTACTTACATCAACTTACTTATATTGCCTCAAAAGTTCAGCACTCCCCCCCCCATTCCAAATTTTTTTTGGAAGTCAGACGCGTTGCCAGCCTGAAAAGTTGGGCATTGCTATTTGCACCACCCCATTTACACCACCCCAGTCACAAACTCAGCTGGCGCACCACCCCATGAACAAAAATCAACCAATGCACCCAAGATGTGACATTGTTTAATAAGCTCATGTGCATCACAGATCATGCACTATTAACATTGAGGAGAATTTTAAAGTACATAAGCGGTGATGCTTAAGAACCCACAAGACAGCGATGGTGTAAAGGGCTGTTTCTTTTACAGTGCTTATTTACAAACAATACATTAATGCTTGTGTTTAATTTTATGACTTCTCCAAGACTCCCATTAACTGATTCTGCTCTGATGGAGGAGGAAGTGGCATCTTGGGTAGACATCATATTTCGCAATCAGGGTTCAATATCAAATTGTCGGAAAAGAAATAAACTTGTGCGCCCAAGGAAAAGGGACGAGTGTTTTGTTTGCAACTCTCATTACTGCGACACAATCTTGTCAATTACAATGTTGAATGAAGCAAAGCCCATCGACGACATTCCTGAGGCTCTGAACTGCACCTGGGTCGGCCACGAAGCAGCTTATGCAGCCTGCCAAACCTGGGCAAAACAGCAAGGCTACGCCCTTTACACTTGCAAAAGCAGTTACCAAGGTGACAAGAAATTCTGACGTATAGCATGCAAGCATCACGGGGAGCCCCGAAATCAAGAGAAGCATGCTGAACAGCTGTCTGGGCCAGAAACAATTGTCGTGGACAGTCAAGGAAACACCGTTATGGGCACGGAAAAGAAGGAACGCCAAAAAAAGCATTCCCAGCGCAATGGATGCCCTTTTCAACTCATGTTGAGGCCATTGCGCAAGTCTAGTCTTGAATGGAGGGTTGTGTCTATTGTCAACAGACACAACCATCGGCCTGCTTTGGATGTCACTACCTACCCCATCCATCGTCGATTTGACGGAAAGACAGAAAAGCTTGTTGTCCAGATGGTAGAGGCTGGATTCAAGGACGGCGCAATTGCAACGTTTCTAGATGGTCAAGGATCACTAATTAAGGCGAAAGACGTCGTCAACCTTCGCCAAAAAATCTTCAACAATGACACTGACAATCTCATGTTTAAGCTTATCAATGCCTTGGAGAATGATGGATATGAAATCCGTTTTTCGACAAAGCAAGAAGGTGACAATGCTATCTCCAGTCTTTGTTTTTCGCGCATAGCTCCGCCATCCAACAAGCGCGAACTTTTCCTGAGATCATTTCCCTTGATGCAACATATCAAACCAATCGACAACGCCTGCCATTCATCAATGTCGTTGGGACTGGTAATATCGGCTTTCCCAAACTAAAGTCAGTTGGAATTGCCGGCGGCTGGCTTTCTGAAGAGACAAACGAAACGTATCTTGGGTTTGCAACAGCATTGCGTGATGTAGTCTGGCCAACAAATCAGCAAATATCTCCATGTGCATTTATCACTGACAGCGAAGCGGCTCTGATAAATGCACTTGACGAAATCTTCCCCACTGCCAGCAAGATGCTATGCCGAGTTCATCTGCGCCAGAACTTTCGCACCAATCTGCAAAAGCATTTTGAAGTCAAGGCTGATTATGAGGCTCTTGAGAAAGCTTTTAATTTTCTCGCGACGGATACACTAAGAGATCAACTCTCTGGTATGACAGTCGTCCCTGACATGGTATTTGAAAGCAAGGCTTTGGGTATGTACTACGACGCTGCTAAGAAGTCCAAGAATTCCAAAGCAGTTATTGGCTATCTGAATAGGTAAAGTCCATACAATTATTTTGGATCAATACTCTCATTTATATTATCTGACCTGCACAATTGCGTGGTGCTGTATTAGCAAGCTTCAAGTGAAGGAGAAGTGGGTCGGACGGTATGTTGCTGTTGTAGTTATCACTCTAGAGCGGAGATCACATGACCTTCTTCGTAGCTCGTGAAACACCGCTTACCAATTTGTTATAGCGAGGCAGCTCATGGTACAATAAAGAGCACCTTTATCCAGTGTCACTTACTTCCGCTCGTGATAAAACAGTTGCATCTATTCAGCATTTTGGGAATACGACGACGAATCGAACAGAAGGAGCACATGTGAACATGAAACAGCATATTAGAGCGTCAAATAGTCTATATTCTGCATACAAAGTAATTGACAAATTCTACAGAATGAAGGTATTATCTTTTAATCTCGGGTGTATAAATGTATCATTACTCATTAAAATCGATGTTCTAGGAAGCTTCATGGAAGCAGCAGATTGACAAAGAGACGTTTGACCACGATTCGCATATTCTGGAGGCTCAACGAGAGCGCCTTGACGCGCTCAAACATAAGATATCCCTCTTTGCATTCAATGCAATCAGAGGAGAGCTTACGCATCTCAATGTCATTGAGACCAACTACTGCTGCTGTGCCATAAAGGCTCTCTATGGCCTTCCTTGTTGTCATCAGATCCCTGCAAAAGGGATTATTCCATTGTCAATGATTCCACGCCGGTGGCATCTTTTTCCAGAAGAGACTGCTCCCCCACTAGGTAGGTTTCCCAGAGAACAGGCTACTGTATTTTGTATATCGATGTAGCAATGATATCAATGGTCATACTTTGGCGCTAATCTTAAAATGTAGACCAAGAAGTGCATACTACAGATCCCAGCATTATTGCTATATCACGCCCATTTACTATGGCCACAGTCGATGAGCAAATTGATGCAGAAATTAGTAGATTTGTTTCTTTGCGCCACACATATTCAAATCAGCAAGAAAAAGTCGCCTTTCTAAGCAAGTTGCGGACGCTCATAGACGGCCAACCAATCGATCTTGAAAATTTGCATCAACCACAGCCGAGCTACAAGCACATCCGAAGCAACAAGAAACGAGCGCCTATTTCTCTTGAGATCCATGAGCAAAAAGTCGAGAAAAAGGCGAAGACAGTTGCTGGGCATGAAGCTTTTGGTATCTGGTAAGTTAAATGCTTTGTCATAGTTGAAAAATGCTAAGATCGCAAATATATAGGAATGGAGAGATTGACCGCCAAGTGTCTCGCATCCTCGCCCTTACCAAAAATCCAGTCAGCAGCAATGCTGCTTCTTCGCCCACACCAGACCTTGCCCTTGTCACAGATATTATTCCGCACCAATCTGTTGATTTAGTATTCAATCCTGTCGGAGATGGCAATTGCGGTTTTCGAGCAATTGCATTTATCGGGTATGGTACAGAGGATGCATTCGAGCTCGTCAAAAAGGAGATGTGGGAGCAATATGCTGCTATGCATGACACAGATTATGCAGGTTATCCTAAACCTCGCATTGAGAAAGTTCTCGCAGAATCGTCAGGGGAATGGTTTATTTCCCCAGAGTGTTCACAGATCGCTGCTGACACGTTTGGGAGACCAATTGCTGTCTATGGTAGTAACACCTACCTCTTTCTTCCTTTCCAAACCCATCCCACACAAGCAAAGGCCACCCATCCAATTATTCTCCAGCTTGTCAGGTGCCATTTCATACTCGTCAAGATCAGGAAGGATACACCATTCCAGTGGCCCGAAGTTGATCCATTCCATATCGGTGTTATGCAGCGCAATCATCAGGATGATCCTTGGAAACCACTCTTCCACTCATCCTTCCAGTGTACTGATCTCCCTCACCAAGTTCTTCCAATACCAAAAGATGGGCTGAATGTCATCATATACGACGTGAGTGATGACGATGAGGATACAAAGTAGCCTTGCCTACAAAAAGCAGATGTTATTTTGGCAATGTTATTCGCTACAAATCTTAAACATATTTTGACCAGCGCAGTAATGGGCAAATTTGAAGTATTTGTCATTGATATTTGAGCTCTCATCCACGATGAGCAGTTACTTTTGACACAGCTTCGAGATGGGTGCATTAGTTGATTTTTGTTCGTGGGGTGGTGCAGCCGATGAGGGGTGGTGCGCCAGCTGAGTTTGTGACTGGGGTGGTGCAAATAGCAATGCCCAACTTTTCAGGCTGGCAACGCGTCTGACTTCCAAAAAAATTGAAATGGGGGGGTGTGCCAAACTTTTGAGGCAATATACAGGATTTTCAAGAAGAACTTTGCCACAAAATTTGGTTATCGGTATAGACCGTCTAGGTTTTTCGTTTTTTTGCTTCAAATTCGAATACAAATTTTAGTATTTCGTTGCTACGCTTTTGTCAAATTTAAAGGCAATAGCAGCAAGAACATTCCAATCAAGGCTATAGGTTAGTCTTCCTTCTCCTCTTTTTACACCAGAAAAGTTTTGGGAGGCCTACCATTTATGTTTCATTCTAATTTCAAAAGAAGAAGAGAAACGAAATACTAAAATTTGCATTCGAATTTGAAGCAAAAGAAACGAAAAACCTAGACGGTCTATACCATAACCAGATTTTGCGGCAAACTTCTTCTTGAAAATCCTGTAAGTTGTTACTTACATTCAAAAAACTGTGTGATTATCATAATTGGACTGACCAAGAATTCTGTGACGAGTTCATGATTTCTATGCAAGGACAAGCATCATTCTGGTGGGATTCCTTACCTAGACACACACGAGCTAGCCGGGAAGAAGTCAAACGTGCATTCATTTCTTATTTTGGAGGCAGCCTCGATGCTTTTTCACTAGTATTGGCCGACCTCCCAAATATGAAGCAAGGGTCCAAAACCATGGTGACTTTTGGTGCCCGATTAAAGACAGCACTAACACCCATCGACCCCAACATGCCCGAACGTTTAAAGTTATATATCTTCGGGATACACATCCACGGCGAGGTCCAGAAAGAAGTCAGTCGCAAGCAACCAAACTCACTGGACGAAGCCATCCAGTACGCGATCTACCTAGAATGAGAAGACCAAATGGCTGCCGCATGTTGTATCCACAACTATTTTTCTTATGTAACAGAAGTGTCCCTGGTTTATACCGGACATCAACACTTTGTTTCACTCTTTGAGCGCCGTTATCATAATTACTCTTGCCTATACGGATTCATAATTTATATCCTGGACCTGTCTCAGGACGCAGTTAAAATCACAAGGGTAAATGATGAACTTCTTTATCAACCTTTTAACTGGTCCATCGTCCTGGGAGACTGCCTAGATGATTATCCACACCCAGCCTCCAGAGTGACCGTTTTGATAAGCACTTCTTATAAATTGTATATCACAATTGTTCCATACAATTGGGGAAGTCCATTGGACTTCCCGAACCTGAACTGTAGAGTGATGTGATTATTGTCTTCCCTTTATTGCCGAAGTTTCAAAGAAATTTTTTTGAAATCCTATAAATGTTGCCTGGACTACAGTAACTGTTCCTTGATCATTTTTTCTTTGCTTCGCCAGTCATAACCACTTGCTACAAGGATCCTGGTCATGGACTCTACTAATCCATCTTCTACTGACGTACAATCACTGTTGGAGCAGATCGCTCATCAACAGCAGGTGATAGAGGAACTGTCTCACCTGTGTCCCAGCAATGTCACAGTGCCCCACGATCTCGCAGTACGCCCATCCTATGAATGGCAACCAGATGTGCGTTTCTCGTCATTGATGCCAACACTTGAGCAGCCACTTTTTTCCAATACACTGGCGGATGATGTGCGCAAGGCTATTATTGAGCGTTACCCTCCTATTCAGGGCCTCTGCTATGCCCCGCCGGCCACAGTTCCTCAGGAAGAGCATTTGTTCAAGCCCAGCCAGAAAGCAGATGACGCCATGTTAAGGCAGTTACAATACACTATATCGGGTATTCTTAGACCCCTGGACGTGCTGGGTCACGCCATCCTTGCTCTCCTCCCACCGGACCAGGTCGATAAGATATTCGCAATCCTTCATGACACTAGGCCATTGGTATAGGATTTTCAAGAAGAAGTTTGCCACAGATTTTAGTTATTCATATAGACCGTTTAGGTTTTTCGTTTTTTTTGCTTCAAATTCGAATACAAGTTTTAGTATTTCGTTTCTCTTCTTCCTTTGAAATTAGAATGAAACATAAATAGTTGGCTTCCCAAAACTATTCTGGTGTAAAAAGAGGAGAAGGAAGACTCACTTGTAGCCTTGATTGAAATGTTCTTGCTGCTATTGCCTTTAAATTTGACAAAAGGGTAGCAACGAAATACAGGATTTTCAAGAAGAACTTTGCCACAAATTTTAGTTGTTCGTATAGACGGTCTAGGTTTTTCGTTTTTTTTGCTTCAAAATCGAATACAAATTTTAGTATTTCGTTTCTCTTCTTCCTTCGAAATTAGAATGAAACATAAATGGTTGGCCTCCCAAAACTATTCTGGCGTAAAAAGAAGAGAAGGAAGACTCATCTATAGCCTTGATTGAAATGTTCTTGCTGCTATTGCCTTTAAATTTGACAAAAGGGTAGCAACGAAATTCTAAAATTTGTATTCGAATTTGAAGCAAAAAAAACGAAAAACCTAGACGGTCTATACGAACAACTAAAATTTGTGGCAAAGTTCTTCTTGAAAATCCTGTACTAAAGTTTGTATTCGAATTTGAAGCAAAAAAAAAACGAAAAACCTAGACCGTCTATATGAACAACTAAAATTTGTGGCAAAGTTCTTCTTGAAAATTCTGTATGGTGGGCTAGGCACGAGTTGACCAAAGACGCCTCGCAGTGGAGAAGAGGTAGGAGCCATTGGAGTTGTAGGGCACATTGTTGGAGAGGTGGGTCCAGGACTCCGAGCCCACCAGAATCCTGAGGACAGCATAGATGTTGAAAGGCCACCTTTGGGAACATCTGGTGCATAAGAAACTTGCCACAGATTGAACGAATTTGAGTTAGAAAAAACCGTGAAGGCAGGCTGATTATGCGAAGGACATGCCATACTTCGGAGAGAAGTAGAGAGTTCAACACAGTGGCCCACTCCCATATGGAGAGATTGCGTTGGGAGTGGATCTGGTATCCATTGCATAGAGATGCCAGAAGCTTGCATTCAAAGGCTTCTCTTGAGCCACAGAGGAGCACAGTGGAAACCCCAGGTAGATGACTGGCGTAGTGGACGAACGATCCTGGCAGCTATTGATCCCAAAGCAGGCAAGCATAGAGAACCACCGTGGTTGAGTTTCACCTGACAGAGACATAGCTTGGGTCTTGTCAAAGTTAAAGCGAGCATTCACTGCGCCTGGGAGGAGGAATAAGGTAGTAAAAAAGTACCTTATTCCCTCACTTATTCCTGGGAATAAGGTAGAGAATAAGGTAGTACCTTATTCCTCTAAAAACTGTCAATGGGGGGAGCATGGCGCAGCTGCCGTCTCATCTATTTTTGAAAAAAGTGGGGCCGTTACACCAGTTATAAATGGTAGGTCCGTGTTTTATTTTATACAACTTTTTACAGTAACAGGTCGGCAATCCCGTTTGTTTATGGTGCTGATCAATAACCCTCAGCAAACAATTATATACTGACGATGAAACAGATAGAAGTATCAATTGAAACGCGACCTTTTTTTTTATTATTTCAAAATGAAATGGTGACAATTTTTAGCTACACTACTGTGATAAATGCTACTATAATGATAAATGGGATTCTAAAGAGCTAGTGAGGCAGATGCTTCTGTTGAAGTGCATGTTGTGCAACAGGATGGAAATGTAGATGAGGTAAGATGCCGGAGGCACACCGGAATAACAGTTCGTCATAACAGAAAGTATAGTGGTCTTCTTTATCTAAAAAAAGTGTGATACCAGTTAACACCCATATAAATCAGTGGATGCAGCAACATATGTAAACCTACCTGTGATTAATCGAACAGTCAGAAATGAACCTAATAAAATAATTGACCTTTGAGTAAGGATCCATATATCTGTTCCATAAGAAAACTTACCTCATCATTCATAGGAGAAAATATGCGATGGAAACAAATCGCCTGTAGCCGTTCATAAGTTAAAGAGCATTAGGAAGAAGGAAGCCTTACATGAACACGCGTTGTCGTCCAAAGATCCCGGTATGAAGGAAGTGAAAAGAAAGGGAAAGAAATGATGAAACAAATAAACATACCAGACACCCGCTTTAAATACTGTCTTCACTGCGTATGTGCACCAATCTTCCATCTCTGCTCCAAACAATAAATTTCAGAAGTAAGCAAAAAAAAAGGTTGCATGCGAAATTGGCCCCTTCATCTTTGTGTAGATGTTTTCCAATAGCAATACCACCCAGCGCCGCCAAGAACACGGCGAGAGCATCGAACAGTCCAATATGCTCCCGCATATTCGCCGTCTGGAGGACGAACAGGTCAGGTTGAAGGCCAAGAACCAGGCCATTGAGCAGCAGCTCCTCAACTTGTCGTCTGCGCTCATGGCCAGAGAGCAACCAGTCGCTGCTGCATCGTCTGTATCTCGCAAACCTGGAGTTGAACGAGTTGTGGTGAGTTTATTATTTGATGTACTTAACTTTTGTAACATGTCTAATATCTGTTGGCTAGCGGAACATTCATGACCGGCATGCTCTCTTTTCTGCCAGTCAAGGTTACGATTTCAATCGCTCATTTCGATGTGCGCACAATGAGGAGGTGACGGCAACGATCGCCGCATACTGTGTTGGACATGTCGGCGGCTGTGTGCTTGGTGCACGGGAGCTACGCTCCCAGATACACACTTCTTTCTCTGGGCAGAAAGATGCTCTCAAGCTGTCTCCAGCACAGAAGAAAGCCGTTGCCGAGACGCGCAAACGCAACAAACGAGTGTGGAAGGTCATTAACCACTATGTTGGCCCTTTATAAGTTAAAATACTCATAGGTTACATACAGAAACTCGTGGGCTGCAAAGAAGCCTGTGAGAAGTATGCTGCCACGTTGGAGGCTGACTTCCCCGGTGGCTCGCGTCTTCTTGTGCGTGAATGCATGTCGCCAGAGATTTCTGACGACGATGGGAATGTGGAGGTCAAAAAACCTGTGCACAGAACTGTTAAGGTATTCTTAGTTTGGGTGACATTATACGTTTGCGCTGAAAGAATGCGGTAATGTTGTAGGCAGCAGAGTTCTTTGAAAAGTTGGACTTGCTGGTAAAGCAAGGGAAAAAGAGGGAGTCGCGGGAAAGTCTTAAGAGGAAGAGAGTTGAGGACGACCAGGCCATACCCCCTGAAGAAGTGCTGGCTGTTTTGCCCGATTGGGCCAAGTAAAAAAAAATAGTGACTATTTCCCACTCATACTTTTCTCTTTGTCGTATCCACGACTATTTTCTTACCTAACAGCAGTGTCCCTGGATTATACAGGACATCAACACTTTGTTTCACTCTTCGAGCGCCGTTATCATAATTACTCTCGCGCTATCCGGATTCATAATTTATATCCTGGACCTGTCTCAGGACGCAGTTATAATCACAAGGGTAAATGATGAACTTCTTTATCAACCTTTTAACTGGTCCACCGTCCCGGGAGACCGCCTAGATGATTATCCACACCCAGCCTCCAGAGTGACCATTTTGATAAGCACTTCTTATAAAGAGGCCCATTATTGGCACTTAATAAAAAACGATCCTTTTGCGAGTCTCACAGAATCGTATTCTGTCTCTTTTTATTCTTAAAACCCCTTGATTCCACATTTTTTCTGTGAATTCTCACTTACCTTTTATTTGCATCATGTCCTACAATCATCCCTCCATTTCTCCTCTCTCTGGTGCTATTCAGAGCCCCCATAAAGACCGCAGCCAGGGTGTCGGCGCCACACATGGTCCAGGATCTCCAGCACACTCAGCAATCGACGCCATCATTGGAGATGCCATGTCAGCTGCCGGCATTTCACCAACTGCACGTTCGGAAAAGGCAATTTGAATGTTGAACGACCGTGCTGCTGCTATTGCAGAACAGTTGGCCCTGGGTGTGATGCCTGAAGAGCGTCAGGTGATCCATGCCAAGTACGAGGCCGTCATCCGCAACCTCCAGTTGCTAAGTTCGGCGCATACATCTTGGTCGGGTGGCCGCCATGGGAGTCAAGCCACACAAGTCCATGTTCCCTCTGACTTACCTGCTTTGCAGTGGGCAGATAACGTGCATGCCACAAACAAGACTGTTTTTGGCACAGTCGAGGAATGTTTAGACTCTTTTGAAGACGTTGTTGCCTCATGGCAATACGACACCAATGAAGTTTGGCCGCTATTTGTCCCAAGAATGCTCTCCCCGGAACAACGTTATTGGTTTGGTGCCAACCTCAAGCCTTACCCCCATTTGCCGTGGTCCAAAGTGCAGGCCATCATCATTGCTCATTACGGCGTCCAGGACACTGAGCACAAGGTTCAGAAGCTCAGGGAGCTTCTACACATGCGCATGGCACGCATCGAATCGGTGGAGACGTTTACCGACCGCTTCAACAAGGTGCGACGAGAGGCTGGTCGACCCAATGATGTCACCACCACCACCATCTTTGTCGAGGCATTGCTGCCTGAACTGGCAAAGCACGTCGCCATAGGACAGGTCAACGTTCTGGTCGAAATGTGCTCGACCATCGAACAGGCGGCTGCCATGGCACGCAGTCTATATTCCAGTGTGGTACTGTCGGCGCACAGCAAGGAGGCGGCTGCGCATGATGCCAACCACACTTTCTGTGCCAAGTCCCCTGGGTCTGTTGCTGCTGCTGGTGTGAAACCCAAGCCCAAGGCTGCCGTCAAGTTCTGCCGGGTCCATGGAAAAGGGCGTCACGGTACAGATGAATGTCGTCAACTTGCGTCAGGTATTGTGCCTCACTCACAAGGCAACCGTGTGGCGAAGCCAGCAGTGGTGTCAACTGCAATGACTACTGCAGCATCTGTCATGTCAACGGGAAAAGGTGACAAGAATTGTTTCCGCTGTGGTGAGCCCGGTTGGACGCGCAGTCACAAGTGCCGCGTCAACCACTTGGCAATACGCTCAGCCACATTGGCAATGTCCGCTCCTGCTTCCGCTCCTGCCTCTGTTTCTCGTGTCCCTGCTGCCGCTTCTGGAAGCGTAGTGGCTGTTCCAGTGGGTGCAGTTCCCGCTGCTGTTCCAGTTGGCCTTGCGCCTGCTGCTGTCCCTATGGAGACTGATATCTCCATGGCTGACGTGTCTGCGTCGTTGAACCAGGTATGTGCTGACTGTAAGTCATTATCTGCTTTGCAACAGTACTCTCTCCAGAGGACTAACACGTATTACGCACCCATCACTTTACAGGAGACTGATTTATGGGCCTTTGTGGACTCTGGTGCCACCTTCAGCACCATCTCTCCTTCGCTGGCCACACAGCTGAGCATCCAAGTTTCCACTGTTTCTGGAACGATCAGATTAGCTCACCCTGGTCATAGCATTAATAGAATTGGTACCACGTCTGCAATAAAAGTCCTTCACAACGGAATTACTGTTTCACACTCTTTTGAAGTTATGACACTTAATTGTGAAGCCGATGTTTCCATTGGCACTGATCTCATGCCACTTATTGGTATATTTCTTGGAGGTCTCGCCCATTGCTGGCATCGCTCCACTCTACCCTCTCCTTCTGAGGACACTGATTTGCCTACGCCAAATGATTCTCCGGCTGGCACACCTGAGGAGCATTCTCGCTTCTTGGCTGACATTGAACCATTTCTTCAGGAAAACGCATCCATTCCGCCGTCTTCGTTTTGTACTATTCCGGAATCTGTTGTTTATTTGCATACTCCTGCTGGCAAAGTCGTGAGCCGCCGACAATATCCATTAGCTGACAAGCTGATTCCTCTTCTGCAGGAACACATTGACAATTGGCTTGCTGATGGGATCATTCGTCCTGCTCCAGCTGGTTCTGGTTGGAATAGCCCCATGACTTTCGCTCCTAAGAAGGATTCCCAGGGAAACCCGACTGCATTTCGTCCCGGTCTGGATCCACGCTTGATCAATAACTTGCTTCCTGATAGTAGTTATCCTGTTCCACTCATTCGATCGATTTTCCAACGAATGAAGGGTGCTACGGTGTTCACAACTCTGGATTTGAAGAGCGCATTTCATCGCTTCAAGATTCATGAGGAGCATCAGCACAAAACCACCTTCACATTCAAGGATCGACAGTACTGTTTTGTTGGCGCACCTTTTGGTCTCAAGTTTCTTTCGAGCCAATTTCAACGTGTAATGCACATTGTTTTCGACAACATGCCCAACGCAGTCACTTACATCGATGACATTATTATCTTTTCGAACAATTTATCTGACCACGTGTTGCACGTGCAGGAGGCTATCAGACGTCTGTCAGAGGTGAACTTGGTTCTCAATCCAGAAAAATCGCATTTGGCACAATCCGCCGTTTATTTATTGGGCTTTTGTGTAAGTGCCAAGGGTGTCACTTTGGACCCTCGGAAAATTTGCAATGTGGACCAGATCCCTGTGCCCATGACAGGCCATGACATCCAGAAATTTTTGGGCCTCGTCAATTACTTCCGCAATCACATTCCGAACGTTGCCGTCCTCACTTCTCCTTTGGACCGTCTACGCAACGCTAAACAGCTTTCAGGAGTATGGACACAGCACCATCTTCATGCCTTTAATGCTATCAAGACCGCTCTCCATGCTGCTCCTGTGTTGAGCTATCCGGATGAGACTTTGCCCTACCATGTTGCCACTGATGCTTCTGACACTGGTATAGGTTGCTGTCTTTATCAAATCCAGAACAATCAGTACCGTTATATTGGTTTTATGGCGCGTGCTCTGAACGAAGCTGAACGTTCTTATTCCACTATGAAACGTGAGCTTCTCGCTGTTGTGTATGCTCTTAAGAAGTTTCACTCGTTTTTGTGGGGCAACAAATTTACTCTTTACACCGACCATCATGCTCAAACGTTTCTGCACGCTCAACCAATTGCCAACCCGATGATGGTAAACTGGTTCGACACGTTGTGCAATTACAACTTTCAGGTTGTTCATATTCCTGGCATCACCAACATTCTACCAGATACTCTCAGTCGCCTCTTCTCTCCGAAGAAGCTGGTGGGGGGTAATATCTCCGAAACCATTGGTCGCACCCCTACTTTGGGCAGTTTAAAGCCTGTACGCCCTACAAACAATGCTGAACCGCTTCTTCAGCGTTCTGCTTCTGCTATGCCTTTGGACTTCATGACGCCTCCTGAGGAAGAACGTCCCATACTACTAGAAAAGGCTCATCTCAATGGTCACTTTGGTGCTGATACAATTGTGACTGAGTTGCACAAAGAAGGTATACATTGGACTAACTTGAAGAAAGATGCTCTCAATACCGTTGGCAAGTGTCAAGCGTGCAATGCTACAACATCGGCAAACACGGTTACCATCCTTTACGCAACATTACTGCAGACAAGCCAGGTGATCATTGGGCTATTGATCTGTGCGAGTTTAACGCCACTTCTCCGTCTGGCAATAATTATGTTTTGGTCATGATAGACGTCTTCTCGAGATTCTGCATTCTTCGAGCTATACCTGACAAATCGGCTCTTTCAATCGCTAAACAACTCATCCACGTCTTTTGTGACTATGGCTTTCTGAAGATCTTACAGTCAGACAATGGTACAGAGTTTGTAAACGAATTAGTATGCCTTGTGGTGGAACATTCCGGAATTGACCATCGTCTTGTCACACCCTATAATCCGCGTGCCAATGGTTTGGCTGAGCGTTGGGTACAAACGGCTAAAGCAACAGTCATCAAGAGGTTAGAAGGAAAAACAGAGGATTGGGATATGTATCTTCCCAGTGCACAATTAGCTATCAACAGCAAACACACATCGCTGCACGACTCTCGTCCTTTCTCGGGTTTTGCTATTTGCACCACCCCATTTACACCACCCCTGTTTCAAACCCAGCCGGCGGCCCACCCCACACCATGCTCTTACACCACCCCTCATGCAAACCTCGCCCAGCGCGCACCACCCCACCTCAAACTGTGGCCATTCATCTTCATAGACAGCATGGACATCACTGGCAAATGTTTCAAATAAATGCATTACCACCCGCTGTAAAGCGTGAGTCAGTTTCTGTAATGCGTGTTTTTTTTATTAAAAAAAGCCCTTTAAATGTAGGCAATTGCTATTTCAACATTCTGTCATCATGGCTTATGTTGCATGCTATCACATTCAATCCGCCTTTAGGCATTGGTAGCACCTGGTGGGGGCCACGAGAATACTCGAATGAAGACGAGAAAAGAGACTCCCACGGATCATCTCGACCATTCCGTTTCATTACACCAACACGAAACGGCTCCACTTCAGGCAACTGGAATGGTGCATCTTCCTTAATCTTGACAAGGATAAAGGGACTCCTGATGAGTTGCAACACGATCGGGTGCATACTCTTCGCCTTAGCAGGGTGGGTTTGGAAAGGGAGGAAGAGGTAAGTGTTACTGCCATAAATAGCAATTGGTCGCCCAAATGTGTCCGCCGCAATCTGTGAACATTCTGGGGAATTGAACCATTCCCCTGATGCCTCACTCAGCACCTTTTCGATGCGGGCTTTCAGATACCCTACATAATCCTTATCTTGCATAGCAATAAACTGCTCGCGCATCTCCTTCTTCATGTATTCGTATTCATCTTCTGCGCCATACACAGCAAATGCAATTGCACGAGAACCACAATTGCCATCACCAAGAGGATTAAAAACCGAGTCAACAGTATGGCGTGGAATAATATCTGTGACAAGGTGAAGGTCCGACATTATGGGCGTTTGTGGGATGGTGCTAGTAGTGCCGAAACGTTCGACATGAGCGAGGATATTTGAAAGTTGGTGGTTGGTATCACCGTTCCTATACATTTAATACATCAGTAAGGTAAGCTAGATTAATGTACTAGGCATACCAGATACCCAAAGCTTTGTGTCCTGCGATTGTTTTCGCCTTTTTGTTGCATTTTTGTTCATGGATTTCAAGAGCGATGGGTGCTCGTTTCTTGCTGCTTCTAAAATGGTTGGTGCTAGGTTTTGGCTGTTGCAAATTTTCAAGGTCGATCAGTTGATCATCGACAAGTGTTCTCAGTTTGCTGAGAAAAGTGACTTTTTCTTGTTGGTTTGAGTATGTGTGGCGTAAAGAAACAAGCCGACTAAGTTCTGCATCAATCTGCTCATCAACTGTGGGCGCCATAAATGGACGAGATATAGCAATTATGCTAGGGTCCGTTATCTGTGTTTCCTGGCCTAGATAATAGATCATTGTTAGTAACAAAGTTGGTTATTATCAGAAACTGTGATTATCGCCACCTCCAACCCATATTTCTGTCAACTGCCTACCTGATAGAGGTGCAGTCTCTTCTGGGAAAAGATGCCAGCGGCGTGGAACCATTGCCAAAGGAATAACGCCTTCTGCAGGAAGTTGATGGCAGCAAGGGAACCCATATACCGCTTTTAATGCACAACGGCAGAAATTTGTCTGAAGGACGTGAAGGTGGACGAGCTCTCCTCTAATGGCATTGAATGCAAAAAGGGAGATCTTATGGCAGAGAGCCTCGAGACGTTTCTGCTGTGCCTCAGGTATATGAGCATTGGTATCAAAAGTCTCTTTGTCAACCTGCTGTTTCCATGAAGCTTCCTAATGTGCCAATATTATAAAAGATGGTACATGTAGGCTCGATATAATATATATACCTTCATTCGATAGAATTTGTCAATTGCTTTATATGCCGTAAACAGACTACTTGAAGCCCTGATATGCTGCTTCATGTTGGCATGTGCTCCTTCTGTGCGGTTTGTTGTCGTGTTTCCAAGATGCTACACTCCTGCGATATATCTTCCGACCCACTTTTCTTTCACCTGAAGCTTTCTGGTAAAGCGAATACCCAATTGAAGATGATAGGGAAAATTAGCGAAACCAATGTGAATTAGTAGTTATAGGATAGATATTACCTTTCAAGATAGTCAATAACAGCTTTGGGGTTCTTGGATTTCTTGGCAGCGTCATAATACATCTCCAGAGCCTTCTTTTCGAACGCACTATCAGGAATGACTGTCATTCCTGATAGCTGGTCGTTCAGTGTGTCCATTGCCAGAAAGTTAAATGCCTTTTCGAGTGCTTCATAATCGGCTTTGACCTCGAAATACTTCTGGAGGTTTGTCCGGAAGTTACGGCGCAAATGGACTCTGCAGAGGATCTTTTTGGCCGCAGGGAAAACTTCATCAAGCGCATTGATCAAAGCCATCTCACTGTCAGTGACGAACGCCTTTGGAGACGCTGACTGATTTGCCGGCCAGACAACTTCTCTCAATGCCGAAACAAACCAGAGGTACATGCTGTTGGTTTCTTCCAAGAGCCAGCCGCCAGCAACACCAAATGTCTTCAGTTTGGGGAACCCTATATTCCCAGTTCCAATGACATTGATGAATGGCAAACGTTGTCTATTGGTTTGATATGTTGAATCTAGCAAAATGATTTCTGGAAAAGCCCGTGCCAGTTGGATGGCCAAGCTATGCGCAAAAAACAAGGACTGGAGATACGATTTGCCGTCTTCCTGTTTTGTTGAAAAATGGACGTCATAGCCATCATTCTCCAGACAACTTACTTATATTGCCTCAAAAGTTCGGCACTCCCCCCCCCCAACTCAATTTTTTTTTGAGGTCAGACGCACATCCAGCTTAAAAAATTTCAGGCAATGAATCCTTTGTCTTTTTTGCGAATTCATTTGCATCAGTCCATTCCTTAACAGTAATGCGGTAACTTCAATTCAATCTGACGAGAGAGACGTGTGCGGATGACATTCAATGTAGGGGATGTGCGCAATCTCTTCATCGTTAATTCTTTTCTTTTCAACATGGCCCAGTTTGTGCTTAAGGCAATTCGGCAATTTCCCTCAACTACAAAGAAAACATCTTTTAGCATCTAATAGATAACTTAGACGCTAGGATGTCTTTTGTAATTAGATTAATAAGACACGATCGTTTACTTCGAAGGATAATGACTTCGTAATCATACCATCAGTACACAATTTGTAATGCAATGTTAACGGCCATGGTGGGGCGAAAAAAAACGCAGCATTTTCAGGTTGATCATGGCAGCTGGGTCTCCTTGATTAAGGGCTAAGATGAGGAAGGATAGGAACTCTGATACTGGCGCGACATATAACCCATACTGGGAAGGGATTGTTGGAATGTAAAATAAGCATTGCGCAAAGAATCATTCATGGCACATTCCTTATGCATAGCATTGAGGTTTGCAGTAATTTAACTAAACTGCGAAACTTGTTTCTTCGCAAAGGCGTGATATGGGAACATGTAACATGAACAGAATAGAAATGCGGTACAATAAAAAAAATTCGGAGCAGTATTGTGCTAGATATCTTTTTTGCTTCCCACCTAAGTGATCGTACAAAAGAATCTCGGCGAAAATGAGCAGCAATAACAATGCCACCACTTCCGCGATCCGTCACCAAGATCTGCGCGAGACCGAATGTCATGTCGACAATTATGTTGAGGTTCTGAAGCAGGCTCCCCAAAAAACCGGGGAATGCTGGGTATATGACCGTATCTATCAGCCGAAGGAAATGAACCCTGAAGGTAATAACGAAGACACATATATTCCCACGACAGGAAATATAACGTTAAGTTCATTAAGATACGCCGAAACGCTCGAAAAATTTCAAGAAGAAAGTGCTGTGGACGCGATATTATAACTGTCACCGCTCGACACGTTTCCGCGTGAAACATAGCGGCGACAGCAGAGCTAGCATATCAGAAGAGGGCCAAGGAAGTCGGCCTATCCAGAAAAAATCGAAGCAAGTAGGATGCGAGGCCGGTTTAAAGCTTACATGCTATAAAGACGATCCGACCAAGGTCGTTTTTCATTATACTAAGGAGCATACCGGTCACATCCCTGGATCTATCGACGATGTCAAGTACTTGCCACTTTCTGACGAGCTCAAAGCACGCATCCTTGCTGAAATCCGCAAAGGATATAATGTTCGTCAAATTCGCACGTCGCTGCAGCATGAATACGACGGTGTAAACAGTAATCAACGAGAGGCCCATATCAGCACCACTGATGTTTATAATGTTTATTATAAACATCGTCAGCAAAAATGCGAGAGAAGCGACAACGATTTCGAATCGATCCAAAAGTGGCTGACAGAACTTAGTGCTAAAGGGTATGAGACGTGGACCGATGGCGATGATGCAGGAAGTGCTCTTTCTGCTGAATACTTCGCCTTCGGTTTCACTGCTCCATGGCAGAAAACGCTGCTCGTTGGTGCCAAGTTCTTTTCTTTGGATGCAACCCATGATGTCAGCCGTTACAACGATGGTGTGTTATACACCATGGTCATCCGCCATCCTATAGCTGGTCGTGGAGTTCCTGTTGCCTACCTTTTGACAAATAATCTGTCATCCCATCCCCTTGTTCGCTGGTTCCGCTTCTTGCATTCACTTGGCGTAGTCCCACACAGAATCACAATAGATTGCAGTCTTCCAGAGGACAACGCGATCTGTGAGGTGTGGGAGAGCTGCACCATTCAGTACTGTACATGGCACGTCATGCGCGCATGGATGAAGAACGTGCAATCGAAAGTTGTTGGAGAGCAAGGACGGACACCAGAGCAAGCAAGAAAAGTAGTCCGCCAGCACCTGCGCGACCTGATGTATGAGAAGGATATCGAGAAGTTCAACGAACTTCTTGATACCTTTCTCAACAGATACACACGGACCCAGGTTGAATTCGCGACTTACTTTAAGCGTTACTGGGTTGAAGGAGCGCAAGGATGCGAACGTTGGGCGGCCTGCCACCAGCCAGCTGTATACACCAACATGGAAACCAACAACTATGTTGAATCTTGGCACAACCAGCTTAAGACCGTTTACTTGCAGCGTAAACGTGTCCATCGTATGGATGCGCTTCTCGAGATCTTGACGTCAGTTGTCGAATTCGACATAAAACAAGAGATTCGACGACTGTCCGCCAACGTTGGCCGAATGGGTATTAATGAACATCGCTTCCGCAGAGAAGAAAGAAAAGCTGAGTTGGTCGATCGTGCCATGTTACCCGCAATGATAACGTTGCAAGCGGAAAACGAGTATATCGTTAGCTCGTTTTCAATGGATGGAACCACGTATGAAGTAAGGAAGTCATGATTCAACACGCCTTTTATCCTAGCATACTCTTACCTTTCTTACCAGGTCCACACCAGTGGTTCACAGATTACAGCTTGCACTTGTCCTTGGTTTAGCACAACGCGCCGCCCATGTAAGCATATGTTTCTAGTGCAACAACATGTCAACGGTGTAGTTGTCCGTCCAGCACTTTTGGACAGTTCTGCAACATATATGCAACAGGTGCCACATGAACCGGTTACTTCTGCCAGAGAACGCCTGACGCATACGCCAACGGCGAAAGAGCTACTTGAGGATGCACTTCAGAAGCACGCAGCATCCATCACTGCTCTTAGACGTCGCATTGGGGGATCGATGGTTGAAGATCCTGACAAGATTGCAGAAGCCGTCACACGGATTAATAACCTTACTGAAGAGCTTTCCTCAATTAATTCCTTCATTGGCGCAGCTCTTACCATTCCTCCAAATGCTAATTTCCGCCGTCAAAACAATTGATACTCGCGCATTGTTTAATGTACCAGAAATATACGTCAATCACTTTCGAAAGATAATGTTCCGCGGACTGCTGTACTTACGTTCAAGTTTAACGGCGAATGGCGTTCAAAAGAGTTTTATAGTTCATTCATCTGTTGTGACTTATTAGCATGGTCTTTTTTCAACAATCGCAACTGAATGCGCGTAACAGTAACCACTAAAGAATGATTCCGCGTAGTTTAGTATAATCTCATATAAGACGAAAGCTGTTGCTGCATGGCGTTTGAATACTGACAAGTCTCTGGTGATTTCTCTCAGTGATTCGTGACAATTACTATGCATGGTTTATCTAAAAAGCAGCAATTGAAAAAGTCTTGTTCCATGGCAAGGATTGTAACGCGAAATTAAACAGGGAAAAAACTACAGACGTCGGCCTCTAAATATAAGCCTGTCTATTTTCCGCGGTGATTTTTGTGCTGAGGACATTAATTGCTTCACATCTGGTACAAACATCAAGACCAACAGAGCCATTGGGCACAACATTCTACACATTGTACGGAGATCGACCGTTGTGCGTCACCTATAATCGACTTATCTTAATTTGTGTCTGTGAAAGAAAGAAAGGCATAAACAGCAGGGCGTTATCCATTATTAACACGATTGACCTGGGAAGTCGGTAATTATCAGCTGCTTCTATTTGTCGGGTCATTTCCGCGCAAGCTTTATATTGTCGCTATAGGAGGCGTAGACCAAGAGACACGTAGTGATTGATGGCTACAGAATCTACAAATGCCAAGGACTTTGTGGTTTGTGAAATAAGGATTAGTTAAGTGCTGGCAGGAGGAATGAGAACATATGTAGGGAATAAATGGAAACGGAAGCTGCATGCTCCATAAGGATTATGAATGATGTGCACTTATGATGGATGCATCAAATAGGCAACGTGGAGAAGATGTCGTGAAATTGACGATTGCAGTGTTGTTAATTCCATCCAGACATCCCGCTTACTGGCTTTGGTTATTTTATCCATTTCCTTTCTTGCCCACTACCATCAGCAAGGAAAGAAGAAACGCATTCATGCTTGGTTGGCTTATACCAGTAATTACTGTTTCCTGGAATTGTAATGCCCAATGCCCATCCGCAATTGGTTGCTTATGTGAATAACGATGAAAACGGGAATACAACACGTATCCCTTTTTTCTTGTTAATGTAGCCGAGTTTTGGAATTAAGTTTACGTTAATTAGACCCGTTTCACTCCAGCCCATGATACAATGCTATTACTCTTAACCACGCAACTGTTACTTCTTGTCATCTCCTGCTATTTGTTGCTGTCTATTTTAATAAAATTAGACTATCTGGAAACCTGATTTCGAATTTGATTTAGCTGTACCAAATGACCACGGCACGCGTAGAAATATAATTCTTATGACGCTTGGACATATGTCTCATACGGATTTATTGATGTCGCAGCGATCCAACGTCGCATCGAACATTGAGAATAAGATGTCTTTGTAGTTGAGGGAAATTGCCGAATTGCCTTAAGCGCAAACTGGGCCATGTTGAAAAGAAAAGAATTAACGATGAAGAGATTGCGCACATCCCCTACATTGAATGTCATCCGCACACGTCTCTCTCGTCAGATTGAATTGAAGTTACCGCATTACTGTTAAGGAATGGACTGATGCAAATGAATTCGCAAAAAAGACAAAGGATTCATTGCCTGAAATTTTTTAAGCTGGATGTGTGTCTGACCTCAAAAAAAAATTGAGTTGGGGGGGGGGGGAGTGCCGAACTTTTGAGGCAATATAAGTAAGTTGTTCTCCAGAGCACGAATAAGCTTGAACATAAGATCGCCTGGATCGTTGCTGAACTGTTTCTGGCGAAGGTTGGCAATGTCCTTTGCCTTCACTAGCGATCCTTGCTCTGTCAAGAGGGTTGCGATTGCACCATCCTTGAATCCAGATTCAACCATCTGGATAACAAGGTGCTCAGTCTTGTTGTCAAATCGACGGTGGATTGGGTAGGTCGTGACGTCTAAGGCAGGCCAATGGTTGTATCTATTAGTGATTGACACAACCCTCCACTCAAGGCTGTCCTTGCGCAATGGTCATAACATAAGCTGAAAAGGACACCCATTACACTGGGAGTGCTTTTTATTATGCTTCTTTACTTCAGTGGATGAAACGGAATTGCCTTGGCTGTCCACTATTATTGCTGTTGGACCAGGCACCGCTTCAGGAAGCTCATCTTGATTCCTGGGCACCCCGTGATGCTTGCATGAGATACGCCGATACTTCTTGCTACCTTTGTAACTGCTCTTGCAAGTGTAAAGAGCGTAGCCTTGCTTTTTCGCCCATGCTTGGCAGGCCGCATAAGCAGTTTCATGGCCAGTCCAGGTACGATCCAGATCCGTGGGAATGCTACCTGAGTTTTTCACATCTGACATGATTGGAGATTGAGTTGTAGTAATGAGAGTATGAGGAAAAAGCGTGTATTATTTTCTGGGCGCAGAACTTTATTTCTTTTCGGACAATCTGACAACGAATCTTGAAATATGAATTATGTTGCTTGGCGAGATGACGATTGTCCTCTTCATCTGCACATTATTGCCCTGAAATGAGTACAAAAGGCTTAAGAGAATAAAGCACAAACAATATATTGCATCATTACATAAAGAAAACTCTGTGTTTGTAGATCTCTTCCACAAAAGCCATTTCATTCGGTAAAGTTTAAATGACACATTCCCGATTGTGCATAAAGCTCACTTCAGACTTCAGCACCGAGTTTTCCTTGTCTAGCTGAATCATACCCCAAATATGCTCAGCATCTGGCAGAAGGATCTACCTAATTTACCATCATTGCTGCGATTTGTAAGATGCAACACCTAATGCCATGAGATTAAGCACAAGTCAATCTTCCTTGTGCGATTGTAATTAGGATAGAGTTTGAGTTGGGGTGGTGCACGCCAGGCGAGGTTTGCATGAGGGGTGGTGTAAATGGGGTGGTGCAAATAGCAAAACCCCCTTTCTCTCTCATGTTCGCTCAACAGCCTAATCTCTGGCAGGACTACTCAAGCGTCGAAGTCGCCGATATCAACAATGCGACACGAGCTGCAGACACCTGTGAACATTACATGAACGAGGTCGTCATTCCAGCTATCTCTGAACATGTCAAAGCTCTTCACGAGGCCCAGCAAGGGAAATTCAACAGCAAACATTGCATCTTAAGCGAATTCCCTGTTGGTAGCAAGGTCATGATCCTAAATGTCAACAGGAAGAAAAAGACCGATCCTCGTTATGAAGGTCCATTTACAGCGCATGGTCGTCACAGACATGGTGGACCCTACACTTTGACTGATAAAACGGGTTCCTTGCTTTCACGCGACATTCCACCTTCCCACATTAAGCTGATCTCACAAGACAGCATTGCTTCAGGCGATGACTTTTACGAGACTCAGGCAATAGTGGATCACAAGGGCTCACCTGGCAATTACCTCTACCATGTCTGATGGAAAGGCTATGAGCCAAAGGATGACACATGGGAGCCAGCCGAGCATTTCAACGATCTTAAGCTGATCAACGAATACTGGAATCACTGTAATCTGACACCATTGTGGTGAATAAGGTTTGTAGAGACTGTCAAAGTACAATGAGACTCTTGGAGGTGTTTTTAATAGAAAGAAAAATTCTTCTGTCCGTTTACTCCTACACTACATAGTTGTTTATATATTGTTATTGATAAAATAGATTCCGACCGATTGACATGGGTCAATTGTCCTGGAAATTTCCATAAGAGGAGTTGTTGGGGTGTGGTACTTGACAAGTCATAGAAAAACTTTTCGTTCGTTCCTGTAGCTGAATCCCAGACCATCCTCACATTGGTAAAACCTCAAAAAACCCAGTGGGAAAAAATAGAGAAAAGACTGTGGATATGGATCTAGTGGCTATGTATGATCGTGTTTCTGTATTGCAGTTGTTCCAGTTCTTTACATCATTGTCATGGATATTCTCTTCATTGGTGCTCTTGCAATCACCTATGCGATAACCATGCACAAGTCATCAAGCAACTGCGCAACATTTGGCTACAGCGTCAATGACAGAGCCAGATAAACGCAATACACTGCCTACACGTCGCTCTGATTGACAGGCAAAACACAGATGCACTTAGGCACATCTTTTTCCCTTCACTTTTTCTCCCACAGGGTTTTTACTTCTTTAAGGGTTTTTTCCAGACAACGCCATCACTCATTATTTAGTGCTCTGATAACTTATCAATGGTTGATCCAACCTGGTGGGGGGTAATGTCATATCCATGACTATTTTCTTACCTAACAGCAGTGTCCCTGGATTATATGGGACATCAACACTTTGTTTCACTCTTCGAGTGCCATTATCATAATTACTCTCGCGCTATCCAGATTCATAATTTATATCCTGGACCTGTCTCAGGACGCAGTTATAATCACAAGGGTAAATGATGAACTTTATCAACCTTTTAGCTGGTCCACTGTCCTGGGAGACTGGCTAGATGATTATCCACACCCAGCCTCCAGAGTGACCATTTTGATAAGCACTTCTTATAAATAGGCCCATTATTGGCACTTAATAAACAACAATCCTTTTGCGAGTCACACAGAATCATATTCTGACTCTTTTTATTCTTAAAACCCCTTGATTCCACAGATGCCCTGTATAAACCCAGGACACTGCTGTCAGGTAAGCAGAATAGTTGTTGATATGACAATGATGGAAGGTTGTAGTAGCAATTGCCTGCATTCAAACAGCTTTCTTTAATTAAAAACATGCGTCACAGAAACTGACCCACTCTCTACAGTGCATGGTAGTGTATTTTTTGAAACATTTGTCAGCAATATTCATGCAGTCCTAAGCTGAATAAACACAGTTTGGGTGTGGTGTGTGAATAGCAAACCCAACCTTTATTGAAAATTCTGTAATTACAGTTGAAAAGACATCATTGAGCTACAGTAGGGGCAAAAATATAGCGTCACTACAACTGCTTATAATCAATCAATGCAGAACACCCTACGTTGGTTTAGGTATGAATATTATATATTCACAGCAGACTGTAACAGTTCTGGGCAAACCACAATTGTTAATAAGGCTAATCAAGCCAACTTCAAATTAGCTCATCTGAATATCACTCTTCCAGTATACGTCCGATAACGTTATAGGACCGGCGTTCTGCACCGAAGAGCACTTCGCATCGCCTCAGGGGATAAAGTAGCCCCATCAGCCGCTAAAGGCACCTGTTGGGAGCAAGCATTGGCTGCCATCTCAATATAATGAGCACTACTATAGTGTAATCATCTGCTCGGGATTACTGAAGCTGCGGAAGCAAAGATAGACGGATTCCGGTTATGCGCCCATATATTTTAGTGTTTTACCGACTATTCAAATAAATTCGCAGTTGCTATGGTAACAGTAAATTTTCACGTGACTGCCGGCTGTTCCTATAGCAACTCCCGGTTGCCATAGGATCTCGGAAGTTGCTATGGCAATAGCCGGAAATCACGTGAAAATTTACTGTTACCATAGCAACCGCAAAAAGTAGCGCACTCCACTTTAAACCAAAAAAATATCTTTGCGCACACTAGCGTCGGCAATAAAATTATCACAGCCATTCATCTACTCAGTTTTGTCACTCCAATCGTTGGACTTCGCTGATGCGGTATTTGTAGTGCTAGGATGGCCCGTTCAAATGCCAGTTGCTGCACTTTCCCAAATCGGTTCAATACGGCGGTCGCATAGTGCCACCGGTTTTAGCAAGTAGTAATCATACCACTACTTTACAGTTGAACGAGATCTAAAATTCAATAGCCTGGCAACCCCTGACGCCAAACTCATTCTTTGATATGAGTGTGTCAATATCTCTGGAGACGGGTTGGGATGGGTGATGCTGGGAAGAAAATATGCAGGTAAAAGACATCATCATTTTTTCATTCATCGGGATTCCCTAGCACCAGATCACGTGGGGGCTTCAAGAAAAAAAAGCAAGCTGACAACCAAGTTTATGGTCTGCTTTTATTTTCACATATTTTTAGGTCGGTCATACAGTCGCCCAAAATTAGGGATGGTTCATATTTTCCCAGTAGGGTTTCTCAAAAAAGGGGCTGTTCGAGCATCCACATTCAGACAATGGATAATGTACCATTCAAGCAGTTAAATGGTTCTGTTAAGAGGAGATAGAAGATATAGCAGTAATAATAAACGTTTGAAAGAGCAATGTCTATCTCCTGAGGCTGCTCTTTACTGGTTGCTTTTTTCTACAGTTTCTGATTGACAGATCTTGATTAGATTGGATCCAATCTGGATCTACACCACTTCAATCCATAATCTGTAATTCTGAATTCAGGAGATGTATTTAAACACATCAATAGAGCGAAATTGGAAAGAATATGGCCATTAGGCAATACTGTCAGAATGGAGAAAGGTGAAAACCAAAGTTGATTTTAAGATGACATTAGCAGTTGTAGCAAAAAATTAAGCATCAAAGAACAGAAAATCCCAATAGGAATTAAAAGAGTTGGAGGGTTTGATCCATAGAAGGCGAAGTGGTATAATTGCTGACGTGGGAGCCATTTGGAACGCTTTGATGTCTGGCTCAATGGCTTCAGACTAGGTAGTCATGCCTATGGTTGTGGCTGGGTGACAGTCGCAAGCTGAACAATTTAATTTTGCACCCATTGTGGTAAATAAGGTTTGTAGGGACTGTCAAAGTACAATGTGACTCTTGGAGGTGTTTTTAATAGAAAGAAAAATTCTTCTGTCTGTTTACTCCTACACTACATAGTTGTTTATATATTGTTATGGGTAAAATAGATTCCGCCCGATTGACATGGGTCAATTGTCCTGGAAATTTCCATAAGAGGAGTTGTTGGGGTGCGGTACTTGACAAGTCATAGAAAAACTTTTCGTTCGTTCCTGTAGCTGAATCCCAGACCATCCTCACGTCGGTAAAACCTCAAAAAACCCAGTGGGAAAAAATAGAGGAGAAAAGACTGTGGATATGGATCTAGTGGCTATGTATGGTCGTGTTTCCCTTGGCTGAGTCGTGTTTCTGTATTGTGGTTGTTCCAGTTCTTTACGTCATTGCCATGGATATTCACTTCATTGGTGCTCTTGCAATCACCTATGCGACACCCATGCCCACCACATTTCAAAACTAGTGTAGAATCAAGGGGTTTTTAAGAATAAAAAGAGTCAGAATATGATTCTGTGTGACTCGCAAAAGGATTGTTTTTTATTAAGTGCCAACAATGGGCCTATTTATAAGAAGTGCTTATCAAAACGGTCACTCTGGAGGCTGGGTGTGGATAATCATCTAGCCAGTCTCCCAGGGCGGTGGGCCAGTTAAAAGGTTGATAAAGAAGTTCATCATTTACCCTTGTGATTATAACTGCGTCCTGAGACAGGTCTGGGATATCCTAGCCTTTTTATTTAAGGACGGTAGTTAGCTAGCTAATTGTCATGACCAAATTGGGAATCATTTAGGGTCGTGCATTTTCATTCATGCAATGGACACCCTCATTGCATTAATTTGCTTCCCGGCCAATTCCCCAATCTATCGACTGCATTTATTAATTTCCAGTCAGTATCTCAACATCCAAGGCTATCTGAACTCTGGTCCTACACATCATAGCTAGTATAAATACTGCAATAGTTTGTCCTAATAAATATCATCAGATTATTGTCACAATTACCAAGAACCACTTACCTTGTCCTGGTCAAGCCTCGGTCCTGTCCTGTAAACCGTTTCTGCTCTTATCCCGAAGTATCTGATCCGTCTTGTCACGCCTCTCCAGCTCTGCCTTGTTCCTGGTAGTTATCCGACTTGGTGTATGCTGCGTAATGGAAAGTACCTAACACCCACCCCTTTAGTCTAGCTCTTGACTTGCTTCCTGTTCTCTTCTTGTCTTGTTTTGATCTGCCATCTGGCATACTTCTGGTTAGTAGTACTAGCGTTGATTTTAGAATAGCTTCCTGATCTTTCCACTTTATTCCATTACCAGCATTACTGCTATCTTCCAGTTCCTAGTCCGTGCCTTCCTCTTATCCTGTCCTCTGTCCGAGCGCAAGTCCTGTTATCTAGACTACCGCCAGTTATATTCTGACACTAATTATGACGTAATAAAACCAATATATGGTAATTCCAGCGGGGTTTAGCTTACTTTTTGACTGATTTGATTCGCCAATTGTTCGGGCCGATTTCGTTGTGTTACGTGGTCCTGACGGAGTCTGAGGTTTTGATTTTTGTTGATTTTTGTTGCTTTTTGTTGGATTAGCATTGAAATTCCGCGAGCATTTTGTTTTCCCATTGGCCAAAATGGTCCTTTTCTTGGAGTTGCCTGTGGTGGGTATTTTCTTTAGTCCCATGATCATCCCCTTTGACCAATAGCCTTTTCTTTTGCAACCTTCACATGTGCCTCCACAAGTGCTGCTGAAGGGGTTGCACTTCAGGAAACGTGGCAAAGACGTGGTCATATTCCCAAAAAAGGGATCACATGCATCAAAGTGGTATTATCTATTCTTTTGGAAAATAAAAAGGGACACCAATGAGAAAGATCCTCGGGAATATGATATCTTGGTATATTTCCTCCACGGAATTCATACATGCAGCCGCAGCATGGACAAGAATGGCAATCAATAATGGCGTGCAATCATTTTGCAGCCACATTTGCAAAAGAAAAAAAAAGTCTTGGCTTTCATATATAAATATCAATATTCAGAGGAGCTTTGTCAAGTATCAGCTCTTATCATCATTCTGTTACTATCTACTGTATATATATTCTACATATTTGAAAAAAGACAACTGCTTTACGAATCCAAAGAAATGGTAACTTTATTCTTTAAATTTGACATTATTATCCGCTAATCATTCTTCTGGATCAAGGGTGATGAGCCCCGAACAAGAACTTGCATTTGTGGCTCTTCCACCCATCTGCATACAAATTTTGCTGACTGACCCTTAAACAGCCATAGAGTTCGTCCGAGGGCTGAACCTACTGATGTATGTATTTCTTGAATTACCCGATTTTATGTTTGCAGCCGCTGATATCAAGGCATCCCTAGGATTCTACAACCCAAATGTCTGCCTCTCCTTCCTGTCCTACATGTGGCTCAACCACCCATCGCCGATCAACTCATCGTGATTGCCCTGGGAACACTCGGCGCCAGCAAGGTATTGCAGCTAAACATAATAATAACGCTGATAGCTCTGAAATTTTTGCTGACTTTTTGTAAAGGGAATACTGCCTTGGCTGGCCATCCATCTGCTGTTGCTGCTGCTGCTGGTGCCCATCCTGCTCATCCTCCCTGCACTTGATGCGGTTCCCCATCTCATCGACGTTCATCTTCCCGCCAATGCCCATTCCATAACAACAATAATCCTCAGTACCGCATTGCAAGACGAGACCCATTTGAGCCTGCGCATATTTTCGGCCCAAACATCTGTTACACTGAGGGGCAACAGCACCGACGCCACATCTTTGAACGGATGTCTGCAGAGTGTCCATTCTGCCACGCGAAAATGTGGATCCACGAGCGCCTCACCAATTCGTCTGTTACCAATCCACGCTTTGGGCTGTGTTGCACAAGTGGATCCATCCAGCTTACTCTGCCTCGCGCCCCATTGCCAGAGATCATTGCGCTTCTGACAGGGACAGATGATGCTTCCAAGGATTTCCGCAAGTTAATCCGCGCTTATAATAATGCCTTTTCCTTTGCATCCGTCCAGGACAACCACGATCGAGAACTGGCCAATGGCTTAAACGGCGTTTCAACATACCAGATCAACGGCACAATGTATCATCGCATGGGAACACTGCGTGCAGGCACCACTTATCCGCCTTCCTTCTCGCAAATATACTTTACGGACCCTGATGAGCAGCTGGCAAGAAGAACGTCACTCTTTGCAGACCTCAACAGAGACACCATCGAACTCCTCCAAACCATCATGATGCGCGACAACCCCTATGCGCAGACATTTATGTCTGCTTTTGAGCGCTATCACGACGAGCCTTTTGGATCACTTCGCGCTGTCATTCGCCCTGCACACCGGATGGGAAGACGTTACGACCCACAGTCTACTCCCGAGGTTGCTGCATTGGTTGTTGAGAGAACAACGGATGGCACTGTCGACACTCATGCTATTGTTCTCGCTGACCGCGCCACAGGAGGCCTCCAGAGGATTAGCTCACTTCACCCGGCCTACGTTCCACTTCACTATGTCCTCATGCATCCATTTGCAGACGAGGGATGGTATCCTGCAATGCAAAGTCAGACCACCGACGGCAATACCATAAGCATCACGCTGCGTGAATACACTGCATATATGCTCATGATTCGAGAAGGACCACGGCATACGTACCACCACTACTTTGGCAGGCTGTTTCAGCAATTCGTGGTGGATAACTATGCGCGGATCGAGGGCAGCCGCCTGGAGTATTTTCGACGCAACCAGGATGATCTTCGGCGAGAGCTCTACAGTGGCATGGTAGATAATGCAGATCCTCGACAGCTTGGCCAACGGACCATTTTGCCTTCAAGCTTCACTGGCAGTCCGCGTTACATGAAGCAGGCAATGCAAGACAGCTTGGCTATCGTTCACCAGCTGGGCGACCGGACCCTTTTCATCACGTTTACTTGCAATCCGAAATGGCCCGAGATTGTCAACGAGCTTCTCCCTGGTCAGAAGGCCCAGACCGACCCGACATCTGCTCCGAGTCTTCAACATCAAGATGAAGGAGCTCATTGCCCATATTATCGACGGTGAAATCTTTGGTCATGTCGAAGGCTATATCGGGACAGTCGAGTTTCAAAAGCGTGGTCTGCCGCACGTCCATATGCTTTTCATCTTGCGAGAGGATGATCGCCCAGAGACCGTAGCCAAATATGATGAATTTGTTTGCGCAGAGTTGCCGGATCCCGAGGTCCACCCCATGCTTTATCGGACAGTCACATCGACCATGATCCACGGACTTGCGGACAGTTTAACAGTAGGCAGCCTTGCTGTGAACGAACGGGCCAGTGCGAGAAGAAGTTCCCAAAGAGGTATTGCGGCCAAACGCGTGTGACTGGAGATGGAAATCCAGTGTATCGCAGACGGGAGACTCCCAACCAAGGGTACCTTATTCCAAATCGGGACATGATTGTTGACAATCGATGGGTTATTCCATATAACCCATATCTCAGCCACAAATACGACGCGCATATCAATGTGGAGATCTGCACCAGCACCCGGGCAGTAAAATATATTTGCAAGTACATTACAAAGGGAACGGACAGAGCTCAGGTCGTGATATCTCGCAGCCAAGTTTCTGAGGCCGTTGCCTCTACAACTGTACTGCCTGTCACTGCTTCTGCCTCTGCCTCTGCCTCTGCCTCTCAATGTAGGAAAAAAGGTATTATAATATCCGAAAATTACGTATATTAAACACCCAAATTTCCTATAGTATCTTCCTCTGATGCTGACGCTGACGTTGACACTGACGCTGACTCTGACTCTGGCTCTGCTCCTGCTCCTGCTCTCCTGCTCCTGTGGATGTGGACGAAATCCAAGAGTACCTTGATGCGAGATACATCGGACCCTGTGAAGCAATCTGGCGGACACTCAAGTTCGACGTGCATTTTCATAGCCCAGCAGTCATACGCTTAGATATTCATTTACCTGAGCAGCAATATGTCACATTCCACCAGTCAATGTCCTTGAAGAGCTAAACGCCGCACGTCATGCTGCAAGATCAGGCACCAAGCTCCTCGCCTTTTTTAGCCTTTGCTCCCACGACCCATTCGCTGCCACCCTCCTGTATCCCGACATACCCCGTTTCTACACCTGGGACAGCAGCAACCGCGAGTGGAGACGGAGAGAGCGGCAAGAAGTCGCGAACGTAGTATCACGCATATACTTTGCATCACCGTCCAATATGTCACTCTACTGCCTCGCTTACTCTTGCAAAAAATCCGGGACCAACAAGCTTTGACGATCTACTCGCGAATGGGGATGGTGCTCCACACCCAACCTTCCAGGCTGCTGCACTTGCAAGAGGCTACCTGGAATCAGACGATGAGTGGGAACGCTGTATGGCTGAGGCATCGCTTATTGCTTCGCCGGCATCATTGCGTGCGCTTTTTGTCTGCATCTTGATCCATAGCTCTCCTGCTGACCCGTTGAAGCTCTGGAACACTTATCGCGAACGAATGGCGGATAATTACTTCTTCGAGTTCCGACGGATCCATAATATGCCCAATGACCAGGACCTGCAGCAACAAGATCTAGATGCCATCTATCAGCGCACTCTTGGTGCCATTGATTCAATCATGCAAGCGTCAGGCCGTCGACTCTCGGATTTTCCGACCCTGCCTCAGGAATGCCGAGACACTCTCGAAGAGTCCGTGCCACCAACCCAGGTTCTGATCCATGCAGAACATACGCAGTATGACCAATACGAACAAGCCCTCCAAAATACCGAATTGGTTCACACTCTCAATGATGACCAGAGAGCTGCGTATGATGCCATTATCACGTCAATTGCTGAGCAATCCAGCGACCCCCATGTACCCCGGCTATTCTTCATCAATGGCCCTGGTGGTACTGGAAAGTCTCAAGTGTTCAAGGCTCTCCTGACGCATGTGCGCTCTCAACAGGAGATTGCTTTGCCTGTCGCCTCTTCTGGCATTGCCGCAATCCTGCTTCCCGGTGGCCGCACGGCTCACAGCCGCTTCAAGATCCCGCTCGACCCTGACGAAACAAGTACCTGCAGCATCAGCCTGACCAGTGCACACGCCCATCTCATTCGACATGCTTCCCTGATCGTTTGGGATGAGGCTGTTATGGGCGGCAAGTATTCCTTTGAGGCCGTAGACAAGACACTCAAGGACATTATGGGCGCAGTTGACCCTGCCTGCGAACACGTCCCTTTTGGTGGCAAAGTGGTTGTTTTCGGTGGCGACTTTCGCCAACTGCTTCCAGTCCTCAAGAACGGCACACGCCCAGAGGTCGTCGCAAATACCATCCAGCGCACTACGTTCTGGCCCCATGTTCGTGTTCTGCATCTGAACATCAACATGCGAGTGCAGAATGCAGGACCTCAAGCCGCTGCATTTGCTGACCTGCTTCTTGCTGTTGGTGACGGCCGGCCACCCTACCAGGAAAGTTTCGAGATTCCGCAACAGTGGCGTATTGATGCAAACGACAGCATGGATCTCATCGATGCCATTTACCCATCAATCCGCCTCTCCAATCAGCCGTCTGTCCAATTCCGCGATGGTGCTATCCTTGCCACCAAGAATGCCGATGTTGACGATATTAACAACAAGGCTTTCAGTATCTTTCCTGGTGGAAGCAGAGAGTACCATTCGCACGACCGCATCATCGACGCTGAAGACCCCGATGTAGCCGCTGCAAGTTACCCCCCAGAGTTCCTCAACAGCCTTAATTCTGCAGGGGTCCCTCCACACTGCTTGAGGTTAAAGGTCGGTATGCCTTTGGTGTTGTTGCGAAATCTCGATCCTGGAGCAGGCCTCTGCAATGGTACCAAGGTCATCCTTACAAGGCTTATGGATCATTCAATTGCCGTCAAAGCCATTGCTCACGGACCGCAGAGCATGGAGCACATTCTGCCTCGGATCAACCTATGCACTAAAGACGGCGAAATGCCATTTGTCCTGTGTCGTCGCCAATTGCCTGTTCGTCCTGCGTTTGCCATGACCATCCATAAAGCGCAAGGCCAAACACTGTCCCGTGTTGGTATCCACCTTCGAGAACCAGTATTCGCACACGGGCAATTGTATGTCGCACTGTCACGAGCAACAAACCCTGACAACCTGCACGTGGCAGTATATGGTGATATGACAGCTACCCACCCCGCAACAGCGAATGTGGTGTATCCCGAGGTTCTTCTCCGCCAGTCGACCTCTATATAAACATTAACTATGCCCATACCGTTCCTTTTTACTTATGACGCCAACTTTTTTCTCCATTCATTCACCTATGCCCTTCTACCGTTCCTTTCTTTTTCGTCAATAATAATAAAAACCAAGACCTGTCCCGTGTAACCAACTTGCGCCACAAAGCAAAAATCTATTCTCCACGACACGTACGGGGGGTCTAGGGGGGTTTACCCCCCAGCGAGCCGAATTCTCTGTAGCCCAGGAAGCGACTGACACGGAGCGCAGCGCAGGGGCTCAGTCAGCAGACGGGCGAAAGAGGCTGGAGGCTCGTCCAAGCCATATTAATTGAGGGGGGTAGATAGAAAGCTAATTATGACGTAATAAAACCAGTATATGGTAATTCCAGCGGGGTTTAGCTTACTTTTTGACTGATCTGATTCGCCAATTTTTCAGGCCGGTTTCGTTGTGTTATGTGGTCCTGACGGAGTCTGATGTTTTGCTTTTTGTTGCTTTTTGTTGGATTAACATTGAGATTCCGCGAGCATTTTGGTTTTCCCATTGGTCAAAATGGTCCTTTTCTTGGAGTTGCCTGTGGTGGATATTTTCTTTAGTCCCATGATCATCCCCTTCGACCAATAGTCTCTTTCCCTTGCAACCTTCACATGTGCCTCCATACAGGATTTTCAAGAAGAACTTTGCCTCAAAATTTGGTTATTGGTATAAGCCGTCCAGGTTTTTCGTTTTTTTTTACTTCAAATTCGAATACAAATTTTAGTATTTCGTTGCTATCTTTTAGTCAAAATTTAAAGGCAATAGCAGCAAGAAGTCTCAGTTAAGGTTATAGCTAAGTTTTCCTTAGCTTCTTTTTACACCAGAATAGTTTTTGGAAGCTAAGCCTTTATGTTTCATACAAATTTCAAACAAAGAAGAGATACGAAATACTAAAACTTGAATTCGAATTTGAAGCCAAAAAAACGAAAAACCTAGACAGTCTATATGAACAACAAAAATTTGTGGCAAACTTCTTCTTGAAAATCCTGTAAGTGCAGCTGAAGGAGTTGCAGGTCGGGGCATGTGGCAAAGACATGGTCATTTTCCCAAAAAAATTGGATGGCATGCATCAAAATGATATTGTCTATTCTTTTGGAAAATAAAAAGGAACACCAATGAAAAGGTTCTGGGGAATGTGATATCTTGGCATATTTCCTCCACTGAATTCATATATGCAGCCTGTCATGACCCAAAATGGGATTATTCGAGAGCGTTCGCCCCTTACCCTGGGTACCCCTTTCACGAATGCATTTATTGTCCTGGTTGCATTAATTTTGGTCGATTGCATTTATTACTCCGTCTACATTTATTAATTCTTCAAGTCATTGCAACAAACCTCAATATATCCCATACGCCTCTCCCATAAGATCTAGTATAAATACCCTCGTATTTGTTATAATAAAATATCATCAGAATATCCTTCGTCATATATCATCCCTGGTCATCAGTTCTCTGTCTATCCAGTCTATCGATCCATACCTATGCTTTGTCCTGCCTCTTGGACTCTGCCTTGTTCCTGGTAGCTATCCGAATTGGTGCATGCTGTGTGATTGGGAGTACCTAACACCCACCCCCCGTAGTGTAGTTCTTGTCTTGTCCTCCATCTCTTGTCCTGTCTTGTCTTGATTCTTTTCTGTCAGGCACAATTCTGGTTAGTAGTATAGTATTGTTCTCTAGAGTAGTTCCTGATCTTTCCCTCTACTCCATTGCCAGCACTCTCACTGCCAACCCATTCTCGGTCTGTGCCTGCCTTCTGTTCTCATGTCTTGTTCCTGCGCTACACTTTCTTGTCTATCTGCTCTGCATCCGCGACACAGCCGCAGCATGGATAATAATAGCAATCAATAGTGGCGTACAATCAGTGTGCAGCCACACTTGCACAAGAAAAAGTCTTGGCTTTCATATAAATATCAACATTCAAAGGAGCTTTGTCAAGTATCAGTTCTTACAGGATTTTCAAGAAGAAGTTTGCCACAAAATCTGGTTATTGGTATAGACCGTCTAGGTTTTTCGTTTTTTTTGCTTCAAGTTCGAATACAAATTTTAGTATTTCGTTTCTCTTCTTCCTTTGAAATTAGAATGAAACATAAATGGTTGGCCTCCCAAAACTATTCTGGTGTAAAAAGAGGAGAAGGAAGACTGATCTATAGCCTTGATTGAAATGTTCTTGCTGCTATTGCCTTTAAATTTGACAAAAGGATAGCAACGAAATACTAAAATTTGTATTTGAATTTGAAGCAAAAAAACGAAAAACCTAGACAGTCTATACGAACAACTAAATTCTGTGGCAAACTTCTTCTTGAAAATCCTGTATCATCATTCTGTTACTATTCTGTTGCTATCTACTGTATATATATTCTACATATTTGAAAAAAGACAACTGCTTTACGAATCCAAAGAAATGGTAACTTTATTCTTTAAATTTGACATTATTATCCGCTAATCATTCTTCTGGATCAAGGTTGATGAGCCCCAAACAAGAACTTGCAGTTGTGGCTCTTCTACCCACCTGTGTACAAGTTTTGCTGGCTGTCCCTTAAACAGCCGTAGAGTTCGTCTGAGGGCTGAACCTACTGATGTATGTTTTTCTTGAATCACCCGATTTTATGTTTACAGCTGCTGATATCAAGGCATCCCTAGGATTCTACAACCCAAATGTCCTCCTCTCCTTCCTGTTCTACATGTGGCTCAACCACCCATCGCCGATCAACTCATCGTGATTGCCCTGGAAATACTCGGCGCCAACGAGGTAATACAGCTAAACATTACAACTCTGAAATTTTTACTGATTTTTCTGTAAAGAGTGTGGAATCAAGGGGTTTTAAGAATAAAAAGAGACAGAATATGATTCTGTGAGACTCGCAAAAGGATTGTTTTTTATTAAGTGCCAATAATGGGCCTATTTATAAGAAGTGCTTATCAAAACGGTCACTCTGGAGGCTGGGTGTGGATAATCATCTAGGCGGTCTCCCAGGATGGTGGACCAGTTAAAAGGTTGATAAAGAAGTTCATCATTTACCCTTGTGATTATAACTGCGTCCTGAGGCAGGTCCGGGATATAAATTATGAATCCGGATAGCGCGCGAGTAATTATGATAACGGCGCTCGAAGAGTGAAACAAAGTGTTGATGTCCCGTATAATCCAGGGACACTGCTGTTAGGTAAGAAAATAGTCGTGGATACGACAAAGAGTATATTGGTTTGGACAACCCTCCATCTGCTCCTGCTCCTGCTACTGCTACTGCTACTGCTCCTGTTCCTGTTCCTGTTCCTGTTCCTGTTCCTGTTCCTGCTCCTGCTTCGGGTGCTCCTACTCATCCGCCATGTGCTCGATGTGGTTCTCCATCTCACCAGCGTTCAAGATACAGTGGCTGTCCATTCTATAACAATGATAATCCCCAGTATCGGATTGCACGAATGGCGTCTTTTGAGCCAGAACATATTTTTGGCCCAGACATCTGCTACGTCCATGGCCCACAATATCGTCGACACATCTTTGGTCACATGTCAGCCGAATGCCCATTTTGTCAGGCTAAAATGTGGATTGACGAGCGCCTCGCCCAGTCTTCTCGCTCCAACCCGCGTTTTGGACTGTGCTGCATGAGCGGAAGGATCCAGATCGCCCTGCCTCGCGCCCCCTCACAAGAGATCATTGCACTCTTGGAAGGCACAGACGATGCCAGCAAAGAATTTCGCAAGTCCATTCGCGCATATAACAACGCCTTTTCTTTTGCTTCCATTGAGGACGATCATGACTGACAATTGGCCAATGGATCGAATGGTGTTCCAACCTATCGCATCAATGGGACGATGTACCACCATATGGGAACATTGCGAGCTGGCCCTGATCGCCAGCCTGCTTTTTCTCAAATATATTTTACCGATGCCGGCGATCAACTGTCAAGACGCACTTCGTTCTTTTCAGACCTTAACAGGGATACAATCGAGCTTCTTCAGGCGGTCATGATGCGTGATAACCCTTATGCACAGACCTTCATGTCTGCTGCTCAGCGTTATCGAGATGAGCCATTTGGAACACTTCGTGCTACCATTCGTCCAGCACACCAGATGGGGAGGCGTTACGATCCACAGGCTACCCCTGAAGTTGCAGCCTTAGTCGTCGAGAGGACAACAGATGGAACAATCGATACGCATGCAATTGTTCTTGCTGATCGCGCAACAGGAGGACTCCACAGGATTAGTGCTCTCCACCCGGCATACATACCTCTCCACTATGTCCTCATGTATTCATTCGGGGATGAAGGATGGTATGCAGCAACGCAAAGTCTAACAGCTGAGGGCAGCCCTGTCAGCATCACTGTGCGTGAGTTTGCTGCTTTCATGCTCATGATTAGAGAAGGCCCAAGGAAGACATACCACCACTATTATGGCAGGTTATTTCAGCAATTAGTGGTGGATAATTATGCACGGATCGAGGGTGGCCGTCTGGACTATTTACAGAACAATCAGGATGATCTGCGGCGAGAGCTTTACAGCGGCATGGCGGATGACTCTGATCCTCGACAGATTGGCCAAAGAACAATTCTACCTTCAAGTTTCACTGGTGGGCCGCGATATATGAAACAAATGATGCAAGACGGCTTGGCTATTGTTAGCCAGCTGGGCGATCCAACTCTCTTCATTACGTTCACTTGCAATCCTAAATGGCCTGAAATTGTCAGCGAGCTTCTTCCAGGGCAGGAGGCCTATGACCGTCCAGATATTTGCTCCCGAGTCTTCAATATGAAGATGAAGGAGCTCATTGCGCATATTGTGGATGCCAAAGTTTTTGGTCATATCGAAGGATATATCGCGACTGTCGAGTTCCAGAAGCGTGGTTTGCCCCATGTTCATATGCTTTTCATCTTGCATGAGGAAGATCGACCAGAAGCTGTAGCCCAGTATGACGAGTTTGTCTGCGCAGAGCTTCCAGATCCAGTAGCCCACCCCACTCTCTATCGCACAGTCACGTCAACAATGATCCATGGACCATGTGGATCATTCAGCAGAGGACAGCCATGCTGTCAACGAACTGGCCAGTGCGATAAGAAGTTCCCCAAGCACTACTGTGGCAAGACACGAGAGACCAGGGATGGAAACCCAGTATACCGTGGGCGGGAGACTCCCAACCAAGGGCATATGATTGAGCGTCGGAACATGGTTATAAACAACCAATGGGTTATTCCATATAATCCTTACCTTAGCCACAAGTACGATGGCTATATTAACGTAGAGATCTGTACAAGCACCAGGGCAGTAAGTGGAGATTACTGGACAATCTTCTGAGGCTGTCCATTCCACAACCACCACCACTGCCTCCACCTCCACCACCACCGATGCTGCTCCTGCTCCTGCTCCTGTGGACGAGATCCAACAATACCTTAATGCTAGGTATATTGGACCATGTGAAGCAATCTGGCGGACGCTCAGATATGATGTCCATTTCCACAGCCCATCTGTCGTACGCTTAGATATACACCTGCCTGAGCAACAGTATGTCACGTTCCGCGCCACAATGTCCCAGGAAGAACTGATCGTCGCACGCCATGCAGCAAGGACAGGTACCAAACTCCTCGCCTTTTTTGAACTCTGCTCCCAGGACCCATTCGCCGCCACCCTCCTTTATTCTGAGGTGCCTCGCCACTACACTTGGAACACAAGGACCCACATGTGGGCACGTAGAAATCCGCAAACAATTGCAAACGTGGTAACACGCATTTATTTTGCATCACCTTCCAATATGCCTCTGTACTGCCTTCGCTTGCTCTTACTAAAGATTCCTGGGCCAACAAGTTTCGAGGCACTGCTTGCGAATAGCGACGGCAGCCCCCATCCGACATTCCAGGCAGCTGCGCTTGCAAGGGGTTTCTTGGAGTCTGACAACGAATGGGAGCGCTGCATGAGTGAGGCATCGCTCATTGCTTCAGCTAGATCTATATGCGCTCTCTTTGCATGCATCCTGATACACAGTTCCCCTGCTGACCCGCTCCAACTCTGGAACAACCACTGCGACAGAATGGCCGATGATTACTTTTTCGAGTTCCAGAGAATACATAATATGTCAACCGACCAAGAACTGCAGCAGCAAGACCTGGACGCCATCTATCAGCGCGCACTTGGCGATATCGATTCTCTTCTGCAGGCTGGAGGTCACTGGCTCTCCGAATTTACAACTTTGCCCCAGGAACGAAGGGAAACACTCGACGAATTTGTGTCTCCTTCTCAAGTTCTGATAAATGCCGAGTACCGCAATTATGACCAAGATGAGCAGCGTCTGTTGAATGAAGAGTTAGTCTACTCGCTCAACGATGACCAGCGAGCTGCATATAATAATATCATAATGTCCATCGCGGAGCAGCCTCATGCCCCTCATGTACCCCGCCCTTTCTTTCTCAATGGCCCTGGTGGTACAGGGAAATCACAGGTGTTCAAAGCTCTCTTGGCCTATGTTCGTTCTCAGCAAGAGATTGCCTTGCCGGTCGCCTCTTCTGGAATTGCCGCAATCCTGCTTCCTGGTGGCCGAACTGCCCATAGCTGGTTCAAAATTCCCCTCGATGCAGACGAAACCAGTACTTGCAACATCAGTCTCACTAGCTCACACGCCGATCTCATACGACGCGCCTCTTTGATCGTTTGGGATGAGGCTGTCATGGCTGGCAGGTTCACCTTTGAAGCAGTTGACAAGGCCCTCAAGGACATCATGGGGGCTGATGACCCTGCATGTGAGCAAGTCCCTTTTGGCGGCAAGGTCGTCGTTTTTGGTGGAGACTTTTGGCAGCTGCTCCCGGTCAGCAAGAAGAGCACTCGACCAGAGGTCGTTGCAGGAACTGTACAGCGTGCTTCATTTTGGCCACACATTCGCATCCTCCATTTGAACATTAACATGCGAGTTCGTAATGCTGGCCCCCATGCCGCTGCATTTGCCAACCAGCTCCTTGCCATTGGAGATGGCCGGCTTCCATACCGCGACAGTGTCGAGATCCCAGAACAATGGCGGATCGAAGCGAATGATAGAATGGACCTTATCAATGCCATCTATCCTGCCATTCGACTCCCCAATCAACCTCCAGACCAGTTCTGTGATGGGGCCATCCTCGCCACTAAAAACGCAGATGTTGATGACATCAACAACAAGGCTTTTAGCGTTTTCCCTGGCGAGAAAAGGCAGTATACCTCTATTGACCATATCATCGATGCCGACGATCCAGATGTAGCTGCAGCAAGCTACCCACCAGAGTTAATGGTCTCAACTATGCCGGAATTCCGCCTCATTGTCTAGAACTAAAGGTGAGTATGCCTTTGGTGCTGCTGCGAAACCTAGATCCAAGCGCAGGCCTCTGCAATAAGACTAAGCTTTGTCGTAGTCCTCCTGTTCATGACACTGCACTTGCACAGTCAGTAGTGAGCAGAACTGCTATTCATCCAACAATTCCCGCAAGTGCGTCTTGATGCCCTGACTTCTTCCATCTCACATCTATCCAATCGGTGATTTCCTCTTAATGAAGACGGAGGGAACAATCGCCCGGAATATTAACTACAGATGGAGAGTAGCGGAGAAGTGGTGTCAATGGCTAACACTTGTTCCGGCAAAGCTAACATGGTCCATCCCAACGCATATAAAAAGAGAGTTGTTTTTATTCAATAAAGAGGATCCCGTCTCAAAGACTCGATTTTGACTCATTGGTTTCTACTTGCCACTAACTCTCTACACAACAACACAAGCTTATCTTTGTCGCATAGGTGATTACAGATTGAAGGATCCATGACGCCGCGTTATAACCAGATCCATTTCCACAGTCTTTTTCCCTCTATTTTTCTCCCACTGGGTTTTTATGAGGTTTTACCGACGTGAGGATGGTCTGAAAGGAACAAGGACATATAACGTATGATAGAGGTCACCGATACACACACAAGCACCTTATCTGTAATAGTGCTACCATCTCCGAGTACCTGTGTAAGACGGAGTAGCCAGTTGACCTAATTAGGACCTCTGCCATAAATCATATAAATAGTAGATAAATGTGTAGCGATGGAGGATCTTAATTCCGATTTCATTCGAATAAAAGACATCCACGAGTCTCATCATATTCTAACTGTCCACCATAAAAAACAACGAAAACACCACAATCTTGACAAGGCTTATGGACCATTGTATTGCCATCCGATGCATTGCCCATGGACCACAGGGCGCAGAGCATATTCTCCCTAGGATCAACCTTTGCACAAAAGAAGGAGAAATGCTGTTCATCCTGTGCCGCCGCCAGTTTCCTGTTCGTGCTGCCTTTGCCATGACCATTCATAAGGCGCAAGGACAGACCCTGTCACGCGTAGGTGTCCATCTCTGTGAGCCTGTGTTTACACATGGCCAATTATATGTTGCACTCTCACGAGCCACACACCCTGACAACCTGCGCGTGGCAGTATACAGTGACGGATCGACTGCTGCTCCCACAACCGCCAACGTTGTATACCATGAAGTCCTTCTTAACCAGCAGTCATCTCGCTAAACACTCACTAACATATATGACTTTTTCATTCATTTATCCCTCTATGTTATTTATATCTCCTCTCCTTTCTTTTATGTTGATTATACATCCATTTCTCTCATCATGCCCTTTAACACTTTCCTTTTTATATCAATAAGAATATATGCTCTTTCGTAAAGCAAAAAAAACACATATATAGATCTATTCATAAATACACACACCTCTATTAAGTTTGCGCCAATGTCTGATTATTTCTATGGCTTCTCGCGCTGATTAATTGGGGGGCAGGGGGCGAAGCCCCCAGCCGACACAACAATCGAGCGGAGCGAGATGTGTTGCTAGTTTTTGTAATGTTTTATAGGGCGACACTTCTGCGCTATGCCGTGATCCAATATAGAAGGAATAATCTTGAGTCACTTTTCAAGATTGGCATGAAACAAGCACTCGATAATATGCAAACTTCCTGGAGAGCAGTTACAGCTCAGACTATTGGGAATTGCTGGAAGCATACTGGTCTTTTTGATCACATCGGAGCTGCTGGGCTGGAAAGCGGGCAAGAACTTACCATCGATAGTGCTGAGACTGATGAAGAGATGGATGAGTCCATCAAAACAATTACAAGTATGCAAGCAGATATCGCCAAGGTAGCTGTGTTTCACGACGATGAGAACGAAGGCATTCATAATGTGCCTACACTTCCTGAACGTCTGGACTTGGTTTTTCCTCTGGAAAACATACATAGCAGTATTCAAGGTATGAACACCACCTCAATCTAGAGAACGATTCTCACCAGATGGAGCAGAAGATACAGGCAGCAACATTTTTGACGAAACAGATGTTCCATCGCCGTTGTCTCTTGGGCAAAAGAGAAAGGCATACCAAGAATTTATGGAGTTGCTGGCTGGTGAAGACGGAGACAATCTGGAGCTGATCCAGATTCTCCAGAAAAAGATCAAGGAGTTTGACTGGGAAATTGGTGCTGCCACCACAAAGAAGCAAACTTCGCTCAGCAGCTTTGGATTTTCTTCCAAATAAAACTCAGTATAGATAGAATGTTTTTATTGGTCAGATTTTAACGGTATGAGTGGAGAACCCTACCGGCCACTGATAACCTTATTTATCGGTATTTCCCAGCCAAAAATGGCCATGTTTTAAAAATCTCACCGGTAAACACTGTGGTGAACATTGATCCGTGTTAGAGAACTTAGCCGGTTTCACATCACTATCGCCGATATCCTGAAACTAAGACAATGATGAATTTAACACATTGATGTTCAGGGACCGATATTTTCATATCCGCTTGCGTGACAGGACAATCGCACCTATCAAAGGTACTTCCTCTACCCAGGATCCATCACTGGTCTTGAAGAGGACAATGAAAAGAGAATGCTCTCATCCGATACGTCCTAACAGGATTAAGCACTTACATCGCCGTTCTAATAGAATTATTATAAAAGAGAGTTATTTTATTTTCAGGAATAAACATCAACCTCAAAGATACTTTTATAGTTGTCTTTTTTCATTCTCTCTAATCCATCCATCTCATTTTTATCTTTGAAAACTTTTGTTTTTCCTACCTGATCCCACCATGTCTGACATCATCCCGATCACCACCACTGAACTTACCAAGGAGTCCAACATGCACGAGGAGCGTGTCCCAGAATGCCAGGATGAAGATACGCCCATGCAAGACAAGGAAGAAGACCCCAAGCAGCGAGTGCTCACACTCGAAACGTATGCTACGGAGCGCATACTCACGCCCGCCAACACAGAGTCGATCCTCCGCACCCGCTTGCAACAGGTGTACGAGAAATACATGTCCTCAGTAGGCGAACCAGAAGAAGAGAGGGATCGTTTGCGTCAAGAACATAAGCAAGCACTGGATGACCTAAAAATGTTCCAGAATACAAGAGATGCCCTTCGACCCCGCAATGCCAAAACGGCGCATAACCAACAAACCTTGGTGCCCAAGGAGCTTCCCGCGTTGCAATTCCGTGGCGGTCCAGTGCGCAACACCGGCAAACCGGTGCACGAGTCAGTGCGTGCGTTTACAGAGGCGTTCGAGGCACAACTGAGGAGCCACGGCCTGTCTATGGACGAGCATTGGGAACGACTCTTCTGGTTGTGTCTTGACCAAGGACAAACGATGTGGTTCCGCCGTGAGTTGGCAGACAAGCACTACACCTGGGAGCAAGCTTGTAAGGTGATACACAAGGAGTATGGCAACCCCTACCATGCTTATATCAAGCGACACGAGCTGTACTCCAAAAGGTACAGGAATGGCCAGTCGGTGCGACTATACACAGAGCAGTGGATCGCATTGGCAACAGAAGCCAGCCGTCAGCAAGGACCCGACCTAACCTTCGATTTTGTGTCATCCTTCCCGCGATACATCTGAGACAAGATCCACCCCGTCATGGCGCAGCGTTATGGAACGTTGCTGCCCGCAGACATCATGGAAATGGCGCAACTGGTGGTTTCGACACTCGGCGAGTACATTGAAGGAACAGAAGAACAGGACGGACCCGACGAGGTGTACGAAATGCGCGAGGTTAGCAGTAAGAAGCGTCGCTTGGTGCAGAAAACACACAGCCAACCCAAGTATGGCGATTGCCCAGTTCATCCAAAGGGCAGACATTCCAAGGCCGACTGCAGCATCCTCCAGCAACAAAGGCAGTTAGTACAACAACAACTGCAACAGAGCAAACGTGGTAAATACACCGCGTAACCTGATCAACATACCTCCAGCAACCTTTGCCGCTATTGCAAGAAGGTACCTTATACACAAGGACACACCTGCCAGGAATACTTCGAGGCAAGAAAAAAGGTTAAGACACCTATCACAAATCGATCCATGCGTGTTAAGGTTGGACACACCCCTGCAAACAACACAGCTCACAAGCTGTCAGACCGTGACGAGGCTATTCTGCAGGAAATCCTTCCTGTCCGTTTGGAAGAATTGGACATAACGAGTAAGTACACTCTGCGTTCAACACATATATCACACATCCCAAGCGATGATGACTCACTGCTGATTCCTATCATGGTACAGAATGAACAAACACTGGGCCTCTTTGACACAGGTGCTAGTAGATCGTTTATCACACCATTTTTCATCGAAAAGCTAGAATCAGAACGCAGTATCATATTTAATAAAAAAGCAGTGCACAATATCTCTGTCTCTCTGGCACAACGAGATAAAACAGCCGACTTACTTGGCTTGGTGACCGACGTCGCGATAACCTACAATGGCAAGCATTTCAAACATGATTTTTACATCTTGGAACTTGAAGGTGACGCACCCGTGACAATTGGTCTTGATTTAGCACGCAAAATGGGAGTTGGTTTCACTGGTTTGGTTCTCTCATGGAACACGCAACCAAAGAACAAAGAAGAAAAGGTGAACGACACGCCTGAACCCAATAATTCTCCTTATGGTACAAACACGGAACGTAAAAATTTCTTCTCCGTTGTACAACCAACCATTGAGGATAACAAACAAATCCCAAAGAACTCTTTCTGTACGGTACCGGAATCAGTCATCCGCATCGACACGCCAGAAGGTGTAGTATCTCACCGTGCACAATATCCTTTGGCACTAGCATATAAGGAAATCATTGATAAGCAGATACAAACATGGTTGGAAGATGGCACCATAGAACCTGCACCTGTCAACACAATGTGGAACAGTCCACTTACGCTAGCACCAAAAAAGGATCTCTTTGGTAATTACACTGATAAACGGCCATGCCTTGATCCTCGACACATCAACAAACTGTTGGTCCAACCGGATCGTCATCCGCTTCCATTAATCAAGGACATTTTTCATATGCTGCAAGGCTCTACAGTTTTTACAACTCTTGACCTAAAAAGCGCATTTCACCGCTTTGAAATTTATGAGCCACACAGACAAAAGACAGCATTTAAGCCGCATGGTCATATACAATATCAATTCCGAGGCTGTCCCTTTGGACTCAAGCCCATATCCTCTATTTTTCAGCGTACCATGAACATCATTTTCCATGATCTCCCTTTTGTCACCACATTCGTGGACGATATCATTATCTTCTCTAAGGGACTGGATGAACACGCTCAGCACGTCGCTACAGCAATTAAAAAGCTCACCGACGTAAACCTCATTCTGAATCCGGATAAGTGCCATTTCGCACAACGCTGCGTTTACCTCCTAGGCTTCTGCGTGTCTGAACAAGGCATCGGGCTAGACCCTCGCAAAGTCAGCAATATACAGGAGTGGCCTACACCTCGCACGGGTAAAGACATCCAACGATTTCTCGGAGTGATTAATTATTTCCGTGAGTCCATACCCAAGTGTGCGGACCTCACTGCACCCCTGGACTGTCTGCGTTATGCAGGGGACCTGGGTAACAAATGGACCAGTCATGAGCAAGCGACTTTCAACCGCTTAAAACAGGTTTTGCTGGATGCACCCATCCTTTGCTACCCTGATTTACGACACCCTTTTCAGGTTGCTACTGACGCATCCAACGTCGGTATTGGCGCTGTCCTTTACCAAGTCATTGATAAAGAAACACGGCATATCGCTTTCATGGCTAGAGCTCTCTCAAAATCAGAGCGAAATTACTCTACAACAAAGCGTGAGTTGCTCGCTGTTGTTTATGCACTCACAAAATTCCACAAATTCCTTTGGGGACAAAAGTTCACACTTTACACTGATCACAAAGCGTTGGTATATCTTCACACCCAAAAGGTTACTAATGCCATGATGAACAACTGGTTAGACACCATTCTTGAATACACTTTTGACGTAGTACACTTGCCAGGATTAGACAACATCCTTCCTGACCAACTTTCTCGCCTTTTTCCCACGGACAAAGAGCTGGAAGGGGGTAATGCTACGCAAAGTAACACGACCAATTTAATCGTAAACAAAACTATGTCAACACACACCACCACGGACGTAACTAAGGAAGACGATGTTGACACATCAGTACATTTTATTCCTCCTGAAGAAGAACGACCACAGCTGCTAGCACAAGCTCATGCGTTTGGACACTTCGGCGCTGAAGCAATGACGAAGTCTCTTCAGAATGACGGGCTCAGATGGCCTAACATGTACAAGCAAGCGGCTGAACACGTTAAACAATGTCCACAATGCCAACGCTTCAACGTGACGAAAACAGGGTATCATCCTATGCGCCCTATTCACGCCTTCTACCCTGGTGATCACTGGGCAATCGACCTTGCCAGCGGCTTTGGAACAAGCGCACGAGGGCACAACTATCTCTTAGTTATGGTCGATGTTTGCACACGCTTTTGTGTACTACATGCACTTCCTGACAAGTCTTCAGACACAGTAGTACAAGCAGTCATAAACACCTTTTGCGATTACGGTTTTCCACGCTATCTACAATCGGATAACGGCACAGAATTTGTCAATCATTTGATGAAGCAACTTAGCCAGTCCACCGGTTTTGACCATCGGTTAACAACACCTTATCATCCACGCGCAAATGGCTTGGCAGAACGATATGTACAAACATCGGTCAACGTCATACGCAAGAGCCTCAATGGCGCACGACATGATTGGGACTTGTACGTCAAAAGTACACAGCTCGCCATCAACAACAAAATCGCCAGTAGACATGGTTCCACACCATTCGCCCTAATGTTCAACCGCACAATGAATGGCTTCAGAGATTATAGCAATGACGAGATACCACGGCCCTTAACAGAAAAGGAGCTGATGGACCGCATTGATAAAATGTCTGACACCATCTTTCCGGCCATAGCAGAACGGGCAAAAGCTCTATCAGATGTTAAGAAAGGTAAACATGATACCAAATACAGGATCATTAAATATCCTCCTGGTAGCACGGTCATGGTCAAAGATGAAGTACGCAGTAGAAAAACGGATCCTCGATATGAAGGACCATACACTATCGTCAGGGAAACCAAAGGTGGTTCCTATGTCCTCAGAGACGAACAGGGACTCCTCGCAACCAGAAATTTTGCACCCTCGCAACTCAAACTTGTATCTCAAGATGAACTGATCAGCATCGAAGAGGTATATGAAAAGAATGGTAAATACTATACAGTCCGAGCGATTGTAGACCATAAAGAGTTGTCACCCGGAAGGTACCTATATCGGGTTCGATGGGAAGGCTATGGACCAGAAGACGATACATGGGAACCGCATGCGTCCTTCAATAGTCCAGAGCCAATCGCAAAATACTGGGACAGGATACGGAGCCTAGGCCCATAGGCTCATTCAAAGGTAACAGGTACTACACCAACACCAAAGAAGGTAAAAGGTACAACACCCACACCAAAAAACATGACTCAACAAGCTCCACAGCGAAAGCGTAGACATTCAGGTACTGACACCACAGAACGCAATGGCTATATCCTAAGACGTAGCAAGCGCAATCAAACGGCACACCTCCATTAAGCGTTATGTTCAACCTGGAAGGGGGTAATGTGGTGAACATTGATCCGTGTTAGAGAACTTAGCCGGTTTCACATCACTATCGCCGATATCCTGAAACTAAGACAATGATGAATTTAACACATTGATGTTCAGGGACCGATATTTTCATATCCGCTTGCGTGACAGGACAATCGCACCTATCAAAGGTACTTCCTCTACCCAGGATCCATCACTGGTCTTGAAGAGGACAATGAAAAGAGAATGCTCTCATCCGATACGTCCTAACAGGATTAAGCACTTACATCGCCGTTCTAATAGAATTATTATAAAAGAGAGTTATTTTATTTTCAGGAATAAACATCAACCTCAAAGATACTTTTATAGTTGTCTTTTTTCATTCTCTCTAATCCATCCATCTCAAACACTCTACCAGTATATATAGCGACTGGTAAATCGAGTGCTGACTGTACAGCATTAATGAACATAAAGAACTATGGCAGACAACAATTGAGATCTCTCTCGAAATATAATTTTACTTAATAGCAATAAGGATGAGAAAGTTCATAGAGCAAGATACAAAGGCATCGTTATGAATTTTATAATTGTATAAGAATTTATAAGCTGAGACGCTAGGCTATGTACTTCCAAGTATCTTCTGCCAAGTTGACATGTAATATGGCTGAACTAGATATGATGAGCTGATTTTTACATAATCTATCTGAACAAGTTCCGACGAGTTGATTTTGTAAGAATCTGATTGAATCGGTTCCGACAAGTTGATTTTATAAAAATCTGGTTAAACCAGTTCCAACAAGCCGGTTAAACATTTACCTCGTTTTAACCAGTTCCAACCAGTTCTAATGAGTTCTTTCCCATAGTGACTAAGCTATGTGGCAAACTTCTTCTTGAAAATCCTGTACCTAACAGCAGTGTTCCTGGTTTATACAGGACATCAACACTTTGTTTCACTCTTTGAGCGCTGTTATCATAATTACTCTCGCGCTATACAGATTCATAATTTATATCCCGGACCTGTCTCAGGGCGCAGTTACAATCGCAAGGGTAAATGATGAACTTTCTTTATCAAGGTTTTAACTGGTCCACCATCCCGGGAAAGCGCCTAGATTATTACCCACATCCAGCCTCCAGAGCGACCGTTTTAATAAGCACTTCTTATAAATAGGCCCATTATTGGCACTTAATAAAAAACAATCCTTTTTTCGAGTCCCACAGAATCACATTCTGTCTCTATTTTTTTTAAAACCCCTTGATTTCACAAGCACGCATCTGATCGTGCTGCAACTCATCGGGAGCCACTTTATCCTTGTCAAGATTATGGAAGATGCACCATTCCAGTGGCCTGAAGTTGATCCGTTTCGTTTGGTGCAATGAAACGGAATGGTCACGATGATCCGTGGGAGTCCCTTTTTTCGTCTTCATTCGAGTAAGCTCGTGGCCTCCATCAGGCACTACCAATGCTTAAAGGCGGATTGAATGTGATAGCATGCGACATAAGTGATGATGACAGAATGTTGAAATAGCAATTGCCTATATTTAAGGGCTTTTTTTAATAAAAAACATGCATTACAGAAACTGACTTGCTCTTTACAGCGGGAGGTAATGCATTTATTTGAACATTTGCCAGAAATGTTCATGCTGTCTACTAAGATGAATAGCCACAGTTTCAGGTGGGGTGGGCCGCTGCCTGGGTTTGAAACAGGGGTGGTGAGAATGGGGTGGTGGAAATAGCAAAACCCAGAAATCAGCATGCAACGTAGTAGTTCCCAAGAAGATAACACTGAGACCATTCATGCGATTTATCCTCAAATCCATCTTCCTCGCATGCAGCCAGGGGTCTTCATCAACCCAGATGCGTTCAAGATGTTCTCAGGCGATACGAAAACGTTAACCTCTGTGGATCGCATTGCAGATGCTGAAGAAGGCGATGTCGCCAATGTCTGGTATCCCGTCCAGTTCCTCCATTATCCAACAGTCCTAGGAGTTCTCCCCATAACTTTGACTTGACACTTGGATTGTCAATGGTTCTGCTCCGCAATCTGGGGCCTGATGTCGAGGTCTGCAATGGAACTAAGGTTTTTGTCACAGGTCTCATTAAGCCAAGCCATTACCGACGGGTATCAACAAGCGAGCTGCCATTTATTCTGCTCCGCCGCCAATTTCATGTCCGCACTGCATTTGCCACGATCATTCACAAAGCATATGGGCAGAACTATCCAGCGTCAGCGATCCACTATTTCCGCATAGTATCACCAGCTCCACATCAGCCCGGTCTCATATATGGAATTCAACTCTTTTCTATGTCCTGTTTGTCTATTTCCTCTCTCTATGTCATTTCACCCCTTTCTATGATTTTTGTGCCTTTGTGTATCCGTACAGCAGAAGATACAGCATTAAAGGCCAACCGCACGGTTCATGGGGATCCCGGGGAACCCAGCAAGCCATTTCTTCAGAGCGCCGAAGGTGACTAGCACGGAGCATAGCGGAAGGGTCAGTCTTCTGAAAATGCAGCATAATCGGAAAAATTCGGTGGATGGACATCTAGAATGAAAGTTTCCTTTTCTGTTAAACAAACAAATGCTTTTTAATCACCGCGGAAATTCTTTTTCCGTATCCGACGGTTTTCCACATTGTTTCTTTGAAACGTCGCCACCGTAAAACGCATCGAAGCACCATTTTGGATTGGAACAACGATAACCGCTGCACAGCTTTCCCAGCGTGCTTTTAATGTCTTGCGATTGAAGCAGAGTTCCCGGCCGGTAGGAACAGGCCAGGTATCTAGTAACTATTGCTCTACAACTAACTGTTGTATAAACCTGGCTCTTCTTAGCGCTGACTTTAGATATTGGCTCAAACGTCATTCTGGAAATGTGATACAGTATAACAATGGATAAACCATAAAACCGTTCCAGTCATCATCCCCATCAACGCCCAGAACCAGGTATGGCTTGCGGTGTTCTAGACACGTATTGTTCTCGGACAAACAATAAGCGAACGTATCCAGGAATGCAAACCCTCTGCGTACGCATACTATTGACGAGCAGCTTTGTTGCTATTTCATAATGCAATATTTAATGGGTAATGGAAGTGCCACAGGTGGTAGTTGCGAATACTTCAGTGCCATGTCCAAAGAAGCGACATTAACTACCATGGCTATTGTGGAAGCAGACTGCTAAGCAGCCATTCGATTTATGGATCGTTTAATAATATGCTGGATAGACCCGATTCGCCCGGAGATTCTTTAATCCCTCGCGATAGTCACCGGAAAGAAATTCGATTAACTCAGATCGTTGGATATAAAAGGATAGACCCTCGCCCCCGTGAAATATACTCATTAGGAATTCATGTCTCAACGTAACGTTACCGTACACACCAAGGAGGTATTGTTACTTGTAAGCGCTCTCGGCCTTAGTACAGTTGCATATATGGCCGCCAAGTTCTTCTTTGGCCGTAGCGGGACGAATCCCTCCCGCCCTGAATATCTTGTAACGCAGCCTGGGAAGAACGAAGAAAACATCGACCCCTTAAATTTCTTATACGTGATGGAAAAGCAGGTAAATGACCTTCTTAACGATCAGCTCTGGATTCCAACGATTTTCCCTTAGAATCGGAAGATTGCCATCTTTTTCGGTTCACAGACAGGAACTGCCGAAGAGTACGCCAAGCGCATCGGCAAGGAGATCAAACACCGGTTTAATGTTACAGCTCAGATCCTGGACATTGAGCACTGTGACATGAAATATTTGGATCAATTCCCTGAGGACGGTGTGGCGATCTTTGTCATGGCAACTTACGGCGAAGGCGAGCCGACGGATAATGCTCAAGTGTTCTGGGAGCTTCTCCATGGTCCTGCACCAGCATTTTCTCTTGGCCATCAAAATAAACCGCTCGAACACCTCCGCTACTTTATTTTCGGACTCGGGAATAGCTCATACGTTAACTTTAATTGGGTCGGCAAATGCGTAGACGAAAAACTGACCGCCCTTGGAGCTTCCCGTATCGGCGCACGCGGGATTGGGGATGATGACAAATCGCTGGATGATGACTTTGAAGCTTGGTTGGAGGAGACTTTGCCTCTTTTCGGCGATGAAATAGATGTGTCTGACATCTCAAGCACTAGCAGCATCCACGATACGTCATACACCGTGATCGAGCTGGAGAACTGCGATGCGCACGTGTACCACGGCGAATTAGGTGATCAAGCACAAACGGCGTGGGACGTAAAAAAACCTTACCCCGCGGCAATTACGGCTTCGCGTGATTTGGTGTCTAATTCTGATAGGCATTGCCTTCATTTGGAAGTGGATATCGGTGAATCAGGCCTAACTTATACTACTGGTGATCATCTCGCGGTCTGGCCTACCAACAGTGAGACTGAGATTCAGCGTCTAGTGCGTGTCTTTGGTTTAGAGTCTAAGCTTGACACCATTATTTCCATCAAGCCTGTCGATGAGACCGCATCCAGAAAGTCTCCTTTTCCTGAACTAACCACCTACCGTGCGATGTTCCGACATTATTTGGATATTCGCCAACTTCCGTCTCGCCAGGTTCTTCAGATGCTCGTGCCTTACTGTCCTGCTCCTGAGATTTCGGCGATTGTGCAAAGGTTTGCCAACGATAAGGATGAGCACCGCCAGGTTGTCATCGAAGCCGTTCGAAATCTCCCAGAGGTCCTCGAGTATGCTGCCGATCAGGCCGGTTCAAATTTCTCCGCTGTATATGCAGTACCAACCGACGTCTTGCTTGAGTGCTTCTCCAGGCTGCAGCCCCGCTATTACTCGATCTCGTCCTCCTCCAGCGAGACTCCTAACAAAGTTACCCTCACAGCTGTTAATCTCAAATTCCATCCCAAACCTACTCCGGACCGCACTGTGTTTGGCGTTAATACCAGTTATCTTTGGGCCATACATAGTGCACTCCATAGCAGCGCAGATGAGAATGAGCAACTACCATCTTACGCAATAGAGGGACCGAACAATCTCTATTACGATAGCGAACTCAAGGTTGCCAAGTTGCCGATCCACATTCGCCATTCCACCTTTCGACTTCCTGCTGATATCAGACTGCCGGTGATTATGATCGGCCCCGGTACGGGCGTGGCACCATTCCGTGGGTTTGTCCGTGAACGTGCCTTCCAAAAGTCACAAGGTCGTGAAGTCGGTACCACAGTTCTCTTTTTCGGTTGCAGACGATCGGATGAGGATTTTTTATATAAGGACGAATGGCCTGACTTGTTTAACACCCTTGGCACATCCTCACGCATCATCACTGCTTTCTCGCGGGAAACCAATGAAAAAGTTTATGTCCAGCACAGGCTAAGGGAGAACGGCAAGGAGATCTGGGATATGGTTTACAACAAAGGAGCATATATCTACGTGTGTGGCGATGCTCGATATATGGCTAAGGACGTTCAGCAGACGTTTGTCGAGTTTGCGATGTTGCACGGCGGCTACAGCGAGGTAGACGCTGAAAATTATGTCAAGCTACTCAGAGATAAGAACCGGTATCAGGAAGATGTCTGGGCCTGAAGGTCAACGTGTTAATTCTTGATATCTTTCTTTTTTTCCCCTTGCTACAGTGTATACCACATACATTGATATCATACACATGTAATTATATGATAGACGCTTTTCAGATTAATACAATGGTTGCCTTTGTTAGTTCAACTGTTTATAACCAGTGCTGTACCTGATGAGGGACCAGGAGGGAATCTGCATCGATGGATTGATATTCATTATTCAATCGGAATTGTAACCTTTCTTCATACCCTTTAACTTACGCTCAAGAGCTCCGAGGGATGTATGTAGCACTTATCTCAGCTAGCCGTAGCGATAACCGTGACAGGAAGTGCTTGCATACCGGAAGAGGAACAAGGCAGTAGAGAAAACGAGCGGAAGGGTGTCCAGGATGCATTCTCTACTATGGCTCATCAACTGGTTGTGCAGTTGGCAATAAAACAATTTAGAATCATATTGCTCATTCCGGATAAAGCCATGGAAAGAGACTAAGGAGCATAGGATGAACAAAAGCTGTTTTCGCGCATGTTCATTATCTATATAAAATCGAGGTGGAAGCATATGGTATCCTCTTTCAGAAAACTTACATCTAAGACACGGTCGCTACTACATACTTCACGTTAACACACAGGCGATAACTCGGAAGAGAGTAGGTGTTCAACCATAAAGTATAGCATCGAAGGGCACACCGACCTACGGTATCGGAACGCTACAGAAAAAGTGATCGCGCTAAGGCTGCTCACATGCAACCCAGGAAGGGATACTGTAGATTCCGCGATATGAGCCATGGGCTGTGTGCTACTGTAAAATCCCCTATTGCAATAGTTAATATGCTTTCAACTCTTGTATCACCACTAATGACAGTACCTGCTAGAACATGTGTGTAATTGTTCACGCAGTCCCAATGGCCACTCAACAAACATAGAAAGTTTTCCAAAATTGAAGTCGTACCCAGCCAGTTATTAAGTCGCAGGATCAGCAGAATAGAAGTCGCGTTTTGCCCAGAAACCTTTACGCATGATGACAAAGCAAATGTCGCATGCACGGCGAAAGATGTCGCACAAAAAAGCGTTGAATCCTATTCTTTATACCCATTGACATTCTGAAATTAGCAATCTATTTTTTTGCCAAGATGGTCAAGGCCATGTCGTTGATAAAGAAATGTACTCTCTGCACTCCGTTTGTTCTCATACAGAATATCTGCGTGGCATATCTTGCAAAGATAATTCTGAGCTTGCTGCCACGCACATTCCCAAACGAAAGGATAGAGGCATTCGGATGAAAGAAGCGAGGATAAGGCGCAGTTACACAGGTACACTGACCAAGACAAGGTCAGATTTTTCAAACTGATGTTTCAGAAGGTATTGAATGCGTCAGCTGCTGCAAAACAGCTAGGAATCCATATTCGTTCAGCTCAGCGATGGGCATCACAATACGAAAAGGACCCTGACAGCATTTTTAAGAAACGTAGAGGCAGAGGTCGTTCACTATTCTCAATGAAGAGCATAAGAGTGCTATTTTAGAATGGGTTGATGAGAATCCGTCAATTGTCCTAGAGCAGCTGATGGAGCAACTGCTCCAGAGATTTGAGGGTCTCAAAGTATCCAAAACGACGCTTCATCGATTTATAAAAACGAATGCAACTTGTCATTGAATTGTGATTCATCACAGCCTGTAGACAGGAATAGCGATGCCAAGGTCCAAGAACGCCTTGACTGGGTGCGCAGATGGGACAGGACCGACATCGACTTTAGAAAAACTGCGTTTTCCTTGATGAGTCTGGATTCCATATTAACATGAAGCGCAGCATGGCATGGTCCAACAAAGGGACTTCTGCAGTAGTTACAGTGCCGAAAACAAGAGCAAAACAACTACCATCTTGGAAGCAATCGCGGCATCAGGCATCATTAAAGGTAGCTTGAGACTCCCACAACCACCAGCCAAAAAGGAAAAGAGAGGGGCAGTCCATGGCTGCAAGCAAAGGAGCTGTAACTGGACACTACCTCAGCTTTCTTAAGCCCACTATGGATGAAATGGATAAGTATGAACATATGAAGGGACATTATTTGGTAATGGATAATGCACCCATTCATAAAGCTGAGGATATTGATGCGCCTATCTTCCACCCTCACTGCTCCCAGGAGGAGGAGTAAGGTATCTTATTCCTAGGAATATGAGTTTCAGATTAGAGAGTTCCCAGGGTAAGTGACATGAATACATGGCCCATAATCAGTATGTCTGCGCTGCACACTCCTATCTTTAAATTGTTAAAGTTTGGTGATGAGCACAATTGTTCCATCAAAAAAGTTGACGTATAAAGGAAACAAGGATGAAAAAATGCAGCAGTAGAATGTTTCCCTAAAAAGGAACATGGATACAGTGCATTCATTGCAATGAATGCTTGACATTGAAGAGGAGGGTGACCTTGAACTCATCCACCAATTAGAGGGCCGGTTGCAGCGGATGAACCAGGGGGCCCTGACCAGTGCCTACCCCTCGCACCCCTCTCCGGTAACTGTCCAACAGGCTGAAATCGATAACCTATATAACATTTCATTGTAGTGAGTATTTTTGCTTATCATATGATATGCACTTCATAGTACCCCATCCACGCAGGTTGGAACGGAGACCTTGATTTACTATAAAATAATGAGGTTCGACCAAGCCGTTTTCTTTACCACTTGCGTATTCTAAAACCCGTTACAAACACACTCGTATTACACATCTCTCTCACCTTACACAATTTATACAACCCAAGGCGAAGAACACAAAAGCACATTCCGACATTAGACGGTGAGGCTTCTGGAATAAGACATGACTAGAAGATTTGTGCTAAAGAGATAATATCACAGCCCTCTACTGGTGAAGACATGGAACAACTTGTCGACCCCACAAGGAGGAGGGGCGTAAACCCTGCCCAACCCAACCTCAGGCCCCCTGACCGTATGTTAGGTGTCAAGACCTCTATACGAGGCATCTGCTGGAACCTCGCCTACCGCCAACCGTTGATGGACTTGGTCGTTGTTGTCCATGCGACAACAACCCATGCGTACGGCTTCGCCAAGTACATCTTCCTACGTAAGCCCGAACGCGAGCCGGACTTCAACATCCAACAGTTCCTGCACGAAAAGTTCTTCTCTGAGGTGTGGCTCTCCATGCTCGACAAGCGAATTCGTCAAACCCGGGGGTTTCCGGCAAGTGCCGAGCTCTGATGGCGAGTTTTTGGAGGATTACCTCGAGGCCACCCAGTACCAACCGCCGCAGCTCAAGAATTCCCAGTAATGCTCTGCGTTCGAAGGTAAGAAGATGTTTGCTGCATACTGCAACAATATCAACATGCGGTTCGGGCAGCACCTTCGGCGCGCGGTGAATGCTCTCCTGAACATTCGAGAACGGAAAGCGGCGAGGAGACGTGAACTGGACGCACTCGGCTGGACCGAGGAGCAAATCCTCCAGGATATTTACGACACCATAACTCGCCATGCCACAGGCTTCAAGCTCGCCATTGCCCGCCGAGGTGTGCGGAGGGATGACATTCCGGCGGAACCAGCTTTCCTCAGACAAGCATTCGACCAGATCCAACCGGACTTGGATGCTTATCCCCAAGGGTGCCAGTTCCAACAACAAAGCATCTACTACGACGCCAAGGCGCGTTCAGCCAACCACTTCCGGCCGTTCATAGAGCTTGCCTATGTTTTCCAACGCAATGGTCTTCGCAGCTTCCAATGTTTTCCGCTTCGCCGATCCTGGGCCCCTTGCTATATGCAGATCGACACCACGATTCTTGTCCAGCATATTCTAAAGAGGCCAAGACACGACATCAGCCAGAAGTTGGCTCTGTGGGGAGAGGTTGTGGACCTCGACTCTCGTGCTTTCAGACCCCAGGAAGGAGGAACGATAGAGTTCCATGGCACAATCCATACTGATGGAGTAGGCGTCACTGTTTTCAAAAGGACAATCAATCAACGACCATCATACGAAGCAAAGTACCGAGGAGTCGAGGAGGAGACCAATTATGTCAGCATGCTGACATCACAGGAATACCAGAATATTGCTGGTAGGTGCGTCACCGTCGACCCTGGGAGGAGGGACCTCCTTTTCTGAGTCTCAGAGAATTCCAGGCAGGAGTGAGGTGCCCGTCTGACGTTCCGATACTCCAAACCTCGTCAGGACAAGGTGCGCAAGACCAAGAAGTACCGCAGGTTATTGCAGAGGCTCAAGAATGAGGAACTTGAAGTCGTGCATGCCGAGGCACGGATGGCTGGCGAGCATTCCCGCAGCTTGGATCGTGCCGACTATGACCGCTTCCTGCTTGTCCGGTCCCAGGTGTCCCAAGTTCTCGAGGACTTCTATGCGAATACTACCACCCATAATGCCGATCCCCAACCTCTTTTCCGGAAGCTCCGTCTGTCGCCGTACATCAACAAACAACGAGCAGATGAGAAGCTGAGGGACGGTCTGATCAACAAGTTTGGCCCCAACGCGGTATTTGTGATGGGTAATTGGTCTGCCCCGAACACTCGATACCACGAGCCAATCCGCGGTGTTGGATTCCGGCGACTTCTCAAGCAAGGCGAACGTCGCTTTGATGTATACTTGATCGACGAATTCAAGACCAGCAGATGTTGCCCCGCGTGCGAGACCGAGAGCCTTTCTACGTTCCGGAGGGTACCCAACCCACGCCCCTATCGAAGAGCCGAGAATCCAAACGTTATCTGTCATGGCCTGCTACGGTATGTGTAGCAGTAGCTACAGTGTCGGGTCACTCTTGACCGACGACCAAGATACTACAAGGATAACGATCACGATCAAGACCGCATCTCCGGCGACGACATTATGTACCACACTCACTTTCTCTGTACGACGATCCTATATGTATACCACTGTAATTACCCCGCTACTGTTTACTATATAAACAAGGATGCCCTGTGACGTCGGGCATCCCCACGTTGTATTATTATAATCATCGTTCTTCTCGTCGCGTTCGCGCTTCCTCCACGCTGTATATCAGACGCTCTTTGTAAGTACTCGCACAACAGTGCCTGTACTGTTACAGTATGAAGCCTTATTCGCGGAGGAGTTTGGAACAATAATGATAATCTAATGTCGCTTATTCTGTGCAGATGCTCAAATCAAAACTGTACAGCAGGCATGGCAGAGGGCGCTCCTCGGCAGCGATTGTGGAACCGTGATATGGCGGCCTGCCTGAATATGATACATATTCTCAGGAGTTTTCGGGCCGATGGCATGGTCCCGGAAAGGTTTCGGCGAGCACCTGCGGGTGGTGACAGGCGCCTAGCAAGAAGGGCTAGATCACCAGAGCCCGACGAGCGAAGGGTGAGACGAAGAGGACCAGGGCGGCCAAGAGGGCCAGGACGAGGTCGCCAACAGCGATGATTTTCCGTGTCGGTTATTGCCGGCACACATCTGGATACCTTCGGGGTAAGTTAAAGTGTTGGGGAAGGGATAATATTTTCTGGTGACTAAAATCTCTCAACCAATCGATGTGAAATCCTTTCCATCTTGATACGCCATTTTATTTTATTTTCATGCGACATAATTTTTCCCCACCTGCGAAATTTATTTTTGAAAATAAAGTATAATCAAGGGTCAATCTCTTCCGCCGGCTTCATGCTCGCCAGTGTGCCCCTGCCGTTTGCTTCTGGCGCACCACCGATCCTCCGCCTCGGTTATCACCGCGTGCACATCTGGATACAGCTGGTGTAAGCCGGGAGGTAAGTCAAAGTATATGGGGTGGGGTAATATCTTCTGTAGACTAACGATATCTCCTTTCCTATTGATACGACAACTTTATACAATTCTATGCGTCATTTTTTGTCTTGTTTACGACATTTGCCTTTCAAAATAAAGTACACCACGAAGAACTCACAGCATGACAAAGACATTTATTATTGGCTTCACAGAGCAAACATGTGACCGAACCTGTGTTTAGTCCCATGATCTTCTGCTTTCCTTCTCTTTCCTTTCCACCTCCTGCGCTCTCTCTCGCTCTCCCCATTCCCGCCTACATCTGTCAATATCGAAAGATTTATTCTATGGAGCGCCTCAATTCAATTCCTCGGGAATTGAATGAGAAAATCCTCAAACAAATCAGTTGGCAGTACGGAATTCTACCTACAGGAAAGCTAGGGCACCGAAAGGCATTTCTTGTCAAGGAAATGCCCGAGGTCCGATTACTTGTCGAAAAGGACCAGCGGCCGCCATCCACCTTGATTACTAATAGCCAGTGGACATATAATCTCATTCACTCCGATGCACTTTGGAGTCTCTATGATGATGCAACGCTTCAAGCACTTGCAGAGTGTGCCACGATCTTCCACCGTCTCGAAAAACCCAGCCAAGAAACATTCCATCGTATTCAGTACGTTACGTACGCTTATCTTCGAGTCAACGATATTTATCATCCTACTGAGGCTCTGCAAAATGCCATTAACGACGTCCTAAACTACTGGCCGGACCATCCTGCTGAAGCAGGGCGGCGCCTCTGTAAATTATGGAATGAGTTTGGTTTTCTCTGGCCTCAGCGGCTGAAGCTTGGTAAGGGTGGATCTACGTTTATAGAATACAATTCGCTGACAGCTAGCTCTGCTTGGCGGAAGGATACAAACACCACGTCGAAGAGACATACGATATCAGTAGCTCTGGAGAGAGGAGGCTCCACGAGCTTTGGCAGGCGCAGGCCAAGGATGAAGCCTATGCTCGAATGGAGGGATTTAGGGCACAAAGGCTATTTGATCAACAAGAAGGTGCGGGAAGAAAACAAGGGGTTTAAACCTTTTTCTCTATCTCGCTGAGCAGACTGGTATTAGCTAGAAGGACACTGGCAGACTGATGCGACGTATTCCGAGGAGCGCTTCCACACATTCGCTTTGTCGTGGAGGATCATTAACCGCGGTGACTTGCGACCAATCCACGAGTTCTTTTCCAAAACTGAACGGGACGTCTTCATTGAGATAATTGATTCGGTCGTTCACCGAATACCTGTTCACAGACCGATACGTCTACTCAACTTGAGCACATATGGTTATCTCAGCTGGCGTAATCAACCATCATGTGCGACAACCGGATGTGGACCGGCGACGCTCTTCAACACCTGTGGCGCCAACAATATACTATCTAGCGGCAGTCAGATACTCTGGCAGATGGAATGGATACCACCCAATAAGCCAGCCACTGATGTGTACCCGCTTGAAGCAAAGTATGAGTCCCAGTATGTCCGATGTGGGAGCAAAGTTTATTTATATCCTGTCGAGTCAGTCTTATTGACAACGCCGACGGTTATGGCCCTTACTCGCGCTTCTGTCCCTGGAGATCTCAGCCAGCAAGATCAAGGGAAAATACGCAGTCTTAGGCTCGTGGACCCTTCTATAAATTCACAAGAAGAACATCGATGGGTAATTGAAATGGAGAATTTAGGAATGGAATACGACGATGATCTAGCCACGCATGCGAGTAAGAATGTTGACATCGCCATCGGCCGCCGGCGCCCCATCCTCCACGGCGATAGCATCTCTCTGCGTCAGTACCACTATCTCTGCTCTACTGCTACCCCGGGATCAGCGTCTAATCCTCGTATGTCTTCCCCTGCGCCTTTACCGGTCACTCTCCTCTCATGTCCAACTATCGATAGCTCGACCAGCATTGCCAGCAACATGCGCGGAAGTCTCTCATCTCCGTACATTATGAATAGTCCCACGAATACAAGTGTCACAGAGAGCGTGATATCAACCAAGCGTAAAGCGCTCGACCCCGTGCTGGTTAAGGAAATTAGGGCTATCACAAATACTCACGAATACAAATGGGTGGTGGAAGTGATCTCGCCATTTCCATCATTGAGAGCTAAGGGAAAGGTTTGCGTTATCCCGGATATCAAGCTTAGCTTCACTGACTAACATCTACACACTGAATTTTACCAGAGAGGGGCGTCTCTTCCACCCTTTCCAGCGGAAGCATTGGTCAAAGAAGCCCCATTGACAAGCCTGGGGCTGAGGCTAAATCAGGTCAGCAATAGTTTGGAGCAACTTGGCGAGGATCCGAGTGGATCTCAAGAATTATCTGACGAGGACAGGGATGTATGCGCCAGCGCGAGCGCAGAGCCATTCCTTCGCTTGTACGCTACGAAACAACAAGCCAAAATATTTTCCCATATGATCAGATCAGGGACTTTTGGGAGTCTTCGCAAGCACTTTACCAATTAAAAAGTTCTTCCTATGCGGAAGTAGAAAGGCTATCCATACGACCGTTAACTTACGTTGATCCACATACTGGATGTTGGGCTGGTGTTTTCTCCGTTAATCACCTTTCGCCACCAGCTATTTGGCGGTGTTCCTCTCCGAGAATATTCTGTGGTGCCGCTGATGCACTTTGTTTTCGAAAACAAATACACTATGGGAACATAAATGTCGTGTAAGTGGGTAAAAGGAAGCAGTGAGGTTTGTACTGTAACAAACGAGAGGCATATTCGTTAGCCGGCAGCAACAGCAGCCGTGTAGAAGACAATTTTGATTTCATAATCCATATAGAAGAAAGCTGTATTGGAAGATCGTTATTGTTTTATAAGCGTACAATAAAACTTCATAACAAAGCAGCGTATGGCACATAGCGTCGGGATTCCAAGCTTCTCGAGAAGGCAATGGATTGGGGCACCATCTTTGGTGTAGAAAGACTAGTGAAAGCCAATATATATTCGGGGACCGGAGCAATTTCCCGGCACAATGCAGTATGTGGGCCAACTGCGCGGGTCAAATCCTCTTTGAGCTTTCCATCGGCTCGTTGTTTTGCTGAAGGATGTCAACAGACGGAACTCGAGGAACAGCGATTGAGACTTGGCATTTTCAATAGGCATTATTCTCATCAAAATCCTCGAAAAGTTTATGCAAGGAACCCTGCTCGGCGGGGATGATGGGCTATGCCTTCACCAATCAGTACATGTCGAGAGGCTATGGCAAAGTTGAATTTTATAGTAGATATATCACGAGTTTTCTTTTCTAGGTGTATGATTCTTTTTACTACGGAATGCAAAGATTTATGGAAGAAAAACTAACAATGTTGTATGTATCTTACAAAGTCTGGGTGGATATTTGACATTCGTAAGGTATGTAGGTTATCATTCCATCTGCAATTCTATACTTTATTTTCAAAAAAAGTAAAATTCACACGAAAATATTATCAACGTCGCATGTATATCCGTTAGTCAACAGAAAATATCAGCTACCTTCTTACCCCGGAAGTAGCTAGTGTCGCATAGGTGATTACGGTTGAAGGATCCATGATAGTAACATTATAACAGATCCATTTCAGCCGTCTTTTTCCCTCTATTTTTCTCCCACTGGGGTTTTATGAGGTTTTACCGACGTGAGGATGGTCTGAAAGGAATAAGGACACATAATCAATGATAGAGGTCACCGATACACACACAAGTACCTTATCTGTAATAATGCCACCATCGAGTACCCGCGTCAATAGGGAACATCCAGTTGACCTAATTAGGATCTCTTCCATAGATCATATATGTGTGTAACGATGGAGGATCTTGATTCCGATTTCATTCGAATAAAAGACATCCACGAATCTCATCATATTCTTACTGTCCACCTTAGAAACAGCTAAAACACCACAGCTAGGTGTGTCATTGCGGTAACAATGGCGGAACAGAGGGGAAAGGAAGGATTCAGAGCTGTTGAGCGTCGACGGCGGATGCGACGGCAGAAGGGTTGGGAGAAGGAACGAGGAGGAATGACAACAGACCAACGACAACACCGGCGGCAGAAGCAACGGAGGAAGCAGGCGAAGACAAAAGTAGCTCGACGAAGCCATGGTGGGAGACCTGCGCGGGTGCAGCCAAACCACAGTCACATCCAGAGCCCATATCCTCTCCTCTCGAGGCACTTTAGTAAAGTTGATATCGTTATTTACAAAGGAACCAGGATATTAGAAGGCTGCAGAATGAAACAAGCCGGTATGATAGGGTTGTATACCGTTCAAGGCTCATGAGAGGAGGAAGAGGATGGATTGGTAAAGAAAATCAGTTCCCCAAGTCCCCGTTATTTATAATGAAATCGATCCAGAAATAATCACACGCAGACGCATTAAGGAGTGCACCCAACCATATTGTCACCAATTCGATGTACAAGACCGTAATGTTTTAACCGAATACCAAGTATTGACATGTAGGACAATAGCGCTCCATAACAGTCCGATCGACATCTACCATCTGACCTTGATTACCAACCAACACCTCAACCATTCAAGCTAGTATAAACATTCCATTAGCTAACAATACAATAAATTATGCTCTTCATTGGGAATACGCGAATGACCCCTCGCGTTAGGTTTCTTAAAGATGCTGGCAGGGTCTTTCTCGTACTGCAATGCCCATCGCTGGGCTGAACGAACATGGATTCCTAGCAGCTGATGCACTCAAGACCTTCTCAAACATCCGTTTAAAAAATCTGTGCTTGATTCCCACTTCTTTCATCCGAATACATGTATCCTTTCGCTCGGGAACGTGTGTGTGATAGTAAATTCAGGGGTTATCTTTGCAAGATAGTGCTACGCAAATATTCAGTGCTAGAACAAACGGATTGCAGAGAGTACATTCCTTCATCAACAACATAACCCATAGGTTCAGACAGCCACGCTCATCAACGACATGATCTTGGCCATTTTTGTAAAAAAAAAAAAAATAGGTTGTTCATTTCAGAATGTAAAAATGTACAAAAGAGATGGAAGCGACATGTTTCGGTGGATGCATGTGACATTTGATTTGTCATCATGCGTATTCTGGGCTAAACACGATTTTACGTATTTTGCTAGGAGCTAAACGTAGAGTCTAATTGCTTTCCACATCATAGTACTCTTTGGTCGCATATGTACGCTAATAGTGCTCACTTGATCAACAAGATGGATTTTCATCGACTGTGCTTATATTAATTGAAAACATTATATGTATAGAGCAAACGGTAGCTAGAAGTCTGGAGGCAGCGTGATGGATTGCTATGCCTAGAAAAGAAATGGATTTCATAGCTAAATATTATCTTGGGAGTGGGTAGGAGCGTCTGCATCATGATGTTACTCTAAATAAACCCGGACTCCTCTAATAACCGTGTAACCTTCTCATCTTCGCGTTCTCTTTTTAAATCATGTGATTAGACCATGTCGCCTAAAACGAGTGGAAGATATACTTACTTAGGTTCTATCTTAAGACTTTCTGTATAAAGGGTATCATCATCCCGCGTGCTTTGAAGATTGGCTTTGATGAAAGTCTGAAGGACCTCCACATGCTGAAATGGATAAGCCACATTTTGATATTGCTCGATATCGCGAATGACGCCTCCAATCTTCGCCATTTTTCCAAAATTGATGAGATTACGACCTCCCACCATGACGGTATCTGGATTCCCATCTTGGATGAATGTCATATCTTGGAGGTAAACGCCAAGAAAAGGGATGCATGGCGGGTTGACAGAATGGATGAGGGTGCGATACTCGGCAAAATTGCGGTTGGCGCCAAAGACCTTGCGGAGTCCATTAAGGCTCGCCCTTGATTTGGAACCGACCACTTCCCATGTGCGGTATAATCGACCAATGGCGCTACTGTCAAATGCGGAGAGTATAGCCATAGACGTATTAAAGTTATTCATCTCGCGGCAGCGCTCAGCCACCTGGACCCAGTACTTTATGATATTGGCACGTTTCTTGGTCTCATTCTGGCTGAGGACAGAGTCGGACACCCAGGCAGTAAGCTGGTTGTTATACTCGATATAATGGCGGATGTGTGGACTTTTGGTCTTATCAGGGCTCGACCATCCTTTGTTCAGGCACTCGGAGGGCCGGATCATACAATAGAGGCCAAAATCCATTAAGGTTAGCTGTCGCGCGGTCTCGAGAGGATTGATGTCCAGTAGCTTGAAGTTTGTCAACTTGCGCGGAATGATGGGTTCTGGTGCATTCCGCGGTGTGGACACCATCGTTCGAAGGGGATTGTCAAGCCGTTTCTTTGCTACGAGCCGCTCGAGCTGCGCTTTGGTACTCGATTCCGGTGTCGACTGGAGGAATTCCTGGATCCCGTCTAGTATCTGGCGCTCCTCATCGGGGTTAAGGTAGTGCTCGATCCAAAGCTTAATGATGTTAAGAACGCGGAGGCGGATTAGCTTTTGCTTATTTTCCGTCCAGTCTTCGAGCTCGGCAAACGTCAAAGAATTGGGTGTTGGGATTTTGAATCGGGCTGTAAGCAGAGAAAGGAGATGGGCAGAAGTGCAGAAACAGCGGTAGGTCAAAAGGAATGTGCGATTAAAATTCATGTCCGTTTGATCATGGAGCGTCAGTCGTTCAACGAGGGCTGCAATTGTACCAGACTTGACCAAACCATCACTGGAGAATTGAAGCTCATCGGCTGTGTAACTGTTCTGCATATACCACTTGGGATCACCTGCCTTTTGTGGCATTGGAAAATCTTCGAGAAAAGAGATATTGCCACTGCCGTAGGAAATTATGGATCGGTTGTCGTTGGTGATGGACGTCTGTCGCTCAAGGCAGTGGGCAATTGACTCGATAGGCTCTTTGATCCCCATGATAATAATCTCGATGTCACTCAGCAGTGTTTCCAGCATTACTGCTTCTCCTGTCATAAGCTGGAGTTTACAAAAGAGAATACCAAACCCTCTCAGCAGAATCTGCTTGTTTTCTGCCATAGTCTGTTCATCTTCCTTGGAAAGATGTATCTTTTCTGCTGCGGCCACCATCTCTGCTGTTCGGCTGCTCAAATGGTCGAGGCGGCCTAAAAGCTGAGCGCCGATTGTTTGCTGCCGTCGTTGATCATCTCCTTTACTGGCCTGCACAATCGACAGCATGGTAACGGCTGCCTCTTGTAGCTCTGCTCTGTACGTCTCAATTTCCAGTTCGTGTTCGTCGTCAAAATCGCTTTCAATTCTTGACTCGTTAGTGGAACTAACGACACTTGTAGCTCCTGTCATGCTCGATCGGAGGCTGAACACTGCTGTATCGCTGCTGACGGCTGAGCCCTGTCGGTTTGTGCGCAAGCGGGGGGTAGTAGGCAGCCCACTGTTAAACCCGATGACGTCTTCTCCCTCATAAATCGGCACATTGGTAGACACCCTTTTAGCTTGCAGACGGGTTGGCATGAAAGGGTCCAGGTCACATAATGTCGCCTCAATAGGATGAAGTTGAATCGGAGCGAATTTACATGCGTCCACAAAAACCTTTACGATCGCAAGGGTCTCGCGCGCTTCGCCGAGAAGGTTGTCTCGGTTAGTCGCGTCTACCTTAGTAAGCGAGCCTCGTGGGCCCCCTGGTTGAGGGTTTTGGAGGCCGGCCGAGGTAAGTATCAGTTTGGAAAGGGCAGCGATGACACTTCGACGGTGAGATTGGATAGCAGGATGCGATTTCAGCGAGTCCTTCTCTATTCCACCAGAGGCGAGTAGCATGTAGCGGATAGTATTGACTACTGCCATTGCATATGGATGGTATAGCTCTTCAAGCCCATGGTCTATGGCCCCAATAAGGTTATGAATCGTAATGACACCACAGGAGTATAAACATTCCCACGTTAAAGGATTGCTTTTAGTTGGTCCTCCCTGATTATGGTGCAATATGAGTAAGATGGATCCCATTTATTCTCTACACACGCACACAAACCTCTTTGGTGGGCATAGGAAATAGGTCACGGTACTTTAAGGGAACCACGTATTTACACAGAGTGGCCGGCAGCTAAAGATACTGTGAGTCAAGAGGAATATAGAAAGAGCACATACAAGTTACCGTCTCGGGGCTGAATTTAGTGCCTCCATCCTCCCCGTTGCCGATCGCAAGAGTACGGTCGTCACTGTAGCGCTGAAAGGGAGCGTTCGAATCGTGCAAGGAATCATCGCCAACCATATTCGAAAGATCTAATTCCCCGTGCGATCGCATCTCGCCCGTCGTGGGATTGAAAAGATATTGACCTTCGCCATCTTCCGTCAGCTGAACTGTCCAGCCGATGATATTAGTATTAAGAGATTGTGGTTGTGTAGTCTGTTATGCGTCATGTTTTTGAATTAATAATGTAAATCTTTGGTATTTGCTTTTTGGGAGTTACCTCGTTTGGCGTGACATCTTTAATTTCTTCAATATAGTGCCTTGGAAACCAACCTGGGGATGTCCTGTGCTTGCTTATTACCCTGGATATGCATATTTTAATAAACAAGCCGCTCTAGAGCGTCTAATATCCGCGTCGGCAACATACTGTCCTAACCACCACCCGCTTTCAGCTTTGGAGAAAACCTCTATGATGTTGCCGGCTTCAAAACTCAGTGACGTGATATCATCGCCTTTAAATGAATAAAGTGCCCGACCCCGACACAATACAGGTGGCCTAAATGACATGTTTACTGGGGAGGTGTTAAAAGTATTAATAGATATTAAGCTGATAGGAAAATGGGAAGAAGGAGAGAATAAGGTCCTGGCAGACAATCAATATGTATTTCAGAGAACGGCCGTCGGTCCTCAAGATAGGAAGGAGGCAAAAAACTGACTTGTGCGGACCACCATTAAATCGTCTCCTTCTTCTGCCTCTTAGACTTCGTAGAGATAACAATTAATACATGTAGACAGATCCATCATCGTTCGAAATAGGTTGGGCACTATATATACGTGTTGGTATTGTCTCTGTATTGTGTTTTCGCATTACCGTCAATTCTTTTGATATCCTTCCTCCTATCCTCCGCTCAATTTATGTGGTATAAGCATGCACTTGGAGCATCATACTAAAAATTTGGTTATGCTCCTTTCTTCCCTTTTTAATGCTTCTCAATTGCATTCTGCAGGCGCATGATCTAGTGTCTACAGCACCCAAATTGTATAAATGACATGGTTGGTATCTACAATAGATCTTTGTAGAATTGTTTTGGCAATATAAATCAAGGGTCCGTGTGTCATGGTTTAGCTAGGGAGTTATTGCTTTTCAAGTTTTATTATGTGCATGCGGTAAGACGCAGTAGTATATTGTGCTTATCTTGCGTGGTCATCAATTACAGTGCCCCTATTCCTCTTTTCTTTTTACCCTTTCTGATTGTGCAGAATACGTACAATATGTGAGAGCTTTTCCATTTGCAATCATAAGCAACATATAGAAAATTGCCGCGACAAGGGAAAAAAGGGGAATGTGTGACTCAATTCCCCACCCAAATAAATTATGTATGCGGCAAGTGCTAATTTGCGGCTGAGAATTAGCACTAGCAACAAGCTCATCCCTATCGACTGCTCCGGACCCATTCCTCCTCGGACTATCAAGGTTTACATCCCTTCCTCATACCCAATTAAGGTTCATGTGGAAGGGCCATCTGATGAAAACTTTTGGACACCATGTCTTCATTATGAGGCCTCCAGAGTATATGAATGGTCTTCAGGCGTATTGTCAAGTCGATCTCGTAAGTTGCAATCTCTATTATAGCACGTCTAATACGTACAAATAAGCAATGCATCCAGGATCAAAACTGTGAATATTTATTCCTAAGCAGGACATCCCATAACAACCTTCAGGACTTTCGCTTTATCTCGCTTAGGCCAGCCTCTGTTAATTTCAAACACACAGACGGAATGCGATGGTTCTTTTCTATTTTCGATACTGTAGATAGCTTTTTACCGCATTATGCTAAAGACTTTGGGCTTTGGTTAAATGCGATATTCTTCTCATAGTCATCAAGTACCGTGATAGATACTGGATATGCTTATCAACAATCGGTACCGCCTCAGGTGAGGATTCAAGGAAATAGGGCGGTCTGGCGAGGCGATACTTCCAGCGAAATGAGATGCGCGCTAAGATATCTATGACATTAAAAACTAAACTATCCATAAGAGTCTTCAAAATGTTGCGATGGGCGGGTAGGTGCGGTAAAAAGGATGTGCTCGCGATGACTTACCAGCGTGTCCTTTTCCGTTTACCAGAGTACGATAGCGTAAAAGAAAGTAATAAACCTACCTTGAGGTATACTGCCAAGTTAGCTCATAGTTTGATATGGGGCAAGTATAATAACGTTGATCTTTCTAGTCTTAATCGTGCATCGCCGAAAGCGTAAGATGACTCGGAAGCAATCGCACCAGTTCTAGGCAGGAAAGGCACAAACACTTGCTGGAAGAACGTTGGCGTTTGAGATGAACAATAGACTAAACAGCAAACCCTCCGTTCTGCGGATGACCTCCCTCCGAGAATAAGGTGCTCTCTCCGCGGATACGACGTCATTGCCTTTGCGGATGGATCATCGATATGGAAGGACAGTAACACGCACTGTTCGTTCTTAATGGAGACTTCTCACCCCTTTCGGATCGGGAGTGGCATCAAACTCTGTATCAACATAAGTTTCAAACCTTGAGCTGCAAGCAAAACGGCAAAACATTATCAGATATATAGGCGAATCCGATCTGAAGGCAACGGAAATTCATTATTAGAATTGCTGCATGGGATTGTTCGCTCTTTGAGACTTTGGAGCTAGCAGAAATAACAGAAAATGAACTAGGCATCCATTGAGCTGATGTGCAAGAAATACATTTGATGAACAGAGAGCCCATTTTGTATATGCCTTCCAGTCTACTACGTAAGTATAATCAGCTCCGCATGCAACATCGCGATATTAACCCATTCGGCAACTTTGGGACAGTTTTTCAACCCTGTTTATCTCTCATTGTCGTTGTGTCACTATAGTCAGTATACGTCTTTTGATTATCGACTTGATCCTGGCGGAGATTTTGGCTGGTCACAAAAGGGCCCCTTGTTCTTTTATTCTTCTTCGTTGCCATACATCTCTTCGATTTTTCTCAGTTCCTGATACAGCCGCTGCTTGGGCAAGCCGACCTACATGCTAGGTTTAAGCTGGATACTGTTTGTGTTTGACCCAACTTACCACATTGTAATAGTCTCCTTCAATTTTCTCAATGAACAACGATCCATCGCTTTGAATGCCATAACCGCCAGCCTTGTCAAAAGCTTCCCCCGATGCAATGTCTTGAATGATATCCATCAATGTCTGTCCTTTTTAAAATACTACCATAACTTTCACTTACACGCGTCCAGGAGGCCTTGATCAATATTTGCAAAAGTCACCTTCGTGGACTCGACAAAGCGGCATTTATACCTTTTTTCATTTGACTTTTCGCTCTTCACATAGATAACAACCCCAGTTAACACGTGATGGGATTTTCCGCTGAGCTTATTTAGCATCGTCCGTGCTTCTTGAGGGGTTCGCGGCTTATTCAGGATATCGAACTCGCCAAAATTGATCACTGTGTCTGCTGCAATAATAATGTCCGGGTCTGGCAAAGAAGAGTCCGCCTGTGCGTGGATTTGCGTGGTGTTGAGCTGCAGCTGCATGAAAAGTATTCTTTCTCTATCTTACCTGGCATCTATTCCAGATCTCGTCTGCCTTCGCACCGGCTGTATCCATGACATATGCTGAGGCGCTACTGTAACTGCTTGGCTCAACTGCATCGTCGACAAGTGTTTGAACCACTTGAAATTTGAGGCCCTTAGAATTTAAAAAAGCGTTACCACCATTGTGCTTGTGATTTTAAATGCATTTTACCATATCGGTCAAGATTTGGCGTCGCCTGGGCGATGCCGATGCCAATACGATCGTCTTGTTATACACATGCGGTAGCCAAGACAATTCCAACATGGTTATTTCAGAATTTGTGCTGTATAGGTTCAAAACCGTCTTCGCAGGTCGACACCCGTTCTTCTGGGCCTGATAATTTAAATACAGACGCCCACTTCCAAGACCCCGAAACAACCCTTCGATCTCTTTTGACCACTTTAACGTTAAAGCTTATTTTTCTATGAAAACGGTATTAGCAATAATAGCAACCAAGTTCTGAACGTGCTTTATCTATATTATAAACTATTTTCCAAAATCAAAGCCGCACTCTGCCAGTTCTGAAGTCGCAGGATCGCAAAAATACAAATCGCATTTTGCCCAAATCGAATGTCACATACATATATATGAAAGATGTTGCACAAAAGGTTTCTCTTCTATACATTTTTCCATTCCGAAATGGGCAACCTAATTTTCTACGAAGATGGCCAAGGTCATGTCGTTGACGACCGTGGCTGTCTTGAACCTATGGACTATGCCATTGATGAGGAAAATGTACTCAATTCAATCCGTTTGTTCTCACACTGAATATCTGCGTAACATATTGTGCAAAAATAACCCTGAGTTTACTCCCACACACTTCCCCAGCGAAAGGATACAGACATTCAGATGAAAGAAGCTGGGATCAAGCGCAGTTACGCAGCATAAACTGACTGAAACAAGGTCAGATTTTTCAAATGGATGTTTGAGAAGGTCTTGAGTGCGTCAGCTGCTAGGGCTCCATATTCGTTCAGCCCAGCGATGGGGCATTACAGTACGAGAAGGACCCTGACAGCATCTTTAGGAAACCTAACACGGGGGGATCATTCGCGTATTCTCAATGAAGAGCATAAGCGCATTATTTTAGAATGCGTTGATGAAGACCGATCCATTGTCCCAGAGTAGCTGCTCCAACGACTTGAGGGTCTCAAAGCATCTAAAACAACCCTCCATTGATTTATGAAAACGTATGTAACTTATCATTAAAAATGGTTCGGTTTCAGCCTATAGACAGGAATAGTGCTGCGAAGATCCAAGAGCGCCTTGACTGAGTACGCAGATGGGATAGGACCGATATCGACTTCAAAAACCTGCGTTTTTTCTTTGATGAGTCTGGATTCCATATTAACATGAAATGTAGCATGGTGTGGTCCAAGAATGGGACCCCTGCAGTGGTCACAATACCAAAGGCAACCACAATTGTGGGAGCAATCTCAGCATCAGGCATCATTAAATGTAGCTTGAGACTCCGCAGCCACCATCAAGAAAAGAAGAGGACAGGTCAATCTGAAGTTGTGAGCAGAGGAACTGCAACTGTATATCATCTCAGCTTCTTTAAGGCAACGATGGACGAGATGGATAAGTATGAACATATGAAGGGTCATTATTTGGTAATGGATAATGCACCTATCCATACGGCTCAGGATATCTCTGAATACATCGAGTCTCGAGGATATCGATATGCTTATCTTCCACCATACTCGCCTGAACTCAATACTATTGAGCAGTTTTAGTCAGTGGTCAATAGCAAAGTTAAATGCAATAAGTTCTTGGAAAGCGAGATCGTTGATAACACAAATCAGCGAGGCATCCAATAGGTTAAAGCTGAGCGATTTCGAAGGTTTCGTTTCTCATTCTAATATCTGCTTAGTAAACTGCCGTAGTGGGAACAACTGTAATCCTACTGCTCCTCCACGTTCGGAGCTGCACTGGTTCTTGGGGGATGTGTCCCTGTCCCTTCTCTTCTTGATAATGGAGACTCCTACATCATCCGTTTCAAGTGTAGCACGAAATCGAAGTACTCCATTTTCTTCAGGCTTGAGAGCTTTAGAATGTACATCGGTGACCTCATCCGATCTGTCAGGAGAAGGGACCTATTTGCCCGTGAGCGACCCAGAATGTTTTGCCGTATGATTTTTGCGTCAATCATTATGTATGACGGAGACCATGACCGACGAAGAGGGAAACCGACAAATGTTGGCAACTGAAGTCGCTCGAAAGTATAGCGAGCTGTTAAAAGGCTGTCATATGCTGGATTGGATGAACCTTTGCATCGTAGTAGATGCTATGGTTGTCAAAGGCGTGGGTACTGGTGTAGGCATTGAAATTGGTCGGATGGGGTCGAAAGCTTCCTGAAGATAATCTGGGTCTTCGGGGACGTCGTCTGTTGATACGTTTCAACGAGCTACAATCTGTTTGAATGTTGTTGCGGGTGTAATGATTATCTCTCGGACGGGTTGACTGATTTGTGTCGCGTCCAGAATTTGGCCAATCAGCTGCTCTCTAAGTTCCTCTTTCCGCTGTCGAATAGTTAGCAAGACACAGATAGCCCACCGAAAGTGTTGGCCGAATTGCATTGAACGTTATTGGTGTAAGTAACAACCATCTTGGCGCCTTCGTAATTTGCAGGTCGATGAACGTTCATACTTGGAAGGATCGTTTTAGTACGGTAGGTTGTCGATGAAACGAGTGTATCAAAGAAAAAGAGCGAGTGAGAGTAAACAAGCGGTTTTCTTCGCGGAAGTACATACGAAATTATCTATTCTATCTTATTTGACTAGCTCATATATGCATTCGGATGATAGGATTAACGGGAAATCAATTACAGTGGCCGCCCCCATAGTAATATTCATTATAATGATAATTCATTATGCGATACACTTTATACAGGGCAAAATTACCAGGTAGAACTTATTCCAATTCGTTATAGTGATGCGATTTCCTGGAACCGAGGGTATCGCTATAACGGGCGACCACTATAACATAAATGCACATGCAATTCTTATCAAACTGACCTCTGAATACATCCAATACAATCCCGTTTCTAACATCATCACGGACGGCATGTCGATTGCTGAAATACACTATGCGAGTGGCCCAGGGCTAAAAATACCAAAATAAACAGTATCAATAAATGATAAAAATCGTCGATGAAAAGAGCATGTGACCCGCCACTGTATCTACCGCAGCATCGTTCATCACAAAGAAATTATGCAAATACTCTTGGAATGCAATAACAGGACGTTTCCAAGCTTCTGTACCGATTAAAGGATCAGCGAGTCAATGAAAAGAGCATACGATCCGCCGCTGTATCTACTGCATCATCGTTTATCACAAAGAAATTTCTTCTGCTCCTCCTTGATTTCCTATAAATAATGGACAGCCGAGAAGTCTCCTTTCTACATCAACTTCATCCCGACCCTCTCTTCCATGGCCTTATCCGGTATGATTGCTATAATACCAAATTATTTTATTGCAACTAACATCCACTGTCCTTTATAGATTAACCAATCGTACTCGTGCTTGATGAGCCATGGAAGAGAGGAGTTCCTGGACACCCTTCCGCTCCTTCCATCCACCGCCGCCATTCCCTCGTCTGGCGCCCTGGCAGCCGGCGCCTGTCTCTTCTGGTGTGCTGCCTCTCTCGTCCTGTCTCTCCGTCCCGGTTATCGCCGGGACTACCCAGGATAACTCCTGGGTCCTTCAGGACCCTTGAGTGTAAGTTAAAGCGCATGGAGGAGTAGTGTTTTCTTTTGACTAACAGGTTTTAATCCATGGATGCGAAATCTTTTTACCTATTGATACGACAACTTTATATAATTCTATGCGACACTTTTTTTTTGTATTTTGCACGACATTATTTTATCTTGTTTACGACATTTATTTTTGAAGATAAAGTATAGACATATCTCAGATAGGAGGTTTTTGTATAGGATTACGATTGGCTATGTACGACCATCCGTCATCCAACCCCATCACTGTAGGAAATTTCCTAGAGTGCATCCATTGAAGCCGTGTTCGTCTTCCTCCGCCAGCTGGTGCCTTGGTTGAGCGGTCAACCTTCCACGTTGGTTATCACTGGCATATGCCTGATTATCTAGCTTTGGGTAAGATAAAGCATGTATCGGGAGTTGATCTTCCAATTCCAGTAGTATTATTCACGGTACCTACATATATATTTCAAAACCGATGTCGAATAAAAATTATATGGAGTTGACATATCATTAATAATCAACAGCAGAAACTCGACGATGTTATGCACTTTGAATTACCAACCCCAGCCCACACCAGACATATTCAGATAAGCAACAGAAACACATTGGGCGAGAGCATCGGCGAAGCGCGGGCAGCGACAAACCGCGCGAGACTGGCAATCCAGAAGCGACGGCTCTTCTTTTTAAAAAAGAAGTAGTGAGAAGGGCCATCCACAGAGGCAGTCAAACCCGCATTCGCACTGAGGAGTCCGTTGTTCTTTTGATCTTTTCGTCCATAGTTTATCAGATGCGCGGGCGACTGGTCACGCTACACAGGACATAGACTTTAGACTACGATAAAGCTATTTATATTATGATGGTAATTTCGGGTAAACCATGAAAGAGAGGATAAGAATGGGTATGATGAAGAAAAAGCTGTTTCTCGCATGTCCATTAGCTATAGGAATCAAGGTAGAAACATAGGGTATCCTCCTTCAGAAAACGTACGTCTAAGCCACCCATCGCTGCTACATACTTCATGTTAGCGCACAGGCAATGATTCGAAGAGAGTATGTGTCCAGCTGTAAAGTATTGCATCAAGGGTAATCAGATATATGTATCGGAATTTGACAGAAGAAGTGATGCTATATAAATAAATAAAAGCTCGTGCTAAGACTGCCCACATGCAACCAAAGAAGGGGTACTGTAGATTCCGAGATATGAGCCATCGGCTGTGTATTACTGTAAAATCCCCTATTGCAATGTCCTGTATGCTTTCAATTCTTGTATCGTCACTAATGGGAGTACCTGATTGAACATGGCGTAATTGTTCACGCAGTATCAATAGTCACCTAACAAATATACACCACGAAGAACTCACGGCTCTTCCTCTGTATGACAAAGCTATTTATCATCGGTTTCGCTGATGAGTTGTTTTATACAGAGCAGACATGTGACTGAACCTTCTCATATCCTGCGCGACACCATGTCGATAGCTTTAGTTTAAAACTATACAGTCTATTGTATTTCTTTGTTGTATCCAAGGTCCAACCTAAAACCGCATGATTCTATATGGAAGTGCATGATGTTCTTTATATATCTCAACAATCCTTTCAGATATCTAATGATCAGAGAACCAACATCTTCACAGGTTCATTCTTTCTTAAAGATCCTTATGCATACCATGATGAACTCTATAGAACTACCATATGTCAGATCATGTTTCCTCCCATTGCGACTTGTTGGTACAGTAGACATCCTAAAGATGAGATATTAATCCTTCGAAGTCGCTCAATTTCGAGCTATTCGATGCTTTGGTTGTTCGGTTACCCGTTTCTCGCTTTCCGAGTACCTATTGCGTTTTACTTTACTCTTTACAACTGACTGAAACTACGCAATAAGTTGAGCTCAGGAGAGTAGGATGGAAGATAGGCGCATCAACGTCCTCGAGGCTCAATACGTATATTTAGAAATATCCTCAGCCTCCATAATACGTGCGTTATCCTATTTATCCATTTCGTCGATTGTTGCTTTCAGGACTCCGAGATAAATGTCCAGCAACAGTGCCTTTATTTACAATGTCAGATTTTCCTTCTTTGCTCCTAAGATCGTAGCTATCTTTGCTCTTGTCCTTATACTATAACCTCTTCAGGCGTCTTTTCTTGGACCATGCCATGCTGCGTTTCATATTAATATGGAATCCAGCCTCGTCAAGGAAAGCGCAGTTTTTTTTATAGTCGATGTCGGTCCTGTCCCATCTGCGCACCCAGTCAAGGCGCTCTTAGATCTTCGCAGCACTATTCCTGTCTACAGGCTGAAAACCGAGCCATTTTCAATGACAAGTTGCATTCGCTTTTCATGAACCGATGGAGCGTCGTTTTAGATACTTTTGAGACCCTCAAATCTTTGAAGCAGTTGCTCCATCAGCTGCTCTAGAACAATGGATGGATTCTCATCAATGCATTCTAAAATAAAGCCCTTATGCTCGTCATTGAGACTACGCGAACGACCACTCGCTTTAGGTTTCTTAAAAATGCTGTCAGGGTCATTCTCGTACTGTAATGGCCATCGTTGGGCTGAATGAACATGGATTCCTAACTGATCTGCAGCAGTTGATGCACTCAAGACCTTCTCAAACATCCGTCTGAAAAATCTGACCTTATCTTTGTCGGTGTAGCTGCGCTTAATTCTGCTTCTTTCATCTGAATGTCTGTATCAGGATTCCCCTTACTAGATATACTACGCAGAAAATCTCTGTGAGAACAAGCAGATTGAAGAGAGTACATTTCCTCATCAAAGACATGCCCTTGCCCATCGTAAAGAAAGAATGCTCAATTCAGATGGTGAAATGGGTATAAAAACATTTTCTCTGTAAATATGCCGAAGAGTTGGGGAGAGTTGCCACTTCGCCGGGCACAAAAGATTAGGTTCTGTAAAATGCCGGAGCGCAAGGATCGCCGGAATTTTTTTGTTCGTTTTCCTGCTACACGGTAATATCCCTGCCAGACTAAGCGACATGAGTTCGCCTTCTAAACGAAAGGCTCCAATATTCTCAACATCGCCACAATCCATGGGGAGTGAGCCCCCGCAGTCATTCCAGCAGCTTTTTCGCCGAGAAACTATTTCCCCATCTTTGGCCAGTGAGATCGATGTTGTCCTTGACGATGGCTCGCTCGATAGGAGACGAGTCTCGCTCACCAGTTTAAATGAGGCGCAAGAAGAATGGTATACATAAATAAAGTACATGTATAAGCAAGGTTACTTATCGAGTAAACGTGTCAAAGCGTGTTCGATGACAGGACCCCGCTTCTGGCTGGCAAGTACCATCCGCTTTATCTCGAGCACAGGTCGCCTGCAACGTCGGACTCCTCCTCGAGTGGAGACGATGACGATAGCAGCAGCGATGAATCAGACCGACAGTCTGTCACAAACACCACGAAGCGCTGGTGGAAAGCAGTGGCCCACGGTGTTTTTGAGAACGAATGTTGGCAGCGTGTACTCAAATGCAGTTTTGCCTACTTTATTGCATCATTGTTCACCTTTGTACCGGTATTGAATGCATTCATTGGCCATAATCGGACATCAAGCCACCTCGTTGCAACGGCTACGGTGTTCTTTAATCCCGCAAAGACATTGGGCGGCATGGTTGAGGCTGCAGCGTACGGCTGGGGGTATGTACTCTTTGCTCTCACAATCTGCCTCGGCTCGATGGTGACGACAGACTACTTTGTGGACCGAAATCTGTACCAAGTGGCCCACGCTATGTCTCTTTTGGTCTGGCTTGCCGGGGCATCGTGGACCATTTCCTTCTTTAAAGCACACTGGAATAAACCACCTGTGGCCACTGGTAAGTCAAAGTCGAAGAGCGAGATACGTTGCTCACTTCTGAACGGTAGCATCAAGTCTTTGCTTTATTATTATATTCATCATCGTGGTACGAGAAGGGTCAGCAAATAAGGGCGATTTTGATCTGACGCGGATCCGGGAAATTTCGTCAGCCGTTGCTACAGGAACAGTCATCACGGTTCTCTGTTGTCTCATATTTTGGCCGAGATCAGCGGTGACCAAGCTGAGGTAAGATACAACCGGATGATCTGCAGTGGACTGCAGCGCTAATTCTTCATCTAGGAAGGATATTGACTCAACGCTGGTCTCATACCGTATTCTCTTAAAACTCCTGACGAAGACATTTCTCCTCGATAATGATCTGCCTGAGTTTGAAGCCAACCGAGATCTTCAATCGGCTATCGAGTTGCACAGGGCGAGCTTCACTGCTCTCCAAAAATCGCTTCAAGAGGCCAAGCTGGAAATGTACTTCCGGAGAGATTCACATACCCGCATCGACAAATATGAAGAGATTATTGGATGCATGCATCGTCTGGCCCAGTACGTGGGTGGCCTGAGGAGCAGCTGTGGATTACAGTTTGAACACATTTCCCGAACAAAACCTAATCGGAGAGCTATGTCAGCCAGTTTGCACAAGTCCGGGAAGCGATCACATAGTGCAGACGGAGGCACATGGAATGTAAGAGCAGGATTTCATCGTCGCAGACTTCAGGATGAAATGCGACGTCAAAAAACGATGATCCTTGATAATAATTTAGCTGGACGCACGAGGGAACAACATCAAGAACCGCTCGGCGGCGCATCACTTATCGAATTTATACACACTATCAGACAGCCCCTCAAGTCTCTTGCATTCACATGTAAGCGGACGATCTACCAGCTTCAGGAAGACTTCGGGGCAACGTACACTGCCCGCAAAACCATCCCTCGACAGAAGCTCAAAAGCAACATGATTAAAGCCATCGATCTCTTCGAGGCCGCTGAACGCAAAGCAGTTGCGCGCCTGTATCGGGGTCATCATGTTGGTATCATAAGCGACTCATCTTCCTCAACCTTTGTACCAAGTGAAGACACCTTGCTCGTGTACTTTTTTCTATTCAATATGCTTGAGTTCGCCCGAGAGCTAATGCAGCTTGTTGAAGCAGTGGATCATCTGTCGCATGCGCATGATGAGCCTAGCCTGAGCCGTTGGCACATTTCTTTTTCGGGTGAAACAAGGAATAAAAGAGAAGAAAAAGTTCGATTTATACCCAACGAGCGCCACATGCACGATACTCTCCATACACCCATACCCAAAACGCCTTGGAGGCATACGCTGTGGCGCGTATGGATGTTTGCTCAGCGACTCAGACAACAAAAGGTTCGTTACGCTACGAAAGCTATGGTGTCTGCTATTCTATTGGCCACGCCTGCCTTTCTTGAATCCACGGGAGCCTGGTTCAGGGAATGGCGCATGGAGTGGGCTCTGATCACGGTTAGTATCAATGGTATTCTTGGGCTTTTAATGGTTATTAAATTCATTGCTGGCAGCTCATGGTTGTCATGACCCCCACGGTCGGAGGCACCAATTTGGTTGCGATATACCGTATCTTCTCGACTATTCTGGGTGTCTCGGCGGCTACCATCTTCTATAGGGTTTTCCCTGCGAATATTTACGTCCTCCCGGTACTCACATGGCTGTTCTCGATACCAAACTTTTGGGTCATCCTCAATCACAAGCATGGCAAGTTTGGTCAATTCACACTTTTGGCGTACAACCTGGTTATGCTCAACAAATACAATGACCGAGAAACAAACCGGATCGAGGTCGAGGATCTTGCGTTGCAGCGGTTCATTGCAATCATGGTCGGAGTGGTGGTTGGTTTCATTTCCACATCATATTTTTGGCCCTACGAAGCCCGGGTTGAGCTACGTAAAGGACTCTCAGACCTTTTGATTCAGTTGGGCTGGGTGTACCGCAGGCTTGTGTCAACTTATTCGGCCTACGACGGTTTTTCTGTTCCAGAAGGTCGACTTGTACCGCTTACGCATGCACAAGAAAAAGAAATCGCCAAACAATCTTTTATGGATCTAGAGCTTGATATACAAAGGAAACTCACCGAGTTGAGCGGTTTACTGGCACAAGCACCAAATGAGTTCCGTCTGAAGGGACCATTTCCAACAGAGAAGTATCAACAGATGCTCCGATCATGCCGGAATATTGCAGACAAGTTTTTGGCGATGCGGACTGTGATATTTAAAGATGCATGGATCGAGAATGTCCATCAGGACTTTATTTTGCCTGTGAGCCGCCAACGCCGCGAAATGGCAGGCAACATTCTTTTGTACTTCTACCTTCTCGCGTCTGCATTACGTCTTAAAACACCACTTCCCCCTCAGCTGCCACCGGCCCGCGCAGCGTGGAAGACCCTCCTCCAAGCCCTAAAGGAACTTCCGATAGGAAAATCAAAGCACCTGCTCGAAAACGACCATGTATATATGTTCTATTATGCATATGTCACTATGATGGAAGACGTCATCCGAGAACTTGATAAGGTTAGTCGCAAAAAATGTGTTCTCCATTCGAATATCAAATTCTAACGGCCACTGTATTAGCTGGGAGATAACATGAAGGATTTATTCGGATCATTAATTCCGCACCGTGAATGGGATCTTTTGTTTGACACACCGTAAAAGACTCATGTGGCAGCATCAGACATCAGTTAGGACAAGGATACTATAAACCCCCGCATACAAAGATATTTCATAGATTCAAACCTTGCATCAATACACTCTGTATCCGACTTCCACTGATGCAAAGGAAAAAAAAAAAACGGGAGATAGTTCGTGGAACGTTGAATTTTTAAAGAGGAGAGAAATGGGAGCCAAGTCATTCTACAGAGAGCGCACGCGGCCCCTTTTTCTTCCTTCCCAAACCATGTTTGAATTCATCACGAAGAGTAAGGACTTTTTTTTTAAAAAAAACCATAAAGAATATATAAATATATACGAACGCGTTTTCTAAATCCTTACAACAGTCTTTGTTTGTATCGGCTTTCTGGCGGTTGTCCCTTACCTTAGTCTTGTGTTCTATGGTGCGTATCGATGCAAGGAACAGAACCTCAAACAAAAATACAATGCGACATGGTAAGGTTAACTCTTCGTAATCTTGTTTCTCGTTCGTTCCGTCTCGTAAGGTGATGGGGAATGTCCAAACTTATGATCCTCATTTGAATGTAGGGCCCTTGTCACAGGCGGCTCGTCGGGCATCGGCGCTGCGCTTGTGCGCAAGCTCGCTAGCCAAGGATTGAATGTAGTCATTGTTGCATTGGATGATGCTCTTCTTGTGGAGTTCAAGGAAAGCATTGTTAAGGAATTCCCGAGTGTTGAGTTCCGTTTCGTTGGATGCGATTTATCCGAGGCAACCGGGGCAACCTACCTGGAGGCTGTTAAACGGGCCACGGAAGATATTGACGTACAGATTCTGTGCAACAATGCTGGCTTCATCACCACAGGGTGCTTTGCCGACACGCCAGCAAGCCGATGCATGGCCAACTATCACACCAATACCACGGCCCCCATGGTCCTTACACATCACTTTTTGAACCGCATGCTCGATAAGGGTCTCAAGGGTCTCGTCACGTTTACTTCTAGCAGCGCTGCCTTTATTCCTAATCCCATGAGCGCTTTGTATGGTAGGTGTCCTAGAAAAGAAGAAAAAAAAAACCTTGCCTCACCCCCAACTTGCGTCCGGTTTAGCTTCCACCAAGATTTTCTTGACCACTTTCGCGGCATCCATTGCTGCCGAGCATGCCGAGGATGGCATCGATGTCCTTGTCATTGTAAGTGTGGATGTAGCAAAAGTCTGGCGGGCTCGGCACACTGACTTGGTTTCACGATTGATGTAGCACCCATCGCCCATCAATTCTAACTTTTACAGCAACGCTGGCAAGATGTCGACCCTTCTGTCTGCTCAAAAGATCTCATCTCCGCCCTCGATTGTTGCCGATACGGTTACTCGTAATGCTGGAAAGGTCATTGTGGCTGACCAGGGCATCATTACCGTCTTAATGAAGATTGTGCTTGTTAAGGCGCTTGACTGGAACGTATTTACTGAGATCATGAAGCTGGTAATCCCTTACAACGGTGATTATAAGGCTATGAAGGTGCGACGTGAGATCAAGCGCGACTGAAGGACAAACGAGCAATGATCACGCACAAAAGTATAAAGATAATATCATCATCATCTGCGAATACGACATTATGATCTCCCTTTCGAACGAAAAGGGAGAAGGGATATCTAAATCACGGTTTTATATTGTTCTTCGGACGTGAATATATTATTGTAAACTGGGAACCCATCATAAGAGGAATTGACTTATGTTCTTGACGCGTTCAGAAGCCAGCCAGCCAAGAATGCAAGGATAGCAACGATAAGAATCATCTGGATCGGATACCCTGTGTCGGCCATGGCTGGTTTTGTCGATGATATAACATCCCTTGATGTCTTTTTTTGAAGTTCTTGGATTTGCCTCTCCAACTCGGCTACCTTATCGTGATCATCTTCGGAAGGCCTTACTTCTGAGTTAACATGTGATATCGAAGCACCCGGTGTCTCTTGAACAACACCCGTAGCATCGGCTGCTGCTGCTGCTGCTGCTGCTGCTGCTGCTGCTGCTGCTGGAGGTGGTGGTGGTGTTGCTTCTGCTTGCGCACGTGGAGTTATTGAGGCTGTAGCGCGGTCAGCATCAGGGAACTCGAGGGACTAAGATGAAAGATACAAATCGTCGTCAAACGACACATCATATCCTCTATGCGCAAGCAAACAAACAAACAGACCCACATAGCCTAACTTCTTCTCCCCCACCTTTTACCTCTTCTTCCATTACGCCCAACAGTGGTGGTTGCCGGTACTCGCACCTGAGCTTGTACTGGGAAATGTTCGAAATCTCCTTGGTTTCGATGCGAGACCACTGAAAAAGTTACACACATGGGAGGGAGGACAAGTTAACCTCTTTTTCTTTAGAAGGTAATAACGAAGACGACGAATCTACCAGTTCCGAAATGTTTGTCACTGAGGCATTTAACGGCACTGCAATAATCAAGAATTTGTCTTTGCAAGCCTTGTCGAGGGGAGGTTCTTCCTTGAAGGCTTGAAGATACACTGAATGGAAGGGGGTAGCATAGATTGTTGTTAAGGCGTATTCATTAGAGGGATTGACCGTCCATGCAAACCTTGTATGGTAATCCCCGAGTTGGGTTCAATGCGGCCCTGATTAGGCCGAACGCAGAAAAGTTTCGGAGCAGTCGTCTTGACCTTGAAAGCAACAGGCTCGGACGAAACGTTATCGAGCTTTAATTCTTGCTTGACAACGCGCGTGAGTGGGCCTGATTTGCGCCGGAGGGCATGCGCGAGTGCGTCAAAGATTGCGCAGTTGGTTAATGGAGCGAAACAATTGTGATAGCGCAGCAAGAGCTTACGTTCAAATACAATGACATGTGCGGGATCTAAGCGAAGAGTCATCTTCGAAGTCTGAAGAATGGGAGGCGGAAGACAAGAGGGCCGAAGTATTTCACATAGAAATAGGAAAATTGTCCCCCCCGCTTTTCTCATCACTGAATTTAAACATTCATGGGCCCGCTTGCTCACCGTGCGCTTCGAATTTGCACTGCCGCCCTTCTTTCATCAGACAAGGCCTTGAGCGTCGGACATTTGGCATGATTATCTAGACCTCTCTAGAGAGGTTGTGAGTCAGTCGTCTGTGTTGGGTCATCTCTCATGAGGATAACAACCCGTGGTTATACAAAATCAAATGCGTACCTTGCCAGTTCTGAAGTCGCAGGATCGCATTTTACCCACAAATCTTAACGCGTGATGACAAATCCAATGCCACATACACACCCTGAAAGACGTCGCACAAAAAAAGCTTGGCAAATCCATCTCACCCTTATGACTCTTATACACTTTAGCAATCTTGGTTTTTTTTTTTTTACGTTGGCCAAGGTCATGTCGTTGATGAGCGTGGCTGTTCTGAACCTGTGGACTATGTCGTCGATGAGGAAATGTACTCCCTTCAATCTGCTTGCAGAGTCATCCTGACCTTGTTGGTACGCATGTCCACAAGCAAACGATTTCATATGAAATAAGCAAACTTTAAGAGCGGCTACGCAGTGTGCACGGACACAGATATGATCAGATTTTTCAAACTGATGTTTGAGAAGGTCTTGAGTGCACCGGCGACTAGGAATCCATCATTCGTTCAGCGCATCAATGGGCATCGCAGTACGAAAACGACCTCGACAGTATTTGTAAGAAAGGCAGAGGGTAGAGATCGTTCACGTATTCTCAACGAAGAGGATAAGAGTGTTATTTTAGAATGGGCTGATGAGAATCCATACATTGTTCTAGAACAACTGATGGAGCGATTGCTCCAGAGATTTGAGGGTCTTCATGTATCGACAACGACGCTCTATCGTTCTATGCAACCTGTCGCTGCCAAAGGCATGATTTCAGTCTGGAGGCCCCTTTTTTTGTTGTTGTAGAAATGAAATGCTGCAATAGCAACGTGAGATTCGGGTAATAAATGCTAACGACTGAGAGGAATGATGCAGCAGCAGCAACACCACCGGATCAAAATGTTTCGCGTGCGGGAAGACAAAATGCCCAGTGTGCACGCCACCTCTAGGTGGTGAGGTCGTTGTCGGCAATAGACTGCTCAGTCATAAAGACGGCCTGATGGCGGTCGATAATCAGCCAGCAACAGTGATGAAAAATCCAAGTGCGCCTTAATTGGGTGCGTTGATGGGGCATGACTGACATTGACTTTACAAAAACTGTGTTTTCTTTGATGAGTATTGATTCCATGTTAACATAAAACACAACATGGGACGGGCCGAGGAAGCTACCTCTGGAATAATTATATTGCCAAAAACAAGAGCGAAAAGAACTACCACCTGGGGAGCAATTTCGGCATCAGGCATCATTAAATGTAGATTAAAGCTCGCACAAACACCAGCCAAAAAAAAAAAGAGCAGGCATTCCACAGCTGCAAGCAAAGGAACCGTAACCGGGCATTATCTCAGCTTTCTCAGGACTGCCATAGATGAAATGGATCAGTATGGGCATATGAAGATCCATTATTTGCTAATGGATAGTGCATCTATTCATAAGACTGAAGATATCTAAATACATCGACTCTCAAGGATATCGATGCGCCTATCTTTCATCCTATTCGCCTGAACTCAATCCTATTGAACAGTTTTGGTCGGTTGTGAAGAACATAGTAAAATGTAATGGGTTCTTGGAGAGCGAGACACTGATGGCCCGAATCAGTGAAGCATTGAATGGCTTAAAGTTGAGCGGTTTCGAAGGATTCGTCTCTCATTCTTGCAGATGTATAGTTAACTGTTTTACACGAAAAAAAGAAAACTATGATCCATTTTGTGATAATTCTGCAGAAACAATCACAGCATGTATATGGATGTGAATATGTAAGAAAGAGAGAATACGAAAAGATATATGACCCCAGATTCTTTGAGCAAGTTGAAAGGAATGTTGAGATAAAAAAAAGCACTACTCCTATATGCAATCATCCAGTATTAAGGTCGGATCTCGGATAAAACGAAGAAATACTGTAGACTATAACTACAGTATGACGAGTGGATGGATATTTGCCTGATGTGTATAGAACGTCTTATCAGCAAAATAGGCTATAAAAAGCTTGTCACGCGGGGGGCTGCGTTTCTTTGGTGCGGGTGCTTGTCTATAATTGATAATATGAGCATAATTACACACATGTTCAAACCGTGCTCTGGTATGCGTGGCAGTACAAAAAAGTGAAAACTCCATAAAGACATTGCATACGTCAGATATAACGACAGCAACTTTGATGCAATGGAGGGGTTTAGTACACAGCCCGCAGGTCTCAGAACGGATTTTCTTCATTTGCCGAGGAGCGTTGTTGATGTAACTTTTCTAAAGGATATCGTATGATACATCACGGTAGTTATCGACCACAAAGAAATTCATGCATCGTAACCCAGCCCCCTATTCGATTTCCTATGAATCCTTCCATAGCCCTACCCGGTATGAATCTTTTACGCTATAGATTTGACATTGTTTTGTGACTGGGACTCGTTTCTGATTCTATATTGACCAATCTCACCCATACCTGAGGGCACGGAAGGTTTGCAAGGATACCGCAGTTGGGCTGCGACTCGATTGCCTTGCGGCAAAGCCCTTCTTTTCTTGCATCGTTGCTTCCGCCGCGGTTCTGCCATTCTTCCTCGAGTCCGCCGTGTTTCTTGTGCTCTCTCTCGTCTCTCCAGGGTTAATTTGCCGTGCAGGCCGAATTGCCAGCAATGATACGCTGGTCACACGCTTCTGGCGTTGCTCTACCCCACCCCCAAATCTCTCGTGTTGGTTATCACCAGCACGCATCTGGCTAACCGCCTGGACTTGGGTGTAAGTCAAAGCGTATGGTGAAAGATTAATATTTTTGGGTGCAAACGATTTGCTATCCATGGTATGAAATCGTTTCACCTGTTGATGCGACATTTTTTTTTTTTGGAAAACAAAGTATGACTGTATCCTACTTTTTTGAGCTTTCACAAATAGATATTGTATGAAATACAAGATCAATGACACAGAGAATTGTTTGACTTGTCGTAGATGCTTTAAGATAACGTCCCTTTTGCTGCAGCTATGGATTGCCCCACCGCCCTTTTTCTTCTTTTGGCTAGTAGCTGTGGGGAAGTCTCTCAAGCTACATTTAATACTGTAACATCTAACGCTGATATTACTCCTAATATTGCAGAAATCCCTTCTTCGGGACCATACCATCCTGCTAATCGAGACGTTCTTGGATCTTCGCAGTTGCTATATCCTTCTTTCAATGTACAGGCTGAAATCGAGCTTTCTCCAATGAATTAGTTGCATTCATATATATAAATCGATGGAGGGCGCCCGTTTTGGATATTTAAGGACCTTAAGTCGCTGCATCGATTGCTCTAATAGCACAACGGACGGATTCTCATCAACCCTATTCTAAGATAACATTCTGATGGATACTTTACGTGAGTGATCTGTGCCTCTACATCCCATCTTTTAAAAATTTGATGTCAAGCTTTCTTTTTTTTTTGTACTGTGATTGCTGTGCATGAGTGAACATCGGATTTCCCTAGCTGCTTTTCAGCTGCACTCAAAGTACCTTCTCAAACATCAGCTTTGTATAAAACAAAATCTAACGTTGTCTCTGGTCAATGTAAGTTGTGTACAGTAACTGTGCGTAGAACATGTTTCTTTCATCACACTATATATATAACTGTGCCCTTCTCGCCTAGGATTACATTATGTGTTGGCAGCAAGCACACAGAGTTGCCCGTTGCAAAATGTGTAGATTCCGCAGGTATTCTGTGAGGGAATAAAGAGATCGACAAAAGTCCAACTTCTTCACCAACGACGTACGTGCATGACACCATAGGCTCTGGGTAGTCACACACACATCGACCACAACTGGTGCCATCTTTTATAAAGATATTGTCTGTACGCTAAACGAGCATACAGGAAACTGAAAAAAAAAGACAGCTCTTCGTCAGTCGGTTTTTTTTTGCCATATCGTTTTCTCCTATGCGCATATGCGACCATTTGGTTTATTCGACTTCTGGGATCGGGTGAGAATCAGTAGCAAGTCCCACTGAAAGAATACCTTCCCCCCCCACCTTTGGTCATAATGATGTAACATGAGCATATCCTTTTCTAGTTAGACGGACATTTATACATATGTAGCCGCCCGCAATTGTACAGATATGAGATGACATACAACCAGCGGTCCCAACTCTCGTCATGATCACAATGACTGCATGGCGCATGCCACTAGGTGCTTCTTCCACACCCCCTTCCATTTTTTTAGCAGAAAGGAGCCACAAGATCAAGCCCTCACCATGTCTCCAAAAGCTGGGGCGTGAGGGGGGGCATGCAGAAGATAGCCTCTTCTTCGAATGAGAAACGTAGGTGGATGACCGGAACGGTCAACAGTGAATCTTTTATCTCCCATGGTCCACTAGCGAATGACGTCGTCGTCAAGTTATTAGAAAAAAGGTGGGGGAGGGGAGAATTCATCATAGTCCGAATAAAATATCGACTACAGTACGCTAACCACCCAGTCAGTTATCGTTGCCGAACGGAGACGGATAATATAACGCGCTAGTGAACATGGGGGCAGTGATTATTGTACGGCGTTCTATATTGAAGACGTCATTGCGTGGAATGCGCGAGCTTTATTCCACAGATAGGCATACACATCTGTTGATGGCAAAGTCGCTTCCTATGTTAATCGCGTCGTGAAATATCCAAATGTTTAGTCGGCATGTTAACCCTTCAAGGCCCCCATTTCTACTGGGTCTCCACAGTAGCAAATGCGCAGAGTCATTGGAAACAGAGAGAAAAGAGAGAGAGAGAGATAAAGAGAGGGAGAGATTGATTGCGAATCCATGTCCGTGAGCCTTAAAGAAGCGCTAGTCCCATTTCGTGTCGCGGAGTTGACGTCAATCAAAGGCACTGGCCAATGAGAATTTCCTTGATGCACACAGGGAAAGGAACGGAAAAGTGCTGTATTTTGTTCAATGGAATTTTGGGTTTCACCGACGATTCACCCAAAACTTACGCAGCATGGCAGGCGCGTATGTGAGAGACAGAGAGATGCCTACTCCCGATCATCAACGTCTTCCAGTGTGAGGTTTCATAATGCCAAGATGGAGACCCTTCCCCTCTCTGCTTTTTGTTGCTCCTTTCATTCGAGATTAACTGGTCCCGCCAGTAGACTGGGGGAGGGGATGTGCGCGATGCCGCTGTGTTTTGCAAGTTGCAAAGTGCACAGACCATATGATTCATATGTTGTGAAACATCGTCTTCTATGACATCATCGGCGTCATTTATTGGCATGCGGGATGGGGATGGGATGGGACGAGATGGGAAAAGTGATATACATATCGCAATATAAAGGAGAAAAAATACATAAGGATTTAGTTATTTTAATCGTACATTATACATGTCGTTTGATTCCTCTCATTCTCACTCTTGCTCTTGCTGTGTGTTATGCGTGCGTGCGTGCGTGTGTCGTTTGAATAAACCAACAATAAGTAATCTAGCTTTTCTTTGCACGTCTCCGTCGGAGTGTCCCGTTCGCCACCTTTTCCTGGCGTGTGACACGCCGTGAACGCATCTCAGCGTGTCGATTACGATACGAGTCAACCGCCCTCTGAATTAGGCCGCGGCGACCGCAGAGTTGGTCTTGGTTGAGCCAACAGAGTTTCCATCCGAGCTGGTTACAGCTGGTTTCGTATTCCCAACGGTTCCCATCATATTCCTCCTTGTCGACGTTTGCCCGCGGATAAATCTAATGTAATAAAGCACGAATAAACAACGGGGGAATAAAGAATGAAAGAGGGTTCCAAACTTACTGCATTCACCATTCGGAAGTCGGCAGGGATGTCGTCGCTGGAGCAACTGTCGATGTCCGTCCGGACAGTGTACTCTTTGACGAGGCGATCGTGGGAGTAGAGGAATGTGATGTGCTCAATCCCATTGATGGTGTGCGCAACAGGCTCATGGGCCGAGAGAGAGACGACAGACGCTACGGATGGGTGGGAAGAGCTTCGGCGGCGGTACGGCCGCGAAGGAGCTGATCGTCGCCGTGGCGTAGCTTTGGAAATGGGAGGGTTAGAGCTAGTCGAATGATGGCACTGCTGCTGATGCTGCTGCGGGCGCACCAGTTGAGCCGGTGCTGGATAGGAAGGAAGGTAGCACATGGAAGAAAACGGATCGACCATGGCTGGCGAGGGAGAAGGTTCAGACGATGCTGTCAGTTGGATACCAAACCATGGGGGGAATTGACCATTGCTAAGTGCATGTTGAGCAGCCATCGCAGCAGCCATGGAGGACTCGACGGGAGGTGTAGGTGGCAAGAATGCATTGGTAGATGCAGCGTTGCAGTCGCTTGCCGCCGGATATCGCCATGGGGACGACCACTGCTTATCGAGACCGCTCTGACTAGGTACGTTGTTAATGGATGCTGAGGACGAAGAGGAAGACGAGCCGGTGATGGACGGAGGAGAAGCCGGAGCATGGAGTAGCGACAAGCATGAGTCGCTTATGGTTACAGACTGGCGTTGATGGTCGAGTGGGAAGAGCCCAAGGTCGTCTGACGTATTGGTATCGTGGTAATGGTTTGGCTCTGGATTCGGCGGTATTGGGTTTGGCATGAAAGCCGGCCAGTCCTCAGCCGTACAACCTTCGATGCCGTCGTCATGCTCCATTGCCTTGACAAGAGCGGCCACAAAGTCAAAAGAAGAGCTGCTTGTGGTTGAGTCCATGGCAAAGCGAAATAGATGAGTCTGTTTGTTTGGTCTGAATTTTTGTTTAGGTGACAAGCAAAGATGTTAAGTGCCCGGTGGGGAGGAGATTGTTGGTTTTGAATGCGGAAAAGGTGTGAAACATGGAATTCAGCTCGCGCATAATTGGGACTTGCCATTAATTCCGATCAATTTTTTTGGGGGGTGGGAGAGGATTGATCTGAGGCGAAATCGGCCCTAGTGAAATGCCCATATCCGGGTAGGCACCGATCGCTTTGCTCACTTGCCTCAAATGATGAGTTATCTATGAATGCTGCTGGTGTTGCTGGTGCTGCTGATAATGATAGAGGGTTTGCTGGAAGTGGGATATGATCTTGCGCTCACATCAGTTGGACCTTGACTTTCCTCTCAACAGCAGCAGTTGATGGTTTAACAAACCAAAAAAATTTCTACTCCTCTCTTTCTTGTTCTTTTTTTTTCTCCCTGTTTCAGACACGCGCTATGGCTCGTTCCCCGTCACTGGACCGTAATAGCAGCAGATCCCGTAACTACCGCGATTTGGATCGCCCGTATACATCTCGCTCGCGTTCTAGATCTCCTCCAATCCGCCGTCGCTCTCGTTCCCGATCACCACCCCCTCGAAGACGGTCGCGTTCCAAATCTCCCGGACGCTATCATTCGCGTCGGCGATCGATTTCACCCCCTTCACGAAGCAGGCGAAGCCGGAGCCGTGATCGAAGGCGGCGCGGACGTTCGCCTCAAGGTACTTCTTCTGGCTGCTGACTGGTGAACCAAAAAAACTACATTTATTGATTCTTTGCATAGATTACAATGATAGACAGCGTCATCGTACCTCACTTAGCCGATCTCCCCCGCGTTCTTCTCGACGGTAAGCGTTGCAAGGTTTTTATGGAGAGAAGAGGACATAATTACAAATAACAAAAATCGTTTAGATATCGAGATAGCGACCGAACGGAAAGAAAGCGCTCGCCTTCTGCGCGCTCGACAAGACGTACACCTCCACCGTCATCGGATGCGTCAGCGGAAGCAACCGACAACAATCCAAACATAGAGATTGCAGAAGATGATGACGATGAAACAAGAATGATGAAGTTAATGGGATTCACCGGGTTTGACACAACGAAGAACAAGCATGTGGAAGGAGCGGACGTATCGGGTGCGAACGTTCGCAAGCCACTCAAATATCGTCAGTATATGAATCGTCGAGGAGGCTTCAATCGGTAAGGAGGAGAGAGAGAGAGAAAGAAAAAAAATGACTGCATGTGTGCTTATTGTGTACGTTTTTACTTTTCTATCTACTGCACGTGTAGCCCGTTGGATAAGGTATAAGATACACACAAGGGGATGCTAAACAAAGTAATGCTATTAACTATATGATTTTTCCTCCGGTTTATACAGACTTAGTCCATCAGAATATCGCTATCATAGTCCATTTCTTCAATGACATCTCGGGGTTTTGCGTGTGCGATTTCCCGACGGACTTCTGCAGTAATTTCAGAATGGAATTTATGCTTGACCACATCAAGAATGATATCCTTTTGCTCTGGAACAAGATCTTGCTTATATCTACAAATATTTTGAGTAAGTGGCTATCAGACATTGCCACTGTCACGTACCGTTGAACAAACACGAGCAGAGATTGATGCCAGAGGACGGGCATCTGTCGCGGGTCGTTGCGAAATCGCTGGAAATGCTCAACCATGCCATCAACGACCTTGAACGGCAATGCGTATTTTTTATCGAGCAGGATGCGGATGAAAAGACTGTTGGGGCCAGTGTATTCCATTTGAGCGAGTCGTAAAAGAGCAGCGGATGAATGGAGGACGGGAATGGAGACTCGGGAGAGAACGCTGCCAATGATGGCTGCCTCACGGAGTGAACAGGTGCCAGACTCGCATAGAGGGAACAGGAAGCCTTTGAAAAACGCAGCTGGCTTATAAAGAGCCTTCTTGAGCGCCATGTAGAGATGATAATTGAGCTTTTTGTTTTCTTGGATATCTTCGCGCACACGGTCAAGAAGAATGTAGGTCATGAATCTGTCATTCGGGTAGTCTCTCGTCAGCCTCCCACATTGAAACAGCCAACCAAGCAGATCATCCTACTCACTTTTGTGCTTGATCGCCCTTCAGGTTGGAAACAAACATACGGGTAGCTTCATATGTCGCATGGACACTCCATTCTTCTGGCTTTGTGAGGAAGAGGATCTCTTCCCAGTTACCCAGAGATGGAATGATCTTGAAGGCCTTTGGCAGTTTGCCGGATTTGTATCTACTCAGCAGCTGGCCAACTCTAAAAGATCCCCACCCCCGTTAGTACCCAATGAACGCCAGCTAGTCCTCGAAACTCCTCCCGCTGGTTCTTTACTTAGTATATACTTCGACCACTTTAGGGTTCATCTCAGGGAATGACTCGTCGGCTAAACCCGCGTAAAGTCAATTCACTGTCGTTCGTTCCCCGGCCATATCGAAGACCCGTTCCTTACCTTCGCCAGAAGCGTTACGAGCGTCCATTGCATTCTTTTCATTGATTTTCTCCATGATGATATCGGCCAGCGTCCGCTTCTGCATGGGCGCATTCGGCAAGAATTGTTTCAGCACCTCCTCGTCCTCCTCATCCACCTCCAGTTCTTCGAATTCACCGTGCAGATCTTCGGCATCAAGTTCGTCATCGCTGGGATCAAACCCTAGAGGAAACTGGACGGTGTTGCTGATCTTGTTCATTTTCTCGGTAGGCTTGCCGTTGTCATTATCATCGTCCATTTCCTCCTGTTGTTCACGGGCGATCTTCAGAATGCGCTTCGACAATTTCGGATCAAGGTATTCCTAAGATTAATTAATCCCAACTCAATCTGTCAAAATGTATTGTATGATTCCATTATCGTGAAAAAAGACCGTTTTCTGTTACTGGTAACTAAAACGCTGCTGTCTATCTGCTTTTTTTTTAAAAAAAAAAAGAAAATAGTGTACCTCCACTTGCTCTTCTTTTTGATTGCGCTCGACAAACTTTTGTCGAACAACTTTGCGCTTTCTTCCCTGATCAGGGTTATCCGCTAGTTCGACATGGAGCGGATCGTGGCGTTCGATATTACGTTTTGCATTCGTTTTTCCCATTGTGTATCAAGCACCTTTTGCGTGTGTGTGTGTGTATATGTGCGTTATGTATGCGAGCAGAAAAAAAATTTAAGAAAAAAAAAAAGTTCACCCGTGCGGCCTTCTTTTTCCTGTCCCTCAAGTCTGAAAAGAGCGTGACTTCCCATTTTCAAATAACTCGGACTGCATTGTAAACCGATGATACAATAATAAGGTTTGTTTGTTTAAAAAGTGACGGATTTACAAAACATGCGAGTGAATTATAGAATGTAATGAGTGCTGTGCGTGAGATAGAGGGAAAGACAGACAGAGCGAGAGTAATAAGGAGACCGGGGAAAAGGCTGGTGTGTGCGTGCGCGCGCGTGGGGAGATATGTATATGAAAAAATGAATACAGGATTTCGATTATTAACTTTGGAAGTAAGGGTGTTCCTAAAGCCCATGATCACAAGTTAGCAAATGTCACAAGATGTGTTCTGGGTACATATATATCCATTAGACATTACCAAGAGAGTCGAGGCATTGCCTCGTTTTGATGGTTCACGGCTCAAGAGCATCTTGATGAGTTGTCTTGATCGGCTATCTGGAATCTTGCGTTCCATATGGGGGATATACAACTCCTTGTGCTCATTCCAGCGCAGGCCATTATTGAGAATTGGCGTCGACGGCGATGGGTGAGATACAAAATGGAGAATCGTTTCATCCTTGATGGTACTTGCAAATAACGCATGCTTTGTTTCGAGTTCATAAATAACGCATCCGAGAGCCCAGAGGTCAACGCTGGGCGTAGCGACAACCCCATTTGCTCCTTCAAGGCCGTACGTTGTTGCTCGTGCCACTTCAGGCGGGCAGTAACGCGGGGTGATGACACCAACGCATTCTTCGCCAATAGTCCTGCTTGCTTCAAAATCAATAAGCTTCCATGGACTGCCTACCCGATGCATTATGTTGCTGGGTTTGAGGTCACAGAAGGCGATCCCTAATAATATGATTCAGGAGCTTGTTGCAATCGTTCTAATCCCTCCCCCTTCGTAAGACGAACTCACCTCGGGAATGGCACCATGCAAGGCATTCAACTACATTCCGCGCGATGGCGCGGGTCTGCTCGCGTGTCCACGCATATTTCTCTGAACGTGCTTTTCGGATCGCTGATACAAGCGTCTCATCAAGTAGCTCTAAAACCGTGACATACCTGACCTTGTCCTCCTCGTCAGGTACCACGCTTCCGCTGTTATTGGAGGATGTACTGTCGCCAGTACTGTGCCGGTATTGCAGCAAGGATGTGTCACTCTCGTCCTGAATGGTGAGAACTTCAAGTAGATCGACTACATACGCCGATTTAAGCTTGCTTAATGTTCGGCATTCGCGCTCCCAAGCTTCACGTCGGCCATACGATTTGATGGCCATTTTTGATTCCCGCTGGCTATCTTCAACCTTGCTGACGAAAAAGACACTATTCATTGGGCCAATGATTGGACCTTTCGTAGTATCGAGCTTGTATCTTCGAGGGAGTATGTTGATGAGCGCCCTTAATTCTCTAAATGGATCCTCCGAGGCCGATGGGACGGGAAGTCCGCCTACTTGCTGAGGCGGAGGTACCGGTACGCTGCTACTCGTGCTGCCTGCCTGCATCTCATTGGTGTCTGTGTCACTTTGGCTATTCCTGTCTACTTCGCTCGCGTGACCTAGAGCAGCAAGCATCTCTAGAGGACTGATGGTTTCATAAATGTTTTCCTCTTGCCCGTGCCCCAATGGCTGGAAATGTTGTGTGGAAACCCGATTGCCACCACTGTTTTCGGGCTCCGGGGTAATCGGCCGTGCGATGGGAACACTGCTCATATTGGAGGATGGATACTGGTGGTGTGTCAGTGGCACAGCGCTCGAGCCCCTGTTGTTATTGATATTTGTCATCCCACTTCCGGACGCAGTCGTCGTTGTACCGAGGCTGAAATGGCGGCTAGAAGGAGGTATGTATTGAATAGGACCCGCTGGAACCTGTGCCTGATAGGAAACAGACTCAGTGAAGGTTGTATTATCCTCATCATGGTTCGCCGACGGCAGAACCTCTCTAGCGTTGTGGGTTGCATGCGTGACCTGAACCCCGTCACGGTACTTCATAGCTTGTGTCGCGGTATGAGATAAGCTGTTGTCCGTATTGGTTTGGATACTGCGCAAGACTTCCATACTGCTACTTAACGGGGCGCCGACGGAGGCGGTGATCGAAGCTGGGTTTTGGGCACTATAATGCTCAATAGGGACATTGGCGGCAAGGCTCCTGCCATTATCCTGCACACCAAAACGCGATGTATGCGCAGATATCTCATTAGGCTTCTGGGCAAATACATAATCGGATATCAATGGACTGCGAGGCTCGGTATCAGGCAAGAGATGCGCCTTGCTTGTGTGAGTAGAATCTCGGAAGCTGCGGGTGTTGTTGGAGTAGTTCATGTTGTCGCTTGTTGTGTCCGATGGAGGATTAATCTCTTCCAGGACGCCTGTCATTACTCTGTCTGTGTCACCGAGCTCTGAACGTAACATGAAAGAGTCACGGTAACCGGTTGAGGTTGTCATTGCCTTGGATGCACGTTTTCGATTATGCATGCCTGGTATATTCGATTGCTCGGCTAGATCGTACGATGAGCCGTGAAAGTTACGGTCTTCGTTGTTATGATAGCCGGGATGTCTCACATAATACTCGTCAGTCTTCTCCGATGCGCTATCTTTCGCCGCCTGGTTTCTGTGCCTTTTCCAGAAAAAGAAGACTGCTGCGATCAGTACAAGGCCGATAGTGCCACCGACGGCGCCTCCTACGGCGGGACCGATTATTGAACCGGGAGAAGAATCGTCATGTACGGACGGAGAAGGTGAGCTAGGGGATATGATGGAGTGGAATCCGGTCGTTGGCACGCGCGTCCAGCTCCATGCCGTTATGTCAAGGATGTACATATTGGAATCGTTCGTTGCACTTCCGCCCCATCCTCCAAAAATATACACTTTCTGATTCGCTTTATCCAGGGCAGCTGTGTGACCTATGTGCTTGCCAGTTACAGTAATGCGAGCATCGCGTATTCCAAATTGTATTGAGCTTACCCATGCGGGTTCCGGGACTCTCTGTCCTGTTGTTCATATCAATGCGCGCCCAGGAAAACAAAGGGTAATTCGTGGCATTGAGCACCCAGACGTCAGAATCAAAGGGTTGTGTAGTGCCTCCACCGTAGACAATCATCGTATCGTCCAAGCAGGTTGCAGTGTGAAGCACACGTGCACCTGGGGTACCGCTCGCGCTTGGGGCAACCTTTGCCTGCAAATTCCAACCTCTTGTGGTGAGGTCGTACACAATGACACCCTACATGCATGCATGTTTGAGTTGGAAAATTCAGGGGACGAACCAAACAGCGAATTTTCGGCACCTTACCGCTGATGCAGCATTGCCGCTTCCTGTTGACGTGCCACCAAAGACAACGAGGCAGTTGCAGGCTTTGATGTAGCAGGTCGAGTGGCCGGTGATTGCTGCGCCATTGGACCCCGAAGTCCAGCCAAACGAATTGCCGTCCAGCATGTACAGACTGTTGAGAACGGCGCCATTCTGCGGTAAGCCGGTGAGCCCGACGGATGTGCCTCCGTATACATATATTGTGTTATTAACCGTGGCGATAGCGAACTGGGATGCAAGAGTTGGAGTGGAACTGCCTTAATAGACTAATTAGCTATTTGTGCTATTTTCGGCGATTCGAAGGAGTAAATGCGGGATGGGTAGGGAAGTCAATTTCTCTCTTGCTGAGAGTGCCTTACTGGACGAAGGAAAACTCCAGCTCCAGCTGTTCGTATCCAGTTTCTGAAGCATGCCGGACGCACCACCCGCTGTTGTATTTCCTGCGACCACAATCATTTGGCCCGAGCTTGGAAGTGTTGTCGCCCCAAAATATACCTGCGGTAGCATGTTCGATTGGACGATTGATTGCATATTGTACCATGATCCATTGCGGGAATCCCAAATCCAGAGTCCAGTAGAACCGTATACTGTATCCGGATAGCTTTCTGAGATATTTTCGGAGCCGCCATAGAGAATAACGTATGGGTCAAGAAACACTATTTCCTTGAACCTGTCAGTACTATTGATTCTTCGTTTTTCGAGCGAAAACACTTCCTCAGCGTTTACCCGCAACGTGGCCCGCTCTCCATGGCACGTTTGTCTGGACGGCGCCTAGCTGTGCTTGGGCACCGGCAATTCCAGCCAAGAGAATGGCAATCGCCCATAGCCCGAACATGTATAGACAGAGTCTCAAAGTGAAAAAGGGGAAGAGGGAAAGAGGGAAACAGAGAAGTAACAAACATGGACCATTGATAGAGGGGGGGCGTCGCTTTGGAGAGAAACGGAGTTTTTCGTCGTTACACTTGCAGGAAAAGTATAGAGTTACTCTCAAGTACGTCGCAAGGTAGCACGCACTGTATAAGCTCATCCTCTCTATCTTGCATTACGCGCACATCAGTAATCTATTAAATTGGCATAGATGATCCAAATTCTAGATCAATTGCACTAGCTGCAGTAAACAACATTCTCATTTTATACCGACAATTTAACGAACAGAATGGCAAAGCGCATCAACCCTGCTAATCTTGACACATTTTCGAATAACCTGCGTCCATGCTGATATCCACAAAGAGACGTACAGTCTTTCCAAATTTGAAGTCGCGCCCTATCAGCTTCACTTAATTGCTGTCGATTCAATGCACTTTCGCTCAGTGGCAATCAACTTTAGAAGAAGAAACCAACAGCTGCGGTAATTCTTTATGGCGTCGACGGCGTTGAGCAATGTTTATCCTTCTCCACAACCACCGCCACCCCCGCGGAGAGCAAGTTTTAAAGAAAACAGTGTTTGAAAGAAGTCGAGAATTCATTACTTTATTTTCAAAAATAAATGTCGTGCAAAATACAAAAAAAAATGTCGCATTGAATTATATAAATTTGTCGTATCAATAGGCAAAAAGATTTCGCATCCATGGATTAAAACCTGTTAGTCAACAGAAAAACACTACTCCTCCATACGCTTTGACTTACACTCAAGGGCCCCGAAGGACCCAGGAGTTATCCTGGGTAGTCCCGGCGATAACCGGGACGGAGAGACAGGAGGAGAGAGCCAGCACACCAGAAGAGACAGGCGGCGGCTGCCAGGGCGCCAAACGAAGGAATGGCGGCGGCGGAGGGAAGGAGCGAAATGGGGCCTGTGGTGGCAGCGAAAAAGAGCGGAAGGAGCGGAAGGGTGTTCAGGAACTCCTCTCTTCCATGGCTCATCAAGCACGGGTACGATTGGATAATCTATAAAGGACAGTGGATGTTAGTTGCAATAGAATAATTTGGTATTATAGCGATCATACCGGATAAGACCATGGAAGAGAGGGTCGGGATGAAGTTGATGGAGAAAGGAGATTTCTCAGTTGTCCATTATTTATAAGAAATCAAGGAGGAGAAGAAGAAATTTCTTTGTGATAAACGATGCTGCAATAGATACAGCGGCGGATCATATGCTCTTTTCATCGACTCGCTGATCCTTTAATCGGTACAGGAGCTTGGAAACGTCCTGTTATTGCATTCCGAGAGTACTTGCATAATTTCTTTGTGATGAACGATGCTGCAGTAAATACAGCGGCAGTAACTAAGCACATATGAGAATGAGAAACGAAACCTTCGATATCGCTCAGCTTTAAGCTATTGGATGCTTCGCTGATCTGTGTTATCAACGATCTCGCTTTCCAAGAACCTATTCCATTTAACTTTGCTATTGACCACTGACCAAAACTGCTCAATAGGATTGAGTTCAGACGAGTATGGTGGAAGATAAGCATATCGACATCCTCGACACTCGATGTATTCAGAGATATCCTGTGTCGTATGGATAGGCTCATTATCCATTACCAAATAATGGCCATTCCTATGTTCATACTTATCCATCTCGTCCATCGTTGCCTTAAATAAGCTGAGGTGATGTACAGTTGCAGTTCCTTTGCTCGCAACTTCAGATTGCCCTGCCTTCTTCTTTCCTTGATTGGTGGCTGCGGGAGTCTCAAGCTACATTGAATGATGGCTGATGCTGAGATTGCTCCCACGATTGTGGCTGTCTTTGGTACTGTAACCACTGCAGGGGTCCCTTTCTTGGACCACACCATGCTGCATTTCATGTTAATATGGAATCCAGACTCATCAAAGAAAAAACGCAGCTTTTGAAGTCGATGTCGGTCCTATCCCATCTACATACTCAGTCAAGGCGCTCTTGGATCTTCGCAGCATTGTTCCTGTCTATAGGCTGAAACCGAACCATATTTAATGACAAGTTTGCATACGTTTTCATAAATTGATGGAGCGTCGTTTTAGATGCTTTGATACCCTCAAATCGTTGGAGCAGCTGCTCTAGAACAATGGGTGGGTCTTCATCAACGCATTCTAAAAGAATGCGCTTATGCTCTTCATTGAGAATTCGCGAACGGTTCCCACGTGTTAGGTTTCTTAAAGATGCTGTCAGGGCCCTTCTTTTACTGTAATGCTTATCGCTGGGCTGAACGAATATGGAGACCTAGCAGCTGACGCACTTAAGATCTTCTCAAACATCCGTTTGAAAAATCTGACCTTGTCTTGGTCAGTTTATGCTGTGTAACTGCGCTTGATCCCAGCTTCTTTCATCCGAATGTCTGTATCCTTTCGCTCGGGAATGCGTGTGGGAGTAAGCTCAGGGTTATCTCTGCACAATATGCTACGCAGATATTCAGTGTGAGAACAAACGGATTGAAGTGAGTACATTTCCTCATCAATGGCATAGTCCATAGGTTCAAAGCAGCCACGCTCATCAACGACATGACCTTGGCCATCTTGGTAGAAATTTAGGTTGCCCATTTCAGAATGTTAAAGTGTATAAAAGAGAAAGCTTCTTTCTTTGTGCGACATCTTTCCGTGTATGTGTATGACATTCGATTTATCATCACGCGTAAAGATTTCTGGGCAAAATGCGATTTGTATTTTTGCGATCCTGCGACTTCAGAACTGGCAGAGTGCGACTTTGATTTTGAAAAAGAGTGTATAATCCATAAGCTGGAGATTCCTGATATCAATAGTCCGCCACATAAAAACTAAAGTCGCACGCAAATAGCTTCTTATTTTGCGACGGTACGACCCGCACGTGCTTCAGAATTAAATCCTTCTCTAATCGTATCAATCTGATGTTTCATTTTGTCTGCTCCCCATGAAACCTTGCGCATGAGAGCGTATTTTCCAATTCCTTGAATCGAGCCCTCCTCGTGCATCTCCTTGATATATACTGCTTCATTATCGTTGTCTTCCCAACTCGATTGATTGTTGTTGACATCATTATCCTCTGACATTGAACGCGACGAGGCAGTTGATGATGATTCACATCGCTGGAGCGACAGTTGTTCTTGCCTTTGCAGTTGCCCCTGTAGCTCTTGTTTTTGGCTCTCAATCCATGCTTCCGCCTTGGCCGTCAACCGTTCATTGTGGAATGGGTCAGCGCCCACCATATCTTGATTGAACATGCGAAGCTGAGAATGCACCGGTGAGAAACCAGGCTTGACACGCAATCGAATCACCACATAACCGAGTGGACCGCATTTATCCCAAGAATCCTCATTTTGGTTTGCTTCCTTGCTGCATTCAGAAATGTAAGGATAGAGGCCTACTTGGACTTGTTGCCACTCGTCGTCTATGGTCTCCTTGAGCCAGAGTCTGCCTGTTGCCTTAACACTGCTAACTATGCCCCCACTCTGGACAACATGGATGTACAGCGCTGTGCGTCGACGCATGATTAGTGGCATGTAATAATGTTTGTTCTCCCATGCACCATCTTCGAGATCTTTGGCCTTTAGAGACTTCCGAATAACAGGGTCCACATTTAATGCCATCGTAGCCTTAATGTTTGCTGCGTCCTGGGCAAATGGTGATTGCAGCTGGACAAGCCGAACGCTGTTGATGATCAAGGTGCCCACCTCTGTAATGATAGCGGTTAGATAGCGAACCTGATACACGGAAATGCTGCCTCCACCGCTCACCTGAGCTTTGCAATTCGCGCGTGAGCGTAATCCGTACAGGTTTGTACCGGAGTGCTAGAAGAACTTTGCCAAATCCAATCGCATTGCCAAGAGGAACCCAAATTTTTGTTTCCCTGGTCTTCTTGCCCCGGGAAACCGCAAGTTCCAGTTAATCCATGATTTGCATATCATTTGAGCACTTTGAAATACCTCTCCAGTACTGTTTTTATGGAACTTGAATAATTCAGAAAGTATCAAGCACTTCGTACCAATTACAGGATCACATTCTAGATCAAGTGAACTTTTCACTGAGACCCTGAGAGTACACGCATGAAAATCCCTGATAAAATGCTCCGAGGTTGCATTCCAGTGCTATATATAAAAACAGAAGGAGCTAATGAATACATAGCTTATATAGTAAATACTTCCTACACTGACCGGACTGGGGTTACGGAGCTTGCAACGAGTTTGATAGACTTTGCTATCGTTGATGTAGAGAATGGCATATGGGCTCACAACGTGACCGGGGTTGTAAGGGTGCTTTAATTCCTCCTCTGCTAGCTGATCTTTGTCGCCAATCTCAAGATTGATTGCTTGTCGAATCGTAACGGATAAAATGCCTGACATGATCGTGAATTTTAGTGCGAATAGCAGCAAACATAGTTTTGTCTTTACCGCTTGTATGGTTTGGCTCTACGAGCGCCTTTTCCCTCTTATCTGGTTTTTCGGTGAGTACGCTCGAGGTAGGGGTGACATACTTGGGATGGAAACTAAGCTTAAAGTTCACTTTCATTTTGCACTCATTTAATGGATTTCCATCAATGGGTGCCCAACTGCAGTAATGATAGCGTAAGAACAACGATGATAAAGCAACGCCCCCTTCCCAATGCAAACTATACCCACCCGTCATGAATCACTCGCTCCTCTTTGCACCAGTGGGTCACGTTGCCGAGACGGTCTATCTTGCACTGAACAATATCCCGGACTGGTATCGAATAGCTACCCCATAAATCATCGAACTTAACCTTGTCCGCGTCCCACACTTTGATGTCCACATTCGCGTCCGACGAAACATCGTCTAATTACTCTTGACATATTAGAACACATATAGCAGACTTCTTGAGAGAATTCCCACGTACCATTCGAGATAAGGACAAAAAGTGTCTCATTCCACCTTGGATCCTTATCGTTTGTCAGGACGCGCGTCATTGACATTGAATTTTTAGGCTGATTGCTTAGCGAAAGTGTCACGTAGGAGTCCTTGAGGTCTGTGTACGTATACTTTAATGGATTTGGGATTGCTATTATGAATTCCACGCACCTCGCATATGGACCAGATGTGAGTCGGCTGCCGCGCCACGAATCTCAACCATCGCCACTCCTAGCGCTTTTATATCATTCCCAGCGCTACCGACGAGCTCTTGAATATCCACTGTGAAGCTTTTGGGGTCAACCATGTTGGCAAAACCCATCCGAAGTCCTTCGTTCAGCATCGTTTTAAGCATGGGAATCTACGGTTACGTACATGTTTCTTTAAAACCGATCTTTATCTCACATGCTGTAGATCCGCCGGCGAATATAGCTTACATGCATGATATTCAGATGAGGGGAAATGGGCAGCACAGCAGTTTCAACCGTGGGTGGGCTTGTAAAGGCAATGGTCAATTTGGAGACAAACGGGATATCCGGACCAGTGGTGACCTTGAACCTTATTTTGCCCTTAAGAGCAGTCAGCTCGCCACGGACATAGAATGGGGGCATAGGACCGATAGACACACCGATGGATACTCCCGGAGGAGAGACTGCTAGTTTCCCCCGTTTTTCCGACAGGATAGCAGCTGGATGCGCATGAAAACTAAAGGCGGCCTCACCAAACTAGGGAATAGATAGGAAAGTGAGCAAAGTCTCCAGTATTCGTCCAAGACAGTGTCCAGATACTCACGAAACTTTCGTCCGGCTCATCGACAATAGGTGGAAACATGCGTATCCTTGCGTTGGGAGCGGCAGGTGAGCCAAATAAGAAATGGTCACAGGAGCCTTAACTACTTACATTTGAATGCGCGGGGGTTGTGATCCAATATCGAGCTCAGTAATATGAACATCTTTCTATAAGTGACGTTGAATCAATTTAGCATAGCTCGAAAGAAACCCGACGATATGCATTACAATAAGGCTTGATGCGGCCGCTCGTATGGAATCTTCAACCATCGCCTCAACAGTGTTGAAAAAGTCCTGGTCGATACTTCGCCATATTTTTTCAACAGCATAATTGAGCCATTCTACAGTCTCACCCTCGGATATGTAGAGCTATGAGGAAAGCGGTCAAATATATTACGTCAGTGAAAACGTGCGATTTTTGTAGTACCGATTTCATATTTTGCTGCCGTTCGAGCCTCCAGCCCAATTCCTGAGGTGGGATAGCTCCAAAAATCCAGTAGGCCGCGCCACAAAGGACCATCATTGGGATAATCATCAACAATCCAAACCCGAGTTTGCCGAGGAGGAACATTAATGCGCAAATGCCTGCTAAGAATTTGAACGCTGTAAACTCAACATGCTGAACAAGCTGGCTTGGATCGGCAGAGCTCCCATTGCCCTTAGCTTCAGTATCTTTCCCTGTCAAACCAGATGAGGATGCCGATATGCATTGGGAGGTTTCTAATGTTGCCCGTTCTGTTTGCCGCTTTTTCTCTGTGTTGTGGTCATCGTGGTGGCTCCGGTTATGCTGGTCGGCGCTGCTTTGCGCACCGTTGGCGAAATCGAATGCATGAATAAATCTATTGTCTGAACAAAGAGAAAAAGGAAATGAGTAAGCCTATAACAAATGAAAAGCAGAGAGGATTGCCTTGTTCGTTATTCGTTGGCTGATGATCATTCATGACTCGGTGAGAAAGCAAAGAATGGATTGGTAGGTTGAGGGAAAAAGAGAAAGAGGAAGAATTGCGAAGGGGGGGGTGGAAGAAACCTCTGTGGGGATTGGATGTTTTACAGATCCCACACGTCCGAGACATGACACACTATCCCATATCGGCGAAGTCGGGACTTGCTTAATCGTCAGTTTACATGCTATAATTTTTTATGCAGAAAAGGTTGCAGCTATCTTTTGCTGATTTCTGACTAATGAAAGAAGGCACTCAAAATTACAGCAAAAAGTCGTTCAACCTCGAGTCATTCCATCAGCTTTTACGCGGACGCATATTTTATGGTGATATGGATTATGGGGCTTGGCTTATGGATTGTATCATCCATGCCACCCTCCCGATCAGCCCTATGTTTTCCATCGCGATCAAAGAATTCGTCATGAGGTATATCACCGCCGTACACACGTATGAAAACAATCCATTGATGTGAATAAAGCGTGTTCGTTGTCGATCGCGTGCGAAAGATTCCTGAAGAGTCGCTGCTGCCTTACTTTGAGGAACCAAGTAACATTAGTCCAGCTCAGGTGCTCATTGCACTCTACGTTCTGACATATCATGATGCGCTTATCGCATCCAAGACCGATCCTAAATTCTCTAATTCAAGGGACATACCACAAGAAGGTAACGATAAACCTGTATACTGCTTTGTCTTCCATACGCAAGTCTTTGATCTTTTGCTCACCCGTTCCGCATGTCCTTTAGAATACAGCTTTGCAGATTCTATCCCCATTCGATCCATGCTCAACCATATTGAAAGTGATACAGGATATCGCGGCATATATAGAGATTTTGTGGCCATGGCTGCGAATATGTATCCTGAATTCTTTGATGTCACAGGGCTTCTACTTCAGGAAAGCAAAGAAGATCTTGCTGTGGTGCGTAGGTAAAGCATATTCTGTTGCATGAGAAAGGTGTTATTTTTCTGGATTATGGAATGATGATGCACACAGGGCTGCTTGTTCCGCCGGATATCTCTCGTATGAGAAGTGCTCTATGATTCTTGCGCAATGGCAATCTTACCCGGATCAAATATCTTCGTGTAAGTTATATTGTGGGGTATCGGTCGTTCCTTGATTTTCATTGTTTTTCGATAGTGCTTTCGCGGATTAGCGCCATGGAAACAGTCGATGTGGTGCCATTTGCTGAACTATTCTTCTCTGTGCTGTTGATGCCTTGCCTTGAAGAAAAGTAAGTTAATCGTAATTTAGGACTTTATGGTATATGTACATCTGCTGGGACGAACTTTCCGGGCTAATGTTCTTTCTTTGATGGGGAGGAATGGGAGTGACATGATCATCGAGTCTCTTGTATCAGCCTGGGAGTCCTTAGATCGTGTTATTCCGCACGAATTATGGGTGATTGTTGCAAATGCTTTAAGAGGACCGCAGCTGGAAGGGTAATTGATGTTGAAGTATCAAAATTGCGAAATAAGTGATATTGACTGGCTAGATCGGTTATTAATAGAAAATATACATTTGATATGATTGTACGAGATCCACTCTCTCTTTTCAAATGCGATTCACGACTGTATCGGTCAGAGAAGCTGATTGGTCCATGGCTCCATGTAAGTTCTCTTCCTCGCTCCCCCGTTCCCCAGTCAGTGTGATGATACGAGATGCTAATGCTGCAACTCCATACTACTATCAAGATGTTGGGATGCGTGCGTGTATGCTCAAGACATCGGATATGGAAGCGATATTACTTATCACACGATAAAGCTGGGGTATGAAGACAACATTACCATATATTGCCTATGGGCTTTTTATGACAATTTGCGCCGTAGACACAATTTAATGCACGCAATGTAATGGCTCTGATCAACGCGCAAGACACAGCGATGATACAGACGCTCTTGGAATATTGCAAACCCACGGAACAGGACAAAGCAAGGCCAGGTTGGTGTGTTCTCTTTTATATGATATATAAGTAACATAATATGGTTTTAGATGCGCTCAGTATAGGCCAGCGATACATCTGCCAATTCATCCATTCCTTGTTCATTGACGGTGACAGTACGATGCTTATCGCAAAGATCCTTCACTTTCAGACATATTCTATTGAACTCATACCGCTTGTTGCTGATCTTATCCCTTCGCTGTGTGAGTTCATTTAGACACCAAGTCGTTAGGCAGAGATGATTTACCTACTACGCTATAGTTGCGGTTATGAACTTTATACCGGAATTATTGCGGCAGCCTCAACCAGATAAGCAAGTTTTTGGTATTCTACTGGCTTGTCATCTTTGCGAGAAATATCCGCTGGAACAGTAGTAAGTTTTGTCAATACTAGGCACTGCGAAGTGGGATTCCTTGACACTAATGTGGAATCGTAAAAGCTTGGTCGTTGTCGAAAAGTATGTGCTGCCGCGTCTCCTCAAGATCGCGTTCCCACCCCCATCCACAGTATGCGTCCCCTCAGAGTTTCTCGTACAAGCAATTCCTGGGTTCGTTCATATTGCACGAGCTTTTCCGCACTTTGGTCCTCATATAATACAAGCGTTCGACGGTAATCCACAACACAATCCCATCTTATATTTGTGTGCGTAACAAAGCAGTTTTTATAGAAATCGGGAAAGGACTACCAGCCCCCGAAGAGTTTATCGGACAAGAGGGGAACAGCAAAATTATCCTTGTTCTTCGGCTTCATCAGGTGCTGAATGAATCTCGCGAGTTCGTTCAATCGAAGATTGATGCTTCAGTCAACGACGATAGCAATTTGTAAAATATCACACGCGAGGGGTTCGATGGACACCATTAAATTTTACGAACAAACTTCGTCAGGGACAGGTTGTTTGTAGTGTTGACGTCGATATCTACGTTTGGCAATGGTTCTACAGTGTCTGAAACAAGGCGGAGGAAACCATCAATGACTTCTGTGTAGGCGTCTCTAACGTATATCGTCTTATCCTTGAAGGAAGACATATCTTAGGGGGGAGCACGAGGGTTTAGTGCAATCATTTCTGCCATCACGCTGCTTTGTTTTACCTTGGGTAACCTTCAGGATGATACATCCTGTTGTGTCTCCCACCAGCTGTTCAGAGACGTGAACGGTTTTGTGACCATCTGGTACAATGTTGTTAATTATCATTTAACCACCCTCATTGCCAGAGATCATGCAAACCTCGCAAAGTGAGTGCCATAACAGGCTCGAGAATCTTGACGGAAATGTCGATGCCGTACCGGTCTGGAGACAATGATGAGACAGTCATAACATTCCTTTGATATTCCATTGGGCGTTAAAGCAAGCGCCATAAACAAGGTACAGGTCAAAGATATCTTCTTTTTTCTGAAAAAGAAAACCCTAAAATTATGTGGCCATCCTCGGCCCCTCAATCTTACGTGGATGCGAATGGATAGCACAAGGTGAGACACCTCACCGGCTGCGGATAAGATACGTGGAAGGAAACCTTGATGTCTCCCTGCTGTATAAGGACAAATGCTATTGATGGCGAATATAACAAGAATTAATGTTAGCACTGACTTCTTGCATGAAACTAATCCATGCCAGGAACGATCATCTGGAGAGCAAAAATACTACCTAGTCCTCTGCTACCGAAACAGCCTAATTGATGGCACTGTAGCAATGCTTTCCCTACAGAGCTAGCATCTATGTCAGCTATCTGTTGAACATTGCTGCGACTTGAGCTCTTCCTTAAACCTAAGATGGCAGACAACCTTCATTGTCGCAGGATAAATTAAGCAAAGTACGAAACATTGATTTTTTGTGGAAAATCTTTATTGTGAGGAGAAAAGGATGAGCCTCACTTATATGGGATAAGAATTTCCCAAGCGTATTACGACCGTATGTACAATGCAATATAAATTTCTGTTTCTTCATGCCTTGGATTTATATGAGAGTGCTTTTTTCTTTACTTGTTGCGAGCATATCGGCCAACAACGACCGCATGGTCTCTCTCGTAGGGTTCAAGCGTAAGCTGCTCCTGGGGCTTAATGCGCTCCTCTTGCAGCTTCTTGACCTCACGGGCGAAGACAGTCGCAGCGTCGACGGTAGAGTCGATGCAGGATGCCTTGATGGAGATGACGATGTGACCGTTATTCTTCAAAAAGTGGTGGGCGTTGAGAGCGATAATACGGGCCTGATCGGGCTGAGCGACATCAGCAAAGATGACATCAACCATCGGTACCAACATGCGATACTTTGCAGGATAACGAGCATCTTCAATAATAGGCAAAACGTTCGTGCGCTTCTTCGCCATATTGATGAGGTCACGACCAGAGCGGTGCGAGAACTCGACAGCGTAGACGGCGCCTTCAGGACCGACAATGTCGGCAACGTGCGAAACCGATGTGCCTGAAGCAGCGCCCAAATACAGGACCTTCTTGCCGGGGGCAATGTGGATATGGTCCACACCACCAAGGATAGCAGCTGCCAGCTTGGATCGGAATGGGTTCCACACTCGGTATTCAATCTTGGTCCCTTCCGGACCATCCACAGAAATACGCTTCTCGCCATACACAGACTCGCCCGGAACAAGGTTCTTGGTCACCAACAAATCCTCTTTGCCGCGGGCAATGAACACGCCCTCGTGACGATGAGGTTCGATTATCACCTTGTTACCCCCCTTACCACCAGGGCCGGATTTGCCGCCACGACCGCCGCCACGAGGGCCACCTCGACCACCACGAGGACCGCCCCGACCACCGCGGAAACCACCAGGCTTGCTGATACCGCCACGGCCACCTGTTGTTAAATTGCGATTGTGAGCGCTAGACCTATCCGATAATCAACAATCGCTTTATCGCATTTACCTCCACGACCGCCGCGATCACCACCAAAGCCGCCACGACCGCCACCACGGCCACCACGGTCACCACCGAAGCCGCCACGGCCGCCGCCACGGCCACCACGGTCACCGCCGAAGCCGCCACGACCGCCACGACCGCCACCACGGCCACCTCTTGCACCTCGATTGTCGAATGCCATGTTTATATATGGAAGAAGAAAGTCTATCCCGACAACTCTCCGAAAAAAGAATTTTTTGGGTTTTTGGCAGGCGCCAAAGCCACCCGGCCACCGTAACTTGCACAACAAGAGCGGATCGTCAAATCCATCCGCGGAGTATACATTATGCTTGCATGATAACCAAAAAAGAAAGAGGAAGGGGCAAAACTGAGGTGATGCCCTTCTTTATTCTTCTTCCCATTCACTACTTTCAGCAAACTATCTTCTTGCTGGAATATATCCATAAGAGTGTGAGGACGAAGCGTGAAAGGTTCCAGTGATAATAGCTGTCTAGGCTACCTCATCCTCATCCATCTTCTATCTAGGGAAGCAACACTTTACATTCGCACCCTTCGTAGCTCAAGATGCACGCAACCCCTATTGATATCAAAAAACATTCGCACTCGATGATGGCGTTGACTAACAGCGGTACTCGCCGCAAAAGAGGAGGCGACGATGGTGAAGGAATCCAGTCCGCGGGCGTTCCGATATTAAGAAGATCCACGATGGCCGTACTACCGCCGCTGGTGCCGTCCTATCCGCAACAGCCGCAATGCTACCAACAACATCACCAGCAGCCGAAATACCAACAACAACAGTACTTCATGTCCGGGATGGCCCTTTTGGAGCAACATGAATATCAAAAGGCGGCTAGGAAAACAAACAGAAGGCCAGCGACTATCAAACCCAATCTTGATCAGCAGACTGGTCTTTTAGCAAGTGTGCCTCCGCGCGGCAAGTTTAACATTAACTTCCAAGCTGTCTATCAGCAGCAACAGCAGCAACAGCAGCAACAGCAACAGCCAACATGTTATGATCATGGCTTCTCGCATCAAGGTGTTCGTCTCGCTAACCAACAGCACCAACGGGGAATCAATAGCAGAAGCGCACGGATGTCACTACCACCGGTAGCAGCAGACCTTATGGCAGATAGAGTCATTCAGTACTTGCCTTCATCCCACGATAACATGGAAACTAATACAGGAGGATTTTTACCGTCACCTTCAAGAACTATTCGTCGCCGATCTCAACCGACATCACAAGAGCATTATCGTTACTCTGGCACCAGCGGCGGCAATTGAAAGTGGCGCAGGCTGTTAAAAGCATTCGATAGAAGTAATAAATTATTGGATGGATCGATACATACTTTATTTTCCAAATAAGGGCTTTTCTAGTCAAGAGAAAACAGGACACCCCAGGTCGATTAAGTTCGTCATACTACATACATAAACACGTGCCTTTTTTATTTAACTCCCTTTCCATCAGTTCTTTTTGGAACGGTGTATCTTGTAAAGGTGCCCGAGATTTTCGCAGTATGTATGGCGCTTTAAACGAGACATGCTATCAAAATAGGTAAGATGAGGCCATTTTATTAGGATATGACCTCCTCTCGAGTTTGTCGCCTGAAGTAATCCGTTTTCCGCCCATCACTTGGATCAAACCCATTACTAATGTTTGGTACAGACACTGCAATTGTATTTGGTCCAATCAGAACAAACGCTCCCCTCTCCATGATGGGTTTTATAGTACTGGCATTCCAAACCTCCCTCGACGCACATAGTAAAGTCATTATTTGGACTAAGGTTGACTTTTTTTTCATTTCAGGAGAAAGGATTGGGTCGTCGGGAAGAATAGCTAATGGACGGAACAAGTGGTGAGTAGTCCCAAAAAATCATACCATGTGATAAACGTCGTCTTGCTTATTGAGGGGAAGAACAGGCTGCTGGATTCTGATAGGGGACGCTACAACGCCGTAACCAGCATATTGCATCAGAACAACTGACTGGTATAATGGTATCCATTGTAGCGATACATCTTGGCAACCTCAAAGCGATAGTAGTGAAATACTGTAGGTGTACATACAAATACGGCAGGCAAGTACTCTACAGTACTTTATCAAGTGGATAATACCTTCATCGAAAAACAAAAAGATCTCTATCATTTTAGACGTCGTCCACCCATTCATTCACCCTGCCTAATTTTTTGGAAGCGATGTGCAGTTTAGTTAAACTCTCCACATCGGTGCCATAGCCGGAACTCTACTTTCATATTGTTTTAGCCAATACATCATCGCGCAGTATGTAGTATTGATTTTTAAACATGTATTCATATTGTTGATTGCTGTTCATGTTTCTCATAAATAACTCTTCGTTGGGGCTGTAATTTGGCTGTTTTCTGCTAGTTCATTCTATTGTTCCTTGTCCCTTGGCCCGCCTACAGCTGACCCATGCCGTTCAATTAGACCCTGACGATGTGTCGCCATCGCTTGGAATACCTGTTCGTCTGGACTCGGTATTTTTCCCTCCAGTCAATAGGCTGTTAGTCGGCTATGGTTTTCCCGTCACAGTCAATCTGGACAAATTTTAGCGCCAAATTGACGGATCAATTGGAACGTAGAAAGAATAGATAGTTCTCTTGGCAGAAAGGGGAGTACAATCTCGATGAAGCATTCAATAATCCATCATCTAAGTTATGTCAATGTGAGAGGCAAACCTGACGGTTGGTTTTCCTATGCTCCTCGCAGCCTTGTGCGCGCCTTGCGGTTTCAAGGTACGATCAAAAATTGTCATAACGCGTCGACATGGGGTTTTGCAAATAATTGGTACATGTAATTATTTTCACGCCGAGAGCTATGATCAATGGTTTACGATGCCCATCATACACATTGTACTACCGTTCTACGGAATCCTACCAAGAGCATAGTACCACAGGTGTAATAACCCATAACCTCCGATGGCTTTTTTTCTCAAGGCCATAATGTGCTCCTTCCTTTCTTCTTCCATTATGAAGTGGAACAACCTGCTCCGTGACCACTGGCTGGTGATTCCGTTGTTGCTGATAAGGTGAGAAGAAGAATGATTGGAAGGGTCAAAACCGTCTTAGTTATAAACTGTATAGCCCGTTCGTTACTGGTATCCATGGAGTTCCTATCGTGACTTTGCTTTATCCTGCTTTCGTCATCTACTATGCACGAAAACAATGGATGAATGTTGGAATCTCGTATGGCATTATTGCCTTTGGGACTGCCATCAGCATTCTAAGCATCTTTGACGTTGAGCCCGAATTGCCGCCTTTCCAAAATACCTTGAAAATATTCGGTATGCAGTCATTATAGAATGACATGAGGATCAAAGCGTTTTGAAGCTCGAGCGGGATCAATAAAAAAGGGGGCTGAAATCATCTCTCTTCGTAGGTCTTTCACTGCTTGGCAACATAGTCACACTATTGAGCTTAGCAGGTGATCGGTGGGCGCAGTCTCAGCGGTGCGCATGGCACCGGGTGCTTGCATTTCCCTGTTTATGGACCGGGTTCTGGTTCGCATTTACTCGGTTCTCAGGTTTTGGTGACGTAGTGTCCTATTCGGCCTCGGTGATGGGATGGTCGGACTTCGTGCAAGCAGCGGCGACGCTTGGTGGCAGGCCCATGATTGACTTTTTCTTAGTCTTCTCTTGCACCATACTTCTTGAGCTTAAAGACAACAGTGCGCTTACACCCATCTTTTTCCAAGGCGATGAAGAAGAGCAGCATCAGGATAATACAGTCCATCATCGTGTATCCCGCCCTGTGGTGGTCTTTGGGGTGGTCATGGGCCTAATGCTTGCATTTGGTGGGGTTCAAACGTCCATCTACCCCGGGTCGTTTTTCCAGGTGGGTTATGTGGATTACGTAACCAAGACTGTTCCAGCAGGGTGTGTGGTGGGACCAGGTGGTATCCACCCTGAGCTTCAAGCAGACCATAACCGCTGGTTTAACAAAACACTCAATCTGGCAAAGGTAAGTTACAGTAACCCCCATGAATGAGGATATATCAACAGGATGGATACACTTTGTCATAGGCTGGTGCCAAGATCATTATCTGGTCTGAGGAAACCGCGCAAGTTCAGGATCCAGACGCTGAACAGCAGCTGATAGAACGTGCAAAGGGGATAGCGGCTGAAGAAAATGTATACATTGGGCTCACGTACGAACTTTCCGGCCCTGTTATGGCCAACAAGTTTGCCCTGGTTACTCCTGGGGGCGACGTGCCAATCAACTACATTAAATCCCATCCTGTTCCCTATGTCGTAAGTGTTTCTGTTTATGTTCATACAAGAGCAAACCTAATCAGCATTATCTATTTATCACCGTAAATGTACAATAATATGGGGGACATAGGAGCTTTTCCCTGCTGGCCCTTCGGTATTGCAGGTGGCAGACACGCCCGAGTTTGGTCGTATCGGTGTTGCCATTTGCTTTGACTTCAACTTCCCATGGTTTATCCGCCAAGCGAGTCAAAAGAACGTCGATTTGATGCTCCAACCATCGTGGACATGGGGTATGGATCAATTATTCCTATTCGGCGCAAATACGTAATCTAATTCAGATGCGTCTCAAATTAGGATCCATGGGGACTTACCATAGCCAGGGCAACTCTCTCCGGGCTGTAGAAAACGGCTTCACCTTGCTCCGGTGTGGCTCACAGGGCTTGTCGGGTGTTTTTGACCCGGTGATGAACGGTCTATTTTCTCAGCACATGCCAACCGTAACCGACGCTGAATACATATTTAACCTTCCACTTAGAAAGCGTCGATGGACGCTGTATGGTTCCACCGGGGATGTGTTTGGTTATATGTGCATTGCCGCCGGATTGCTTGGAGCAGGATACCATCTCTACCACGCATTCAAGGCAAGACGCGCGCCCATACAGCTATAAATTACAATCACCTTTTAACACTTCGGTGTGTCCTACCCCCTAAGAAGAAACTTAATATACACAAACACCATGCTGCCTTCCGCGAAATCTTTGCACAAACAAGCTTTTCCAGGCTTAAGCTGTCTCCTTCTGGACACATTCATAGGCTTTGCGAATACGCGCATGGTCATGCTTCTGATGATTAATCCTTCCCCGGGAGTCTTCGGATTATGGCCATTGATGAAGAAGTGTTCTCTTTCCAATCTGTTTTGGTCCCACTTCTTCATTAAATCCAAGTTCAAAGCCAAGTACCTAGGCCGGATATAGATGTAATGGCATTTATTCCTCGGCAATCTTTTTTGTACAGTCGACTTTGCCTATCTTTTTCTTGGGACGTCTGATTTTTCTGTATGCAACATCTGTTTATCGGCAAATGCGGCTTCAATATATCGGGTTACTCCAATTGATGCGCAGGGTACAAGTTGCTCTGAAAGCGTCTACTTCGTCATCAGAAACATAATTTGTAGCTGGACCATGCTCATCAATAAGATTACCCTGCCTATCTCCGTAAAGTATAGACAGCTCATTTATGGATGCCAATGTAACGAAAACAGTTTTGGAGCTGAAGAAGTTTCAGCTTTTTGATTGTATATATTGGACTTCTTTATATTGTCTATAAAGGACTCGTCTACTTCTTAACTTCCAACTTTGGACAAGAGCGGGCAAAGCACGGGCAAGAATGTTGACAAAAGGAATACAGGCGAGTGAGCTATCCAATCAGCGCACAGCATGACGTCGCTCGGAGAGTCGGGGGTAGCTCCCTGGTTTGAACGGGCAATTTTTGTTTTCCTTGATTTTTTTCCAAGCTCTTAAAACCCCCACTCTCATAAAGCGCCATGGCCACATTGTCGCGCAGCTTCGCGGTTGCTAGCCGCTCTTACGTCAATGCCCCTGCCACTTCACTTTCTCTGAAGAAGGTGTTCAACGTGTCGGCTGGCAGTGTCTCTGACCATCACGATGATCAGAGCAGCAAGCCTTTGGTTGGCTCGACTATCAAGCAGCGATCAGCAGGTGGTCTTATGAACCGCTCTTCGGTTAATGGTAATGGAACATGCCGATATTCCTTTTTTGCCTGGCAATGAATATTCAAAAATGGACTCGACGCTGAATCATGAAACTGTTTCTGCTGCTGCTATTGTTATTACTTCTACCATTAGTGGCTCCAATTAACGATTTCCAGCTTCGCCGCAACCACACCACCGCTATTCCTGATTTCTCAAAGTACAAAAAGTCCAACACCAGCGGTGATGTCAGCCGTTCTTATGCCTACTTGATGGTGGGTACTACTGGTTTAATCTCTGCTGCTGGTGCCCAGGCGACTGTCAGCGACTTTTTGGCCAACATGTCTGCTTCTGCCGATGTGTTGGCTTTGGCCAAAGCCGAAGTTGACCTGGCCTCCATCCCTGAAGGCAAAAATGTGACCATCAAATGGCGCGGTAAGCCCGTCTTCATCCGTCACCGTACCGCCGACGAGATTCAAGAAGCGAATAATGTCAGCATCGGGGAGCTCCGTGATCCCCAGTCTGATGCCGATCGCGTCAAACGGCCTGAGTGGTTGGTCATGTTGGGCGTCTGCACCCATTTGTAAGTGGTTATAAAAGTAAAATGAGTTGGGAAGAGGACCGCAATGGCCAATGCATTTTCTTCCTAGGGGTTGTGTACCCATCGGCGAGGCTGGTGACTATGGTGGATGGTATTGCCCTTGCCATGGCTCCCATTATGATATCTCCGGTCGTATTCGTAAAGGTCCTGCTCCACTCAACCTCGAAATTCCTGGTAAGAACCATCGTTGTAGAACCTGAGGCGATTTCCTTACTGAATATCTCTCTTTTGGTCTTTATAGAATATTCCTTCAGTGAAGACAAGCTCATCATCGGTTAGATTGCCTTTTTATACACCATGTATTTATACGAAACAACCATTCGTTAGTAATGAAAATAAGGAAAACATGTTTTCTTCTAGCAAGCAATTGCATGTTTTTTCTGAGGAGTGAACGGGAAGAGAGAACTAACAAATAGTTTAGCCATTTGTATGCGTGAAAGGACTCCTAATTCTAAAACGGATGATGGGCCGAGAATATTGAGTTGTTGACGAACGTCCAAATAGACGTTTCCCTTTAATAATACGCTATTCATGGATGCACATCTGGTACCCATTTCATCAGTAGGATTTTAAAGCTATAGGAAAACATAAAGCGCGGACGCTCTGTGGATGTCCAGCCTACTGTTTCTAGTCACTCACTGTGTATTCATTACTACGTTGAACATTGATCAAATTTACATCTACAGTTTGGACACCTCCTTTCTTAAGCGACAATGACATTATGGTAGAAGTGCCGCAAGAGCACTCAATCATCGCATATATTTCCTAAACTGAAAGAAAGTTTAGAAGAATAGCGAACGAGTCGTTGTATTCAAAGCTATGGGCAGGATTTCATTTTTTTCCCCTCTCATGAGTTTTATGTCGGGCGCCAGACTCTTTAGTATACAAGACGAAACAATGTCGCTCAAAATACAAAAAGAATGCAGCATAAAATCATACGAAATTGTCGTATCACCAGGTAAAAGAATTCGTTAGTCAATCGAAAACATTGCCTCATCCCTTTTACACTTTAACTTACCAACCCGGCTCACACTAGGCGTGTCCAGGCGTGGACATGGCGATAACCATGGCGGAAGATTGGGTGGTGCGCCAGAAGCAATGGCAGAGGGACACTGAAGACATAATGGCGGGCACGAGGCCGGCAAAAGGTAAGGTATCGGCGAATTACACCGGGTGAGCGCGTGGACAAGGAAGATGATAACAACAAAAAAAGAAGTACCTTGGGTGAGAGCGACACCGAAGCGAAGGCATGGAAAAGCACAGGCAACGCAGCTCGCAAAAAACAAGATGAGGCGAAGGCCCTACCCGAAGACAGCCAAATCGCGGCCCCGCCGGAAGATGCGATTCCGTTTTGGTGCCTCTTCCATGGCTTATCAAATAATGGTACGATTGGTCAATCTACAAAGGACAGAATGTGTTATATTCGAATAACAAGCACTCCAATATAAAGTTTCATACCGGATAACCCATGAAAGGGAGGCTAAGGATGGATTTGATAAAGAGGAGATACAGTAGTTTGCTTAGAATCTCTATTATTCATGAGGAATCGATCGTCCATATGCTTGACAATGCTGAAACAAGTACCATGATGTATCAGATGGTATTTTCCTTCAGAAGACTTACATCAACAACTCTCATCGCTGCTATTTCACGGTGCTGCTTGTATATCAGACCACAGTTTTATTGCAGACAGATTTGAATGGGCGCTTCGAGTCCTCATATTGTCATCATGATGATCAAGAGGCACACAGGCGAATGACTCAGCTGCGAACCACTTTATCGAGGGTAATCCAATTTGTCATAATGCTACAGACGAAGTGCTATTATTGGAGTACGACTCAGCAGGGAGTCCGGGTTTGCGTGCCACAGGCTGCGTATAAAACCAGTACTGAATCATACTTGTCGTCTCATATCAATCGGCATGTAACTATACACATATTATCAATGATTAACAAAACATACACTCCACAAAGAACCCTTCCTCTGCATGAAAAAAAAACTCTTTATCATCTGTTTCGCTCATGAGTTGTTTTATACAATCAGACAAGTGACCACCCATCTATCACAGTTATGGGTTTAATTCTTCGTTTTATCCGAGGTCCGACCTAATATTGTATGATTGCATAGAAGTAATCCTTTCAACATATCCAAAGAAATATGGGATCCGATATACTCTCATTCCCTCTTTTTCACACTTTCTTAACATATCTATGCTCATATACACATGATGATCACTGTAGAATTATCACACCTGTAAGAATGAGAGATGAATCATTCGAAAGCGCCCAACGTAAGCTATTCGATGTTTCACTCATTCGATCATCAGTGTCCCGCTTTCTAACCTATTGCGTTTCATTTTACTCTTCACAACCGATCAAAACTGCTCTATAGGATTACGTTCAGGCGAGTAGGATCGATGAAAAGCGCATCGCCATCTCGAGACTCGATATATTTAGAGATATCGCTAGGATTATGAATATGTGCGTTCTCCATTACCAAACAATGGCCTTTCATGTGTTCATACTTATCCATTTCATCTATGATAGCCTTAAGAGGTCGAGATAATGTCCAGCGACAGTTACTTTGCCTGCAGCTGTGAAATATCCCGATTCTTTTCCAGGACTGTACTTATTTTCACATGCTTTTGGCACTGTCACTACTGCGGAAGTCCCTCCTTTTGAAACATGCTATGCTGCACTTCAGGTTAATATGGAATCCAGACACATCAAGGAAAACCCAACATTTTCGAAAGTCAATCACAACCATGTCCTCATCAGCGTACCCAATCAAGGCGCACTTGGATTTTTGCATCACTACTCCTGTCTACAGGCTGAAACCATGTCTTTTCAGTGACTGGTTCCATTCAGCTTTCATAAATCGATGGAGCGTGGTCTCCGGTCCTTTAAGAACCTCAAACGTCTGGAGCAGTTGCTCTAGGACAATGACGGATTCCCATCAACCCATTCTAAATAGTACTAAAGCGCTTTGTTGAGAATACGTTGAACGACCTCTGCCTCTACGTTTCTTAAAAATACTGTCAAGGCCCTTTTCATATTATGATGACCATCGCTGCGCTGACCGAACATGAATCCCTGGCTGTTTCGCAGCAATTGATGCACTCAAAACCTTCTTAAACATCTGTTTAAAAAATCTGAGCTTCTCTTTGTCGGTGTACATTGTATATGTTCATCTGTATGTCCATATCATTCTACCCCAAGTAGAATGTGACGTCTTTCGCCATACATGCTACATTTGCTTCGTTATCCTGCGTAAAGCTTTTTTTGGCTTTGCGACTTCAGAACTGCTAGGACGTGGCTTCAATTTCGGTGCTGCTATTCGTTCAGGTAGTATCACTTGCATCCCTCCTCGTGCTATCCGTTGTACGGATCAAACAAGGAATTAATAGAAACTTTTTTGGGGGATGGGGCGGATTGTGCTGGGGCGGGGAGTCATGCAATCATGTGCATTCCCCAAGGTGTTAGACATCGGAGTATATTTTGCTGCAGCTTTGAAACTGGTCGTTTCAGTCGTTTCTTCTGCCCAACACTTTATCACTCGTACAGCAAAGCAAAGTAGACAAAGGCTATCAAAAACGCATTCAGATCTCTATATAGCTAAAAATTCTCCTTACTTAATTATGATATCGGAGTCAGGAGATAATGAGTTTTTCTTAGGAGCTCAAAATAGAAAAGCATGATGGAAATATCTTAAATTTCCATCCAGCTCTGTTCCAGTTGCGCACCAATCATTTTTCAGGAGTTATGCCAAACAAGGAGACCAAAGTATTAAGAGCATTACTCCGACCAGTCTATAAATAAAAGCTCGGCCCGCATTTGCAAAAAAAATAATTTTTTTGTTTCTTTCTTTTACTTTTTGTTTTATTCTTCCTGTTCAAACTGGTGCAAGTTTTTCTGGGCGGCCATAAGATGGATACTTTGATTGTGGAAGAAGATATTCTATGTGGATAACAATGGTCGATCAAGCGTTGCATACTTGCCTATGTTCCACCCTACTCTACTATGGATGAAGGTCCCTAGGGCTCTGATAGCCTCCTCTAAACATCCTGCCAGGCTGTATTGTATGCTATAACCTCCATGTATATTGTCGTAATTTCTGGGGCTTGCCGATTCCTCTCGTACCCAACTGCTGCTACTTGATGGGTAAAAGAAGATAAATCGCTGGCATATACTGTTCACCGTTCATTCCGGCTGGAGTGATACTCGGCTTCACTACTTAATTGAGGTTAGTAATTGCTATATAATGAGTATAGAATGTTTTATTGATGTGTTATTGCTTTAGTAAATAATGCTGCTGTTGTTGTCGATAAATGGTATATATTTCTCATCTTGGGATAGCACTTACCTCGTGATGCTGCTCCATTTGCGAGTTGATATGATGTATGTATTTTGAGATTACAAAGTCGGATCGTATGCTAATTTTTTATGTTTAGCTCCGTTTGATTTTGAATAAGAAGGTTGGGTGTTCCACCATCTGCTGTGTAACGTTGGCGTTTCTGTACTCCTGACTGCCATATTGGGTTAAGGAATCCAGGACGTTACAAATTTTCCCTAACACAACTTTTCGTTTCTGCATTGAATGTCCGATGTACTGGCGTTTTGTCGTCAATCTCTCCGCGGCATCTGCAGCTCAGGTGACTGAACAATGTGACCCAGTGCATGTGACCAGGAGCATATCTCACATGGTTGGTCATGACGGTTCATCACATGCGGCATGCTTCTGTAAATCTTCCGGAACGATCTTGGCTTGTCACTTCGCAGAGGGATATCTGCTTATTCCTGCAAGTTTTATCCTGCGCATTGTCGATCGTCCTTTTCGAAAGGAGATCAAGTTTGTCGGTATCGCTACTCTTTCTTTCACCTGTCCATACGATGGTCTATTTTTTGCTTCCAAGAGCTGGTGTCGAAGTTTTATTCATTCAGTCAACCGCTCGTTTGAGCTGCAGTTTTATTCCTTTGCCTGCTGCGATTCATCTTTATACGAGATGGGCTCTCCTCTCCTGTCAGTGCCTTGCTTGTTAGGAGCTATGTGGTGTTGTTTTGCCATTATTCTCAGTCCACGATGGTGCAACGTTTCAGCTCGGTAGTCTCCGCTCTTGGTCTCTAAGTATTCGAAGGAAGGTCGCCGTTGCCGCATGAATGTCGAGATGTTACAGGTGGAACTCTCGTTCATTCGTCTATCTTTATGCTTCCTTTACTCTATCATTCTGGCGGCGTTCATTCTGTATCTACGAGCCGAATTTATTACTCTTACCTCCTGGATATGAGCGGACGTTAAGTTAGAATCAGCGGAAACACCGGTGCATTCGTTTGTTATGGAGGCGAATGAGGCCACCGTCATGGAAATCAGATGAATGACTTGTCGGCGATCAGTTCTTGTAATGGTCTGTAAATTTCATATCTATTCGTTGGTACTTCCGTGAAGGTGCAGTTCCCTGGTGAGGAATCCAAGAGGTCTGTTACTCTTCCAGATTCTCTACCGTTGAGAAGTAGCTGCAAGCTTTCGATCCGTCCTTAAGGGAAACGATAAAAAAATTTGTATTCTTCCGGAAACGATCGTTGTCGTTGGGGTGAACCTGACAAAACTGTTACCCACGATGGGATCAAGATGTCCGTTAAAACAAACCCAGTCCTACAGTATTTCTGGACATGGATTCACAGCAATGGTCTGCGTGAGACCGCATCGTAAATCGCCTAACGAGAATTCGATCAACTGATTATTATCCCAAGCGATTCACGTACCTTTGCATCGCTCTTTTTTGGTGTTGCATGAAATTTGTGAAGGCTTGCTATTGTTACCGCTCTATTTATTCAAGTCGTTGATGGAGCTATATCAAATGCTTGATAAATTGAATTAAGTATCGAATGTCATCTCCCCCGAGTTGCCATATTACCGCACAATGAGCCTTGGTACTGTCGGACTGATTGGGCTCCGCGCAACGTTTTCAATGTCTTCTTGGTTCTCTTTTCCGACGGCTTGGTAATGGATTGTCGAAGTTCAAGGATGCCATCATTTCATTCTATGATTGGGTCTTACGTAACTCTGCCCATGAACGAAATGCAATTACCAGGATCTATCGCCGAAATCCGATTCGCTGCGAGAATGGGCTTTCATGAGCGATCCGGCTCTAGTCGATCCTAATGGGCAGCCTATAGGAGAAATCTTGGAGTTGCGAGATAGATAACATCTGGCATGGCATGCACACTCACATGGACCAATGGAAATTTAATCTAACCAAACTTAATTGGACGCCAAGGCTCCTACGATTGTGCACTCGTTGACTGTTCGCAGGAAATTATCGCTCTGCGTCCGATATTGTGGATGATCGTGCGTTGACGGAGCGATCCATACGAGGTTCGACTGGACGATCCACACAAGGTTCGACTGGACGATCCATACGAGGTTCGACTGGACGATCTATACGAGGTTCGACTGGACCATCCATAGGAGAGAGACCGAACGATGACAAAACCATGATCTATTGGTATAAATTTTCAGAAGGAGTGTTGCATTGACATGAATATCTTCTACCACTGGTACGGTTGAACCGAGTGAGAACTTGCAAGCGGTATTCCAAAGCCCGCATTATATCATCGTCCTTCCAACAATGCCTATACAAAACCAGCCAAATGGTGAAAAGCGGACGTAATTCACCTCGTCGATTTTCTATTCAAGCAGTTACCGTGGGAATAGCAATGAGTATGCACTAAGGCGTTACGTTAGCGCGCTGCCTTTTTCATTGGAGATAGCTCCAGGGTCGTTTGGATGAGCAAAGAAGGATTGTCGGAACCAAAGACGCTGATTTGCGGACGTGTCTATCCACTATGGATCACCTGTAGCAATCTACTCTACTTCATGTACTAATCTCGATGATATGAGTCACCTCCGCTGTCATGCATAGCAAATTCTGGGCGTCACACGGTATTTTGGAGAATACAAGATCGGTGGGTCATTCCGAACCCGACAGTGATGCGATATGAGCTTTCTGGCGCGGCTTAAGACTGGGCGCATAGTTGTGAGTCTATACCGGAATGAGGTTGCTGCCTATTGGCGTTCCTTGTTCTAGAGACCTGGGACCGTCGGGACGCGCTAAAGCATATCCAAGAATCTTCGGTCATTCCAGCGAGCTGTGTGATTGCAAACTCTACAACGTATTGCTAATGTCAGCAGCGTGGATTCATAGGGCGAGGATTCTGATTCTGCAATTATCTTGCGCCATTTACGATCGTGGTCGGACCCCTCTTGCCTGCATTATTCAGCTGGGAGGACTGAAGAAGGTCAACGATATATATAAAGATTTGAATCAGCAAAGCGCCTATGTCAGTGCATAACAGCCTTGGATGCCATTAGTTTGCCAGGATCGATCGAACATATCAACCGGACGGACCAAAATGCTATGGAATTGATTGGACAAAACATACAAGGATAGCATCAGTAATGAGCATACTATAGAATACGGCGCCAACGTTCTTCAGTAGTCGATACTTTACCAGGATCGACTGGACGGACCGACCGGATGGTTCAAGACGCCATAGAATCGACCGGACAAAACATGCAAGGATAGCATCAGTAATGAGCATGCTATAACACAGCTCCAACGTTCGTTAGTAGGAGATACCTTGCCAGGATCGGCCGCCCGGACGAATTAACGGTTAATGGATCGATCTGAATGGAGATATGATCCATATGGTCATATTATCGATAACGTGTCTACTGCAACTCGACACCAACACGTTTCTCAGTAGGAGAATTCCCACATGACGACCGGACGGGCTAAACGGCCAATGACGACCGGATAAGAGATACAGGCATACCATCGGTAACTCGTATACTGTAACATGGCGTCTTACTTCCGTAGGGCGACTTTCCAGAATCGACCGGACGAGCTAAATGGGCGACCGGATGGGCCATACGGGCAAGCCATCGGTAACGTGTCTATTATAACGCGGCGCCAAATCTTTTTCAGTAGGACAGTCCTTTTGGATCGACTGGACGGGCTGCACGGTGAAAGGATCGACTGGACGGGCTAAACGGCGAAAGGATCGACTGGACGGCTAAAAAACCGAAGGATCGACTGGGCGGGCTAAACGGGCGAAACGGTTGACCGGATGGGCCATACGGGCAAGCCATCGGTAACGTGTCTATATAACACGGCGTCACAGCTTTTCAGTAGGACAACCCTTTTGGATCGACTGGACGGGCTACACGGTGAAAGGATCGACTGGACGGGCTACACGGCGAAAGGATCGACTGGACGGCTAAAAGACCGAAGGATCGACTGGACGGGCTAAACGGGCGAAACGGTTGACCGGATGGGCCATACGGGCAAGCCATCGGTAACGTGTCTATATAACACGGCGTCACAGCTTTTCAGTAGGACAACCCTTTTGGATCGACTGGACGGGCTACACGGCGAAAGGATCGACTGGACGGCTAAAAGACCGAAGGATCGACTGGACGGGCTATACGGGCGTACCATCGGTAACATTGCTACTATAATACGGCGCCAAAACTTTCTTCAGTAGAACAATCTTTCCAGGATCGACCGGGCGGACTGTACGAGGATAAATATGGGTAATATGTTTATATAGTGCAGCACTCTTCTTTCAGGTTGCAAGAACTTGTCCGGAGTCTACGATGCGGACTGTGCGAGAAGAATGAGGAACAGCAACTTACGGGTAACGGCACCAAGCGGACAGTTGATCGCTAAACACTGCAACAGTAGTATAGCAGCAATCAGCAGATCTAGGACTGGGCCGTCCAGGAAGACAAAAAGTCGGCCTGCAGGACCATATAAGGTATTCAATTATAAGTCGCTGTTAGTGTCGCTGGTACAAGCTCTTAGAGGGTAAGTTGTTTAGTGAATTTGATTATGTTGTATGCTCACTTTTTCGGTGGTGGCAGATGTCAAGAAGGTTATATTTACGACGTCAGTGTGCTGGTAAACCTGTAAATGTTTTTCTTTCCTGTCTCTATTTCAACACACGGGCAGCGATGCGATGATGGCCTGGCGTATGTGCGCAAGCCGATGTCAAGTCTGCAACAGTTGCCAACAACTACGAGGAACTAACTTCTAATCCATTACTACGGACACACGTTACAAATTCACCGAGCTATCGATGTAATATCGCTCAACCAGCAACTGTAAGAAGCTTCTTTTATAATAGGTATATATCAGGCTTTCTCTTTTTTAACAGGAGACTGTATTTAACAAATGTTCCACACATAGGTCGCTGCAGAGGGGGGGAGTTTTCAATCTCCAACTCTCTTGTCATTTCTTGTCGGAGGTGCTAAGATGACCGATGCTCCAGTTTTAACGCCAGCGTGCCCAAGTATTTGTTTATTGTATTCGGCCTTGTTCTACCAAATTACTGTCGAGACTTCAGATGTGTCATTCGATTGGGTGATCAAATAATGCCCGAACTCCCTTCCCTTCCCCTCTGCCAGGACGATGGAAGCAGCAGCTCCAACCACGTAAGATACTTGACGGATGCTGATGCGGTATCAGCTAGTCGACTGAAGAGAGATGGTTCCTTCTTCGCACTCTCTGTTTCTGTTTCTTTTCCTTTGGGATGCAAAGATCAATTTGAAAGCGTTTCTGTTCGGTGGATTTTGGGCAACCAACCGATTACGATGAATACAAGACCAAGCGTTAAAATAAAGTACATAATGAACAAGAATAAAACCATTAATCTAGTCTCTGACGTTTTTTTTTTCGAAACATAATGACAAACCCCGGTGCGCTTCAGGGGGAGAGCGATTAGGTGCATCTTTGTGCTCAGGTTCATAATCATGCTCTCTCTCTTTCTCTTTCTCTCTTTCTTCTTTCTTTCTCTGTTCAGCATATTTATATCTATATCTCTTTTCTATATACCCTCCTCATCTTCAATTCATCCATGCTCAACAACCATCAGGCCCAGAAACAACCACCTTCCTCTCCAACAGCACTCATGTCAAAAATGACGGTTTTGTACAAAACTGAATACTGTCGCAATTGGGCAGAGCTCGGTTACTGCAGGTGCGCGGTCATGCTATAAGCATATGTCATCCATAAAAACCGTTCGTCTGATAACATTTCTGCTCCTTTGTTGCATTAGATATGGTAAAAAGTGTCGATACGCGCATGGCCTGAACGAACTGCGGGCCGCACCTCGCCACTCGCGCTATAAAACATCGATCTGTCACGCTTACCATGTGGAAGGCACATGCCCTTATGGCATTCGTTGCACTTACATCCATGACTTGACAGGGTCATTGACTGCGCCAGGGCTATTATCATCTCAAACTCATAATTACTGGTCAAGCCTCCCCATACCATCAGCCCGTACCGACTCTCGCTTCTTTCGTCGAAGCAGCTTGAGCAGCAGTGTATCCTTATCATCATCATCCTCGACTAGCACAGTTTCATCATCGCCCTCGTCGCCTTTCCTCCAGTCACCTCTTTTGTTGTAGTACTTCTTTCGTATCCTCTCCTTTGTTTGTAAATTAACTTGTATTTGACCTTTTAAATGCAGCTACTTAGAGCGTATGTCAACTTTACACTTCTCAAACCTGTTTCTTCCAGGGTCATGTGTGCATGTATCAAGTGGAAGAGTTTCACAGACGGCGTTTTCGAGTCTCATGTTGGTTTCCCGCCTCTTTTTTGTCTATTTTGGAATTCATTAAACGCTCTGATGAGACAACGCACCGATTCTCTAACTTGTTGGCTATCGCATTATAAAAGACTCGAGGCAATGGATGGTAGTGATATGACTTGTGCGGAAATACTGCTGCGAAGAGCTAATCCAGGTTGGATTTGGCAGTAACTTGGAAACGCGAAGACAAAGACAAACATTTGAAGTGCTGGAAATTGGGTCAGAAATGGACCGGTATACCTTCCTTCTTTTGTTCCAAGACACTTGGGTAAGGTTAAGATTGGGGGTGGGCACGGTGATACCCAATCCACAAAGGACAAAGCTATACAATGTTTACAAAGACCGTATTCAAGGACTGGGGGCCATTCCCATTTGTAGAAATGCGCTCACCCTTATTGATTCTTTTTTCCTTCGGTGATGAACAGAGTCATGTTGCTGGTGCGCGTTACTTGAACCCTACGGAACTCGTTTGCTGATGAAGGACTGCAATCTCCTGCAGCGGAACTTCTTTAGGATTGCCGCCGCGCAATTTGCAAACGAATCAAGCCTGTATTTGCCATGAGAGGTGCAAAAACTGTCAGCAATATGTTCACCAAGGCGGCGGATATCACAATATAAACATGAAACGCAGTATTGAAGAGCGGAAACAAATAGATAATGTTGCAGAATATTTCGTTATGAGAAAACACTCACTCGAGACAGTTATTCTCATCGGCAACACTTTGCCTTGTTGTGTGTATTAAAAAACTATAATATCATATCAGCTTTCCCTGTCTCATATCACTCATTCTAGAAAATTATCGGAAAAGAGCAAGGAGGACAAAGAAGATAAGGATAAGTACAACGACAATGCATATAGAGCCTAAAGAAATTAAAAAAAAAAACGGGGTAAGTAACCTGAATAAGGCGCCGTACCAACTGAAGTACTTGCGATTATCTTTGACCTTCCGGCCTACATAGTTAAGCTTCTTCCTTGCCCTTTGCAGCCGATCGTCTGTCCGATTCACCATTTCGTGTGTCTCGTCAATCAGTTGTGCATGGACATCCAGCTCATCGCCAATCATTAAACCGAGTTCTCTCTGCCGTCGGATTGTTTCTGACAATTGGTCTAAGTTGCTATCCTGTTCTGCAGTATCATAGATGTGTCAACTCGAACATACATTCCTTCCTTTTTCTCCTTTTCTTACCGTCAATGATCCGCTGTTGGAGTTGCAAAATCTGTCCATTCTCCAGGTCGCTTGGATCAACTTCATACGGGGTTACCTGGGAAAACCGGACCGTCTTTCCTCGCTTATTTCCAAACAGTATCTCCCTGCTCGCTCCATGAGTAACTCGGAGTATCGAGTGTTGCGAGACCTTTGGTCTTCAATACCTTGCTTGGTCAGGATCACCCATCAGTGCTTCTAACTTCTCCACCTTAACTTGCAGCTGAATCAGCTTGTCCTCATCCGGTTTTGTATCGCTACCATTTGCAATTTTCAGTTCCCTCATTCTCGGCCTGTGCAGTGATTTCACTCAGACAAAGAGAATGAACCACTTACGCCACTGTTGCTTCCTCTTGTACAGCGAGCTGCTGGTCCAAAGTCTTGAGTCCATCACGAAGTTGCAAAAGGGTCTTTTGAATTTGAGCTTCGTACTTGTCATAATTGAGACTGAATGAGCGGAATGAAGGTGATTGAGCATCCAATGGAATTGTCGAGAGCAACTCATTACAAAAGATGCATTAGCAAATATACTTCAAATCCCGTAGCCGATTGCGTTCGTATACAGTCGAGAGTGTGTTATCTGCCAATACTTCTAGGCGCGATGCGAGCTTGGTATCCATTGTATTTGCACAAACTACGGAAAAAAGAGGGAAGAAAGAAGCCGACCTTCTGGGAGAGTAATGCCGCGCTATGTGTGACCCATGATTTCATTCCCACACCGTTCGCCCCTATTCGCGGGTCCCAGTTTGAAGTCGTACCCCAGCCAGTTCTGAAGTCGCAGGATTACAAAAAGTCGTGTTTTGCCCAGCAATCTTTACGCGTGATGACAAAGCAAATGTCGCATGCACGGCGAAAGATGTCGCACAAAAAAGCTACCCATTTACATCCGTATGAACGATTTATTTTTTTACCATGGTCAAGACCATGTCGTCGATATCTTGCAGAAATAACTCTGATACAGTATTGTTAAAGTCATCTGGAATGACAGTCGCAAGTCCCACATTTGAGCATCACCTCTGCGGTTGGGACAATGGTTTGGCTGGAGAACATCGCTTCCAGTGTGATGATACGTTCATTCTGACAGGAAGATGGTGTGCTATCAGCAAAGCACATCGTATCAATCCCTGTGGATGGTGTAGAGGCAAATACCATACCTCTCAACGGTTATCCTTCAAGTGTGTTGTTGCTGCATACTTAGGCCTTATGAACACTACACCAGAAGACAGAGAAGTACTATTCTTGCTACTGCCTATAATGCGTGCTGTAGCGCAAAAAAAACATTGCTATTTCTAAAGTCGCTCTTGCATCCTTGCATCTTTATTACAATCTACACGCTGAAACCGAGTCTTTTTTCCAATAACAAGTTGCATCCGTCTTTCATACATTGAGGGAGCGTGCTTTTCGATTTTCATCAACTCATTCCAAAATAACATCCTTGTGCTTTCTTTTACGAATACGCGAATGGCCTCTGACTTTGCGGTTTTAAAAGTGCTCTCGAAGTCCTTTCTGTACTGCAATGACCATCGTTGTGCTGAACGAATGATGGATTCCTAGCAGCTGATGCACGCAAGACCTTCTCAGACATCAGTTTGAAAAATTTAACTATATCTGTGTCGGCGCACACTGCGTGGTCGCTCTTAAAGTTTGCTTCTTTCATCTGAATCCTTTTTGGTTGAGGATATGCGCAGCAACAAGATCAGGATGACCCCGGCTTGATAGACTATGCACGCATTATGTGTGAGAATATATGGATTGAAGAGAGTCAAAAAGATGTATGCTACTTTCAGATCCCGCAAACAGAAGTTCAGATAAGAAAATAATGCTGGGAAAAAAGTCCGAAAGCAGAACCCTCTTTTTTTTTCCTTTGCATTTTCTCTACTCTATTCCGGTTCATAAACCATGAGTTATTCATATTCATTGCCAACAACCGGCGCAATGTCCTTTGTGGATTTCTTGGGCAATGCGGAATCCTATTCGACCGAAATTTCAGACGCCACAGCACAGCGTGGTCGAGTCCGCACTGTGCTTAAGGACCTGAAAAAGGAACCCCAGGACACACGCGATTACCGACATATTATCAACGCAAGTGACGACTCATCACGGCATTCATTTGTGCCATGTGTGACATTCATCTGTTCAAGGAACAAGTCGAAGATTTCTCACTTGATGCAAACCCGTTTGTAGACCCTAGAAGACTATTTGCCATACCTGGTGAGCATACTGAATTGTCTCGAGTCGGGTGACCTGGTGCTGAAAAAGAATATTGGTAAGTTGCAACGTGCTGGACCCGGTGGTGAGAGAAAAACTCGGGGCTCAAGCAATCTAGAGACGTCTTGGCGGTCCACGTTGAGCGATCATATCATACACACCGGGAGCAATGCGCCTCGGATAGTATGCTCTGGAATATACTATGAGCTCGTCTTTGTGCTCATGACGTATGCCTATGCCAAGTCGATGCAGAGCCTTGATTATCTTAAGGTTATTCAAGGAGATAATAATGCTCCAATCCTGTACAATAAGGTCGGTGGAAGGAATGCGACAATCAGAAGGGATCAAGACGACGATTGACAATAGGGAAAAGGCAGCGGATGCTCTCAATACAGCAGCAGGTGTATTCCATTTCATCGCATACGATGTGATCCCCAAATGGCGTCAGCCGCCAGAAAATCGGCCTGTAGAGACCATCAAGGAGCTGGCTGCAGCTTTGTCAAAGTAAGTTAGATACGTGAAAGAAGAAGAAAATGACTGATCAGCGAAAAAAAATTGCCTCAGAATGGCGCTTGCAGATGCGCAATACATTGCGATCAATAAGGCACTCTTGTCCGCTCAAGTGTCCAAGTCGCTGGTGGCGAAACTTTATATTGGAGTTGCAGGCGAGTATGAGATGGCATACGGCTTAATATCGTCCATATCGGGTGGACAGGAAGTCTCGTCCGATCTCAAGAAATACATCTATGATGGTGTCCAGTTTTTCAAGGCAAGCCGATGACCTGAGAATGAAAGTTGAAGAAATACCGTGATGCTCATGTATATCCATAAGCAGGCAATGGGCAAAAAATATCTTGCTATGGATGCCAATGACAACCAGTTGCGTGTTCCTTATCTCTCAGAGAGAGAGAGAGAGCTCTCTGATCTTCTCACTAATAATTTCACGGATAGGAAAATGGGAGAGGCGGTCGGGTTCTTGCGTGAATGCAGATCAGATCTACGCGCTATCCAGCATTCGAGCCTCTCAAAACCGCAGCTACGCAAGTCTGGAGTCGCAGCTCGTGCGTTGAAAGAAGAAGAGTCCGTCTGTGAACTCTTGCAGCGCTACACTTTGATTAATGATACGGTAAATTGGCTATAAGTACTTACAATCCAGGTACGCTGATACGAGGTGACCTAATGTGTTTCGTCCATAAACAGGTAAGCTATCAGACAATACCCTCACGCCAAGATCTTCAGCGGATCATCCCCAACGGGCGCGGCGTTCTCCAGATGAAGAAGTTCCAGCTTCCGCTTCCAAAGTTCGGGCCCTACCGCGAAGAAGAAACAAACGCGTCCTATGCTCGGTCAGGAGCCTATTATTAAGAGATATCCCCCGACCCCTTGGGTCATTTGATATCCCAGTCTGAAAAACCACAGTTCTCTTTCTGAAAGATACCAGCACGTAGCTCAGAAGAATAGACTGTAGGCGTTTCTGGACATGTGATGAACAACTTGACGGTATTAGCATAATACTTCGGGGACTTTATGATACCCGGTTATGCTCCTTGTGGTAAATACAATACTGTGGAACGGCATGCGCAGATCAGAATTGCCTTTTATGGAAGACGTGGATCTTTTGCACCTGGACTAGTCGTAAGAAGACAACTCCGTGGCATTCAATAATGTTCCTGCACCTGCTGAACATGCGCGGTCTATTGGTTGGCAAAGTTTTCCATTCAGAGTTCCACACCATAGACATCTCATCTTTTGATGGAATGTTTCATTTTATAAAAGGTTAATAATATCATTTGAACTGGAAACATGTCCATTACGCGATATCAGTGTGGGTCTTTAATGCCGAGATACATAGCACAAACGAATCCATACAGAATTTTCTTACTGGCACCTATTCACATACATATTGTATCTGTATTACTTGCCATGGTACCACTTGAGCCAACCATACATAAAAGAACATGGCAAAATGCGAAGTAACGAGATCACCGAGGATGCTTGAATTTTGTTAAGCAGCATATGCATGCTTGCCTACAATATTCTAGGAGAAATGTGAATGTGGTCTTCCCTTGGCGCTGTATACTCATATGGCTTGTTATCGACACTAGATGGTTAACAGGTCCATTTCGAGAACTTTAGTAAGGAACAACTTTGATTATCACATATCATGTTACAGCGAACAGAACGTATGATATTTTATATAGACCTATTTCTAGTGTTCAGAGCCATTTTGCTTCTCTTTCTCTTCCATGAGTCATATTGTATTCGAATAGACTGATTTAGCACGCCAATTACCACAGTGGCGTCCCTGGCCTCCGCCGTCAGCACTAGATCCGCACATCGTTGACCCACGCAACACCTTCTGGAGATCAATTACCTCTACCTAACTCCAGATGGTTTTCGAGAAGATCTCGTCATCCGGACAACACGCCGCTGAAGACTTCCGTCTCTTCCTGGTCATCTTTCATTACAGACCCATATTCTTTCATTCTGATGTTCTTGTGTTGTTTCTACTTCCTCCGTTGTTCCTCATACTCACCTTCTATCTTTGCTATTTAATTCTTCAATCCACTCACAATATATCGACTACATAAGCCGCGTTAAGGCAGGATGAAAGTAAGAATGCAGCGAACCAGATGAACATCCGCAAGAATCAATTATCAATCGCACCAGACTTCTCAATACTAAGGATTTAATGCCACGTATATATCATAAAATAAACTATACTAGGTAATAGTAGCGTATACGTATGTGTCCTATCATTTAACTTGTTCCATTTTGCAAACTCTTAATCTGTAGATAAAACATCAACCTAGCTCAGGTACCTGGAATGAAGAGGATAAGGACTTTGAGTGGGCTGCGATTTTGCTGCATCCGCGCACGTCTCCCGCCATGGCTTCATTGAGGTGCTGCTTGTCTTCCGTTGTTTCTGCCGCTGGTGTTCCTGTTGATCAGTCGTTGTTTCTTCTCATTCTTTCCCCCGATCTTTCCGCCGCTGCATTCGCCGCCGACACTAAAATGCTCCGGCCATCCTTCTCTTTCTCACCTTTTCCCCCATATTTACCGCAATGGTACACCGGGCTACCTTCGGAGTTAGTCGAAGCATCTGGTTCCAGGGCGTTCTGCCTGTTGACTAACGAGTATCATTTCGACTTGTTTAAAAACCCCATCCCCCTAAGCGTAGACTTTGATATTTGTCTATCTATCCTTTTGCGAAACTCTTTATAATACGTCCATGCTTCTGGAATACAGATCTGTTCAGCACAGCGATCAGCGTACGTACCGCACGGAATGGGCTCTAATAGCATTTTTAATAAGCGTATTAGAACAGTGCTCTTACGCGTATGCAGCTATGAATGTAGAGTTTAAAAGTGATATTCTCGAATGTGTTGAAGAGAACCCATCCGTGACCCCCATTTAACTGATCCAGACAAGAGGGAATAAATTATCCACCAAAAAAATAGCTCGATTTCAGCAGCGTGTCCATAATGAATAGCGGTTTAACGTCTTTGATTGGGTGCACCCAACGGGATACGTCTGACATTGACCATTGATAATGGTCCAGCAGAAGGGACCACCGCAGTTGTTAACGGTACCAAAGACATGGGTTAAAAAAATACGGACTGCCGAAGAATCAATCGCGGCACCAACCATCATTAAATGCAGCACGAGCTTCTCGCAGGCAACAACCAAGAGTCTTATGAGAGCCAGGACAATCCGCATCTGAATTGGCTTTGGGCTTGATTCGGTGGTGGTGAGTCGAAAGATTTGGAGAATTTGGGTGTATTTGAAGTTGTCTAATGATACATTAGTTTCTATTGTTTTTATTATTTTTGAAATAAAGTACAAGACATCCTAGTGATGCCCAAGTAAAGAAGCGGTGTATGACCACTACTACCGGCTGCATCTGTGCAGGTTCGATATGTTTCGTTCTTGCTAGACAGTTGGACCCTCTCTATGTCAATTTTTCATATAAGATCAGACGATCTCACACATTGGCCACCCAACGAACAGTCATCAAACCATGTTGCTGTTTTAGAAAGAACTCTATTGATTTTGAGGAATGTCGGCGTTTAGTGTTCCTCCGCTCATGTCCTTTCTGCCTGATTCGTCCCAAAAGGGGCATTGAAACTTTTTCTTTTTTCTATATTTACAGTTCTGCTTTCTCTTCCTCCCCTCCCCCTGACCCTGTTCCATTATCAATGGCTGCTCGAGCGCCTCGCATTCTCCCCTACATATTGCCAAAGCAGACGAGACAGAGAGCCTTGCCATGGAAATACGTTGTACATACTCCTGCTAGAAGCACATATTCCTCAGCAACCTGTGTCGATGCAGTCGATCAGCCACATCCATTTCGCAAGCTCGTAAGGAGGCAAATATCAAAACAGCGAGACATTTTTGCATTGAATCCAGGCACTGCTTCGATTACTATCCGCAATTCCGCACAGTTAGAACAGCATCTCTGCCCGCCTTTTGACAGGGATGCGAAGAATAATATAGCGCATAAATCCAACCGCCACTTTCTATTCTCGAAGAAGCCAAGTTTGCAATGCAAGACGGACAGCCACAATACCACTACTTTGAGAATGGTGTGTACATCTGCTTGCCTTCGATCACAACAATTGTCCCAGGACAAGGCAGAGGCAGAGGCGATCGAGCAACCGCAGGAACAGCTTCTCACAACGGAGGAAGCAGTGGCAGCCGCAAACGCCAAATTCTTAGCTTTTATCGAAGGTCTTCCATCTTTACAACGTCCAGAGCATCTCAAGACGATTGTTGCTTCCAGTGCTGAATCCATCAATAAGAATATTATCGCAATGACTAGGTATACATGTGGGACAGCAAAGGCTTTGTACTTGGCGGCAATGTATTCACTCGCTCTTGCTTGGGTACATTTATTATTGAAGTGAAGGAGAGACGATCTACGGTCTAGATATTGAATGGCAGCCGCAGTTTCAAAAGGGAGCCAAAGAGAACAAGACGGCATTGATCCAGATTTGTAACAGCAAAACTGTTTTGTTGATGCAGGTCCATCGACTCAAATGTAATGATTAGCGTATAAAGCAATACATGACGCTAGCGCGCAGCTTAACTGAAGCTTAATTATTAGATCTGCCTACTGCCCTCACCCAATTCCTGAGAGAGAGGCGCTTCCTTAAATCGGGTGTCAATATCCGAGGTGATGGCCTTAAGCTTGCTCGCGATTTTGGAGTCGAGTGCAACGGGTTCATTGACCTTGGTACTGTATGTAAACACATCTACCCTCACGAAACACGGATGTCTCTCCGAGCACTTACTGGAAGCTACGTAAGTTGCATTATCGTAATCTGCTGAGTGCATTTGCATTCCAATCGACATACTAACGCAGGCTATCGTCTTTCTTTTTCCTCTGAATAGCTGGGATATAAAATGGACAAGAAAAAAAAGGTTATCCTAAGTAATTGGAGCTCATTTCGGCTATCACAAGCACAGATCAAATATGCATCCCTCGACGCTTATGTAAATGTTACTACTTGACGATTTTGAATGTATTAACTTATTTTGTCAATGGCAATGTATCTAGGCCTCATACAAGTTATCCGCTGTTTTTTGTGAAGCACTCAAAAAGCTTGGCACCGGGTCAGAACACTTTGTCATGGCTTCCATAGCAATTGAGAAAGATGCTGCAAAAGAGGTACCGTAAATAGGGAAATCGGTGCGGTGGTAAGAATGTAGATTCATTTGCACTACATGAATAGAGCGACAAGAACCATCGTGGGGTATCTATGAAACCAAACACGCCAAGCCCACAAGGTACACACAATAACACCCGGTCGGCTCACCACTACCACCCAAAGAGCACCACGACAATTATCAAAAGGACAGATTCGCAGGCGGAAAAGGCATCTGTTTAAATATTTCGTACCACCCTATCGACTGCCCTTGATTTTCGATCCTCAAAGATATTAAAACACCATTTCCCAAATGCATGCCACCCGATTCAAAAACCGCAGGACGGCACTCAAAACAGCTCGGCTAACTCAACTCTATAAATTCGTCGATTTTCTCAAGCGTTATCGTCCCCCTCCTCCTTCCAGACGCATTCAACTTTATAAAACGATGGGCAGGGCCATCTTGTTGATGAGAATGGATGCCCTGAACCTATGGACTAGTCTTTGACGAGGATCCACTCTGAATACCTGCATAGTTTATCTTGCAATAATGACTTTGAGCTTATTGCTGCGCAGACTCCCACGAATGAGTGCAGATATTGTGATGGTTAGACAACTTCCGCTGACCCAGACGAGGTCAGATCATTCAAGCAGAGTTACTGTAGCTAGCGATCGAAGGTGCATAATGCATCAGCTAGGGATTACATATCTATTCAGCACGGCGGTGGAGGTCGCAGTGTGAAAGCATTTATAGAAGACTGTGAAAGTATCCAAAACGACGCTCCACCATATCGGAGGGTAATGGAATTCTGTCATTATAAAGACTTGCCAGAATTCCATGTTAGCATTCTTTGGTCCTGTGACATTATGGGGGGAAGAGGGTGAAGGGTCCGACAGATCAAATAAAACAGAGCTTGGATGCCTTGGCTGATTAAAAGAGCTGCAGCTATCAAAGTAAAATCTCCACGGATCGGCAGTCTGAACATCTCCAAGTCAAGAATACTACGCCGTCAGGAGCCGTCATTGCCCCTATCTGGCCCGGTCCTTTGCATAAGCTAGTGGCGAATAATATTAATGATATACTATCTCAGCTACTCACAATATTAATGCACTTTGTATGCTGAGCGAAAAGCTACTGCTCAGCAACAGGATGAAGATTCTTACCTGTGCTCCATCCGAGTCATCTCGAGCATTCGTTGGACGTCATTTAATGGTAAGTCGGCGCAATCAACTTCAATTGTCAGCTGGCATCCGGGACAACGGACTCCTTTTTGGCTCGATTCTATTGGGCTGGCAGTGCAATTTGGGCAGATAAAGCCTACACCAGTTTGTTCATGGCGAGGTCGTTTGATGGTGCCATTGGCGGCAGGATCTGTAGTCTTTTCAAGTGCGCGCTTTTTCCATGTGAACGCCATGAACGAAAGCTTTCACAAGGATAATTTTAATTTTTTCGCTTGCTGCGTGCAAACATTTGGAACCCGCTCGTCTCAGATGGGTAAGCATACCGTTGAGCTTCATCATTCCAAGAACAGGAAACTCGTCCCTTCCTTGCACAATCTTTAAATGGTCTCGGGATGTTTCTCGCATAAAAACGACTGTTGCTATGTTAAAGGAAGATGCGTAATTCATTGCTATCTTGCTTAGACCCCAGTTCGCAAATCTGGTTTACTTTAAATGTCGCGTGAAGGAAAAATGTATTGTACAAAGTCGCATGCAAAGCCTTCATAAAGGCAGGGATACGCCCCGTCAACGCAGCTAATGGGCCACCACACGGACCAACAACATCTGCACCATGCAGCATCACTGACTCCCCCTTCTCTTCTATCCGCGTCTTCGTATCGTACTGGTTTACCAGCGTTCTCCACCATGCTCAATTTGGAAGTTGAGTCCCTTTCTTCCTGGACCGTCAATGCATAGTCCATTTAAATTGGCTAGAACCATGGCGATTTCATACGCACCGCACGGCTTCTCTGTTCAGAATGTGTGCCCACTATGCATATTATCCATCAGTATATCTTTTCCATTGTGAGATAGTGAGGATCTCCGCGCATGAGGCACTGATGGGCCTTTGGGCCAGACATCTTTTTGAAGCCTCCCAATCCTCAATTCATCGTATAGGCCAATCTGTCAGAATGCCATATACAGAGTTTATTGCACACTTTGCGTGTGATGACAAAGCTGAATGCCGCATACACAATAGGCAAGGCCCATGTCGTTGATGAGGATATCTGCAACTCGCTTCAATTCGTTTGTTCTGACACAGAATAAATAGATGCGTATGTAGTGTAACTTTCAGGGATAACCCTGGTCTTGTTGCCTACGCATCTCCAACATTGAGAGAATATATAGACATCCCGATAAAAAGAAGTAGACTTTCTTGCCGCTGCTTCTGGCGCACCACTGATCTTACCGCCAGGGATATCATATGGATACGCCTGGTGTGGGCTGGTGTGGTAAGCCAAAGTGTATAACGAGATTTTTTTTTGGCCTTGCTGATACGGCATTTCGTATAGTTTTACGCTTTTGAAAATAAAGTATACGAAATTTTATTTTGGAGAAAATAAAGTAATTGGTGAACTCTAAAGCTAATCTGATTGGCCTTCGCGCTTTCCCTCCCCTTCTCTCTCTCTTTCTTTAGGCCTGGAAAAAATAATCTGTATTTTTTTACTCCTTTGACTTTTTGTTTGCTCATTCCAACTCATTCTTTTCTCCCTTTCCCTCTCCTTCGTTCCATCTCTACGCCCTAAAAAGACACAGCGAACCAGGAATACATAACGGCCATTCAGCGGATAAATGAAGAGTGAATGAATGCTACCGATGGACCCTTCACGCTGCTCCATTGTCGTGCTATACCAAGCGAAATCTCGACCATACCGTATCCAACTCTATGATGACGACGACAACAACAACAAAAGTGAACGCCCTGTGTATGCTTCTATCCTAGAGTCTGTTTTTGGCCAAGGTACCCCGTCAAAGAAAGCAAATAGACCATCTGTCATGTTACAATATTTTTTGTTTGCCTATACCAAAAGAAATACATTTCCTTTTTCTTCTACATGCCAGTGTCCATACAGTCGAGTCCAGCAGATGTGTTGAAGTTTATTCAGAACTCTCAGCAGCCAGCGATATGTCTGATCGATCTAGACGACGATGGCGGCAACTATCGTAACAATAAGACGGCCTTGATCGCTCAAATAGCTGCAGCCAATGTTGCCGTTGCTGGTAATTCTTTTCTCTTTCCTCACTCCCCCCCCACACACACACCTCCTCTTCCTCCAAGCTATCCGAATTTTTCTCCTTTCTCTGTCACCCCCCAAACTGCTTGGCTAATCAGTTGATTGGCTAAACCTTCTTTCTTTATCTTAAAAAAAAAGCATGCTCGTCGGTGGAAGATTTTGATTTTATGCTCGGGTGCATCAATGCGGGTGCGACCGAATACCTAATCAAACCTCTGCGTGTCGACGTAGTCAGGACATTATCACTGGTAAGTGTGCAAGTGAGAGACAGAAAGTCGAAGAGCTGAAGTCGAATACATCTATACAGAAATTGCTTCGAAATGAACCTACAACTCTTCTGCGTCACCGTATTACCAGCACAACGTCGAAGGATTCCATGTATGTAATGAGAGACGGGGTTTTACCTTGTGGCATTTTAAGCACAATTCTAAATATGGTTTAGTTTGGCTAAGGCCATGATGGATATTTATGCGCCAACTGTATCAAGGAAAATTACACATCTCTCGAGCCACCGTGAAGCGTTCCTGCGACGTAAAATCGAAAACTGGGATTTTTGTCCTTTCGATGTTGATCACGACGATTTAATCCATTGCTCATATCTGATATTTGACCGCGTCCTGAGCCTTTCCGAAATGCGCCATATATCAATCAATAAGGGCAAGTATTGCTGAGGTGTAAGAGGCTACTCCCAGTGACGCTTATACGGTAGATGCTAGACCAACTGTATGATTTCATTGTTGAATTGTCTGTTTCCTACCACAATGGAAACCCTTACCACAACTTTGCCCATGCTGTCGATGTTTTGCAGTGCTCCTATTACTTTTTATGCAAGCTTGGAGTGCTTCCGTTCCCAGGCAATGTGTCCCGTCCACAGGACCTCTTACGTCCTAACGATGTTTTTGCGCTGTTAGTTGCTGCATTAGGCCATGATGCTGCACATCCTGGCGTCAACAATGTATTTATGGTAAGCGCTGTGTGGGAGTTGAAGGTGGATCATACTCACACCGACATGCAGATCAATTCATCCACTCCACTTGCGTTGTTGTACAATGACCGTTCAGTACTCGAAAGCTTCCATTCCATGACTCTATTCCAGATTTTGAAGAAGCACGGTATTGACCTATGTATCGGATCAACGGAAGAATATCAAGGTAAAATGCGGGAGAACACGAGCCTTTTCCTTTTATAGTCATGAGCGTACAAGTAATATTTCACATGTGTGTGTATAGAGTTTCGCAAAACAGTAGTCGCTACGATCTTGGCAACCGACATGTCTTTGCACAATGATTATGTTGCAAGGATAAAGGAACAAGCGGCGCGATTACGGAACAATCCAGAGGTTTTGGACCCGAACACTGTCGATGAGGACCGGATATTGCTCTGCAGCGCTCTGATAAAGTGCGCAGATATCAGCAACGTGGTATGTTAAGACGTGTGCGGGATTGTCGCGTGCCTAATCCAAGCGAAATGTCACCAGACACGGCCGTTTCGGCGCGCCATCAAATGGGCCGAATTGCTTGCTCAAGAGTTTGCATGCCAAGGCGATCTTGAGCGTCAGCTTGGGATGCCTGTGCAGCCAATGAATGATCGCGATAAGATTGTATTAGAGGACATGCAGATCGGGTTCATCCGGTTTGTCGCAATGAGCTTATTTGAGAGCGTTTCCAATGTGACACAGGGTAAAATTCATATTTGTGTAACCTTCCAAGGGCTCGGTTTCTGATGTCCTCCGTCGTTCCCTAGAGATGTCGTTTACAGTGGAGTCCATGGAGCAGAATCTTAAGCAATGGGAAGCACGAAAATGGTCCAATGATGCGAGCGAAAAGCAAGTGATTGAGGAAAAGATGGTTGAGCAAGGTAAATATGAGACGCCTCTGCTTTTGCACGTGACTCACAGATGGATAGTTGAAGAAGAACCCGAATATCGCATTTCACTTGACAAGGATCAGATTCTTCAGGGGTTACCCCGGATGCCCGCCGTTGCCAGGTCAGATTATGGCAATATTGGCGACAACAACAACAACGACGCATTGTCATCGCCAAACAACAATGTGCCTCCAGAATGGGTGCCACCAACAGCGGGACCACATGATGGTGCAGTTTGCCAGTGCGCCATCATGTAAATATCGCCATTTCCTCTCCTCTTCCGTCAGTCTTCCCTCCCCCATGTGTATCTTTTCTATCCCGCTTACAATTACCGTTCTCTCCTCCGTCCTTGATTGGTTTAGTCTCTGGTCTGATGTATAGAAGTGTTTTTTTTACCTTCCTCGCAAAGTAGATTGTATATTTATCCCTCCTCCCATTTACTTTTTCTCCTACCTCCATCCCTTATTCACACTCACATCTTCCTCTGCTTAATTCTCACACATAATAAATTTCTTTTCCATCAGCCACACGCGCATCTCGTTCGAAGGTCTTTAGCATAGGCTCCATCAGCATAGGACGTTAATCCATCGGAAACGATGGCCGATATCAAATAAGAAAACGCTCGATGGAGTCTATCTTGCATAAATGAGAATTATGTCTACCATTCTTGCTCTCGTCGCGAATACATCGCAGCTAAACCAGCTCTTTCGAGGGCGGGGCGAGTCAATACGCAGCAAGGATGAGGAGCGATTGTTCTGAGACGGAATTTTCTCCATGATGCTCCTCCCACATTCCTAGGATATAAAATGACCGGGGAACTTGTATTTTTTAAGGGGACTCCCATGCCGCGAAGGTTCGCACTTGGTCCAGCCAGATCAGCGGCCTATATAAAGGTCTGAAGAAGTCAAGATAATAGAAAGAGAGTGCGGCTAGTCCTTTACGTACCACCCCATCTAGCAGTCAGCAATTTAAATTGGGACGCCACTTCAAAACCGACAAGGTGTGTATGCCATGACAGATACATACAACACAAAGTCCAGTCTTTCGTTATGATGGATATGTAACCATACCGCTCCGCAGACCGGTCCGTTACCCACTTGGGTGTGTTATGTACTACGTCGATGACACCGATCCCCCAAATCCTCAGAGCTTAATCCGATAGACTCCCCTTCTGAGAAGGTGCATTTCTTTTATTGATTTCCTGGATTGGAGATGAGGACATAGGTTGCTGTCTAGATTGGATTATACCAAGGGGGACGATACAGCGTTGAAGGGTTGTTCGCCACAAGCCGTCGGCAGCTGGGTGAGAGAGAAAAAAAAAAAAAGCTCCCATTGAAAATCGCCGACTGAGCTGGGATTGTTTTTCTTTTTTTTTTACTTGGGGGTGGGTGGAAGGAGAGGGTCTTTTTCCTTTCAGCAACAATTTTTCGCTCTCTTCTTTTAGTTTATTTTCTTTCTACCGCTTTTTTACATGAATGGACCAGCTTGACAGAACCGAAAGCCGGCGAACATTAAGTCATTCATATTCATGTCCCAATATACCCGAGCTCGTCGTCTCTGCGGAACGAGAAGACAATAGTGTTGATGCAACTCCCCCGCCCGCCGATGACGTTGGGACCTTGAACGATTCCTCCGATACCCTTCTCGGCGCCGTCTTGGAGCATCAGGATGCCCAGGACCGACATGTGCGCTTCCAAGACCATGTTGTCGAATCAGCTCAACTTGTGGAACGGATGCTGAGTAATCACCCGCCCCGCAATCCGTCAGCAACACTGGACCGGTTCCAGGTGTCAAGGGGCAACAGAGAGAAAAATACGCATAGGCGATTCAGTTCAGAGTCTGACAATTCGATGAAGGAAAGGCCTGTGGAAGGAGGCAGTGTTCTGTCCGTCCTGATGCGTCTAGAAGCACAGTCACGGCGTAAAGAAAAGAACATGGATTTAAAGAAGACCCGGAAAGCGAAAAAGGTAAGGTGACACACGCACGCATATATACCGATTCGGTTCTTTCCTTTTGCTCATGATGTCTGTAGGAGGAAAAATGGTCAAAGCGGCCAAAGCGACCGAAGCCTCCGCACCGTCCGATTAGCTGGCTGGCACACAACCATCTCGTGCCTAGTCTTGAGAAACGCAAACTCGAAACACCATCGGTGTCTCGCCGGTCCTCTGTCGACAGTACCTGCACCACCGCCTCCCAGTTCGAGCCCATAACGCTCGAAGACCGCGTCCGCATCACCTTTGAGATTGCGAATATCTTGCAAAAGCAAGAGTTTCTCTGCAAACTCGCTAAATCGCTCATGCTTTATGGGTGCCCAGCCCACCGGCTCGAGTACGTGATGCGGCGTGTGTCGGAGACAGTGGGTGTCCAAGCCGAGTACGTGTCGGTTCCCAATGTCATGCTCATGAGCGTGTTTGATCCCAGTACCCACACGACAGAGACCCACTTTATCCGTCAGCCGCAGGACTTTGAGATGCACAAGCTCGGGGAGGTCTATCGTCTCGAGCGCCTCGTTTCTCACGGCGAGGTGTCCGTCGATGAGGCCCTCGAGTTTATAGATCGGGTGATGACAGACCCGCCCTTTTATTCAAAGTGGCTCAACCCGCTAGTATACGGTCTAGCGAGTTTCTGCGGCTGCCTATTGTTCTTTGGTGGCTTTTGGTACGACGCCCTTGTATCCGGCGGCCTTGCGAGTAAGTACAGCGTCCAAGTCAAAGTCGAGCTCTCTCTAGGCTCCGTACTCATTCCGTCCGCAAGTGATCCTTGCCGTTTATGAACTTTTTACGGGTCGGATCCAGAGTTTCCAGCCAATCTGGGAAATTACCATATGCATCATCATCGGATTTGTGGCGCGAGGCACGTATAAAGCGACGGAAAGAAAGACAAAAGCATTTGCTGACATCATTCCTTTGCTTTAGCCCTCACGCTGTTTTCATTTTGTTTCACATCGATTGCCTTCTCTGCCTTTATTGTCATCTTGCCGGGGTACACAATGGCCATCGCCATCGTCGAGCTCGTATCGCGACAGCTGGTGAGCGGTGTGGTGCGGATGGTCTATGCGATTATCTACTCCTTCCTTTTGAGTTACGGCATCCAGATGGGCTCCGAACTATACATTGCTATTGACCCGAGCACGGCACACACGTCGAGCGAATGCGGTCGGGCCAGCACACTCACATCGTGCGACGCCCAGCGCATCGATCAACGCTTTTTTTTTCTGCTAGTTCCACTCTTTGCATTAACGTACTGCGTCTATGTCCGCGCCCGGCCATTCCGGTGGCCTCTTTGCATTATTGTCTCTGCGGTCGGTTACGTGGTGAATTACCTCCTGTCGTGCCACGCAGGTGCGCCCTCCCAGATCCTGCAGGTCGTTCCTGCATTCTCAATCGGCCTTCTGGGAAACCTATACACAAAATTAACCGGGAAGCTCTCATTCGACGCCGTTTTGCTCGGCATTTTTTACCTCACACCCGGAAGTTTGGGGCTTAAGGCCGGCTACGGTCTGTTTGACTCCAGTACAACAGATGACTCGACGGCGAACACACTCGGAAATAACGGCGCCTCCTTTGCGCTGGCAATGATCGAGACTGCGATAGGTAAGTTCCGTCTGGCTGTATGGACAAACAACAAAAAACGATTTACTCTATGGTGATAATGGATAGGTATCACGATTGGTCTGTTTGTTGCTACGTTGTTGGTATACCCCCGGGGAAGTCAACGGACCCCACTGATGAACTTCTAGAACTGTATATAATACTGTACTTTTTACTACCATATAATACATTCCTCGACTATCAATGTGTATGATGCCGTTGCAGACATTGAGAGACATGGCCATTCACAGTGATCTCTCTCCAAATATCATAGTGATGGTTCCCTCCCGCGCTCCCCTCTGTGACACCCGCAGGGCGTTTCCCCCAAGTTAGCGGCCTTCACTGGTCCGGGGGGGGCGGCGGTTGCGCTGATGATGATAGCGCTTTACCATCAAAAAGGCCGGGAAGGGCGGTGTGTGATCTCCGTCCGGTTGATACTGTAAACGACTTAGTCCTTTGGAAACTTTCTTTATTGACGTAATTTGGGCTTACTCCGTTGGTTGTTTCAAGATGGCGAACTTGACGTCATCCATGTGGACAAAATGAAACGTGTCTATAAAAGGGGGCTGATTGGGTTGTTTTGGCCGATGAACATCCCCTCTCTGCTTTATACATCATGGGCGCCGTATTTTCTTGTCTCAGCAATATTGTCCACTCCATTGCATCATTATTCACTGGCCTGATCAGTGCCGTCGCCGGCTTCCTTGAGTCCATCATCTCGACTATTGCCGGTGCCATATCGGGCGTTTTCCGTGCCATTGGGAATTGCCTAACTTGCCGGTCTTGCCGGTCAGGAAGGGTATAGCGACCTCCTCAAGGTAAAACCTCTCTCTCTCTCGCGCGCGCGCGCGCGATTCAGTATTTGGGGTGGGCTCTAATACCCTTGTTCTTAGCCATTTATGCGTATCCTAGCACTGTACCCCGCACTTCCCAAACTACCCCCCCCCGTTAGTAAAATATCGTCAACAATAAATAAGTAACTTTTTTTAATGCAGTCTGGCGGGTGCAATACGTTTGTTTGGGCAAAAGCTGGTACGTTACGAGATTAAAGCGGACCCTCCCCCCTTTTTTTGAAAAATGAAATAGCACAAATGTTAACAAGATCGGGAATGCCGCGGATAGAAACCGATGACCACGTGTTTATATATAAACAAATTACGTAAAGGTGCGCGTGCGCGATAGTTGACACCGGATAGAGAGAGAGAGAAATACCGATCTTTTAGTCACCCCGAATTGTCTCTAATCGACAGCGTCTAGTCTTCTTCTTCTTCTCTCTGTCCCTTCCTCTTCCAAAAAAGTACGTCCACAAGCATAACATGGCACTTGAACATTGAGACAAGAAAGAATGGAGGCCATGAATTATTCCTCACGGAAGCAAATTAGTCGTACTTGACGTAGTATTCCTGCTGAGAAATCATCCAGACAAGAGAAGTTACTGGACCAAAAAAAAAAAAAAAAGCTGGAGGTTAGAAAACTTCCCGATCACTACAATGCGACCCCAACTCCTTTGATCTTTACCAGCAACAGACATTGGTGACATGAAGGGTCCATTGAGCTTACAGGTGCGAAACACAAACAATTCGCCAAGATAATGGGTTAGGGCAATCACATAAGTCCAGATACCCAATTGATACATGCTATATCATCCGGGGGTAACAGGAAATGCCGAATGTGAGAAGGGCTTCGATGTTTTTTGATACGGATCTACACCACTTACAATCGATGTTGGAGATGGAATGCAACATAGATACGGATCATGCTGACTGACCACGTCCATGTTGCAAAGAAACGAGAGCTCAGGGGCGTCACTGAGAGCAACAAGTACACACACACACATTAGGCAAATGTTATTATGGCGCCCCCCTTTTTGGATTGTTATCGTTCCATCCTGCCTCCCAACGCACCTTCGTTTGGCTTATTAGCGTAGACGCGCTTAGTGAGCTTGTCAGTCATCAAGTTCTGAATTGTGTTAAAGATGCCGAGAGCTGACGTGAACAGGAACCATTTCGGAAGGTAACCATCGGGCAGGGTCGAAAAAATGCTGGTCATGGTTGCGATGATGGTGTCCATGGCTTGTTATGAAGGAAACGGAGGAGCGGGGGGTGGTGGTAACTGTAATCTGACTACCAAAATATCAGGTGACTGAATCATGCTCCGCCCCATTCCCCATTTCTGTCTTTTTTTTTCTTTTTTTTTTTTTTGTGCGTCACATCCTTTTGCTTAGCACAGTTGTTCCCCCCAATTCCAACGCCTGTTGTCCCTCTTTCTGATGAGTCTATCCGCATCCTCTTTAAGCCGACTGTGCACGCTATATACGAGCAAGAAAATACAAAAGTGGGCTCGAGTGCTTTCACACCACTGCGCGCGTCTCCAGATTTTCATGGATGTGTGTGTTTTTCGTGATACATGGACAGCCACGAGAGGGAGGAACTCCGGCGCGCCTGTCCCCTCACCATCCTTTCCCCACCCCCCACCCCGGCTGATTGCTGATATGGAAGACTAATATAATAAGCAATGCAAAATGCGCTCGTCCCTCCGGTCCTTGAGAGCGGACCAGAAAAGACGTAGAAACACAAATATATAAGATTTTTTTTTCTTTCCTTTCCTTCATTTCCCCCTTCTTTTGCTTATCCTTATCAATCTAGCATGCCTGACTACCAATACCCACCCCCACCGCAAGGCCAGTACTATGCTCCCCCTCCTCCTGATGGTAGTGGCTATGCTCCTCCTCCTGCGGCTGCTGTGGCTGGGGGTGGTTATGCACCTCCTGGCGGCGGCTATTATCAGCCTGCGTAAGTAGAAGCGTTGCTCCAATGGGCCTACAACAACAACAGAGAAACTAAAAATCACTCGTAACCCATTTAATATTATATATATATATATATAGACCTCCTCCACAAACCGTCATTGTCCAACAACCACACCAACAGAACTCTGCTGCTGATGACTGCTGCTGTGGCTGGTAAAAGGATGAGGATTGAACTGGATGGGCGGGGGTTGAGGCAAGAGAATGCTAACAGGATTCGCCGTTCCTCAACCTGAATATTATAGTTTAGCAGGCATGTGCCTATGCTGCACTCTGGACGCCCTTTTCTGAGCGATATCGCCCCAAAACCGCGCTTCTCTTCATGTGTACAGTAAACCGCGGTTTCAGCAAGAAGCAGAGAGAATGGCATGCGATTTATTATTGTTCCTACTACTACTACTATTGATATCGTCACCGACCCACCAACTCACCCGTCTGAGCCAAGAGCTTGCAATATTCTGTACTCCGTAATCTCTCTCTCTCTCTCTCTCTCTCGGTGTGTTTCTTTCTGTTCTTTTTTTTTGTAATAATTATGTTCCCCTCATCAACACAACCCCCCCCCGAAATTCGATAAGAAAGAATTGCTGCTGAGTCGACCACTATTTCACCGCGGGAAAATGGGGATTGTGGAAGTTTTTCTGTGCTGAGCAGAAATCATCTGAAACACTGTTCTGGAATAGATGGTTCCAAATTTATGCAGGCAGGGTCGGGGCGGAAAGAGTGAAACAGCAATCGCCATGGCTTCTCCAATCTCCTCCATTGCATCGTCGCCGGTCTCCAATGCCAGCCTGAACCACGCAGACATTGCCAGTGTCTATGCACAGCTCCAGTCAGCGGTCGAGTCGACAACCGCTCGCACAGCGTCCCGATCATCGACGTTCGAGCTCTCGCCGCCGGAAACGCCTGGATCAGCTAAAGACGTGGCAGACGGCGACTGTCCATGCCAACAACACGTCCTCAAGAATACAGACTCATCTGGAATATGCTCGATCTGTAATCGTGTGATACCCGTTGCCGAGGAGGAGAAGCATAAGTTCCTCGTCGGGACCCAGTCTGCGCTTGAGGCTGCTGAGCGGAGAGTGGCTGATCTAGAGGCGCAGCATGCCGCGCTGCTGCGGGCAGTCCGCGAAAAGGATGACCTGGTTAGCTCATTGCAGCATGACATGGCCGTCCTTAACGAAAAATATGTTAGCGAGATTGAAAAGGCCGTCGAGATCCAGCATGGCAAGAATCTCGTTGAGAGAGAACTCGAGAACCTTTCGCAGCAGCTTTTCGAAGAGGCAAATGGCATGGTTGCCGTAGAAAAGAAAGCAAAGTACCATCTTGAGCTGCAGCACAAGAGACTCCTGAAAGAGCTCGAGAACGCGCGTGATCGAATAGCAGTCCAGGATATGCAGCTTCAGGCACTCCGAAAGATCATCCAGCAGCAGGAGGAGGAGGAGGAGGAGCAACAGCAGCAGCAGGATCCCACGGCGGACGAGGAGGATAGCGCGCATCCAAAGGTGCATCACGGGCAACAACAACAGCCGGAGGAAAAGAGCGATCAGCAGAAAAAGAAGAAAAAGAAGCAGCAGCAGCAGCAGCAGTTATGGCTCAATAAGGATCCAGATTGGACAGCCGGCCACGACCTGGTGGATCTCTTTTGCCAACAGCTCCGGCTCTCGGTCAAAAAAGCGGGGTCGGCGACGAACCAGACGATTGCCGGAATCGACACGATGCTGCTGAACGAGTTCAAGTCGTTTGTGCGACAGAGCATGGTCCTGCCGCTCAAGAAGCTGAGCTCGCTGCCGTTCCTGAGGCCTTGTCTGGAGGAGGACATCCTCCCGTGTCTCCGGTTCGGGCCCAACTCGCGCATGTCTTCCCGGAAGCTTGTCGATGCCATTCTGTTCAACGCGTGTTTCATCGAAGAGACGCCCGCAGGGTTCGCAGCCGCCCAGGCGAGGTCGATCCGGCTTTCGGAGACACCACCGCGGATCTCGGTCCTGAAGCTCAATCTCTGGGAGCGGTTCAGCAGCTCCACGACGACGAGCGGCAGCGGCGACGCTGGTCTTTTTGTCGGCTGCCAGGCCTGCGGTCGGCCGCCCGATGATCCAACTGCGCCTCTCGCCTACCGCGTCCGCACTTCTTACTACGACGACTGGGCGTGCATCGACCGCTTCTGCCGAGACAGGCTGGTCGCCGTCTGCGAGTTTTACACGTTCATACGCAATGTCCACCAGGGCTATTACACCGCACGGTCTGTTTCGGACCTATACCATGAAGCCATGCGGCTACGGCTGCAAATGTTCTATGCAAGGTGAATGAAACAGCGATAAGCCGCATATCTATTCTTCATTTCGTTACTGTCTACTTACTTTTTGCCTGTCAGGCTGGGCGTGTTGCCCTGGATGCTGCGGAGCTTGGGCCTCCACGAGGATACCTATGGAGAGGCTTCGCTTCCTTCTTTAAGGACACCATCGCCTCTGCCCAAAGACGAAAAGCTATCACGAAACCAAGCAACATCAAAATAAAAGACGAGGTTTTCCTCTCTCTCTCTCCTCCTTCGGACTGGCGCCTTGTTTGAATTCTGAAAATCGATCGCATAATCCCCCTCCCCAAGTGCCTCAGGCTCCATCCGGTCAATGAAGCTTGCTTATCTCCACTGATTTTTTTTTTTTGGCTTAAAAGGAAAGCTATCCGGATCCTTTCTCGTCATGCAATCATCCATGTTGCTGCCCTAGCTCCTTTCTGCAGTCAGATGCACTCAATTCTTCAAGCTTGAAAAGCATATATTGTCAACCATGGGCGATTCGCAAAGTCGCATAGCACCGCAACCCATCCTCACCGCCTGATGGTCAAAAGAAGCACCACCGTCTCACTCGTGCCGAAAAGCAAGGAGAACGAGAGCGTCGGAGGGAAAAAAGGGATGACCTCAGCGATGATGAGATCGAATACTTTTTCCCCAACCCCAATTCCAGGTCGGGGGAAGCAAAACTCAGGCTTCGGGTTTTTCTTCCTCTCTCTCTCTCTCTTTATTCCATGTTTATCGCTTAATCTTTGCCCTGGTCTGTCATTGCACAGTGCGGAATCATGGCCACGTCTCATAAATACCGACTTGGTACATTATAACATTTGCAACTTAATCTTCTGTGTGTGTGAGCGTGTGTGTGAGCGTGTGTGTGTGTGAGCGTGTGAGCGTGTGTGCGTGTGTGCGTGTGTGCGTGTGTGCGTGTGCGTGTGTGTGCGTGTGCATAATCGCTTATTTATTATCCCGCTTTATTCGTTGGCTATGGGTTAGAGGTTGTTCAGAATCCTGTACGTGCTCGATGTTGCGGATTTGGCGAGAAAGACCGCCGACTCCTGGATCCTCCGGCTATCCTCCAACTTTTTATTGAACATCACGACGGCTCGCTGGGGAAAGTAACGTATGTGGATATACATATATGGGTATATATATATTATATATGTAAAACGCCCCAGATGGCGCGGGGGAGGGGGGAATCGGGAACATCCATCCAAGAACAGAAATGGGGGGCATGCCTGTTCCCCGCCAACCCCCCCCTTTTTTTTCTCACTCGTCATTCTCTCACACATGGGTACGCGGGAATGCAATAGGGAAATTGAGCCCCAAACCGCTTGGGTAGTACATTGTGACCTGTATGACGAGGATAAGAAAGAGAACCGGAGTGTTGTCATCGTGCCTTCGTCCATAGCACCTTCCACGACACAGCACGGTACGCAGGGGAGACTTGTGATTTCCCTCAAAAACCCCAAGGCAACGCGTAACCTTGTTGGTACCGTGAGTGCCAATGCGAATCGTCTCCTGAATGAGTTTGGCGAACCAGGAATTTATTTTATATTTCACGACCTCTCCGTTCGAACGGAGGGCCGATTCACACTTCGTTTTTGCTTGATGGATGTGGCCGGGTATGTTATCCATCTGTTCCAACCTCCTCACCACCCCCCAAAAAAAGAGACAGCGTTCGATATCCGCTAATTGACAAGTAGCTTATTTCCTCCGACTGTCACAGCCGATGTCTTTTCCTGCCCCTTTACTGTCTACACCGCAAAAAAGGTATGGGCAAGCACATTGGGGAGGGTGGCGCCAGCAGCAGCAGCAGCAGCAGCAGTAGCAGCAGCGGCAGCAGCAGTGGCAGCGGTGGCGGCAGCGGCTTCAACAGCTGTGACTCTTATAAACATGACTATTTAGTTTCCTGGAATGACAAGTCAGTAAAACAACAACCACCCGAAGAGCGCAAACTGGATTAACTAATATATACAGACTCCAGAATCAACGGCCTTGTCGAAAGCATTTGCCAACCAAGGCATTAAGATCATCACACGTCGCGAAGCATCCTATACGCGTGCAAGCGACCAGTTCTACGCCATGAACGTTGATGACGGCGACAACGAAGCGTCAGAGAGCCGTACTACTTTAGCACAACCACAACCCAATAACCTCAGCATAGCATCCATTTTACTTCCTATGGATATCGAGACTCCTCCACATTTGTCCACCACAAGTTCAGTATCTTACACGCGAATTCCCATCACTCAGTATCTTGCTGATTCTCCCACCGAGGATTCAACCTAGAGGCAGCGATATGTACATAGAACTGTTTTTTTTGGTCGCCCTAATTATATTGGGGCGTATGCATTTTAAATGTATCTAAGTAGCATGCGAACAACAAATATAACAAGAAATAGGATCATGTTGGTCAGAACACAGTTCAACGGCGTGCGCGGATCACCTTCAGAGGGTTTGCTTTTCGTTTCTGTTTAAAAGAGCAGACGCAAGAGATTTAGGCGGATGACACACTATCCACATTGACATGACATACCTTGCCAGCGCCGCCCTTATTAAACCCGCCTTTCCGACGTTTCTTGTCGTTATGGAAAGGCACGTCTTCCTGTCGGATTTTACGTTTCTGGGGAGACGATCCCGACGCGCCTGGGATATTGACGCGTGGCATCAAGTAACTGGGGATGTGCTTCAGGTGATCTTTAACCTGCGCTGGTCGGACAGCCTTGTCATGACGCAAAAATTCCAGATCTTTGGGTTTGTCTTCAAAGTGGGTCTGCCGCATTGTATATATAAGTCATTTATCTGCTTGCTTATCGTTTTATCCATACTTGCCTTTAGCTTTTCAGAGTTGAAGATCTCGCGTTTAATTTCCATGATTCTGGCTTCCTTAATGGCTGCCTTAGACACTGCACGGAGCGCATCCTGAATGCGGTACTTGAAGCCTTCTATATTCTTGTTATCAAACATATAGGGTTTGAGTTCCATGCCCTTGAGACGCTGTTGTTTCTCTACACGCTTGAAAATCTTGTCGTCCGACACATCCCTGCTCCGTCCAACAAGTCGGACGAGATCAGGCTCCATGTTGATTTTGTCCTCCAGCACCACAAAGGAGAGAGCGATGCCTTTTTGGCCTCCACGTGCAGTTCGACCAATGCGATGGGTATATGCCTTTGCGGACTGAGGGAAATCAAAATTGATGACCGCCGCAACGTTTTGGAAATCAACACCTCGCGACACGCCGTATTCCTTATCCTCAGCGTGATCACTGCTGGATGACTTCTTCCTCTTCTTATCCTTCGCTGCTGCTGCAACATGTCCCCCTCTCGCATCAGTTTTCTGGCCACAAAAAAACAATCAGATATACCAGTCACCTTTTCTCTTCTCATTCTCTTCCTCATTTTCGCTGCTGCTGTCGTCCTCATCTTCGCTATCCACTTCTCCACCGAGCTGAGACTCGTCTGACGCGATTAGGAAGTCGTAAATACCGCGGTTGAATTCTTCAACAATATGGAATCGAGAGTTGAACGGAAGTGCCGAGTTTAGAACACACGACTTGATGGAAAATTGCTCCAGGAACAGCTTCAGTTTGTAGCAACGATCCACATCATTTACAAACAGGATAATTTTACCCTGGATCAGTCGCAGCTTGATAATAACAAATGCATACAAGAACTTTTCAAATTCGTTGCACCTGCATCAACTCATGGGTCAGCATACTACAAAGTGAGCGAACGAGCAGAAACTCACTTGATAGCATATTGTGTCAGGTACGATGCCTCGTCTTCTTCTTCCTGGAGCTGCAGGACAGCAGGTTTGCGTAGCACCAGCTGCTTCATGTCTTCGACATCCTTATTGAAAGTGGCAGACATCAAAAAGCTCTGATAGATTTTGGGAAGGTATGGAAGTATTTTGCGCAAGTCTTGGTCATATCCGAATGACAAGACCAGATCTGCTTCGTCAATCACTAACGTCTCCAAGGATTCATGCAAATCCATATTCTAAATAAAAGAGTGTACTCTCGGCAGTTAGGACAGGTTTTTCTTTTTTTTTCGGAAAGCAAACACGGCATACTTTGGCCTCCAAATGGAGTACTACTTTACTCGGTGTCGAGACGATAATATCGGGTTTTTCGGCAAGAATCGGTCTAGAGATAGATGAATGAGACTTTCACCCGCTTCTTTGAAAGAGTTTAACTGTTCATACCGCTGCATCTGTGCTGACATGTGGCCCGCAAGGTTGACAACCTTAACTGCATCTTTCGCATACACGATCAACTTTTTGATATGCTTAGTGACCTGTTCAGCAAGTTCGCGCGTGGGAACGAGAATCAAGGCTCGAATGCCGGGCTCATTATGACCGTCCTAAAGAGAGCGAAAGAGAAATTCAAGCACTTCAGTTTACTGACATGTATACCTTTCAGCCACGCACGCAAAGCTGGAAGGGCGAATGAACAGGACCCTTTCCCCAATTCTGACCTTTTTCGACAAGAGGAGTTTTTGAATCAGAGGGATCGTGTAGGTGGCAGTCTTGCCGCTGCCGGTTCGTGCACGGGCAAGAATGTCCTTTCCGGCCAGAGCGAGCGGAATGGCCTTTGCCTGGACAAGGGTAGGATGTGTAAAATTCAGCTGGGCAATGGCCCGAAGGATTCTGGGATCGAGATCAAAGGACTCGAAAGTCTGATCTTGCTCAAGGAGTTTTTGATCGGTCATATTGAATAGGGAACAAGAAGAAAATAAAAATGCTTGGGATGGAGATTTTCAACTTTTTTTTTCCAAGTCAGCGCAGGAATAGGGGGTGGGGAAATCTTCTCGCTATTAAAAGTCTGGGAAGAGGTGTCCAAAAGGATCCTCCGTTCCAGTGATACCGTATTGCTCTTGGTTTTCCGGGTATTTGTCGAAATGGCTTGCATCTCCTTCCCCTCGGATTTGCGGTATATACGGTGGTCGGATCTGCCGAGAGAGCACTCGGGTGAGGTCCACGCCTTCAAACCAAGGATGGTTCTTGATATCATCCGCGCCTCCCTTTAGATTACCGAACCGCTTGGACAGGTCCGATGTTAAAAGGCGTTTGAGTAAGTCTTTGGCACGCGGATCAAAGTATGGCGGCCATTTCACCCTGCCCTGCAAGATTTTTTCGTACAGCTTCAAGTGGTCATCATCATAAAAGGGCGGGTAGCCCGCCAGCATTTCGAATATGAGTACGCCTAGGCTCCACCAGTCAGCAGCCTTGCCATAACCTTTGGATTGTATAATCTCCGGCGCTAGTCTATCATCAGAACGAGTACCCTCAACCACAAACCATTCTTCTGCTGTATCTCCTTTACCTAGATAATCGGGTGTACCGCATAAAGTCCATGTAATGTCAGGCACATACTTTGCAAACCCAAAATCTATAATCTTGATATGGCCTTGTGCATCAAGGAGTAGATTCTCAGGCTTCAGATCACGATAAATGACATCCTTTGAGTGCATATATTCGATAGCAAGCAGGACCTCGGCGGCATAGAATTTGGCCACATGATCTGGAAAGCGCTATTTCGGATGAATACAGAGAGCGTGTGTGTATGGAGGAGAGGTCGACGAATGGATGCTTTGGATGGTTCCCGTACCTGGGCCCGCCGTAGGACTGAAAAAAGCTCGCCGCCGGGAACATAGTCCATAACCATGTACAGATTCACGTCATCTTGGAATGTTCCCCACATGTTGACCAGGAATGGATGTGCGACTGATTCAAGGATATGCTTCTCATTATTCGAATGGGCGACTTTTGGACCAGTTAGTGCAACTACACAAAGTTCATTGCTTCCTTCTAGGGGGTTCTGCCTTTCAACCCACCTTGCTTGAGCCGGACAACTTCGGACTTTTTGAGGACCTTGATGGCATAATGGCGGGCATTCACACGAGACTGAACAAGGTGCACCCGGCCAAACGATCCCGTGCCCAGCGTGTGCAAGACATGGAAGTCGGATAATTTGAGCTTGGGCCTGTCTTGCCTTTGCTTGATAATCGACTGGTCATTGTAAACTGCAGTGATCCGGCTCTCTTCTTTCGTCGATTTAGCTTTTACTAAATCTAAGGTAACGCGAAACCATGCCGGATGTCGCAGTTCAGTCGTTTCATCTTTCATGTAGCTTGGGCTGATTTTCTACCTTTCGCGCTCGCGGTTGCAGTAGAGGTGGACGAAGAAGGAGACGAAACGCCTTGAGGTTTATGCAAGGTATGGTACGTGTGGTCGAGAGTTTCGCTTTGTTCTTTGTTACACGTGTAAAAAGAAAGGGTGGGTTAGGGGTAAAAAGAAAGAATAGAGAATTCCTTTTGTATGTGTGTGTGTGTGCTCGCTCTCGCCTCAAATGTTTACCTGGGTTATCAACGCTCATACGTGTCGCGGTTGTTGCAGCATCCGAGGGCGATTGAGTCATTTCGTGGTGTGCTGGTGGTGTGGCAATGCCATGCGCAGTAGTAGTAGATTGGCTCGGGAGAGGAACTGAAATCGTCTTCGATAGGTCACCTGTGGCGGCTGTAATATTCACAGGTGCGGTCGGTATTTCTTTTGTACAGTCTTTTGTTAGCATGGTGGCGGTGGTATCACTGTCGTTGCTATGCTGTTGGGTTGTCTTATCAGCGACTTGCGATATTCACACAAAACAACGAACCAAACTAGAGCGAGGAGACGACGTGGCAGAGTTTTACGATAATAGGGAGTAAAGGACAAGCAAAAATAGGATAATAGGAAAGAGATAAGCAAAAGAAACGATTGGGTTGCTGACCTTTCTTTTTTTCCTGGAGGGTAAGCCCAAATCGTCGTGGTGGTCATAATGGGTGCGCTCGCTGTTATCACTACCGGGCATATATGGCAAGTTTGTATCTCAGACACAGAAATATAGAGGGAGAGAAAAGAGAGGGAAAAGGAAGAGAGGAGAGAGAAAAAATATGGGAAAACACTGTCCGCATACGCATAGAACACCACACGGAAGAGGGACGAAATCGCATTTGACGTCATGGGGAGTTGTTGGCTGGGTTCGTGGCTGTCTATCTGGAGGATCAAGAAAGAATAGATATTTATAGATCGCTTTCATTTCCTTCTTCTTCCTTATTCCTTCCATATATTCATGCATCATCGATTTTATTGTTCTCTGTTATTATTGCTTGCAGCTTGTCTGTGCCTGACAAATGCTACATCCACGGTACAGCTCACCAAAATATCAGCTTGTGACGGGACTGAAAAGAATCACGCCTTTTTTTTTCTTCTCATAGACAAACATGATCCCACCGCTCAAAACAGTAGCCCGTGCGTTTGCAGCAGATGACTATAATTCCTATGTCCATACCTCGGCGATGAACATGCAGTCGCAGCCGCCTTTCATCCTTCATCAAGCAGGATTCTCATCACCTCGCCATGGCGACCGCGCATGCGGAGCATCCGCCGAATTGCTTGTGTCCGGACCTGCACTGGCTTTTATTGTGGTGCTGGGACTGGGGGCTTTGATGTTTTGATCCGCGTTTTACTCAGTCTCTCACAGATATATTCACATACCCGCATAGACTCACAACCATGTGTTTATATTATATATATATACCCGCTCTCTTATTACATCGTGTCTGTTATAAAAAACGTTCTTTTGTCAACCCAATTTCATACACACGCATGAATTGTACATTACATGTAAATGAATCCATTATGTCCACCATGTCCGTTTGACACTTCCGGCCAAGGGTGCCCTGGGGTCTGTCTTTGCATCAATCTCCTTGTCTGCAGCACGAAAATCGAACCTGATTTTCATCATCGCTGGAGCATTGGGTTTTCGGACATGCCAAGTTTTTCAGATATTCTCCACAAGTAGTTGCTCCACAAGGTGCTCTAGGACAGTAGATAAATCCTCGTCAAACCATTTGTTAATGACACATTATGGCCCTCATTGAGAATGCGCAAGGCCGTTAAAGACACAGTTAGGATCTTTTTCGTATCTCAACACCCATCATTGTATTGAACGAACATGTACGAACGGCATCCCCGCAAGCTGTTTACATTAATAGCTTTCCTGAACAACGATATATCTATAGATTCAAATTAACCCGTGTTCATCAAAGGCAATACCTTTCTATCTTTGAATCAAAAAAAATCAATTGTTCATATCAGAATGTTTAAATGCGCACAGCAGAAAAAGGGACGTATTTTTTAACTAGGTGAATTCGCCAAGCTTTTTATTTTTTCATTTGTCCCCATGGACACGTTCTTGAATCGGGGGCACCACGCTATATATATATATATATGCACTAACCGCTATTATGATCTCCCCCGATACGGTGATGTAGTTTCCCATACCAATTCTATAGCAATGAGGTATTGTTTATCCGTTATATGGATAATTCATGATAGTGACACGATCTAGTTGAAATCAGGGAGATAACAATACGCAGCGGGTGGACAATGTATTCATTATTTTCGGAAAAGACGCATGTTCCCCCCTAACCCAGAAAATCGAAGGAATTGCCTCATTTTGTTTCGGGGTGAATTTTTTCCTTTTTTTCCTTCTTTTTATTACTATGAACTATGCCTATTCCTGCCACTTCCACTAATAATAATGCCCCCTCGTCTCCCTTGGATCCAGTTAATTACAAACCGCCTACTTTGTATTGCGACGAATGTGGTGCCACTGGCTCTCACGATGAAAGAAGTTGTCTAAGCAATTATAAAAAGTCGAAGCGTCCTCGTACCGACTCCTTGTTCGAATCGAAAACAAAAGATTCTACACAGAAGCCTAGCAAAATGCTCCTAAATTACCGGAAGGAGGATGAGTACTGGGTCGATATTTCAACCGAAAGACTCCCAAGTTCTCGGTTAGGCTCCTTATACCCCGGCTCCCAGTTCAAAGGCACCCAGTGTTGTGGACCGGCACGATATGAAGTGTCGGTTGAGATCCAGGTAGGCCTTAGTGAAAAGAGGAGAGGGGTGAGTGTATGTGTCCATGTTTCCTTTTTTGCTCATAAGTGAACTGTGGATAGCATGTGGATTTGAAAGAGAGCACGTTGAGCGGATACCTGAATATCAAGGGATTAACATCAGATTACCCTGACTTAACGGTATGATTGCAACGCACAAACACACATACAAAGAAAAAAAATAGTGTATGGGGAAATATGGGGAAGGAGGGGTAGGTGGGGGAGGGAGATCTAATGAGGTGATTAATGTCTTGTGTATGTATGTGTGTGTATGATACTCATGCAATGCTAGACTTTCTTTCAAGCCGAGATCATTGGTCCGAAATATTCGTTTCTCACGCGTAAATGGCAAGCTCAACAGCACATCGACGCATTGCACTGGGTACGTTTATATGTTCTACCCGTTTATAGACGACCTGTTGGTGGCTCACACATCCAAAATACTACTTTTCTTTCAGAGTAAATTCCCATCCTTCGAACCCTACGTCGACATATTTAACAATGACGATTTTGTCTACGATCCCTTTGAAAAAGATTTCATCTATATGCGCTGGAAGGAGCACTTCTTGGTGCCGGACCACCGAGTGAACAACATTGACGGCGCCAGTTTTGCGGGTTTTTACTACATTTGTTATCAACGGTCGACGGACGAAATCAGAGGATACTACTTTTTCTTGCATCATCCTGAATGGTAAGCCTTTTCCGCAAAATGTCTGATCCGTCCATCCCTGTCACTTCTCATGTTTAATTGAGTTATATCCATATCTAAAAAATAAGCATTGCTATTGATGATAGGTATCAAGAACTTTCCCTAAAGCATGTTGAGCAGCGCTGCTTTGGTAATTTTGAAATGCGCTGAGTCCTACATAATATTTCATATCGATCCTCCCAAAACAAATATCACAACCCATACAGCAACAGACCAAGAACACTGTCTACGCACTGCCATCTTCCATAACTCATTGTTCAATACCAAACCGATTTCTTTATATATATCCACATATGTATATATATATATAATGAGATCTGCCTTCCTTTACCAGACAGGCACGCCAGCAGCGATCTCCTTGGGCTGAAGAGCTTGACCAATCAATGCGTTGCTCAGGAAATCGTACTCTTCCTGGAAGTGGCGTTTCTTGTTTCCGGTAGCCACTGACGCAGAGGGTTCGCGGCCAGTGTAATGGACTTTCTTGTCTAAAAATGTATACAATAAAAATCAGTCGTCGTTCTCCCTCTCTTTACACACATGTGATGTACCAGCGTGATGTTTAGACTGTGACAAGGACAGGTCAATTCTGGGACCGACATGTTGCCACGACCCCATATTGAGTGGCTCTTCTTGACACCAAATGATTTCTGCATTGGGATACTTATCAACGTGTTCCTTGACCTGCTCGTATGGGAAAGGATTCTGTTGCTCAACGCGCGAAATGGCAATGTCGTTCATCTTGTTTTGGTCTCTCGCCTTAAGCAAGGCATAGTATACTTGGCCATTGCAGAGGATATGGCGCTTAATTTTGTCAGGCGATACAAGATGGTCTGGATGAGGCTCGGGGAGATAGAGTTGGAAATGAGTATCTCCGGTCATCTCTTCCAATGTGGATCTGGCAAGAGGATGACGGAGCAAGCTCTTTGAGAATGCCATGATGAGCTGTAAAACAAGAGTTTAGTCTCGATAACTCAACTGAGATCCCATCCCATCTCTCGATGCATTATGTGTGTGTGTGTGTGTGTGTCTACTCTACCGGCTTTCTGAACTCTCGATGGATCTGACGCCGGACGACATGGAAATACTGTGCAGGGGTGGATGCATACACAACCTGCATGTTGCAGTCCTGGTGCTGCCGCGCTAGCTTTTCGGGCGTGGGGTAAATGTATGGGTTGTCGTCGCATAGCTGGAGATAGCGCTCGATGCGTGCAGAAGAGTGCTCTGGGCCCTGGCCATCGTAACCATGTGGCAACTGGAGCACAAGTCCTGTGCGCTGCAGCCACTTTTGCTCCCCAGCTGCGAGGAACTGGTCGACGATGCACTGGGCATTGTTTGCAAAGTCGCCAAACTGGGCCTCCCAGATGACGAGAGCATTGGGATCGACTAGCGAGTAGCCGAGCTCAAAACCAAGGACGCCGTACTCGGACAGCGACGAGTTGGAGATGCTCAGGAAGCCTTGCTCCGCCGATATGCTATTGAGCAAGGTGTGCGTTCGTTCGTTTTCTTGATCGTGGAGTACGGCATGGCGCTGCGAAAAAGTGCCGCGCTCCACGTCCTGGCCAGATACACGCACGTGCTTGCCTTCGAGCAGCAAGGACCCCCAGGCAAGGGCCTCAGCTGTAGCCCAATCCAGATCTTTGCCGGTACTGAGGGTTTTTTCTCGTGTCTGGAGAATCCGTTTGAGGTTGCGGTGGATGTGGAAGTTTTCTGGCAGCGTCGTCAATGCCTTGCCGACCTGATGAAGGACATCCGGTTTGACACCTGTAGGATAATGAGGAAGCACCTCTTCAGCAAGCTCCTTTGGTGATTTGAATCCCGGCCATGAGCTTGAAAGCCATTCGCGCGATGTGGGCGTGTAATCCTTGCTTTTGGAATAGCTTTCCTCTAGTATTTTCCATACGCGTTTCTTAGTCGCGTCAATTTCCGCATCCGTCATAGAGCCCTCCTTCTTGAGTTGCGCTGCATATCTTTCAGCGACTGGCTCCTGTTTAGCTATCGCCGTGTACATCCTCGGTTGGGTGAACATCGGCTGATCGGTCTCATTGTGGCCATGTCGCCGATAGCACACCAAATCAATAACAACATCCCGATGGAATGTTTGGCGCCAGTCGGCTGCGAGCTGCATCACAAATGTGACAGCCTCAGCATCATCCGCGTTGACATGGAACACCGGTGCATTGATGCTCTTGGCGATATCGGTGCAGTATGGCGTTGAGCGACCAAAGCGGGGGTCGGTCGTAAAGCCGACCTGGTTGTTCACCACAATATGGATTGTACCTCCCGTCGTATAGGCAGGCAAGTCGTTGAAACCCATTGTCTCGTAAACGACGCCCTGGCCTGCAAATGCAGCATCACCGTGCATGAGAATACCCATCGAATGTTTGCGGTCAATGTCGTTACTGTAATACTGGAGCGCACGAGTCTTGCCCAACACAACAGGGTCAACAGCTTCCAAGTGAGATGGGTTCGCAACAAGCGACAGGTGGACACGTTTGCCAGAGGGCGTTGGCCGTACGTAATTCATGCCCAAATGGTACTTCACATCCCCAGAACCTTCCTCTGATGGCTCGAGCGCACCGCTGAACTCGCAGAAAATGGATTCGTTTGGTTTGCGGACCACATTGCTCAGCACGTTCAAACGGCCACGGTGCGGCATGCCAATCACAATCGACTCTACGCCCAGTTCAACAGATCGATCGATCTAAAAAAAAAAAAATAGGGTGAGCCTGTGAAGGTCCTGTTATCTCTCTTCCATTCCATTTTACTTGCCATTGCTTTCATACCGGGAATCAATGTTTCACCACCTTCCAAACCAAAGCGCTTCTCGGACGGATACTTTGAGGCTACGAAGCGTTCGAAGCTGTCGGACCACGTCAATCGGTCAAATATAACTTTCTTTTGGTCGACAGTATATTTGTAAGGAGTGGGTGTTTCGATCCGCTGTCGGATCCAGTCGCACTGAGCACGGTCGGGAATATGAATATATTCAATCCCGATCGAGCCACCTTCAATAAAAAAAATTAGTGGAAACGTGCGCAGAGTCTTCCGAGCCCTATACTTTACAATAGATCTTTTTGAGATGTCCAATGATCTCCCGCAATGTGATCTTGCTTCCGCTGGCTGTTGGATCATATGCAGGAAGGATACCGGGCCCGAGTGAGAAGGAGCGATCGAGGTCTTTTTCGGTGAAACCGTAAAACTGATATGACAGTTCTGGCGGAGTGGTACCCTGGAGATCCGTATCCAGGATACCGAGAGGGTCGAGGTGGGCGATGTGGTGCCCACGTACCTGGTACGCGCGCACTAGCAACTGGATTTTCATGTGGTCAAGGACATCCGAATGGTCTCCAGTAGCCACAACACTGGATAACAGGTTCGGAAGCCGCGCACTGGCCGAAGGAACCAACGTAGGCGGGGGCGTGTAGGCCTGATTTGGCGGCACACCGTTCTTCATATTCTTGAAGTAGATCTTCCATGAAATGTGGACAGAATCAGGGTCCTTGAGCCAGGCCTCATACATCTCTTCAACGTAGTTTGCGCTGTTGCCTTGAAGAAAGCCATCGTTGTTTCCACGTGATACAGACGCGAAGGAGCGAGCGCAGATGACAGTTGCTACGCGAGATGGACGGAGGATGGACCGTCGGTAGCACAGACTCTGAGAGCGAGCCAGCGCTATCGGTCGGACCATACGACTCAGTGCGCTCGTATAATTGGCAGTGCAAGACATTGGGTTCTAGGAGAGAGAAAAAAAAGAACAGCAAAGAGTAAACAAGCTGAAAAAATGGGATGTTTCTCTGAGTGTTTGTTTTTGGACGTCACGCAACAAACAATCCGTGTCTGCTCACTATTAGACCTGGGGTTGGTTTGTGTGGCTGCATGAACTACAAACGTTTCGTTTCTTTTCGCTGCAACCGTTGTCGGAGTGGCTTGTATCGTTGTCCATCATGTGCCTAAGAAGCCACAGCGCATTCCGACATAACCCGTACTGTGGTTAGGTTATAATTTTATCCTGTTCACCCAGGTTCTCCTCGGAGCCATTGCTTTACCAGAACTAAAGGACCTTAGTTGTTGACATGTGCTGCTCTCCGTCCTTTTGTGATATATCCCTTTTTAGGTAATTTGAGAAACACTGGACAAATTGCAATTTATACGTACAGCTGAGAATTCCAAAGCATATGGAAACCATGTTACGTGCCAGGGAAAGAGAGTAGGAGAACCACCTTGGTTACCCCGCAGTGGAATCATTCCCCCCACAAAATAGTTTCCTTGCGGCGCAAAGCCCGACGCGAATCTTCGCTATTGCTTCACACACTGCAGTATTATTCTATATCATGCATCCTTGCGAGGGAAAAAACCTTCCCTCGCAATTTTTGCTATTCACAACGGGAGAGCACGGGTCAACACCGTGCGTGAGAAAATGAACATACTGCGAAGCGCTGAATGGAGGACCTGCGCCGGGTGACACATGCTACCAGATGTTGTCACAGAGTATACGCACAGCCAATCACGATTGTACGCGAAATTTGGGAACATTTGTCTATCCATTCTGTGTTTCCTTCGGCGACGGACCTCTTTCTCCCTTCCTTCACACACATACACACGTACATATATACATTCATACCTCCATACTGTCCTATATCTTGCAACTTTAGCTTAGTCCTTATTGTTGCGCATGGCACCGACAACAACTTCGGCAACACCAATGGCTTCGACAAAATCCGTCGCCGATCTTATAACCAGTCTTCAGCGAACTACCGGCGACGTCCCTCCCTCCTTAATAGGCGCGTCAACGACAGTCATTGGGGATCAGGTCTACCTTTTCGGTGGACGGGTTAAAGCATCTGCGAAGGTTAACAATCGAGTCTATGTCCTGTCGCTCGGTACTCATGTGTGGACTCGGGTCACTCCGAAGAACCAGCCACCCCTCGGGCGATATTTTCATTCGGCAGATGTCCTCCACGACGATCGCATCGTCTTTTTCGGCGGCCTCACAGTGGCGATGACGGAGACCGAGGGCCTTCGGTCCCTCAACGATATCTTTATCCTCCATATCATGGATGATGATCTCTGGTGGGAATATCCTGACATCAGCCTGATGCATCTCCCCAATCCACGTTATTCACACCTGACTGCGATCGCGCACAACAACAAATTTCTGATTGTATTGGGCGGCCAGGACGTCAATACAGGCTTTATCGATGAAATCAATATCTACGACTTGCAGCAAAAGACTTGGCGACCGCCACACGCTGTTGAATCCCACTATTCAGCCTACCAGACTGCAGCAGCAGCTATTACACCGCTCTCGGCTAGTTCAGCATCGGCTGTATCGATGCCAAACTTCCTAAAAATCTTCAACGGAGATGGCAACCACAAGGACAATGATGAACCGGATATTAAGGAGTTAATCCATAAGCAGGAGTCACTCACTACCGTCTTTGCCTACTCGAACAGAAACCTTTATGATCTCGAACGCACACTTCACCAGATTACCATTTCAGCCGACGGTCATGTTGAGGCCGTCACAGACCACACATCGTCTCTCACTACCAGCAAACAGCACACCCCGCCTGGATTACGTTTTCTCTGGGGAACAGCATGCGGGCAGTACCTGCTGGTTGCAGGCCCTTACATCACGCCTGAATGGCAGCAGCTCCAGATCTGGGCACTCAATATTACCACAATGACTTGGACAAGGATTGAAGTGGGATCGAAGCTCTATGTTGGCTCATGGTTACGTGGAGTTTTGTGGGAGGAGCGAAACCGGTATATTCTATTTGGTCGTCCCGAAGGCTCTATACAAGAAGACTATACACAACGGCTGATTCGCTTCGACTATGTAATGGATATCGACATCGAGGCTTTTGGTGTCTACTCACCCCCGCAACTTACTTTCAACCCAATTGCTCAAGAAGCGGGCCTTGCGCTTCTCAACAATCCTGCTCTTTGTGATTTATCCATCCTCACCACAGACGGTCAGCGCGTGCGCGTGAACTCGTCTATCCTTGCCCAGAGATGGCCGGCTATGCACTCTCGACTTGAACCGTTTCTGTCGCCCAAGCGGATGTCACCCGGGGAAGATCGACCTCTTTCTGGGTACCTGCTTACGTTTCCCGACACGCAGGATGTCCTCGTTGCCTTTCTGCAGTTCATTTACACAGACCATCTCGCCACGGTGGAACAGAACCAACCACGCATCCTCACACGTTTGCTCATCCTGGCCGACCTCTTTAATATCGGGCGCCTCAAGGCCCTCAGTACCCATGCACTTCATCAGATGCTGCAAATCTCGACAGCGTCTTCGATCTACCAGACAGCCGCATTGGCAAACTGTCCGTCACTCCAGATACGCGCCTTGCGCATTATAATCAACGCTAAGAAACTCATGCAGCAACAGCAGATCCAGCAGCAGCAGCAGCAGCAGCAGCATCAGGAGCAACAGCAGGAGCAGCAACAACAGCAGCAGTCATCAGTACCAAAGCAGAAAAGTATGCATACAATGCATCCCAGCTCACCGCCTTTACAGCCATCAACATCACTCACAGAGTCAAGGCTAGCCGGATTCGCGTCCCTCCTCAGCGGGGCAAGTGGGGTATCGAGTGGCTCGTCCGCATCTCTTTACCAGCCATTGTCGAAATTATTAAAGCAGTACGATCTCGATGCGCCTCTTCCATCGCTCAAGGAAGACATCACAACTGCTCTTCAGCCATCAACAGCAGCCCCGCCACTCCATTTTAAGAACCCTGCTCGCAGAACAAGGCGCGTGTCTTCTTTCAGAAAACCTTCCACGTCTCTGACCACCACCACTTCGACGACTTCCTCCAGCTCGGGAGGTTCTCGATCCTCCTTGTCGGCAATGAAGAAGACACCACCTTCCTCGAAAACCTCATCTTCTTCATCTACCCAGAAATCCTCACGTACCGGGTCGAACTGGCTACCAATGGCGTTTTAGAAAGAGGAGAGACCCTTATATATATATACCCGCAGATTGTTGTCATTTAATACTCTAAATCTCGCTTGAGGACTGGCTCCTCTATCCGTTTCCCATAAAATCATCAAGCTGTATTCCGTAATTTATAGAGTTTTATTACAGACATCTTCATTTAAGCTGATCGGGAATAATAATGAAGGAGGGTACCATTCATTTTTTTGGGGTTGATCGACGACGATGAAGGTATACTCCTAAGGGATGCTGAATATGCAATAGAGGAGGAGGAGGAGGAAGAGGCAGGAGCATGTGCAGCTCCTCGCTCTGAGTCAAGGATCGATCGGACCGCTTGTCGATTCAGACATTCGTCGACGTGTCTGTTGAAGGCTGCGTTATCCAGACGAAGTCTTCTTTTACATATTGGACACGTTACTGTCTCTGACGTATCGTTGTCTTCGTATTCTGGATTCGGTCGTTTTGTCGAAGTGAAAAAAAACTATACAATTCATTTGGCCTGGGTTATACCTCTTTTCCGCCTTTTCCAGTTTCACGGCGCAAACCTTTGTAACATGATCATCATGTTTTTTTTCAAGCGATGATACCCTGATGCCCATCAATCGCAGACTGATAGGCATTTCCTTCGCCACAAGCTAATGCGAGCCGACACACGTTCAATGTTATTATTAATTCAGCGATGTTTATCGTTTCACACACACATACGTACCTCTTTGGCCACGCGTGCAATCTCGGACGCTTTCCAAACAGAAGACATCAAGGTCTTTGCTCGTACCCTCATTTCGAATGTATCAAGTTTAAGTTTGATTCCTATTGTTTTTCCCTTTTTGTTTTCGGGTCAATAAGTTACGCGCGCACTTTTTCCCAACCCACGGCCACGAAGAAATCATACTTTGATCTGTTTTTCCTCTAGCGCCTTTTCTAACAACTTTGAAAGTTCGTCCACCTTGCTGAACAGATCACGCTTTGAAGATATCGCGGTGAATGTCCTGTATACACACATTTGTTATTGTTCTAGTCCCAAGACGAATCCACAAGACCGTACTATTTTACCGTTCGACACTGATGCTCTTTTGTTCGCTTCGGGCATGAATCACGGTGGAACTGATGCCCAGATGACTCTGTAGAATAAATCGAAATGACGCAGGACTCAAAAGACGATAAAGAACAGCACGCTTTTCCTGTCATAGAATATCCAAAGGAACAACGTAAGCCAAACCTCCCCCAATCACCTGCACACATACATACGTACATAAATATCACTGCAAGTTTCTACTCCCAAAGCCATGAGCACTCGTTCGGTCACACGACCTACCCCTGGTATCTACAATAGGTCTAATTCATGAGCTCCTGTCTGGACTCGTTAGGTATACCTTGAATACCTTTCGGATCTGAAGATCTTTTACGAAATTCGATATGGACGCGATGTCATTTGGAAGGTAGTGTTGCCCATTGGGCTTATCGATGTCACTGCAAATTTTGGAAAGCATCTTGTTTGGTCCGATTCCCGCACTTGCGGTTAGCCCTGTAGCTTCGAATATCTCCTTGCGTATTAGCTTTACTAATTCAGGAGGGCTCAAGTCTGTGGTTTTCAAATACTGGATTTTTCAATCCGTTTTAGTCGTATGAACGCAGAGAATCACAGAAGGTACACAAGCGACTTGCGCATATTAAGAGAAGAAGAACATACGTCGGTAAGGTTCAGGTATGCCTTATCATATTGTGATAATAGAGGATGTTGATGGATTAGAAAAAGGGGGCCTCATGGGTCGATCCGTAGACTCACACACACACACACAGCCAACCTACTGACAAAGCTTACCTCATCCAGGCTCATCGGCGCAAAGTCGGGATCATATTTTGCAAAAATGGCTCTGACCTTATCAGAGGCTTCTTGATACTTAGCCGGATGAAGAGGAATAATCCTGAGTTGCGGGCACAACTTCATGGCAATGTATCCAGGCATTGCACTGCGCACGCCGTACTTTCGTGCTTCATAATTGCTTGTGCATAACATGGACATGGAGCCCACAGCCATTGGTACCTTCTTTAGCTCGGGAGAGTCCAGCTCTTCCACCGACGCATAGAATGCGTCCATGTCCACATGACATATGACTTGTGAAAGGTCCCGCTCTTTCTCTAACCCGCGGATCTTTGGTCCGAAGCTGTTGGATCAAAAAACCATTCCAACATTGGCCGGATAAGCTTTATTCTCTTACCATGTTGTCAACCATGCGAGTTTCCACTGAAAGATCAGCATCCTTTATCTTGTCAAATTTAGCCATCATATGCTTTATGCGCTCTGTCACTTGCTCGTCCTTTTTGCGCTCATTCTCAAAAAACGCTGATCCCTATTTGTTGATAGTGATCAAGTGTAAGGATCAATTGAAGGAGCAAGAGCTCACGTATATATATATATATATGCACACAGAGGTAGATGAAGACGAATGGTACCTTCGAGGCCTCATAGATTATCTGATTGACCTTCTCCTTATCCACGGTGTCCAAACCAGCCTATACAAAGATAATAATAACATGGACATAACGCGCCAAGACAGAGGAGAGCCATTGAACTTTCGGCGAGCAAGACACTAGGAGCAAGCAGCTTCAACACACAAACACACACGCTACCTTGGTTGCCGAGAGACCCGCTAACCGGGTCCTCAGAGTCTGCTGCTTCGAACTTCCTTCGGATTCTGCTCTGACAGAGGACAGTGCCTGCGGAGGCATCGCTGATCCCTTCTCTACAAGGTGATCGATCGGAAGGCTGTCGCCCAAATTATTGAAGAAATCATCGTCCTGCTCTTCATTAAACAGTTCTTCGCTACTATCCCAATCCTCGAGATCTCCAGTGTTTGGAAATGCTTCAGACATGGTTGTAGGAAGAATAAGGAAAGGATAACTTTGCGTCGTCCGCAGCAGAAACTGGCGCGCACACTTCCCGGACATTTGGGATGTGGTTCCCAGAGGCGGAGATTCAAAGTTTGATGGGCTTTTCTTTTTTTTTATTCATGCGGCATTGAATACTTGTTTTTCTGGAAAGTGTGTGTATCTATACGGGAGCATATCATGGCTCAAAGAGATTCTCTAGGGGCGCTAAAAAAAAGTCCCGGAATCTGGTGTCATGTCGCAGGTTTCTCCGGATGAAGGGCTCTACGTTTCCTAGACAGTAGTTGTTATCGCCATTTTTTTGCTACTTTGTAAGTAGCTAAATCAGGTGTTCATTTTCACGTTGCATTTGCAATCAGGCTTCTTCTGCAAAATAAAAGAAATGGCTTTCTGCAATATTATCCTGTCTGCTAAAACCTTCATGTTACCCAAGTGCACTGACTTCCATACTTTATAAAGAAAGCGAGTGTTCTAGTCATCGTTGAACTTTGTTAGCTTTCAGAGCTCCGGTAGATCACAGGAGTGTTGCGTTCGATTGAGGGGTAAGGGCTTCAGGAGTGAATTAATACTTTTGCAGAAGTGTCAGCAGGTATAAGATAGAAGATCAAAGAGAAGGTGGCAAGTACGTACGTTCCTCAACGAATGAGGCAGAAGAGGGGGGAAGTATGGAAGTCCAGAGACCTTGGAGGAAAGAAAGTAGTGGCATCAATACGGATTGGGATGACACGAAATGCGGTGCTAGTATATTTGATGGATCGGATGAAAGCAAATACACAATTATGATGTCCCTAATTGCTATTTCACTTATTTGTGGCTTGCCTTTTGGCAAGTAGATAACCAAAGCTGCTCAATAGATTTGAATCCAGGACAGAACATGGTCTCATCGACGCCGTTGAAACTTGCTAAGCAAGATGATCATCAGTTGCTTTGCAAAGAACGGGCAGCATCAGCCTGGCTTGGGACCAATGCAAGTAAAATAATGGATTATATACTACTTGTTACTTTATATGTTACTGTATTGTACAATCATCTACATACTGTGTTCTTTCTTTTTTATACAGTCCCTGACCATTCGGTCTATGAACATACTTTGTTCGATGGATATAGTTCACCATAAACTGCATTTCTCTGAGGCGGGAGGGTTCATCTTGCTTCCGGGTGGGCATTGGAAGGCCGTAGCAAATTCGGGGGAGTTTTGAACCGTCGCCAAAACACGCACAAAGTTTGGCGCATGATCATCCGATCCAATCTATATATTCGATATCAGCTTAATACCTCCCAAAGTCTTTTCATCAACAGAGGGAAGGGGAGGGATTAGCCACCACCACCTCCCATCCCGTACGTACCTGTGCGACTAAGGTGGCTGGGGTAGCGGCCCGACAGTAGAATCGAGCAAAACTTGTGAAGAAGAGCTGGTCGGGAGTCAAGTTGATGTTGGGTAACGTTACTTGCTTCACAGTGCCACTATTCCAGACTTCCTTGTAGGCTCGGAAGGATGCGGCAATACCGCCATTGTCTGCCAAGTTCTCGCCGAGTGTGGACTGTTACATTCGTAGTTGCAGATATCAGCGTTAGGTCGACGTGGATGACATGCTTCCTTCGTTTACCTGTGCATTGACATAAACACGCTCATTATTATCATCAGTGACGTAAAATTTGCTGTACTGGTTGATAAAGCATTGCGATCGATCGTCGAAGACCTGCGAGGTCTCATTGGTCCACCAAACGGTCAAGCGGCCCTCAGCATCATAATTCCGACCGTTATTGTCAAAGCCATGCTATTCTGGAGTCAGCTGTCACTGTATTACAGCAAATGAACACGGTGTAGCTTACAGTAAACTCATGCCCAATCACCGATCCGAGTGCACCATAGTTGATGTAGGCAGGGTATTCGCTATTATACATAGGTTCCTGGATAATTCCTGCGAGAACAGCCATCTACCAAACGAGAATAGTAATAATGAGCACTTGGAAAGCAACTCGCTTAATCTAGCCTCAGAGATATATGGCGTGAGGCAACTTACATAATTCGTTCCACGGTAGTAGAAAGCGTTTCTTTCGATGGGGTTCTGCCCAAAGTTGGATCGGTCAACCGGTTTACCGATGACGCCGTACTTCTTCTTGGTCGATAACCAATGTGAGATTACAAACTGGTTGGTTCCATAATTGTCAGAAAAGACCATAGGCTTTAGGTAGTCTGCGAGAGAGTCTGGAGATTGGGTATTTGGATCAATAACGTTATAAGCAATCCATTGACCGAGGTTGTTGATCTGTACACAAAAAGGAGAGCAAATTAATTTGCTAATCTTGCTGCATGGGGTTAATCGGGTCACCTTTTCAGCTGCCTTGGCGTGAGTAGCTTCGTCGAGCCAATCCAATTCATCAAGGCGTTTTGCCCAGGCCTGGTGGATATGGGTGACAAAATCGTTCATTTGGTTGCGCTCAGCAGCACCTCCAAACTTGCTCATGACGTAAAATCGGCCGATAACATGATCGAAATTCTCACGGACATTAGCAGCACACGTCAACCATCGTTCTGTGGTCGACATTTTACCAAACGCACGTGTGGTAGAGTCGATATCCGTCACGTGTGACATAATCAGTTGAATGGTCAGGTAATCCTTGAACGTCTGAAGGTCGGTATTAGCAAGCACGCGGGTCATTTCTTCAAAATACACCGGTGCATAATTGAGTACAAAGCCAGGAAGCGGCTGTTCCTCCGGGACAAAATAGCGGAAGTATGTCGGCCAGTCAATGACAGGATAATTTTCCTGAAGTTTACTCAGAGGCATAACACCATTGTATTGGTTTTCCGGATCCAGATAATTCATGGGTCTAGATTGGATTGTTCGTAATGCGTTTTTAAGGCAAGAAGAGAACGGAAAGAATGACTTACTCAGTGCCCGTGTTATTTTCCAAGGTGACCATAAGTTGCAGGGCATTTGCGACGCGCGCTTCGACATCTTCCGCAGGCCAGAGGGTGAGCCCCGCTTGCTTTGCCTTGTCTTGGTAGAAAGGGTCTTCAGGGCTTAAAACGGCCTTCACCATGTTGACAAATATAGGATGCAACGTCTCCACATGTTTGGGGTTCGTGAGATCAAAGCCTGTCGCATATTTGTATGTGGGCTCGAATATATAGATCACATTTTCGTGCGGATTATTGTAATCGCCCTTGACTGATGTGCTGAACAGGCCAGGTGCGTCCCAGACATGAGTATGAATAAGCATCGCTGTATGCACTGATGCTTGGTCAGAAAATGAAGATGATGCTGCGGCGGCGGCAGCGTCAAGATTCGAAATGAAGGGGTACAACGGTGTGGGCCCTAGCGCGTTAATTGCGTCCTCATCCATGCACGAGTTGTAGTACTGCTGCAGATGGCCGAACAATTCTCTATCCGTGTTGACCGAGTAGTTGGCACCCTGGACGAAGTCAGGGGCCAAATCCTCGCCAAGGAGATCATCATAAGATTTGCTCAGGATATCGCGCACGGTAGTGAGAATATTCATGTCCAACTCATCGAAGGTACCAGCCGCTACGTAGGTGATAAAGTGAGAAAAGAAACAGTGAATACAAAGGCATGATCAAGCGAAGTCCCGTTGACATACAAGTGGTAGTATTGGTCAGGACCGTATTGTCGATGAATGTGCCGCCTACAGTATGCGTTGGGTTAATAGAAGCCTGGCACACCAAGTTTTTTGTTTACTCACAGGAAAATTGCCAAAAGTCGTCACATGGATCCACATTAAAGTTAATATAATTCTGCATGGAGGCAGCAGCATTGATGCAAGCTTGTGTGTTGCACACCTCCAACGGTGCTGGGGAAGTAACCGGTGGCATGTTGATAGAAATAGACGGAGGGTATACAAGTTGAGAATGGAAGAGTGAAAGCGTTCCTTATATAAGTTTCTTCCCAGGCTAGCATATGGTCGTAATCTCGGCTGCGGCGGTGATGGCTGATGAGGTCGGTAGAAGTGGCTGAATTCCCTGCTGACAGTTCCGAAGCAGGATTCCCTTGATCACGAAACTCTCCATTTGGAAATTTTTCTACGGTACAACTGCCGCATTGTGTCTCATCTTTCGCTCATCTCTATTTGTTTTCATTGAAACGTAAGACGATGCCATCACCAGATCACATGTATATCTTTTGACACATTATAGGCCATAGGAGCACAGACAAGGTTAGCTCACCGGAGCAGCAGCGTTGTAAGAAGAGTGCAAACGCAGCGCTTTTTCCGGAAGATATAAAAATAAAATGTATGCGGGCGGAGATGACTTGTGGAAAACTTCTGGGGTATCCCAAAAGCTTAATTCCAATACAGAAAAATGGAAAGATGATATCTAAGCAATTGAATACTGCACAAGCAAGCATCATGATGAGTTACAGCATATATCCTTTCAAGGTCATTATTAGCTACAACTAGATAGAGCGCCAAACATGAATTGTGAGTGCAATGCAAAGAACTGAAAGATCCAGGAACCCCAGTCAATAAGAGGGACAGATATAGCAAAAGCTTGATGAACTTGTTTGTGTCCTGGCTACCTCAACGGTCCCCATTTCGTTTTCTAAGAAATAAATTGCTTTATTGGGAAGTTTCAAGAACAGGCTTAGCTTGATTCGGCTTGGCTGTCCAGAACACATACTTTCCCGGGATCGCTTACAAATCTCCCATCCCGGAGCATCGGGTACAGTTGTAGCAAACTATTGTTAAAACACTCAGCCCAACAAGTTTGAGGTAGATAAATATTATCTCTTATTAAATTATAGCAGCCATATACAGTGGGAATGATTCGATGTTAGCCTTCTTTAAGGCAGGATCGTGCGTGTTTACTAATATCCTTACAGGTTCTTCGTATTGCTCTTGTTTCATGAACCAGTGGGTGAGTAGGCCATGACGGACTGCATGGCTTACATTATGAGGCTTAGTTCCTCCGCGTCCTCTTGTGCAAAGTTTCACCAAGGCGTTCTATCTTGAGCATACAACTGACGAGGTACCCATCCAAGAGCAACGACGAATACACTATGTGACACAAGAACAGTTCCAGAGGCGAGTGACATGGTGCTCGATTTGGGACCCCCATCCACACTTCTCTGGATCGAGTACCGCCACTTTTCCTTACTTGATCTGTTCCATTCTGGTCCTTGCTACACCGGTTCCTAAGCAAGCGATGGATATTCTTATGAAAGAGCAACTACTACAGCTGTCTTTGCAGTGATGCGCTGAGCACTTCCTGTCCGTAGTGCTGAAGGCGATATTAAAACACATTATACGAGAGCTAGTAAGACTAGAACATCTGTATTACTTTGTAAGGTCAACCTATTCTCAAACGTGGCATGCACATATACTCAAGCCATCGGCAATAATTGCGCGTGGCAGGACTCGGGCGATAGACCAAGCGAATGAGGAAGAAGCCTCTTTATGCAGTGATCGCCCGATATCTTTGGCTCCAACCAAATTGCAAAAATATCGGTATAGCGGACAGTTCCTGGTACTGTATATCGTGAGATCAGTGCCAATGACACGGTACAGGACACACTGCAGTAAACTGATCCACCAGCAAAAGGACTGGTGAGGAGATCCCATGATTACCGGTGGTTTATTGATCGCAACATGACGGTGTCTGTTTTTATTAGAAGTATTTTCGTTGTAGTATCAGGATGGATTATCCATGTCCATCCAAAGGTTATCCTGAATTCCGGTTTGCTCAAATAAATAACGCCCGATGTTGGCTATATCCACCTTTTTTCAGTTGCATTAGCCAATCAGAACGCGTCACACGACAACCACCGTTTGGGTGAATATGGTCCGCTCTTACATTATCTCCCCACCCCTTCTCTCTGTTACGGTGCGTTAATACCAAATGAACTTTGACGAAATCGAAGAGCAAGTACGTATCAAACTTACAGAAGCCTTAAAACGGCTATCTGATGAATCTACTTGTTCACTTTCAGGACGGCATCCGGTTTTCATGGAATGCTTGGCCATCATCCCGTGCCGAGGCCACCAAGGCGGTCGTACCTATAGCATGTCTTTACACGCCACTCAAGGAACGCGAGGACTTCATTGAGAATCCAATTTGGTATGAACCTGTCATGTGCAAAGCTCCTTGCAGAGCCATCCTCAACCCCTATTGGTAAGTATGAATTGGGTTATGTCGAGTTTAATTGTTATCTTGCAATTTATACCTTTTTGTTCCATCCTTGTCAGTCAGATTGACGTGCGCGGCAAGCTATGGATCTGCCCATTTTGTCTGCAGCGCAATGCATTTCCTCCGCACTACAAAGATATCTCCAACACGAATCTTCCCGCGGAACTCTTGCCTAAATACACTACTATCGAGTATAATCTCAACCGTGTCGCCCAAGTTCCCCCCATCTTTTTGTTTGTTGTTGACACATGTCTCGAGGAGGAGGACCTGAAGGCGCTCAAGGACTCGTTGATTGTCAGCCTGAGCCTGCTACCACCTTACGCGTGGGTTGGTTTAGTTACTTTTGGCACAATGGTATGTATATGTGAAAGAAAAAAAGAAGGTGTGTGCATGGTTTCTTGAGCACTTATTCCGTATGCCATGATAGACTCAAGTTCACGAGCTCGGGTTCGCAGAGTGTCCGAAATCTTTTGTATTCCGAGGATCGAAGGAATACGCTGCAAAGCAAGTGCAAGACATGCTCGGGCTATCCGGATCTACTGTACGACCCGGCCAGCCATCTGCTCATCCTGGCCAACCGCCTCAGCTAAATGCAGGTGCTAACAGGTAGATGGGAACTAGAATCAGAACGATGAGAAAAAAGTGACTGAATCTTTGGAATTTCTTGACAGATTCCTCTTACCTGTCAAGGACTGCGAGTTCGCTCTGACTTCGATTCTGGAGAACTTGCAATCCGACCCATGGCCTGTGGCGAATGGCAAGCGTCCACAGCGCTGCACCGGTGTTGCCATGTCCGTTGCGGTTGGGTTACTTGAGGTGGATATATACCTTGGATATAGCGAGGGTTAATTGTCCGATGTTAATAGCTCAGAAACGTTTTTAGACGTCGTTCCCTAATACAGGAGCTCGCATGATGCTTTTCAGCGGAGGCCCTGCTACAGAAGGCCCAGGCATGGTGGTCAGCAATGAGCTACGCGAACCTATCCGATCTCATCATGACATCGAAAAGGAAACTGCAAAGCATTACAAGAAAGCGGTCAAGGTAAAATAAAGCATATAATGAATGGCATGGGTCATAATTATTAATGGGATGCGTAGTTCTTTGATGGCTTAGCAAAACGTGCCTCGACAAATGGGCATACGATCGATATTTTTGCTGGCTGTCTCGATCAAGTTGGCTTTCTTGAGATGAAAGCCATGGCGAACTCAACGGGCGGTGTGATGGTTCTTTCGGACTCATTCAACACTTCGATCTTTAAGCAGAGTTTCCAACGTGTGCTTCAAAAGGACAGCCAGGGCCACCTTCAAATGGGCTTTAACGCAACACTTGATGTGCAAACCACGCGTGAGCTCAAGGTATGTGGTCTCATTGGGCACGCTGTCTCTGCAAACAAGAAGTCGACGTATGTTGGCGAAACAGAGATCGGTATTGGCAACACATCGTCTTGGAAGATGTGCTCCGTGACGCCCAAGACGACCTTCGGTGTCTATTTTGAAGTCGTAAACCAGCCGAGTGTGCAATTCCAACCTGGTTCTCGCGGTTTGATCCAGTTCTTGACGCACTACCAGCACTCAAGCGGTCAATTCCGCTTGAGGGTCACGACCGTAGCGCGTAACTTTGCTGAAGGGCAAAGCCCGGAGATTGCAAACTCCTTCGATCAAGAAACAGCGGCAGTTCTCATGTCGCGTATCGCAGTTTTTAAGGGCGAAATTGATGACGGACCTGACGTGCTCAGATGGCTAGATCGCATGCTGATCCGTTTATGCCAGCGCTTTGCGGATTACCGCAAGGACGACCCTCACAGCTTCCGGCTATCAGAGAACTTCTCGATCTATCCTCAATTCATGTTCCACCTTCGCCGAAGTCAGTTCCTACAGGTCTTCAATAATTCCCCGGATGAAACTGCGTTCTACCGGTAAGGTGACATGCAAGAAAGCGTTTACGAAATGACTGATTTTATACCGCACACTGCTCAGCCATATACTGAACCGCGAGAACGTGGACAACTCGTTGATCATGATCCAACCTACATTGACATCGTATGGTTTTAATAATCCGCCACAGCCTGTGCTTCTGGACTCTGTGTCCATCAAGCCCGATGCTATCCTCCTCCTCGATACCTTTTTCCATCTTCTCATCTTTCATGGTGAGACCATTGCCCAATGGCGTGAAGCCGGATACCAGGATCAAGAAGGCTATGAGAATTTCAAACAGCTTCTCGAAGCGCCGGTACTCGACGCGCAGGACATGCTCATTGATCGTTTCCCTGTTCCTCGCTACATTGTATGCGACCAAGGCGGTTCTCAAGCTCGTTTCCTTTTGTCCAAGCTAAATCCATCTACAACTCATGCCTCGGGCACTCCTTACGGAGCTGCTCAGGGAGCAGCCATCTTTACGGATGATGTCAGCTTACAAGTGTTCATGGAGCATCTGAAAAAGTAAGCCATGCGGGGCCCCAATGAAAATTCATATGAAGCTGATATGTATGCTTGTGTAGGTTGGCGGTTGCAGGAAACTCATAATGAACAACTAAATAAGGCGTGCATACACGTTAGTTAGTCTTAATAGAAAAAAGCTGTCGTTCAATGCTTGTTTCTAGCATAAGATGCAGCGCAGCAAGATATTAAGTGTAGAATGAAATCCTGGGTCCCAAATTCCAAAAAGTACACCAGCTATTGCTATGAGCCCATTATTGGGCTTTTTTCCCGCCTGTCTGTCATGAAGCAACACTCGGAAAATTCTGAGCAAATTCTGTCTGATCTTGACGAGCACATTGCAGCTGTTGAAACGATATTAATCGAACTCGATGGCAAATCGAATCGTTGGCAAGTCATCTTCACGCTCCATGCTGCAATTCTTTGGGCTCTCTCTTTGATCTTTAGCTTCTTTGTCATACGGCGAAACGGGTTAGAACCCGCTATATTTCTGGGCTTACCTACTGTCGCTGGTCCAGGACTGTAAGTCACTGCGTCATTGCGATATGCAAATACCTAAATAGAAAGATAGAATCTATTACGGACGCGGGGCGATACGATGGTTCTTGAAGCGTGAACAAAGAAAGTATTATGCCAAACTCTCCGCATTGCGGACGCGGCGGACGGCAAGGCGTCGACCGCTTCAACAAGAACAGGGGATACCAAAGCGAAACGAGTACAGACTGATCTGTAAACAGTGTTATGCATACAACGGGATTGTGCAGGACCCAAAAGATCTTCGTAAGTTAAAAAAAAAAAGAAAGAAATAAAAATGGCTCAAATATACACACCCAACCACAGAGTTTGTGTGTCCTAGATGCTTCAAGTTCAATCCAATGTTATCTAGCGGACTTCCGGTCGCAGCCAAAGAAGAGGACAGTTCCATTGCATCCCGCGTCAAACGCAGTCGACGAAGCGCAGAACAGACACCAATTCTATGATGGAGGTCGATCTCTGACCTTGTTTCACACGCACACATGCATATATATGAAAAAAAAATAAACATGTGTATCCACTTTGCTTTCTTTCTCTCTTTCTAATTGAACCCACGAAAACTTACTTCATCATGGATCACGGCGGACACGACGGAATGCCAATGCAAATGTGTAAAATGAATGCAAGTTCGCTACGTCTTATGCCGAATGGTACATGCTTCTTAATGACCTGAACAATGGTTTCAACAGATGCTATTCAATTGGCAAGTGGAGGACGTATGCATTGTCTGGAGGTGGTGGCATGTTTCCACCGTATGGGGGCTTTTTCTTTCGTGCTTTATTCTGTTTGGCATTGCGGTGGGGTACGAGTATGTCCGGATGGTATCCAACCGCTTGGACCAACGGTGGTACGATGCAGCCACGAAATGTATGCTGGACGATAACCTTGAAGACAGCGAGAATACCGAGCTTCTCCACAGCACGACGCCGCGCATGGCCAAAAAGCGACTCCTCACTCGAAACCAGGCGCTCGCCCGTTCAGCCATTTATGCCTTTCTGGTCGCGGTCAGCTTCTGGCTAATGCTCGTTTTTATGACGTACAATGGCTATCTGATGATTGCGATTATTCTCGGCGCAGGCGTTGGACATTTCTTGTTTGGACAAGAATTTTTTGTCGCTAGTCGATCGATTCAATGCCATTAAGTTCTACGTAGCTGGGAAGGAGAGGTGCTCATATTAAAATGCTTTCTTCCGTTATCGAGCCAAGGCTGATGCCTTTGTGTACATCAGAGCAAGCAGATAACCCAAAAATAAAACGAGGAAATGGCATCAACAGTAAACATGTCTCCAACAAGCATTGCGTGCGCCCCCCTCTCGTCAGCCTCACAACATCATCAAATCCCCCAAAACAAAATGAATTAATTATAGGTCATTTCTAAGGACAACTTTTCATCTACAAGATCCCATCTTTTCTCTTTCTTTCTCTCTCATCTTTATTCTTTTCTAATATGCATCCACCGCCTCGTTTTCCTACACATCAGTTGGACTCAGAAGCTACTTTGACAGCCGCGCAGTCCACCATCTCCGGCGCGGCATGTGAACATGAGGCAATTTCTCTGGCCAATCAACCAACCAGCGCCAATACGAGCAGCGCTGTGGTGAATCAAACCCGTCACAACAGCCGCCGCAGCCTACGACGCCGGTATCGGTTCCGCCGAGTGCCATTATCGGCCGGCCTCATTGCGTTTTTTCGGTCACGCATGCAGTTCCGGCCTCCGATTCCGCACGATCCCCGCACGTTCTCAAAGTCCCAGAAACGCTGGATTCTCGCGTGCCTGGCATTAGGCGGCTCACTGAACGGCTTTTGCTCAACAATCTATGCAAGTTATATGCTATATTTAGCGTTCTGGTAACTGACGCAATGTGCGTCCTTTTAGTTTCCTGGGCTGCCTGCCATTGCCGCTGAATTCGATGCCTCGGATATTGAAGTGACTCTGACCACGTCTCTGTTTATGTTATTTGGTGGCTTTGGTGTGAGTGGAAAACTTTATATACATAGATGTGTATATACGTCGACCGCGCATTTGGCACCCCACCCAACTAACCGTTTATATTTAATCAGCCAATCCTATGGGCGTCCATGTCCGACTTTTATCACGTTCGCAGGTAAATAATCCCCCCCCGGGGAGAACATAAACAATAGGTAGAAAGAGCAGCAGCAGCAGCAGCAGCAGCAGCAGCAGCCCGGTTTGTGCAGGATCAACTCACCCTAAGTATATTTACTATTTTTAATCATAGGTTCCTGTATCTTGTATCGCTCTTGATATTTACAGGCGCATCCGTAGGCTGCGCCCTGTCAATAAACGTATACATGCTTCTTGTGATGCGGCTGGTTCAGTCCGTCGGCACTTCAGGTAAGCCACATTGCGGACATATCCATGCATCGACGGCTACCCTAAGGTTCAACATTGGTCTAGTCACGATATCTGTTGGCGCAGGCACGGTGTCTGATTGTTGGGAAGTGATCGAGCGTGGTACAGCATTTAGCACTCTATTCGTAGGCCAATTTGTTGGCCCCCTCGTTGGTAAGAGCTAGCTCTTTCTTTTGGTAAACCACGCTAAGCATACTGTAAAGGTCCTATTCTGGGTGGAGGGCTGACAACAGCGTTGGGATGGCGCTCGACATTCTGGTTTTGCGCAGGCTATGGTATCTTTCTGTTTGCATTCTTGTTCTTCTTTTTACCCGAGACGTACCGGATGGAAGGCATGTGGGAGCCCCTCTCTGAGAAGCCCGGCAACAGCGCTGCGGCGTCGTCCCTGCTACAGTACGCAGATAGCAGCGATGAAGAAGATGATGCTCGCACTATCGCAGACGGAGGTGATGACGTCGATGTAGAAAATGGCAATGATGATGACATGTATGAGGCCAGTATTGCGCCACCGCCTGACCCAAAGACGTCCCTCAACCCCATCAAGAGCGTATACCTGCTGCGGCACTTGTTTGTGCTGCTGATCGCGCTTGAGACCGGAAGCGTGTTTGGTACCATGTTCACAATCGAGACAATCATCCCCGACCTCTTCGAGTCTACATATGGATTTGTGTCGTGGCAGACCGGTCTCAGCTATCTAGGTGCAGGCATAGGTAACGTGATTGGATCCTACGTGGCCGGAGCACTTTCAGATGAGCTCCTCAAGCGCGCGCGTCAGAAGCGCGGTGGCATCCCAAAGGCGGAGGATCGTCTGACGTTGAATGCATGGTAAGATATGCAAGTGACTACAAGACTCAAATCCCTTGCTGATTTTCAAGGCAGGCCCGGTGGTTTGTTTCTCGTCCCATTGGGCGTTCTCGTCTTTGGCTGGGGTCTGAATGCACATTGGACAGTGTGGGTTGCAATTGTCGCCTTTGGCATTGTTTGCTTTGGCATGAGCCAGGTCTACGCAGCCGGTCAGGCCTACTTGGTGGACTCTGTGCCTGGTCAGGGTGCCTCTGTTGCGGCCGCATCGAATGTGATGCGCACAGGCATGGCGTGTATCCTGAGCTTGGTGGCCCAACCTGTGGTTAATGCCATCGGCCCAGGATATCTCTCTGTCGCCTTGGCAGGACTCAACTTGTTCGGCATGTTGCTCTTTTTCATTGTAAAAGTCAAAGGTCAGGACCTGCGTATTCGCGCAGGCTATGGCGATAACCAGGCTTGATGTATCATATCTCATCCTTGTCACTCTTCTTGTACCATTATCCATTCTTTCGCATTTGCACTCAAATATACACATCAGACAAAGTTTTAAGATGACGAGCGATTATATTCGCTGGTGGATGCTATATATCTGTAAAGCATTGTTCGGGGATTACTTTAGATCCCTCAAATCCGCTTGAGTGAATGAATTTAAATGAACATAGTCTACAATATCACGTCTATTGAGGAATGTGCTGGTAGACGACAGCAACCAGCCAGTCCATTAGCTAGGCGAGTACGCATTCTTTGCTGGTTCAGATGCGCCGACCTCGCGCCTACCATGGACTCGGGTACAGTTTATTTTTTTTCCTCTGTGCTTTATTGTTTCGTTGGAATGCGAGGCTCATCAATCCAACAGAAGCCTTTGAGCGTATGCCCCATTTGTGTGATTTCCATTACTAAACATCACTCTTTTTAGTTATACCCAGGTTTCTGAGCTGGTTGAACGACAGCATGTTTAAAGACGGACCGTAAAGAACCCGATCACAACCCCATTGGGTTCTGCGCGACAATGCATGGACCGCTGGATAGGAGCTTGTGGGGGTGGGAGGGGCCGACTGAACGTGCTGACCATACACGCGGTAGTGTGTTTACGTGTCGAGAAGGTGCGATAACGGAGTATGCGACCCCTCTCTTCCCGCTACTCCACCTGGATGATAGATAAAGAGTAAGGTCAACGATAAGAGTTTGGTCGACTGACTATTCCTTCACGGCAAAACTGCAAAGTGTCGGGTACAATCAAGCATGGGTGGGGGAGCCCGAAAGAAGGTGGACGGGCCGTCCATGGTTGTTCCTGAAGCACGGAGAGCAAGAGATATCCTCGTAGAGCACAGGAGAGATAGATGGAGTAGAATCACAGATTCGTTTCCCAGGCGCGCCCGTTTGCAACGACAAAAAAAGAACGCTGCTTATTGGAACACTGGCTGGACGTGCCGAGAGAAAGGTCACCCTCATTTTTCGGCAACGTGTCCGGCCCAGAGGTCCCAGTGAGATGAATGCACTTACCAACCCCACTCACGTCAAGCGTATCTAGATGTGCACGTGGCAATAACCACGGCGAAGGGATGGGTGGTGCGCCAAGGAGCAGCGGCAGCAGCAAGGACAGGTGACCGCCAGCAACAAGCACAGGCAATGCAAAAAAGCAAACACCCTCCCCCCAAAAAAGGAGGGGAAGTGCCTGTCCGAAGGCAGCCAAATCGAACCTCTCCTCCATGGCTCATCAAGTACGGGTCAATCTACAAGGTGTTAGGTCCGGATAAAAAGCAAGTCAGTAGAAAGACTCATCATCTTTTGCCATGCATACGACATTTGCCTTGTCATCATCTGGGCAAAACGTGGGCTCCGAACCGCTAGGGCATGGCTTGTCATGCAAGAGTGGATTGTATCAGTAAAATCCTTGGCTATCAACGACTTTGAGACTGGCCTGTACTGGGAATCAAAGACTGTGGCCTCAAAAATAGGTGTGCCTGTTGCCAGCGTTTCTAGTTTCTATCACTCCCATGGCCTCTTCCATTCGAGAGCCTTTGCAGAGCATTTCTTCCCCCTCCCTCGCGTCATTGGCTGTCTGCTGGCCACGCTTGTGAAGGTCTGTGTTGTCGTGGTCCATTCTTCCCATGAAGCAACATTGCCAAAAGATGTGTTTTCTTGCAAAGGTCGACGTTGATGGTCAGGCTCAGTGTCATTACTATATACATTTCAGGTATAAATATTCCCTCATTTCATAGCTCTCTCGGTGTTAGTGTGCTATGGACATACAGGATCTGCGTCTTCCATCTGAATAAGCGCAAGCTCAGAGTTTCTCTTACAGAGAGATTGAAAGCAGCGCAAGTAGGTCCGCTTCCTTAAAGAACATTCATTGTGTATCGAAGGATTGATTGACAGCTCCGAAAAGGGTTGGTTTCTGGGATTGACAATCACCATTTCGGGAAAGGTGTTTTTTTTTTTCTTCCCTTCAAGCTGGATTGGGTGGGTGGTGATTATGCTCGGCCGACTCATGTGAACACCACTCGATGTTGGCAATGGTAACCATACAGCGTCTCCACTTTGTATGAACAAAGGTCAGATGCTGCGATACACTATCATATGACAAAGCCAAGTCTCATCGTTTTATATGTAAAAGAACACTCGGTGATAATGGCAGGCGAATGAAGCATTCGATTTCTATATAGCAACGTGGTGGTATACAAGACTGGGATGCTTTTTGGCAATAAACTAAATACTATGGTCCGTAGCAGTACGCAGGCGATTTATGGTTGATTTCGGGTTTTGTTTCATTCACGTGCTTTAGCTCTCTCGCTCGCTCTTAAAAATATGAACGCGGGTAATTGTAATGTTGAAGTAAAGGCAGCGGTTTGGTGTTGTAATAGTAGTTGTAGTAGGAATACGGGTACAGCTGCGGCTGCGGTGATGCGTAATAATAATCATACGGCGTGGGGTAACTGGCGGGATAGTAGTATCCACTGCCTGTTCCGAATCGGTTTCCAAAAACCCCTCGGCTTCTAGGGCGCCACTGAGAAAGCCCGTCAGATCGCTTTCGTTGCTATGACATACGAAACAAAAAAAAAGGGGGGGGCAGTGCACTTACGGCCGAGTAATAGTCGTCGTAATAGCCGTTTCCATAATATGGGTCGTAATCGTACCCGTTCAAATATGCGTCATATGGAACACTGTATCGGTTTCCCATTGGAACAAGATCCGCTTATGTGAAGGTAGAAGGAAGAGAAAGAAGAGAACTAGGTGCGTACATAAATGTATATAAATATATACACAGGTTCTATTGGCTTGGTAGAGCGGCGTCGGCTATGTGGTTCCCTCTCTGTTGTTCGTAGGACAGATACATCATCTGATCCTCCTCCTTGTCTAAAACTAGGAATCTGCCCTATGTTTACGTTGTTTTTGCTCTCTATAATGGCCAATCGAACATAGCGTCTGTACATTCTTGTCACAGATGGGATTTTTAAGCTACTAGGTTCACTTCCTGCAAGTACGCCTTATACTGTACACTCTGCCATCTGAGAACGGCCATTATTAAACAATCATAAGCCCCCTCTATCATGCCAATGACTAATGGCTAGTCGGTCCCTCCGTCCCTCCCTGCAGAGACAAGGATATATAGAACCTTCATACCAAGAAGCACTCGCTGTTATTCTCTGTGGATGCAGTCTATACGTAGTCTAGCTAAAAAAGGGACCCCTCACGCGACATTGCCATGAACGCCACCAAAGTGTTAGCGTGGGAAGGACAATGCTTTTGCAAGATGCTCCACTAACAATAACTGAAGATCGAAGCATTTTAATTTTGAATCTTCTAGATAATGGCGTTTGCGTATGCTTTATTTTCAAAAAAAAAAATTCGCAAGGGAGAAAAATCAGGAACGCATAGATAACAAAATAAAATATTCTCAGTGTCGCATGCATCAGAAGGCCGAGACATACCCGTTAGTCAACAGAAAATACCAGCCGTCCCCTTCTTACCTCGAAGGTAGCTACGTGTACCGTTGCGGTAGCAATGGCAGAACAGAGATGTAAGGAAGGGCCCGGAGCTGTTGAGCGTCGACGGCGAAATGAACGAGGAGGGATGACAACCGACCAGCGGCAGAAGCAGACGACCAAAAGCATCTCGACGAAGCCATGGTGGGCGACCTGCGCGGGCACAGCCAACCCACGGTGCCACCCAAAGCCCGTATCCTCTCCTCTCGAGCCACTTGAATTGGGCTGACATCGTTATCTACAGACGATTGGGAATATTAGAAGATTGCAGAATAGAACAAGTCTGTATGATAAGGTAACCTATTCTTGACAGCTGACCAAAACTGCTCAAGCGGATTGAGTTCAGGCGAGTATCGTGGAAGATAAGCACATCGATATTCTCAGCCTTACGGACAGGTGCATTATCTATTACCAAACAATGGGGCTTTCATAGTCATCCATCTCGTCCATCACAGCCTTAAGGAAGCTGTAGTAATGCCCAGTTACAGTTTCTCTGCTCGCAACTTCAGATTGACCTGCCCTCTTTCTCTTTTCTTGATTGGTGGCTGCGGGAGCCTCAAGCTACATCTAATGATCCCTAATGCTGAGATTGCTCCCAAGATGGTGGTTGTCTTTGGTATTGTGACCACTATCAGGAGTCCCTTCCTTGGACCATCCCATGCTGCGTTTCATACTAATATGGAATCCAGACTCATCAAGGAAAACGCACTTTTATCTAAAGTCAATGTCGGGCCTCTCCTATTTTCGCACCCAATGGAGGCGCTCTTGGAGCGTCGTTTTAGATACTTTGAGTCCCTCAGATCGTTGAAGCAGTTGCTCTAGAACAATGAATGGATTGCCATCAATGCACTCTAAAGTAACGCTCTTATGCTCCTCATTAAGACTGCGCGAATGACCCCTCGCGTTAGGTTTCTTAAAGATGCTGGCAAGGTCTTTCTCCTACTGTAATGCCCATCGCTGGGATGAACGAGCATGGATTCCTAGCAGCTGATGCACTTAGACCTTCTCCAACATCCATTTGAAAAATCAGACCTTGCTTCGGTCGGTGTACGCTGTGTAACCGTGGTTGATCCCCGCTTCTACACAGATATTCAGTGCGAGGGCAAATGGATGGCAGAAAGTACATTTCTTCATCAACAACATAATCCATACGTTCAGGAAAGTCACGCTCATCAACGAGATGACCTTGATCCTTCTTCGTAGAGAAATAGGTTGCTAATTCGAATGTAAAAGTGCATAAAAGATTTCGGGTTTTATTTTTGTGATCCTGGGACTTTGATTTCGGGAAAACGGTGTATGTTCATTACTGATGATATAAGGAAAGCTTAAAGCGGCTTGCAGTGGAACACGTTTTTTCTCATCTGGATACAGCAACCAGCCCGAGTCACTTTGTAGTAAAGTCAGAAGTGCCCAATGACTCTGGTGGCTCCACCCATTCCTCTTGAACAGCATTCAACAGTTTTCACTCCCTCCTCACCGACCTGTCAATACTAATGCTCGACTCACTACGTACGGGGATCCTTAATCATGATCCTCAGGATTTTCATACAGCCAAGTCTGCTATCACGAATTATGTTGGCTGACAGTCGCCTGCAAAACATAACAAGACCTACATGCTGGTTCCTCCAATAATAACCCTGTCCTTCGATGGATGTTGTAAACTCTCCCCCCCGGCTTCTCTCCGCACCATACGAAATGTTCTGCGCCTGTGGATCAAATAAATACGATATTGCTGTCTGGGTGCGGGCGAGGGAAGGAAGCTTTTATTTGCCTGTTGCAGATGATACCGTATGTGGCTCATTCTGAATGGATCCGATGGAAAGAGCCGAAACCCAAAGCAATAATCCGCAGGAATCATCAGCATTCTAGCCTTTTGCCAACAACCGGTCGCAGATGCATGGAAGCATCTTGTTAACAATAGGTTAGAACGGAGTAGCTGACAACCCTAGAATAAATCTTCGTCGATCTCAAGTCTTTTGCAAAATGCAGCAAACCCCGACATTTTTTTCAGCCGTAATTTTTCTGCGCCTGACGCTTTGTTTCTGCGTGTTGAAAAGAAAATTAAAGAACCTGGAGAATGGCCGATCCGACTGTCAGAGACTCTGGTACGCTAGATCACTTTGTCTAATGTCTTATTTTCCTGACGATCTACTGAATATACACAGATGCTATCGAAAAACGAGTGTACATTGGTGGACTTCATGAAAGCATTAATGATCAGCTCCTGCGTGAGCGATTTGCGCGGTACGGAACAGTAAAAGATGCTACAATCGCAAAAGACTCGGAAGGTATACTCGCTGACAGGCATTTGTGTGTTGTGTGCGCTAAATTTGTGACATGGAAAATAGGTCATTGCCGTGGTTTTGGCCACTTGACCATCCTGACAACGTCCAAGGACTGGAGGCAATGTAGGAATTTACTTTTCTCAAACCTTTCGAATTCAACCATTCTTTGCTTATTTCAATTGTTATTATTTCGGGCATAGGCGTGTCGGTCTATAACGGTGCAAAATGGAAAGGGGCGGCGATGCGGATCGAAGAGGCTAAACCCGATTACGCTGAGCGGAAACGCAAAGAGGATGAAACAGAGCAGCGCAAACTCGAGCGGCGGCAAAAGAAGCGGTTACGATGGGAGCGTCATTTTGCTGCGAGCGATAATATGCCATTGGTGACCGAGAAAGATGTGGAGAAACGGAAAGGATGGCGGCGGGGCAAGTATGGTCGAGCCATTGCTATCATGCATTTGCGCCGGCCAGATGGCACACAGGTGAGCAAATGCATGTTCCGGAGTGAAAAAAAAATGCCGCTGACGGATATTTAGATTGTTTTTGATCCGAGTCATTATAAAAATACCCTCACGAAACTGTACAACATCCAAGCACGCATGAAATCAGTCCAAGAACTCCCGATGACGTATGAAGACTTCAAGCATGAGCAACACCCCGATGGTGGTCGAAGGGATAGTGTTGATCTGGATCTGAAGGTCAGAAGAGGTTCTATTGGCGGCCGTTTTCTGGCTACTCATATAGAGATATAGAATAAGAGTGAAGAGAAGCGACTTGCAGCAATGGATCGGCGATTGGAAGAAGAGAGACAAAAGCATGAGTTAATCTCTCGTGCGTTAAACATGGAGGAGAATCGATCCAACCATATCGCATTTGATGTGTCTGATGATGAGGGAGAGGCAGCCGAAGAACCAAAAGTTACACGCATATCCGAGGCACGGCCGACGCCAAAAGATTCGAGTTGGATGTTTGATTCTGACGACGACGAAGGAGAACTGGGTAATTCAGAACATATTATACAACTACAGTGTCCGCAGATCCATATACCACTAACCCATCTTTTCTATCAGAAATCAAGATCAATCCGGTTCTTGAAGGTGATAAAGGTCGCGAAAGACTGGCACTTCAGAGCACGTTCAAGGGCGACGATCGATTCAAACTCGACGAAGCATTTATCGATGAAGATGAAAAAGCTGATGGAAACAAAGCCAGCGATGATGAAGATGATATATCGAAAAGTCTCCATGCCGAAAAAAATCAAGCTATGGATCTTTTGAGAGCTATGTTTGGCGAAGAAACAGTCACCAAGACGTAAGCTCTCTTTTCTAATTGTGAATGAGAGACATAGCTGACGATGATACAACACTTAGCAAACCCCACGATGCACAATGGAATACGGCCGCCCACTATGACCCTGACGCGGAGGATGCTGATAAATATCTGCGAAAAACAGAAGATACACATGAAAAGGAGAATTCCACCAGCTCAGAAGAGGAAACCGATGATTGTATGCATTCACCCCTCTCTCTTTGTATGGCACAACATTAGAAATATGTTCTGACAATGCATTATCACACAGACATCCCTAATAGGTCAGTCCCCGTCACAGCAATGCCTACGGTGTCCACAGATAAGCATTTTGAGGTCAACACCAACTTGAAGCCCCTCTTTGCTTCTGAGGAAGGTAGGTTAAAACAAGAAATACTTGTCGATAAAGTTTATACATATATATATATATCCTCACCGTTATGATCTGTAGCCGGTTCTTTTAAGCTCTTTGGAGGCGATGACGATAATGATCACGAGCAGCAGACCCCGCTCTTTGGGAATATCTTTGAGAGCGATGAAGAAGAGGAAGCACACACAACTAAATCAAAGAAACAGGTATGTCAGTTTGTATGCATTAAAACACAAAAGGAAAAATACACTCTAACATTACGTATGGATAAGGCACAAATTGGGCTTAATGTTATGTTCTTTTTCCACACTGATAATCCAAGCCTTATGAAAAAGTAAGCAGGAAAAGTTCAGAGAGCAACCTCTGTTGCGCATGCTAAAGAGAAGAACTTGTACAGGAGCTGTTTCAATTACGATCCAAACGGGACTTTTCAGCGATCGACAGAAGAAGACTACGAGGCCAACTGGCAAGAAATTAAATCCAGAATGGGCGAGATGCTCAAACGGCGAGAAAAGAAGGCCCTTCGGCGGTTTAAGAAGCAGTATGTCAAGGACACTTCTCTCACATAAGAATAAAAACATAGTTGCACACCGTCGCGGCGGCCTCGATGCCACATTGTTATGTATGTCTGAGTCTCTCTGCTTGATGCCAGAGAATGCAGACATCTTGGCCAGCAAGAACTGGGGGGGGGTTACTGTAATACAAATCAAATGCCACAGGTCACATTGACGGCCTGAGCATGAGAAGAAAAAACAGTATAAATAAGACACGTTTCGCTTTCTTCATTCTTTGTGGTGCTTTCAAGAATAATTAAAAAGAAGCAATAGCGAGCAATAAAAAATGATGATGAATCATGTCATATTTATAAGTGATTTTTCAAAATGGCTTTGTTGATTGATGATGGTCAAGTTTCCCATCTCTTTTGCCGATGAGATTGGCTCTTTCCATCATCTGCAACAGGTTAAAAAATGCTGATGGCCCTCGTGAAAGCCTGGACTAAGAAAAAATCAGGTCTGTGCTTGCACGTACACTGAGAAGGCTGATCGACCTGAGGAAATCCGTCAGGGAGAAGGTTATGTGCGAGATCAAATAAATATTTAGGACGCTATGCATCTAAGTTGGCTCTGTTGGTGCGTCCTCTCGTTTTGCGCGGGCTTGTTCTTCACTTTTCGGGTATTGTCCAAGCGTCACACATAGTTTCGTCGCACTCGATTCTATCAACTGGTTCTCAGAAGATCTCTGAGCAAGCTCCTTTGGGCAAAAATCTCTCATACGTCAGTTTATAAACCTGACCGTCATTGGATCCATAGTTCGCTCTAAGATAAGGGCTTTTCCGCAGCTACGCTAGTTTGCCTAAGCCTTTTTTGATTGAGGAAGGACTTCAAAGTTGGTATTGACCGTCTGTCACAGGTCGTGCGAGGGCAATGCGTAATTGAAAAAGAGTAGGAACCTCCACTTCTTTGCGTTCCGTGTGTGTATATCTCGTAATGAGGAAGATAATAAAATCAAGCAAATAAAATAAATTTAGGTGCAAAGACAAACTGACTGGGGCAACGGGGCCAATCATCGTTGAGAAATAAACAAAGGAACCATTGCGACGGACCGGCCTGCGCCGTTTCCTAAGCGATCATCATAAAATGTCGCCCAGTGTTGACAAATTCTCCAACATGACATAGGGATGACAATATTTATTGTGGTTACACCTTAGCACTCAACGGCATATTGCTTTGTGTTGCGCTGGTATTTCGGGGGGAGTGGGGGAACTCGAGGTAGTCGTTCGCAAACAATGCTGTCATCCTTTATGAACATGAGTGGGGCCACGAGAATGCGTTGCACATGCTCTCCACCGTAAGAGAGGGGACGGGGAAGGGGTGGCAGGGAGCTGAAAATAAAGAAAACAGTCGGGTTTTTCCCGTTTCGACCGATCAAAACTTACAAGGAACATCTGCTGTGTTTCAAACCTAGTATTAATTAGCTCGCTGGGAGCTGCAGCGGCTTTGCACCTTTACTCTTCATGGTGAACTCTGCAACATGTCTAGTCCAGATGCATACACCCACCCTACCATGGCATTGCTGCATTCACAAAGTCCTCAACGTCAGTCTCATCAATATGTGCGCCAAGGCGCCCACGTAATTCGACGGAATGACATGCAGCCGGTGACCTGCGCCGCACTACCGCCAGAGGAGGCGTTGGAGGAAGAAAGAATGATATACTTTGGGGAAAAGATGCCCGAGTCTGTCAGGAAAAGCTATATGCAACAGAAGTTACCGGTACGAAAGCAGAGCTTGGCATACCACCGACACAGCTGTGCCATTTCACGACGGAACACCCGTCAAACATCGCCGCTGGCGCAGTTACCATCGCCGCTCGGAGGAGAACGAGGGATGCATCAGGCCTCGGAAGCGATATCCTCATCATTATCACCAATAGCAAAACTACAGGCTCCTCCTACCCGCACATCGTCTATGCTTCATCGTAAAGCGGTTAAACAAGCAAAAATCAACAGCAGCCGCACAGAGGCCGACGACGCAGCGGCGACACCGCAGGCGCCCATCCACTCCCCTGCCGTGATCGATGAAAGGGACGACGAGGACTTTGATTTTAAGGACAGGCCCCCTTCAACCGTCATTTGTATTCGCCCCATTGACACACATTCCGAGGATGGCGAAGATATGTCCCCCTTCTCCCCTTCTTCGTCTGGGGAAGCTTATGTGTTTCCTACCGACAATGCCGCATCCCAGGCTTCTGTGGTCAGTGCAACCACAGAGGAGTTTAATATTAATACCATGGCAGCAGGTCTGCCACCACCCGGAGAATTGGATCGGCGGCCTTCAGAAACTGTATCTGTTGAGACAGCCGCAATTGATCATGAAGGTAAAGAAGAAAGAGAAAGGAAAAAAATACCGGGATCAGGTCGCACGAAGCGATTAACTGGTGACGTACATAAAACAGAACCTCGAATGATATGTACTCGATCTGATTCTACTGTGTCACTGAACACGCCACGCGAATCGCGTGACACAGATTCGTTACCATCCCCCAGCAGCGAGCACTCAAGGCCAGGGTCCTCTCGATTATCCATATTCTTAAAGATGCAGCAGAAGCGGGAGGAGAGGCGCAAGTCGATCTTTGCGTATCGGGCTTCGAAACCGACGGTATATCCCGCTATTCTGTCTTTGGTTGCACGAGAGCTCTATCGCCGACTGTCGACGAGGTCAATAACTCGAAATAATATCGAGTACCATAACGTGTTCGAAGGAAAGGAGGCTGTAGTAAGTAGTACCAGAACTGCTCACCAATTGGCATCGAGAGAAAAATACTGGACTACGTTATACTAAACTGACATATACTACTTGTTTTAGGACCGGCTAGTCTCAATCCTAAAGACAAACGATCGCAATTTAGCGCTCCTTGTCGGACGTGCATTAGACGCACAAAATTTTCTGCACGATGTTAATTATGAACATCGCTTGCGAGATTCGACTGATGAGCTTTACTGCTTCCGCAACGAGATTGGCATCCCGCTAGGAATCCCGCCATCATTGTCGTCGAACGAGGATGATAAGGAGGAAGGTAAGATTTTCTTTTCAATGGGAAGAAATGATGCGCTAATGCGATATACTAGAGTGCCATAATGCAAATTCAGAACTACCCACGGGGGTTTTTACCGTTTTAACGGATTGCTATTCGCCTACTTGCTCAAGGAATAAGCCATGCTATAGCGTTCATTGTCCTCGAAAAACATTTAAGGTTAGTCGTACTTTTTTCTCCCTACCAAACAAATACCTAGGGATAATTATTTTGCAGAACCTGAAGCGCTCACCGAGTGCCTCCTCTCTCCAAGACAATGTAAGCGATTACGATGGATAAAATATCTCTGTGCGATCCTCATTTATCCATTCTTTAGGAGGAAGAGTGCAGTTTATGGATGCACAGCGTACCGAAGGAACTTCTTGATGCGACTCCTCCAGAGGAGCGCAAACGACAGGAATGCATATACGAACTAATTCACACAGAGCAGAATTTTGTACGAGACCTTCAATACATCCACAATGTAAGCCCCCCCGTATTCAGGATATTCTACGCGAGTGCTAACTGAGGACTTGACTGCACCAAAGTTTTGGGTGAAGCCGCTTATTACAAAAGAGATCATCCCGGATGAAAGGAGGGAACATTTTGTCCAAGAAGTATTCTGGAATATCGCCGATATTGAGAAGATCAATGCGCAGCTGTCGCGCACGCTAAACGAACGCCAAAAAGACGAGCAGCTGGTATCAACCATTGGCGACATTCTGGTTGAATTTGTGGGCGATTTCGATCCTTTTGTTGCATATGGAGCCCATCAAGTTATCGGCAAATCGACGTTTGAGTTAGAAAAGAAGCGGAATCCCCGGTTTGCAGAGTTCGTGGAGGTTAGAAAAGGATGAAATTGACCCTCCCCCCCCATGAAATCCAACATGCACGTATTGATCATATATATATCCCAGGAAACGGAGAGGCGACCAGAATCTAGGCGTTTGGAACTTAATGGCTATCTCACCAAGCCGACCACGCGGTTGGGACGGTACAATCTATTGCTGCGCGAAATCCTGAAACACACGCCTGAGGACAATCCTGACTATACAACCATACCAAAAATTATGGACCTTATCACCGGCCTATTAACGCAGGTGAATGCCGAGGCAGGAAAATATGAGAATATATTTAATCTGCAGCAAATTGAGGAGAGGCTTTCGTTTAAAACATCGGGTGATTATGTGGTAAGCGCTAGTTTTACATGGAGTTTTCAGACATCTCAGGTGGCATTAGGACTTGAAACTTCGAGAACCAGGGCGACAGCTAGTGATGAAAGGAAGGATGAGCCGAAAAGGAAATTCGTCATCCGATTCCTCTGATCTCCAGCTATTTTTGTTCGACCACTATCTGGTCTTTGCCAAGATCAAATATCATGATCACCTTGAATATTACAAAGTGCATAGAAAGGTACGCGAGGTCATTGAAACGCTTTAAGTTCCTGCCGTTCATACATCGCATTGGAAGCCTGTTCCCCTGGAATTATTGTCCGTATCTGTAGCCGGACCAACGCCGAACAATCGAGTTAAGCGCGCAAGCACCATTTTGCAATATAGCCGGTCGACCACATTGTTACCCAGTTCGAACGTCGTGTCTCCCAGACCGAGCTCTTCCGAGACTCCAGTTTCCAACAAATCGATCAGCACAGCAATCACTTTCTACCACCATGGCCGGCGCGGGTCTCCTCCTTTGACGTTGTATACATCCAGCGCATCGACTCAAAAGGCCTGGATCGAACAAATTAAGGCCCAGCAGAGGGTGCTTTCAGAACAACGGTCTATATTTACGCTGAAACCTCTTGTTCAGCGCGATTTTGCGCTGAACAATAAGATCCATAGCTCCGCAATAGTTCGTAAGTTTACGCAATGTTTATTCTGGTGGCAGCCTCAAGACTAAGTCATCCCTCTTTTAAGATGATGATACTAACAACGACCAGATCCTCATTATCGGCGCCGATCACGGCGTGTATATTAGCCAGTATCCAAACAACGATGTCACGGAGCGTACGACAAAGCGTATCATGACCTATGGAAATGTGACCCAAGTAGATCTTGTTGAGAACTCGCAGATATTAGTGTTGGCCGAGAAGACTTTATGGTCATTTCCGCTAGAAATGGCTTTAGCTGGTGAGCTACAGTACAAGCGAACACGGCCAATCAGTCAACATGCCGCGTTCTTCCGCGTCGGCGAATGTATGGGCAAAACGCTTGTGTGCATCGTCAAGACAGGCACACTGATGCCAACAACAATCCGTGTTCTGGAGCCGGTGGCCATCGAGGATGATAAAAAGAGCAAACGCACCTTGCTAAAGCGTCTAGTCCGAAATAACGCCGAGAATCTGCGACCGTACAAAGACCTCTATCTGCCAAGTGAAGCATCCGAGATAAATCTGCTAAAGACAAAGATGTGTGTCTCGTGTCCGCAAGAAATTGGTGTGATTGACATGAAAACTTTTGAGGTTCAAGGTACGTAAAGACAAATAATGGGCGGATGAGTGTTTAGATCTTGTCATAAACCTTTTGTTTCTTTGGGGGTGGTGGTGTTTGCAACGACGGTGGTATCATTAGCGTTACTTGACCCGGATGATGAGGAATTGGCCTTTGTATTTAATCGACAAGATCTAAGACCTATATCGATCTATCGCATACAATTTGCAGAGTACCTCGTTTGCTACAATGGTAAATATATTGTGCTTTTTGGTTCACTAGATCTTATACATGTATTTATTTTATTTTGACAGAGTTTGCGTTCATTGTTGACCAGCGCGGCCGGCTCAAGAAGTCTGCGTGTCGGTTCGATTGGGAGGGAATTCCGGATTCCTTTGCACTTTTATACCCCTATGTTCTTGCATTTGAACCGGATTTCATTGAGGTTCGAAATATTCTGACGGTAAGAAAAGAATTAAAAACCGTGGCCCGGAAAGTTTTACTCAAGTTACATGCGGGTGCTTCAGGGCACGGTTGATCAGTTGATACGTGGTTCGTTCATCCGCTGTACATACACAAATCGCAATGGCATAATTCACGTGGCTATGAGAGATCCAGAGAATGATGGGTGCCAGGCTCTTTTCCAGCTTAGCCTGGATAAGCATCATGTCGACTTCTTACCACGCCCAGCAGCATTGGTGCCTCCAGCTTGGTGATTCCTCCGGCTTCAATACCTTTAGATAATACATCCTCTTTATATATATATATATATATATATATATATATATAATATCCATTACTGTAACCCTCTCTTCCGGTCGACAATGTTCCTCCCTTTTTTGTATATTTTCCTTCCAATACGAACTTTCAATGCGTATAATTTTCCATGTACCAAGATGCAGTGACACTGGCTCATATTTGTAGGGGAGGGAATTTCATATTATAATCCGTTTATTATGGCTAGATATGGGGGAAAAAACGTTATGGATCGAAGGTATTGCTTCTTCAGCACCAGCGTGATCAGCCAATGCAGCATATAATGTTGCGCAGATGGTTCTTGGGGGAGGGTATCGGCAAAGTAAGAAACGAGAGATCGCATCGATTTTTACAAGATGAGGGCGTTGGCGACCATGCCTAGGACGGTCATAGCAGCAATTGTTGCATACGGCATGGCGTAGAATGAGCTCATTGCAGCGCTGGTAGACTCAGACTCTGCAGTGGCAGCCGCTGCGTGCTTGCTTGCGGTCATCTCACGGAGCTGGGAGGGCTTGAGCGTCAGGCTGCTTTCGGGGGCAAGGGTCATGGGGCTAAAGTCGAATCCTGTGGCGCTCATCGCGGCGCTGCTCTTGACATTGCTATGACCAGCAACGCTGTTGCTGGGCTTGGGATTCTGATGGCCAGCCTTGGGGGTACCAGCAGCGGGCGGAGCCACGGGCGCCGAGGCTGTACCGACAGGAGCAACTGGGTGGTGGTGGTGAGACGCATCAGCCGCAGCACCTGTCGGGACAGCAGCCGGAGAATGGGACAGAGACGCATCAACATTGGCAGTATTATGAGGCGGTTTGGCATCCTGGGTGGGCTTGGCCGTTTGTCCAGGTTTGCCGGTCTTTTTGCTACCGGTGGCGGTTGCCTTTGGAGGGACGGTTTCGATGGTGTTGCTCATAACACCGCCGCCGTTATTGATCTGCGGGGGGACTTCATTCTTCGGCTTCTCATCAACAATGGCCGTATTGGTAGGCACTAATAGGGTGTTGCAGCGTTGGGGAGAGAAGCTTAGCATGAGCCGGATTTTTTTTTTTGCCCAAGAAACTATTCTGACCGAAGCCCCTACTTACTGCGATCTCGATACTCGGTGGTGGTAACGGTCCTGTACTCGGTCACTTGCAGTAACATGTCAATACCTGACACGACCTCCAAACTCCCCCATCCCAATATACTTGAGGAACCCAAATTACTCTACCTGTCTTTGCGTCCACCTGCGAAAACGCAGCAATAGAGACACAGATAGCAGCGTATACAAATCCGGAGCGCATGGTGTTTTGGCTTATGAAGGAGGGGGTGGAAGGAAATTAAGGAAGATCTATCAAGAATTTCCTGCTAGCGTGCAAGCAGTTTTTATAGGGTATTCAAAAACAGGCTGTTGTCTATCGTCCTAGGAAGAAAGAAAGTTAGAAGTAAAAAAAAAAACTTTCCGGGCATTGATCTGCCTACGGGGAATTTGAATTGATGCCTTCAGACTTTGCTAATGTGCTTGCTTAGCCATCTTTCCAATGATACATGGAGACCTTGGTTGATCTGTGACCTTCGGGTATTTTTTTGGATGATCATGTGTGCTTGTAATTTTGAATGCAACTTTCTTCAAAGAAACAGACGCGTGTCTAATATCCGCGCGCAGCTCTGTCAGAACACATCGACTGCTTGCGTTATACACTGTTTTCCAAGATTGAAGTCATGTCCTAGCAGTTCTGCAATCGCGCAAGATCACAAAAATAGAGTCGCGTTTACACGTGGTGACAGAGCAAATGTCGCAGCCAACGGAGAAATACCTTCTCCCCTTCTTTTTTTTTTTTTATATATACGTACTTCACGGTGATGGCAAGAAACGGGAATGGCTGCCCCGAACATGTGAACTGTGTCGTCGAACAGGTGCTGTACATAGTGTGCATTCTTCAATTGGCTTGTTCTCACACCGAGTACGTATCTGCGTACCATAGTCCATCTTGCGGGCGTAACGCGGGCCTTGATGCTACGCCCATCCACAAGCGAAACGATATTATTTCAGCTGTATATATAAGTGTTCGGATAAAAGAAGCAGACTTCCTTGCCATGTACACCTCTGGATACACCTGGTGTGACCCGGGTTAGGTAAGAGATGGCGTGAATGCTTTCTGGTGACGAGCGAAATCTTCCTACATGAGGACGCGAACAATTTCATAAAATATTATGCGGCAGTCTTTTTGTATTTTGAACGCCCAGTATACATCGCATATCCAAAACATCATCACGGACATAACAGACGAATGATCTCCCTAAGCCGTTTCTTCCGCATGCCAAATCTGTTGCCCACCAGAAACAGGTAGAATATAAAATTCACAATGTTCTTAGCGGAGCTTTTTTTTTTGCGAGGAAACTTAATTCACTTGTCATAAAGGACCCATCTATCTAGACGAACAAAGATAAAACGGAGTATATTGGTTATCTCATGTTGATCCGCTGTACTACCACTACTTAGAGGATCGTGGAGCTTGATTCGCGTATGTCGAATGATACGCACGCAAATGCGGGATATGTACCTGAATACTTTAGGCCTCATTGCCTAGCCAGCCATTCGAGAACGTACGACCGCAACCTTCTTTCCCCAACATTGAAGTCTGTGGAATGAGAAGACTCGTTTCCCAGTCCGGGCTGGCAAATGTAGAGTGGGATACGAGAGATCAACGCTCTAATGCACCGATAGAAAACCAAGAAACTTTCACCAACATGAGCGGTTTTATATCCATATGTTCGTACCACCACTGTACTTTAGTTCCTCTGCCTTTATGGCCCGAAGATTGCTAGACTACTCCAAAAGAGCTTCTGCGCTCCTCATGGGCCATAGAGTGTGAATTTTTGTGCGGTCCGGGGCCGGGGCTACGCTTTCTCGATCACGTCCTATTTCTTCGGGTCATTATTCGAATGATGCTTCCCCATCCGAAAGGATGGAAATTTTTTTTTTTTTATCGCAGACGTGTTGGGATGGAAAATTTCCGAGCCAAGCCATCGCGAAATGTTTTTTCATTTTCATTATTTTTTTTCATTTAAAAAAATGATTTTAGTCAGACCTCCAGAAAGCACACCCTCAAAAGTAACAAGGTTGTTGGCCGGGTATGTGCCGTCATCCCTCCATTCCAAGCCTTCACGGCTCTTAGCGGAACGGAGCATGCTCGTATATAGCCTGGGAGTATCATCATGATTCCAAAAAACATTGGAAGAATCATTATGGTTCACCGATGCATTCCATCCCCGGGTGTGACACAGCACAACTTTTACTACGAGTTGTGGTATGCTTCGAAAAACAAAAAAATGTTGTTTTTTTTTGGGTTGTCATTTCAGTTGCTTAGGCAACACGCGTATCCCCCAAGGAGCCCTATATCGCAAAAAGTCATCCACGTGCCTTTTTTGTTTACAAGGATAAGCTATGCGATTAAACTTTTTTTTCTTGTCACACTTGTATTTTTAAGGGGTTCCACCCTTCTCCCTGTGCCAGCTTGCTTTGACCCAAAGAGTGAGTAACTTTTTTTTATCGTCCCGAGAATGACGAACCGTCGGGATGCCACGTATTCAGGTCACGAACCAATAAAATTAAAGACTCAAACGGGTGTTTACAGAGAAAAAAATGATATACTTTTTTATGATCATCAGAGTTGCTATACAGGGTTGGGGAAGAAAGACTAATTATTGTGCGTATAGAGATGTACGAAAAGGAAGACCAACAGCATTCTCTTTCCAAAAAAAAATAGTGTTTTTAAAATCCCATCTACTCCTTCTTCAGATGACTGTCTTCAGCAGGAGTTTCAGAAGAACTGCTGCTGCCACCACCCATCAATGCAGCGAAGGGACTCTCGGCCTTGAATGGTCGCTTGAGATCTCCCTCAGCAGCATCACCCCAAAGATAGATAAGAGCCACCTTGTGCGTCAGCAGATTCTTGAGGGGCACGATGGACTGCATAACCAAGGGCTGGGTGAAGTTGAAGTACCAATGCATTGCCGAGATCATGATGATGGAAGTTCCGTTCTGCTTGATAAACTGTCTAACCTGGGCGATATCATATTCACAATTGGTAGTGTTCACCTCCTCGGGAGCACCGCCCTGGGGACCGGCAGGAGGGACATAACGCAAAGGAGTGGTATCTTTTTTTAAGAAATACCGTATTAATTGGACGACCTTTTTCATAGAGCTCTCACTCTTGACCACTCCCACTTCTTCTTCCGAAATCTTACCATTCCGCTTCTTGATATAGAGGATGAGGAGGTATGCCAAGATGGTAACCAAGACTTGCGCACCATAGTAGGCAATGCGAGCGTAGAGCAGCGAGTTCGGATCATCCCAGTTGATTCTCTTGCTCAACTGCATGGTCACCAACATGAACACCACATTAAAGATAGGAGACTTGATTATGCTTGGAGATCCCATGATGAACCAGTGTGAGAATATACGCTTTACAGAAAGAAAAGAAGTGGGGAGCTGAACAACTGTTTCTGCGGTGTTTGATGACTCTTTATGTACGATCGGACTTTCTAGAGTTTGTACCAGAGGAAGAGCCGAAATGCCTGGATACAAATCTCTGTTTCTATCTATTGGACGAATTAGAAAAAAAACTTGTCGTATACATTAAAGAAGATGTCTCCCGATATCTTTGCAATCCAGTTGGGCCCATACGCTTTGATGGCCCATGCTATTAAGGTTCCGTTTGGTTTGAATATTTGCAAAAACATCCCACTTTGGATTCGGTAGGGTGCGACTTTTGATCCACACTCCGCTGAGGACCCCTTACTACCATCTCACGTGATAATAATGATTCATGAAGGCTGATTGGCTCCCGTCTGCACTGGGATTTTTTGGGTTCGCCTAGGGAGACAGTATGCCGCACATTAACCCTGGGTTTGTTGTCTTTCCTATTCTTTACCCGTAATCTGTGTTGACTTGAGAAGATCAGTCATCCCGTGTCTTAGAGAAGAAGCTCTCAACTAGTATACACTGAGACCACCGCCCCTATCCGCCGGCATCGCTATCCTCATTGTCTTTGCAGAAAAAATACATCTGGCATTCAACTTTTCCCAGCGCAGATTATTTCTCTTCTTTCGCTACCGCCGCCCACAACACCCGCTCTCGGTTTCTCTCTGTTTGGTTGTGAAGTTAACTGAAAAGAATGTTGAATGATTCAATGACCGAGTACACCATGCCGGGCGTTCTGCATTACCTTCAGGCCGAATGGCGCCGTTTCGAGCGTGAACGCAACGAATGGGCCATTGAGCGGTCTGAATTAAAGGTGACGGAGAAAAACCGCTTAGATGAATAAACAGGCATCGATATTAATCGATCGCTATTTGCGCAATGCCTATAGGCACATATCGCTCTTTTAGAAGGCGATCGACGGGGTACGGAAAATACGAAAATGGATTTGATGAAACGAGTCAAAATGCTGGAGTATGCATTGCGGCAGGAGAGGTGAGACGTTTCTATTTCGTTCTCCCCGTTAGGATTTTTTTTAGTGATCGAATAGCCACGCCTTCTTTCGTTTCCAGGAGACGCTACCTCTCTACCTCCAAGCAGAATGGGTTGGAAACGGCTGACGTGGATTCTCCGAATATACGCAAGTTTCAGTGCATTAAACTTTTACGCACGTTCATCCATTAACCTTTTTTTTCTTTCATAACATTAGCATCATCACCGGTCATACGAAACGCCGAACTATGTCAACCTAAGGGCACATCGGACGCTCCCATACCAAGCAATACCAAAAATGATATCGCAATTAGCAAAGCACGAGACAAAAGCCGGCAGATCTTGTCATCGTAAGAAGAGGGAGCCTATATGCATGAGTGGTTTATCGATCTTTTGCATTTTCTTTTTTCTAAGGTGCCTTGATGAAATCAATTACCTCACTTCAATGCCTACAAAGTTCTCTCTTATGCATTCTATCGTCCCCCACATGCAGAATACCAGTTCACAGAGTGCTGCAAACGCACGCCGTGAGTTTATGGCACCTTCGCAGGCGGCGGCTGCAACCCAACAGACATCCCAATCATCCAAAATCAATTCAGTTTCATCGGCCTTGGCATCACCTTCGTCACTTTCCAGCAGACCACCTGCAACAAAGGGCAGCAACAAGGATGGCAGACTGGTTGGAAAAATTGCGCGAGGAGGCACAGAAACAATCCGTGGGCTGAATCCAACAGCGATTCAGCAGCGTCCAAATCCGTTCATACCCACCACCAAGTCCCAAACAATAAGCACCGTAGATCAAGGATCCCTTTCTTCTTCAGCCAGTGAGAGAGATGACGAAGATCCAGCCGTCCCTGCAAATGTCGACGAGGTAGCGATGCTAAGCAATAATGGCGGTTCCTCCCGATCAATCGGACCGAGCAATTCGGATGATGATGCCAATGCTGAAGAGGCGGATCCGGAAACAGATGACACGTCGATTGATGAGAATGACTTGCTGGTACGAAAGAGAAAACGGGTAAACGTTTAATATACCTTGCGTTATATTTGCTCACGCCTTTCTCTCATACGATCTGTAAAGTCAAAGGAGGTCCAGGAACGGTATAATTTATCCGAGGAAAAGGTGCACCGAATGTTCAAAACTTCACGCAAAGGTAATCGAAACAATAGCATCACCGCGGAAGAAACAATGATCTTATTACGATGAGGTTCGGTGAAAGACCGTTCATCGTCACCTGAACCGCAGGACTACGCCGCTTTTCCATTAAAGGGCTCTTTGGACCCTTCACAGGTACTGCTCCGGGTTATGATGAAAATGGAATGCCATCGTAACTGATCGATCTACTCATATTAGATTGAAAATATCCAGAGCAGTGCTGAGGAACAACAACAGCCAAAGATGTGGAAATCAAGAGTAACGATCAAAGGGTAAGCACGAAATGTTCAAGTTAGAGTGACGCCGGTATTTGACGAATTGATATATAGCCATCTTGATGCCGTTCGATCGGTCGCTTTTCATCCAAGTGGGATGATGGTAGCGTCAGGATCTGATGATGGTACGGTCAAGATTTGGAATCTCAAGCGCTCAATTGGGAGCGACGGGAATGCCCCGAGGAAGTAAGAAAACGTTATCATATTCAGAAACGGTATATATATATATCTGTTATATATTATCTTTGTCAGTAGAGCTGCTCATGAGGAAGCGGATCCTACGATTACGTATCGTGGGCATACCCACTGTGTGACCGGCGTGGCCATATCTGCGAAACAAGACCGTGTTTACTCGTCGAGCTTGGACACAACGATCCGGGTCTGGCGTCTTCCCCCTGAAGGCCATAGTCTTTTCTCGCCTGTAGGCAAGTCCATGCCTGCCTGCCCACAAAGCTGCGGTGTTATTAGCAGTCGCATTAATGCAAAGCCATAGATCCGTCTTTGAGTATTACAACATATGTTGGCCACACGGATGCTATTTGGGACTTTAAGCTGTTTCCAATTATCCGCGATAATACTTGCATTCTTGCCTCCGCATCCGCTGACGGAACCGTCAAATTGTGGGACACTCAAACTGCGGGTCAACTGTTGAAGAGTACCCTGACATTTGATGGAGTGAACACTGATGGCGATTTTCAGAGATGTATGTGGGTCCATTTCTGTTTGAAAAAGTCAGTTGAACTTATCTGATTGTTGTAGGTAAAAAGCTTCCAGTCCCGACCTCACTTGATTTCTGCCATACGGATTTGAATAAACTTGCAGTGTCCTACGCAAATGCTCAGATTCGAGTGTTTGACATAGAAACCGGACAATCTGTCATGACATTTCAAGGAAGCGACGATAATTATGGTAGGTTCACACAAAGCAAGAACATATTGTGTAACATGCTTAAAAAGAAAAGATGGAACACGAGCCACACAGATCAACAAAATCGCTGCCCATCCAACAATGCCGCTGATAATCTCGGGCCACGAAGACCGTCAAATCAAATTTTATGATCTAAAGAGCGGTAAGTTTTTTGTTGAGGAGTGCAATTTTCAAAGGAATGTGCCTCATTATTGGTTCGGTCTCTAGGGAAGTGTGCGTTTTCCATGTCTGCTCATCTTGACGCCGTGTCTGCCCTGGACATTGACCCCAGCGGTGTTACACTGGTATCCGGAGGTAAGTCCTGCGAAGAAAATGACTGGCATACCGTGTTTAACATTGGTTTGTGGCCTCAGGACATGATTCGTCAATAAGACTTTGGGATATCACCATGTCTAAGACGTGTATACAAGAGTTTTCTGCGCATCGCCGAAAAGGAGATGAAGGTGTGCTAAGCGTGCAACATCATAAAACATTCCCTTGGATGGTGAGTGGTGGGGCCGATGGTATTGTGAAGGTATACCATCATACCCACTACTAGCTTTATTCATTGTATACCTTTATCTGCTCCTTATCCTCCATTGCAACTTTCCGGCTTTCGTTTTTATCTCTTTTTTTTTCCTGAGACGATCCCCCCTTTCTTTCGCTCGCTCTGTCTCTCTCTTCGTAATACACTAGTTTTTCGATAGGAGCCCGCTCCAATGAAGATCAACATCTTAAAATGCGGACTTTGTTTTGCGACGGTTTAAAATGCCAGGGTCCTAAAAATAATTGCTCTAGATACCTTTCTTCCTCCCTTCTCCTCAGTAATAATGTCTGGTCCCGTCGCCGGTAAAGCTGCCCGTTCCTTCTGGAGCATCTGGTACAAGACTGAAATTATCCCCATCTACGTCGTCGTTGGTGGTGCCTGTGGTCTTGCTGGCTGGTACCTGACCCGTCTTGCTCGGTAAGCTGATTTAAACAAACAAAGAAAAAAATCCATTCGCTAAACATAAATAAAAAATAGTGGCCCTGAGGTTGTCTGGGATCGCCACAACAACCCCTACCCCTGGCAAAACATTGACCAGAACACCCAGGTCAAGCTCATGACCGTCAACCAGAAGTTCGATAAGATGTAAGTCTCCCGCTCCGAAAAAAAAAAGCAAATCGGCATGCCGCTTACATTGGGTATTACTCGATAGCTACTCCCGCGACCGTTTGTAAATTCGCGATACCTTGACGACGGGATCTTTCATAGAGAATGATGATTAGAGACCAACGAATACAAACGTATATAAAGAAAGGCTATCCTCTCCCTTTTTTTGTTTTCTAATTTCTTCCCGTCTTCTAATTTTTTTTCTGGAACATGGCGCACGTGCGCCTTTGGTGTGTGAAAGACAGATTTGTTTCTCATTGGCGTTCCTGGGCAACAATGGGTTGCTCTCACTTTAATTTGTTTCATAGCTTGCAGTGTGGGGCTAATGGAGCAGTTACAACAGCAGTCGAGATTGGAGAAATGCAAACCCCGGCTTTCCTTTTCGAACGAAAGCTTAGCGGCTGATTCCCGGCCTGTATATTCCATGGGAAGGCGAGTACATTGCCTTCCTATGTTTTCAGTGACTGGAGCCAGCGCATCAACGAAGCAGGACAAATAAGAGTAATGTGCGAACAAGTTTTACTGCTCCTGCGCAAAACTGTTAGGTCCGATGCGGAGTGCTGATGACTCAAGCCACTCCGCCTGATTCACTCCCTTCATCGAGTTCCTCCACCGCCCCCACCCCCCGATGATCGTTGCTGGTCCTCGAGATATTTCGCACAAATCCACGCTCCAGCAAATAAACGAAAAGGGGGTGCTATTCTGTCTCCGTTTTTCTTCGCTCTTTGAGAGGAAGTAGGGGTCTTATGAAGCTATATCGGATTAGCTTTGATACCCCTCCTTGGGGGGAATCTGTGTTCTCGGACGTCAGTAGAGCAATTTCAGTTTTATCTACGCGCATAGCTGCTTTGAACGGAGGGAAGGTAATTCGTACCGCCGCGCAAGAAGGGGGTGTCCTCCCTCTCCATTAGGTGAATAATGTCAGGAGACTTTGATATTCGGTCATGGCAGCAAAAGATTCCTAGTTACGACTTTTCGCTCTTGCTCTCGCTCTCGCTCTCGCTCTCTCAGGGTAAGTATTAGTTGCTGCCTCTGTGTTTCTTTCGTTCTATCCAGTATCTATCTCCCGTTTCGCTTGCTGGTCGCACAACGACTTGCTTACTTTTTATGTCGAACCATCACGGACCGTGGGTCTCGAAGCTTCACGGTCGGAGGAAGCTGTAGTCGAATATGATGCACTGCCATTGGTCCTAGGTTTCACAGGCATGAGGTGGGTGGATGAGATTGGCCTGGCCAAAATGCGAGTTCCTAAAAAGTGTTAAGACACATGGAACGTAACAAGCACTGACCGCAAAAGGGCAATATGAAAGCAATAATAAGATGCGACTTGCTTTAGTTCACCAGCGCAGTGTGTGGGGTGAATAACTAACTAACTAACTCTCTTTCTTTCTTTATTCTCTTTTTTTTTTCTTCCTTTACTTATATTGAGTCCCCCGTTTCCCTTCCCTTGTCACCCCACAGAATAGGCGAGCTTATTGTTCACAGCCGATGCTCCGAGAAAGAAACCTATAAGAATGAACAACACCGAAGGCCTGTCTTTCTCCGTCAATGCACCCTTTCGCCATCCGACCAACATTGTTCACATTGCACTCATGACTATCTCCTTCTTTGGTTTCTACCCCATTGCCCTCATTCAAGGCGCGCGCCGTCATTATCGATACCACGTTTATACCATAGCCGGCGGTTTTGTAATAGCCTTGTTCGGGTTTATTGCAGGCTGGTCTTCCCAATGGAACTCCTCCTCACCATCGCACATACTCCTTTCTGTCCTCGGATATCTTCTCCTCGGTTTCGTGCTGGCCCATGGCGCGCTGGCAATCTATCAGCATCGCTTCGGTGGATTCGGAACCCCCACTCCGGCCAACGCACCTAGCAAAACCTACACGCGATTCTTGCCCGATGATCACGCGCTGATCGTCCTCGGCTGGATCATTGTTGCCTTGGCCTATTCATACCTTGTCGTCGCTGCCCTGGTATTTACTGAGAGCTGTAGCTCGGAATGGTCGGCCCAGTGTCTGATGCCCGTAGCGATCGGCAGCGGATTCCTGTGGTATGGGTCAGCTATTCTCCTGCACCTTCTCAATGCGTTTTCCTTACCACGAGCCTCTACGCCTGAGTACTACGAGAGTCTTATTCTCACATTATGGGGAATTGTCTGCTTGGTTATGTCAGGTACATAAATGGGAGAAAAACTATGGGGTTTCCCGCAGCGCTGTGCTGGTGATACTTTTAATATAATGCAATGCTATGTACTTATATGTCTTTGCTCTGATCTCTTTGCTTCGCGCCCCCGCCCCCGCGCATCCCCGCCTCCGCCCGAAAGATCTGCCCATCCTTGGCTCTGACTGGCATGCACTCAACATGGGCCTTCTTTGGTTCGCCGGTGGCGTGTTCTCCATTGTCTTGAGCATGCAGACATGGCTGCCTTCTGTGCGCGAGCGCAATATTATCAATCCCCTTGTGGTGTGCCTGACAGGACGAGGTAAAAAAGGATGCACATGCACCAGGGGTGTGGGTGTTCATTAAAACGATGAGAGAGGGGCTTTGTATATATATATATGTATATATATTAATATACGAAAAAGCAATCATCACTGGCTATACGCAGAACGATCCATTCGCGGCCGAGGTTCATACCACGCTCGGGTATTTGCTGATGATCGGTTCAGTCTTCCGGATCATACAGGTCATGGTCCGCAAATCACCCACTGATAATTTACCACGTCTCATTCAGCGCACCTCTTCCGCCATCGATCAGGATGATACAGCCGAGCAGATGTTTATGGAAGACGAAGAAGAAGACGAAGAGCGGGCGAGCGAATACCAATCCACTTACCGCCAGCTCACTGGCCAGGGAGCTCTGTCGCCATCGTCATGCAAACATACGTGGATCTTTGCGTCGATGACAATCGTAGCCGGGATCCTGGCGTCGTTCTTTGCAATGGCAGCAGGGATATTATTCATGGGCGCTAACGTCCAGTGGATGGGCCACGTACGGTATTATATGGCTGATCCAGCAACCTATATCAATGCTGTCCTGGCTACTGCATTCTTGTGGGCAGCATATATCTTTGGGCTCTGCACGATCCACAAGACCCTACGTCCGCTCTCAACATCCTATTACGAATATCTTAACATGTCAACCATGCCTTCTTCCACACCCATACCTGCTGACATATCTGCATTAACAGATGAAACGGCAGCGGCAGCGGCAGCGGCAGCAGCGGCGGCAGCAGCAGCAGCAGCACAGGCATATGAAGAGCAACGAGCAACCCGAGCGCGGGCATCGCTGTCGGGACGACGAGGAATTGAAGACCCACCGACGATGCGGCCGTCGCAATACCGTGCCAAACGCCGATCGCTCCTGAACCAATTACCTCAACAGCAAGGTGATGCCCAAAAGAAACACCAAAGCCATCACCAGTATCGAATACGACCATCAACGCCTAACGGCAGCGGGGTCATTCTGACAGACGCGAATGACATCAGCAGCAGTAACCGGCTTTCGTGGATGTCGAATGGATCGGCAACCTCTGCAGGGAGCAGTCCGACTTCCTTTGGGTCCATCCAAGGATCGCTAGCATCTCCCACACTCACAGATCCGCATCAGCGCCGGGCTACAACCATGATCATATCCGACGAGCCTGTGGATGATCCCGCTGCGCTCGGTGAGATGATCAGCAGTAGCAGTATGTGGAAAACTGAGAGTGGACGACGAAAAGAGCGCAGAGATGAGTCTTCTTCCATGGCACGATATTACAGTAGCGAACGAAACAGCAGTGATAGATAGCCATGCGCCACGATACATACGCACACTCAATCATCTTATCTTCCTTCTCCCCATGATCTACATATATATATATATATATATGTGCCTCATTATTCACCCCTACAATCATCCTTCTCATCATCATGCTTTGTCCCTTGTATTCGACCTTCTATTTTTGTATTTAAAAAAGAAATATTGCACACACACACACACAAAAAAAAAAATCCAGCTGCTGGGTTTTGGACCCCACACTTTCACAGCACAAAAAGGCTGACAAACAGTGCGGAATTATAAAGAGGCATCACATGTGAAAAAAAGGCAGAAGATTAAAGCGGTGGCCTTCTTTCCCCACATAAAACCTACTTTTGCCAGCCTGCGATGGATTTGCCCAACAAACAGGACCCCCATACTGAGACGGGTGATCTCGACTTTGATGACGATGATTTTCTTGATGGTTGAAGGAGGTCGAGCGCGCGGTGTCAATTCAGGGATAGAGAGAGACTTACTAGATTTTGATTTCTAGATGTTTTGGATGAAATGGGCAATATGTCGACGTCGGAGAAGCGGCCTACGAGTACATCGACGCTTACTGGAACGGGAGCAACAACAGCAACAGCAACAACGGCCGCTAAGGCCGAGTCATCAGCAAAGCAAGCCTCGACGGCACCACCATCAAAAACACAAACGGAGGGCGGATCGCTGGACGATTTGAACATGGATGAGGATGAATTTGCAAAGCAGCTGGCGTCAGCAATGTCCGAGTGGATGCAAGAGATGGAGAATGACACCGAGACGAAGGAGACCTTTGAGAAAATCTGGAAGTCTTTCGAGCCACTTGGGGATCCTTCCACCGCAGCAGCAGCAGCAGCAGCAGCAGGGCCTTCGTCTTCTTCGTCTGGCAAGGAAAGCAAAGGTGGTTCACAGAGAAGCGCAGGTTCAGCACCTGCTGCTGATCCTAAATCCTTCCAGGATGGTATCCATCAGGCGCTGAACAAGCTCAAGGAAAGCAACAAGACGATGGAGGTAAGGCGTGCAGATGGTGGGTGTGGGCTGGCGGGAGGGGGGACGGTAAGGGATAGCGCGAACCAATGGGGTGGCTGATCATGTTGCACAGGAGTCGGTGGGTGCAATGGGTGCCGACAGTGATGACCTGATGATGAACGAGATGATGCGCCAGCTCGAATCGATGGCCGAGAGTGGCGAGTTTGAGGGCCTCTTGGAGGGCATGATGCAACAGCTGATGTCCAAGGAGCTGCTCTATGAACCGATGAAATACATGAAAGACAATGTAGGTGTAAAAGAAAAGACAGAAAAAGAGAGAGAGAGCAAGAAGATAAACGGATGATCTTCGGTCGTGTAGTATCCCAACTGGCTTGCCGAGAACAAGGATAAACTTTCGGCAGCTGACTATGCGCGGTACCAGAAGCAGCATGAATTATGCAAGCAGGTGGTGGCAAAGTTTGATTCCCCTGATTTTGACGAAAAGAATGACGCGAAGTCCAAGGAGATCATAGATTTAATGCAAAAGGTAGATATGAGGGAAAAGACATGCAAATCGAGATTGTCCCTTGACCCATATATGATTTTTCAGATGCAAGATCTCGGTCAACCTCCAGCTAGTATGATGGAGGATATGGCGCCAGGAATCAAACTGGGAGACGGCGGCATGCCCGAATCCATGGAAAACTGTAACATGATGTAACATATATATATATATATATAGGGTATTATGTCCTTGAAAGAAAAAGATCCATGTTTTCAGGCAGCTACCACAGACATATCCATGGTGTCCAAAAGATGAAAATATACAGAAATGAAAGGGCTGGATATACAATGGATTATTAGGGTATCATTATTGCGCACCTTCACCGTCCGACATGAGTTGCATGCCTATACATGGAAGCATTGAAACAAGAAAGTTAGGGCCATTAAGAGTTTAGGCAGGGACAGAGGTGCATTACCGTGCTTGAGAACACCAACACGCATACGCGTCAATAGATTTCGTGCACCATTCGAGTGGTCATAGACACCTCCATTGAAAGCGGTGGTCATATCCTTGCCATAGTTGGATTTCAAACACTTCTCGCCGCCCGGATGTTCCTTAGCAAAGGCCTTTAGATCGTAGAGGATGCCTTCAATGGCAATCCATTTTTTGTTGGCATTAAGAACCAAATTCTGGACTACATAGAAGGGCTTAGAGTGTGAGGTTTCGCTGTCGCTTTTCCTAACACTCGCTTGGTCTTCCTCGACTTACATTCTTCCCATGTGAAAACAGGGAGATCTTCGATGTTTGGACCGTAAGCCAACCCTTTTTTGCATGCAAGGATTTTTTTCTCCTGCATCTGGACTATGCTCTTGGTGACCTCGTTGGATGGGAATGTTTTTAGCTCATATGCAAGGCCGATATAGGACAGGGCCTTGATAAGCCACTTTGTGGGGTCATATTGATAATAGCGAATGGCATTACGGTAGTCCTGCGGGAATTCATGATGGAAGTTGTGATAGCCTTCGCCGTTCGTGACCAGCGCGGTGAGCCAATGGTCCCTCGAAGTGTGGTGGTCATCATACGTATCTTCGCCGAGATAGTGTGCAAGGCTATTGACGCAAAAAGTAGCATGATGGACCAGGACGAGGCGGACCGCGCCAGCATAGAAGAACCCGCCCTATATAGAGGGTCAGCCTGTCTGCACGAACGTGTGATCCGGTCATTCTCGCTCACCCTGTAGTCGCCCCAGCCAAGCCCGGCTAACAAGGTGGGAAAAAGGAACCCCATCCCCAGGGCAAAGAAGGGGTAGTAGGTGTGCTGGATGGCCACCACGGGATCGGCTTTGAGGTCCGCAGTATCAGCGTAGCCGATCTTGCTCTTGGGCCGCTTAACGAGCATCCAGCCAAGGTGGGAAAAGAAGAGACCACGATGGGCGCTGTAAGGGTCCTTGTCGGTGTCGGTCCAACTATTGCCGCGTGTGGGTAAAAAAAAAAGACCGTGTTTACCTACAATGTCCTTACCGATGGTGGGCGCGGTGCCCTCGGCACCACCAGTAGATGGAACCCTCGATCGCACCGCTACCAGCGAGGCAGTAGATCCACCGCAACGGCAAGACCGCACGATAGGCCCTGTGTGACCACATGCGGTGATAGCCTGACGTCAAATCAAGTCAACAAAATTGTTTGCATTATGGGAGATTTCCTTTACCCGCAGTGATGCCTAATACGGTGACGTGATAGTAGATAAACGCAAAGACCAATGTCTTTGACAGGAGTTCAGTCGTCCAAGCGCCATAGAATGCAACGGCAGGGGTCCCGAGCAGAAGAATAGCATGCACCCAATTAATATGCTTGTACCAGTTGTTTAAGGTCGTGGGCTCGTCAAAGAGTGGAGGTAATTCTGCACGTTCCTTTGGCAATTTTCGTTCCTCGGACTTTGTGTAGGCATAGACAATGGTTTGCGTCATACTTTTTTTTTTTGAAACACCTTGTGCTTGTGGCGAGAAAATAGAATGTTGTGTATATTGAAAGGCAGAAAGAAAAAGAAAGAAAGAAAAGAGAGAAGGAGGAAGTTTGAGCTGAAAAGGGGAAACGTTGTCTGTCTCTCTTTTATCAGCGTTTTTATGTTTGGGGCAGCAACGTTAATGAAGGACAGAGAGTGTCCGTGTCTCGTCGCAGGAGAAGTCCTTTGGGAGAATGAAGGAGGAGCGCAACTATCCACCCCCGTATTGTATAAACAGGTAAGCAGACCGACAAATCAAAATGTCACGCGTTTTCTTCGTCTCCTCATTTATCTCATCCCAGAACAGGATAATAAATTAAGACATATCTCTCCCCTTCTTTAGGCCTCAAGACGCATGTGTGTCCAAAGGGAGATTGCCCATGTCATAAGAGCGGTCGGTTAGTAACTCGTAGCGGGATCGAGCGGTGAATAGGGAAAAAGTCAGACAACGCTAAATCCAAAGTCGGTTACCGTCCAATGACGCACTTCGCATGAAGTAAGGTATCATAGTGACTTCAGAGGGTAGCAGCAGGACGTGGTCAAATACAATAAACCCTTGCGTCCTTTCCCTCCCGTTTTTCTTTATCCTCTCTTCTTCTTTTTTCTCCCTTAAGCTCGACACCCCCTGTCAAACGATGCGTCAAAAATCCCTATCGCTGATTCTACTTGCTGCACTCCTGTCGGTTGTTGTGTTCGTAGTCGGCACTTCCGCAAGAGGTATTATTGAGCAAACTTTATGCATTAGCAATGACACTGATCATCCTGCTCCCATAGTCTTCTCGGATGACTCCCAGGATCTGTCCGAATGGACTATGGAACAATACAACGCGTTTCTCTCAAAGTGCAACATTCCTCTGCCGGACAACAACGATGATGTGGCCAGTACCGTACGCTACTACAAGGATAAAGTGGCTGCCAATGCAGCTTACTTTGGCTCCAAGGTTGACAAAATCACAAACAATGTGCGCGTATGGCTACAGAAACAGAAGGGCCTTGCCGAAAACGACATTGATGACTTTGTGGCGCAACTCGAGCACCGCCTCCGCCGGCTCGAGCTCCAGGGCGATCTGTCCCGTGATCGTGTAGCCGAGACTCTCGATCGCTGGCAGAACAAAGCCCTCAAGAAAAAGATTATGACCGATGCTCAGTGGCGTTATGTGTACAATGACGTTGTCTCCTCATTTGATCAGCGCCAATCATGGTACCAGAGTGTCATCCATCGCAAGACCAACGATGCTTCGGATTCCCTCAATCGGTTTCTCCAATCTATCAAGGACGGCCTGATGTCATCACTCAGCTTGACTGAGCAGCAGGCTCGTTCCGTTGTTGATGCTCTCCGCTCGTCGCTTGTCAGTACGCATGATCTCTCCAAGATTGGTGATAAGCACTGGAACCACCATCTGCGCCACGAGCTGAAGAAGAACGCCAAGCTTCAGAAGAACCAGATTGATCAGATCATGGGCCATCTAGAAAAGGAAATTAATGCGTATAGGATCTTTGCGGTGGAGTACGTCGGTGACAAGTACACGAGCGCTCAAGAATGGGCGGATGACTTGGCCCAGCACATCAAGGGTTCAGGCCGCTATTCGATTGATCGTGTGTACGATTTGCTGCATGCTATTGATGCTACCATCCGCTCCTATCTTCCTCTCAGTCTAGGTGGCTTGCCAGCTCCCACCCCGCATCATGATTCCAGCTATGACACCGTGCGGTCTGCCGTCTCGTCCGTCGCCAGTGACTGGCGCTCGTCTGCCTCTGCAGCTCATGCTTCGAAGGAATCGCTCCAGGCTGCGGCGGCGTCATCAGCATCCTCTTTTGGTGCTCACATTACTGAGGCTGTCGAGGATATCCCCTCGAACTTTGCAAACTATTGGTATGAGAAGGAAAAGGAGTTCTATCGTCGTATGGGCTACACCGAGGCCCAGATCGACTGGGTCCAGAAATACTTGGCCAAGACATTCTCTGACCAAAAAGCGCTTACCAAAGCCGACGTTGACCATGTCGTCCAGACCGTGCGTCATTATCTTGAGGATGCTCAGATCCAGACCCAGGCTCAAGTTCAGCATCAGATTGACCAGCTTCATCTTCTCATTGAGCAGTGGAAACATTCTATCTGTCGCAAGACGGGCCAATGCAACTTTTAAGACAAGATAGTGGTTTTACCAGAAGAAAACACAAAGTCAAACACACATTCATGTACATATGCGCTCTTGATGTGTTAAAAGGACAATAAAAAACATATTTCGTTGATCTAAGGATGACTGTATGGCGCACTCATGCATATACCCTGCTGAAGGGTGTTCATTTTTTTTGGGGGGGAGGAGAGGTTTTGCGGTTTGGTGGGTGCCATGACATTTTCTATTTCTATTTTTAGGCTAAGCATCATTTTTTGCCCTTCTTTGCTCGACGAATTATACTTATGCCAAAATCAAAACGAGCCATCAATCCTGCCGATGCATTACGTGAGATTATACTCACCTACCATTTCCCTGTTGGGAAAAAGGAAAATAAATGGAACGACGATTATAGAATACTGATCTCTTTTTCTTGTTTTCATGCTTCACAGGCAAGGCGCAACGGAAACGCGAATTAAAAAAGGTGCGCTGACTATGAGCACACGATCATGAACGAAGAGAACACTCACGACGAGAGGGGGGGAAACGGATCCTATAGAACAAGGAAGAGCGGCAAAAGGCACGCCAGCAATCGCTTGCGAAAAAAGACACCGGGCGCATTAAGGCCGAGATTCAGCGTTTGGAAAACCAAGGCAAGCGATGACGATCTTTGGATAGGAATCAACGCTCATTTGTCTAAGCTAGCTCGGCATGTCACACTCGATAAGAATGCGCAGGCTCGGTTAACGCAGCTCAAAGAGGATCTTCAGAAGATTGAAAAGGCGAAGAAGGTAAATGCTTCAAAAGGTGAACTTTTTCCTTGACGGGGGGGGTTGGGATAGGCAGGATTTTTATGTAACGCGGATGTCCCTTTCTTCCCTACTAGGCGACGGGTCCACAATTATCCGGGTAAAGCACCGAGCGAAGGGAGCGTTGAGAGCGCTGATGGTTTTTGCTGATTGATTGAACCAATAAGAGCTCAAGCGGCTTTCTTTGAGCGTCAAAAACAACAACAGGAAAAGGAGAAGCGCGAGAATCGAAAGATGGTCTATGATCCAAAGACCAACAGCTTTGTCCCTGTCAAAGTGAAGGGTAAACCAGAACAACAACAAGAAAGGATTCGTAGCTAATCCCCCTTCTATACACACACACACACACACATCCTCCGGCCAATAGGGACGACCAAAGAAGCATCAAGCAGCGCTGCACATGAGTCTGATTCAGACAGTAGTTCCTTGTCATCCGATTCGGATATGTCCGAGACCTCATCAGCGGAAGAAGAAGAAGAAGACGATGACATGGATGATGATGACATCCCCCTCCCTGAAGGAACTCCACCGCCAGAAGCTAGAGTTAGCGCGGGGGATCAGGCAGAGAAGGTCCATAGTGAGGACGATGACGATGATGACGATGATGATATCCCATTACCGAGTGCTCCTCCCCCGCCTCAGCCTTTCCAAACACAGCTCGCACCTATTCATGCTGCTGCTGCTGCAGGACGGCCTCCACCGCCACCGCCACCGCCACCACGTCCGCCTCAGCCGTTCTTCGCCGGTGTTCCCGTCAGCATGCCTAACTACGGTGGTATGGTGCCTCCTCCTCCGCCGCCAGGTCGGCCGCCGCCGCATGCCATGCGCGTCCCGCCCCCTCCACCGCCACGTAAGACCGAGAAGGATGGGAAAGATACGTATTGATGCTAACACGATAGGTACCGCGTGTTCCGCAGGTCCAATCCATTTCGTCCCACCGCCGGCGCCGCCACCGCCAGCCATGTATGGACAACCTGCGCAGATGTATGGCCGGCCAGCACACATGTATCCACAGCCGCAAGTCTCTCCGACGTCCGGGCCGTCCGCCCGCCCCGCTGCAGAGGAAACACCCGCTCCTAAACCCTCACCGGCTGCGGTTGCAGCGGCGACCATTTCTGCAGAACCCAAGTTACGTGATCTACAAAAGGAGTTGCTCACATTTGTTCCCGCTGCGTTGCGGCGGAAACAAGCTGCGCAGCGAAAGGCGGCAGCGCTCCCCAAGGCAGCGCGACCTACGATCAATGCTGCGCCGGACGTGGAAGAGGGGGATGATGATAATGAAGAATAAAACGAAAAGAAACAGCCTTTATAAAGAAATATGTAGTATTCCTTTTTTTTAGGGGGAATGGTTTATTTGAAAACTACGTCGCATACATATTGCAAATGTTGATTTGATCTCTGTTTACCGAATCGAAACGCCTGTTGGTCTTTTCAGCTCATAAACACCGATGGCATGTTAACCGTTGTGATGAGAATGATGGTATTGCTTTTGAGGGCCGGTGGCATCCTTGAGCACACTCTTCGCACGATCGCCATGTCAGACCCGTCACGGACCCAGATGTGAAGAATTTGGCGGAGAAAGGTGCAGTTCGCGACGGTTGCCGACGACTCGAGTATGCCTTTGAGCTTTTTCTTGACGATGCGGCGAGCCTGCTGGGCAGTGAGGCGGTGATGGCGATACTGGCTGTAGTGGCCCATTGCACGTGTGACCGAGACACCGAGCCCGCCGTTGCTGAAGTCGAGGTGGCAACCGTAGTCGGTGATGGGCGACGCCGACGACCGTGTACTGTTGTTGTAGGTGAGCTCACACTCGGTGAAAATCCGGCGGATTCCGACAAGTCGACCGACGATCTCCGCCGAGAGCGCCTCGCTCACAATGCTGGGGCCGCCGGCGTTGGGCGTATAGAGGACGCGTTGGCTAAGAGGACCGAAATCAACATATGAATCATCATGGACGCAGATGTTGGCCGTCAGCGTGACGGCCAGGGTGCGGTCCCGAAGAGCCGCAAGCAGGTCACCAAGCGATTGACGACTCCAGTGCAGCGACAGGTCTGGATAGGCCGTCACAAGCCGCTGCGCTCGCAGGGACGCCATCGACAGCATCCTCGCCTCTCCTACACCACTGTCCACCTCCACACGTGCGCCTGCCGCACCAAGGAGAGAAACGCTCGATCACGGTCTCTGACCGTGATATCATGCTGATCGTGGTTGACATAGTCATCAAAAAGAAAAACGGAGAGTGTGTCTGTTGAATGAGTGTCTTTTTGAGCAAAAAAAAAAAAAGGACCCTGTTTATATTGGCGAGTGGCGCAGTGTCAAGCTTGTGGGAACGTGGAACTGCGCCGCTTAGGAACACAGCATAGCTGCGCGGCCCAGATTTAGGGAGGGTGTGCGTGTGTGCGCTATATTACGTACATGGCTAAATTTGCTTGGAAGGTTCGGAATGCCCGTGTTTTCGAGGCCTGTTCTGGTTTTTTTTTTCACAAAAAGAAAAGATCAATACGGGTTGATAGTAATGACTTTACTGTAACTACGTCGTAGACGTGTTTTGGATCCGTATGGTTTCTGTACAAGTGTGTGTGTGTGCGCTTGTGTATGTCGTCTATTGTATCTTGCAAGCATTTCGGTACTCGTTGCTACATTACCCCATGTTGCCAGAGTCGATACTTGACGTCTGAGAAAAAGCAAATGTCTCCTTTCGACATTGCAGTATATAAAAATGTTGAAGCAGGAGGAGGTGACAATCATTCATGTATATCCAGTAAAGGGTATAAAAATGCTATTATAACGGTGCTTTGACGAAAACCCAACCGTATCCAATTGTTGTCTTAGAGCAGGTTACGGAACAATGTTCACGAGAGATTACTAGGCTTGGAGTATCCAGGGCGACCTTCGATCGATGGATGAAAAAAAAATGAATGCAATGTCCCCACTCAAAGGAAGGGGTGGGTGGGAATAAACCTTGGTTCCAGGCAGTAGAAGGAAGAATTATGCAAAGATCCTATGTAGATCGCCGTACACTCTGGTGCACCGATGGTAGAGTGAGGAGATGACTGACATCGACTTGAACGGTTTTATGCGGCTTTTGAAGATTGACCCAAAAAAGCGCCATTCTGTTGAACGACACTCTGGGATTGGGGGTTGGGGAGAGTGATAATGCTACTACCGCTTATCATTTTCACTGGCTTGCCTTTTCGCTTGATTGCGCGCACATGGTGTGGGCAGCTGATACGAGCAGCTGGTCCAGAAGCCGTTCGTATTGGAATTTTTGCCGGCTCTGACTGTACGAGTCTGTCTGCAATAAGCTACGAACGGGCGAGGAGGCTGATCTTGTTGGCTTACAACCGGTTGCGACCTTTCATTTTGGTGCGTCTGTATACATACACTGTGGGTGTGAAAAAAAAACAGGAGAGTTTTGCTTGGTGAGGCAAAATGGGCGAGAACTACAGTACATGATTTTCAAAGCGAACACCTCCCAATAATGATAAGATAGAACATACCAGGCGCCTTAAGGGCGGACCCATCACGAGAGGAATATCTTCTGCCCGGTCAAGATCGCTGTTCACACGACCTCCCCTCGGCAGTTGTGCATGTGTACGGGGGAAAAGTTTACTCCAATGGGAGATATCGATCGTGTCTTTCTGGTATAACCAATGTCTGTTTCTCTCGGACCGTTTGCAAACTACAAGTTGTTGGAACCCGTCTTGGGAATCCTTAATCTTCCCGAGAAGAAAGGGTGCAGATCACGTCCCTTCCTCCGGGGTAACACAATCGGCCGCTCGGTCCAACAGGACGCCGTAAGAAATGCATTTATGTACATATAGGATATTCGCACTTTTTTGTTATGCCTCTGAGCGTATGCAAAGTACGAGAATGGATGGCTATAAATATAAAGGCTCTTCCCTCGCATGGATTGTGATCCAATCGGGTAGGCACGGTGTCTGCCGATAGACACTGTTTTTTTCGGGCTGATGATGACAAAAAATGAGGTTGGTGCGGATAAATCGAATGATAAACTGCTGGGAAACAAAACTTTCCCATCCGATCGACGGTAAGCGCCAGAAAGGTGTACAATGCACAACGTGGGCAAATGCGTAGGAATTGAGGGTTAGACCCATTCTTTTCATTCCCATCGTTTATTCACTCTTCTTTCCATGATGACACTTATTGCTTCTCCACCAGCGGCTGTATTTAACCAGTCCATGTATTTTTATTTTGAACCGCTTCTGAACCATAGCGCAGTCCCACCATTCATCATACCAGCGTCTAACCGTCGCAACGATAGGCGTGTCTCGCTTGTGCGCACGCCGTCACATCACCCAATAAAATCTGCGGCATCCCCCATAAAGATTCAAGATGCGCCATCACCACCGTCACCCGCAGAAGGAAAAGACGCACAGACTAACAAGAAGAAAAAGAAATCGGTGCGATTCAGCGATTCTGTTGAGCAAGTCTGGCTCTTCCACCAATGGGATGCGCCGCATCGAGGATACGCTCGGACCGCTGAGGAAGACGGAGACGCACATTATATCCTGATATCCCTCGTCCCGGAGGGCAGCGACCGTCGCAACAATAGCGATAGACCGATTCAACTGGAGCGCGTCGTCATGAGACCCGACCAGGCAATTGCTGGTCAATGCCGCGTTGCCAATCTTGCATACGAGAAGCATGTCATGGTGCGTTACACGCTTGACAGATGGGCCACCTTTTACGACGTGGACGCCACCTTCCGTGCGTCCTGCGTGTCGTCTGATCTTTTTGACTTCAAGATCGCGCTGTCCAGAGGAGGATCTTCTGCTCGTCAGGCTGAGGAACTTCAGCTATCGCTGCGATATTGTGTAAATGGTTTTGAGTTCTGGGATAACAATCACGGTCAGAACTACTGCTACCGGATCCTCCATCCAGCATTGAGCCGATGACGACAAAGAGCAGACTGGTCTCACCACCCACCCCATCGTTGGCTTGCCAAGCAGCTTCCGATCCCAATCAATCTGCTCTCGCCTTCTGATTTGCCAATGCTTCCATCAGCCGCTCCTCGCTGAAGCTGTATCACTAATATCCCGCTCGTTCTCCCCTCTTGCTATATCCATCCGTCGCACCACATGTTTCTACTGTATTTTATCTCGTTCATGGGGCCATTGTAGTTCCTCCTTGTATTTAACTTCCTTCATTCCCATATCTCCATAATAAACCTTGAGTGCTATCTCGCCACTGGGTTTTCATGGGGATGTTTTGCTGTACGTAATGCGGAGGTAGGTAGAGGACATTTTTGTTTCCTAACTGGGGCTAGGATTTCCAGATTTGGTTGCACAAACATCAGCATAAAATTGGCAACAACAATAACAACGGCAGAGGAAGGTATCTCCTTGACTTTTCGGCCATAGGACAACCGGCTCTCCTTTTGATACCTTTTTATCTCTCTCTGTCTCTCTCATTTTTTATCAACATGGTGAGCGTTCGGCCAAGACCTCTCAGTATACATAGCAATTCGCCTTCCTCCCTCACCCCGTATTACGCCGACCCATATCACGATCAGGATGAGCTCTTCCATGTGCGAGCCCTCCTAGCCCAAAAAGAGGTCTGTAAGATGAACACCCCAAAACGAAAACAAAAAGACAAGCATCATTCCGTTCTGACACTTATACATGCACTTGTCTGTATGAAGTCCGAAAACTCTGTCTTACGAAGAAGTCTTCATGAATTGCAGAACAAAGCCGATTCGTACCGGGATCTGCATCAGACCCTTCGGCGTATGGGATCTACACAATAGAAATGCTTTTGGATCCTAAAAACTCTTACACTCAATTTAGACCGTATCTGGACCCTCGAAGCTGAGCTGGACACGCTGAAGAGAACACATATCATACGAGCAGAAACTACCTTCAGAAATACGCCTACTTTTTCTCAACCATCTAGTGATCGCAGCAGCAGTAGCAGCAATCACATTGGCGTCGATGATCCGTGCAGGCATGCTGAGGTATGAGTATCACTCATGACCGAGCCTGTCCCTCCCTTTTTTTTTACATATACAAGAAAAAATATTGAGGACCTATGTGTGCATAGGAAACATACAAAGCGGTGGTGTCCCAAGTTGGAGTAGGACGCAAGAAATCAGAATCCCTTGTGCTCGGTATTCACGTAGGTACCGTATTATAGCCGAGGGAGCATGCGAGTTAATGTCTATTGGAAGGACATGGTGCGTGCGATCGAAGCAGAATTAGCCTACCTGGAGACCCCGCCAATATCAAGCGACGACGACAATGATGACGATGGCCGCGATGAATACGAAGAGGATAGTGTTATCAACCTATCCACATCTCTAGAGGAGGATAAAACCGTGGCATGTCATTCGATGACAAAAGAATGCGATGTCGGACAAAGACCGGGTTCATTCCAAACGATGCCAGCCGCTGCTCTCATGGCCCAAGAGCAGGCGCATGCCATGTCTCGACAGCGATCGCAATCGCTGATTCATCCACCAAAGAATGTCGTTCCTGCCACGCGACGCGATGCTTCGGCTGCGTTGACGGCAGATACGATGCCACAACTTGTGGCAGCAAGGATGGCTGCAGCGCTCAACGGCACATCAAGCCGGCGGATGCCGCATTGTCAAACGCAGTCGGATCCGAGACGGAGGAAGAGTGCTTTTCTTGGGAGTCTGACGCAATCTTTTGTTCCTCAACAGCAGCAGAAGACCAATCCCACCCTATCCGAGAAATGGAAAATCAGTAGCAGCAGAAGACCCTAGGCAGCGGATGAAGAGATGTAGCAATAGTAATAGCTATGGGTGGATCTTTTATTCCAATCATATCATAGAATATAAACTACCTCCGTGGGTAGCTGAAGCTCTTGTATCCATTGGGGGTTTTGGATCCGTTTTCCCCCTCCCCTTTTTTTTTCTTTCGCATACACGTACATATCAGTGTGGTTTGCATAAAGACATCTGCAAGCTGCACGCGCGCGCGTGCTTCTCTCACACACACTCTTGCCTGGCGTGCTGCAACTATCGCAATGGATGGGGGGAGGAGGAGGCCGATGAGACAGCGGGGAGGAGAAAGAAGGATGAACTTATTACTACAACGCCGAAGGGGCCAAAAAAAAAAAAGTTCCCATCTGTTGATATTGGGAGGAGGGATTCTTTCTACAGGATGTTTTGAGCTTCTTTTATTGATTCATTTGTGTGTTATGTACAGCTTCAAAGGCTCGTTCGTCTCGTTCTTTCTGTCTTTTCTTCCTTGTTGTTGACAGAGGTTCCATAGCGAGCCGAAATCTTTGTCTGTTTAAGCAAGGTAAAAAAAAAAAGGAGGTGAGGGTATTATTTTTTTTGGAGGTTTTTCATAAGGAGAAAAAAAAAGAGAGAGAGAGAGAGAGAAAAAAAAAGAGAAAAAGACTGAAAGGAGTTCAACGAGGAGATGGCCTGGACCGAAGAAGGGTAACCATGAGAGAGAGAGAGAGAGAGAGAGAGAGAAACCGACGGACCGACCGACTGACCCTGCACCTCCTTGTTTCTTTTTTTTTTCCTAAGAAGGGGTTGGGGGGGGGAGACGGGCGGGAGAAAGAGGTTCCAGATCGAGTTGGTTGGATGGTTTTAAAAGAAGAATACAAGTGACCGAAGGTCACTGTCTATCTCTGGTAGCCAACAGAGAAACAAGGACGAGTAGTAGTGGTTGTAGTAGTAATAGTATGAACACGGTGAAATTAAAGAACAATGGCCAGGTCAGCGTATTGGTCAATCCGGTGAGAATCTTGATCATCCGGAGCGTAAGCGGAGAGGAATGACGAGGGTACTGGATTATTAGGGTTGTCTGCAGACGAAGAAACAGTTGCAGCATCGAGATGAGGTGCCTGCCATGGGAGAACTTGAAGGGCGAGCTGCATAGACGATGCCTGTTGTTGCTGAACACCATTAAAGTAATCAATCACCTGACGGAGGTCCTTTTCCGTATGCTTGAGCAGATCCGGCATGACGTGGGTATCCATGGCTCCAAAGACGTTCTGAAGATGGTGAATGACATAACGATCCAGCTCGGCAAGAATCTGGTCACCACACTGAAGAAGACAGCTATGCTCGACGCTGTTGGCAGTAGCAGCAGCAGCAGCTGCTGCTGCTGCTGCTGCTATTATTGATCTACCCTCTTCATCCTTTCCCCTGCTGCTTGCCGGACAGCGTGTATGGACAAGATGAACAATATGCTGCTCCAGAGCTGGTTTGCTTAGGGTATTGGCCGAGAGGTCGTCCCAGACAACCGGAAGATGCCCGCCAATGTGTGCCTGGATAGCCCCAAAGATTTGTGCCTTCAGGATGTCGAGATCGACAAGCGTACTGTCATCGCCGTCATCATGGCGGCCAACAGCAAACACTTCAACGTGACTGCCTAAACGTGTTGCAATGTGATCGTAGCTCCTTGATTTGATCGTCTCGAGATGATCATAGAGCCAGTGCGCCGCGACAAGCTGAGCAAAACGGTCGACCTGGACGAGTGATGGTGTTTGTGCTGTTTCGTCGAATTTTTCAATACCGATGCCGACGGTCAACGGTACAACATGGTTCGTTGTCACAGCAGCAGTAGTGCTAATAGTAGTAGTACTGGTAGTAGTGGTCATAGTAGTAGTGGTGGTGGTCGTCGTCGTCTTCCCCGTCGTTCTCTCCAAATCTTCGCGCATCATGGCAGGGAAACTCGCTCCACGGGATATTAAGAGGAGCAATATTGATAGAACAACGAGTCGATGGATGATAAACATGATGACAAGGGACAAGAAGCATGACACAGAGAGAGAGAGAGAAGAAGAAGAAAAGGGGGGGAAAGGCCTGCATGGGTCCTTTATGTATACTTCGTCGTGCGGAGTCCGTCCAGGCGCAGACAACGGGACGACAACGACGACGATGCAAAGGATAAAATGAAAATCCCGTCTGAACGGTAGCATGAGCCAAAAAGAGCTAACTGAGACCAAGAGAGCCCAAATTTTCTGTCTAGCGGGAACAAAGTGAGATTCTAAATAAAAAGGTCCATAGCGAATGCGCTCATTGTGTCCCGACAGATGAACGAGGTTCCCCCCATCTCCCTTCTTGTCTCTTTTTTTTTCTTGCATAGATTTTCATACAGAATGAAAAATATTTTGGCACAGCCAACAAACAATATCCATACATCAGCCCCGCGTGTGTGCAAGTGTGTATATAGTAGATTTTTGTAATGGATGTGGCGGTGTACAGTGCATGGCTTGTAATCACGCAATATCTACATCATTTTGTTTTAGTTCGCTAGACCAACGGTGGAACTAAAAAACAATCGAGTTTTTAAGGTACATCAGCGAATGGCTTAGCATATTTTATTATCAGAAGAAAGGACCGTGATTCAATCAGCCACATGCTAATTGCCCTGTTCCTGGCTGTCGTTGTTGACGGTCTGTTTTTCTTTTTGGCTTGGTTTGACACGAAATGTTTGAGAAGCCGGCTTTTTGCTTTCCACCCCCTTTGTTTACCCTCACCGTCGTTCTCTCCTTCATGATACCTTGCCCCTCTTTGGCCTCAATCAATCTAAACCTACTCATTCCAAGAAAATGAAGACATTTCCTCTTTTTCATTCAATGTTAAAAAATAGAAGTCGTTACTTTGGCATGGGCTGCAATCCATAAATAGATTCAATCAACTCTGGTGGATGAGTCGGCCTCGGGCGCTCCGCGCGGTGTCATTAGTTGCGCCAGTCAATACGGTGGCTGGCGGGTTCTCAAACGCAAGGTAAGGCCAGATGATCTGGTCCTCTAGAAACGCGTTGCTTATTTCCATCTACAGCTGAACTTTTTAGCTTGCCTAGAAACCTTTGTGTCCTTGCAGCAATAAGTATCTCACATGTTGGCCTGGGCACTCCAAGAACTGCAATCGGGCCCCCAATTTTTGCAAACCGAGCCAGTCACCCCGATAGAGATCTTGTTCTTCCAATGGCACAAGGCCCCAATCTGCATTATACGTCCAGAACCACTCCAGATGCAGATATGAATTTCTATGAATCCTCGCCTTCATCCATACACGCCCCAGCAACCCGCGCTGGACGGGATTTACGGGTCCCTACGTCTCCTTAAAGCTTACCGCAGTCTCAGAAGGCTTCACCATGGTGTCTTCAGTAAACCGGACCATGGCGAATAAGTCCAGACCGGACAAATGGTCGCTGTATGTGGAATTCTTTGTCGGTAGTTCATTATTCAGCCTCGGCAAAAAGACATTACGTTCCAGATAGACTGTGCACCCAGACTGTCAGAGATGATTCCGAACCCCATGCGGCCTCTATATATACCTTGTCGGTTTCTTGGATCCTTGTAGTATTGTGCTTGCACCACTCGATGTTGTACATAGCTACTGTATACGCCATATCGGACCGCAGACCGCATAAGTCGACATGTAAGATCGTTAGGATTCATGCAATTGGGTATATCCTATTTAGGTTCTGTGAGCTTAGTCTTGTCTGTTTGCGCGTGTATTTTTTACCGCGACGCCTGGATTTTTGATGGAATGAGTTTTCTTTGTTTCTTTTCTATGATGCTGAAGCGCTTACCGCCGTGGGGAGATCCGAAGGTGATAAGTCGCCTTACGGGTGGTCGGTTACATTGCTCGACATAGGCCCTGTCATATCATGATCAGCAACAAATCACAGTGGCAGCTTCTCCTTTTTCTTTTGTATATATATATATATATGTGTGCGTGTGTGTGTGCTTCTGCCGCTTTACCTGAAAAACAACCCTCCCTAAAAGAAGTAGAGTTACAATGTCAATGATTATTATATTCTTTAACTAACGCATACACACGCACGTACGCGCCGCAGCGCCCATACACTATCACCACTATGATCGCCACCCACCGCCACTGATGCTCTCCTCTTCTTTTTCCCAACTCACTTGCGAAAAACCGATCGCATTAAATCCACCAGCCAATTCGGGAATTGCCTGCAGCTGGTCACAGACATATTCGACCTATTGTACCCAGCGCTGGGACGTTTGGGTATTTTTGTCATCGCGAACCTTCTCTTTTTTTTTTCTCTCTCTAAACGGACTGACCTGGCTATGGATCTGGCCGAAAAAGCCGGCATCGTGGTCCTCCTTGACATTTTCACCGACTCTGATGCTATGCACAAAAGTACCTGGCAGTAACGCCTGGATTAAATCCACCACTCTACCCATCGATTCGGGATTGCAACAATTATCGCCCATGCCATGCCATAAGACAACTAATACATAATAGGTGCTCAGTACATATTGCTCCCCTCTCTATTTTATCTGTCTGCCTGCCTGCCTCTCCAATAAACTTCCGTTCAGGAAGTTCATACCTGGCAAATAGGCTATGTCGGACTCCTCAGTAACACTATCAGAAGACATATATATCTTTTTTTTTCTTGGTTTCTTTTTCACCTTTTGCTTCAATAGAACGAATAAGATTCAGAGCATAGCATGCAATGACAATGACAACAGCAGCCCTAGTGTATGCGAGCATGGCAAGAGAGGGGGTCAAATAAGCGACGCAAAAAACAATTTATCTAGAAATTATTTTCCGTGGGCCTTTACGCTGCAGTGAGATCCCATGACTATTGTACTGTTGTTTCATGTTAGTGCTCGATAACATAGGCATATCATCCGTCTTTGCCTTCGTGATATGATAAGAGGCTAAGCAGATAGCATTATCCTTACCGGACTAGGGATTGAAGGAAATAATAAATACTTGTTTCTATTGGAGGGTTAGCCGCAATGTTATTGAGCCTGTAATGGCCATCTATGTCCCATGTTGTCCTCTTGTTTGCGTACAAGTATCCAGCATTGATCATTCTCTGCGTCCCCTCCGGCCCCTGCCGCACCCCCCCATTCTCCCCACCCCCCACCCGACCCGAAGGGAAATAATGCGGACAGGACATTGGACAAGAGCTGCGGTGATGACCAATGATAGACTGCCGCGGAGTTACCGAAGGTTGGCCGGGCAGCTCCAAGTAAACGAGTGGATTTCCTACGCGAATCTGTCTCTCCCCTCCTCGGAATCCAAGATGGTATGTACCCAAGGAATAGGATGGGCAAACAGGGATAGATAGACAAACAATGATAGACCGACGTTTTATCATTGATGGTGGACGGATGGATGGATGGATGGATGGATAGATGCATTCAAAAGCAGATATTTTCAAGGAAGGGGTGGGATGAAGGATAATCGCCGAGGGGTAGCAATTTGTGCACTGAATAAGCTTTTTACTCTGTTACTTCTAGCCCGGTTCTTTCAAGCGTCAAGTTGAAGTTGGACGCATTGTCCTTATCAACAATGGTCCTGATGCCAACAAGTTGGCTGTCATTGTCGACATTATTGATCACAAGCGCGTAAGTAATCGAGAAAATCCTTTTAATTCTTCGTATCAATAGAGGAGGGGGTGGCGATTTGGATATATATTAAACCAAACACACGACGAAACGAAACGAAACGGTCGGGTGGGGGGGACGAAACGAAAAGGGAAAAAAATACTCACTCAAAAACGCACAATAGGCTCTTGTCGATGGTCCCAGCACTGGCGTCTCCCGCCAGCCTCTTTCGTACAAGAACATGGTTTTGACCGGCCTTGTCATCAAGGGTCTTCCCCGCAACGCCGGCCAGACTGCTGTCAAGAAGGCCTTCGAGAAGGCCGATATCTTGAGTGCCTGGGGCAAGACTGCCTGGGCCCAGAAGCTCGCCCAGCGCTCCGTCCGCGCCAACCTTTCTGACTTTGATCGCTTCAAGATCACCAAGCTCAAGAACAAGGTAAGAAACGAGTAACATACACACTCGCAAAACCGCATGTCTTTGCCTCTCTCTTATTCACGCGTTGTTCTCTTCTTTGTTAAGCGCCGCTTCGCTGTCAACTCGACTGTTGCCAAGGCCGTGAAGTCTGCCTAAATTTATTTATTCCAATAAAAACTGAAGCAGAGCGCACGTCGAAGGATCTGAAAAGCTATTGTGATCCCATGCCTCGATCACAGAGATTTGTAAACGTCATTATAGCTGGCGTTGTACGTCTGTCATTACATTACCGTGATATCTGATACATCCTTTCCTGTGGTTTCCAAACGAGCTGGCCTGGGGAAGGGGGGGGAGTGCGCGGATGGACATCGGTAGAGAAAGGCATGCATTGGGCACACCCGAGCGGCTATTAAAAAATAAATTATTCAGAGGGGTAATGCTGGCAAACGACAGGTGAAAAGAGAATAGAGACTTCTTCAATCCGATCTCAACAATGTCGGGTACGGGGCTGCTGCTGTGCATCGGCATCCTCTTTCACATTGTCTACCTTTTCAGTATCTTTGATATTTACTTCAAATCTCCCCTTGTCCATGGAATGACACCTCAGCGCAGCCCGCTGCGTGCTCCAGCCGATCGTCTTGTGCTTTTTGTAGGCAAGTGTGCACGCGATCCAAATGGCAGACGCTTCGTTCGGCTGACATCGACTCATAATTAGCTGATGGACTACGTGCTGATAAGATTATTGAAGCCGATGGCCAGCATCGCGCTCCGTTTCTCCGTGATGTTATGCGACACAAAGGTGCCTGGGGCGTCTCTCATACTCGCGTGCCAACCGAATCTCGACCCGGCCACGTCGCGATTATCGCAGGATTTTACGAGGATGTGAGCGCTGTTACCACAGGTGAGATCATCCATACGGGGAAAGAGATACAGGACGTTCAGGCTGGTTAATGGTTTTTTGGGCAGGTTGGACCATGAATCCCGTGAACTTTGATTCCGTATTCAACCAATCGACCCACACATGGTCCTTTGGCTCACCCGATATCTTACCGATGTTTCAACATGGTGCGAGCGACCCGGGCCGCATTGAGACGTTCATGTACCCGCCTGAATTGGAAGATTTTTCAGGAGGTAAAGAGTAGGCGGGCTTTTTTTTTGGCAGCGAGGAGGGAGGAATGATACCCTTGTTTACATCCGTTTTTTAGAGGCATCCCATCTTGATACCTGGGTCTTTGATCACGTCAAGGCCTTGTTTGAGAAAGCGAAACATGATGCCCAACTTAATCGCCAGCTGCGCCAAGAGAAGATTGTCTTCTTTTTGCACCTTCTTGGCCTGGACACGAACGGTCATGGTTTCCGACCTCACTCAAAAGAATACCACGACAATATCAAGCTCGTCGATGCGGGTGTTGCCGAGATTGTAACGCTATTGGAAGAGTTTTACGGCCATGATGGCCGCACAAGCTATGTCTTCACAGCTGATCATGGTATGAACAACCGGGGCGCCCACGGTGACGGCCATCCGGACAATACTCGAACACCACTGATTGCGTGGGGTGCTGGCATACGCGGCCCGCGCAAAACCGCCCTAGGACACGATGCATTTTCACGAGGATCGGATCTCATCGAGTTTCAACGCGACGATGTGGAACAGGCTGATATTGCCCCTCTTATGGCATCGCTCATTGGTATCGATCTTCCTGTGAATTCTGTCGGCGTACTCCCATTAGCGTATCTGGGCGGAAATGAACAATTCAGAGCAGAGGCAGCCTTCGCAAATGCCCGTGAGATCCTAGCCCAATTGCAAGTCCAGCACGGTAAAGAAGAAGAGGAGAGGTGTGCGGAAGCATGCAGGGAACTAACGGTTTTGATCCATGTACAGATAAAAAGAAAAAGAGCGAGCTCTTCTTCAGACCGTTCGCTCCCCTGGCGGACCCGTCGAGCGTGGTGGACAAAATCCAGGAACATATCAACAACCAGGAGTACGTGCTTGCTGAGGATCTTTCCAAGGAGCTAATCCAGCTGTGTCTGCGTGGTTTGCGCTACTTCCAAACGTATGATTGGCTTTTTCTGCGGAGCGTGATCACAGCAGGCTATATAGGCTGGTGTATGTACTGCATGGAGTTTGTGATTCGACACCATGTTCTGCCCAAGGTGTCTATTCGAGAGCCAACACGATTAGAGGACCGGGTTGTGATCAGCCTGTCAGTTTTGGTGTTTACTGTCCTTGGCGCGATGGTGTGGATCCAGAACATGCCGACCATTTATTACGCCTACATTTTCTTCCCTGTTTATTTTTGGAGCCAGGTCGTACGAAACAACGGCACGCTTGTTGCTGGCTTCCGTGTTGCTGCAAAAGGAGGTGTTACTAAGGTTATTGTGAGCAGCATTGTTATCCTGAGCGTCCTCGAAGCCTTTGTAAGTCGCTATCCAAGAAAAAAAACCTTCTTTAACAGACTATACATCACACGCAGACGTACAGTTTTTTCCAACGCGAAATTCTATCGGCTCTCTTCCTCCTAGCAGCATTTTGGCCTTTGGGAATGCAGTCTCACACACGCAAGGAGCATACAAAACTTCTCTGTGGGTGGTCGCTGGCGTGCATATCTACAAGTGTCTTTACCCTCTTGCCTGTGGAGAAGGGTGAAGATATCACCTTGGTGTATGTGAAGAAAAGTGATATTGGATATGCGTCCGATACGGCTAGCTGACTGCAGTAAAAAGTATTGCAGGTGGTGCACTCGGCGTCATGCTTGCATCCGCTCTATTGTTCAAACTGGAGTCTGATGCTCGCGTAGGCAGGCAGATGGCTTTATTGATGAAAGGACAGGTGAGGAGGACCGGAAGGCAAACGATGATGGGAATTGCAGGAACTTAGGAGTTATTTCAACTTAGCTTGTGGTGAATTTGATCAGCATTGCACTCGTGTATTCCTCATCACAAAGCCTCAGTCGACGCGAAGGACTTCCTGTCATCAATCAGTGGATCAGCTGGGCCGTTATTGGTAAGAACAACACAATGCAAGGCAAGACGTCCATCATACAATCTTCACACTAAAATTTTACCTGCAGGAGGATCCACCCTTCTCCCTTTCCTCTACCGCGGCTCGTCGCACGAAGACTATCTTGCGCGCCTATTGATGATCTGTTGTGCTTTTGGGCCTCTGATGACATTGTTGAGCATCTCGTACGAAATGCTCTTTTACGTATGTTTCTGTGCGACGGTACTTTTATGGCTCGAGACCGAGCGCGCGCAATATCGAGATGCACGGGGCTCTGTAAAGCGGCCACTACAAGGGCGCGATATTTTGGCGTCCTTGTTTTTTCTGTTCTTCATCCTCGTGGCCTTTTTCGGCACAGGGAACGTGGCATCGTTGAGCAGCTTTTCGATTGAGAGCGTGTACCGGTTCATCACCGTATTCAGTCCGTTTCTGATGGCGGCGCTGCTGATCACAAAGATCCTGATTCCGTTCTTTGTGGTGTCTGCGGTGTTGGGTGTCCTTAGCGACAGCTTTGGGCTAGAGTCGTTCAGTCTCTTCCTGGTTGTCATGACGGTGTCGGACGTGCAGACCATTAATTTTTTCTATCTCGTCACCGACTACGGCAGCTGGCTCGAGATCGGAACAGGCATCAGCCATTTCTGCATATCCGAGTTATTTATCATCTTCTCGATCATCCTCTTCCTGCTCTCGCGGCTTCTGGTAGGCCATCTGACCGTCCGGCAAGCAACGGTCAAAAAATTACGTTAACCCTCTGAAAAAAAGTTCTGGTTGATTTGTGAGAGAGAGGGGCTTTCTGCATAAAACATAAACGTTTTTTTTTATTTTCATCTGGAAACGGGAGGGTCATGACTGGATGCCATAAGCATATCCATCTGAAACTGAAGCGAGTAGGATTGGCTGAGCAGACGCTTGATTTGGTCGGATAATCGAGCCGATTCTGTTGCGAGTTCGGCCTGTTGCTGAAGCAAAGGAGCGAGTTCGGCCGCATCGTCGTCGTCTTTGGGTTTATTATTATTATTATCTTGGACCTGTTGATTCTCTGCATGGTCGTGGGTTTGTATCCATTCCACTTGTGATTTCAAGGTTGCGAGTAATGCATCCAATGCGCGTCGATCTTTTTGGAGCTGGACAAGATTGGGTTCAGCACGATGAACATTGTTCGATGCTTCAGAGACCGCCTGAATGAGCACGAGGAAAGTGTCCCACACCTCGCCCAATGTGTCAAGTGCTTTGTTGCTGTGCGTGTAGATTGGCTCCATGGTTGGGTTGGGTTGGTTACTGCGATCACACGCAGAGATATATGTATATTCCTGGGATTTTTAGGAAGTTATCAACATAAAGAGGTGTTTTTTGGCCGCTGGTTATTTTATTTTTGAAATCATAAAGCGATGGTGGTCGAAAAGAAACCAACTTCTTTTTGCCGTGGCTGAATGTGTGCTGCGATCAAAGTGTATGTCGATTGTAGAGGCGATTGCTTACAGCTCTTTCCAGACACCAAAAAAAAAAAGTACAAAAAGGTGCAAGCAAAATAAAGGGGGGTGGCGTTTTTGCGTGGATACGTAGGGTAGATAGGCGTGTGGCGACGGTCGGAGCACACAAATAGGATGGAGTTGAACGGGGGGTGGGGGAATCTCTAGCTTTTAGGCAAAGGTATTGTAGACATTTTTTCGGCTACTACTGGATTGGGGGGTTCCCTCTTCTTGGGCCTGGAGAAGTGCATCCTGCTCCTGGATTCTTTCAGAGGCTATCGAAAATTGTTAATCAGCGTCAAATCATTCATTCATTTGTAGAATATTTACCGGATGATGACGCAACTGCGCGTTGCTCAGCGTGACGGATCACCAGACAAGAAATTCCAAGGAATCGACAGAAGCCATCGATCACCAAGGATGCCCAGATACCATACATGACCACCGAGAAACTAAAGAGGACCCATAAGGCCAAGTATTCCATGCTCGGTGATACAATCCGCCTAAATAGAAAAAAGTTTCAGTCTCTTTTTCTGCCGTTCTTTTTTATATGCTCCTGTTCCACTTTACCAGCCGGTGAATGACGGGATAACAGCAATAAGGATAGCCATAAGCCAGAGAGTGCCCAGAATCCCCGAAAAAGACGGGAAAGGCGATTTTGTCAGATGAGCAAGGATAATGTTGGAAGCCATGAGACCAAACATGACACCGGTCGTGATGGTGAACAGGATCCAATGCTTGTCCTCAAAAACAGTCGAGTTGGGAGATAGGATCCAGAGGATAATTGCCATCGTGTACAGCGCAATAGGGTAAGTGACATTAACGAGGACTCCGAAACGTTGTCGGAAAGATTCGCCCTGGGTTGCGGTGTAGATCGAGTAGACGCTGGTTACGCCCAATGGAATGAGAACAAAAGGAATCATTCCCCTCCCCCGCCTTGAAAGCCACTCACCAGACCGGAAGATGGGTCAACAAAAAGAAGAATATCATGCCCCATACAAACAGCTTTGAAAATGTCATATCCTCTCCCACTGCCGAGGCCAACCAAGTGAGGGACTCGATCTCACCCAGAGGCACATGCCATGAACCAGCGCCTTTTATACACGATGCAAATATTAGGATCCCGGCTTGGCACTCTCCGCGCCTCCTTTTCCATGCCATTTTGTCCTTCCCATCATCTCTGAGGCCCACCACACACGCACATCCATCCAAAAAAGAAAATGGCGTTGCACCTACCATAGAACCCCGACCAGAGAAAGGCAAGGCATGACGCAATAATGCCTTCCGTAGGACCGTTCACAATGCCAAGGTACAAGACACCGGTGTAGTACTCTTCTGCAGTCGAGAGGTAGAAGCCAACCACGGTGACGAGGAACAAAATAGCCGCGTCAGCGCTGTGGCCAAGACCAAGAGCTGCAGCCTGCAGCAGGGCCACGAAGGTGCAGTTGAGTGCGTCGCACCCGTGGTCGAACAGCTCACCCAGAGGAGACGATGTGCCAGTCCTGCGTGCCTGCTTACCATCGACATTATCGAGGGTCGAGTAGAGCCAAAGGCCGGCCGCAAAGGAAAAATAGATCCAGCGCGGCGTTTCGTCGGTGTACAGAAGGTCAGGGACATACAGAAGAATGATCACGACATTGATCATCATCAGCATCAGGCCAGTGAGTGTGATTAGATTAGGTCTACCAAAAAGATAGTGAGACGATAGCGCACAACATGAAGATAAAAAACGCAACAAAGAGAGGTTATTTACGCCATCCATGTCGGAAAGAGAGTGACAGCCCAGTTCCAGTAGTGGCGAAGGATATATTTCGTAACAAGCGACTTGTCGGTGGCGGCATACTTGTAATAGCGCAAGTTCTCGAGCTGTTCCTGGCGAGGAAAGTCAGGGTCAACCACCCAGTTCCTGATTTTGCTCATGATCTAATGAAAGCGGGAATGAGTAAACAGGGAAGAAGAAGAAGAAAGAAGTAAAAAAAGAAAAAAGAAAAAAGATTTTTGCGCAAGCATGTGTGCATCTATGTATGCGATTTGCGTGCGTTTGTGTTTGTGCTCTTGCAACTCTGGGATACCCTTACGTACCGACGGGGGAGAAAAGAAGAGCTCCGAATACATACACAGTTGGCGAGCGGCCATCCACGACGTTTGTTCGCTCTTTGTCTCCTCCAATGGATCGCTGAATTGCTTGCAGGATCGTTCATCTGCTGATATGATTCCCTGCCGCAACACGATTGAATCAACCTTTTTGTTAGCGAAATGTCCGTTCCTACCATTATGAAAGGGGGGGGAGGGTGGGCGGGAAAGCCATGCGTGTGCATCACGCTTGATCCCGTGATTCCGCATCTTTCCTCGTCAAAGAAGGTTTTCTTTGTGCGATAACATTGTGCAACACAGTCGTGGCTCCGGATCCGTACAATCTCTCGTTTTCCAAATGACTGTCCCGGTCGGCCCGTTTCTTGTTTATTTTGAATTTGCTTTCCCTCCATCCCTCATACTAACTGCCAAAAGTAAAGACAAGTACGTATTGGGAATGTTGCTCGGATATACCCGCTTGTTTACATGGTAACGCCAATCCAACCACAAGCACGCACGAATACCCTCGACGCCCACACAAACACTTTGTGTCTTTGCCCTGACTCTTTTTACTCGATTTAGCAAGTGACACAGAGGAGAAGAAAACGCGCCTCCCCCCAGGGGAACACCGTTTTTTATTTATGCTAACAGAAGTACACATGAGTGACACTTGCTGTCGCCGACTCGATCCTATGTTTACAGTCCCCACATAGGCCCTGAACTTGAGATGGCGGTGGGGGGTGGGGATATTACTAACAATATCCCAACGCAGCGGGCCGGGAAGAAAAGAAACTCCCAGACGGGCAATAGAGCGGCTGTGGAAAGCCTGCTGGGTAAAAAAAAATGTTTGGCGAACGGAAACTTTTGAGCAAGACATCTTCCCCCCCCCACCTTCTGTGCAGGATATACGTACACGCAGGCAGTCCGAAAGTCCAGCGAATATCGTAAATAACAAGATTACATATTTCTTCCGGCTGAACCTACGTACTGTACTGCTACACACATAGTCCATTTCACGAGATATGGGCTTGGTTACGTTGCTCCGCTATAATCAGCCATGATTAACGTAAAGGTATAAATACATTGGGTCCGGTAATCACAAGATGGGTGCCGTGGTGTTTAGAAAACTCTTTGACTACAGTCGAGCTACTCCCAGCAGATGTATATCTCTTCTGAGGAAAAAAAAAAGATGACTGAAGTCACCGCTTAAAAACCATAAAATAATATCTGCTAGGGCAAATGAGAAGCGTCTGTGCGCATTGTACGTAGACCATGCATAATACAGAGCAGAAGCACAGGCGAACACGAAGTAGTGGTAGACACCCTGTGTCGTAATGCCACGAGGTTAACAAAGGCTGAGTGCATGAGAACAAAATGCATTTGTTGTCGTCTTCTTGTACAAAAAGATACCCGAGAACTATGAAAAATAGTGATTCTGGGAGGAATTGCCAAGCAAGCCGTTATCACTATTCTCGATATCGGATACTTACCCATCTTGACATCGCAAGTTCGCAAAGTTAGAAACCATCACATACAAACCTTTACCTGAGATGGCTTCGCAAATGCAAAACTACACAGTAAAACGCAGCTGGGAGTCTGCCGTTCATCATCATGAAAATCCTACCTTTTTTGAGACCTGCATACTATTACACTCGAAGCAATAGAAAATCTGTTTGCAACGTTAATGAAGATGCATGTGTCTGTTATTCTGGGGGTGGGAAGAGTTACTGTCATCGCAAGGCGTTGTTATCCCAGTTCCTAGTGTTCTTTGTCCAAAGGTGAAAGAAGGAGCTTCCAGTTAGCAAGGAAACCTGTTAACATCAAGCTGATGGAAAGAACAACCACTTGCGTCTAGATATTTCTTGTGTAAGAGAGGACTGAATTCTTCTCCTAGAAAGGGGGTGACGGCGGCGGAAAATCTGGGGAGTTTACAGGTTATTGTGCACGAATCAATTGTCCCCCGACCGCGCACACGCCAAACTGAGTAACACATACGTGTCCCTTTTTCCCTCCTCTCTCTTTTCCTCCGTACGAGTCCCTTTCATTGTTTTTTTTTCAGCTTTATCTCTCCTGTTTTCTTTCTCCTAGTCTTCCTCGAAGTCGACTTTTGGCCTCTTAGAACCATGGCAAGCAATACCCCCAACTTCATATCAATATACGATAACACAGCGGATGCTATTTTCGTATATGTTTCCGACAGCGTGACAGAGGTGACTGGCTGGTCACCTCAAGATCTAATCGGTACACCTGCCTACGCCCTGTTCCATCCCGACGACGTGCTTTCCATCACCCGTATTCATGCGGCAAATGTCATGAACGAAAAAATGTCGTGCATGGCACGCTACCGGACGAAACACAAAGACGGACACTTTGTTGTCATTGAAACGGTAGTCCATTACTGTTTCGATGTCATCATGACGACTAATTTCCTATACGATCCGTCCGATGTCGGACATCGAATCAGAGGGACTTCGGTAGATGAGCTGTGGGTGGTCGAGGAGGATGGGTCACTCCATTTAGCGGGTGCTTGGAATGACAACCAGCAACGGATGCAAGAGACGCTCGTGACAGCCAACAACTGGATCAATAACCGAGTCGCACACCCGCAGGAACCGCGGTTTTGTCTGATCATCAACCGGTACACGTACGAGTACACGGTTGTGTTTGCGTCGCAAATGATTGAGAAACTGGTGGGCACATCGTGCGAACAGATCCTGGGCAAGTCTCTCATCGATTTCATCGCCGAGCCGGATCGATCCCTTGTCGAGGCCCAACTTGATATGGTCAAGGGCACCGATATGATCATGCGCATGCGGTTCAGTTGGCTGATGGATCACGAGAAGCAGACCACTGAAGCGGTGGAGGCCATTGCAAGCTCGACGAACGATGGTTTGGCGATGGTGATCCGGCTAGCACCCAGAATCTCCATCCGTTAGAGGGAGAGATTAACCCCCCCACCTCACCCCTATCCCCAAGAAAATTGTACATACTCAACCCCTACGGCTGTCCTTCCCGCACAAGCCTCTGTCGCTTCACACATAAAATCCAAACCATGCGCCTTGCAGCTACTCGCTCAGTTCCCCATCACCATCGGCTGCAAAATCATAGAACTACAGCAACTTTTTTTTTTCTTGGCATCCAAAGAAGCAATCGTGCCCATACATTGTACACAATTTCATAATTATTATAATTTTTGGAAAAAAAAAGGATGATCCGGCATCGTGTTATTTTTTCATTGGTACATGTCTACCCCTGAGCTTGCTGTGTCTAAATGGAAAATGAAATGGGACGGGGAAAGCGTACATGTGAATGAAGAAAAGAATCGTGATTATACTATAAAGGAAAAAGTTTCCAATCAACGGAAGCTGTTACTACTAGAAAAGAAATGATTACAACGCAAACGCAAAAAGAGAGGGATGGTATTGTTGATGGAATCTCTGCGACGGAGATAGATATATACCTCTAAGGCAGCAAAGGTGGGGGAGGGAGGGTCTGTCATGTCCTGATGACGTTGTGCGCCTGGCTAGAAGTCCATTCTTGTTGGGGTCGGTGCCATTTTAGATCCGGAAGAAGCAGCAGCAGCAGCAGCAGCAGCAGGACGCTTGGTAGGACGCCCGAGCCGGTGGACGCGAAGATGGCGTCGCATGTTACTCTGGACGCTGAATTTGCGGGAGCAGCCAGGCTCCGGACACATGAAAGGTTTTTCGCCCGTGTGGGAATAGGTATGGATGCGCAAGGATGAAGGGCGTGAAAATCCCTTATCGCAGTAGGGACACTGATATTTCAGCTTCTTGTCACTGTCCGACAGGGATGGCTCGGCAGGCTCATTGCTTGCCGAAGACTCGGCAGACAGAGTGGGACTATGGGGAGCACTGTGGGTGGAGGTAGTCGTCGAGGTTGAGGTCATCAGGGGAGGAGGGAGAATGTCTTGCTGATGATGCTGGAGGCGCTGTTGCTGCATCTGAATAGGCTGCAAGATTAAATCGAGGGTATTGGTCGATATAGCACGACGATGGTATCCATTTTGTTGCTGAGGCTCTTCCTCGACGAGAGGCTGCTGCGGACGATGGAGGTGATGGTGATATGGATGCGAATATTCCGAAAACGAGCGTGAATGCATAGTGCGAGGCGCGAGGCGCGGATTATTCTGCTGCTGCTGCTGCTGCTGCTCGTGTAAGAAGTGGTGAAGAAGCCCCGAGGTTGATGGTGGTGGCACGGGACTCGCACTATTATCGTTGGCATTATTATCGTCGCTATGGAAGCTTGGCTCGATAGTGGTGGGTTTTGAGATGGAGAGATTCTGCATATGGGTCGGGAGGGGGCACGAGTCGGTGGGAGGAAGATCAGATATGTGGCGTCGGTGGCCAACACAAAGACGCGGCGGTTGCGGATAGTATCGGTCAGGCTGGGATCCTTTGGGGAATCGAGACATATAGGGTGAGCAAAGGGCAGATAAGGGATGTGAAGCGATGATACCTTGTGCGCCGACGCCCTGTAGCATCAGGTGGATGGATGGTAGTTTGGGCTTTTCAATGTCCATAATGACGAGTGGCAATGAATGGAGAGGGGACGGGACGAGAAGGAGGGCGAAGGAGCGGAGCGGAGGAGAGTATGAAAGAGACGAGAGGGAAGGAGCGAAGAAGAGGGAAATTTAAGATAGAGATCGCTGTTGAATGAAATGTGTGTGACATGCTATTTTGAACCGTACTCGTGGTCTGCTAATCCGACAGACTTATTCAGAGGCGCTGGTCCACTTAATGGAGATGTGCATCACGAGCACCGCCTGTTGCACAAGCAGATATTATCCACCTTTTTCCTCTTTCTTTTTTTTTTTCTGTCATTCTCCATTGCATCGGTCCCAAAGGAAAAAGACATGTAATCATCATTTTCCTGGCACTTTTCTGATGATCGCTGCATATAATGCTGCAAGATATCATACGCCAAAAGGATCAACAGCACTCCATAGATGTGGGATGACTTACTTAAATTACATTTCAGACAAAGTTATTGTGTCCCAAGGGATTCGCACTGCTGCTGCCTAAAATATACACCCCCCGTACGACGGCTGAACTTCCTCTACCGCTGCTGCCCATAGAATGCGGGTAAAAAAAGTGGGTCGAAGTTTTGCACGCAGAAAAAAAAAAGAACGCAATCTATAATTAGCTTTGATCGACCTTTCACGCGCGTGCTACTAAGCAAGGGCTGTCCAAATGTCCGACCATGGAAAATAAAGTACTTCGCCAGCCCTGAAATCAGAGGTCGAAAAAGGCTTTGACATACAATCATATATTTCGAGTGACAAACATATAAAGTGCTAGATCGAACGATTCTAATTGTCGCTTCATTTGCTATCAGCTTTCATTGCCGCTTTGACCTTTTGTTAATACCTGCTCCTTCTCGTTACAGTGGACGAGGGTAGGGTAAATGAAATGGAACGTTGATACACATGGTACAACATAGACCTATGCCCAGGGTTCAATGATTTCCCATCGCCTGCTTATAGAATGGAGAAAATGCGATATCTTCTATACCCTTGGGTATGCGGTCGGTTCCGCGTAGTTTTTCGAATGTCACGGAAGAGAGGTAAAGAAGGAGCGATTTTGGCTGACCAACAAGCCATCGATGCGAAGGTTGTTTACATATTGTTTGATATTACATTATGTGGATATCTATCTCAGTGATACTACAGATATGTTCTGCATGTTCGAGGGGCAGGCTATCTTCGAATCCTGTATGAAACAGACTGGGATCTACTGAGTTTCTAGGCGTGGGCCGAGTTTTCATGTTCCGCTTCATTCATGCAAAAAAAAAAAATATTACGCAAGATTCCTTTTTTGCTTTCTCTTTTCTATATTCTAAACAGTAAAACTTGGTACAAATGGCTGAGACAGTAGACGCGTCTTCGAAGACCATGCTTTCGTATGGCGGCGGCATCGTCGGTTTCATAATCTTGATCATCGACCTCATTGTGATCTTTGAGGTGCTAAATTCAAACCGCACCATTCAAGGCAAGCTAGGCTGGTCCCTTCTCATCTTTTTCTTCCCTGTCGTGGGCCTTATCATCTACTTGTAAGTTATATAACTTGGATGAATTTGCAGTGTGTGTGTCTTTTCTTTGCTCACATGTTCTGTATGTTGTTTGTTCACAGCTTCTTTAGCAACCGTGCCGAACACAATGCACGTTATGAGGCGATTGCGTGATGCTTACCAGAAACGGAGTCATGGACTACCCTTACCAATTTACACACCTTTCCAACACATGTACGCACACGTCAACTTTTTCTCTTCTTATCAATAACAACAATGCCGAGAGAGCACAATGATTTGGGGATGATGATAGTTTTGGGGGTTGAAAAGAATACGAAAAAAAAATAATGTTCCATCGCTAAAATTGAGCGAACAGGCGACGTTGCATGGGCCAGCTGGGATAGTGCACTTTTTTTTTTTCTGTGGGAAGTTTTGCGACAGTCTTTTTGCAATGATTCCAAACACTACCCCAAGCAAGCAAACGACGACATCTACAACTTATGACGTCCCGGCGGCTGGCGCTCATCATCTTGACATTGATGAATCAGAATCGGGCGCAGAGGCATCCCTGTCATCCATGGCCGAGGACGATTACGATGGGGACGACGACACAACGACGCTCTCCCAAAACCTTTACTCGCCTATGCGCCCACTGCAACAACACGACCCAAAGCAGGAGTTGGAGGAAGTAAGAGAGCCGAAACAGCCCCCGGAAGACGTGATCATGTCCAATTCGAGCTCTTCATCAGCCATTGGGCAAACACAGTCGCGTAACATCCCAACCCCTTCTTCTGGATATGAAGGGGATACAGAAGGAGCCATGACCGATACTGCAACAGCTTGCGAAAAGTCTGCTGCGCATCCTTACCCTTACCTCCCCCATCATCATCATCATCATCGCCATCACCATCACTCCCATCACTTGCGGCAGCAGTCGCCTTTTTCTTCGGGTGCGGAATGCGAGTAGAATACTATTTCTTTAGCATCTCTCTCGCTTTTGCTTGTTATGCAATGATCATCTGTTACATAGCTTTTTTGGTTGGGCGAACATCCAGAAATTACTGCACATTTTATAAATTTTGTACACGCATAAATTTTGTTTATCAGAAATCTGTTAAACAATGGAAAACACTACCCCTTTTCTACTTTACAGTCAAGAGCCTTGAAGCATCAGAACGATAGTCTAAAGTAACTGCGGCAATACGCTAGGGGTGGGGAGCGGCGCAGAGGCCAAAAAAAAAAGAAACGGAGCCAGCACTCGTGGTAGAGAGGCAGATTGGTTCAGCCGGGCCGTCTGCCGAGGGGAACAGCAGCAGCGGCAGAGGAAACGAGCGGAGAGTTGTCTAGGATCTCGCCTTTTACATGACTTCATCAGATACGTGTTGGGATGTAATAATATTATAGTGATTATACCGGATGTGGACGTAGGAAGAGAGGGTTAGGTACTGTACATAGGAATTCAATAAGGGAACAGATTTCTCTCGACTTGTTCCATTACTGTGTAAGACATCAATGTCGCAGTAGATACAACGGCTGGTCATCTTCTCCTTTCAACGCGGGATTTCTTCGCTTGTGGATGCTGCCCATGATGGTGTTTTTCATTCTTCGGCTGCTCACCTAGTGCGTTTCAGCAATTGATATTCGACCTAGCGATCATATTACGTACATATGGGACGTGCGTTAGGCACGTGCCGGCGCTTAATTGGTAAAAGTTGTACTATGGTTTCATAGGAGATTTCGAAGATTTAGCCTAATTATGCATCACTTAGAGCGCCGAAAAAGGTTAACTATCTACATCCAAAACGAGAACTAACAATTACTCCATTGATCATGATGTCATTGCATTCTTGGATAATAAAAGGATTTGTTCGTCTCGTATTCCGCCATCCATCTGTGCGTTTGCTCACTGCCTAGCAGCGCAGGGATTCTGTGCAACCTGAAGACTTGCAGCTGCAGGCGCAAGTACGAGCTATGTACTCATGCGATGATAGCTACAGACCATACGGACTTTTCCCGCCAATTTCCTATCCGAAAAAAAAATAGTGGTAGAGCAATAAATCTGAAGCGATCAACATTCATCTCCATGTGTACATGCATTCGTAATTTTCGTATTGTAGTAATGACTTTGGACACCTACATCGATTACTTCTGTGTGATAACAGGGTCATTTGCGTTACAGTGGCTAACGGATCGAACTGATTTCAGCTACAACAACTAGCCTAGACACCCTGTAAGAATAATAAGCAAAATCTTAAAGTCTTCGAATGCTCCAGTTTGATGTATGCAATCACTGTGCTGGGTGCGCTTCAAAAATATATTGGCTTTTTCGTGCTCTTGGCAGTTGATCAAAATCGCTCAATTACGTAGGCGGGTATGCAGAAAAGAGGACGTGTTGATATCCATGTATGGACACTGTAACGCCAAGTAAACTAAGATAGTGTCCATCAAGAGCTTTCTTTGCTTGCCATTTTGGGTTATCTGTCCCTTTTATTTATTCTATTAGCTGATAGTTCCGGGCGTCATAGTCTACACTGAATCATTGCCGGATGATGGCGAGAGAGAGAGACAGAGACAGAGAGCTCTCCCCACATGGTCATTCTTTTTGTTTTGTCTGTTGGTACGTACGTACTGCAATCGCTGCCGATGTCCTTCCCTGCATCGTGGCGTGCTGTGTTTCAAGCCTTTTTCAATGACAGGATGCATAAATTAATGGAGCGTCGTCGTTTTGGGTACTTGATGTTCCCTCAGCTTTTCTGGAGCAGTCGATCCGTATGTACGTTGCTCTAGAACCATGCACAGATTCTCATCAAGATCGGCAAGAATATCACTATGTTTCTCATTTAATAGTATGTGTGAAGGACGCTTGCTTTTACGTTTCTTCAGAATCTACGTAGCAGGGTCTTTTTTTATACTGCAATGCCCATTGTTGCGTTGCGTTGAACGAACACGTATTCCTCCTGGTTGCTTTGCTGCGGCTGACACACTCAAACCTTTTCCAGACATCAGAATGGCTGGCGGGCATACGAAAGTAGTATCCTATCTGGGAACAAACAGATCAAGGAGAAAAATACATTGTCTTTCTGTAAGCTCAGGGCTGCCATGTTCCTAAAGAAAACGGCCTTGCCCATCTTTATAGAGGAATTAGCTGCTCATTCTGCAATTAATGGATCTGGTGGCATGACCACGCTTCTGCTGAATTTACCCTCGATGCGAATTCGCGTACTATCCAATTTGGGGTTTCAAGAAGTGACTCGATCTATAGAGCGTGCACGAGCGGAGAAGAGCTTCGAGGTTTTCGTTCTTTGTCTCTCCCCTCGTGACGAAATTATGCACAAGCTCGTGTACGTTGCCCTGCTACCTGTCATCCTCATGACAACAGCAGGAATGCTACGCATTATACTTGCCTACATGCATGCTTTTGGGCTTGCATGCATCATCTTACTCGGATCGGCAAAACCTAGAAAGACAGGAATGTATAAATTGCGTAATGCCATGTTCAATCTCGAGCTGCCACCAAAGACTTTGTGGTTTAATATGGGGCTTTGGGACACGCCGAATATGAAGTACGCTGATGCATGCGTCAAGCTTGCACAAAAAGTGGCGGACGCTATGCAACTCAAGCCTGAAACGCAGGTGCTAGGTAAGCAGGAAACCCAGACGACGCAAGGAAATTCGCTCAAGTGACAAGGAATACGTTATATACGCAGATGTTGGTTATGGTTGCGGAGATTCATGCTTTTGGCTGTCAGGTACATTGTTTTTTAGGGTGAAAGAAATGATCCATGTACCCATTCCTGTTTTCTCGTTATAAAAGACCAATACGGTTGCAACGTGACGGTAATAAGCGGTTTCTGATTAGCTACATACACAGTCATCCTCCGCTCTGGCAAAAACTATATAATGACTTGCGCACGTCGAACAGGGCATCACAAATGAAGCGGAGCAGTGGCTGATATCCAGAGCACGGCTCGCAGAAGACAGCGCATTCACCCATCTCCAAGACCGTGTTTGCCTCATCCAGGGCTCGGCAACAGACCTCGCGCGTTCACTTGATGATTCAGAGGCGTATAACGGTACAACGGTCTTTGATCACATCATCTGTATCGACTCAGCATATCATTACAGCACGCGCTGGGACTTTTTGCAAGCTGCCCGCTCCCGGCTTGCCCCAGGAGGCACTATCGGCCTGTACGACCTAGCGATGGCCGACACAGGAAGAGATCGGGCATTGTTGAAGGGCATGTTGCAGCTACTTCTTGGCATCCCTGTACCAAACCTTGTAGTCACGAAAGAGTACAAGGCGCGCCTGGAGGCAATGGGCTATATGGATATACAGATTGAGCCGCTGGACCGCAATCTGGTATTCGGCGGGCTGAGTCGAGCGATTCGACAGCAGTACGAAAGAGCAGCGGCAATGGATGTACTGCCGGCTGGAGCGAGCCGTGCTTTTATGAAAATAACTTCGTGGTTGTTCAACCTTGTCAACCAAAAGGAGTGGCTTGTCCCGGTGATTGTCCGAGCGACCGCAGGTGGCCACAGTGACAGTACGGAATAAAGTTTAGGGTATATATATATATATATATATATATCTGTGTGTATGTGTGTGTGTGTGAACGGTGGTGCTTGTTTTGGGGGTTCGAACTCTCTCCTTGACGGTGTTATTTTGTTTGCAAGGCGTTTTTGTTTTTCTTTTATTGCGGGTTTAACCGGGAAGTTCTTCCGAAGAGCCTGAAAATGATGGATAAAAGTTTTTCGAGCAGATGGGAGGCGATCCTTGTCCCAAAAGCATGCCAAGATGATGGAACAAGCGGCATGGGCAAAGCAAGTTTATTCCGCACTCATGGATGAGTGTGTGACATACAATACTTGGCCTCTTGCGGATATCCTTCTTTGTCCTGTTGTTCTTTGTGGTCTGGACAAAGCCGGTTAATATGAATTCCGTCTGTGACTTAATCGGGCTGTTAATACCTTTTTCCACTCTGACCCCCACACACATGCCGAGGGTGGGGCGCACACAACACACACGCACACGCACACACACACACAATACAATTTTCCATTAGCTCCCTTCAGGTGGAGTCAAATCCAATATCCGCACGAGGACAACAAACTGGGAAAACCCCGGCTTTTTCTTTGCTTTTTCTTCTTTTTTAAACTTATCCTCTTCTCCTCCTCAAAGCTGTAGTAGTTGGCATTCCACTACCCACTTTCAAAAACACACCTACCTCTCTCTCTTTTTTTTCTTTGGCATATAACCGCCCCCCGATCAATCAATATGCAGACATCTCGTATTGCTATGCGCACTCTTGCTGCCGGTTCTGCCCGCATGGCCTTCGCTGTACGCCAAGTCAGAAATGTTCACGTTCAGGCTCCTGTTGCCATGTACATTCGGTCCGATCGTCTTGGGTGAGAAGATCTACAACGCGCGTCGTGATGTTTTTCTTTTTCTTTTTTACTGATATACCCACGCCATGTTTTTTCTAGTCAACAGCCCATGAATTTTGGCGTGTCTCGACAGCAGGTTCGATTCTATGGTAAGTGACCTATCAGCCCACACCGCTGGGCCGAATGTAGGCCTTGTGACAAACCCAATGTTCATTTTTCTTCTTCAGCTGATAAGGTGATCAAGGTCCCTCAGATGGCCGAATCAATTTCCGAGGGCACTCTGAAGCAATGGGTGAAGCGTAAGTATATGGGGAAGATGACAGAAACAAAGAAATGCAAATGGGCGGGGCGAGTACGCATATCTTGCGTGGATGTCGGCCCTTGTTCTAACGACGATTTCTGGGGGGAAATACAGAGGTCGGCGACTTTGTTCAGCAGGATGAGGAAGTTGCCACCATCGAGACCGACAAGGTCGACGTCACGGTCAATTCCCCCGCTTCAGGAACGATTGTCGAGGTGTATGCTCAGGAAGAAGATACTGTGGCTGTGGGCGCCGACTTTTTCAAGCTGGAATTGGGTGATGCTCCCAAAGAAGGTGCTGCTAAACCCAAGGCGGAGGAGCCCAAGCAATCTGAGCCTGCTGCTGCTCCCGCCGCGGCTGCTCCTGCTTCCCCCGCACCTGAAACCAAGGCTCCCGAACCCGCTGCTGCTCCCAAGCAACCTGAGTCGAAGCCTGCTCCCGCTGCTGCTCCCGCTGCTACCCCTGCTGCTGAGGATGCTGGAAAGAAAGTGTTCGGCAACCGCTCCGAGAACCGCGTTAAGATGAACCGCATGCGTCTTCGCATTGCTGAGCGCTTGAAGCAGTCCCAGGAGACCGCTGCCTCCTTGACCACGTTTAACGAGATCGACATGACCAACTTGATGGCTCTTCGTGCAGAGTATAAGGATGCCGTTGTCAAGAAACACGGAGTCAAGTTTGGTTTCATGTCTGCCTTTGCCAAGGCCTCCGCCGTCTGTCTGGAGGAGATTCCTGCCATCAATGCCCAGATTGACGGTAATGAGATCGTATATCACGACTACGTCGATATCAGTGTTGCCGTCTCGACTCCCAAGGGCTTGGTGACTCCTGTGCTCCGCAACGTTGAGGACATGAACTTCATTGATATCGAGAAGAACATTGCTGCTCTGAGCGCTAAGGCTCGGGACAATAAGATCACCATCGAGGACTTGACTGGCGGAACCTTCACCATCTCGAACGGTGGCGTGTTCGGCTCATTGATGGGTACTCCTATCATCAATATGCCCCAGACGGCCATCTTGGGTATGCACGCTATCAAGCAGAGACCAGTTGCTGTCAATGGCAAGGTATGTTGTTATGGCTAGAGAAGAGAGGTGTGGTATATGTGTAAAAAGCTGACGCGTGGATCATTGGCAGGTTGAGATCCGTCCGATGATGTATGTTGCTCTTACCTATGACCACCGACTGGTCGATGGTCGTGAAGCTGTTACGTTCCTGGTGAGACTCAAGGAGATGGTTGAGGACCCTAGACGATTCCTTCTTGGTGTCTAAACAAGACAGTTTCAAATTTCCCCTTCCTTCCTTCCTTTTTTGCGCCTGTTTCTCTTTCTCACACATGAACGTCCCATTTTCCTCTTTCTGATTGTATTTAATAAATTCATGCACGCACCGCACGACCTTGCTCATTCAATATTTACAGATACACTCTAAAGACATGGGATGCTAATGAACCGTGTATCTTAGTGCAAAGAGTTTCATACCGAGGAATATAGACGCGCTTTGCTAACTGTATACCCTGTAGGTGGTACTGAGGACCATTCCCATCGCTAGGCTTCAGCTGAGTTGATATTGCCCACGATTGGATTTGAGGCTGTAGTCGGAACACGACATAGTAAGCTCTTCTAATACAACGGGGCTATTGGGCGATATGCACACCATTTGTCGCTAACGCAGCGAATCTTTAAAAAGATGGAGTGTTTTTTTTTCCCGTTTGCGTCACACCAGCCCGCTATTTTCTCTCTCTCCCGAGGGCGAAAGAAAATCGGTTGCGCGCACGTGGTAAAATCCAGGGACATTGAATTTCGGGTTTGCTCGTTTGCGAACTCACCCCTCTTCCTCCCCCCCCCCAACCGATGCTTTTGCCGCGCAGGTTCCGAGTGGGACGAAAAAAAAAAATCCTTGTATCGATGGCGACATCAGCCTATGAACGCGTACCGGCCAATTTTTTTTTTTTTTTAAAAAAAAAAAAACTTTTTTCTCTACCCGTCCTCCAAATGTTGGGGGGGTGACACGTTTCTCCGCCTTCCCCCGACAACCACCGAAGAAAATTTTTTTTTATTTTTGCAGGTCAGCAACAGTTATATAAACACCTGAAAACTTGCCATTCCTTGTTTCTACATCTCTTCATCGCACAAGGTAATTATCAATCTACAATCTCCCATCCCTTCCCTCCCCTCCCTGTTGTTGGAATGATGACATCGGCATTTGGCTTTAGTTTTTCAAACGATGATGAAAAAACCCGAGCTACCTTACTAAATTATCGCTGACTCCTTCAACTTCTCCCACTTCAATTTTTACCCTTTTGAATGAATTTGAAGTATGGTTGAACTCACCTTCTCTGCTTGTATAGGATTCCTGTTCCATGGTTTCGGTAGCTGCTCTGTTATTTTTTAAAAATAAAAAAACGTTCTGAATGCATTTGTTTTTGTTGGGACTTGTTGATTTGATATGACATGTACATCTCTTTTTTAAATTTGGGAATGGGAGAACCGTTGCATATGGATCAAGTGTTCGACTATGGTGTTTGGCTACGATGGACCTGTGATGGCTAAGGTACGCTGGATGTGGATGGTGGTCATCTGGAACGCGTCGTTAGGACAGTGGCTTGGTAGCATGAGGGGTTGGGGAGCTTTAAAATGGCTGCCGTATTTATGCGGCCATGCAGAGGGCAATGGGTTCTCACCATTCAAGCCTTATGCCTTTACATAAACCTGTCATGTACCACGATGTAGTCATCCGTCAAAATGTAATTTTTCTATCTTAGTCGCCTATTTTGCATCACCAGATGCTGAAGGATATATGTGGCTTAAATATAACCTCTTCTTGTATATGCAATGCACGCTCCCCTCCAAAAAAAAACTCCTCCTCCCCGGACTTAGGACTATGACACCCTTACGGACGATTCGTGGTTGAACGATACCATCCTCGATTTCCACATGGAGTATCTTGAACGTGAGAAAATTCCTAGTGAAATGAAGTCGAGGATACTCTTGCTACGCCCTGGCATGGTGGAGCTTATTGTTCATGTTCAAGGTAAGAAACCTCGCTCTCTCTCTCTTTCTTCGTCCTAGTCTTGCTTTGTATGAATGATATCCTAAACAAACCAATGACGCTATTGAAAAATAAGACGCATCCCATCTCTCAGCGGCTTTACCGCAACACCTCACCACCGCAGATGCCATATTTATACCCGTCAACGACTCAAGGCCCTTGGCAGCCTACAGCGGGTCGCATTGGTCACTGATGCTATACCTCCGACAACACAACACATTCTATTATTACGATAGCATGGGGACCTCCAACATACAAGAAGCCCAGTTCACATGCGGGCGTCTCATTCCCTGGCTTGGCATCCACCACCAGCCTGCCATCCAACCTATGGAGACCCCGCAGCAGACAAACAGCGCCGACTGTGGCATCTACGTAATCGCCATCACGGACAATCTCGTCCAGAGACTCATCGAAACCCAAGGCCACGTTTCTCCAGACCGCCTGACCCGCCTCTCTCGAAAGGATATCAAAGTCAAGTACATTCGTAAAGAGCTGCGGAGGCTTATAAAGGGACTTCCTCCTATAAAATGACCTCATTTTATTAACCCTATCCACGTACTATCCCTGCTTGTGGCCCATCTTTTTTTCGTTTTCATCCTCACGGATCCGCTTTCGTAATCGTCGTATATCGTTCGAGCCACTGACTTAGGCTAAATTTATTGCTCGGGGAGTCGGTCATGGAACTCACGTCATTTTCGGCCTTATCGCGCGCTGTATTGTGCCGGGGAGATGCGTTCGATACAGGCATTAAAGGAATGTCGCTGTCTTCAATAGGATCAACACATCGCGCAGTATTGAATACATGGAAAGCAAAGTTTCCGACATCATCCCAAAGTCGATCACATGCATCATCACGCATGCCCCGCTTTTTCACCGTAGCGTACTGTAGACAGGATCCATCCGTCGCCGCTACCATGTCGCCTGTACATTTTTCCGGCCACTGCGTTTCCGTGCCCGCCGCGAGCTTGAGACAGTCTTCTTCATCGTTTTGAACAAACAGATTCTCTTTTGCCGGGCTGGGCAAACTGTCCAAGAGACCGACGTTTTTGTTGTTGTTGTTTTTATGCGGAATAGCGGTATCCTCCACGCCGCTCTTGCTCGTCTTTTTTGGCTGTGTCCTGCCGGTAACTACTCCTTGGGCTTGCTCACCAAGTACTACGACTTTGGGTTTGCAACAAGCATGTTTGCATCTATAATTATCTACATCTTTAATCCCAGTTATGATATACGCCCGTCTCGAGCGCATTCCAATGAATAGACATACCTTTCCTTGTTATGACAGATATGCTTACATCTGTAAAATAAATATATCGATCAGGAAGCAAAACTGAACTATCGTATCAATCAATCTTTGCCCTTACCCTTTTGCAGGAAGCAGATTGTCTTGTTTTGCTTTCATCTTTTTGGACTCTAAATGGAGGGGAAGTGTTAGAAGCGCTTGTTGACCTTTCTGCTCCAATGACAGTACCATTTATTTCCATTTGCTTTCCATCATCTTCCCCAGAAGGTCCACGCGTCGGTACATCATCGAGTTGACGCCAAAGATCCGAATCAAGACTGATATCATCAAAGAATGCCTCAGATTCTTCGTTCTTTGCTGCATCCACGTTATGTCGCTATTAAGAAATCATCCAATCATTTTGAGCAATTGTTTTACGCGGATGGAGATATTCTTACGTCTCCGGGGATCACTCCTTTCCTTTCTGTTTCTTCAGCTACAGCTGCAGTAGTGGGTTCGGCAGACAATCCCTCCATTTGTGCAGGAGAAGAAAAACAACTTGGGTCGCATTCAACAATAAGCTCCTTGGAGACATCCAGTCCCACTGTAGAGAGGAATAATGCGCGAAGCAGATTAGAGGATTCTTACATAACCCGTTCCCAAAATGGGCCTCTCTCTCTCCTGAATTACCATAATCTTCGCTCTGAACATGGGCTATGAACGTTGTAAGTGTAGATGAAGTCTCTGCATTCACATAAAAGGATTGGCTCTTTTCTTGCAATTTCTTGGCGCTATTGGGCTCCTGTCAGGTGGAAGTACATTTTCATCCTTCTCTGGGTATTCCATGTCTTACGAGATCCGGCGAAAGTCAACAAGGGCATGTTTATCCATTTCGATCCATATCTGAGCGTAATATCCCTTCCCGAACTTGACGCGCTGAAAAGATTTCTCATTCAAGACAGAGACTTCTAGCTGTAATGTTACGTTCCTCGCTTGCTTTCGCTTCCCAACCTTTTTCATACCCGAACAGTCATTAGAGACTACCCAGTTTCAGTCATACAATACATTATTCACCTGTTGGAATTCGAGGGCAAAGTGAGGAATCATGTCGACCGTTTCTTTGATCTATATGAAAGCCAGTCGATAGTTAACCTGTAGCACCAGTCGATGAGGAGGATATCTGCATTCTTACCTGGCTGCCAAAAGGCGGATTGCGGTGCAAAATCTTTTTGCCGCCATTAGTTCGTTCCCATATTTTAATTTTAAAGCATATATACCACTTCAATACGACTGCTATCGACTTTACGAAGCTGTTCAAATGTCGATATTCCTGCGTTTAGAAGATTCTTGGCCATTCGTGGTCCAATCCTTTCCACTTGTCGAAGAATATGGGACGAATTCCCCCACATTTTGGCACTTAAACAACGATGAAACTCAAGTGCATGTTTAAGTTTGATTGCGTCTTTTTCGTGTATACTGCAATCGATAATACCTGTGTAAGTAAAATTTACTAAATCAGTGCTCTGATCTGTAAGTTTTCGTTGAATGGAATGAGATACATTTGGTGATCCGCCTTGCATGCTGAAGTATTTGGAAGCTAGCTAAAGCCAAGCTGTTCCCCATAGCGCCACCATGAAGAGATACATCCCCTAAAACACACTATTACATGCAATTATCAGGAGCAAATAAAGCGAATGCAGCTAATAACAGTATACATGTCCCCAACATACTTGAATCACTAAGAATACTTTGTCGGCAGTCGTTGTAACCTTTCCGTTGATGGGGTACCGAATATTAGGATTCTTCTGCAGCGAGTTCAGGAACGGTTTTTCTCCTGCTGCAAACCGCATTGATGAGAATTCTTCAGCTTTACTGACAATGTACAGCTATGACTCATCGAATAGGTATCAAGAGATATCGGTTTTGTACTTTTACATCGACTTACTATATCTTGTATAGATGAACAATGAGTTGATTCCACGATATTTTTCATCGTTTTAAATTTGATGTAGTATTTTGCCATGGCATCCCCATAAACTAAATGTGAAGGGTCGGCTATTTATCTCGTTCATCTAATTCATTAGTCACTTACACGTAGGTATGTATCTTTCTTTGGAATTTCGCTGCAGCTGCTTTTTCTCAACCAGGTTGGCATCGATCAGATCGTTCAAATGCTTTGTGCTGATGTCTAGATATATATATACATATATAAAAGACAAAACAGTAAGTGACCAGCATATACATACCATCGCCTCCTTACCTTGAAGTATCTCATCAGGACCAAAGAACCTTGTGTTTCCAAGACTGCTGATATGATAATGCGACGGATTGACTCGAACCCGAACATGTAAAAATGTTGAACGCAGCCTTAGTTTTTTTCTTTTGTTAACTAACACAGCACTATATGACAAAGTAAAATAAGTTTTTGTACCATTTGGCCTGAGACTCTTCATCAGTAATTGAGCTCAGACATATCTCGCTCATCATATGTTCCACCAAGTTCTCATGCAACCTAAATTTAACTTCCTTTCAGTATCGGTCAAAATGATAGTGCTAGTTTTCGTCAAGGTGTCTACCGGCTTTCGATGGGCGCAATACCGCCAACTAGATTTGTATAGTGATTTTTCATAGCCGGTGTGGTCATGATGACTGCGCATCCTGAAGATTCGAAACCCGGTCTCCCGGCACGACCGATCATTTGGAGGATCTCGATATCTGAATATTCGACAAGATTTCCGTTCTGGTAGCCTATTACATTGACTTCAAATATAAATATACGGGCGTGTGTCTACTGGGGGGAGGAGGTTCGACTACACAGATATGGGCGACTAGTCATCTTCATATGACTTACATTTAGTTGACTTGATAATCACAAGATATGTCGGCAGATTGACCTGTTTAATGCATGAATATCAGTAGGCCAAAAAACTACTGGGTTTCCTCGACATTTACTCCCACAGCCAATGTTGAAGTGGTCGCTATAAGAGCATTGACAGAAATTGCCATTAGAGCCAACGATAAGCAATAATTTATTTATTCGCGTACCGACGACGCGAATAGATCGGTTCAGGAACAAGCTTTCGATCGTCGTTCTGTCCTGCACATCGAGTCCGGCTAATGGTATCGAATAAATAAATAAACAAAATCCAGCTTTCATTGGACATAATACAAGTCAACGTATACCATGATGGTAGCCTATGCCTTGTTTAACAAACTCCTGAAGCTTCTTGTCCTTGAGTACAGCACTATTTTCTGGCTCTTGACTATTCCAAAATCAACAAGGAGTATTATCTCCATCTCACTAAGTATATACATTACCTAAAGCATTCGATACCTTGCTTCTTCGCCATCTTCAGCAGTATTTCGCATGAACTTTGGGCTGACTTGCGAGTTGAGCAGAACTAAAGAACTTCTCATTTAATTTGGTGACATGTTCATTAATAGCTGCATGTAACCTCTTACGATCAGTACAGGTTTATCTTTGCTGTGCTTCTTTATGACATCTAAGAGCCTTTAATTTAGCGAATTATAGATTAGATGACCATGAGAGAATAAACAATCCGTCATATTGCATCATCTTACTTCCAATCAAGCATCTTTTCAAATGCGAACATATTGTCGCCCTTAAATGTGTACCCGTAAACAATCCGATTTAACTTCACCGGACGGTATGCTTCCGAAAATGACAACGCTATGAATTATTACAGTATGATTAGATGGCAGGAATTATGAGCTCTGAAGAACGCTGACAGCCTGAATTGCTTTGGATTACAAAGTACCTTCAGCATTAAGCCACTCTGCAATATCATTCACGTTGGGAATTGTTGCCGAAATGGCAACGAAACGAATATGATGGTCCATTGTCTGATAAGAGTCATTAGCTTCTGAATATTTACATGCTACATGAAAATAGAGGTACATTACCTTCATTCGACTCACGCAAGATTCGAGTACAGCTCCGCGATCTTCGTTCAATATATGAACTTCATCAATCTAGATAAAAAAGATGAGATGTAGCCCGTACATCCTCCATATTCGTTTACAATAAACAATTTGACCATAGACATGAGTTGTATATGGTCTCGCCACCGACGTGTCATTGAGTCCCATTTTTCTGGCGTTGTGATACTTGACATTTCGACTTATATAAGCACATATAACGGTATCAAATTGCCAGAAGCTTACACAATAGTAGTGCTCTTAATAGCATGCGCAGTTGCGAAATCAGTGTCTCCGGTATATTCTTTACCTATAAAATCGGTGATAATATAAAGAATTATCTTTAAATGACCAGATCCGCCTACTATTGATACTTACATGTTGCACCAAGAGGTTGAAACTTAATTTCCCAATCACGTGCCCTTTCAGAGCAAAGACTCTTTGTCGGTGCCATATAAATAATTTTTACGTCTTTTTTGCTTGCGATTGAAAGTGTGTGAACGATTGCCATTTCGATAATACACGTCTTTCCTGATCCGGTCGGGGCTGTATATCATTAGAATACAACTATCTCCGTATCTATAGGATTAGTAATAATGAAAAGGTAGGTATACCCGATATCACCAAGTTCTCATTGGTATGGTAGGCCTACGGTACATTGTAATTTAGTACATACATATAATAAAATGCAAGCAAGGCTTACATGATCGAGGCACTCAGATTGAAGAGCATTAAATTCGACGAAGTTAAATATGTTTCGGTAAGGCATCGCTGTTTGTGGTCAGTATAATGGTCACCTATACAGTAATACGGGAGCAGAGCATCCCTCGCTTACCGATTTCCATTGTGGAACGCAAGTCTCCACTGCTGTCTATTTTCATCAAAACCGGCAACAACGTTACATATAGCACCAGTCAGAGATATAACCAAGAAAGAGAGTATGAGGATGAAATATAGATCTAGGATAATTACCGGTGGGCACAACCGACCATTGTTGCTGTAGCTGATAATCTCTACGTATTTCTGGCGTACAATCTGGCGATAATACCGAGTGTTGCATATACTTGACTACCTCTTCCGGAGTAGTCAATGACGTAGCTGGTTGATTCAATGATGCTTGCTGTGGAACACCTTCATTGCCAACGGGCATATGGTCAAGTCTCTGATCCATCAACGCCTCTTCCTCGTCGAGCCACTGACTGATATCTCCATTGTCACTTATATCAGACAGCAGCGATTCATTGTTTGCCTCCTGTAAAGAGTCGCTATTGTGCTCAAGCAATGAGGAAGGTAATGGTGTGTACGAAGGCCTAATATCTATAAGTTGGTAACGACCATAGGATGATCGGGACTCGCTTTTATCTCCCTCAATAAGTCGGCGACCTGCTTACATTTCATATGGGGAATATTGTGATTTGAGCTTTTTCTTAGGGCGTTCAGGCTCCCACATCGTATTACTTTGCAAACAGAAGAGAAAACCACAGTTCAAAAAGGAAACTGACGACATATATCACTTTCTTCTTTTCTTGACGACAGTCACATGAAATGTCTTCCGCATACAGGAATATCGATGTGACCAAAACCCAAGAGCTTGGCGATGCGCATACTGTACATGACGGCACTTCTAAGGAAGACACGAACATAGGCGGAGTCTTTGTGTCACGCTAAAAATCAAAGAACTTATGCATGAACATAGCCATCAAGTATCTACTAATAAGGAGGTCGTTCAGTGTTAACATAGAATAAAGGACTGCATTATCCAAGGCAAATAAACTGTATGTGCAGCACCCGTAGAAGAAAAGGAGAATCGGTTGACCATAATATGACGTAATAACGCTAGGACTATTGCTCTACTGCGCGTACACCTAGTGGTGGCCCGTATAAATAGAGAACAATGAAAAAAATGAAACTTCCCTCTCAAGACACAACGAAAGTATGCATGCTTAATTCACGAGGGCTCCTAATCTTCTTTTTAGCTGGGCCAGTGTGCACAGCTCCCGGCTTGGTGAACATGCTTTAGCCATTTTCCTGATATGTGCATGTGACGCACGGCCCTCGCAAATGGTTCGCCAAATTTGAAAACTATGGCTCACACACCGTCTTTTCTTCTCTCTTGCTCATCATGTCGCTCGATCAGCAAAGCGCATTTGAACTGGGCAATGTACCCTCACGAGAAGAGGCTGTGACGCTCGTTAGGCGAATGTCCGCCCAGTTTGACCTCACTGACTCCACTCCCAGAGCCACCGAAGACGACAAAGTTCTAAAAATCGCGACCTTCTCGCTCCAGAAGTATCTAAAGGTTGGCGCTAAGAGCATACCATACATACCTGGGGTGATTAAAACAATCCTCGGCGCACTGAGGCTAAAGACAAACATGGAACTTCTCTTTGTGCGTTTAGGAACCAGCGTTTGCTTCCGAGTTCCTCGAAAGGGGCGGTTTGGAATCTCTCAGCAACATCATCAACAGCGTGAGCGGCAATACTCTTGCATACGCACTCAAGTCGTTCACTTCCCTCATGGATCACGATCTGATCTCCGGATTTAGCCTTGGGCCAAATTTAATTGCGCGCATTGGACATATTTGCGTCTCTGAAACTTTGGTGACGATCTGTCGACCAGCCACTGAGATTCTCATCAAGATTGTCAGTGCTGAAAATTCCACCATTGCGGATGCGGTAACTCCTGAGACGACTGGGTACGAAACCATCTATATGGTCCTTCAGAAAGAGCCGAACCTATTATCAGCGCTGATTCAACATCTCCAGAGCCCCGACTATGCTCTCGCGCTCAACAGCTTGACACTCCTGAACCGCATGCTCAGACATGTTCCCAACAAGCATCGTAGTGAGCTTCTCGAGGGCATTAGCGCAGGGAATACCCACAAACATGTTCTGGTAGGATTGTAACTGGTGAAAAGACAGATATGACCGGGTTAAGTCATACAAAATCGCTTGTTAAGAGAATCATGGATAACCAACCCCCAGAGGAGTTGAAGGCGCAGGTGCTGGAATTTCAGTCGGCGCTCGTCTACAATGCCGATCAACAACGCAATACTCAGGTGTCCATATGCGACCCACGGCACGCAAAGATGCTGGATGACATGTGGGAGATAGCTCACTTGGATGAAGGGCCTCTTGGTGGAACGGATAGATGGCGCAGACTAGGATTCACGGTAAGTAATCAGATATGTCATTGAAAAGTAGAACACACCACACACAATATTGACTTGTAACAGTCGGAGATGCCTCATCGGGAGTTTGGAAATACAGGTGTACTTGGGCTGGAGAAAATGCATACTTTTGCTGTTCAGAACCCGGATTATTTTGCAAAAGTAAGATATCTCTTTGCGTGCTAAAAGATGACAAGAGGAACCTTACACGCCGATAATTGTCGTGTATTGCTAGATCATTCTTCAGCAATTGCATCGTCCTGAAGATAAACGATGTCCGTTTGCCAAAGCCAATATAGAGGCAATGGAGCTGTTGTGTGCCCACTGGGACATAAATAGTGGATGTGGGTACATATCGGCTGACAATGAGGCATCGGCATATAGACTCATAGGTTATGAGTAGACTCTGCTACCAGCTTTGATCCGTTGTTGCTGCAATTTGACCTTGTCTATACCACAACAGTTCAGTGCTTTATGAGACTCTTTCAAGATATGGAGGCAACAGTCAGTGACTTCCCTAAAGTTTCTGCCCTCACCCGAAGTCAGCTGCGTGCTACACTTATCACTGATGGTATCAAGGATGTTTACGAATTCGAAAGAATCATGTTAAATACGCCGTACTCTGTTATTCGAGATAGGCGGCTGAAGGAGCTTGAATGGGCAGACGACTTGCTTGGAAGAGAAGCGATCCGGTAAGAAATACACGCGCGTTAACGGTTCTGCCGAGTCTCATTGCATGACATAGAAATCTACGGAGTCGCTTGAATAAGCAATCATACGAATTCATCAGGCGTCAGCGAATCAATTGTTTACTTCAAGGTGCATGGTTTCCATGTCCGCAATCTACTATGCGCATCGTTACTCTGGCAACCGGGATACCCAATACCATGAGTGGCAACGGTCAGTCTTCGAATGGGCCTTTGGCTAATCCTCTCAATACAAACAACAGTAGCGGTAGTGTTAACACTGCGCGCAAGCGGTGGCGATATTACAAGCTCAGTCCATCCAAGAAGATACTGCAGTTTGGGGACTTCGCCGATAAGAACCCAGTAGTGATCAAATCTTATGAATGCCTCCCCAACAAAGTTGATCTCTCTCTCGTGTCAGAAATCAAATCCTACCACCGAAAGTCATCGACTGCCCTTACACTTTCCATATCGTCTCTCTTTGAAACGACCAGCAAACTATCCTTTCGGTTGTTGTCCGATGAACAAGTGCCATTAGCTGAATTCATCTGCTCCTCATCAGCACAGGCATCGGAATGGAGGGACGGATTCAGTATGCTTCTTGACCAAGGGATCACGAGTAAAGATACGGCGGAGTATCTCCATTCCCTAACTGAGATTGGTGTCAAGATTAAGCTATTGCAGGTCGCGGGTGACCGGGTTGAAATACCACACAAACATCCTGATGTTCCTACCGTCCCAGCCGGATTAGGCTCCGGTTTCTTTTATGATAGTAAATAATGTGTATCAATGTAATTCTAATGGCTTTCTTGTTGGGCTTCAAGATAGTCCAGAACCGTATTGTCATTCATGAGCTCATTCTGTAGCTTAATAAGCTCCTCCATCGCGGCATGTAATAAATACTCCTCATCCGATCTGTACCGTTCGATATGCTCTTTAAGACCTGCGGTCTGATGTGATTTCAGAGTGTCTTTAGCACGGATGGTCTCGAAAAGAGATGTGGTGGCATTTAGGAGTAACACCACTGCCCGAAGCCGAATGATAGGGAATTTATCTGTTTGCGCCAGTCGTTTCTCTAAATCCTCGAGACTTTTTACATGATAGTCATACAGGCTGAGCTGGACATGCTCTCGATCATCCAATGCAAAATTGAGCCCATCATCTTGGTCGAGAACCACCAGGTACATGAGCCTGAACGATTCTTTTGTCCATTCTCCTCTTTCAAGTGCCAAGACTGGCTTGACTTGAGCTAGCCATGTCATTTTGAGCTGACTCTCCATGTCATCCATATCCATAAAGCCGAACGCGGGGAGGACGATGCGTGGTGGTTCAGGGTTCCCGTGGATAGTGAAGCCGTAAGAAAATAGGAGCTCTTGGTTTGACTTCTGACCGTACGAGAACGTGAGCTCCTCACCGGCTTTGATGGGTTGCGTAACGATAATAGCAACACTACCGTCTTGTTGGGGTACCCAGCGTGTGTTGGGCGTGAGGCTGTGGTTGACAAAATCAAAGAACGGTAATAGCACCCATCCACCATCGCCGTCGAGACCTACTGCGCGGGAGCGTACAACCATGTCGGCCCATGTCCACATATCGAGTGTCAACCAGGGGAAGCATGCGTGGAATTGGCGCCACTCGTTTGTCAGGGCCGTGCGCTTAGCATGAATTGACCGCGCGAGGCTAGTTCCTTCCAGCGCGCTTTCGTACTCAAAGAGAGAATCCGCCGTGTTAGGTAAGATCGCAAGGTATGGGGCCCAAGCCGGTGTAGGCCGGTGCTTTTCAAACGCCAGCAAGAGTCGCAGAAGTGTTTTGTCGTCTTGATCTTCCAAAAGTTCAAGTTCAGGGTGCATTTGCTTAGCACGAGCAGCAGTTAGATGCACGTTGCTAGGAATGGCAACAGCAGCACCATCGACGATGTCTGCAGTAGCAAAAAGTCCGTACCCTGCAAATTCTGTTTTGCCAATGGCGACTTGCATTGCTTGGATCTTGTTTTCCTTCGCCCAGTGGCTAAATGACTCGACTGGGGTCATGTCGAACGGAGTCAAAAGGAAGAGTGGCAGCAAAAATAACAATTGTCTTCTCCCATATATTTTGCTGAAATAGCTGGACGATACTGTAGTGCCCATCGAGGTGTCGAAAACCTTATCAAATATCAGATTGAAATGTATGGCATCGTATCAGTAGTGGAGAATGCGTAACTGCGCATAGAACTTGCAGGATGGGCTATCCAAGTATATATCCTCTGCAGGAACAAACAGATTGAAGAGAGTGCAGCTTCATACCCATATGCTCAGAACTCTTATGCCCATCAACAACATGGCGATGCCCGCGTTGTAGAATGAATGCAAAAGAATTGAATAGGTCTCATCACGTGCCAACATCCCTCTGTTACGTTTGACAGCGCCATTCGCGCAGTTTACCCTGTGCGACCGTTATTCGAGTACCGAGCTGACCGCCACCTAAAATAAAGTGGGCGACTCTGCTCTCTGTCCATCCTCAACGCTATTTGCAACCAGCCATGGTATTACCGGCTGGTACTCCCCACCATGAAGAAACATTCGCCGTTGATTCTTCCTCAGCAAATGCCATTCCTGAATTCCTCAACCAGTTCTTTGGCAAGGATGACCATATTCAATGCATATCCTTTTTTTTTCATTTTGAAACCTGGCTGGTCGATTTTATATATTATGCACAACAATTATAGTTCGTGCTCGACAGCATCCTATTTATCCTTAACCGAAATGGGGTATATACTGCGTTCGGATTGCTCCTTGCTCGATTGACCATGTGCGCACTGTCTCGAAGCTGGGCGATTTGACTCATCGACTCGCTGTTGTTTCGCGAGGCAAAGATTCTTGGTACGTCAAAGTTGCTAAGAGCTTCAATCACCCACATCCACGTACCTTCTTTCTGTTTCAATATAATCTGTGAACCAACAGCGAAGCGCGTAGTGTATTTGTATTCCAAGAGCAAACCGACAACAACCCTGCACGACTAGTCAAAGTATTGCCAGTTTATGCCAGTTTCCAATTCACTAAGGGTTAGTAGCAGAGGCAAAGTGGCTATAGATTTTTTGGGAGCACTGAATTCAGCTGATGCATGTAAATAGAAGACAACATACCAAACAAAGGGAACGAACGAGGTACTGGAAACTTTCGTTAATAACATTTGGTGACAACAATCCATGACTGTTCATCTTTCTTACAAGGTTCCCTGATCTCGTTAACGGTTGACGGTTCTAGTATGGAAGCGATCATTCCGAGCGAGAAGGAGGCATCCCAGTTGAAATCTACACTCTCTCCTCTAATTGCGATGGCTTGTAAGTTATATCTGAGGACCTGGTATCGGTAACGCTTTTCTTAATATGAGAAAAAAAGACGACCGCGGTTACACGGCCGAATCTGACCCCCACAGTTGGAAAGATGCCAACAAAGGTGGCGAACGTCAAGGTACAAAACGAGATAAAGATTCAGCTGGATGATCGGCACTCATTTGTTTGAATAAATATGCATGTTCAAGTGAATCACGAATCACCTCAGCCCATCCAAGATGAAGCCGATGGTCCACAAATTTTATCTGCTAGGCGCACTGATTTGGAACGCTTTGCGACCGTCCGTCGTACAACCACACTGACGGCCGCGCGAGTTGCATCTCGACTTTTCTCGGGACTGCCCTCTGTAATGGCACGAAGTCACTGGCTTAACGCACGGTTGATGGATAGAGAGGATGAATTTGTCACCAGAACACCGATAAGGTGGGTTTTTTTCTGTCTCGGTGGAGCAGTATGCGAGGATGCCAGAGAGGTATTGACTATCACCTATAGAGTATTTGCAGGCACATGGAACGTCCATGGAAGCTTGCCTACTGAATCGCTTACCAGTTGGCTAGTTAAGGAGGGTGACGATCCCGATTTCTACGTTATCTCGTAAGTCGATAAAAGCAGGTGATCGGTGGGAGAAGAAATATGCTCAGGCAAAAACGTGTAGACTACAAGAGATGGAAAGTAACGGTAGCGCCTACCTCATGTATGATCCCACCAAGGAAAACGCCTGGGTTCAGGCTATCTTTGATGCCCTGGGGGAGAAAGGGTCCGAATATTATAAAGTATGCAAACTGTAAAGGAAAGTTCGCTCTTTTGTATACTTATACCAAGGAGCAAATATTAGGTGACAGCGCAACAGCTTGTGACAATACTTATTATTGTTGTGGCCAAAAAGAAACACGAGCCCTTCATCTCTGAAGTCCAATCTAGCTATGTTGGCGTGGGTATCATGAACATGCTCGTAAGTTCATAGGCATGAAGGGAGGCCGAGAAAAGGACACGCCAAAGTAGCTCAATCATTTCGTAGGCCAATAAGGGAGGTGTTGGTGTTCGATTTCGGTTCCACGACAGCTATCTCTGCTTTGTTGGCAGCCACCTCGCCGCTTTCACGGAAAATGTGGACAGACGAAACCAGGATTTTTCCGAGATCACGAAACGGCTCTTGTTCCCAAACCGCTACGACGAGCTAACATCCTATGTGAACTTCTCGTGGAATGATGGAGGAGATGAGGGTGTATCATTTATCGAGGATAAAGGCATTAAGCTTAACTGGAATGAGGTTGCATCCGTTTTTCATTCAGAGTAAGGATGGGGAAAGAGAGTATCATTGAATTCGTCGCATCACCTAATCCTACTGGTCAAGTCACCTGATATGGCTGGGCGATCTAAACTATCGCGTCAATCTGAATCAACCGGAGATCATACATCTTCTTGAGGAGAATGATCTCGATAAACTTCTTGAATACGACCAGGTAAGCATCCAGTCCCCTGTTTTTATTCTTAAAGAAACGAAGTTTCTAACGTGTATTCCATAAGCTATCTATTGAGCGCAACGCAGGCAGGACATTCCCCATGTTTGATGAGGGCAAGATCACCTTCCCTCCTACGTACAAATACGATGCACATACAAACAACTATGATACCAGGTATGTTGACGGATAGATAGGAAGTGGGACCACTTTGCTGAATGTGATCATATAGCCCTAAGCGGCGTTCCCCGTCCTGGACTGACCGTGTGTTATGGAAGAAAGAACGAACCCGTTTCAGTGAGAAATCTGAGACACAGCATGAGCCATTCCTTAAGCTCCTAGCTTATGATCATTTTAAAGGAATGATGTTGAGTGATCATAAGCCAGTCTATGCGCTAATGGAACTCAAGGTGAGAACAAAAATTATTCTTAAAATACGTCTCCAACACTCTCTTAACCAAGAGAAAAAATCATTGAGCAGATTCGGAAGATAGACGCAGACAGGAAACAAAAGACAAAGGAAGATCTCGTCAAGCAACTTGACGCATGCAAGAACGATACTCCTCAAGGGAAGTTATCGTCTTCGTTCGTCGAATTTGGCAAAGTTCGATTTTTGGAACTTCAGGAACGGACATTGACTCTGGTGAATACTGGGCAGGTGCTGGCGCCTTTCCAGTTTATTCCCAAACTGGATGAGACCGAAATACTACCGTCCTGGCTCCATGTCCACCCCATGTCGGGCATCATCAGTCCAGGTACGAAGATCGGCTAACATCGCGACAATATATACGACAGCTGACCTGTCATATAGGCGAAAAGGTGGTACTTCATTTCGAGCTCTTGATTGATCCGACCACATCTGCGTCCTTCAACAAAGGAGAACAAAAGATCGACACCATTTTAATTCTACGTTTCGAGAATGGCAAACACTTTTTCATTGAGGTTTCTGGTGATTACCAAATCACCTCTTTCGGTTATCCTCTGGAAGACTTTACAACCGTCGACATTTGCGTAGACGAATTTGCCCTACCGCCTCAGCCTGATAAGAAGAAGAAGAAAGGCAGAAATACATCTTCTTCTTCTTTACCGCCTGGGATAGCGCTACCTGTCCCTTTGAAGCTTTACAAGATGCTCAATCAGATCAACACAAAAAGTAGCCTTGAGAATGTAGGTGTAATACGCAATCGCAGGTGAAGATATATAGCTCGGCGGCTAAGTTCATGTTTCAATAGGAACGGCTATTCCTTCAGCGTGGAGACAGAAGAATTTGTGACCATATCAAGCGATGTCTTGATGACGGTGATCGCTTCGATTCTAATGACCTTTTGAGCGGACATGCCCCCGGTGAAGAAAGCGACGATACCGATGGTGCCAACGCAATGGTTGACGTGCTTGTGGCATTTCTTGAGTGTTTGCCTGAGCCTGTGATTCCATATAGGTTCTACAAAGAAGCTCTCGATGCCGTTGATTCCCCGGAGGGGTTTGCGCAGGCAGGTGGTCTTTATTTGGGTATTAGGATGCAACTAATGAATTCCTCGTTTAATTAGCTTAAGGAGAAGCTTCCGGTGATACATAGGCAGGCTTTATTGCTCATTGCGACAGTCCTTCGAAATGCGGTTCAGCTAGCCCCGGAGTCCTGCCACATGGCTCGCATCAATGCTATTGGTATGATTAAAACTATTAAGAAAGCCAAGTAATGATGTTCCTAAAAGTGGTCTTTTGCTAGTCAAACTCTTTACTGTTTTAATCCGGCCGCCGATTGATCTTCAAGAACGAAACCCAGGACAAGCCAAATTGAAGCGTGAAAAGTTTGTCCGTCACTTATTGCTATGCGATTCACATCCTCACGAAGAGCACATGGACAGACAGAGTGTTCGCAGCAGCAACTCATGATGAATAACACATCGCATGATTTTGTACCGTTTATTATCCTTTCAAAAATAAATTTGATATCGGTAATTACTGTACGTACAATAGAAACTTTTCTCTATACCCTTTGAATCACAACCATTACCGGGGCTCAGCACCGAAGCCTATTCAGATTTAGTGCCTGGCCTATTCTAAGGCGGCCGATACCAGCTATCAAGTTGCAAGTTCAACGCAGTGAATTTGCATTAATGCACTAATAAGGCTGCATTGGGTAATTTGTCCTACTAAAGTCATGGACGAATTACCGGCGCTTCCGATATCAGAGTGCCAATATATACAGAAGCCGTGTTGAAGTCTTTCCGCATTTATTCACGCTGAATGAAAATAGAAGCAAGTGATATGTATGTGCGCACCCTTATGCGCCTATATTGTGTGATCTTACGACGAACAGTGTCAGTTTTTACCAGAGGTACTCGTTAAATAAAGGCCGATAAGATGTCCAGGGCATAATTAAACTGTTTTTGGCAACCTGCCTGCGCACGGGCTTTTTTCCAGCTCAGTGCAAGTGTACTTAAAAGGAATAAGGAAGCAAGCTAGATCCTGAACTGATTGAAGAGGGAAATAACCTCTTTTTATACCGAGTACCTGTTAATATTCAGCAATCCTAATGGAATCAAATATACCATTTTTAATGAACGTTCGTGAATGCGTGTGTGCGTGGGTATGGGTCAATATTTCTGCGATAGGCGGTGCATTTATATCAAGTATTCAATGTATCGTTTCTTGATTGGTCCATAATCCCACTCTAACTGCATATTCGTCCTTTGTAGGTCGTCGTTGATATAGAATCAAGGCGCAATAGAAGATCAAGTTTCTCGGTATTGTGTATTCTGCTTTAAACCATGAAAATATTTAGTTCTCTCAAAGTTCAAACTTCTATAATGTATTACAAACTACTTCAACGCATTTCTACACCAAAATAAACGGTTTATCACTTCGAATAAATAGTATTTATGGAAAGGATTATGCATCTCATTAATGGAACAAAAAGTTGTAAACTTTTGAAAAAGTGTCGGCAAATGAAATTTAAGCTGTGGGCCATCAGATTTGAAACAAGATGTCCCTTACGATGGATCAACTTATGTTGATCAAGCAGTGTGTTACATCAATTGAACTTGGGAAGCATGCAGAGGACGTCGATTAAAAAAGGGTAGAACGACAATACTGTGAATCTTAGTCAGAGCTGTGTTTAATTAGGTATCAAACCTGGTCTATTTATTAATAATATTTATCAAGGTATTTACTCTAGCGGTGTGGATGTAGTAGTCATGTAAGTGATTTCCCTAACCAGTGGATCAAATGAAAAGGTTGATATGTGATATCCATAATGCGCAACGACACATATCCAGGATGCAAATTATGAATTCTTTTTACAGCGACCGTAGATAAAGAAAAACACTAGTATTCCGTGCAATTACACGATACTGCCTGTTAAAGAAAAACCTCATCAGAGAGCTGAGCCAAGCGTTCCTGTGTCAATTAGCAGTCGACGCCTGATTACTCAGTAAGATCTAGACAGTAGCAAACTCTTTTCTTTCCTCTCACTAACAAAAACGTGCCTTGGCCTAAGAAAAACCAATCTGCTGCTAAAAAGCGAGAGCGTAATGAGAACGGAAGCCTTGTGACAAACAGCGATGTTCAAGAAGAGAACGCTCTTGAGGTATGAAGCACAGTAGCGAGCGTCGCCCTTTTTGATAATTTGACAGATAATGATCTGATGATAACTGAAGAAATTTCTTCAGGCGAGGCGTCTGCAACCACGTTCCCAATCAAGTGAAGGACGGATACATTAGTTGATCAATGTTGGACCATATTTTGGGACTGGTCGAGCTACCCCAATATAACCGGAAGAAAGGGGGATTAGCAGCAGCCAAGGAGAATGGATCGGTTATCACCAATTAGTTTGGCAGTTCCAGCTCATCTGGAGCTTATGAAGAAATAAGCGAAGCTCCGTCTATTGACGATACTGATGAAGAACGTTCTGACGGCAATCAGGGAACATCAGCATCCGTCAACGGTTATGCAACTGCCTATGAGCGAATCGCCCCACTTGTTGGCCGAAAGATAGATGCAGCACATATTGGTAATCAGATGCCAGATTATGGACACGCTAAATATCGTGCTGTGCACATTTACCTCGGTTACCTTCTAAGCGGTGAAGGCTTCCTTGATGACGGCTTCTACTATATAGAATACACCTTCAAAGTACTACCGCTCCCAAGCCATCCAAAGTTGGGCAAATCATTTTCTGCAATACGGGTCAACCTCAAAACATCAGTAGGGAAAGCACACGAAACGCCAATCCCTTTTGAATGATGAAGACATCCAGCTTGCAGCAAATGAATGGATGAGATTGAGGAAGCCGCAAAAACGAAACCTCACCAATCTGGTGCTCCATCTCAACCGCATTGTGACCCCTGAAAAGCTTGGAGTTCCTGGGAGATAGTCCCTTTCCCAAATCCAAATTCATCTGCATGATTGGGGATATGCTTACAGAAAGCAAGGGAAAGGTGTGTATTTCAATGGCCACAAACGCCCTGACATTATTGTTACCGAAAATTATGGGCTTCGCGAATGATGAAGTACAGAGAGCGGATGTCGACGTTTGTTGGCGCGGAGAGCTTGATCTTGGCACCCGTAAGCTAGTCATGGTGACGCATGATGAATGTACTTTTTATTCAAATGATTCCACAAGTGATATGTGGTTACGCAAGGACGAGAACCTTCTTAGACGCAAGTCACCAGGCGGATCAATCATGGTCAGCGAGTTTCAATGTACCTGAGGAACTGGTCGTCTAGGACGTTTTTTAAAGGGCAGGCACTAACCGTGTAAGGTTACTGGACGTCAAGCGATCTTTTCGCACAATACCGCGACGGCGCAGTTAAACTCTTTGAAGCTTTACATGAAGGTTGCCAAGCCTTGTTCTTGTTTGACCAACCCGGTAACCATACTGCCTATGCTCCTAACGCACGGCTGGTTACGAAATTTAACCTGAACGACAAGGAACTCGGTGAAGATTGCCCAGATTACAGCAAGCGTGTTAGGCCTGGATGGTTCCTACAGGATGGTGAACGAGTGGAACAAAGTTTTTACTATCACCGGGTAATACAATCGCAGATAAGATCGAAGTCAAGGACCAAGAAGGTGTGATACATGAAGGGTCATATCCACAATATTCAAAGAACATGGCTTAGGACGTTGGGACGAGTATCAGGTAAGATATGAGTGGCACACTGTATGTATCGCTTTATAACGTTTCCTCCATATACGATATATAGGCCAGAAATCAGCGATGGAATCTGAAATGTGATAAGAAGTTTACAGACGCTGATGGTACATGTTGTACCAGTCATATGCTTGCCCATCAGCCGGATTTCCGTGGCGAAAAGAGTCTCATTCAGGAAGCTGGTGAGAAAAGCGTGCATATCTTTGAGCTCTATCCCAAGTATCACTGCGAAACAAATTGGATCGAACGATATTGGGGAGCTACCAAGGTCATGGCTCGAAAGGAGTGTGATTATTCCTATGCCTCACTCTCAAACAACCTTCCTACATATCTGGATATGGTCTCTAATGAACGTACCAAAATCTGTAGGATTTACAAGCGTTGTGGGAGATACATTGACGCATACCACACAATCAATGACTTCGAAAGAAGCATATGTATCTCTAAGGAAGTTCACAAGCCGGAAATATCGACTTAATAGGCGAACTGGCCTGCACGATTACTTTGTGTTTAAAGCGGAATGCACCATAGTGTCCTAAAAGATCGGTTCCCAGTGGGCAAACCAATTGGTGCGTAAGATAGCCGAAGTAGCCGTACAAGCTTGCAGACTTGAGAACTGACGAAGTCGAAGAACAGGTGGCGCGGTGGTCTGGGGTAGCAAAGACTAGACCCCAGAACGCTTTCCAAATGTCCATTTAGCGGGGCAACAAAGGAATAAAGTGCTTGGCCATATCATCGGGTGCGCTACAGAAACAACAGGATGAGGAGGACAGCAAGATAGGGATAAAAAAGGCGCGCGAGTCAAGAAGTGATAGGATCAGAGTAGCAGACCCTACATCGACTGGTCGTTCCTCCATGACCGACGATATCTACCAACGACGTTTATTCCAACACATGCCACATTGTTTTGTACATCCCGTGCAGCCTTCATGTCCTAACAGCGCACCATGTGAATACGCGTGGCAATAATGTCAGAGGTAACCCCTGCAAGGCAGACTACGCAGATATTCTGTGTGAGAAAAAACGGATCGAAGAGAGTACATTTCCTCATCAACGACATGACCTTGTCCATCTATGTAGAGAAATATAATGCTCATTTCAGAATTGTAAATGAGTATAAAAAAGGATGCAGATGCGCAAAAAGCTTTTTTGTGAGACATCTTTCTCGGTGCTTGCGAGTTTGTTTTGTCTAGCTAATGAATGAATGCTAGCAGACTTGTTGACAAATGGGCTTATAAGTAGAGAGGGATGCGACTCTGATTCAGGACAGTACGAACGGTGAGGTTGTTTCCTTTCCCTTTCTTTCATTTTTAAGTGTGTGCTTTTTTGCTTTTCTTTACTTTTATTGAACAAGAGGCAGTGATTTACTTGCGGGACTATAGAGAAGAAAAAAAGAAAAATTAGTACAAGGTATAATAAAACATTGGAGGGTGAATGCAATACCTTAATCTTCTTAAGGTAGAATTCAAGCTCCTTGCCCTCAAGGATGTAGCCGTCGCAGCGACCGCTCTGGCCAGGGCGGGAAGCAATGACAGCATAGAGACGACCAGCAGAGAATTGATCATCAAGAAGAGGGTCGACGGCAGCGTTAGCCTTGCGAGCCTCGAACTTCTTCTGGACGCTCTTGGACTTCTGAGCAACGGCGGCGGCGATCTCCTCAGCCTTGGAAGTAACCAACTTCTTCTTGCCAATGGGAAGAGCGTAGTGGTTCTCGTACCATTGACGGAAGGGGGTGGCATCGATCTGGACGATGGCGCCCTTAACCAAGGTGTTGGTACGGACCAATTCGTTGTTGGTGGCGTTGTAGACGACGGTCAAAATACGGGTCTTACGGGTGACGCCTTCAGAGCCCCAGGAGTAGTTGCCAGCCTCAAGACGGAGACCACGGAACTTGGTATTGCCACCACGGGTGCGGACAGCGTGGACACGCTTACCACCGAGCTTTGTGTTGGCTGGGGGACGACCCAACTCAAACCTAAGAAAGGGTATCGATTAATATAATTTGTCCGATCAGTTGGGTCCTTCCTTTATTATACGCCTGCCCACACTTACTTTCTCTTCTTGCGGTACTGAACGCGTCTAGCACCGGTATGCCTATACAGTGGATTGAATGAATGCTACAGGTTAAATCTCGATGCCCATGTTTGTATCGCTCTTCGAAACTTACGATCGCTTGTGCCTCCAATCACGGCTGATACCTTTTTGTGCAAGGAGGATGGTTATGTTAGCGTCATGTTGGTCTGTGGATCAATGGATGGATGGATGGATGGATGCTTACCCATATTCGATAGTTAATGAAAGAGAAAGTTCGTCCAAGCGGGCAACCAACCGTACAACTTTGCGAGTGCCGGAGCACCAGCCGGGCGGGCTCCCTAACCACTCCCCTTCTCTCTCTCCCCCCCCCACCCCACCTCACCTCTCCCAACTTCTGCCCGCAAAAAAAAACATTTGGACGGCCGACTTCCAATTTTTCACATCAAAATTACACAAAGTGCTTTTCCCCTTTTGTAGATGTCTGCTCATAAAAGAGAGCGAATACACGAGAAGTAGGATGGAAGGGAGAGTTTAGAAGGAAAGGAAAAAAAATTGGCGGGTGAGATAGTCAACGTCTTTTAACTTGGAAAGAAAAACACTCTTCGTTGGTCTATTTTGCGTTTGAGCACTTCGCATAATAGCAAAAAAAAATGTGATTCCGCCCGTCATAGCTTAGCATTATTGATAATCGCTTTAACGGAATTCATTGCAGATAGCAATAATATTCATTGACGAATATGCTTTATATTATGGAACGCGATCCCATTCCGACTAGTGTTGGCCATTCATTATTCACCACATTTTGCCACGCAAACATTAGCCAGTTACAATGGAAGCAATTGCGCTGGCGTACCATACCAATGTATGGTGCAGTGAGTTTGTAATGCCCGGCACAACATACAATACAGCACGGTCCGTGGACGGTGTCCGACATCTTTATTTTTTTAACAAGCTTGGAGTTGAGATATAGTGAAGAGTCTGACTTCGGAAAAGGATGTTAACAATGCAAACCGACTGGCTCGAGAAGTCCTATCTTACTCTATGACCAAGAATCGCGACAGGCCGCTTGAGTCTCGGGCTAAATCCATTTCTACGATGCTCCTCCTTTCTTCCGCGCACGGTTTCCAATTGCCGAGCTCTCAAGCTAAAGCCGCTCATCAAAAATTCCTACATCGAGAGGGATAATGCATGGTTCTACGATATATTGATGTATTTATCACAATCGAACAATACTGTAGACACCCTATCTTTTATCAATATCGGTTTTATTCCCACAAGCTCTGAGCTGCATACAGATCATTTCGTATGGAAACAAACGTCTTGAGAAGCTTTACTTTCCCGCAGCAAAGGTAGAATCCATAGGTTTGAGATAGCAACACCTGTCTGTAGTGATTCCGAAAAGTGCTCCGAATTTGGAGCTTACCTCCGATGGCGTTGTCAACCCAAAAATCTGTGCCATGGTTTTTTTTTTTTAAAAAAAAAAAGAAAACTTCTGTAGTAGAGACGTAAGCGCGATATACATGATGAGGAATGGATTTATGGTACAGCCGATCATTGAATAGTAGTAGATGAACGCTATTTCCCTGGAAAAGGGGCGAGGGGTATCTGGACTTATTTCCTGCGTGCTGTGCAGCTGCCGTAGAAATCACAGGCGACAGCCGTGGCGAATAATAGAAGGGAGAGCATGCCCCAGAAAATACTGACGTTGTAGAAATCGCACCAGTGGTTGAAACCTCCCGGTGGACAGCGGAACGTAGCAATCTCGAGGATTATCCCCACGCCCCACATGATTGCCAAAAGTGAGTCGATAGCCGTCATGGCAATCCGATTTAACTTGGTGCCACGCAAAGCTAGACGGTATACATAGAGGGCGATGTGGAACAAACCCCAAAGAATGGTCAAAATAGCCTAGCGAGGAGGAGAGGGCGCGCACGCGCACACACAAACACACACACGCGCGCGCACGCTTAGTGAGTTGCTTTTGAACCAACCGTCTTTTTACAATACTTGCCACTAAGTAGAGGAAATAGAGATATGCCGGACTTCCCAGCGGCATAGCCTCACCGGAAAACTATAAATATTTACAAATGGGGGTTCGGGAAAGGGGTTCAGTGGCTAGAGGTCAGTCGTTTTCCGTCATCATTCGCCTCCCGCGCCCCAGCCGCATTCACATACAGGGGAGGCCCCAGCCGCAAAACCAATAGAGCCTACGGCTGCAACTAGTTGAAGGATACGTAAAAGAAAACGACGCTTGGATGGATGCAAACGCGATTCGTCCCACTTTTCCGGTAGCGCCTTTTCGACCTCGTCTGGTCTTTTGTTCTTCTTGGCCTTGACTTGCGAGGTTTCCCGCTCTGCGAAGCTTGTCCTAGAGTGTGTGCTAAGGAGTGTCGATGCATCGCTCTCCTCGAATTCTGTCTTGTTGGACTCGTTCCAGACATTATGCGGTGTGCGATATTTTGATGGTGAAGGCATAGACGTGATCGGAGGAGCGTCTGCACCCCAAGCAGCATGGATGTCCTCATTTTCGTAAGCGTTGCCATAGCGAGAGTCATAGCTGCTGCTGCCAATGTTGTTATTGCTCTTGTTGATGAAGGGGGAGGGGGAGGTCCATGGCCGTTCGTTCAATGGGTCACTCGACATCAAGGTGCAATATGCTCAACTGCGTGAAGAAGAAACACAAGAGAAAGAGTGAAAAAATATAGATCCATGCGATGCTTTGTTAAGCTGGTGTTGCACAAGAGTAAGCGCGGGGATTTGCAACAGTATGTACAATACGTTAGCCCCATTCTCCCCGAGAGTGGTTGTCGTCAAATGCTGAAATTTTTTAATGAAAAAAAAAAGTACACACATTCCTTCAAACTTTGTTTGTCTTCTTGTTACAGGATGGCTAGAGTGTAATGTATAAAATGAAGACGATGGGTGGGGTGGGGGGTTTATAGAAACTCGCTGTTAGCTTCGGGTATCTCTAGTCTCCTTACGTTACACTCAGGGCCACAACCACGCGGGGATGCTTTAGCTCACTATTGGATCTCACTTGACCCGGCCATGGATGCGCCACAATGATTGATACAAGGCAGGAAGATGACTTTGGAACTTCTGGTGGTGCGATTACCAGCCAGCTGTTCCAAGGGACCAAGATCCTCCGCATATACCGCCTAACGGTGATTCGACGGCGATACCATAGAGCATATGTACATATCATTCTCTGCAACCACCCCCAGAAAAAGTGCGATTAGGAGGTTAATGTTCTCTCCTCTCTCCTCTGCCGCCTTATCCGCGATCCATACTTAATGGGGGCAGCGGGGAAATCGAGCTTTGCTTCTATCGCCCGGGTAACGCTGGCTGTCGTGTTCTTTGTGCACAAAACAGGAAAGCGGAGTAAATCCGATGGGAGAGTTTGTTGAGGACCCCGAGCGGAAGCAGTTATATTGTGTCCGACTATGCGGTGTGCGTATAGTACTCGTATGTAGGCGCTAATGACACAATGTTTATTGATGAGAAAAGAGAAGAACATCACTATGGTCCATTACGTGACAATGCAAGAGAATATATCTTTTTTATATTTACAGTGAAAGAGGTTGGTAAAATAATATGAAAGTGAAGGAGGAAAGTGGAGGTATATGTGATTTGTAGCTGCTGGTTTTCAGCAGCAAGTGCCCTTTGAGTGTGTATATGCACCCATCGGGCATGCGTCTCTCCCGTCTTCAGCTCGATCTTACATTGTCGTCAGCAGTGGATGTAGATAGTTGTATCATGGAGATGGCATCCGCAAGCTCGCTCGCCGTTTTGTTGCACAGCGATCTTGCCTTGAGTTTGGTGGTGATGTGTGTCATCCGTTTCTTTTTACGGACTGTGCCGTCTCGCTGAACCTTGCGCAGCAGCTTATCCAGCGCTGCCGCATGATCCCAAGAAGTACCAACAACAATAGACGACGAAGACGTCGTCGTCGTAGGCGCCGGCGTCCCATTTGGTAGTTGTGGGTGCGAAGGTTCTTTTTGCTCTGTGTGCGAAACGACCGCGTGAAGAGAACGGGTCAATTTCTCGGCAAACACCGTATCAAGCATAGACGGCTGCTGCGGTGATGGTGGCGGTGCAGTAACCATGTAAAACGCATCGTCGTCGTCATCGCTGAGGTCGAGATCGTTATCGGAGCCGCTTTTTTGAGATGCTTCTTCCGACTGCTTTGATATTGTCCACGTTGCCCCGAGATCCTCTAGTGATTGGTTGATATGAATCAGCTTGTCTGCTTCATTCGTGGCAGAATTGCGTAAGGGAGGATTCATCGGGCAATCTCTGAGAAAGGCGAGACCGTCCATCCAGAAAAAGAAGAAGCCGGATGGTTAGAACCCAGCAACACAAAACTCGGCTATCGCTTTTTTTTTTTTTTGAGGGTGTACGCCGGAAAATTTTACGTCGAACATTTCAGGGCATCAGCAGATTCCGAGTCGCCGGTCAGCTTTATTCAAACTGTATAGCATAGATATATGAACCAATCTGGGATAAAACGTCGGGAATGTCATGCTTTTGCATTAATAATGTTCAAGAGTTGGATAGGTTAAAGCACACAATATCTATTATCCACCAGTATGCTCCGAAGAAAAAGAACATCAATGCGATCCACGCCAAAGAGGCGACACAGTTGAAGTGAGCTTCTAGGTTCTTCGAACTACAAACAAAGGCACGTTTTTGACAGTAGAATGTCGGCTCTCTCTTGCCACGTGCTCTGAAGCTCCGCTTCTGAATCCTCTTATTGTTTGAAGATGAGCTATACCATACTTGAACGTGGGATATTGTTTCGTACAGTATGTTTTTATAAGATAAGGAATCCAACAGTTCTCACGATATATTCGACATGTTGCAAATCTTTCCATACTCTAGTATCGTCTACGGTCCCGAGAGGGGGATCGCGACCGTGAACGGTGGCGGCGGTCGCGATCGTAGCGGCGTGGCGGGCTCGGACTGCGTCGGCGGCGGCGATAATAATCGTCGTCGTCATCATATCGGTGTCGTTGGCGATCCCGCGAGCGGCTACGATACGAATGTCGTCTGCTAGAGTTCCTGTAATCGTCCCGCTTACGATCGTCTCGATAGTCTCGTCGTCTATCTGAACTTGGCGACCTGCCTCGGCGGCGGTCACCATCGTCACTGGCCTCATCACTACATAATGGGCATAACACTAAGACAATTTGTTCATTATTCTCGCTGTGCAAGACTTACCGAGGAGCATCACGTGCTTGCCTATCATATTCCTCTAACTTCTTGTTGAGATCTCTGGCAATCGGAACAGGTATACGAGGGAGCATGGTGCCTTGAAACTTTTGGTCTGTGATTAACATGCGGACCAGTTTTCCGATAGTACTAGATACAGCAAGGAGACCATTTGGGTGAGCATGCATCGACACCTTTATGTCACATAACATACCATTTTTCTGCACGCGCACCGCCCGTCATGTCAAATTCCTCTTCGTCATCGAGGTAATACGAGAACCAATCCCACAGCTGAGCAGGAGCGCACACATACCGCAAATACAGAAAACCGATTGCTCGAATATACCTATTAAACAAAACACAGACACACGACGTGTGCTTTATTATCAGCAAAATTCACAATTATATGAGCGCGACTACAACGACTTACGGAGAATCAGCATGATCAATGAGGTTCTCAATCTGTTTTATAGTAAGTCGCAGTGTCCACATTTTAAACAGGCAGCAGAATGCCGTTGAAGGCGTTGTCCCCTTGATGAAAGGGGCTTTATACATGGAAATGGAGATGCGATTAATATACATTGCACATCCTTGGAGATTATTTTCGCGTGCGAACTGTTGTGTATATTTTACCTAGATAGGACACTGCGGTCGGATCGCAGCGGAAAGGATCGTGTTAGCCCGGAAACAACTGCACTTGCAGCACCCCCTTAGACAAACCTTTAAAGCGTACTTCAATAAAGATATACTCGTACCTTCGTTGTAGATCTCATCAACGATCTCGTGAAATGTCTTCTTGTCACTGCGGAAGGGAAAAATAATGAGTGCACAAAACGCGCAGTGGCAGAAGCAATGGTAGCATACTATAATGATTTAAAATATGGAGAGGCCAATATATTCTGATACAGAATGGCGTTCATGTTCATGGTGGATTCATTGCCCCATGTTTCCAGCTTGTTCGATGACTTGCTCATCTCGGAAAAAAGGAGAGGTATGGACTGAGCAGAGTGTTATTTCGTCAGCGTAATGTCACTATATAGGGCTTATTCCAATCTCAGCCGCTCATTTTTTTCTTTTTGGGTTGAGGGGGGGGGTTGTCAGCGGTTGACGGCGGAAGCCCATCAAAAAGTGGAGAATTCAATAAAGACATCCATGTTCACCGTGTCTACCAAAATAAATAAATTCTGGAAGACGGTATTGGAGGATCTATATCGTGAATATATCTTTATTCTTCTCAGAGACACAGAATGACACTAGAGGACGTGTGCTCTTCTCCTCCCTACCGTGATGGCAATCTGGGAAAAACCACCCCCTCCCACTCATGATTCGGCTGTGCAAGTACAGCATTTTCTCACCCTATCATGAACAAGAAACCTTACAGAGGCGCAAGACGCCTGCGGTTCTGTTGCGAGGGCGAGTGTCCAGCGCCCAAACGCGACTCGGCCCAATCAAATTTGTTGCGTGGCTCTGAAAATTACCCCCAGCACGGACTGTACATACTGGGCCAAACCCGCTTCAGTTTCTCTCTCTTTTGTACCTTGAAAAATAGCCACCATGTCATTAACACTGCACGAGGAGAACTTCATCGTCATTGACGTTGGATCATCTGTGACAAGAGCAGGGATGGGCATGCACGACACCAATAAGCTCCCTACCATTGTATGTTCCACCTGTCATACGCCTCAATGCACATGAGCGACACGACACTTAACGCACACACGCGTCCTCGTCTTTTGGCGTTCATAGGTCGTCAATATGGCGGATTTCAACTATCCCATCAGAGACAACAAAATTGTATCCTGGGAAGATCTAGAAGCATCATGGTACAAGCTAATTATCGTTTGAGCATTCATGGATTTTAAAATAAGCGGAATGACATGTAAAAGGAATCACATTCTATTCAAGGAATTCAACATCAAGAAATCACGGAATGAACATGCGGTTCTGTTGTCGATTCCACTGGAATGGACTAAATTTGAGCATGAGCGCATCACACAGATCTTTTTTGAACGCTTCAATGCGCCAGGAATCTACATTGCACCTCAACCTCTTTTGGCGCTTTACGGTTGTGGCTCAGTATCAGGGATGGTTGTCGACGTCGGCGAAAGCAGTACAAGTGAGTCCGAGATCTTGGAAGAGAAAGAAAGTGGCTTTTCTATGTTTTCTAAAAGGATTAAGAAATCGGCGTCGTGGTTGACAGCCTCGTGCAGCTGCAGGCTAGCTACACAGTCTCTGTCGGTGGCAGACACTTTGACACCTATCTCCTCGATCTTCTGAAGAGGGATGCGTCGGTTGTGGAACAGTTCAAGGACAAAGGTGTACCGCTTGACCTTGAATTTGCACGGTTTCTTAAGGAACAGCCGGGGGTCTGTAATGTGTTTGTTGGGCATGAGAAGGAGGTAGAGCGACCTAAGCCCGCAGGGCTTCCAGGGGTGGTGGATTCGATTGCCACAGCAGCTACGGAAGATGTGATCGAGGATGATTTGCCAGAAACGGACCGGGAAGACGAAATTACCACTAAAGACATTCCTGAGGATGCCGAAGTGGAATATAAGGGTCATAAGGTGAAACGCATTGTAAAAACAAAGACTTTATGCATTCGTACTCATTTTTCTACGGCAGTTCACGATCGGGAAATACCGCCATCAAGCGCTCGACCCTCTCTTCGACCCCAGCCTCGTTGGCTTGGCGGGTCCTGATCTGGTGGGTGCAATGCGCCTAGCAGCGTCTCACTGTGAACCGCCAGAGATACGGCCGAAAGTGTGGGAAAGCGTCGTACTATGCGGCGGTAATAGCTTGGTGACAGGTTTGCAGATGCGGTTAAAGGCAGAGGTCAATCGGATCCTGCCTTCTTCAGAAAATATTGGCGATGCGCAGCCGCGACAATTGGGATTCTTGCGGATACCAGACTACTTTACGATCCTCAAGGATCGACAGTACCACCATCTGTGTACATGGCTGGGAGGAGAGATTGTTGCCAAAGTAAGAACTGAGACTTGACTCGAGATATCATCGAATGACCGTTATTTTGTAGCTCGTCTTTATTGATGCCAAGAACTATATCAGCAAGGTTGATTATAACGAAAGCGGTCCAAGTGTCGTCCACACCAAGGGCGTCTAATTTAAGAAACAAATAAAATTCATTTGACAACCGACACACGTCCCTCCCCGCCCCTTTCATTGCTAAACTCCGCATGCTGAAGGTTGAGCTTGGTTTCTCGATCTCTTTCCTACCTGTCCAATGAGGCGAAGTTCACTGTGCTGGATGCTCAGCATCCTGCTGTTGCTTCTGGCCATCACGGCTCCGACTGTGCGTGCATGGGAAAAGTGTAGGTGATTTAAGCTGTCATCGCAAGCGCGATCTAATGTCGCATAGCCGATTTTGAGATTTTCGACTTGGTGGATGAACTAGAGACGTCTGAGGGCAAAGGCACTAATTTTTACAACTGGCTGGACATTCCCGTAAGTGTTCTTTCGGGAGAGAGAGAGAGAGAGAGAGAGAGGCGCACATACGCCCAGACTGGCTATATATGTAATTCTCTGACGTATGCTTTGCTCTCTCCATTTGTTATCAAGCCTACTGCGACGACAGCCGAGATCAAGCGCGCTTATCGCAAGCTTTCTCTGAAGCTCCAGTAAGTGTTGTCGGGGGTGGGGGAGGAGGAGGAGGCCATCAAGACCCCGCGCGCCTGCCCGCTCCAATACTGATGCCTTGTTTCTCTCTCTTCTTTTTCAGTCCGGACAAGAACAAAGAAGATCCCAAGGCGAAGGAGAAGTTTGCACGTTTAGGCAAGGTTTCAGCCATTTTGCGCGACGCTGGAAAGCGTGAGCGGTACAATTTTTTCTACAAGAATGGCGTGCCGCGGTGGCGCGGTACGGGCTATTACTATTCTCGCTTCCGTCCCGGATTGGGGACCGTGGTTGTGCTTTTGACGGTTCTGTCGGGTATGGCCCAGTACCTTGTCGCCTGGGTCAACTACTATCAAGAACGCCGACGCATTGAGGGCTTTGTCGCCAACGCCCGCGAGACATTGGTCCAGAGCGTGCCCAAGTCCCAGGGCGCGCCCACGCTCGGTCGCAGTGTGATCGAGGTGGCTGGCCGCGCAATGCGATGCGAGGTCAAGTCAGACACCTACTTGATTGTTTACCCCGAGGGCGATGCCGAGCCAATCCACCTCAATACCGAATGGGTCGTCAAGCCATCGCTCACTCAAAATATGTTTCTGATCAGCTGGCCCTGGAACTTCTTCAAGAAGCTGACTGGACGCTCAGATACCTCAAAAGACGCTTCCGAAGACGACTCGGCTCAAGTCGACGACGGCGACTCGAACGAAGCGACCACGAAGAAGAAAAAGAAAAAGGTCAATCGAGCAGATCCTATTCAAGTGACGGGTACTAAAGTCGGTGGACGTCGTCGCGCCCTTAGAAAGCAGTAGACAACTGATACGTGAATGAAACAATGTGTGTGCGTGTCCCATCATGGGGTGAATTTATGTGATGTGAAAGTGCGGGGAGGGAATAGCAGATGTCTAAAGAAAACGGTTTCCACAAACATGACATGGTTTATGGTTTCTATGTCTACCATCCATTCTCGGCATTCTGAACCTTGAGATAATGAAACACCCGGTCGGTCGTCTTCTCGTCCTTGAACGTGAGCATATAAATGACACTCGACTGATGCGACGTCAAAAGAAGGGTGAGCTGCTTTGTTCCGTTCCTTTTCACGTTTCGGCTTAGCACAATGGCACTGATCAGCGTATGCTTTTTGCTATTCTGGACCGCAATATGGGTTTTCTCGCTGGGCCGTTGGGCAGAGACGACGAGCGTGACAGTTCCGAGATTGTTCCAGAGCGAGGCGTCTTGTTGCGCCAGCAGCTTGCACTTTGCGTCCATGACGCGTGTCAGAGATTGGGGGACGTCCTCGACGGAGGGCTCGCTATCCACCAGTTCTGTTGGAGGGGGCAGTTGGTGCTGGTGTTGGTGCTGCAGTCTCTCGGGCTCCAGCATCCGTGCCGTCTCGCGGATTGCGTATTGCATGACGTTCTCGAGTTCGACCGCGTCAGGCCGACGTTCAAAATGAATCAGGTAGTTTTCGCGTTGGGCACCAACGTGCACCGAAAGACTCATGTCAGACTCGGCTTGCAGTTGGGCGCCAATGTCGGGCGTAATCCACGCGTTCAGATAAAGGACGCCGCTGCTGATAAGCTCAAGCGAGATGCAGAATCGGTTCGCATTGGTCAGGCGGACCAAGATGCTGCACGGGCTTTCGGCCGCGTACCACGTATTGTCCTTCCAATGGAATGCAAAGCAGCGCGTATGCGTGTACAGGACCTGTTTCGTCGCATTGGCAAATTCACCAGGGCTGGCGGGCGGCGAACCAAGACCGGCGAGGGCGGATGCGTTCGACGGCGTCGCAGAAGGGCGTCGCTGTTCGCTATGAGCCGGTCCGGTCTTGTGTTGTTCCTGAGCACATACGCTGTCAGACGCATCGTGCTCTGTCTGCGCAGTCGATGTTGAAGAGCGATGAAGGATGCCGGAGGAGGATGAAGAGAAGGAAGAGGACGAGTGGGACGACTCGGCCATCGAGTCAACCGATGCAGCAAGCACGCTACGTAAGGATGCCATCTTGCGCGGGTCGGCAACCGGTTTTTCCTCTTCCTGTTGAGATTCCTGGGTCGCTAGAGGCAGGTTGTCCGGTTTAGCCAAGAGCGGAACAACTTGCGGTTGAGTGGAATGCTGTATTTCAGCAGAAGGTTCTCGCTTTGGTGAGGTTTCCTCTTGCTGTTGCTGTTGTGCTTGTCCTCCCTCGACCTTACGAGCCAAAGACGATGAGAAAGGAACAAGCGGCTTATCGTCATCATCGGTGTCGCTGTCATTATGTCGTTCACGGGTCAGCGTCATCTTATGCACAGGAGGTTGAATGTAGGTCATTTGTACAGAAGCAGACGATAGATCTGCTTTGTCGTTTGCAGGAGTTTCCTCTCTCTTTTCTTTCTCCTTGCTCGTGCTCTCCTGCTTCTCTACTTGAGTCGTGTCAATCATCGAGACACTCGATGCATTCAATGAAGGCACTTCTTTCAGGATCTTGACTGAGCGTGGCGCAATATTGGCCAGGTCTTGGCCATCCTCGTCAATGATAGGCCCGTCGACACCCGACTGCTTATAGAAGTCTATTACGGTCTCGCGGAAAGCCTTGCGGCCCGCACCTGCTTTTGTATTTGATTGATGGTCGGCGCATTCATTATCATTATATTCATGACGATCGTGGATACCGTAAGCTGCCTTGTGATCATGTGATTCCGATGTCGGATGACCGTGATCCAGCTTTGTTAAAAGGATGAGTTTATCGATTCGATTGTTCGCGCGCAGAAGGAGCGCGTGATCGGGTCGTCCTGGTTTGGTGCTCTGGAAGAGTCGCTATCCAGAAAGAGTGGAATATTAGGAAGGGGGAGTGTATGGTTGCGAGTCGAAGGTTTACATTATAAAGACATTTGTAGTACTCGAGCCTTTGCAACGGAGCGTCAAACAAGCTTTGCAGGGTGATTTTCCGAGACAAATTGAGAGAGAGAGTCTGAAGTAGGAAAAGAACATTGCTTTGGCCTGAGTCCCTAAAAAGAAATCGGGTTCCTCCTTACATACATTAAGACGCAAACGTATGGATGCAGTATCGAGGATATCATGGCGATCGTTAATATCGAAGATGTAATGTCGTAGATACTCGGAATAGGGTTGTTCCATGTCATCCACCCATTGCATAAGCACGTCGCCTAGTTCGCGCAAAGCACCCGGGTCGCTGGCCACCTCGACGAGTCTCTTTTTGGAGGAGTTGGCGGGGTGCGATCATGAAAATCACTCGCTCTAACCTTTGGTTTTCCACGCACTTACCGAGTAAAAATGCTTGTTGGCTCGGTAAACATAATTGATATGGATGAGTTGTTCTGAAAAATCGGGTGCAGCCGACCGAGTCTGCTTCATCCAGAGGGGAGCAATTTGCTTTATTTGGGGAGGGCAGAGGAAAAAAAAAATTATCAGCTTATCTCTGCTCGGGTTGAGGGGCGATCTTTTCTGACATCTTTACCGTATCTATCAGCTTAAGCTCTCCAAGATATGTGCGCTCGGAATAGATTAAATCGGTGAGAGGGTTGGTCTGTCTCGGCTGGGTGCGAGGCGGAAGGGGAGAGCCAGACCGAGGTTGCTGCGGAGGGTAATGGCGAAGGTGCGGGGAATGAGAAGAGGACATTGTGAATGGCATTGCGGAAATGGCAGATATGAAAGGAATGAATGAATGTTATGAATGAAGAAAGGACTGCGGAGGGGGGGGCTAATAGAACATGGTATGGTGCGAAGAAAGAAAGAGAGAAACTGTACTTCTTGTTGACGGCTGTGACACACGCATCGGTGTTTCTGTGCAAAAAAAGGACTGACCTCGTGTCCTCTGCAATGTGGACAAGCAACACAATTGGCTAGTGTCCCTGCGTCTCCTAGCTCTTTTACTTGAGCTTTGCAACCCCGAGATACGTAGCCCATGTAACTAGGTCTCTATCAAACCATTTGACACATTCCTCTCCACCCCTCCCATGATACGGACCGAAGTGCTCGCGCCACCTTGCAAGTCCTAACTCTTTATTCCTCTTCTTGAGCCGCCATTGCCGCCTCGGCTTCTTCTATCTCATCTTGCATGATCTTTTTCCGTGCCAATGCCCCCTTGGCCAAATCCAGCCGGTTGTGCTTCTTGAAGATAAGCGCAAGCTGTCGATCCCGGTCCATCCGCTTGCGCACATTCTGGATATACGTATCCATATCAAGCATCCCTGTCTGCACCTGAATGACAAGCATATTCATTTTAATTTCAAGGGCCTGTCTTCTGTCGAGCAAGTCTTCTTTTGATACACCTGCCCTGACGCCTCCAGATGCAAGTGCGGTGTTGACCAGATTCATCTCATATTCGAGGACCATGTTAGACACAATGCTGTCCACACTATCATAAGTTAGAGATTATGCGTCAATATACGTGTGCATATACGCTATATTTTCTTTACATGGGACCTACTTGTTATATTCTTCCTCGGCTTCTTCAATTTCAGGGGATTCCAATGACTCGGACGACTTGATAGGGGTAGCTGGTTTGCTGCTTCCTTTTAAGGGGTCCGCGACAGTTGCAGTTGCAGCGTTTGATGGTTTGGGTGAGGAGGAGGAAGAAACCACTGCAGCTGTTGAAGAAGTAGGTGATGCTGCTGTTGCTGGCGATGGTAGCGATTGATGCTTAGGTTGGTATGGCACTGAAGTCAGTCCTGCAGAAGCTAATATCGCGGATGTGTTTTGTCCGAACTCATCGATCACAAGCCATCGCTCAGCCCTTTGCGCAATATCTTCGCCTGTCAGCGGCTCGCGAAGGCTCAGTTGAACTTCCAGTTTCCCCCCGGTTTTACGACGGTTAGCGTCAATGATCTTGATTTCATTAACTTGCATCAGCAGCTTGTATACATGTTGCCCTGTCGAATACCATATTACTTACATCGAAAGCACCAGAAATGGAGCACTTCGTCATCAAAGTCTCAAGAGGGAGTGATACCTTCCCCAGGGAGAGCGGGCGGCGAAAAAGGCCGTAGCTGTATCGGTTGTGGAACACCTCGAGGGTCAACTTCCTTCTCTGGATATATCGTATAAATATGCGATTCCCTCGCATGATGGGTATCTGTACAGCAACATCGAATTCTACTCCAAAAATCAATGAAGAGATACTAAATGATTTATCGAAGCATGGCGCGTTACCTGGATCGCCTCCTTTTCGCACAGCTGTTTCTCCTTTACCCAAGGAGGCATGTGCCGTATTCTCTGGCGGCCAACCGCCCAAGTCCCATGTGACATATGGCTCAAGGTTGGTGGGCACATCGAGCGACTGCAAGCCAATCCCCCTGACGATCTTGAGCTCCATCTGATTGACGGGAATATGATCCAAAATATTCTTATATCTATAGTTGACAAGTTCGTAATGTAGCTGGGGCATTCTTTGCATGTCTTGGTCACGGTGCGAACGTAGTGACACCATATCCGCTGTGAATGCCTGTTCGAGTTGCTGGAAATAATTACACGAGCCTGCCAATGTTTTTCCACCTGCCTTTGGCCCATGGGTGTTACTTGATTGGATAGCCAGGTTATGACACACATCAATTTGGTATATCAACTGGGATTCAAGATGCTCAAATGTCTGACCCGGCGATGATGACCCAGTGGCAATCGTGTTAGATACCGTCTGAATCTGTCGCATCTTCCCGTCACCAAGCGATAGATTGGGTTTCTCTGGAAGCTTACGACGCACAGCCTCAACATTCGTTACCTCGCCGTTCTTGAATTGAATTCCCACCCGCAATAACTCCTTGGATACTTTCAGCATCTCTCTCGCTGCCACCAGGTTACCGATACCTTTATAATAGATAGCCGCCTCTTTGTACTCTTTCTGCAACTGCAGAACTTGTTGGAAAACTGCCTGGTCATGGGGCACTTCTGGGGAAGGAGACTGCTCTGGCCGGCTGGTCACGGGTATCTCGTTGTTTGGGAGAGGAGAGGACGTGTGATGCACTGTCTGTACAGGTAAAGGCGGGTCCACGGAAGTTGGTGACGAAACTGCAGCTGGCGGTGGTGGCATGTGAATATCTGGTGCGTCTGAAGCACTATCAAGGCTTTCATCCATTGCTACAGGATCTATTGTTACAGGAATGGTAGCGTTCGCCTTTGGCTCTGCTTTTGGCATATAAAGCTCATTATACTTCAGATTCAGATTCTTTGAGTGACGCAAAAATTCAATAGCCTTTCGCTTATCGCCAGCGCGCTTTGCAGTAACAGCGAGCTTTTGGTAATGCTTCACACGGCGCAGCAACTCTTTTGGATCATTAAAAAGCTCTGTGGGCTCTTCATCCTCATCCATCATATCCATGTCATCTTGGTATTGACTTTGTTCTGTAATGGCGGGTAACGCTTTATCACGATGCTCCTGTTCCGTTTTCGTGGTGGACATGGCGTTTTCCAGTGCTTTTGATGGCGTATCGCTATTGTCGGCTGGTGCTGGGACATCCAACAGATAATTTGAGGCCCTTTCAAGGTCATTATCGAATTTTTCGAGAGCAGTAGTCGCTTGTTTTGGCGAGAATCCCATGTTCGTCAATGCTTTCACATGCTCTATCAGAAGCTCGTCTCCAGTATTCTGGTCGTCTTGTGCCGAGGGACTTTGAGCTTCATCGGTCTTCTGGCCCCCGAGGTCTGCGAGCGCTTTCTAGAAACCCCGATGTGGATGTGTATAAGTTATATCTTTTGCGAAAAGTATTGAGGTTTCAGTGGTGACGCTGTGTACCAGCAAATGAGGGTCATTTAGATCCGAATCGTCGAGAGTTACTTTGTCGACGTCGATGTCGTCTCCTTGAGCAAGCACTGTATAACTATCGATATCAAAGTGTTCATCGTCCGCTTGCTGTTGCTGCTGCGCGCCTATTGTCCTCAACCTCGCCTTTTTCTTCTCAGCATTAGCCTGCTTTTGCTGGACATTGTTGCGAGAAGCATCATTCTTGACTCCATCTCCCGACAACGAAGTGAGTTCTTGCAATTGTTGCTAATGAAACATAGAAAAGAACAGCCATAAGCAAATTCAGCAGTTCACGTGCGGGATGATACGAGGTTTTTACTAGCAGCTCGGGGTCGTTCAAGTCGGTCTCGTCAGCTTCGTCGTCAATTCCGGGAATGGTGCCATTAAGAAGTTCATCTAGATTGTCAATATCCAGTTGCCGGTGGGTGCTGCCAGACTTGGCAGTTGCAGGAGTTCGTCGGCCGAACATGAATAGGAATTTCAGTCGAGAGCGCTGGATGGATTTTTTTATAGAACCCCGCTGATGATGAAACAGCAAGCCTCATCTTTTGTGCTCTCGCGTAAGGATCCAAGCGAGAGGAAGTACATATCATAGTTGAAAATGCCCATTCTCATATACTAAATATATGTCTTCAGATGTTTAATGTTAGAAGCAAGCTACGTCTTAAGGATTTGCTTCGGAAGTGGAAAGATCCAATATTACCAACTGGACCTCGTCGCGTTCTTTCCCCTTTCTGCAATACACATCTGTCAGAGCACTTTTGGTGGGGGGTTTGTCGACGGATAGGGCTGTATTGTCCCATGTCTGAGTTTAAGGATCGGCATACACGCACGCACACGCATTGTGCAACTTTGCATTCATCAATTCTCACGATAATCTTCTCAGTCTCATGAACATTGCAGCATCAAGTAATGGGTCGTTCGTCGCAGTCTTTCCATACGAGGTGCTCGGCGCCATCTTTTCACAGCTCTCCTTCCATGAACGAATCAGGAGTACGGGGGTCTGTCGTACTTGGCGATCATTCTTGTTCAACTGGCCTGAACTCTGGTACGAACTATCCGACAAGGATTGCAACTTTGAATGTGATCTCGAGAAATATCAACAGTGTCTTCCCTGGCGCCATGTTCGGGCTGTGTCGGTAAAGTCGAGATCTGTGGACTACGTCACCATACATCATTCCACATGCATACACACAGGCAAGAAGCCAGGATGTGTTTGGGCTCTTCTCGGCCTTGCATTTATGCTGATCCGGTGCAATTTTCCTTAGCTTTTCTCCGAGGAGAATACGCAGTCAAAGACATACTTCGACTCTGCGTGTTTGCAGGAAGCCATTTGAGTATACTACAGCTAGAACATGATTTTCGCAACCCCCTCCCAGACCTAGTGATGGACACGATCCTGACGTATTGTCCTAGGCTTAAGCAGTTTACCTACCGCTCCTCATGGGGTTCAGTCTTTCTACCTGCAATATCAAAAACGTCCTTCTCCATCGAGAGGCATCCTATGCTTCAGTGCCTCGAGATCGATTTTGCCGACATTCTGAAACTTGACAGTTTCCTTGTCAGTCTCGCACGCATTCTTCCAAACTTGCGCCGGATTCGACTGAATCCGCGCGACTACGAAGATGCAGGAATCGTGCTTGCAGCACTTGCGGAATGTTGCCCGTTTGTCGGCACGGTCGCGTTGACAGAGGATAGTTGCTACCGATGGCATAACCAATCAAATCTTGTGTGCTTCCGCGGCATTGGCAGGATCAATCCCGGCCATCTCACAAGGTTCTTGCAGTCGCGGTACCATACGCTACAATCGCTGGATCTCCAGCTGTATACCGATAGCTTTGCGAGCAGTTTGCTAGATGCGCTTGCAGGACTTGGGCCGCAACTCAGACGATTGAGTTTGACGGCCGGGACCGGGTGCTCCCGGGCTCAGGATGTTTGCGCATTCATAGTGGATAAGAGCCCGTTTCTAGAACATGTGGAGCTAGCACGGTTTGAGTATGATATGGAAGAATGTCTCCAAGAGCTCGTGCATCTCGAACATCTCCAGTCCTTGAAACTATCCTCCTGCAATTGGGTGACACCTGCACCAATGGTCCACTTCCTACGCCAATCGCGGAGCCAGAAAACGCTTAAAAATGTGGACCTCGACTCAATTCCTGCGGTGACAAATGAGGTTTTGCGTGCCGTTGGACAATATCTGACGGTCCTGGAAAGACTGTATGTTGGACGCTGCTTCTTGGTAAAGGACTCCGGGGTTCGAGACTTTGTAGATACTTTTGAAGGACAATGCTTGCGGGAGTTAGTGTTTGGCCGCTCGGCGTTTGCATGGTCAACCACATTTTCCAGGGATACGGTGTCCTACGCTCAGTTAAGATTTGGACCTAGAGTGATTGTGAAGGAAATAATATGCTGAAGGGTTGGCGTATTATCAATCCGTTTCGGATTGATTTGATCGAATACATACACCATTTTCAGGATCACAAAAAATAAAACCGCATTTTGCCCAGAATACGTATGATGATAAGTCAAATGTCACATGCATCCACCGCAGCATGTCACTTCCATCTCTTTTATACACTTTTACATTCTGAAATGAGCAACCTATTTTTTGAAGAAGATGGTCAAGATCATGTCATTGATGAGCGCGGCTGTCCTGAACCTATGGACGATGTTGTTGATGAAGAAATGTACTCTCTGCCATCCGTTTGTTCTCGCACTGAATATCTGCTTAGCATATCTTGCAAAGATAGCTCTGATCTTACTACCATACACATTCCCAAGCGAAAGGGATACAGACATTCGGATGAAAGAAGTGGCGATCAAGTGCAGTTACACAGCGCACATGGACCAAGACGAGGCCAGATTCTTCAAAATGATGTTTGGGAAGGTTTTGAGTGCATCAGCCGCTGAAAAACAGTTAGGAATCCATGTTCGTTCAACCCAGCGATGGGTATTACAGTACGAGAAAGATCCTGACAGTATCTTTAAGAAACCTAAAGTGAGGGGTCGTCCGCGTATTCTCAATGAAGAGCATAAGAGCTTTATTTTAGAATGCATTGATGGGAATCCATCCATTGTTGTGGAGCAACTGCTTCAAAGATTTGAGGGGCTCCAAGTATCTAAAACGACGTTCCATTGATGTATGAAAAATGAACGCAACTTGTCATTGAAAATGGCTCGGTTTCAGCCGGTAGACAGGAATAGTGCTGCGAAGATCCAAGAGCGCCTTGACTGGGTGCGCAAATGGGAACAGGACCGACATCGACTTTAGAAAAAACTGCGTTTTCCTTGACAAGCCTGGATTCCATATCAATATGAAACGCCGCATGACATGGTCCAAAAAGGGACTCCTACAGTGATCACAATATCAAAGATAACCGCAATCTTGGGAGCCATTTCAGCATCAGACATTATTAAATGTAGCTTGAGACTCCCGCAGTCCCCAACCAAGAAAAGAAAGAAGACATATCAATCTGAAGTTGCGAACAGAGAAAGTGTAACTGGACATTATCTCAATTTGCTTACGGCTGCAATGGACGAGATGGGTAAGCGCGGACGTATGAAGGGCCATTCTTTGGTAAGGGATAATGCACCTATCCATAAGGCGGAGGATATCGATGTGTTTATCTTCCACCATACTCGCCTGAACTCAATCCGATTGTGCAGTTTTGGGCATTTGTCAAGAACAAAGAACCGTAAAAGTCAATATGTTACCCTACCATACCGACTTGTTCCATTCTACGCTTTTCTAATATTACGGATCCTCTGTAGATAACGACATCAGCCTAGCTCAAATGCCTCAAGAGGAGAGGATATGGGGGTTTGGATGGGGACTGTGGTTTGGCTGTACCCGCGTAGGTCTCCCACCATGGCTTCGTCGACGTCCTTTTGCCTTCGTCTGCTTCCCCTGATGCTTCTGCCGCTGGTGTCGTTGCTGGTCCGTCGTCATCCCTCCTCATTCCTTTCGTCCCTGTTCCGTAGTGACACACCTAGCTACACCTTCGGGATAAGTTGAAGAGTAAGAAGGAGGGCTGATATCTCTGTTGACTAACGGGTGTGTCTCGGCCTTCTTATGTATCCAACATTGATAATATTTTTATACGTCATAACTTTCCTTCCTTGCGAAATTTATTTTTGAAAATAAAGTACTACTTGGTCAGCGTATACTCTATTGATATGCGCAATTTTAACGATACCATGATGCACTTCTCGACAATGCATCCGCTCCTCTCCATCCATTATCTGTTCTTTTTTTTTTATCAGGCATTGCATGAAGATCAAGTATAATACACAACATCCATCAAGAGAACAAGACCTGGTTACGATTATGTGTCACAACAGCGAATGACCACCACCACTGCCCCTCCAGCAAGGATCCACCATTGCTTTTACAACTGCAGCGAAGGCCCTCAAGAGAATGTGAGATGTCCATCTGAAGCGGTGGGCAGAGAAAAGCCTACAACTCTAATCCACACACACTCTTCTCCAACGCATGGAAAAACATTCAGCCGCCTGAGATGATGATGACGTGAAGCATGGTCCGCTCTGACCTTTTATTTTTCAAAACAAGCAAGGCCTTTTTTTTTGTTTCGCGCCCCAACACACACAACCCAGCCCATCACAAACGCCATGTCGCTCAAATCGCACACCGAAGCACAGCAACGCGTCCCTGTCTACAATGACCCTTGGGCTAGACGCGAAGCCTGGCGCAAGAGCCCCATCTTTTCAAAGGGAAAGAACTTCAGATCCATGTTCCCCGGCCTCGGCATTGCCACTGTCGCATTCGTCGCTTACTGCGGTGTCGAACACTTCTTCCTCAAGGACAAGAAGCACCATTAAATTCGCCCTTGACAGACCTTTCCTCAAGACACCAACTGCAACAAACAGTAGACAAAATAAAAAAATAAGAGAACGCTCGCCTCCCACGCCTCCCTCTCTCTCTCTCTCTCTCTCATCATAACATACGTTCAGAACAAGAGCTTGGAATACAAGTGTCATTGTTTCCAGACTTTCGCAACACACGCAAATCCGCTTCAACATTCCATATTAATAATAAAAATGCACATAATGCAATACATGTGCTCAAACCAGGCAAACAGACAGACAAACAGACACGCACACACATATTTCTTCTTTTGAGTTTATACAGTACAGGAATGTCTTTTGTATTATACTGTGCTACTTCTAGTTACAAGAAAAGAAGGGGATGGTATTCACAAATAAGAAGTCTATGGTTTTCTCGAATATATCTATCAGTCACACTGCAACTCTCCTTTACTGCTGCTGCTGCTGGGAGTCGCCGCCCTGGGTGGTCTCGTTCTGAGCAGCGCGGTTCTTGTAGACGAGCTCAAAGAGCTTGAGGGAGCTCTGCTGGAGATCGTCGATCTTAGCCTTGAGATCCTCAGGAGCGATGGCGCCATCCTCGCCAGACTGTGCCTTCATGGCCTCGACACGAAGGTCGGCAATCTTGGTCTTCAGCTTCTCAGCCTCCATCTTGTCGAGCTGGTCCTTGAAGTCCTCCATGGCCTTCTCGGTCTCGCTCATGACAGAGTCAGCGCGGTTGGCCATCTCGATGGTGTCACGACGGGCACGGTCAGCCTCAGCGTTCGCCTCAGCCTGCTGGATCATGTTCTCGATCTCGTCATTGCTCAAACCGGACGAGGCGGCGATGGTCATGGACTGGTCGCGGTTAGTGGCCTTATCCTTGGCAGAGACGTTGACGATACCATCGGCATCAATGTCGAACTCGACCTGAATCTGGGGAACACCCTTGGGGGCAGGAGGGATGCCAGTCAGGTTGAAGTCACCGAGAAGCTTGTTATCGCGGCAAAGCTCACGCTCGCCCTGGAAGACACGAACGCTGACCTGGGTCTGGCCATCGGCAGCGGTCGAGAAGACCTGCGACTTCTTGGTGGGGATGGTGGTGTTGCGGTTGATCAAGCGGGTGAAGACGCCACCGAGGGTCTCGATACCGAGCGAAAGAGGAGTAACGTCGAGAAGGAGGATGTCCGTGACCGAACCGGCAAGGACACCACCCTGGATGGCAGCACCCATGGCAACAGCCTCGTCGGGGTTGACCGACTTGCTGGGTTCACGGCCAAACACATTCTTGACGGTCTCAATGACCTTGGGCATGCGCGACATGCCACCAACCAGAATGACATCTCCCACGTCCTTGTTGGTGATACCAGCATCCTTCAAGGCCTTCTCGCAGGGAGGAATGGTGCGCTGCACAAGATCGCCAACGATCGTCTCGAACTTGGCACGTGTGAGCTTGGTGTTGATGTGCTTGGGACCAGAGGCGTCGGCAGTGATATAGGGAAGGTTAATGTCGGTCTGGACAGTGGATGACAACTCGATCTTAGCCTTCTCGCATGCCTCACGGATACGCTGAATGGCCATGCGGTCATTGCCGAGATCAATGCCAGACTCCTTCTTGAAATCGTCGAGAACGTAACGGACGAGATGGGCGTCAAAGTCCTCACCACCGAGAGCAGTATCACCGTTCGTGGACTTGACCTCAAACACGCCGCTCTGGATCTCGAGAATGGAGATATCAAAAGTGCCACCACCCAAATCATAGACAGCAATTGTCTTGTCAGCAGTCTTGTCCAGGCCATAGGCAAGAGCAGCAGCAGTAGGTTCGTTGATGACACGCTGGATATCCAAACCGGCAATCTTACCGGCATCCTTGGTAGCCTGACGCTGGGCATCGTTGAAATAGGCAGGCACAGTCACAACTGCGTTCTTGACCTTCTTGCCAACAAAGCCCTCGGCGGTCTCCTTCATCTTGCCCAAGATAAAGGCACCAATCTGCGAGGGGGAGTACTTCTGGCCCTGGGCCTCAACCCAAGCATCACCGTTGCTGTGGGCCACGATCTTGTACGAGACAGCCTTTGCATCGGCCTGGACAGCAGGGTCCTTGAACTGGCGACCGATCAAGCGCTTGGTGGCGTACACCGTGTTTTGGGAGTTGACAACAGCCTATGTTTTCCAGATCCAACACAAACCCAGAGCACTTGGCGTCAGCATTCTGCCGCACTTATACAGCCCACACGTCTTCTTTTCCGTCGCTACCTGTCGCTTAGCAGCCTGACCAACCAACAGCTCGCCGTCCTTGGTAAAGGCGACAACCGAAGGAGTGGTACGGGCACCCTCCGCGTTCTCAATGACACGGGGGTTCTTGCCTTCCATCACGGAGACACACGAGTTGGTAGTGCCCAAATCGATACCGATGACAGGACCCTGAACGCCGCCTGAGGAGTACGAACGAGCGACGGTGGAAGCGACGCCAACCTGCGCAGCAAAAAAAAAGAGAGAGAGAGAGACACAGAAAATATATAAGTCCTCTGTTGATGGATAGAAGGTGTTATGCTTACGTTGCGGCGAACCAAGGAAGGAAGGACGTGAGAGCGGGTGGCCTTTGACAAGTTGTACATGTTTGCTGGGGAACGAGAAAGAGAAAGGAAACCAGGGTCCGAGAATCGCGCGTGTTGAATGTATTGCCGAACCCGATCGGGTGGCTGGCTTGGTTTCGCCCGTCACAGACGCTTTTCTCTGACTGAACGGACTAGAACCGTGGAGAAGCCAGCAGAAGCGGAAGATCAGGTTGGGAAAAAGTTTTCGACTCAGCAGGGACATACACAGTTATTTAGCAGTAACATCTCAGGTACAAGGTTGCACAGAGAGGTGTCTTCTGCAAAGGATAAACAACATTGTTCTGTAGCGCTTCAATTGCACGAATGCCTCATCAACCAAGGCAATATGGTAGGCATCTTGATCAGATTGCGTTATTCCCATATGTGTGCTTCCCTTCTTTTTCGGAAGGCTGACTTGCAAAAAATGGCCTTGTTCGGAAACGAAATTTTATTCTCTGATGTGATTCATCTCTCAATCTGCGTGCGGGGTGACGAGGAGGTCCTGTCTATGGCAATGAACTCAAAAAAGCATGGTAAAGAAAAGATGTCGAATAACGGACACGATACCAAGCGTTTATTAGTTGTGATACGACTCCTCAATCATCCTTACAAAGTCCGCAACCTCGTGGCCCTCGTCACATTCCTACCCCACACAGCCGCCACGTTAATTAATAGAGGACAATCATCAATCGTCAGGCCTCACCTTCCAGCCACCGTCGCGGATGCAACGCTGCTTGTTATCAATATAGATCGTACAGCTTTTTCTGTGTTTCCACGGTTATTTAAATAATACGCCCTTTGTTCAACACGGCTTACCGGACACCGAGGCTTTGTGTTCGTTCCACGGATTTGCCAAGTAGCTCGATGCCTAGGTTCGACTTGACGCATGCATCAACGGGAGCATACGACTGGCCCAGCTTGGTGGCTATACATAAGAAAAAAATGACATTAATGGCGCTCGTGTATGGAGCTAGTTAGAAGGCGTGTTTTCATTACCACACTGATAAGGCAGCTCAGGGTCGATGCCGATCTCTCTGAGCCGGTCATTCAAGCAGAGCGCGAATCCGAACCAGTCGCGATAGTCAGGATACACCTGACGATAGCAGAGTTCCTGAATGTTGCCAATGCACTCGGACTCGCCGTGCATACTGAAGCATTGCACAGTTATTACCTCCTCGTCTTTATATATATTGTGTTTTACGATGTATCCTACCATTCATACTGAAGAGCCTCAGCTGGATTGGCTTTGGCAATATAGTTGACGCTGAGAGATACAGGGACCTTGACCTCTCTCACTGGTGGTCCATTGAAATCAATTGCCGCCCATCGCTCCAGCGCTTCCCATTTCCCTAGTTGCACTTACACACTTGATCAAACACCTCTTCGCAAACACCCTTATCAGGGCACTTGCTCATGACAAACAGCTCAACTGGCACAGGAGCTGGTGCAGTTGCGGGGGCCGATGTGGGTGCAGCAGCCGATACATTCCCATATTGATGCAATGTTGCATGGTTATCGCTACTGCGTGCATTATTGCTGAAGAACGACACGCCAAGCGTGATGAGAACAATTGAGATGGCAATCAGAAATGCTCCAGAGGATCTTCCTTTCTGCTGGTCGAACATTAGAAAAAAAAAATTGACGCGAATAATCCGTCCCGCGCGCGGCGTGCACGGTACATCGCGCGAGCGGTGCATGAGCCTGCGGGCCTAAGCCTGAAAGTTTCCCACTCTCTCTCTCTCTCTTTCCCAGGCTTTACGGATAAACCTATTTCCCTCAGATCTGGCTGGAACAGCAGAAAAAAGGATTTGCATGATCAACAGCACTGAATATTAGACCTATCTATTCTCTTGAGGCGTTTGGTTGGGTTCCCCATGTTATCCGCATATTAAACCAAAGTGGGATTTTATAGATTTCAATAAAAGGGATAAGGATGACCTTTTATCCTTCCAAATGACGTAGACGTTCATTACGTGTGTTGAAAGAAAAGGAAGGTCCCCGCATCCCCAATTTTTTCTGAGATGGAACAGTTTTCATTGGGTGATGTGATGAGTCATCCGACGTCGCGGTATGAAATGGAAAAGTTCCCAAAAAACTATATAAGGAGGCCCTCCTTGCCACTCGGAACAACTCATACTTACCTGAGTCGTGTGCTTGGTGATCAAGGATGCCGGGCATACAGGCGATGTGGCTACCATTGCACTTCCGGTGGCCGCTCGTTCTGCGAACACTCTTAATGGGTGTCTCGAGACTACAATTTTTGCTTTGGGGAGACGGTTGGTTCGCTGACTGGCTCCCCGCATCTCTATAAAAAAAAAAGAAAATGAAAATATAATGTGGCCTGTTGGTGCCCCAAACCCCCTACAAAAAACTAAAAATTGGGGTGTGCCAGAGATTGCGTAACGTTCTCACTAGGGTGTTTTGAGAAGCACTATCCTTTTTCTTCATTTTCTGCTTATTAAAAGGGCCCCATGTGAGTACTCCACGCAATGATTATTCTGCTCTCGGCTGTTTTTATTACATAGAGGAGGGGGAAAAAAGCAAGAAAAGAACAAGATGTATAGAAATGGGTAGGGAGACAGGATTAGGTTGAGAGGGGCGATGGGAGTTGTTTGTTTTCTCTCACTGCCTCTCATTTTATGCTGCGACAGCAGTCGAAAGGTGTTTTTGGGACACTTTCTTGTCCTCCATCTTCGTCTCCTTGTCCCAGTTGAAGTCTTCCGTAGCGGTATCGATGAGCATTTCTGCAATTGCGAGGGAAGCTGTGCAGGCTGGGGTAGGTGCGTTGCGGACACATAAAATCTTGCCGTCCATGACCTTGCGCTCCAGAATGTAATCATTAGCAGCAATGCCGCCTTCCTCAAACACTTGAGACATGACACCAGCGAAGCTTTCCTCGACCATGTCCTCCGTCAAGCCTGGCACGTAGGCTTGGGCAGCCCTCAAGAAGGCGCGCTTGTTCATATCCTTGTACAACTCGCCAATGGATAGAGCCGGATTCTTCAATGCAAAGAGCATGAGGTTGACATTTGTCAGCGAATCCCACAGGTCCTTGAGTTTGAAGTCAAAGAATCTGTAGCCTTCGCGTGTGAAGGTGAGGCAGGCGCCGGGGCCAACAATCATCTGGATGCCACGACGCGTGTTGACGGTGGGCGTAAAATGGACGCCTACAGGGATACCGCCGCCGCTGGGGACGGGATAGACGTTCATGCGACAGATGCCGCGGTATTCAGGCTTCAGCTGGTAGTAGGTCCCGCGGAAGGTGACCACCTTGGCCTTGGCAGGATTGCCGCCCGCAAGACCAGCGACACGATCAGAGTAGAAGCCTGCGCAAGTAATGACATTCTTGGCAGTCACCTTGAGCGTAGGCCCTTTTTGATTTGGTTCAACTCCCCAGACCTGCGCGTAAAGAGTTCCACTATTTAATACATACACACACACACACGCACAGAAAAAAGCAATAACAAAGACAAAAAACTCACTTCAATGCGACCATCAGGGCGGTTCTCAAACTTGGATACCTCGAAGGCAAGCTTGATCTCAGCACGGCTATGTAAAGTGGAAGCAGCCGTTCAGATACGTGTCTACCATGCACGTTTGGGAATACAAAGACCTACCCGGATTGTACGATCTCGTTGGCTATGCACTGTGCCACAAGACCATAATCTGTGATGCCAGTGTTGGGCGAGTAGAGGGCAGAATAAGCAACGACGTTGGGTTCGAGGCGACGGATCTAGTGGAATGGGAGGGGGATTAACACTCATGGTCCGTGTAAACTAGAGCGCGCGCTCGGGCGCTCTCCTCTTTCACTTGAACTTGCCTCCTCAGAGTTCAAGACCTGCAGATCCTTGACGCCATTAAGCGTAGCGATCTCATAGAGGCGCTCTACCTCCTTATGTTCCTTCTCGTTGACAGCGACAATCAGTTTACCACATCGCTCGACGGGCAGCTGGTTTTGCTTGCAGTACTCGTACATAAGTTCTTGGCCACGGACGCAGGTGTAAGCCATCCGTGAACCTGGCTTGTAATAAATGCCAGCATGGATCACGCCGCTGTTATGGCCCGTCTGATGCGCAGCTACCTCACGTTCCTTTTCAAGGACGGCTACGGTCATATTCGGGAACCGTTTCAGAAGTTCGCGTGCAGTAGCAAGGCCAATGATGCCACCGCCAACTATATCATTCAGGAGGAAGTGACCGAGTCAGTATCTAATGCACATCACGTTCACAGCGTTCCTTACCAATAACGACGTCAAAATCAGTCTTGCCATTATTCTGCGATAGAGCTGTACGGAAACGTTCCTCGGCCGCCATGCCTCGTAGCTTTGCGAATCCGTGGTTGACGGGGTTGTTCTCACCAGGCAGGGTCTCCCAGAAGGAGAGCTTTTGCTCAGCGTGGACTTTTGGAGGCTCGGGACGAACGGCCATGTAGAGCATACCGGTGGTGGCAAAGGCACCCATTGTGATAGCGGGCATGCGGCCCCGAGTGAATAATCTTGCAGTTCGAGGAAAAACCATCTGAGTCTTCTATGGCCCTGGGAAGAGTAAGATAGTGAGAAGAGAGATTTGATCCGTCTTGACCCCCCATTTCCAAACTTTTTATATCTTTTTGGAGGCGTTCTTTTTCAAATGCACAAATTGGCAAGGAGCATGCGTGTATGCATCTGTGTGTGGCGGACTCTCACCGCCCCTTCTCCACTTTACGGCTTTTCTTTCCCCTCCCCCCCCCCCTGATAATGAATAGACGCCTAACATAGAAATACATCCATTGCCCAGGTAGCCTTTCTAGCAGCTTAAATAGCCCCCCCTAGGTTAAAAAAAAAATAATGATATTGAGATCACGGAAAGGAGCCCTCCTCTACATCTCTCTTTCTTACCCTCGCCCCCCCCCTTGCGTGACCTAATGAAAAATAATATGTATTTACTTTCCAACCATGCCAAGAGTTATGTTTCCTAGTAAACATGCTGCTAATTGCTGTTGTCCCATGACAACAGACCACTGAATGCGAAAACAAACTTAATAGAGTGGAATCTCCTAGTTTCTCTGCCTTAATACTCTTCCATCGACGTGTCTTGATCAGGACTATATCACAAGATAAATAAATATTAAAGAACCAGGGCAAATAATAGAAACGGAATTGCTGCCTTGTGCAGATTACGGCTGCGATCAACTGCAATACCATGCATGTCACCGATAGAGCACAAACGCGGCTGGTAGACATGATGATGCAGCTCATAAATGTTGATCTCTCAAGGTACGAGCTAGCATCCTCAGGTAATCTGAAACAAAGCCATGAATGTTTTCGGTTGTACGCTGTAGTAAAGAAGAGTAAAAAAGCACAATAATCCCGTCTAACACGTTCGACGCATTGAAGTCGTTCTGCCTATTGCAATGGAAACGAGACCGATCCGTCCTTTTTCTCGGTATCAACCCATTTCTCGGCTGTATGGACTTCATCGACTGGGACACAGATCCCGTGGGTCAAAGCAAAGCCAGCAGCCATTCCCTGCTTCTTGTGTGTTTTTCAGTGTACGTGTTTTGAATTGAGAACAGTGAACGCCGAATACGTCTTCATTTCTTTTGTCTCCTCATGACCACCGTCGGCAAAATGTTGGGACGGATTCTCGGGAATGAGGAAGCAAGCGAGCGGGTAAAAATTGGGGGGTGGAGGACGGTAGGAGGTGCGAGTTGTTGTGGTTGTGGACCAGAGGGAGAAAGGTCCTGAACGAGGAGACAAGGAGTCAGGTCCCTGCACCGGGCGTTTTGAACACTTGCATGGCAACAGCATGAACATTTTCTTCCTTTCGTAATTTGGCAAAGACGCAATGGAGAGAGAGAGAGAGCCAGGGCACAACAAGCAGTATAGAAAAGATGTACAAGAAGTGAGTGACCCATTGTTCGATCGTTTTTAGGACCGTCGTGTATGATCCGAATGGATGAAATCCGATAAGCATACACGCATGCAACGGGCATCAAAGCCCGGATTGTTTCCTTTCTCTCTTTCTCTTTCTCGTTCCCTAAATATCTTTTTTATTCATTAACTCGCACGATGGCACATGGCCAAGGGGCTTGACAGATCACGTTTACAATGCTCAGAAAGGGGGTGACATTTAGTTAGTTTCCGGTAATCCCAAAGATTTCTTCATTCCACTCCTTTTTTTTTGGGTGCGAGAGTGGGGGACGCGGGGATGGTATGGAGGAATATTCATCCTAAGCTGTTCAATATGCGCGTATGCATGCATTGGAGTGGATAAGGTAGTAGCAACAGCGATAGTAGTCCACGTATCAAGGCGCGTTCCTTTGAGCAAGTCATAGAGAACAGGGAAAAATTGGTCAGTCATTTTCAGCTTGACACTTGTTGTTCATGGTGAGAGACACAAGTAGATTGTATACTGCGATGATAACATCCACCACTTGTCTTTATGGTCTATTGACGGATCTGCAACCTGAAATAAACAATAGAGCAGAAGTCAAGCCTCAGGGCGGAAAGAAATGTTCCTCTCTCTGCAGCTCGAAGATTATCTGTGTGGTACGTCTCCAAAGTTTGTCGACATTGCTGTTTTGCTTGGCAAAGCGCATCAGGCAATACCTGGGATACTACTACCCTTTCACTCATTTTTTGAGACCCCGTCTCGATTTGGGGGTTGGGGTTATTTTTTGGGGGTGCAGGTGTGAGGGACGCTACCCCTCGATTATCTGTGTGGAGACGGTTGGACCAATTGTGAGTTCCTCCTTTTTGAGTCTTAACAAGGTATCCACATCCATCTATCCCTCATAGCCATCCATCCGTCCTCATCTATCATCATTTGCGAGGAAGAAAAAAGACTCAATGCAATCCTTCATGGTACAGAATGCAAATCTTTGTCAAGACCCTCACCGGCAAGACCATCACCCTTGAGGTCGAGAGGTTAGCGCTACGACACACACACATACACAGAGTCGACATTTAAACACATACACATACAACCCTTTCTTTTTTTATTGTCGAATACCAATACAACCGCGTGCGATTTAATATAGCTCTGACTCGATCGAGAATGTCAAGCAAAAGATCCAGGACAAGGAGGGAATTCCCCCGGATCAGCAACGCTTGATTTTCGCTGGCAAGCAACTTGAGGATGGCCGCACCCTTTCGGACTATAACATTCAGAAGGAATCCACTCTCCACCTCGTCCTCCGTCTCCGTGGTGGTATTATTGAACCTTCGCTGAAGGCTCTTGCGTCGAAGTACAACTGCGAGAAGAACATCTGTCGCAAGTGCTATGCCCGTCTTCCCCCGCGTGCTACCAACTGCCGCAAGCGCAAGTGCGGTCACTCCAACCAGTTGCGCCCTAAGAAGAAGGTAAGCTGATGATGGCTGATTTTCGAATATTCTGGTGTATGGCTAACTGTATCACCTAATAGCTCAAATAAGCGAGCGGTACTTTTGCGTTTTCCCTTCTTGCTCTTTTCTATTCGCAATGTTGCAATAATCACCTCCATTTCTTGAAGAATGTCAACAACGCGAAGAGATCCGGACTGGGATTGCCAACAATTATGATTGTGCTTGTGGTATTTTGTGTGTATATGTGCTTGTTAGTGTGTGTGTTTATCTAAACTAAGGGATGGGAAAGAGAGAAAGAAAGATTGCAGGGGAGGAAAGGACAAACATCCAATAAGGTGGGAATAGAAGATCTGAAAGTGTGCAGGAGGAGACTATCGAAGAGGATAGGAAGTAAAGAGTCCCCACGAGCTCAGGTGTTCACAAGTCGTCGTCTTCCTCAGGGAGAGGTTGAGCAGCAGCCTCGATCATCTCGACTTTATAAACCTGCATGAGCTGATGATCTACTTGAAGCTCAGGAGGAGCAAGGGCCGGTGCTGCCACGAACTCTAACTGAGGATTGCTGGAAAAAAAAAAGTGTTTGACCCACGTCTTTTTTCTCTCGCGCTTCCTTTGTATTACTTACCCAATCAATTTGCGGCTCAGCCATAAGAAGGGCTTCTCGAAATTGTAGTTCGATTTGGCAGAAATATCGTAATACTGCAAATTCTTCTTTCGGTGGAAGGTGATCGACTTGGCCTTGACTTTGCGGTCCTAAAAGCCAGGACACCCATCTTTCTGTATGAATTCATGCATGCCACTGCAAAAAGAAAAAAACGATCGACCGTACGTACCTTGACATCGACCTTGTTACCGCAGAGAACAATGGGAATATTCTCGCATACTCGGACAAGATCGCGGTGCCAGTTGGGGACGTTCTTGTAAGTGATTCTAGAAGTCACATCGAACATAATGATGGCGCAGTGGCCATTGATACTACACATAGGGTATGCGCCGTAAGTTTGTAATATTCCTTTTCCAAGACGCTCTTACTAGTAGCCATCGCGGAGTCCGCCAAACTTCTCCTGGCCGGCTGTATCCCAAGTGTTGAAGACAATAGGACCAAAGTTGGTGTGGAAGGTAAGCGGATGGACTTCAACGCCCAAGGTGGCTGCGTTATCCACATGCACATCAGACAAAAAATAAAGTACCGTTCAATTTGCCGCAGCAGTAATACAACGACTCATCCATTCACAAAACACACATCACTCACCAAAGTACTTCTTCTCGAATTCACCAGTCAAGTGGCGCTTGACAAAAGTAGTTTTTCCAGTGCCGCCATCACCAACTTCGGTAGAATCAAATGAATCAGACGGGTTCTTAGCGAAGTTTTATGGGAACATACCGAGAATCAACTTAAAGTTAGGGATGGATTCAGTCATGCTTCTAGGTTATCGAGAGGAGAAATGGGAAAGAGGGGTTAAAAAAGGCAAAGATGTAGAGATATTTGAAGAAGGCCCAGAAAAAGACATGCTTCTAAATGTATTCCCTTCCCCGAGAAGGACGTGATAATCATCCATATTCGAGAGAGAAGCTTATGCAGTGCTGCTTCTTTTACCTGTTATTTCGTTGCAAGAACTATTGGTGGATACGGCAAAAAGTCTCGAGAAGCGTCTGTCCATCTCGAAAATCGGATTTATAGTCATGCTGCGGACGCGTCAGGTGGCGTGACACAGAATCAGCCTAGCCTACAGAGAATGTCCGCCTCTCTCCAATCCGTCGTAAGCAAGTTCTTTTCTGAGGAAAGCCGCAGCAGCAAGATTGCTCCACAATTCATGCGCATAATCGATATGAAGTGATGTTTTTGTTGAAACACTATCTGTGTTTACACATATGAGGCGCATGAATGTGCCAAAGTGTACCTTCGGGTCACTGCACTACGCCCCGATATGCGACGTGGGTCACCTTACCCCGCTATTATTTCTGAGGGCCCATGATGCAGAAAGAAGAAATCCCGGTTGAGGGGCGGCCGACACACTGCGCTTCATATCGGCTTGGCAGTTCAATATGTAAGCTGCTGATTGCTGGATACAAGAGAAAATATCTATAGTCCGGGCTTGCATGGAAATAAAAAGAGGAGTATCCCCCATGGTGTTGAGGTCTCGAGCCAAAATCTGAGGGTCTGCTTTTCCGTTATGGGGCCCACCATCACTCCCCACGGTGTCTGCCTGTCCTCAGAAGGGGACTTACCGTATCTGTAGCGAACATCGCCATTGTTCCATGAACCAGCTCAAGGTACAGAGCAGCCGCAGCGTTTAAGGTATTTTCAGGGTCCTTACGGAGAACATCCGTGTGTGCGCAGCTGTCATGTTCCTAAATATACCGATCAATCCATTTTCGAAAGCCGACAGCATGCGCCATGTACTTTGTGGGAGATTTCGGCCCACAGGATACAGAGTGTTCAGCTGTGATATTTAAGCTTCTGATGCGCGCGATTTTCCGAGCCAAGTATGTCATTAGCCAACTAAGATAGCGTATCTGTTTACCGTTCTTATATTTCCTTCTGATCTATTCCGAAATGTGCCGGTCAGCAGGCAGATGGAGACACCGCCGTCTTTTTATCACGTTTCTTGCTTTCTCGTCACTAATCTAAGCCAGAAACATGGTGCGCTATCTGCCATCCGATCCAAATGTTCCGAGCGCTCAACAACAACAACGGCAACAGCACCAGCACCAAGTTATGTGTTTGTTGGACTTCACAAGCAATATCTGTTGGCCTTCTGTTACCTTATCCTTGCCGATTGTCAGGCACTGCATGAAGAAGGCCAGGGTCCAGGTGAATATGATTATCAATAGTACCGAAAGCCATTTTTGCATTATATAGAATGAGTTAATAATTACCAAATGATGGCTCTTACCACCATATGTGTGATCATCCATAAAGTAATGTGTTTTCGGGAACCGGGACAATGTCTACTTGGAGGTTCGATATCCGCAACGTACATTTGGGCTAAAGCTCTCTTTTTTCTTTTCTTCAACGAGATTTACAATTCTGTGAGGCTCTTCTTCTCCGTACTGCGCTGCGCTCGCGAATGCTCGTCCCTTCGATTTCACTTGACGCTGTTTTGCCATGTCACTATGACCGGATCGTATTCTCCAAAGTGTCCTACGTACAGTACGGCAGAGGTCTAAATCACTCAGGTCAGTTCCGAACAAAGAGATGGTGCCACCACACGTCTAGGCATCTGTGTCAACCCGCGGCAGCAATCCTGCAGTTTGATAATAATGTTCCGGGGAAGCTGCGTCGTCTGGAAAAAAAGTCCCCTCCGCTCCTCTTGATTGTTCTTCTTCTTGGTGTATCGCGCCTTTACCCACCTAGCCCCCCCTGCGCGCGCGCGCACTCTCTGTCTCTACGATCGGTGTTTTGGGTGTGCGAAAGAAGACGATGCGGCGATCCCAGTCGATAAATCTCGTCATACGTTCTTGTTTTCTGCAGGACCGATGACGATACTATGTTCATTTATTTGCGGCGACGCTCGAGTAGCAAGACGTTCGTATTTCAGCACATCAGCCCAGGTACAGACAGCATTTCAGACCACAGGGTACACGTCCCATCAATGAATGAAATACAAACCCGCTCGGGTGATCCATAAACGACCGTGCCACTGGGAATCATCATCATTTACTGCCGAATGAATGGCATCCAACCTATCCCCTTACCCGGGTGGGCAGACCGGAAAAGCAGCTCTTTAGCGATCATGCTAGGGTTAAGCGCTAACACTCGAGCCATTGGCCTTGTGAAGTAGAACGAAGCAGTGCCCCTGAGCATTGCAGCCACCCCTAGCCGATCGATCCATCTTGGACGGATTCATCAAGGAATTAATCATCTTTAATCTAACGATAGAAGGGATTCTGATATAGGATAAGCATCTTATGCCTTGTCTGTCGTCTTAAACAATCTCTAAGTAGGCCCCCCCTCCCATTACTACAAGGGTTGATTTTCATCTGCAAAAGCGTGCAACAGAAGGGCGAGCAGGCGTCTGTGGCCCGAACTCTAGTTTTATTTTAATACACGGGTAAAATGTGACGGCAGTCCGGCATAAGAACAAACACACACGCACACACGCACGCACGCGCGCTCAGAGGATTCTGTTCTAGGCGCAAATGCTTTCGGAGCCAGAGGCCTTGGTGTTGAGGATGAGGGCAACAATGAGACCGTAGAGACCCAAGACTTCGGCAAAAATCAAAATCAAGATCTGGGCAAGAAAAATTAGTTCTCCACTCCCTCTCCTCCGCTTTTCGTTTCCAAACTCAACAACGACTTTACCATGCCGACGAACATTCTGGGCTGCTGAGCGGTAGCGCGGACGCCAGCATCACCCGTGATACCAATGGCAATGCCTGCGGCCAGGCACGACAAACCGACGCTCAGACCAGCGCCAAACTGAATGAATCCGCTGAACAAAGTTTGCTTCAAAGCAACTATAGCACATGGACGAAAGGGTCAAGCTGAGTAAAGAAGAAAAAGAGGTCTGTCTGCGAATAGGCAAACGGGACGATAGACAGATCGATTGCCATGCAGGTGAGGAGGTTTGGGGAAAAGGACTTACGACCGCTGGACAACATGACACTCACGACGACACCATAGATACCCAAGATACCAGCCATGACAACTGGAACAATGCACTTGATGAGCAAGTCAGGGCGTAAGACGCCCATAGCAGAAAGACCGACGCCGGACTTCGCGGTGCCGTACGCGGCTCCGAGGCCTAGCAAAAGACATTAGCATACCTGCCTATGAAGGCAATCGAAAAGTGCGTGGGGAGAATGGATATAAATAGCGCATTAGGCTTACAGCTAAAGACGATGGCTGCAGTGCAGCCCATGGAACCGAAGAAAGGGGCGTAAACGGGGCTACAAAAAGTGCGTGCCGAGAATGTCAGACCACGTTCCATGCTTGAATTGGATGAGAAGATTTGTCTGGTTTCCCAGCTTACCAGTATTCCATTGTGAATATAGATGAATACAGGTATCTTAGGCAGAAGAAGGAATATTCAGATGTTCGGGTCTCGACGACGGCGACGGGGAGTTGATGAGAAGAAGAAAGCTTAAGCGCAAGAGAGCACACGACGCCCAACCTTGGGCAAAAAGCGGAACCTGAAACTTGCGTGACGTATAGACCTGAAACGCATTCTTTGCCTTTGTTTCAACCGTGTCTCCCCTCATTCGTTTCGAGTATGTATGTACTGCTTTGCAGCGATGCCGAGGAAGTTTCTTATTAGAATATGAAATTTTGTAAGGGGCTTGTACGTATAGATTATAGAATATAAATATAGGATATGGTTTCTTTTTACACAGTCGCTGCGAAGCCGTTTTTTTCAGACCAGCTTATAATGGCATCCAGCATATTCATGATTTTTTCTTCATCTCCAGAAAAGACGTCTTTTGGGGAGGGGGTCAGTCAGTGACATTTGTCCACCTTTTGTTTACCTCACCCTTCGCCGACTTACCCTTGATGGTATAATTGCCGTCGACAACAACACCTTCACGTCCCATGAACTTGAATGCAGCTACCATGTTATCGAGTGCCACCATGTTTGCAGACTCAGTTGGCTGAATTGGCTGTCGCCGCACAGACTTTTTGCTTAATGACTCCAGGAGACGAATCAACGCGTCCCCGTCACGAAAGACATTCGCCAAACTGTCCGTATGACAATCGGGCGGTAGCTGTCGATTTATCCAGCTAATGTATTTTTCGCGGCTGGTCAACTTCCTGGTGGATAGCGGGACTTGTTTGACTGGTTGCGGATGGTGCATCGGATCAATCAAATCTTCGTCGTCATCACTTAGAACGGCTTCGAGCGTAGACGATAGGTCAGGATGAAATGGGACTGGTGGCGCGGATGAATGCGACGTGATATGAGGCTGACCGCTATGGAGCATTTTGGAGGGAGGGCGAGGCCGGAGTTGACGGGCAACATCCAAAGGTACGGTCGTAACGTGATTGGAGGACATGACAGGTGCTGGATAGATTAACGGTGATTAGAAAAGGCGCAATACTACCTTTCCCCCCCCCGCCCAGAGTATCATTTGCATTCAACTTGCCTGTAAAATCACGTGTGATTGTGGCCTTCATGAGCGCCTTTAACCAAGTTCGCATGGATTCTTTAGTGTCAGTATAAAAATAGAAGGTTCGCTCGTGTTCATGCTGCGCTTTGAAGCTATATCTTCCGGGATAGATCGATTCGTCGACGACAACACGATAGCCACGCAGGTGGATGATGCCTCGAACTCGCGTGTCCTAATCGGTTCATCTGTGAGCGCAACGTCGAAGGATGTCAAGCGTATATTTTCGCCACTGACCTTCGGACTCTTGAAATAGAAAAGATTGGGACCTTTCAATACAAACCATCGCTTATTCCAGGTCTTGTACTTATCGCCCTGTTTGTGCAGCCAACCCTCTTGCTCTGGAGCAGCAAAAGCATCTACGGAAGTATCCAGCAACGCGGTCGAGTCGTTTGACCGCGATGGCAAAGAAACTGTCTGACCGATGCTAATATCGTCTGCAGACAACTGCTGTCACTCAAAGTCAGTTTCGAATGGGTAGTTACTCACATTGAACTCACACTTTCACGAAGCGCCGGCGGAGGTGGCGGCGGAGGATAAGGCGCAAGGTCCACAGTAGGTGTGTTTTCAAGGCTTGTCTTGTGGCAGCTTGCCTTGTCAGTTGTGTTCCCGTTGTACGAAGATGAGTTCGATATTTTGGAGGATATGGTGCGAAACGTATTTGATCGACTCATGCTGGTGCTCGAACTGGGAGATATCGTGCGAAAGGAGTCACGGGGCGGGGCGGGTGCTTTACGTGGAAACTGGTAGAGGCTTTCGCCATTCGTGCCCTCCAGAGGCGAAGAAGGAGATACGGGCGGGGTGAGCCGTGCGTCGTTCTTTAGGCTCTCAAGCGCATGCAAAATTCTGTATCGTCGCCCGTAGGCGGTGATGCCCAGCTCCTTGAGTGCATCGCTCGTGAGTTCCATGAGGATGTCTCCAGAAATCTCCTGTTCTGTCAAGCACATGAATATCCCAAGCCCAAACTGAACATGTCTGCTCACAAAATTACCAACAAACTGGGGCGCAACGCTCGATAATCCTACGGACTGTAGCCAATCAGCAACTTGATCTACAGACCATTCTTCAGGTTTTGCTGGAGAAGCTTTGCTCGTGGAGGATGGTGGGGGCGGTGGGGATTGCGAAGGAGGTAGAGGATATTGGTCCGGAACTGTGTTGGTGGGGATGGAATTGGCGGCTGTAGTACTCGCGTGTACTTCATGGATCTCGCCTTCCAATAAATAGTCTTCTTGTAAGCCACTGCTGGGTGCTCGGCTTGAGTTTGAGGTTGGTGAGGTTGAGTTGGTCGGGCTGGGTGTAGGCTTTGCAACCGTAGCATAGTTTATTGGAAATAGGCCGACATTTCCCTGGGGATTGCGACCCTACAAAGGCTTTTGGGATCAGATCCGCAGGATCGACACCGCAAATCATTTATTGCAGAAATTACCTGCCACCAACCGTCCATGTACTTGTCGTCTTTTTCAAGAACGACGATCGCGTCGCCCGCTCGGAAGGGAATCTCGTCGTCGTTTTCGGCAATGAAGTCGTGAATGGCATAGACAACTTCCTCGTGCATTGTTTGTCCAGAAGATGTCTGATATATTAGAATGAGTGGGGCAGAGACCGATATTGTCCTAAGCCTGGATAAAAAAAAAAGTATACAGAGAACAAACAGGTAGAAGAGAGAAGAGATAAACGGGAAATCCGAAGGTGAGTATGTGCGCTTGTGTTTGTGTACGTGCGTCTGTGTGTCACGCACGCACACTCATACACCGAGCTTTGGTCAACGATATCATTGAGTGATACGCAGCTGAAGAGTTCATTAATCTTTGCACCACTTCAATAATTACAAGTTCTTTTTAAGCTCGCTGATCACTTGGTTTCGCTTACCTTGCACATGGTTCCCATAGAGTTACTCTTCTCTGTACGTGCTGCTGCTGCTACTGCTGCTGCTGCTCATGCCAGCTATCCTTTTGGTTATAGAAACTTTGATTGTTATTTGCACAGTTCACATGGATTTGCAAGTGCTGCATTGGCGTTCCTCAATCTTACATGTTGTATCACCTCCGCTTAGAGTAAAGATTTCCAAGCAGAATCATTTTACTCGCATTGTTTAAATGGATTTTCCACGAAGGGTAAAGGCCGTTCCTTAAACACAATGAAGTACCCTGCATCACTCTTGGCTTAGACATTGCGCCACCCATCCCCCTCGAGTACCTTGTATGATTCGCGTAGAACAGGGTTAAGAAATGATGCGAGCACAACAGGCTTCGTGCGTCCAGCATCTATTCATCTCGTTCTGCATGTAAGAATACGTAGAGAAGGTGCACAGGATTACATCTACATGATCTGCCGAGTCACTGAGTTTTGTGAGACCTGTTCGAAATCGGGAAAATTAACATTCTGGTGAAAGTGATCACCGTCGTGGTGTGGCAAAACTGAAGGCCCGCAGCGTTGGCAGGGTGCTGATTATTCTGCTCAGCGCCAAGTTGTCCGAAAACATTCTACCGATTGCGTATCCACAAATTCATTCAAGCAGGACGAGACGGTCTTGCACCAAGTAGATGTGCCAAACAGATCGTCCATCCTTATGAATAAGGCGTGTGAAATCCACAGGGACATTATGGAATGTCTTCCGCTTTAGGAAATCTATCTGAAGTTCATGCACTGTATATAGAGGAAAGTGGCAGAAATCGTCATGACGGATATCATGAAAAAAAAAAAGAGGCTACCGCCAAAGCTTGAGTAACTGTTCAAAAATTATTCCTACTTGCCTGATCCACCAAGACGCGGGCAACGAAAATGTATGCAACAGCAGATACTCCCAATCTGCGCTGATGGGTCAGGTTATTGTATATAGTTGGATACCCGGACCCTTTATTGCTAGCCACGAATAACAGAAGACATCGATGATCGCCAATATGGACATTACCTACACTTTGCTTCGGCGAACGCATTCCAGACGGTGAGCAGCAAAGCGAACTAGGAATGAATCCGCATGCTCCCGCTATCCGTCGTCGCAAGACCTGGAAGAGAACCGGCTCAAGTCACACTATCCCAGAAAGGACAATGCAATCCCAGAGATTGCTCGGCCCATGCTTTGGCTATGTTCTAACCCAGATTTGATGCCCTCAAACGCCTGGGATAGTATCACTCGAATAGACTCGGGCATCCAGCATACTGTTCAATAGAATCGAAAAACGTCCCGGCGCTCCGATAGTCTACTGACTTAGTATGGCACCGAGCAAGTCGCGAATAGCCTGGGATGGTTTTAAGGATAAGCGTCAAATAGGGTATGGACCTTGATCATTAGTTAGGCTATACGATGTATATGCTCGCTGGTGGAAGACATACTTGTCCATTCATGCATAAGATATGCCTTTGTGTAGAGTGAACAGTACATAAATAACGATAACTACAAGGATATAATCAATGGGTATTAGGAAAACAAAACAACCAACTCAGTCCAAATAGCGCTTATGTGTTTTATTAAAATCAACTAGGCGTTGAGCATGCCTCATTTACTCGTCTGATCTAGCAAAAAGTTGCTAGCTTTCACCAGATCTTGATCATAGCGATCAAGAGCTTCTTTGGCTTGTTTGCGCTCAAATCCCATCTTTAGAAGCTCATCAAGATTGCTATTCTCCCCTGTTAACACAGGCATTTCTGGCGCAGCAGTTGGCTGATCAACTTCTTTAGCCATTGATGGTGTGGCTGTTGCTGTTGCTGCTGCTGCTGAATCGAAGTTCGAGAATGCGTCTTCAAAACCAAATACATCCTTATTCTCTGCCGTTTTCACAGGCCCACTGCCTGATCCGCCAAAGATAGAATCCCAGTCGTCGCTCGATTCTTCCTTTTTCTTGCCGGTATTGTTGCTATCTGATTGTCCGAAATCGAATCCGCCGAAATCGGATGCCCAGTTCAGGTTGGTAGATGTCACAGGCTTCTTGCCATCTTCAGGGCCAGTACTCTTGTGAAACGCGGTAAAAGCGTCATCGAAACCGTCAAAGTCGCTTTTTTCTTGGATAACCTGAGCGTCACTTAACGGTCCAGAGAATGCGGCATCAAAATCATCGATTGTTTTCTCCGTAGATTTGTTTGCTGCCGCTGGGGGTGGAGGTGGGGGAGCACGGTTTTTCTTAGTAGCCGTGGCTGTAGTTGACGTAGAGGTGATGGAAGCATGACTGTCCGATATCTGGCGATGGTGGCGGCTCTGCGGCGGTGGTGGTGGAGGTGCTGGTCGTGAAGAACGATTGAGTTCGGGTGGACTCGAGGGTATTTGTTGTTCTGGGATTGAAGTCCAGCTAAAAGGGTCGAATGCACTGTCCAGTGGACTACTTCGAGGTGGGGGTGATGATGATGAGCTTACGGCACTCCCGAAAATGGCATCGAAATCGCTTGCGGAGTCTTTCTTTTCGTCAGTTATTTTGGGTGTCTCGCCAGATTTTGGTGAGAAGATATCAAAGAAGTTTGCATTATTGGCCACGGGCTCGGATGGGCTAACTGCTGTTGCCCCAGGGTGACCCTCTGTTATCTTGTCTAATTCAGGGATTTCGTTTGGTAGGTTGCGCTCTTCTTTGAAGTCCGCTAAATCTCGCCTTGCCTGATCTCTGTCTTGTTCAGAAGCGGTCACTTGGCGACGGTTAATATCGAGCATCATTTCCTGTTGCTTAACCTGTTCCCGCAAAGCATTGAGGTCGCTGTTGAGTTTGGTAGTCTCTTCCTGGATCTCGCGCGCACTTCGTCGGAGTTGCTCTGATTCTGCCCGACCGGACTCAAGAGTATTCCGCAGTTGCGCAATATCATTCTTTATTGCCACTAGTTGTTGCTTAGCAGCTTCGTATTCCTGTTGTGTTTGAATCCAGCCTGGTTTCTCGTTCTCGACCTGCTGCTGTAGTTCCTGTAGCTCCTTCAACTCTGTCTCGTGAGCCTGCTGAATTTGTACTAATTGCGCCTGGAGCTCTTGTTTCTGCTTTGCAAGTTGTTCTAAGGTTTGCTTTACATCTAGCTTTTGATGTTGAATCTGTGTCGTCTGAACCGATAGGCTTCCCATCTGGTTTTGGAGTTGATTGACTTGGTTTACGTCATTTGTGACCTTCTCGCTTTCGCCGAAATCACCTAGTAAATCCTGCTGGTTGCTCCCCACCGATCCACCTATAAAAAGATCGTCTGAGACTAGCAAATAGATGGACACAAACATCTCTTACCTGTGGCAAGCGGCGAATGGACGGATGAACTATGCTGCTGCTGTCGTTGATAGTGTGCGGGATGGGCAGCTGCCATTGCAGGACTTTGCTGGGCAGGTAGGGCAGCGGCTGGAGTTATTGCTGGACTGGCACTAGTAGGATTTAAACCATTTGGCAAGCTGGTCGGCAAGGGTTCACCCTTCAGTCGTCGATGGATGAGGTGCATAGCCACAGCAAAGCTATCTCTCGTTAATCTGCCCTGCTGGTTTGAATCAGCAAGATCCCAGATTTGTGCCAGATCGCCTTCCGGCAACCGAGAATTTCGGAAGAATTCGACGGCCTCGGCGCCCTGGACAAAGCCAGTGTGTTGAGTATCGATCTTGTCGAAGAAAGCATCATACTGAATTTTCTCTTGAGGTGACAGATTCCACCGGTCGTTTGAAGCGGAAAAGGCCATGCTGCCAAGTGAATCGATTGTCTGGGACCTCTGTGGTTGCACAACAGTTGCATAAATTGTCGGCGGTAAATTTTGAGGAAGGGACGTGATGGTTCCGTCCATGAGCTTAGCTATGTAGTGCATGGCAACTGCAAACTCGGCTTCATTTAGGTTGCCAGATTTTCGCACATCGGCAAGGTCCCTAATGCAACCCAACAAGACTGTTACGGCTCCGCAAAGATAGATTTCTACCAGTCACCATTATGGGTCCTACCAAATTTTGCCGAGCGTTTCAGTTGGTAGCCTGGACTTGCGAAAGATGCTTTTGGCATTCTCCGCATCCAAAACCCCCCCAGCTGGCTGATGGATGCGGAAGATGGAGTAATATTTTTCACGCTCAGTAGGGGTGATGGTGCTTGCAGGGTCAATAATGGGAGTGGTGATAGCAGGGCTTTTAGGCGCTTCAGGCTTGATAGCTTCAAACTGCGGTAAAGGTACCTCTGTCATTATAGAAAAGCAAAAGGGTAGATTAGAGTCTGTAATGCTTTTTTGTCCACAATGATTGCTTTGCAATTACGTGTTGCGAGCACAGGTTCCGCGGGAGTTACACCATGCTGAGTGCAGGCAATTAGCTTCAATGCTATGGAGAAAGTCTCGGACGTCAAGTAGCCAAGATTGTCGCGATCAACCGTTTCCCATATCTACAGCCAGGAATCGATGAGATTGCAGCTTTAGAGAAAATGAATGCAGACTATACATCTGAGAGAATCGGGGTTGGGACGCCTGAAGTTGCAAAAAAGGTAACGGCCTCGCCGCCAGTGACAATGCCAGGTCGGGTAAGGCTCACAGCACGAAAGCACTGATTATAGAAGTCTCGTTCGTGAGGTGACAAGTAAGACTCCCAAGATGAAGAAGTCGACATGTTTTAAGGGAATGAACGTTGCTCGTGTTGAAAATACAAGTTAAAACAATCTCCTCTAACTAAATTATGAATTTGCAGGAAAGGAAATCCATCACATGATTGAGGCAGCAAGTCACCTTCCCACTAACAGCTTGGATAATTTCGGGATGACTTCTTTCTCTAGGTGAATGCGCCCAGAAAGAAAGGACATACCAGACTCCGGCCCACGAGGTTCTCGAATAACGCGGGTAGCAAACCCTGCTCGTTTATTTCTAGAAGATACATGAGTATAACAATGATGCAAGCCATAGACACACATGTATACCCATTGTTGATCTCACGCTCCGCGATCGGTGTCGCTTCTTCTTGCCGTTCTTCTGCTCCAGTCGACACAGGTGGTTCTTCTCGGACACTCACAATATCACTGGCCTGAGGTTCATTATCGACCTCGTCATCGAGTGAGCTATATTTCTTGAACGGAGCACGATAATAAATGCTTGTTGATTCTGATGGCTCCGGATCCTTCATTCAGTGTGAGCTGTACCATCACTTGTATAGAGCACACCTTTCTTATCGCTTACCGCTCCGGGCTTCATAACAATCGTAACGCGAAAAGGTTCAAAACCTTGCCCAATCGATTCTAGTCCATATTTCGTAGCAAGCAGATGGGCCCACATTCGTCTCGCTCTGTCAAATCGCTGGAAAACGAGAGTCTGTTTGGTATCGTCCGCTTTGAACTCCTCTACAACCTTGCACATTTCTTTAACTAATGGGTGGTTATAATTGAGCATAGCCGCTTTTTTTATAAAAAAAAAATCATAGCAGCGAGGGGAGGGTTAGCACGGTTACCACAAAAAGTCGGACCTAAGGACTTACCACTATAGTTCTTTTTTGGATTGGGTGGTGTAGGAGTAGCGGCGGTAGTGGTAGCGGCAGCAGATGATGCTGATGAATCCACTCGTCGGGAGCGTTTCTCTTCTGCATTCAGTTGTCGGCCTCTGACGGTTATTTGCCGGATACACTTGATAGCCTCATCTGCAAGCTCGGGCGGGTTAAAATTTGCAAATGCCATGCCACAAAATTGTTCGCCGTAATAACAATAGTTGAGAGCATACGGCTCGGGTACGTCGTTCGATCGCTAAACAACCAGGGACATTAATGCCATGTCGCTCTTTCGAGCATATAATTTTTTTTTACCAGGACATTAATGAGTTCCTCTCTCTTCATCGTCCAGGGAATGTTCTTAATGGCAATAGCACCTCGCACGAAGGTGGCATTAGCTGACTGTAAGCTTGTAAGTTCCTCAGATGAAGAAGCAGATTCGTCGTCAGACAACTGTCTAGTCTGAAAATGAGCGTGAGCTTCTTTTTGTCTCTCCAGTAATGCCTCTTCATAGTGGCTCTTCGGGAAGAAGGTCATTACCATTAGATTTTTTCGGGTCGCGTTTATAGTAATTGCGTTCGGTAAAAGAGCTGGGGACCGGGCTGGGTTGCATAAGTCATAAGTCACTTTTTCCACACATGACCGACTGAGGTTGGCCGGAGTATAGACTCCCTCAAATACCATGAGCATATTGATCAGGGAGATTCAATCGTTCAGCCCTCACTACTTTAATAATATGATCTCAAATAGCTTATAACCAGCAAAAGGTTGAGGTTTATTTGTGGTATACTGTAAGACAATACCCTGAAGCTTTCTGTGTACGATGTCTTCCTTCTCCAATAAACACGGGCAAAGTACTAAGTGTTCCATATATAAACTATCCATCTACTGAATTCATTGTTTCCTAAGACTTGGCTGATATCTTATGCTGGTCAAGCAAACGTCAGGAACTGCTTTTTCGCAGACTTTGAGGTTAAAGTTCGGCCGTTACTTTGGGTAAAGGCATTATCAAAAGAATGGAGGTATCAAAACTATTCAATGGTAACATACATGGATAAGCCGATAAATGGGCTTGTTCGGTAATATTATTTTACATTTTAGGTCGGTAGTAATCTCCTCGCAATCCCGGCACTGGTTGCTAATAGAAGCAATCCATTCTTTCCACTGCGTGGAAAAAAAAAAGTTCATCTAATACGGTTCGGGAAAAAAGTTTCTACTTCTCAATGAAACAATTTGGACCTAACCTGACGGTTGGTAAGTCTATTTTAAGTATTTTCGATACGGATACGGTATAATACTCAGACAAAGTATGGCTTAAAAGTGCTAGCGATTTGTTCTTACTTGGCGTAATGGAAGTTCGCCTGCACAAGCGGCGACATGTGCAATAAATTATGTAGCGCGGAAGCATGGAAGCAATACATGCAATCCGCCCAACTGCACAACACAGCCCACCAAAACCCATTACAGCTACATGGTTATAGTATCAGTATTACGGAACCGTGATCGAAGAGCGAGAAAGTCCACCCTGCATACTATCTATCCTAGATGCAAATAGCACTATGCCCGCCGAAGATCTATGCCGGCTTACAGTTTGTATGTGGCGTTAAAAGCAAACTCCGAGCTGCTTTCTTCTGACAAAGTGACAGGGCACCTGTCAATAGACGGAGGAAATGGCCCATTCTTTATCACAACACCTCGCTTAAGATTTCAATAGCAATTCATAAAAGATAAAACCCGACGGCTGGGGCGAGAAAAAGATTTGTAGAACTCTTCCTTACTTCGGCGAATACAATTAAACTGTTTACGCAAATCCCTTGCCTGCGAGTAGATCTAGGGGTAAAGGAGCTGGATCTGCACTAAGAAAATAAAGAAGGATGTAGATGGGAGAGATTTACACATATACACGCGTTTATCGTCACTGTATCTACAAATTAATATGTCTATTTGATTATTAGTATCTATATCGAGTCTCACTGCGATCACAAAGCCCTAGCGAAACTTCCCGCACATTATGCGGTGCGGCGCACCGACCAACATTCTCAAACTGGAAGGTGGCGTGAGGACATTATAAGTCACTGGCGCAGTATGTATGTAGATTCTTGCTTGAAATATGTGGCATCACTCAGATTTAAGTCTAGCTGTTTGCATTGAGCAAAATGAGACTGTTGATTTCGCCTTTCTATTTGGAACATCGCGATATCTCCGGTAAGCCTACTTGCTCCAGTAAACTTTAGTTTGAGGTAGAAATCAAAACACATTTACAGAAACTATTCCCACAACACGTCTTCCTAAACTAGGTGCAAACCCCTCCCATACTTTTAGAGAACTGTAGTCCTAGCGTTGGTCGTTGCCTCATTATTTTAGAATCTGTTTTCCACCAAAAAAAAAGTACTGCTCGTGTTGCATGTATCCTGCAGAATGCATCCATAACCATGAAAATCGACATATGCCAAAATAGATGAACTTGAGGTCGCAACACAAATCCCGACCATATGCGGCTGTCTCATGCTCAAACATTAAAGCAAGGTACAAACAACGTAAAAAGATTAAGCGAATTACAATATCATCAACTCTATGACGAAACGACGAATACATCCTTAGATGCGTTAGACTCCATGCTTTGACTTCTCTTCTTTATCCCGGGATTATTGACACGCAAATGCATGCACCCGGACTGGAAATGACCATGAAATGCTGCTCTACTACTTCCCGTCCTAAATGAATATGTGCGTCGTCGATTTATGCAACTAACGTATGGCGTTTAACAACATAGCAGCATCCGCACGTAAAACTTATGAAAATCCTATAGATTAGCATTGCGTTAAAGAAAAAATAATTATGCATGGCTACATTATGTCTATACTCTAGTCCTCTTACCCGTTGTCATCTAACACTATATTTCATTTGCTGATTTCACTTATCGGCGCTGATATTATGCGCGCTTTCTGACTTGAGTGTGCTGTACGGTAGAAGCTCAGCTCCTAATGTTAAGGGATGCACTGTATTATATACTGCATTCACGCAATACAAGATACAATACGCAAGTGTGTGCTAAATAAACATTTCCGTCTTGGTATTCTTGGCAGTCGAACATAGCCTTTATGGCAACAGCAGCGATAGAATGCGGAGAAGTACGTAGACTGTGTCGTATAATGTTTAAGATTTAACGTAATCATGAAACTGACGGTCATGATCATTTAGCTTACATAGTTAGCTTTCTGTTGAGACTCAATTGTATTGGGTCCTACATGGTTAAATCGCCCTACGCAGAAATAAGCAAGAAGGTGCATGGAAAGCAGAAGATTGTAAACACGGTATCGAACATTGTTTTGTTTCTATTCTATGTAATGTACCATGTTTATCGCTATAATATCAAACTACAGAATACTACGTATGGATGCTCCTGCCCTACAGTATCACGCAGGGAAAGGGTAACCTAAATTCAGAACTACTGGAAAAGTATATAAAAGCCCCTCAGTTTTCTTCCGGAAGCGAAACGCAACAACTTCTGCTTTCTGATCCACAAACCGATATATATCTCCAACTATGGCTCGCTTTACCACGTTGACTATTGCCGCTTTGTTGGCATTCGCCATCTCCATTGCCCAAGCAGCTCCAGCTTCCGCGGGACTGGTTGAGAAGAGAGAAATAGCACCGGCCGATGGTATAGGAAGACCATATATTGAGCGCGAAATCGAGAAGAGAGCAAAAGCACATGCTATTGAGGACAGAGGACTTCTCTCTCCATTTCTCGGTTACCAGGCTCCCCCTCAACCTCCGGCTCAACCTCAGGCTCCAGCTCCGGTTCAGGCTCCCGCTCAGCCTCCCGCTCAGCCTCCCGCTCAGCCTCCCGCTCAACATGCACCAGTTCAGCAGCAGCCCAACGCCCCAGCACGAACACCTAACTCGAGATACCGAGCTGGAGGGGAGTGCGGTCGACCTGGTGATGAGCAAGAATGCCCAGAGAATGAGAACGAGCCTGATCTTGTCGAGGCTGGTGTGAAAGCAAAGCATAATTAAATCACTATTTGACATATTATTCTGCATAATCCATTGTTCCATTCACCCGCTTCAACCATTTTAAATTTCTTTGAAACATTAAAGACTCGCGACGTTTGATTTCATTCTTAAAAGTACCCGCTTCTGATTTCTAAGGATGAATGATATTATGTTCCAAGCGGATATAACTTGAACAGAGTATGTCCAGTAGAACGTCAAGCTCAGCAATAGGGCTGATTGGATAATCTGGATCGAAATTTCCTATGTTTGGCCATGACAATAAGTGGACATTCTTGGTTGTTGATCATTCTCTTTCGTATCATATAATGTGTATTCAAGGAGAGCTTTTCACTCTATAAATAATAATGACGCGCTGCCCGTAAAACCATAATAAGGAGCAGATCGGTCTAAAGTACTGCAGCTACAGCGGGATTCTTTTGTTTGAATGAGCCGATTCATAGGATGTATTTTTTCAAGTACCGCATTGCTGAGTACTTCTAATATTTGTTTGTAAGAAATCCTAGAGACTGCAAATTGGACGCTACATCAGCATAGATGAATGGCTGCTAATACGCTACCGGGAACGGTAGGGAAGGGGCCATTGCCGAATACCAGAACCGATGATCCACGTGAGCATCATTCATGAGTCATTAGAATTATTTCAGTCCCCGCGGGCCGCAAGTATTTCCGGTTACTGCTGTCAATTCTTTAATGAGGCCAGGAAACCCATGCAATGTGACCATAACAACCCTCCGCAGGTCAAAGAACCCCCAGCAAGGGCGAATGATACTTGAACTATTGAAATTGGACATGCGCTAATGGACGCGGTCTAATCGTAGAATCCATAAACCACGACTCGTCGGTGGGTGATCTTTCCCGCTAATACAGCTTATGTAAACTCAGAGATATATTTTCTATGGGTTTTAAAAAAAAAAGTTGATCCAGAACAACCCGCCATTGGCCGCACAAGGAACAATAATGAATAGAAATTGGGATTCTCGGCATTACGGAATCGGAGAGGGATGGAAAGTAACTCATCACCTTTTATCCGAGGATTATAAATGGCACCGCATCCTCCCATATCTTTCATCCGCAAACCATGTCAGAAGATACCAAAACATCACTTATCATTGTGCTCAATGGCCCAACGTACGATATTGAGCGAGACGGCAAGATTATACTCTTTGGGTCCGGTGCTAGCATTGACACAATAAAGCACCTTGCACTTGAGAAACTCGATATTGCTAGCAACATCCCGCTTAGCGATATTCTCTTACGCGACGGCGCCGGCAACCTCCTCGAGCGAATAGATGATATTCGCAAACAACAAGTAGTGCATGTTGACCTGAGGGAGCATATCAAGACCGTCATCCCCGGTCCTACAAAATACCCATTTGTCGGTTCCATCCGCGAACTTTTGCCAAATCCGTTAGTAAAATTCTGGCGAGTTTCAATGATGGCTCATTCCTCACTCACTCACACACCTATATATATACTGATAGAACACTTGGCTGGATGCGCTTGTTTAAGAAATACGGCCCTGTCCTGGAGATCAACTTCATGGGCACAGACGCTATCGGCACAAACGACCCCAGAGTGGCTGAAATTTTTGCCAAGGAATCAGAATATTTTACAAAGAAGGTTGATTTGGGATTGAAGGAAATTAAGGCGTTTGGCGGACAAGGTCTGTTCACAACGGATAGTGACGATGAAGACTGGAAGCTCGCACATAAACTGCTCATGCCTGCATTCAGTCCCAGGGCAATCAAGGTAAAATGCACTCTATATGGTTCTTCAAATACATGCATTAAAAAGTTGCAACTGTCAGGCGTATCTCCATGAAATGGGTACCATTTCTATTGAAACAATGGAAGTTCTTGGTGATTATTCTCCAGTTGAGAAGGTCGACATTCTCGACTGGACGACGCGACTTACATTCGAGACCATTGGTCGCTGCGGTTTTGGATACGACTTTGGTCTGCTGGAATCTCGTGATGCACCTCTCCATCCTTTCATCAATGCTATGAGCTATTGTCTCCTAGAGGCGGTCAATCGCGTTCTACAAGTCGGCATTATAAAACATTTACCGCTTGAGAGAAACCGGAAGTTCGACGCCTATATCAAGCTCATGAATGACACCGTTGACCAGGTGATCAAGGAGCGCAAGAACAGTCCTGAAGCAAAAGATATTAATAAGGACTTACTTGGATTTATGCTTAACGCCCGTGATGAAAACAACCTTGGTCTGTCCGATGAAAACATTCGCTATCAAGTCGTAACCTTCCTCATTGCGGGACACGATGTAAGCTGGAATAGTTTCGGTGTATGTTTTTGCATTCTCGATGTAGTATTGACCGTCAGACATGTACTTATAGACGACGGCGAACACTCTCGCTTGGACACTTTATGAGCTTTCACGTCATCCTGAAATTGAGGCTAAAGTACTCCAAGAAATTGTTAACGTCGGCATCACCCATGGCAAGCTTCCAACAGTCGAACAAGTCAGTAACCTCAAATATACATCCCAAGTCCTCAAAGAGACTTTGCGCAAATACCCTCCCGTACGTTCTCTTGGGAAATTCTGCAAGAAGGATTGCGTTGTTCCTGGCGGCTATCTTGTGAAGGCGGGAACGATCTCCCAAATCAACGTCTTTGCCATGCACCGAAATCCTGACGTTTACCCTGATCCTGAACGTTTTGATCCCGATCGTTTCACGCCTGAAGAAGAGCAGAAGCGCTCCCGCTTTGCATGGCTACCCTTCAGTAACGGACCCCGCGCGTGCATTGGTATGGCATTTGCGCTTCAGGAAGCAAAGGTCGTCTTATCAATGTTTTTGCACCGATACAAGTTCTGCTACGGTATGTTATGAACATCAGTCATTTGAGCTATATATCTAAACAGAACGTGATATAGACGGGCCGGATATTCAATTCGATCCTATGATGGCTACCACAAAACCAGTAGATCTCTATATGACGATCCACCCTCGAACTGATCTCCCCGAACCGAATTCTTCACCTATCGAAAACAGCAAGCCTGCGGATGCCGCTCCAAATGAACATTCAACTCTACCTCAATTCGAGCATATTATCTCCCAAGTTTCAGAAAAGGCCGCTGTGCTCCCACCTATCACTTTCTTATACGGTAGTCAAACGGGTAGTGCACAGGACTACGCCGCACAGCTGGCGTCGCAGGCTCGCAGCTTTGGCTTCAAGGATGTCAGCTGCTGCGATATGGACAAATGGAGCGTACTGGACGAGGGCAAATACCAGCCTCCGGCAAAGGGACCGAGTGAGCTGGTCGTGATATGCACAGCCACATACAACGGTTTGCCTCCCGATAATGCTGAGCGGTTTGACAAGTTCATCACTAGCAAGACGAGCGAATTGAATTGCGGAAGTCTGCTCAACTCTCTCCGGTATGCGGTATTTGGTGTCGGTAACAAGAATTGGCGCACCTACCAAGCCTTCCCTCGTAAGGTGGATAACAGCTTGGAGCAGCTGGGTGCCGACCGTTTCTTTCAGTGCGGTGAGGGCAATGCCGATAAGGACATGGATGCGGACTTCAACAAGTGGTAAGTTCAAGATCATCCGTTTATCTATTTTTTTACTCACCTTTTGCTTACTGTTACTGTAGGTCTGCTCATTTCTGGGTTCAAGCCCTTAGCCAGTTCGGCCTCTCCCTTCCTGAGAGCCAGGTCATCGTTCCATCCGCTAGCATGGGTCTAGAAGTCAAGAAAGTCGGTGTCACTTTTGTAAGCCCTACTAATGAAGCGAAATGGAATGCAGCACAGGAGAACCGCAACGGCGAGTACAATGTCCAAGTTCTCAAGAATAGAGAGCTATTGCACGCTGCTTCAGGCCGAAGCACAAGACACGTGGAACTTGATATTTCGCATCTGAAACCGATCTGCAGCGACGGAAGTCTTTACCTGGCTGGTGACCATCTGGAGGTCATGCCCGAAAATGACCCGGACCTTGTGGAGGCCATTGCGCTGGCGTTTGGCTGGGTCCTTGACTCCGTCTTTGAAATCGACAGTGACACATTGACCAGCGTTTCTCCTCGCTCTCTAGCTGCCTCTATTAAGGGACCCTGCTCGGTGCGCAATGCACTCACGTACTACGCAGACATCACATCGCCTCCGAGCCGAACAATGCTCTCTATTTTCGCTGAACAGCTGAGCAGCATCTCTGCTGAGACTGCGGATGCTTTCCGCAAGCTTGTCATGCCAGATAACACCGAGTACAAGACGTTTATTGCGAAGCACCGTACTATCTTGGACCTCCAGAAAAATTACCCTCAGGTGAATCAGCTTGATTTGGGCCAATTCCTCGCTGCTGTGGGAGTCATGCAACCAAGACGCTATTCGATTGCCTCCTCACCTCTGACACATCCAACTCATGCACATCTCACAGTCGGTGTTGTTCATGATATGCTGGCCGATGGCCGCGAATACTATGGTCTGGCCTCGTCCTATCTCGCGCGAACTTTTGAAAACTGTTCTCTCCGCGCCACGCTCAAGTCGTCCAAGAGTTCATTTGCGTTACCATCCGATGTCACCACCCCTGTCATCATGATTGCAGCCGGCACTGGCCTCGCGCCATTCCGTGGCTTTTTGCAAGAGCGTGCCTATCAACGTGCAAAGGGTGAGAATGTGGGCGAGTCAGTCCTTTTCTTCGGTTGCAGGAGACACGACCATGACTATATCTATGCCGACGAATTGGAGAACTATGTCAAAGATGGCGTCATCACCCACCTCCATGTTGCCTTCTCTCGCGAAAACCGGCCTATCAGATATGTTCAGCATCAGGTGTTGCATAACGCCCTTGAGATATGGAAGCTCTTGAACGGACCAAACCCCGCTTCGGTGTACATCTGTGGTGCGGGCGCGATGAGCCGCGATGTCCGCCGTGCTTTTTGCAACATAGCCAAGAGTTTTGGAAATTCACAATGTGAAGAAGAGGCGGAGAGATTCTTGCAAGAGCTGATTGACCAGGGGCGCTATAACGAAGACGTTTGGGGTTAATTTACCAAGCCATGTATATTATATTCATCATCCTAGTATCTTATCATCTGTCATCAATTCATCTGTTCCTGCCAAGTATTCATTTAAATAAAAATTATTCTTTGTACACACTGTCAACAAAGTTGAAGCATGTTGTTTATGAACCGCACTCTTGGTACTTGCAATAGACCATTTTGGTCTTCTGGGACTAGTGCATAAAAGGATATTTAGGACATGTCGATTTCGTTGAAGCACCTGCCGTATAAATCCGTTAATACGATGTCATTTATTATATAATACTCAAAACGGAAACGGAGGAATGGTATTCACAGTAAGCGTTATTTTCCAACTTGCCTTTTTGTGGCTATCACACTCCGTGGCTACACTCCTTCCATAAGGAGATTCCATTTGGTAACCGTATCCTCTGCAACTCTTTTTTTTTATTCCAAATAGACAACAATGTGAAAGAACTTGTATTATAGCCAGATCAGCTGACTATTCCAAGTTGCCTGCCAACGTCAGGCTTAATATTTTTCCATAATCATAAGTCGCACCCCTGCCAGTTCTAAAGTCGCAGGATCACAGAATGTCACATGCATCCATAGAAAGAGGTCGCTTTCATCTCTTTTATACACTTTTACATTCTGGAATGAGCAACCTATTTTTTGAAGAAGATGGCCAAGGTCATCTCGTCAATGAGCGGGGCTGTCCTGAACCTATGCACGATGCGGTTGATGAAGAAACGTACTCTCTGCAACTTTCTTGTTCTCGCGCTGAATATCTGCTTAGGATATCTTGCAAAGATCACTCTGATTTTACTACCACACACATTCCTATGCGAAAGGATAGAGATATTCGGATGAAAGAACAAGGATCAAGCGCAGTTACGCAGCCTACACTGACCAAGACAAGGTCGGATTTTTTTAAATTGATGTTTGAGTGCATCAGCTGCTGCAAAACAACTAGGAATCCATATTCTTTCGGCCCAGCGACGGGCATTACAGTATGAGAAAGACCTTGACAGCATCTTTAAGAAACCTAAAGCGAGGGATTGTTCGCGTATTCCCAATGAAGAGCATATGACCTTTATTTATGAGAAACCATACATTGTTCTGGAGCAGCTGATGGAGCAACTGCTTCCAAGGTTCGAGGGGCTCAAAGTATCTAGGACGACGCTCCATCGATTTATGAAAAACGAATGCAACTTGACATTGAAAATGGCTCGGTTTCAGTCTGTAGACAGGAATAGTGCTGTGAAGATTCAAGTGCGCCTTGACTGGGTGCGCAGATGTGACAGGACCGACATCGACTTTGGAAAAAGCTGCGTTTTCCTTGATGAGACTGTCTTCCATACGAATATGAAACGCAGCATGGCATGGTCCAAGAGAGGTACTCCTGCAGTGGTCACAATACCAAAGACAACCACAATCTTGGAGGGGGGGACAATATCAGCATCAAGCATTATTAAATGTAGCTTGAGTCTCCCACAGCCACCAATCAAGAAAAGAACGAGGGCAGATCAATCTGAAGTTACGAACAGGGGAACTGTAACAGGGCATTATCTCAGCTTGCTTAAGGCTACGATAGATGAGAGAAATAAGTATGAATATATGAAGGCCATTGTTTGGTAATGGATAATACATTTATCCATAAGGCTGAGGATATCGCTAAATACATCGAATCTTGAGGAGATCGATGTGGTTATCTTCCACCATACTCGCCTGAACTCCATCCGATTGAGCAGTTTTGGTCGCTGTCAAGAGCAAAAAACGCAATCTTGTGGTATGCCGGATCCTCTGTAGCTAACAAAATCTGCCTAACTGAATGCCTCGAGGGGAGAGGATATGGGCTTTGGGTGGAACCGTGGGCTGGCTGCACCCGCGCAGGTATCCCACCATGGCTTCGTCGAGGTGCTTTTGTCTTCGTCTGCTTCCCCTGATGCTTCTACCGCTGGTGTTGTCGTTGATCAGTCGTCATCCCTCCATGTTCCTTCCTCCAACCCTTCCGCCACTTTTACTACAATGGCACATCTAGCTAGTACCTTCGGGGTAAGTTAAAAGTAAGAAGAGGGCTGATGTTTTTTGTCTACTAACGGAAATGTCTCCGGCCTTCTTATGCATGCGACAAATTTCATGTTTTTATGCGACATTGGCAATGTTTTTACTTTTGAAAATGAAGTAATGCTCGTCCTACTTCTTTGATAACATGCCGGACATGGATCATTGCATACACAGATAATTTATTTAAACAGGTCGTCAGCACAGATGGCGATATCGTACTCTATATATATAGCTTATAAAGCACTATAAATAAGGGACGTTATTGCATTACTTTTCGGTGATTAACCACGGAGTTCAAGCAAAACTAAAGACGATCTGTTGTATTTATTGGCATCTGTATCTTTCCTCACCAGACGCTGCCATATTCCGCTAAAAAAAAGACAATTGTTTGTCGTCTTTTTATCAAACTTGGATACCACTGAGAAGAGACGACGTCCACTGAGAGAATAACCACGAAGAGATAACCACGGAGAGATAGAACCACACAGATAGTCGTCCGGACAATATATGATGATGTTTTATTACGATAAATGTCCCATTATTTATACTGTATTGACTTGTAAGAAATGAGTGCAATGCTGTCAAGATTGCTACTGATGACTCATGTTTAGCAACCATTGTCATTCGGACTTTGTCTAAAAAGTGCTACGCTCCGCGGTAATGGTCATGTAGCCGGTGATTAAAATAATCGACTGGACTGTACTACGACATTACCCCCCTCCGAGAATGTTGGTCGTCCTCGAACAACAACTGCAAGGTGTGGTCTTGAATATCTGATCGGTTGGCGGCACGGGAAGCGACAGGATCGAACCAAGGGGAGGTGGGTGCTGTCTGAAAATGGACGGGACGTAGACGGTCGGTATGGACCCAGGAGCTATATTCCTTGCCGTTCATGTCTTTTAGCTTGTAGGTGTCCGAGTCTAAGTTACGACTGATCACCAAGTACGGTCCTTTCCAATTGTACTCCAGGCTTAACTTTTGCTCGTTACGTAATAGAACATGGTCACCAATAGCAAACGTTTGCGGTTTTAGTGTGGCATCCCAAATAGCTTTATCCCGCTGGGCGTTGGCGCGAAGCCGTTCCGCGGCAGAGGCGCGAGCTTCATGTAAGCGCAACAGCGATGGTCGGCGAGCATCTACAAGTGTCTTGGGATCCGGTTCTTGTTCTTCAACTAGTAAGGGCCGCGTCATATCACCAGGAAGGCGGGGTTCTACTCCGTACACCATATAGAACGGGCTCATGCCCGTTGTGCGATGCTTGCGCACACAACACGCAAAGACAGACGGTTCTAAGAAATCATCCCAGCGATGGATGGCACCATTGGTATATTTCCGAAGCATAGATTTAAGAATGCCGTTGGTGCGCTCAACCTTGCCATTCGTACGTGGGTGGAAAGCCGAAGTCAACTTGTGATGGATTTTGGTGCGACCCAGATACAGGTTCAATACTTTGGACATGAAGTTGGCGCCGCGATCCGTCAGGATTTCGTTAGGGCAACCGAACTGCATGACGATCTCTTCAAAAATGAAATCGGCAATGGCTTGGCCTGTGGCATCAGGGACGGCTCGTGCGATGGTCCAATTGGTGGTGTAGTCGACGGCGACCAAGATCCAACGGTTGCGGCGCATGGTGGTCGGTAGTTCGCCAATAAAATCAAGATGCCAACGTGAGAAAGCAGGTGGGACATCCAAGGGTCGCATGGGTGCATGATGTGTGCCGCGGTCGGGGTTGGCTGCCAACTGGCACTGGGGGCAATTACGTAGCCATTCCTGGATGTCTTCTTTCATGTTCGGCCACCACCAACGTTTCTTGATGACGTCGTACAGAGTTTCCATCCCGGCGTGTCCAAAACTGGTATGAAAGTGATGAACAAGATCGGCGCGGCGAGCGAACAGAGCAAAGCGGATTTCTTGCACCTCAGATCCGACCTTGACTTTGCGATAAATTCGGTTGTCTTTGACTGTAAATTTGTCCCGATGCTTCACCAAGAGATCCCTGACTATGGCCGGCCACTGTGTTTCGGCAAAATTGTAGAATTTCGGCCAGTCGGATTCCTCAATCGACTTTATGGCGTAGAGGTAATTAGGTTCCAGCGACTTCTCTTCCGGAACGCAGTGAGGTCCATCTCGCCGAGACAGCAGGTCAGGTACATGATTGTCCTTTCCACTCTTGTACTGAATCTCGGGGTCGTATAGTTCTAGTTCGGCTATCCAACGGATCAGGCGTGGTGGCGGTGGTTTTGTGCGGCTCCGGAAGTACAACAAAGGGTGATGATCGGTGCGTACAACATAAGGTCGACCTTCGACAAAACAACGCCATGTGCGCAGTGCATGTAGTATACCCAATAGTTCCCTCTCTTGGGCTGGATAATTGCGTTCGGCCGAGGACAGCTTCTTGGATTCAAAAGCGAGCGGATGTAGCTGGCCATCCTCTCCCTCTTGCAGCAGTACCGCACCTATACCAAAGTTAGAGGCATCCGTCTCGATGATATACGGTAGGTCGGGGTTCGGTGGTAGCAGTATCGGTGCCTCGGACATGCGGGACTTGATAAGGTCGAAAGCGGTCTGGCATTCTGGCGTCCAACTGATCGACCGCTTTTTCGCACCCGTCCCCTTCGTCAGATCGGTTAACGGTGCCGCTATTGTCGCGAAATCACGGATAAAACGCCGGTAATGAGAGGCCAAACCGACAAACTGCCGTACTTCTTGGACGTTGGTCGGCTGCGGCCAATCGCGAATAGCTTTTACCTTGGTTTTGGACGGTAGAATCCCTGCAGCAGAGACCTGGAACCCAACGAATTCCAGCTCAGTCTTGAAGAATTCGCATTTCTTCAGGTTGGCCACTAGCTTAGCATCCCGTAAACGATCAAGAACCTGGCGTACGTGTTGGTAATGCTCCTTTTCGGACTTGCTAAAGATCAGAATGTCGTCGAGATAAACCAATGCAAAAACATCCAAGCAGTCGCCCAAAACGGAATTCATTAGCCGTTGGAACGTGGGAGGGGCATTCGTCAATCCAAAGGGGAGCACTTGGAACTCGTATGATCCGTAGCGTGTGTTGAATGCTGTCTTGGGAATATCTTCCTCTCGAATCCGTACTTGATGATAGCCGCTTTTCAAATCGATACTTGAGAAATATTTGGCACCACCGATTCGTTCCAAGCATTCGTCGATTCGAGGGAGTGGATGCGAGTTGCGTTTAGTTACCTGATTGATTGCACGGTAGTCCACACAGAGGCGCATTGAGCCGTCCTTCTTGCGCACGAACAACACCGGGGCGCCCCATGGAGACGCGCTAGGGCGGATCAAACGTAGATCTAAGAGCTCTTTGAGCTGCTTACGCAATTCGTCCAGCTCGAGTGGGCTCATCTTGTATGGTGCTCGATTGATGGGTGCTGCAGCACCTGTGTCGATGACATGGCTCACCTCACGCACAGGTGGTAGTCCTGGTAGTTTATCCTGGAAGACTTCTGGGTATTCCTTGCACAGTGCGTGGAGTTTGTCTTGCTGGGGTTTCTTCTCCTCTTGGTGCTCGGTACGCACGTAGCACAAGTACAGCTCATCTACTTGATCCCGTGTAACCATCCGGGCGACTTGGCGGTGTGAGATAAGGTAGGCCAGCTCCGGAATAGGGCGATCGTACTTTGGCCGAAGTGTGTACTGAATCCCATTGACCGAAAACGTCCATGTATCTTGATCCCAATCCGGTACAGGTTTGATGTTCTTGATCCAATCGCGACCCAGGATCAAGTCGAATTTTGTATCGAGAACGAACGCAGAAATGTTGTGGGTAAAACCAGCGGCATCTAGTGATAGACTGACAGAGCGGTCGATTGAGAACTTATGGCCACCGGCGGTTTCCACTTGCTGGTCCTTGACATAACGCACCGGGCAACCCACAGCCAACTGAGGTGACACATATGACGAGGTAGCGCCACTATCCAATAATACTTCAATCGGTTTCCCATTGCAGGACATGTTGTACAGGGGTAACTCGGTATTCTTTATTGCCAATAGTGATTCAATATGTCTAACGTCAGCGGCAAGCGCTTTTCGATCATCCTCGTCTTGCTCGGCCGGGGGATCGTCAGACAAATCGATCAATGGTCTCTCCGATGGGCGCGGTTCTTGTGTTGGGACAGTTATACCAGCAGGCGGATCTGAGGTAGGGCGTTGGGATTGGGTGACCAGGTTGAGAGATGGACGTGCGCGCGAAAGGACTCCCTCTATTCCTGACGCGCGTTGGCTTTTAAATCGCCATGTAGAAATTTATCAGACGAACCAGACCGAGAATAGCGCGGCGACGGGCAATTGCGAGCGAGATGGCCACGACCATCACAATTGTAACAGCGGCGAGGGCGATTTTGCTGGTGCGATCTGCTTGTGCCTTGAGGACGGCGGTTGATCACATCCAAATCCATAGGCGTGGGACCCTCAGCCTGTTGGACCATGATCGGAGCAGGATGTGTTGTTGGGCGGTGGATATCCGAGTAGTGGCGCTCCGTAGGATTGCCGTTTCCGGCGGCATACTCCTTCATTGCTTCGTACGACTCGGCAGCATTATACGCGGCAAGCAGAGTGGATGGTTCCTTCATCAGAACGGGGAGGCGAGCGTCCAAGTCGAGTCCATGAATGAACGCATCAATCGCGTCCTCTTGGTCCATGCCCGGCAGGTCCAGCATAATATCCCTAAATGTGATCACGTACTCTCGAATGGTGCCAGTGGAAGTGGTACCTTGTTTGAGCTGGCGGAGCTTGTTGCGGGCTACCTGGGCGTAGTTGCGTGGCTTGAACTCGCCACGAATGGCCGCACAAAAGTCTTCCCACGTCTTCGGCGTCTGGTTGGTATCGGCATCTGGACTGAACGACATTTCCAGGTGTCTCCACCATGTTGCGGCACCGTCGCGTAGGAGCGTCGAAGCGTAGACCACTCTTTCAGGGTCGCTGAGTTCGGCATGATCGACGTACTTATCGACGGTGTGTAACCAGGCTTCCACCGCTGACGACGAGCGATCGCCACGAAAGAGGTCAGGCTGTACAGGTTTGACCTTCATGCCGGGTACCGAACGGTGCTTGGATTCCTCGCGCAGGGCCTTGATTTCTTGTTGCTGTGCTTGCATTTGTTGCATCATCACATGCATTGCCTCGAGAATCGCCTTGGAATCGGTCATCGTGTTTTGCTCTTCGTCTGAATCGGAAATGTTATTGTCTTGAAAACGGTGTCGTTGGAATGTTGTTTTTTTAAACTTTGCTTGCGATGAATCACTAGGCATCAGCTACCAAATGTCGTCTTTTTATCAAACTTGGATACCACTGAGAAGAGACGACGTCCACTGAGAGAATAACCACGAAGAGATAACCACGGAGAGATAGAACCACACAGATAGTCGTCCGGACAATATATGATGATGTTTTATTACGATAAATGTCCCATTATTTATACTGTATTGACTTGTAAGAAATGAGTGCAATGCTGTCAAGATTGCTACTGATGACTCATGTTTAGCAACCATTGTCATTCGGACTTTGTCTAAAAAGTGCTACGCTCCGCGGTAATGGTCATGTAGCCGGTGATTAAAATAATCGACTGGACTGTACTACGACATGTTACACAAACTATTTTGGTCGAGCAAAAAAAGACCGAATAACCATCCGAATGATTGGTGGATTCTGATATGAAATGCCCTCGATCGGGATCGAACCGATGACCTTTAGATCTTCAGTCTAACGCTCTCCCAACTGAGCTACAAAGGCGTTACTTGTTTGACACCCCCAGGTAAAGATCTTCTGGCAGACCACATTCCTGTTTCAGTGCCCAGGACGTAAAGCCTTTTTACGCGGTCCTGACAATCCCACGTGACACATCCGTGCCACCTTTTTATTTTTTTTTTTTCCTAGACGACCGCTCTTTCAAGACGAGCTATATCTTCTCAACCCATTTTCACGCTAAATATTTAATTTCTGTTAGTACAGAGCTAGCTAGATCCTTCCTTAGTTTATTGCTTGCACTAGTTTAGTGTCCCTTTATCAGTCCGCCTACATCTCTTCTCTTCGTTTGTATGCTCCTATGTCATCAACCCATCTCTGAATTTCTCGATATCATTCATCTAGCGTTATTGTCCTTTCCTTTAGTCTGGGGACAACATCCTTTTAAGCGCGCCCAAATGGACGAATAAACCAGATTACCAAGAGTATCTCTTTTTCACCTTTTGGTCACTTTTATCCATAAGGATTACCCCTTTATTTATTTTTTTTACCCAACCTTCAAAACCCCACCGTTTGACTTATTGCTGTGACGAAACAGAGAAGTCATCCGTTTGCCATCGTTTGATTTGCACACCCTTTTGGTATTTCTTTCCTTGGCCGTATCGATTTTTGGAGTCGGTCGACGCGATCAAGGAGCCCGATTTTGCGAGTGAATAGTCCCGTTATACTATCCTCTTGCCCCCGCCGCCAACCTTAACATTCATCCTCTCTATTCTTACTACTGTTGTATCCCCGGAGCATATTCTCTCCTTCAGTTGTACCGACCGTGTCATGTTAACACGGTGATGCAAATATTCTCTAGCTACCTATTTTCAGGTTCGTGAACTGTAGCCTCACGGTCAACGCGATTCGTGAGATATTTATCACGTGATTCCTTTTTGGTCAGACGGAATTACTCTCTGCCCTGACTTACTTTTCGGACATTGTCCAGTTATTCCACTCTTGTTAGCTACCCATTTCGCTCACTAATTTAGCCTTTCATTTATCACCGCGTTTAGCGTATTCTTTCTGAGCATTGTCATGGTAGAATGGGCTGAGATAGCCAAGCTGTATTAATATATATATAAAGTCCGGAGAATAGGGAAGTCGGCTGCCTCTTTTAAGCGGATGGGTACCATGTGGACTTTTTGATCATGCAAAAATGCTGTGTGCTTTGGCCTTTTTTATCTTTAAAGCCTGAACATAAAATACAAACTATATCAAAGCTGCTTTCGCTGCCTCGTTTCTACTTCCGGCTGAGTATAGTCTTGGCAATTTTGCACCCAGAGAGGACGACTTCCATTTCGTCTGGTTTTAATCCTGAATTAGGAGCACGGATCACTGTCTCCTGCAAAAAGAAGAGACAGCCTTGTGCTAATGTTCGCATGTCCATGATCTTTCCAAATATAGTGGCAAGAGCCTGAGGGCCACCGTCCTTGGCTTGCAAAAAGAGATGCACAAAGAAGAGCTCCATCCAGAGCCGGCCTTTGCGCCCAAGAATCATGAAATTGACACTCCTCAAGATACTGAGTGAGAGGGAGTCACTGACAACGAGGCCAGCATAGAATTTAGCCACGTTCAATATGCGCCCTACGCGGACTTTGCTCTCTTCTCCTGAAGTCCTGTCAAAGCTTTCGGAAGTGATCCGGTCTAAACCGCCCACTTCACGTTCTCCGCATTCACGTAGGAAATCCCACAGACAATACTGGAAGGTCACCTTGAACGAGTGGTTCACCGAACAAAATCGCCTGCCGACATGCAAATAAAACGGATTGAATGTTTTCTCCTAGATATTCGAACCATTAATTTTCCACAACCAATTGAACCGATGCAGCAGAAAAGCGCACTTACGTTGCCAGTACACTGTACAAGAACTCGAGCAATTTCTCGCTGCTGGACTTCGGTAAGACCGAGTTTCATTAGCCTTTCAAAAGCATCCAAATAGTCCTGAAGCGAAAGAAAAATATTCATTAACAGGAACTCCACAAACACAATCTTAAACTTTACTTGGACAACTTACTTCTGAGCTCATGATGGTTACGAAAATACTTCGACGCACATCGGTGTTCATACCCTGCTTCCTCGCAAGCTTGAGCAGCGCTTCTTGAAGAGTTTGTTCCTTTTGTAAATCGCTCGCAACCTTGGCGGATTTCTTGTGCTTGCTCTCCGTGCCAACCAGATTGTCCCGCCAAGATGCGCCAACCAGCCACCATTTTCCCTTTGTCTCAATGTTGTGGATATCTTCAAGGCTGACACGTAATGCTTCTGCGCTCTTTGTGGTTCGCTTTCTATCCAGGTTGCTCAAGAACTTTTTGAGTTTCATTACCAGCTCCTTGTCAGCTTGACCAGAGGCGGTAGGACCGTTCTTGATCTTGTTATTCTTGATATTGGAAAGGGTTTCCAACATGAATTTGTGACGCAACCTAGGTAAGTAATAAGCATGTGTGGATTGGATGGTATCCGGATCATGATCTGTAAGCTTGTACATACGTAACAGACGAAGCATCACGTTTTTGAGTCTCTTTCTGGATTTCATCGATAATATCCTTCAACGAGGTTGGATCGTCGGTACGAAGCTGAGCACCAGCAGCTATCGACGTATGGTTTAGTATGACTAAGATCTACTGTGTTCTCAACCGAAGATATTGATCTACCTGTCACAATCTTCATAAGAAGGTCAACGTCGTACTCATTCAGACTCTTAATCAACAGATGAATAATATCATATATGAGCACACATGCGATCACTTGGAAATTATAGAGCTCGACCGCAAGAGTCAGCAAATTCTTGGCTTCCTTTGCGCCGTTGGCGCCTTCCTCAGTCATATCATCGCCATTTGCCATCGAATTCTGGCAGTTATTGTAGTCGCGTTCAAAATTCTCCACGAGCGCCTGGACGAAAAAGGCGGCTAAAGCGTTTACAGGTTACATTATCACCGTAATAAAGAATGGAGACCGAAAGAAGTTACCAAAATCAACGCCGATCAACCGATAAAGAGCGGCAATAATGGCGGCATAGGGAATGACGAATGACTCTTGTAAGCTGCCACGAAGAGAAATAGACGCCAATATAATATTGGTTATAGTCGAAGTGACATCTAAACGCCGATTTGTGTTAATACAGATAAAATACAGTGGAGTAGATTTTAATATACATTACCATGGCGAGGATATGTACTATAGCATTTTTCAATATCCACAAGGATTTTGTCGATATTGCTCTCGTTCAATCTATTCAGAAGACCTTGAAGGACGCGATGAAGTTTGATCTGTTGCTCGCTCTTAGTATCAGCAGCCTTTCGAAGGTGAGGTGGGACATATTTTGAAGGAGTAGAAAGTTTGGAGGGCGTCGTAGTGATGTCTTGCGATTTATGTTGAGAAACCTAGAGTAATTGTCGTCAGCAGGGCGGTACAATCACATTGAAAATAGCACGTGCCATCTTTTCTTCTTCTTCTGCTTTCTTCATTTCCTTGTCAACACCGGATGTTTCGTCATAGGTCATTTCTTCATCTTCATCTTTATCACTGTCTTGCTCATCGTCGCTCTCTGTCTCTCCATCGCTAGCCTCTTCCTCACTCATTTCATCTGACTCCATATCAGTACCGTCGTCGTCGTCGTCGTCGTCGTCGTCTTCGCTTTCATCGAATGCACCGAACAGCGAGTTCATTTTCTAGACGATACCGATTAGCAGCCATTTTCTGTCGTTGTGTCTGCTACCAACCTTCTCAGCTTCCGCTTCAGCAGCCATCTCTTTTGTTTTGGCGAGTTGTCGCTTTTTTTTCAAATAGGCGGAATCGTCCTCCTCCGGTCCTGATTGTTCGTCGCTTCCGGCATGATCTCCATCCAAACCGTCCAACAAGTCCAGCAGGCCGTCTTCTGCAAATGCCTTGTCATAGCCAGCCTTCTTTTTTTTATTCATGCCGAGTTTCTTTTCCCAATAGGCAATGTCGCGGTCATCCTCCTCAAACTTGTTCTTTCCAGTGTCACTGACCAAATTATCCTGCTCTAGTAGCGAGAACAGGTGTGGATTCGATCGTGATAATCGATCGAGCGCTTCTTTATCATTCTTGGGCGTACGATCCGATTGTTTTGGTGTCTTCTGACGGGTGAGTTCGGCAGACTTTGTGGCCACAGCCGCTTTTCCCTTCCTTTCGCTGTTTACGGGCTGTGATGGTTTCTTTGATGGTTTTTGCTGAACGTTTTTACTTTTTGCTTCTTCGTGTATCTTTTGTCGTTTTCTGGCGGCCTCCATCAGTTGTGCATGGTGCTGTGCTTTTCGCTTGCCCTTCTCCTGGCGTTTTTGCTTCCGCAGTTCTTTTCGATTGGCAGCCCTGTTGATCTTGTCGTTTTTGAAGTGACGATCGTCTTGATCTGCGCAAAAAGATCAATAAGAGAAGGGTTCTATACAAAAACGCACGTAGTGTCAAAACAGACTTTGTTCTTCAAGTTCTTCGAGCATTTTCTCTGGCATGCGTGAGCCGATGCTCGGATCGTGAGGTCTGTGACCTCGGTTGGTGTTAGTAGGTCTCATTCCGGTAATTGAAGTCAAACTTTCTTTGAAAGAGATGGGCAAATTTTTATTTTTATTTTTATGCCCTTCTGGGCCGCATCCCGAGAGTCCGCTCACGTCTTTCGGACCACCGGTGACGCTCTGAGCGGCTGCACCAGCGGCTTGCTATTCTCAACATGGTCTGGTGCTTGTTGTACCATAGCATCTGGGAGTGATGGCAGGAGCACGGGCGAAGACAGAAGGACCAAATTCTGAGCGGCCATTGCTTCCTCATCAGCGCGGACGTGATGGTGGTGGTGCTGCTGCTGCCCATAGAATGTCTGTGGCGGCGTCGGCGGCAATTCGCTCCGTAACAACAATAATGCCTCTTGCTGCTCTTTGAAGGCAGCTTCTCGTGACTGATGGCATTGCACGGAATGCTCAATTTGATCAATGTTCTGGTCAATCATGCCATTCTGGACTTTGAAGCGGGCAAATGCCAGTCTGACCTTGAGCTGTTTCATAAGCTAAATAATGTCAGTATACGCTGCGAAACATGTACAGATTTTTACACCGGTTTACCTCTTCCGGATTCGTGGTAGTATCGCTGTCAGTCGTTGTCGAAGGCATTGAAATAGGATGGGAGAAAGTGGGGGCATAGGCAGTAAAAAAAGAAAGAGAGAGAGAGAGAGGAAAAAATAGAAGCCGGATCAGAGCGTCATGCAAGTTGTTGTTGTAGCAAGTGGATGTTTCAGTCAGGTTGGGCATGGGTTACACTTGTACCTGGAAAGGCTTTGCTATGAAGAACAGCTTTATCCAATTCTGCTGACTATTTATTGTTGGATGAATTGGCGAAATGGTTATGAAGCATACGTAGCGAATCCATTGAATTGACTACAGCTTGAGCCCGCCTTCGCGTGAGATGGAAGGAAGTGTCACGTTACCGCTCTTCGGTTCTTCTACCGTCTCTTGCTCTCCCTGCTGGGTTAATATGATAGCCTCGATGATATCTGGAATAAAACCGCATTCGCCCGAATGATGGTCGACAAGGTGGTGTGACAGAAACCAGTACTTTTCAGAGAATGACGGATGGATGATCCAATTCCGGCTGTCGCGCTCTTCGCCGCCAATAAACATGGTTTTTGTTGACAGGAGCTCGAAGCAGTCGTCAGCATCGTACAGTCCCTGGAAGAGGATCATGCGGTCTCTCATTGAGCCAAGCGGTATGTAATCAATGCGGACATCGTGTGATATCAATCGCTGGAGGGCAGCTTTGAGGGGAGGCAGTGAGCTACCATCAATCTCTCAGCCGCCTTTTTCTTGGACGCTCCCCGCTCCCCATTTTTCTCATTTACTAGCACCGACTTACTCGGAGTGAAGACGCTACGAGATTTATCACCAAGAATGCTGGAGCATTTCAGCTGTAAACGGAGAATATGGAGCGCTTGGAGCGCGGGCATGTGTTCCAAGTCGCATGGCGTTTTGAGCGCAGGCTTCTCGGTTATTGTCCCAACAGCGGGTGTTACTGCGGCGAATGTGCTGACCATAGACTCTGGGCCGGTTGAGGGGAGTAAGTTGTCGTCGTTGCGGGATTGCTGCTGCTGATTAGCGGACACATTGTGATGAGCCGGTGACAGCGCTTGAGGAATGGGCTGAGCGCAGGCATTTTTAGTGCTGGGAGCGCCACAGGTATCGTTGAGAGTTCTGGTTGCCGCCGGAATCGCTGCTGCTGCTGCTGCTGCTGCTGTTGTTACTGTTGTCGCGTTGACAGATTTATCATTACCAAGATTATTTAAAACCTGAGTAACCTGGTCAGTTACGTCCCAACCAGTGGATTGCGCGGCGTGTAAAGCCTTTTGAAATTCGAGAATACGATGGTTACTTCCGAGAACAGTGAGCAAAATGGCAGGTATAGTATGAATGTCATCTTTTATCTGAGGAGGCGATGGATATGTTTTCGGAAATGGGAACAGACGAGCATCCGTCCAGATGTGGGGTACCGATCCGCGTTCGGTAAGACTGGCGAGGGACAAGAGCAGGACACACCCGCGCAGATAGTTGGCCTCATACTGAACCTCAGAAACACGACGACGTAGGTAATTTAGCTCATCAATAAGTCGTTGGAATTCCTGCTCCTTTTCTTGTCGGCGTTGCTGTTCGCGCTCCCGAAATGCACGTTGGGCAGCACGATTCTGTGCCCGTCGTTCTGGTAGGGAAGGCGGATTGGGCTTTCTGCCTGGGCGTTTGCGCTTGCGCAAAACATCGCCGTTTTCATCCTCAATGCCAAAATCGTATTCCTGATTGAAGTGTTGGAATTTGAATCGAGGGGCGGCTTTGTGGCTAGCGTCCATACTCGTCGTATAGGAACAAAGAAAATAATATGTGTCACGGCCCTATTGCAGTTTCTGACATCTCACATGACAATCATTTTCTCCAAACGTGCTTTCTCCTCTCCCAAGTTCCATAGTCAAGTCAAAGCCGTGTGCGTGCGTGGATAGGGTGGCTTCTGCTTTACAAATGAAGTGTTCCATGATTTCAGGGTTTTATGAGTGATCATCGTGATAGAATTTGCAGAACAAGTCAACAACTAGCTCTAGGGGGCACGGGCCCTATTACTATGTTTTCATACGTTCCCTTGCACCTCAAAAGAGTTTCGGCTCCAACTCAATTTAAGCGCATTTGATGCAACAGGGCGATTGATAAAACAGTAATGTTTTCGTGCCACTTGATGTTCTCGAACGAATCTAGCAGTCCTACTCCACGCGAATTTCAATCTGCACTGAAAATCACCCATTGAATAAAAAATAAAAAACAAAAAGGAGAAACTTGGAGGATAGAGGAGAGGAGCACAGGAGGGGGGGAAGCAGATTTCGAAAAGAAGAACCATCTGGAAGGATGATCATCACCAGTGAACGATTATCATTTTGGTCCAAATACAGTTCGCACATCATCAGCAAAGGTGACATCAAGTTCCATGATCCAATACCAACGCTATTTTCTGGCGTATGCTATGTTTCACAGCCCTAATCGCATTTGATTTGGTAAAAGAAGACGTTTAAAAAGAGAATATGATCTGCGGATGTCTGTCAACGAAAACGTTTCTAATGTAGTGTATCTAGCAGATGCAGAAGCGAGGAGAAACAAAGTGCATGCTTAATTGTGATGATCATTTCATCAGATCAGTAATAGGGATATATACTCATTTGAGAGTTTAATTCTATCAGAAATGAGCTTAAGCAGGTACATTTGTTGCTTTGCTGATACGCTTTCACCTCCCAATTAGGAAAAGTTGCATTAAAGGCCCAAGGCCAGGAGCATTTTTTTTTAAAGAAAGAGGAACAATAAACTAAACTCGTCATTTAAAACCCTGTCTTTCTCGTTGTTTAAGCTTTCTTGGGATAATGAGCTTGAGAGAATCGTCCTGCTAGCACATATGGCGGGCTTAAACTTCGATGCCAAAGCAGATCGAGAGACGGCACCCTTTGATCTGATAATCCAGACAGACATATGCCATCGTCACTGAGAAAAAACATCCCATTTTTAGGAGACTAAGGTAATAACAGATAATATATGAAACGTATATGAGACGACTTTTTTTTTTTTTGCTTTGGGAATAATAATAATAATAGTAATAATAATAAAAAGCGGTCTATGCGAGGTAAATAACCTTGCTGAACAGTGCCAAAAAGAATAAGATAGATGATAACCTCCTTTGGGATTGTCGTGAAGACGATAAGGGAGAGGCGATGTGTTTTTGAAAACTCGAGTACAGAAGTAATGGATAACATAAGACCCGAATCCAAAAAGGAGAGAAAGGGGACGCTCCAATTATGGGGTAAACTAAAAGAGTACGGCCATGAGCTTATTGTGAATCTTTTCTTTGCCAGATAGATAGACAACTTACATAGTTGCTAGGCACAATGCCAATCGATCCATCCTGCTTTCGCGCTTGCCACCAGTTGCCTCGTCGATCCAAAATTTCGAGCGACTCATCCTTCACGAACGACAGCTCATTTGGATCCTCAGGATTAGCTCGGTCTGTTACGGGCATGCACATGCTACTGTTTAATCCATATCCATCTCGCAGTAACCTCTCCCCCTCCCCGATCTCATTCAACCAGCCGAAAAGTTTTGCTTACATCCATGCAATGCCTTGACATGGTCTTTTCCTTTGTCAGTCTCCGACTCCTGCTTCATCTGCGGAGCAGGTGATGGCGGTGCGGTAGCTGCAGTGGCAATGTCGGTCGTAATAGCCGTACCAGGAGCAGGAAGCGTGGTGGTAACTACTTCGAGGGTGGACGTAGGAATTAGAGTGGTAGCAGTGGTAGGAGTAGCAGTGGCTTCGGCAACAGCCGTTGTTGCGGCTTCTGCAGCCGAAATGGCAGCTGCTGGGGGATCCGAGTCTGGGCGTGAGGTCTGATACAGAGAAACCACACTATGGAGGGAGGAGATAGACGTTTGGCGTTTTTCGCTATCATAATAGCGTTCTTGAGGAGGTTGATGGTGAATGGAGCGATGTTGATGATGGCTAGTATGGTTTTGAGTCGACCGGTGGTTGTGGTGACGTTGTTGCTGCTGATGCTGATGGCGACTTGCTCGGGACTGATGCCTCGGCGACTGAAGTCCATAGACGGAACGGTGAATGGGGGAGTCCTCCCCACTGCTAAGAATCAAGACCCAGAAGTACTAGAAGATGTAATATTTTCAGATGAGCATGCATAGGGTCTCTCTTTGGAGAGAAGACGTGTGCAACGTGTCATTTTTTACCTGCATGATCACAAGAATACAGGATCCTCCTGCAGCTGCTTTGGAAGCGCTACCAGAGCGGTTCACGAGCATTTCGATCAGCAGCGTCAGCGTGGCAATACTGATGGACAAGAACATAAGGAGCTTATGGTTTTTGTACAGTAAGTACGCTTCTGTGCCATCGATTGCGATTCTTTTTTTTTCTCACTCTCCCTTCCTTTGGATTTACTTACTACTAGCTGATAATGACAGAAAAGCGATTTTGCGAGAATGAAATATATGCTGACCAGCAGCGCAAATTCATAAACGATGATCCACCAGCTGGCGCCGCGGATGTGAGAGAGACACGCACCAACAAAGGTGATGATCCATCCGATCTAGAGAATTAAAGGGCTTCGTCGTTGGAATACATACGAGGGAAAGAGTTTGGAGAGCGATATTACAGTTGCTAAACATGCCGAACTGAGGACCAGTGGGTTGGACGTAACATGCGATAGATTAAAGTTCATTCTTGTGTTGCTAAAAGAGCGTGAGCGTGAGCGTGTATAGGCGTGTGCCATGGAAAGAAGGAATGGGTGGGTGCTGTAAAAGAGAGGGAAGAGAGAGAGAAAGAGACTGGCGAGCGAGGGACCTGTAGTAAAGGGAGGGTCTATATATACATAACATTTTCTTAATCTCTTCCCAAGCACACGATTGCCATGTTCTCCTTAGATACCCAATCCTCCCTTAACGATACTTTCTACATTTGTATGCGCTGTTGCCTTCAGCAGAGTAATAAAAAACGGTCCATCCCTTGTTTCCCAAAACAGGACTGATTTATTGGTTGAACGAGAAACACAAAACCATGGAGCCCGTTGACAAAACCGTCAATCTCCTTTAGCGGTACTAAATAAGCGAATTCGGCACACAAAGAGAGGGAGATAGTGTTAATGTACTTATAAGCATAAATACACGCATCGAATAACAGGGCAGAAGAGAGGCCTGAAGCTAAATCCCCCCTACACTGTTATTCATCCTTATTCTCACCTTGTGGAAACCAATATCGTTGGCGTACTCGCGGAAGCACTGGCGGCAAATGTTGAGGTTGTACTTGCGGATCAAGGCAGCACGGTGAGCGCAGACGCGGCTATATATCGCCCACAGGTTTTTTTTTTTACATAGCGGGTAAAAGAAAATTTTTTATATGAATTCGCAATGTTCGTTTTTTTTTTTTTTGTGAATGATGTTGGATGGATTCGTTTGGGAGAGGATTGTTGCTCGAAGACGTTACCACTGACGGGAGCCCTTGCCGTACTGGCGGGGACGGGAGTTCCAGACGTTATCGTGGGCCATGGTGAAATTACTCGAAAATCGACACGAGAAAGAGAAAGGGAAGTACCCCCAGTATAGGGCAGACCCGTCCTTGAAAAAAAAAAACAACAGCCGCCACCCACAACACTCAAAAAATTTTCATAGTCAGAGCCATTAAAACAATAACCGATCATGTCTGATTCCTTGGTTGGGGATAAATCAGTGTAACTCCTTTTGCATGGTTTGCATCAAACAAGGTCTCTATGTTAAGCATCCATATTGATCCGTTTACCGCCAGTGCCGTTCGCTGCCCTGAGATGGTCTAACCTGCACTTCTATTTTTGGGCGAGATGTACCATGAAAGATTTGTCCCAGACAAATGAACCAAGCACGTTTATCTTTAATGGATTTGCTCCTGTCATCATCATACTGGCGATGTTTCCACTTAATTAGAGCAGTTTCCGGAATATATATCAGCAGTAATAGATGGAGGGACGGGGATATCTAACGACAGACTATGGATGGATTTTCTTATTTCGCAATCTTGATTTGAAAGGTACCTAATTTTGATATGGTCAGTAAACGGGCTCACGATGGGATTTGTGAGCCCTTTGTTTCTCTTGCTCCTACATTGTGGAAGATTTGACGTTTCTGCTACGACTACGCTCGGTACGCCCAGGTTGGCCAGAGCACCCCGGACAACACCGCAAGGAAACCATACATACTAAAGCAAACATGTAAACATCAGCCAGCCATGTTTTCCTTTTATCCTGATCTTGTCATTTACCGGCGTTGCCTTCTTTGCAGAATCAGCTCCGCCAATGTCAGTCGACATACGCATAAACCAACGGAAGCTGTTATCTTGCAGCACGTACACGCCCTGGTATATTCCGGTTACCCTTTTTCATGCGACAAACATGGCCCCCCTCGCTTCCGCTTCTTTACCCGATGATTGGTCTTGAGATTATCAATCTGCTTCTTGAACATAATCGACCATAGATCCTTGCATATAAATTTCACCACATCCAATGTGTCTGCAAAACGTGGCCGGTCCTTTGTAAATCTAAGCTCGCGCTCGTTGAGTCCTTTTTTTTTTTGTTCCTGCGATGGCGACAATAACAACCACTTGCCGTGCTCATGGCAGCAAGAGAAAGAATTGATAATAATAGTAATAAGAATAATAACCTTTCCACAATACGCTGTCCCACAGTGTAACCAAGACTATCGAGTTTATAGAACATGGCTTCGCTGTCTGCTTCAGTCTCAACCGCGGTTATCCGGCACACTGTGTCGACCATTTCAATTAAAAAGAGATCGACGCATGATTCGCTAACAAGTCGCTGTTGCGCGTAAGAAACGACAGGGGCATCTTCAAAGGCGGCCATGATGATGTTGGTTCTACTAGAAAGGAGGGGGAGGAGGCTTGAGTATTTTGCTGTTGTCGTAAAGTGTGAGGAGGGGAAAGTAGTAGTAGTAGTAAGAAAAAGCGCGCGCGTGTGTGTGTGTGAAGTTTGAGCAATGGAGAAAGGCGGGCGAGAGTCCCTTAGGATGTGGTCGGTCTTTATTTTTTACTTCTGTGCGACATGATGTCACCTGATGCTGTACTGGAGTAGTAGTAATAGTAGTCGTAGTAGTAGCGCTTTTAAGTATTACTGGCGGCATCAGGGACAGGGCAAATAAATACAGGGTTTCTTCATCTAACTTAGGAAGAAGTGAAGGAGGATGGAGAACGTCTATGTGAGCGTACAGACCAGAAAGCAGTCGAAATATGCGTCCGTGTCAAGCGGAGGAGTGGTGCTCAGTGACCTTGGTTGTAGAGATGCGAGGCCAACTCGACATAGAATGCAGAGGTATCGAAGAATGGTTTGTCAGAGAGCAACGGAAGGGACGATCGCCATTTGGGTCTGATAAGGATCAGGTGTTCAGCCATGATTGCCATGAAACGAGACGCGCGATGATGCCCACTTACTTTTGGCCGTTCAGTTCCCAGTGGTTGGCATTGAGGGTCTTGATGTAATTGCCCCACTTTGCGCTTTCTACCGACACAATGCCGTCATTGGGCCCTTCTTTAGCCTGGACCAGCTGACCGGTCCATCCAAGAAACGTCCATGGAGGCATACTAGCGCTCGCTCCGTAGGAGTAGTACGCCACGGATGGATCATCTGGCGTATTTGGATTAAAGTGGTTTTTGCAGTAATCGGTGGTCAGATTAGCGTAGGCAGGAGTGTCAAGCATTTGGACGACGGGATCGAGAAGGTAATTCGTGTAGCGCTGGTGCTTACTAGAGGAATGATCGCCTTTTTCTGCTGGTGAAGAAGCAGCAGTGGCAGCAGCAGCAGCAGCAGCGGCAGCAGCAGCAGCGGCAGCACCAACACCTACATGGTCTCGAAACCAGTCCATCAGCGCAGAGCCTCGATGTGGTGTGGCTATGGTGGTCAGCGACTGGACATGGTACGGCCGACTCCGGATATGTGACAATAAACACCGGCAGTCGAGTCCACCCTATATTTCTGCATTCATTTTTTCATCTCCTTCTCTTTCTTGGATCGCGATTGCCTTACCATCGAGTGTGCTACAAAGTTAACCTGCGCACCGGACAGAATGGCTTTAAGGATCGAATGGAGCTCATGGGATCGTTCCCACACACTCCCGGTCCGGGGAACCTTGGTGACAATCACCTTGGCGCCGAGCTTCGCAAGAGTATCCTCGATCCCACCCCAGTAACGAACCTGTAATTGAGGAAACGAGGCCGGTCCCCACTTGTCAAACCCGTATAGCCCGTGGCAAAGGACAATGGGGGCACGGGGCGCCCGGTACTGTGGGGTGACGGGTATATCGAGTCCGCATGGGTATTTATTATTGGTGGAGGGTGTGTTTGTGGTAGTAGAGAAGGTTGATGCAAGGTGAGAGGTGTCCCGGTAAAGGATTGTGCCCTTGACTGAAGCATCCGAGCCTTTGTTCTTTAGAAGGAACCTTGGGTAAATCACCCGGAAGGCTTGCTTTCCCGTCTGAATATCCCGCTGCAGAGAATAGGAGTTCATGAAAGTGTGTCGCAAATATTGCAGGAAAACAGATAGAGAGATCGAAACCATAATATGTATAGCTCAAAGAATAAGAGAGCAGGAAAAAAAAAAGGAAGAGGCCTGCCGATAGACCTAAAATTACTACGTACTAGCCGCATACATTTCATTCGAAACTCAGCTTGATTTGGCTCTTTTCTAATGGACTGGATTTGGGCGGATAATACAACACACTTTTCTACGTCACTGCAGCCTTAATGGAAGGAGTCAGGCAGCCCCCTATTCGTCCCTACCAAGAAGCGTCCGCATGTTACAGGATGCTATGCTACTTTTTATGCAGAATAATGAGCGAGCGAGAGAAAGGGCGTTATCATATGAGTTGGTTCTTTAAAGCCGATGTGAACAAATATTGGGGTTTTGCATAAGACGTTGTCCAATGAGACAGGTGTGAAGAAAATTAGCCGTGGGGATGGAATGAGAGCATCTATTGGTGCAATTCTTCCTCCCCTCCCACCCCCGGGAATTCGTGCACACGTAGACACCCACAAAAAGCATCAAGCAACTTTTAGCCACATCCAAACATTCTTCACCCTTTTTAGCACATCTAGGGAGGAAAGAGTTCATGCAAGCAATACGACAGGAGAGCACTCTTGAGCGTTTCCTTCCCTCATAAGAGGAGCGTGCAAGAATTTTTGTTTTCGTTTTCTTTTTGTTTTAAATAAAAAAATGGGTTCGGCGTCACACAGCTGACAGTGTCAGGCCGCGGACACCTGTGGTCCTGCCGATGGCAAGCCAGAGCGGAAGGACCGGACGGAAAAAATTAGAATAACAACGAGTGGATCGAAATCCACATTATAGTTGTTAAACTATAAAGAACAGATACTACACTTGATCTTAGCCAAAAGGCCTGAGAGGATGAGGTTCATCGAGTTCGCAAGAGTGCCCGTCTTTTATAGTTTTTTTTTTGACTGTCCCATCGATCGGATGTTGAAACCTTGTATGCAGGTACGAAAAAGTGACCACTGTCTACGTAACCTTCGAACCGCGCTTGAATCCCAGCCGGCCAGCCAGATGATTGAGAAATGATGAATCCGGTTCAAATCGCTCGTCGGCATGCCAAGTGTCGCCCTTCCAAATGAAAATCCTTTCAAACTCCCAAAATGGGAGTGGAGGGTGACGAAACAGGCTTCCAGTCAGATGGTGGCAGGCAATTGAAAGCATACCAGATTCATGTATACAAAGATTTTGATTAAGGAAAGAATACGTATATGTATCATGTTGAGCAAAGGCAACTCACAGTGGAACCCACTAGAACCGTAACGGGTTACCTAAGCGAATGTTTTCCTAAAAAGGGATTCATACGCTGACGTGGACTGGTGGGAAATTCGTACTCCTTTCGCTGTGCACCTTCCGCGCGCTCGCGCGGGCACATTCACGAGAACCTTCTATCTCCGTTCTCTGCAATATTCCTTCCTCAACAGAGGACGCTTCGCATACATACAACCTTTATCTTTTTGCTTTTCCTCGTTTATTACACACATAATGTCCACCATCAATGTGAATGTCAAGTCATCAAGTGACAAGAAGTTTGTCATCGCCATTGAGACCACAAAAACTGTACTTGATCTGAAAAACGCTATTGCGGAGCAAACCGAAGTCCCGGCCGAAAACCAACGCCTCATTTATTCTGGACGGGTACTCAAAGACCCTGATACATTGGCTGATTGCAAGATTGCTGATGGCAACACGGTACACATGGTCAAAAGCTCTGGTGGCCATCGTAAGTTTGCATTACTCTCTCTCACCTGCTTGAAAACTTATCGTCTCTTTTTTTTTTAGGCTCTACTGCATCTGCCAATTCGGCCGCTGGATCTACGACGTCTCCAGCATCAGCTAACACGACCAATACACAGCAACAGCAACAACCGCAGCAGCCCGCCAACCCATTTGCAGGTCTCGGCGGCAGCTTTGGTGGGGATAACCCATTCAACATGTTTGGCTCTGGATTTGGTGCGGGCGCAGGCATGGGTGCGGGCGCGACGCCAAACAGTTTTGGCGTGCCTGACCCAACATTGATGAACCAAATGCTTCAGAACCCCATGTTTGCTCAGTACATGTCGACCGTTCTTCAAAACCCTGCCGTCCTGGACACGATCATCTCCTCAAACCCTCAGCTCTCTTCGATGGGACCCGAGATCCGCAACATGATGCAGTCACCTGAATTTAGACAGATGCTCTCCAACCCTGATATGATTCGACAAATGGCAAGCATGGCGTCTGCCATGCAAGGTTTCGGTATGGGAATGGGTATGGGTAATCCTGAGTCAACCTTCGGTGCTGGTTCCCCACAGCAACAGTCAACACCCCCAGCGACGACGGGAAGTGGCGGAAACCAGCAACAGCAGCAGCAGCAGCAGCAACAAAACCCATTTATGAATCCATTCGGAGGATTCGGAGGGAATGGCATGGATCCTCAAATGATGCAACGCATGGCGGCCATGCTCGGGGCGGGTGCGGCAAATCAGCCGACGGATACTCGCTCACCTGAAGAGCGTTTCCAGGTGCAGCTCCAGCAGCTAAGCGAGATGGGCTTTTGGGATGCTGCGAAGAACATCCGGGCATTGCAGGCGACAGGGGGTGATGTCCAGGCAGCTATTGAGCTATTGTTCAGTGGAAACTTGTAGATAGCCAACATCGGAAAGAAAGAAAGAAAGAGAGAAGGAGAGAGAGAACGAGCGAGCGATAACACACACAATGACCGATCGTATACATATATATTCCCCTACCTCCGTTATTCATCTCTCTCACCCAGCCGCCTACTTATCCTTATGCTCGTACATCCATACCTTTTTTTTTTGCACGTTATACTGCTTTCTTTTTCCGTTTTTTTACAATTAAACATCTTAATCGCCCGTATATTTCCGTTCTTTTTTTATTCTTACGCCTTCGCGTATGTTATTACTAGCTTGTCTGGAAAATGCTGACAAGCGAGATGCGGAATTTTTGAAAGGCAAATTCAACAACGTCTTGCTGGTTGGATTGGCCTGAGCCAACGTCGGATCGGCCACCGCCATAAACAGGATTGTAATCAGGAAGCAAAAACTCGATATTTGTGAGGCCGCCTCCAAAGACTGTTTCTGTGCGGTCAACGCCCTCGCCCTGAACGCGTTTGCCGCTGCCCGAGTGCTCGATGAGAAAGCCGCGAACACACTTCATGGTAACCTCGCTGCGTTTTAGAAGCCAGGCGAGATGTTGCTGGGGCTGGTCAAGGATGACGGATGAAAAGAATTGTTCAGGTTGCTCGAGGAATCTGTCTGGCAGCAGCAGCAATGGAATGGAGAGAGTGGATATGTCGTACCGGGTGGTAAGGCGCAGGATGTTGAGCAGGCCTTTCATGAGGTTGCTCTTCTTGCTTAATTCACTCGATGCAACGGCTAATAAAACAATATTCCCCCCCCACACACACCACCCTTCAGAAGACGGAAGCAATAAGAGAATGCAAAGGAGTACCTTCCGCATCGACAACGAGATGGAACACGACCTGCGTGGTCGGCAGATTGGAATGGCGCGTGACAAAGAAGCTGCCCTCCTGCAGAGCATCCGGCCGAGACTCAAAGTCCTGTTCAATGACCACCAGTTGGGCCTCGATATCCGGGAAATGGAACTCGGTGGAATGCTGGCAGCGCTCAAACAAAGCTAATTCAACACGGGGTGGGGGGGCCGTCCCCAATTTAAGTTTTTGTTTTCCTTATCTTGTTTATTTTTACCTTGATTACTGCCTTTTCCTGTTCGATATTGACGCCACCCGTAAGCCGACCCTTGTTGATCCCGACTCCGGTTGAGCTCATTAAGTTCTACAAGTACAACCATGGCACTCAGAAGATTTGTATAAAGTTTAGTCGACGTCTGGGCCTTATAGGCCATTTCACGTGTAGGATCATAGGGCATGGGGTTGAAAATGTCACGACCGGTGTCAGCGACAAGGAGTCGCAGGTTGTGAGTCGATTTGACCTGTGCAGGACCAAGGCTGATGGTGAACGATTCGACCGGTTGCTGGTGTGCATTGGCGTCCGTGGCTGAAGGGTGGGAGCCAAAGCGAGGATCACTATTTTTGTTTGGGATGGTTATGTGTGAAAAAGATGAGCTGATTTTTTTTTTTTAAAAAAAAATTGATTAGATAGCGTTTTTACCTTTCTTCATGGTCAATGCCAAAGTTCTCCATGGCCTTTCCAAGCCAACCGCCCAATTTTCTTACAGAACTGAGATTGGTGTTCTCCATGACCTGTTTTTGTTGCTGCAGGAACGAAATTGGGCTCCAACTCTTGTTGGGCTGAGCCATGTTATTACTCTTTGCAAGGCTGATGTTACGTTGCAACGAGTGCCTCCTAGGAGCGGTAATAGTAGTAGCAGTAGTACTGGTGGGCGATCCAACCTGTTGACTCAAGCCCACGCTGTTATCATTCAGTGAGCTCGTGCGGGAGTGCGCGGGTGACGGGGCAGTAACTTGGCTCATGGATGAGGAGCGTCTGCATTGGCGCTGCTGCTGAATAGCGGAGCTGACCCTATTGGGATCCTCCAAAAGGAGCATCACGGCTTGCTCCATCTGCTGGTTGGTCAATTCAAGGGCTGTCTCAGCCTGTTCTTTTGTGAATCCCATCTCCTCGATATCATGAACCATCTTTGATGTCTATATACAGTAATAATAGCGCAAACGACCCACCCCCCAAGATGGATAAATTAGATTCTTCGATGCTAATAGTATAATGGCTGTACAAAAGAAAGTAAACCTTGTCTCGTAGTTCGGATAGTGATCGCGATGTAGGCATCTGATCGACAGACGTTCCGGACGACGAGACCTGCGAGAGCATGCTTGCAGGAGAGCTCTTTTGTGTGGAGCGGCAGTTCTCTTCATCGACAGGGCTAGCGGTACTCTTTTTAGAGTGAGGTTGTTGTTGTTGTTGCTGGAGACGCACCCGTTCAGCCGCCGTCTTTACGATGTCTTTGCCGTCCAAACTCCTCTCGGCTTCAATGAGTACCTCCTCAGGCTTTAGATTCTTCTCCTCTGCCAAGGCGACTAGCCGCCGCTGGTATTCGCGATACAGTTCGATGACAAATAATCGATACTCACGACGTTGCGTCTCCTGAGTTTGCATGATATCAGATGCCCATGTTGCCTGAAACACTTCCATGTCTTCCACATGGCGCGCAAACAGATGGGTCATATTTGTCTGTGATGATCCGGGCGAAGCCTCGATCTCGCGGTTGTGTCTACATAGATATTGCAAAATAAGGGAATGACCAGTTTCCCACCTGCCACCCCCCGTAAAACATGAACATGATGTGTGTACCTTTCCTCTATATCTGCTTGCTCTCGTTTGCAGGACATGTACCGTTCCTGAATCGCAAGGGCATAGTCTTGTTCAAGACTAAGAAGGGTATTATACATGGCCTCAATGGGACAATGGACCAGTGTGTGGTAGGCACGAGGGAAGACATCCTTTGCTTTGACTTTAATGCGCTTGTACAGTTTTCTCGACCTGAGAACCTTCTTCTCCCCCCCCATCAATTTGACGCTACCTCTTCAGGCTTGTTGTGGTACTGTAATACGTTGGTCTGGTAGAGATTGACAAAGCGCGATCGAGGGCTTTCGTACACGGCCTCGTCATGCTGTACAACTCCTGTTTGAGAAAGACCTTGGCGATGGTTTGTACGTTTGCATCGGCCTGCTTCGGACATTGCGGTCATGAGCACAGAGATGATGGAAGGTACTTGATACTCGGGAATGCTATGGACATGGGCAAGATGAGCCACGAGGTCTCGGAGGCTCTGACCCTCGGCAATTTCAATCTGCAGCGGCGCAGCATGGGCAATATGAAGGGTTGCCGAGAATGGCCGAAGTGCATGGAGATCGGGTTGCATAAGATGGTGGTGACAAGTGTGAGCGCCGACCAGACTGGGGACGCGGGCCAGAAAGCGCGCATGTGCGCTGACGCTTGGGTGAACTGTTGCGCGCGCGCGCGCGTGTGTGTGTGCGCATCTCCACCGGCGTCCGCCCTCCCCCCCGTCTCGTCATTTTCCGGCACACGCGCGCGCGCCCACCTCCCCCACCCCAATTTACATTCAACCATTGGGGTCGGAGTGAGGTGGGCCTCCTGAGGAGATTGAAAGATTTCAATACACCCAGCAGAAAGTATAATGCGTCTTGTTCTACGCATCAGCTGCATAGAAGGTTGTATGTATGTGTGTGTATTTCGTCGAGCCAGTGGGTTATTTTCAAATAAATAATAATCATTTAGTAGTATTTGAGCCGGTCTATTGTCAACCTGTGCGTCGTTACTCAATATCATATGCAATACAGTATGGATGCGTGGGGGGCATCCAGAAACCAGCGGGCCAAGTACACAAGCAGGAAATTCCGCAGTACAAGGAATTATCATAAAAGGAAGAAGCCGTGCCCTGCAAAGGAACTTTATGGAATTCAAGCAAATAAGATATGCATTACATTGATTCACTATATTTCCGATGATGTGTTTTCTCTGTCTCTCTCTCCTTGCTGTAGTTTGCATCCGACTGCATATATTGAGGCACTTTCCCCCTCTCTTCCTAACCCCTTTCCCATCTTTTCTGTGAGTAAAAGGAAATGATTGCAGAAATTACCGATTTCAGCTGCTTGCTGATCACCCTAGAGAACGCGCATATGTGTTGACCCGTCTATTTTTTTTGGGGGGTGGGAGGGAAGAGAGCGGAAGGGGGCTAAAACGGGGGATGAAGGGAGTTTGTTATTTTATTCTTTTTTTTTGGGGGGTTGGTTGGTTGGTTGGTTGTGTATGTGTGTGCGTGTGTGTGTGTATGAGCGGGAGGATGAGTGCGGAAGTGTAGGGATAGGAGAGGAAAAAAATGCTTGGGAAAGGTTGTCATGATGATGAAGATGGCCGAGAACCTTTTTTTTTTCTCAGCCAGCTACACAGAAGCTACCTAAAATAGAGCACTCATTGTGAGACAAATGTTTCTGCATGGAAAAGGGCCAAGCAAAAACTCGTTTTGTAAGCGTGCGTGCCCAAGATGGTTTTGTGTTAAGCCGAAAGAAAAATACAATAAAGAAAAAAAAAGTCAGCTCAGCTTAACCCAGCCTAACCCAGTCCTCAGCCGGATAAGTCGATGAAATCTGACTAAAAACAAACGATGAGATTGTTACATTTGTGAGCGTGCCAATGGCAGATGATAATAATACTAAAGGAGGTCAGAGAAGCCCAGCAACATGGTTCTATGGCCCCCCCTGCTGTTTGAAAACTTAGGTCCATCGTCATGGAGATGATGATAATGCGTGTGTGCTTTGGGGTCGGCTGGCTGGGTAAAATGGCGGCGACTGATATCTCTCAAGTTGTGTGGGTGAATGATACATGTTTGACACACTAATAAAAACGGGGCGAACGTGCGGCAAGGCAAGCAGCACAAATGAGATCACAAGGAGATGAGAATGATGGGTCTTGTCAGGTGTGCGACAACAAAATGCAAGGACTTCTCTTTTTTTTGCAGGAGCTTATTAAGGGAATGGGCGGGACCCAATAAAGCGGAGCGGTTTCTCACCGAACCAAAGTTGGGATAGGTGGAACAATGTGAGAAGAGGTTCCAAACTTAGTCGTCCCCTTTATCAGTCGTCGAAAGTCTCTCTTTGCGCAACCCCCCAAAGTTATATAAAAAAGTTCCGACCCGAAATTTTTGGCAGATCTTTGTGCGACCCAAGAACTCGCATGCACTCATAAGAGGGCAGAACAACACCGCTTCTATATATTTCATATTCCTTTATTGCATCCCTCTCGCGTTCTTTCTTCCCCTTCTCGCTCACTTCTTACTCTCACTCACACCAATGTCGCCGTGTCTTCATGGTATGGCCTACCCACCGCCTGCATTGTCCGCTTCCCTCTCCCTCCTCTCCTGCTCCCACTCGGTTCAGCTCGCAGACTTTTGTGCTCTGCTTGTTCCATGCATATGGGCCGATTCATTCAAGCAACCTGTCCTCAACGCGAAACGATACACCACATTTAAGGTCTTTTGCCAGAAGATCCTCAAAGCGACGCAGATCTCTTGTGCCTGCGTCTTGCTCGCACTCTACTATATCCACCGTCTCCATTCCGCCTATCCGTCCATCCGTGCGTCTATTGGTTCCGAAGCACGACTCTTCACCACAGCTCTGATCCTCGCAAACAAGTTTTTAGATGACAACACATTCACCAACAAGGTAAGCCATTTCATCTGACTACATACACATCTCTAATCGAATGATGCACGCAGACCTGGTCAGACGTGTCGAACATTCCAGTGCGTGAACTTAATATCATGGAGATGGAATTTCTTTCGGCACTCAACTACAACATCTATCTTCATCATACTCAATTCTTCGCCTGGGTGGCCCAATGTCACCATCAATGGCTTCCTCTTCAGCAGCAACAGCAACAGCAGCAGCAGCAGCAGCAGCAGCGTGTCATCCACAATACCAAACCCGCATCAGCAACATCTGTCATCCCCCGAATAAAATCATCGGCCTCTGTTCCCTCCATGATGCTACCCTCGCTGAAGCGCATGGCCCCATTTCCATACCAACCACACTCGTCTAAGCGCCGTATTCATCAGCATCGTCAACAACAACAACAACAACAACAACAACAACACGTGCCGTACACACCGCCTATTCTCCCATCTCAGCAACCCATGGTTGTCTATCACCATCATCAGCCGACGCCTACCACCACTTATTCGTCGACGCCGCCGTGCTCGCAATTCGCCAACAGTAACACTGTCTACACCCTTCCGACACCCCCGCAGATCATATCCTCGTCATGCATCTCGACCACACCGCCCATTGCAACAACAACAACAACAACAACAACAACAACTTCATGTTGCGCACCGCTTTGCCAACCCATCTTGAGCTGGTCCTCGTCCTCATCGGCACTCAAGTCTTCCCGCCACAGCACCATGGCCTTGATGCAGCAGCCGGCTTCAGCGAATAATACCTCGTACCTGACCTCCCGTATCCGGTGCCTTGAGATTGAATGAAGAAAAAGTTAATCCTAGTAGACCTTGCATTTCACACACACACACACACATTATCTCTCTCTTTCCTTCTTTTGCGCCCTTGGTCCCTCTTTGACTTTTTTTTTTTTAATTTTGCTTTGTACATAACACTCTCCATACACGCATCACCTATACAAAGACCTACAGAAAACACGAAACAAAAGCTTTGTACATATTACCCGACATATCCGCAATTGTACATAGAGGGTCCCCATCATGACGAACACACAAACAAACAAAGAAGAAACATGCGCGTGTGTGTTTTGCCTTCTAAATTGGTCTTTTGGTATGGAGTGCACGGTCATTCATAAAAAAAATTCCTTCCTTTTCATTTTTGGTCCTCCGCCACCACACCCATCAGGGGAGGGGGGATAGGACCTCTTCCTCTTCTTTTCCTCCCCCCCCAGTTTTGTTACCAATGATATGGCTAGGGCAACTTGAGAGCAGGATCTTAAGAGTCAATCCATTTCGAATAGCATTCTTTCTGGAATAGTCTCCGAATCGGGAATGACACGCCCGAGTCCGGCCCTTTGAATAAAGGAGAGATGAGGGTGTGTATCTATGCCAAACCAAGTCGACCCATTTCTTTGTCCCAAACTCCACTCCACCGCGCGCCCTCCCTCCCCTAGTCGTCGACGCCCGCTTGCCGCCGCGGGTGGACCGGCGCGGAAAGATCGGGGTGTGTGGAATGTCGACAATAACAAATAGCCTTAAACAGAAGCGTTTTTTTTTTCCATGTGTGTGTAATGTGTTGTTTGGTCCATGATAACACAGGAGATATAATTGCACCTTTTTTTTGGTATGATTTTCCACAACCGATCGATGCGGGTTCAACAACCCCCATTCCCGCGAGCAAAAAGGAATGCACATGTTTTGTTTAACCCTGTAGAGATGATCCGCAAAGCAGATGAGATGACACACGCACACAAAAAACCTGCTTTTTGCAAAAGTGTGGTTTGCATCGCAATGGTCTGATTATCAAGATGGATGCTGGTTCGCATCATTACTTATCTATTTTCAGACCGGTGCTTTTTTTTTGCGCTTACCGTTGCTGCGGCGATAACAAGCGGATGTATGTGTTATTTTGCCCAAAAAAAAAAAAAAAATTAGGTCCTGCCCCACCACTCCCCCCGCCGCGCACAATGTATAAAATTTTCCAACGACCGAACATTGAGGGAAAGACGCCCAATGGGTGTGTTGGACCATCCTCCTGCATAAAGTTGTCCGCTGCTAAAGCATCTGACGGGGCCAGCAACAATCATGCAAGCAGGATTAGTAAAGGAAGTAATATGCATCCTGTAACGTACATGTGCCTGTGTGTGTGTGTGTGCCTCACTTTCAGGTGAAGACACACACACACACACACGGCAACAGCAGCACCTAAGTTTAGTCTTATTCAGGTTTGGATCAGCTCTCAGCGAAAATACTAGCTCCTTTTTTTGGTAGCCCAGGTCAATAAGCTGCTGAGCAACATTGATTTGCCTGTGTGGGTGTGTGTGTTTGGTTGGGGTTGCACTCTATTTCTCTCTCGGTCGCTGGCTTGCTCCCATTATCGCAGCGATGGAACACCAAGACATACCCACACACATACATATCATTAATATTGCATGCCAACCCAGCATATCATTAGACCATGTGTAGCGTAAGACAGAGTGGGGGGGGGGAGAGAAGAGAATGATGATGATGTTCGCGAACACACATATGCAGTACACATAGATATCTATGTACGCAGACCGGTTGGTTAGTTCGCTAGTGAGACTCTGGCAGTAAGGTTCCCATTACGTCTACGATCGGCACGTGCAAAGTTTTCTTTATCGTTCTCGTCTCGTACCTCTTCCCCCCCCCTGTGCACTTTCATCATCGTTTCTCTTCTTGGATCGTTTCATGTTGGTGGGGTGCACAAACGTCATTTTTCTCTTTTTTCTTCTTTTCCTCGGCGCTCACATACACAAATCCCACAAAATAGGAAGCAGCTCCTGTTTTGCCTTCCTCCTCCTCCCCCCCACCACCAGTCTTGTGAGCGCCGCCCGATCTCATCACGTTCTCCCGTGTGACACAAGCTAGGCTGATTGGTGTCGCTATGCTGTATCACGCTTTCCTACGCTTCATCGGATTCGAAAAAAAAAAAAAAAACGTTTTCAAGTCGCGCGCTAGGGCAAGGTCTGAACTGGGGGGGGGTCGTCTCATAAAAGATAATATCTACCCGCCTTGTTACATTGGGAGATCAACAAGGACAACCGGACATACTTGGGTGGGAAGAAGAGCTGCCGTTCGCAAAAGGGGGAGGGGGGTTCATGTTGAACGAGCGACACTTTCATCTATATTGGAAAATAAAAAGTATCACCTGTAGATACATAAGCTCGACCCATCCATGCGCTCAGCGTAAAAATGGGCCCCATCGGGACAGGCCAATGGCCTACATGGGCCGTGGGGGCGGGGGTTAAGGGGCGGTTCGTCGCCACCCTTGGTGACCCTGATCGTTTTGTTCATTTATTCCATGGAGAGACATCCACACACTCTTTATACTCCAGAAAACCAACTTTTTTAAGGGTCGCCCTTGGTTGGGGAAGCGACAAACAATGAACAAAGAGAGTGGAGTTTTTATCAAGGGAATAATAGAATGAACGTTTGTGTGTGTATATATAAATCTATAGGTGCCGCATACGCACCTGTATGTATGCATCGGAGAAAGTTGAAGGGGGGTGGGGGAGGAGGAAGTTTTTTTATTTAGGGGACCAATCTAGAGAAGAAAAACACACGCACACACACAAAAAATCTTGGGGTTAGGCGGCTAAATCGGCAACACTTTCTTTGCCCCCCTCTCGCTTACCAGGGAAGCATTCCTTGACCGTCTTGTTGTGCTTGTTGGAAGCGTGCTCGGATAATCTATGTGAAGTGTTTTCTTATCTTAAACGCCGCTCTGCACTGCGCACCAGCCAGGCACACACACACACACGCCCAACACCTCTCTCCGTTCAACCACTTACAACTTTTCACTCGCAGTAGTAAGGAATGTCTGGAAGCACGTCTTGCACACAATGTTCTTCGCTGCCGCATTCTATTTCCCCTCAGTGAGTAAAAACAACAAGATCCCGTTTCGCGCATTTCTCTCCCCTCTCTTCAACCATTACCACTTTGAGCTGCGATTTAGCATCCTTTCCGGCATTTTTCTGATTGCGCTCACGACGCATCTGTGCCTTTTGACCCTAATTCATCATCAGTCCCATCCCCGCATGGAGACCAAAAGCGGTTAGCAGACCGCGGTGGCCTAGACCGATAAAAAAAAAACAAGTTTCCAACTCACGTTGCCCATGTCGAAAATCACAAAATGGAGAAAATAATAAAAAAAAAAATTAGAGTTGGAAACGGTATCAAATTTTTTTTATTATTGTGGCGTTCAACCAACAGGGTCTTGATTCTGAAAGCCAAAGCCGGCCGTCATTGATGCTTCTCTCAATCCAACCGAATCGCTCGCCACCATGTGCTCGGCCAGCAGTGACTCGGCCATCTCATCGCCTCCCACAATCGATCCGCTTTCATCAAGCACCACCCTCTTCAACGGTGTCGCTCCTGTTGGGAGCAAAGTCGTAATGCTGCATCATAGGCCCCCCCTCTTTAATCAGCATTCCTTCCTTTGCAAAGCATTGAAATAGAGTTCCACTCCCACCCACCTTTCACAACTGAACTGCCAAGTCGGGAGCCATTGCTGCTGCTCGCACGCCTCCCGTGTCCATTCGGTTCCGTACGTCAGAGGAGCAAACATCCGGTATACCATGATAATGCCCGTCACCACCATGATCACAAAAAGCAACCGCCGGTTCGGACGAGCTTTGAGCAGTGCAAGATCAATCCCAACAGCCAACATCAGCACCGCAAAGTAGAGTCCTGGCAGGTAATGGTGAAGAAAAAGCTGGCGCCCCATAATGTAGAACGGAACATAGTGAAGTGCCCAGCCCATCACATAGAATCCAGCAGACCGTTCAAAGAAGTTCCGCAAACCTGCATTGGAATCAATATCAGATCCTCCGATTTGCTTTCTCCTCGCTTCGTCGCTTACCTCCGTAGTGGTCCCTGTAGCCCAGCTTTTCCCGTACCTGAAAGAAGCCCCACAAAATCATAAAGTTGAAGACCGCAATCGTCGACATCCAATACACCACAGGGTTACCCAAAAAGTAGATGTGTCTCCCGTGGTTGGCCCAGTAGGATATCCCGCTTCGCAACATGGGCCAAGACGATGGCCGAGATTCATAGGGGTGCGACTGCGTGAGTCCTTTGTTTGCTTTCCACATCACCTTATGAAGCTCAACAAACTTGGCCCAGAAGCTCGGCGTCTCATAATTGACCATCTTGACATCTCCAGGCACTAGACATCCAACGGTCGATATCACAAGTTCCTCTCCCCCCACCAACAGAAAGCCATAAACCCCACATACATAAATCATTTCTCGTCTCTTCGACCATCCAAAGTGTCTTTGGCTTCTTTCCACCTTGTATGCACGTTACTTCCTGTTGTCCAAATCCCCATTCAGGTAACTGGATCTCGTGCGAAAAAAGCGCACACGCTTGGAGCGGATGGATCAATTGAAATCGTGTCCTCAGCGTCTTCAGGCGATTATCAGGATCCCGTTCATCCAGCAATTCGACCCGCCAGAAATCATTCGCATCGCCATCAAAGTCAGGAAACCCATAGGCGCTTTTTTTACGGTGATATTGGGAAATTAATGCCGTCCGTCCCCATCCCCGTTGTTTTGTCACACATTACCTCACTTCCTTGTGGTATTCCACATCTGTCAAAGGTGCATGCTCATCGTGGCTGTGAAGCTTGCGTGGGCTCGTTGCCACATGTTCCAGGCGGATTGTGTCGCCGTGGCGAACGTAGTCGATCCATGTCTCGCCGTCCTTCCCTAAAGTACCCGCACGACCGTCATCGTTCTTCCCGTCCAGCGTGCTGTTCATCTTGCGGATAATCCACCAGTTGTTATCGTCGCGATAAGGATAGAGCGTCACCTGTTGTTCTGTGATCATCATCATCAGTGATTGATATCTTTTGGCCACTAGCGGGCTTTACGCACGTTTGCTACCGTCTGGATAGGCGGCTGGGTGTGAATGAAGATACCCGCCGTTGGTAGCCACGTGACGGATGGTCACCTTGGAGCCATACGCAATATCTGTACAAAGAAGGGAAAGCATATAAGTCGATAGGCCACATTTCCGTACTCTTAAACACTAATACCCATCGGGGAATCCGGGATTTCGTGCCCCACAAGCGAATGTTGGAACTGTGCGGACATGTGCGTATCTCCCTCGCCAGCCAAGGGCAGCATGGCAAAGTGAATCCCAAAGATCCCAATATAAATCATAATCGGGACGACAATCAAGCAGAACCCACGCGCGACAAAGTGTGCGAAATAAACGCGCTAGATAACACACACACACACACCATCGGTGTCTATATATCAGCTCACCATTCCCTACTCCACCATCCCATCATCTGCAGTAATCCTTACCGTCGACACTCGTAGATCACCCAAAAGGCTCCAAAGATCATGCACTGTGGACAAACCAATCGTTGCAATGGTAAACAGGCCAACCCACTTGCAGCTTACAGTCAAACCAAGATTGATGCCGGTCATGAGGAGCCAGATCCACCAAGCAGGACGAAACGGTCTAGAAATAGGTTCATTGGCTTAAGAAAAAATCCATTCTATCCTCCAGTACCTTTGTCTTTCTCGAAAGAACTTGTTCCAGGAAAGGACTGTGAGTGCCGTAAAGAACAACAAGTAAGAGTCCAGGAGAATAAAACGGCTGTTTGTCACCAGACTATTCTCTACATTTTGAGAGTGAGTGAGTGTGTTTTGGCGAGAAAAAAAAATCATTCATTATCCTACTATGCCGGCCACGCTATTCCCCGATCCGATGCACCCACTTACCGTAGCAAAGAGCTGCCGCTGCAAATATGGATGCATACCGTGAATGTCCACCGTATCGTAACGTGAAATAAGCAATAGGGATCAGCAACGTCGCCAAGGCCGCGCCACAAGCGCGCATCTCAACATAAGGGACCCGATCACCGCCTTTCAGATAATCACTGCGAAGGTTAAGAACCAGAGGGACCGAATGAGCTTCTAACACTGGCCGCTTACCATCCACCCCACACCCACACATCCTCTTCTCTCCCCAACCTTCTCTCTTTTTGTTCCGGTTCCCAATTTAATACAAAAAAAAAAAAACTTACTTGCCGATGGCACCAAAGTCAAAGTTACCGTTATAGCCTGCTACTCGTCCAGCGAGTGCGATCAAGATTTTTGCCAGCTTTTATGTATACACACATATAATATAGGATCGGATGAGTAACCACCCCCACCCTCCAAAAGAAAGGGGGGATTGTTTGCTACTGTGTGCCGAAACAAAACATGGAATAGCTTATCTGCAACACTTACGGGTGGGTGTACATCAAAAAAGAATCTGCCATGAATGTAATGATTCGCAAAGGTGCCAAAATGGACCTCATCGAAGCTGGGACAAACCTCGTGTTAAAAGCAAATGGCTGACTAACAAGGTCTATCGTCCACCTACACTACTTCGGAGGGCATGTCAAGATCCTGCATTCGGACGGCTAGCGCTGCTATACACAGCACCAGCGCAATGATGACATCTCCTTTCCCTACGGGGAAATCGTGTAACTTGGTGGACGGCAGCACAGTAGGCTCCTTGGGAGCTTCTTCTTCCGGTACATTCTCAGTTTCTTTGTTGTCGATAGTTGCATCTTGGGTTGCCCTCTTCCGATGCCGTACTTGATTGTCGTTCATGAATTATAAAGTAAAATAGAACGAGACTGGATCCGGGAACGCGTTCTCCGAAATTATCAGGCGCCCCATCTAAATAACATCCAACCCCCCCCCAAAAAAAAAATCTCAGGATATGCAAGAGGAGTCATCGATATAGAATGAATGCAAACCATCCAGTGGGATTACTACCCAGGGTGCGGGGCGAGAGGGTTGGGAAATAAAGTAACATCTACATGGTAACCGTACAATGAATAGAGGAAAGTAAAAAAAAATATAAGAGATTGAAGGAGATTGCGCAAACGGATGGTCTGCGTGTATGCATGTGAATGCTTGCTGAACAAGTGAATGTGCGCTGCAAACTTTTAGTACGGAGGATATCCTGGTTGAGACGGATATCCTTGAGGTCGGCCCTGAGGCGGATAGGCCCCGCCGGGAGGCCCGCCCTGAGCAGGATACATGGGCCGCTGTTGTGGAGGAGGATGTCCACCATAATTGCTCGGACGATAATGCTCAGGCGGATAATCAGGCAACGGCTTTCCGGGTTGACTTGCAGGCGAGAAACCTATTCCCTTTGCGGTGAATACAACGTAAAATAATCCGTGATCGGCCAATTACCTCCTCCATTGTTATAAGGGCGTGCCGGCGGAGGACCGGGGCGATAAGGGGACGACAGGAGCGGTGCATTTTGCGGCGGCGGCGGTGGTGGTTGCGGTTGCTGCTGTAAATGGGGTGAATACGACCCTTGAGGTCTATAGGTTGATTGTTTGGCCGGTGCACTTGACGTGCGCCATTGATTGCCCAGTGATACCGATGGAGGTCCCGGAGTGGGGCTCATCATCGGTGGTGGAGGTCCAGGACGTGATGGCATAGCCATTGGCCCTGGTCCATGGACAGGTGGGCCGTGAGGGCCAGGATGAAACCCGCCGGGCGGCGGTGGAGGAGGCGCTCCACCACCTCCATACGGGCCATGTGCGATAGGTGGACCGCTTGAAAACGAGCCATGGGGAGGGGGAGGAGCAGAGCTTATATGAAGAGGAGCGGGGCCAGGCTGTTGCATCGGTGGAGGATGGGGTCGGCTGGGGTATTGATTCATCATTGGCGGAGGACGTTGATAGCCGCCCATGTGAGGGGGGCGTGGGTGAGCGAGTCGCGTGGGCTGACGTTTGGGCGGCGCATTCTGTGGAGCATTCTGTTAATTTTTCAAGATAGGGCATATTTTATCCATTGACAACTTTACCACAGAATAGAACGTCAATTCCAAGTAAATGTCACCAGCATCCCTGCCCCGTTGCTTTAGCGGATACCAGTCTGCACAGACAAAGCGTTTATCAGATGGTTCTAACCCGCTCTTCTAAACACTATAGACATACCATCACATTCGCCCTCTTTCAACACCTTTGTCAAATCCACCATGCCCTCGCAAATAATCTGGTTTCCTCGTGGATCCTCATGTAGGACCTGGACACTCATCTGATTATAGCCATGTGGAATGGGCATGTTTACCTACAACGGATTGACCGTCTCTCTTGTAAGTAATTGAAGTAACCACATGTATATTATATATATATATATATTAGAAATGGTACCTGAGCATCCCAGTTTGGATTACGACTACCATCTGTGGCTGCATTTGTTCTCTTTGCGTTGTTCCCCACCTTGAATACGCAGAACGGCCGAAATTCTCCAGAAGTCTACAATGGTCTTGCCGTGGTCAGGTTATAGATCCTCATGCTAAGACGTTTGATCCATGTTTGGTGTTACCTTTGGTAAGTTTTCCTGTTATTTGGAGTCAAGAATGAGAATAGTCTTCATGAGTCAGAGTCATTCTCCACAAGTCCAATGACCATTATGGTCGACAGTTACTGCTTCGAGGGCCACTACAGCCAGCTCGCCGATCAATCTCGGTTGGGACATCACTGAAGCCGGTAGAAGAGGAAGGGGTAAAAAAACAAAGTTGAAAAGAGAAACGCTGTTTTTATTTTTCTAATGCCCGACCTCTCCAGGTTGCCTTTTATCGGGCTGAAGTTGTGCGAAAGAGTCGTGTCAGCTGCCTTTTTGGGCTATGTGGCGGTCAGTGTTGGATGCATTTTTTTGCATTTCTTAAAATAGTGGGACAATTGTCTCATTTCTCCTTAACTTGTTCGTATAAATTGCTTGTGCTTGTGGGAATCAGAAAATATATTGAAGAACGGATGCTGTCAAGGGCAGTAAAAGAAAGGGTGTTTGAAGAGTTGTATGCGCAAATGTTTCAATTGAAGCCTTCCACATTCGTATATAGGCAATGTCCATACGCACGGGGGGGGAGGAAGGTGCAGGGAAAGCGGGAGACAATAGTTTGTAATATATTTGTCTGTTGTGTATGCGTGTGCGTGAAAGAGGGAGAAGGTGTGTCAAAGAAGGAAACTGTATTTATTCACGAGCATACAGTGACTTAAGCATCTTCCTTCTTAGCTTCCTTCTGGTCATCTTCCTTGGTCTCCTTGAGGCCGGCCTTATTAGCTGCCTGCGCAGCCTCAAACTGGGCCTTGAATTCGTCCGCATTGTCCGAATTGGCGAAGCGAATAGCCAAAGTCTCGGGCTTGGGCTCGCCATCCGACACATCGGCTGTCACGCTGTACACCCACGAGCGGTCTGATGCCACATTGGGAGTAAGCGAAATATCGGGGGCGATGAAATGGTTCGCGCAGACCTTGAGGGTCTTATCGCGGCGCATAAGCAAACGGACCTTCTTCGACACCTTATGCTTCATGAATCGGACATCACCGGTACCACGTTCTTTCCACTCCTTAAGCTGCTTGTCGTAGCGGAAGAGCTTAGCACGCCTAGAAAGCATAGCAATGTTCAAGAAGGCCATCACTATATACATTTCTTAACCAAATCACTTACATCTTGAAGATAACATCCTCATCTTCCTCATTGGTCTTGACCTCAACCTGTTCTAACTTGATAACAGGCTCGAAGTGCACATCTGGGGAAGCCTCAACCTCATCCTGCAATTCGATAAGTCTACATTCATTCTACTCATCGGAACCTCATCTGGTGCGAAGATGAAGTTTCCGAGATTTATCTTTATTCATCCGATAAAAAACTCACTTGCTCCTCCTTATTAACGATCTTCTTCTCTTCGGTATCAGCCATTGTAGAAAAGTGGATGGATGAATGTACGGGGCCTTCTGCTGCGCAATCCAACTCTCTCCCTAGCTCGGCTTTGCCGCAGAAGCAGCTGTTCATGACGGAGATTAAAATTTGTGCCAACGAGGGAGGTACAGTAAGCAGTACGCCGTTGCTCAAACCCGGTCCTTCTCTGTTAGACGAGGGACACAGAGGACCACCTTCAAACACTTCCCCACCCCGCATAAGCTCTATTTACAGTGGTTAACCTACGGAGCCAACATCCTTTTGTTGGCTAGCTGGTGGTATGCTTACATGATGTTAGATCCGCTTTCCCCTTCTCAGGGAATGGCCGAGCGCTGACCCAGTAAAGGACTATGATCTATCTGGTGGCGACTTTGTGCAGCAAACGGCATATTTACCGTTGACGTCGACATTGACATTACACAGACCAAAAACGTACTGTGCTGTTTCCTTACCTGACGGGATAAAAATAGTTGGTCGGTCAATGCCCATGCCCTGTTTCCAACACCGCACATACCAGCCTTTCCCTTTCATTTACGTATTCATACCATGTCTGTCCACGCAATCAAATCTGTCTTGACTTTACGCCTGCGTGAAAAAAAAATCCTTGAAGCTAATGAAACTATTGAGCAGGTGATCGCGGTTAGTCCAGGCTGTACGAGCAATGCATTTCGCTGCACGACGAGCGCAGGCATGAGGGTCTTTGTCAAGACCTGCGCGCCATCGAGCACTCAGTCTATGGACGAAGCCCTAAAGATGTTTGAAAGGCAAGGACCGCGAAAAAAAGTGGAGACTCGTTCTGACGTGTCTGCTGAAAAGCGAAGCGATAGGCTTGAAGGCCATTGCCGATACTCATACAATTCGCGTGCCGACGCCGTACGACTTTGGTGTGCTTGAATCTGAACAATGCGCGTATTTGGCAACGGAGGTAATAGAAGCAAAAAAGCCGAGTATAATGCACCTAACCTAAACAAAGATTAACAAGTAGTACATTCCTATGGGCTCCAAGTTCGGCCGTGCTATTGATGTCAGCACTGAGAGATTTGGAAGCCAACTCGCCGATCTCCATCTTGCAAAAGGGCCCGATCGATTCGGCTTTTGCGTCAATAATACGATCGGTACAACACCGCAAGATAATACATGGTCGTCCGATTGGGTTGAATTTCTGCATCGCCGTCTGAAGTACCAGTTTGAGCTCGCATCGAAGTACACGGATGTTAAAGTAGCCGGCCAAAGGCTCCTCAACAATCTCGAAACATATTTTGAAGAAATCACGGAGCCCATCCGCCCTAGTCTCCTACACGGTGACTTGTGGAGTGGGAATTGGTCTGTAGACGAAAAGGGGGAACCAGTCATCTATGATCCTGCTCCTTTTTGGGGACATAGCGAGTTTGACCTTGGCATCATGAAGTTGTTTTCGGATGCTGACGACGGTTTTTATAAGGCCTACCACGCAAAAATTCCCAAGGCTCCTGGATATGACAAACGGATCAGCATATATGCGCTTTACCATTGTGTCAACCACCTCAATATGTTCGGTTCTCAATATCTAGGTCGTTGTATGAGCTTGTTCAGAGATATCTTTTAAGAGTAGCTAATGGAGCAACATGTATTCAACATTCGAACTGAGTAATCAGTTTCTTTATGGACAGGTCAATGTTATTGATGAACGTGGCTTCCAATGAGCCTATGAGCTATGTCATGAGGGGCGAAAGCCACTCACTTCAATCTGTCTGATTCCCACTCGCAATACCCGCGTAGTCTATCTTGCAAGGGTAACTCTAAGTAGTGAGCGCGCATATCCCTAGAAACAACTATGAGTATATCAGCCGCAGCAAAGCAACTAGGCATACGTACTCGTTCAGTACAGTATAGCTATATTGATTACAAAAACCCATAGAATCAAAGGGGTCGCTCGCGTATTCTGAGTAAAAAGTGTAAAAATATTACTTTACAATCAGTCAATGAGAAGATATTTGCAGAATTCCAGCTGCGCCTTGGATAATTTGACTTAGAAGAAATTGTGTTTCTTTGTGGTGAATCTGGATTACATATGGACATGAGTTGCAGCATAACATAGTCCAAGAAAGGGACCTCCGCACTAGGTACGTTGATGCAATGCCAAAGACGATAGCCAGGGCAGCCATAATCCTGGGAACAGTTTCGGCACCAGACTCCATGGAATGCAGTTCGAGAGTCCCGAAGCCATCAGCCAAGGAAAACGGGACAATCTGAAATAACCAATGCCGAGCCCTGTAATTGGACGTTACTTCAGTTCTCTCTAGCCTACACTAGATGAAAATGGTGTTCTTTGGTAATTGAAAGATGCGCATATGATAAGGCTAAGAAAGCCCCCAACGTATCGAGCTACCTCCATGACCTCCCGCGATTATCGGGAGATTCTCATCTGGATAGCTTTTGGTGTTGACCTTCCCCGCGCGCGTGCGCAAGTGAAATGAACGTTTATTAGAAATATGCTCGGACGGGCTAAATCGTTTCCCAATCATACCAACTTTTTGGAACCTTCTTACTTATTATTACATTTAGTATTATGGAATGAGAAGACCAAGATCTTCAAGGTTGTATATTTTGATCTATATGACAGACTTGTCCTAGCGAAGGTAAGGCCTGGTGTTCTTCGAGATGAATTATAAGATCACTTTTTTCTTTGCTTTGAGACTTGGAACAAAAATGAACAGAGTTCGCTGCACAAACGTACATGCATACAGACTCGTATTTACTTTATTTTCAAAATAAATGTCGCATAGAATTGTATAAAGTTGTCGTATCAATAGGTAAAAAGATTTCGCATCCACTGATTAAAACCTGTTAGTCAACAGAAAACACTACTCCTGCGTACGCTTTAATTTACACTCAAGGGCCCCGAAGGATCCAGGAGTTATCCTGGGTAGTCCCGGCGATAACCGAGACGGAGAGACAGGACGAGAGAGCCAGCACGCCAGAAGAGACAGGCGGCGGCGGAGGGAAGGAGCGGAAGGGTGTTCAGGAACTCCACTCTTCCATGGCTCATCAAGCACGGGTATGATTGGTTAATCTATAAAGGACAATGGGCGTTAGTTGCAATAAAATAATTTGGCATTATAGCGATCATACCGGATAAGACCATGAAAGAGAGGGTCGGGATGAAGTTGATGGAGAAAGGAGATTTCTCGGCTGTCCATTATTTATAGGAAATCAAGGACGAGCAGAAGAAATTTCTTTGTGATAAACGATGCTGCAGTAAATACAGCGGCGGATCACATGCTCTTTTCATCGACGCTTTTTATCATTTACTGATACTGTTTATTTTGGTATTTTTAGCCCTAGGCCGCTCGCATAGTGTATTTCAGCAATCGACATGTCGTCCGTGATGCTGTTAGAAACGGGATTGTATTGGGCGTATTCAGGGTCAGTTTGATAAGAATTGCATGTGGATTTATGTTATAGTGGTCGCCCGTTATAGCGATACCCTCGGTTCCAGGAAATCGCATCACTATAACGAATTGGAACAAGTTCTACCTGGTAATTTTGTCCTGTATAAAGTGTATCGCTATATTGAATTATCGCTATAATGAATATCAATATGAGGGGCGGCCACTGTAATTGATTTCCCGTTAATACTACCATCTGAATGCTTGTATGAGACTAGTCAAAGAAGAAAGAATAGATAATATGTACTTCCGCGAAGAAAACCACATGCTTACTCTTACTCGCTCTTTTTCTTTGATACACTCGTCTCATCGACAACATACCGTACTAAAACAATCCTTCCAAGTATGAAAGTTCATCGACCTGCAAATTACGAAGGCGCCAAGATGGTTGTTGCTTACACCAATAACGTTCAAATGCGATTCGGCCCACACTTCCCGCGGGCTATCAATGTCTTGCTGAATATTCGACAGCAGAAAGAGGAGCTTGAAGAGCAGCTGATTGGCCAAGGCCTGGACGCTACACAAATCAATCAACGCATCCGAGAGACAATCATTACACCCGCACCAACATTCAAACAGATTGTAGCTCGTCAAAACGTATCCAGAGACGACGTCCCCGAAGACCCAGCTTATCTTCAGGAAGCTTTCGACCCCCATCCGGCGAATTTTCGATGCCTACAGCAGTACCCGCGCCTTTGACAACCATAGCATCTACTACGATACAAAGGTTCATCCAATCCAATATATCGCAGCCGTTTACCAGCTTGCTCTCCTTTTCGAGCGACTTCGGTTGCCTATATTTGCCTGTTTCCCTCTTCGTCGGCCATGGTCTCCGTCATACATAATGATTGACGCAAAATCATATGGCAAAACATTCTGGGTCGCTCATGGGCCAAATAGGTTCCTTATCCTGGCGAATGGGATGAGGTCATCGATGTCCATTCCAAAGCTCTCAAGCCTGCAGAAAATGGAGTACTTCGATTTCGTGCTACACTTGAAACGGATGGCGTAGGAGTCTCCATTATCAAGAAGAGAAGGGACAGGGACGCACCCCCAAGAACCGGTGCAGCTCCGAAGGTGGAGGAGCAGTCGGATCACAGTTGTTCCCATTACGGCAGTTAACTAAGCATATATGAGAATGAGAAACAAAACCTTTGAGATCGCTCAGCTTTAAGCTGTTGGATGCCTCATTGATCTGTGTTATCAACACCTCGCTTTCCAAGAACCCATTGCATTTAACTTTGCCCTTGACCACTGACCAAAACTGCTCAATAGAATTGAGTTCAGGCGAGTATGGTGGAAGATAAGTATATCGATATCCCCGAGACTCGATGTATTCAGAGATACCCTGAGCCGTATGGATAGGTGCATTATCCATTACCAAGTAATGGCCCTTCATATGTTCATACTTACCATCTCGTCCATCGTTGCCTTAAAGAAGCTGAGATGATGTACAGTTGCAGTTCCTCTGATCGCAACTTTAGATTGACCTGCGCTCTTCTTTTCTTGATTGGTGGCTGCGGAAGTCTCAAACTACATTGAATGATGCCTGACGCTGAGATTGCTCCCACGATTGTGGCTGTCTTTGGTATTGTAATCACTGCAGGGGTCCCTTTCTTGGACCACACCATGCTGCATTTCATGTTAATATGGAATCCAGACTCATCAAAGAAAAACGCAGCTTTTTGAAGTTAATGTCGGTCCTATCCCATCTGCGTACTCAGTCAAGGGGCTCTTGGATCTTCGCAGCACTATTCCTGTCTATAGGCTGAAACCGAACCATTTTTAATGACAAGTTGGATACATTTTCATAAATCGATGGAGCGTCGTTTTAGATGCTTTGAGACCCTCAGATCGCTGGAGCAGCTACTCCAGGACAATGGATGGGTCTTCATCAACGCATTCTAAAATAATGCGCTTATGCTCTTCATTGAGAATACGCGAACGATCCCCCCCCCGTGTTAGGTTTCTTAAAGATGCTGTCAGGGTCCTTCTCGTACTGTAATGCCCATCGCTGGGCTGAACGAATATGGAGTCCTAGCAGCTGATGCGCTCAAGATCTTCTCATACATCAGTTTGAAAATCTGACCTTGTCTTGGTCAGTTTATGCTGTGTAACTGCGCTTGATCCCAGCTTCTTTCATCCGAATGTCTGTATCCTTTCGCTGGGGAATATGTGTGGGAGTAAGCTCAGGATTATCTTTGCACGATATGCTACGCAGATAGTCAGTGTATTGAAGTGAGTACATTTCCTCATCAATGACATAGTCCATAGATTCAGGACAGCCACGCTCATCAACGACATGACCTTGGCCATCTTGGTAGAAAATTAGGTTGCCCATTTCAGAATGGGAAAATGTATAGAAGAGAAAGCTTTTTCTTTGTGCGACATCTTTTCGTGTATGCATGTGACATTCGATTTGTCATCACGCGTAAAGATTTCTGGGCAAAAATGCGATTTGTATTTTTGCGATCCTGCGACTTTGATTTTGAAAAATAGTGTATAAACGCATAGCAGAGGCAAAATTCAATGGACTAATTAAATTACGTTGACCTCAAAAATATCAGCCGAGAATAATATGTATTTTGTATTGTGGAAGTCAATATCTGTATATGATTACGTAAATGAACTCGGCATTCTGAAAACGAGGAGCATAAAAGGTTAACCTAGTAAAAATGTTAAATCCATTGCGAACGCTCTGAACGGTTACAGATCCTGATGCTTGGGAGCGAGGGGCTGTATCCATTCTACAAAGGTTATTCATTTTGCAGACAAAAGATATATTTACTGACATGATATTTATTTATCCGTTTAACGTGCGGGGTCGCTGAAAAAGGTCCGATTGTAACAGAGAAGTGTCACACCCGGAAGGCGGCCAGTAGCATAAAACACTCATCAATGCGCTTAAATCTACCAATAATTTAGTAGATGCAATATCCACCTGCCACAGCTCTTGTCTTCAGAAGTCCGTGGAATATTACCCAAAAATAACCCTATGCAGAATCATAGTCATTATGACCAAAATGGAGCATTATTCTATAGTCATATAGTGCCCCACATAACTATTAGAGGAAAGGAGAGCTATGGATTGGTATTTCCTTCATAGTGAACTATTAACACAATTGATCGCATATAATCGACAGAGACAATGTGCCCTAATTAGCATTGATAGGATTTGGCGTACACACATGCGTCAATAGACCCAGTGCTGTTAATCTTGCTTCTTTTTCGTAGGAGCGATATGCCATCCGTATCTGCTATTTATTGGATGTTCGGCATTCTTTTCTCGTATCCTAGAATGAATGATCTCAACAACGCGGAAGTATTTCTTTTGAGGTATCATGATGGATTTTCTTCGGCGCCAAGTGCGTGCACGAATACACCCAGTCAGGTGCAGCACCCGGAGTAACAATCCTTGGCGGAGACGAAGAAGGATTCAGCATTATTTGGGGAGAATGGTAAGTCGATCATCGCTAAATAACCATTGTATTATCCCATATGACGCGACAGTGCAATTACCGCCGTTAATCAGTTGATGATCTATTGGTGTGATAAATCAACTGTTTCAAGGCGATATCATCTTTACTGCGTGGATGATTTGTTGATGAGATAGATGAAGAACAGCCAATACAGATAGTTACACGAAGAGTCGTGGCGACGGATTGCACATGTACGGAACAAGCACCATTGCAGACAGTGAAGCAACTAAGGTACAGCAATGGTACGTTGAAGGGGCGATGACGGAGGGTGCTCCGGATAAGGAATATCGGCTATCAGTCCAATATTTGAGCTCGAAAACGAATGTCTCCCATACAGACCAGATGGGGTGCTGGAAAAGCAGATGTTGCCGAGCACACGGATCCTTTTACAGGAACCATTCTTATCTATCAAAACCAACCCCCTGACCATAATGCAAACTGTGGGAAAGTATGATAAGAGGGGTGGCCGAAATGGGCAATTTCGGAACCATAAATGCGTGTGTATGTTGTAAGGCCAAAGATAAGAGCGGTGCTCGCTGCGCTATTGATTATTCCAGAACAACCATGTTTCATCGCATTCCTCCATATTGATCTGTCTCGGGATGAACATTGTTTGTTTGCTTTACAAATAATGTGTGGGGATATGCAGCTACAGTTGACGGCTCTTGTCAGGACTTCCGACGTTATCTTGTAGCTTTATTCGCCCAAAATCAGTCGATAGATACGAAGGGGGAGAAGAAAAAAATGTCTTCAGCGTCTAGAGTAACGAAAAAGTTAATTTCATCCGATCATGGCACATCGGATGTAGCACACACAGCCCACTCATTATGACAACCTTCCGTGGTTACTATCCCAACCTCAGGAGCCATACTGTGTGGCCTTCCATTTTAAGGAATCTTTACCATGTGTATATGTGTTGACAGGGCAAAATCCCCGACCCTGTGGCTGCATTGAAATAACCAATAAAAGGATCCAAGATATCATTTTTGTTTTTATCCCTTCTTTCTTGCTCTTCCTCTACTTTCTTAACCCTCTAACCTGAAAATGGACTTCAGCTTTTATAAAATCTCGGACATGCACGATATTGTATGTGATGTCGACAAAATCATCAACCAACGTCATGACGTAAGTAGCCCATTCCTTTCGGCTGCACAGCGACACCCTTCCTATCCAGCAAATGAACAATAAACTAGTAGCGCGAGAAATAAGGTTGCCATGCAATAGGCATTGTTCCCCATATCTTTTTAAGAAAAAGCATTTTCCTTCTTTGATATGGAGATCAAGGAACCGCGGGATGGGAAGGTCGCAGGTTTCGTGCATGCATGTGTGGCCTTGAAATTCAAAAGTCATCAGAGCGGTCTATTCTTACTCATCTTTTTTATATTATTTTGCAGCCGTCCATGAAAGCGACCAAGTCACTCTTTTCGTTTTTATTTGATTTCTTCACGCGGACCACTCCACCTTCTCCGCCTCCAGCAGCACGTATCGCTTTTATGCCACTTCCGACAAAAGCCGACATTTCTACGCCTCCGCTTACCACTCCGATAACGATTCTAAAAGATAATACCGAATCTTTCACTCGACCTCCGTCCCTGAGTTCCTCCTCCTCCTCCGACTCCAGCAGCCTCAGCACGACCAGCTTCGACAGTGACGAATATCTGTCGGTATTGGAGCAGCACGACTCCATGGCCGCTCTCTCCGACATTCTGTGCGACCATTACGTTCAGAGACACTGCCAACAGGAGGATGTTCCCCTCGAGACATTTAGTGTTTTTGAGTCCACCAGTCCACCAAGCGCCGACTCGCTCTCTTGGCATTCGTGGGAGGACTTACCGAAGGAATGGATCCGTGTGAATCATTTCACTGAGGAAGAACATGTCGGTGACGATGACTGCGATGAACCAGCAACAAAGACTGATGAAGAGGCGAGGATCAGTAGCAATGACAGCGACGCGGCCAGCGAGGAAACGGAAGTTTTCCTATCTAGTCGGGAAGTGCGTGCCAATGCGGCTCATCTGCGGATGATTGTTGCCGAGATCAATATGATGCGTGCAGATAAGATTGTCTGCCCTCTTCGACCACGTGCACACTTGCCTCGCCGTACAGACAGCTTCGTCGCCGGTCGACCAAGCCCGCTTCGTGATCAGCTGTGATCACACCTTCTCCAGCGAACGTATATCCTCATCATCCACCTTGAAAAGATACCTCCCTGCTTGTTCTGGGCAGTCCATCCGCCTTTGTTCAAATTGTAATTATTCTTATACATATAATTTTCTCGTTGCCTAAACGCACCCTGTATACACGGCGTTGCTCTTTAACGAAGAGCATATATATTTCTTTTATCCAAATATTAGCCTTACGCGCTATAATAGAAAAGCAAATAAATACGATTTATGACAATATATGATAGTCAGTTCTCCGCTTGTAATAAATATATTAATCCTTTATCCGCCTTAAGGAAAAAAGTATGCCCCAGCCCACACCCCGCCCTTTTATTCTATTTTAACTTTTCCACATTGAAGATCCCCCTCCCACCCCGCAATGGCTTGAGTGTTCTCTTGCTCATCAAAAGTAACAAAAGACTGCTACTATGAGAAAATTGATGAGCCATACAGCGAAGCAGGTGATAGCATTTTGTGGATAAATATGTATGCGTACAAATGCCTAGATGCTGCGAGAATGAAGGAAACCGTCCAAATTTTTTTCCAAACATTTGTTTCGTATAAAAAGCAAAAACGCTTTGGGTATCCCAAAAGGAACAAGGAATAAAAGTCAACTGTTTCTCTTTAACAATTTTGATGTGGACAGAAATTATTCGAATGAGCGACATCCGGTTATTCATTTCTTCGCATTTGCAGATCGAATCACATACCTGCGATCTGTCTTTGCTAGACGCATGGTGCATAGTACGCAGACATTAGAAGGCTGATGTAGTATTGTATTGGCCGATAATAAGGGTGGCCTGGAATTCATGGACTATACTCTTCCGGGATATAGGCTGATCGGGACAGACGGGATGAGATAGTGGTATGGTTGGGAAGATGAACTCATGAGATGGATAAATGGGTTTAAAGTGCAGCCAGAAATAAGATGTATCCTAGCGAAAGACGTTGCCCTCACATGTTGGGATGGTAGCAAATGCAGCAAGATATATGGCTCATATGCGATGCGACTTTATCGGTATCCTCGCAACAGAAATCCCATTGACTTTTAGTAGACTTCGTTCGTTCGACGAAAGCTTAGGAATGGGATAATGAGAGAAAACGTTTTGAAAAATACGGGGGGTGCAAAACAGCTAAAGCGGGATCATTCTGTTTGACAATCTTTTGATCTCTCTTTCTTCTCCACCTCACAAACATATATATACACCCAGTCCAGATACACCACACACACACGTACACATACATACACACAGTCTTGCTTTCCTGGTACTGCGAATTTTTGATTTCTTGGAGCAACCAACCTAATATCCCTCTCTCTTCTTCTTCCGCCTTGCGGTAATCTTGTGTTTCTAGTCATTCTTCGCAATTCAGACCCATTGCCTTTATGGACGACTCAAAAGGTGCCTCACCTGTGACGGAGGCTAAGCTCAACGATGGGACAACAGTGGCCGTCAACGGTTAGGAACAGAAAAAAAAAGGACTCTTGCATATCTTTTTCTCTCTCTCTATGGTCAAAAGAAAGCAAGAGGCAAAAAAAATGTGGTTTCTTAACGCATGCTTTTTCGATAGACTATGTTTATCTTACACCTGAGCACTTGGGAGAACCGTATTACATCGGGCGTATCATGGAGTTCTGCGGGCAAACGAACCGCCGTCGAGGTGGTTTACAGGCGCGCATTGCTTGGTTCAACCGCCCACGAGATGTCATTAGCCGGAAATCATACGATCCTCGTCTTCTTGTAGCCACGATGCACTCTGATCTCAATCCTGTGTCTGCCATTCGAGGCAAATGCACCGTAACGCATAGGAGTCATATCCCCTCTGAACGACTTGAAGAGTACAAGCGGATGGATGATCATTTTTACTATCATCAACTGTATGACCGGTACATGCAGCGTGTCTACGACATCATTCCATCCGAGCTGGTCCAGAACATTCCTACCAATGTCCAACAGGCCCTAAGAGAGCGATACCAGTTTGTCGTTGTTGAACAGGGCAAAGTGGCCGATTTGACCGTGGCACGGCGCATCTGCTGCGTCTGTCATGATTGGTGTGCTAGGTAAGAAAAAAAAATTTGCAGCGTGGTATCTTTGAACGATGTGTGTCTAATATTCCCATCTTTCCCCCTCCCCTTCCCCCCCGTCGGCTCCAACCACATGTCATCAGTCAAAGCTCTGTCCGTTGTGCAGCGTGCCAAAAGAACTATCACATGTCGTGCTTGAATCCACCGTTACTTCGGAAACCGACAAAGGGCTTTGCCTGGCAATGTGCATTTTGCTCACGGAAAGAGGTGGTTGATGTCGATAGCCACAAAAGACAACAAGCACCCGAGCAGGAGTCGGTCCAGCAACCAGAGTCATCCCAACCAGCTCAGAAAAGGCAAACACGACATTCCACTCGAGGTCAAAGGCCGAGTCCGTCGATAATGGTCACGCCTCCTACTATTCCGCAGTCTGAACCACTCAAATTAAGACTTCCATCTTCTACAGTCTCGTCCTCACCGACACCACCGACTAAAGGTATATTCGTCCGGCTATTTAAGCTGTAGAGAGAGAGAGAGAGAAGAAAAAATTAAGACATCCATTAATATCATTACGCATCCAGACAAGCTTCGTATGACAAATATGTGGCCATTCCGTTACTTTGGTGTCAACACCGACATCAATGCAGTGCTTGGTAAGACCTAAATTATCCAAAGAGAGTAGAGGACTGTGCTTTGCTGACAAAAAGTGAATAGACATCGACGACCGCATATACCCGCGTGCTCAAAGCAGGATTGGCTCACGTTATCAGGCAGACATCCTCCCCGAGTTGGACAGCACGCCTACCAGCACCGAGATTCCAACTCAGACCGACCCGCAGGCTTCACCCTCACCTCGAGCCATTGCAGCTCCAAAAATGAAACCAAAACGACTTGACAAGCGGGGCAAGTCCAGACACCGGAAGCGAACAGGTAATAGTATCGTAAGTCTGCGGACTATATACACTCGTGATGGCTGTAGTTTTAACGTGGCGTATAGAAAGTAGTCCTGGTGTCGGCTCTCTGCCGGATGAGGCCAAGCGCTTTGAACGGGGCACCGATGAGACTGTGACCCCTCTTTACATGCCAAATAGACTTGATGAGACCACAGGTATTTTGAATTTAGACGCTCAGTGAGGGAGTATTTAAACGTATGTGCGTGTGTGTTTTTTCTCTCCTCTAGTGGATAAGTATATGGCTGAAGCAAAAGCGCTTCCGAACCTCCCACTGCCTGCCCATTCGGGTGACATGATGGACCGAATTCTTCTTGAGCTGGAGCATCATGATTATGACACGTGTGCTGCGCTTCAGGGAGTCTCGAAACTAAGTAAAGATGATTTTGAATATCTTGTTGACTGGACGGACGAAGAGGTCGAGGCGTTTGAAGAAGGAATCAGGACGTACGGCCATGATCTGGTTCAAGTTGGACGGTTAGTGCCGACAAAACGAGCTGCGGATGTCGTTCGTTACTTTTATTGGTGGAAGAAGACAGCGCAGTACGAGCCTGTGTATTCGCAATGGACCAAGATTTATCGACCGGCGAAACGGTTCAAGAAGCTTCGGGTGAACGGAGCAACTTGTGCGGATGGGCTTGGAGACGAGGAGGGTAGCGAGGGAGAGAGCAGCAGCGGAGAAGAGTCAGACCCGACCGTGGTGCGGGCAAGTCAGCAGATGGCCAGAACATTCTACTGCAGCAACTGCCACGCAGTCGACTCGCCCATCTGGCGCCGGCTTCCAACCGACATTGACCGGAAACGCAAGCAGTTCCGACAGGTTCTCTGCAATGACTGCGGTGAATTCTGGCTCAAATACAGCATCATGCGCAAGGTCTCCGGCGAACGTGGCCCACGCGGCAAGTCCCGATCGGGCAAGCAAGGACATGGGGAGAACGGGTCATCGCCCCGGCAGGGCATGAAGCGAAAACGCATATCAGAGGATCTTCCCACAAGACCTTGCCGCAGACCAAAGGATGACGTGAGTTCCTTTTTTTTTTCTTTTAATAGTTTTGCGGCCAAGCATGTTTATCTCCCCCCCTTCTCTCTCTTTCTAGAAGTCAGTCCTCATGTTCACACCTTCCTCATGCGCAGTCTGCTCAATAACCGAGCCCCACGACAGGCTCCTCACCTGCTACGATTGTGGCATGTCTGTCCATGATGGTAAGACCACAGGAACCCCTGTGTGCTTCCCTCTTTTGATGACTCAGCCTTCGGTTCGTAGATTGCTTCGGGGCATCGACAACGCAAAAAGAAGGGTGGACGTGCGATGTCTGCAATAATAAGAAGAATCCCGCGGCTTCTTATGCAAGTAGCTAATACCTCTACCTTAAAGCAACACATCATAGTCCCATGCTGACCCGTGTTCTCCGTACAGATCTATCAATGTATCCTGTGCAATGCGCCTCGGGATACACCATGCCAGCCATTGAAAAAGACGTCACTGTATAACTGGGCACATGTGCTCTGTGCCATGTTCACACCCGAGGTGAAATTTGTGAACACCGAGACACTGCAGCCCATCGAGTATATTGGGGCTATTAAACCGACCCGTTGGCAAAACGTAAGTTTTTTTTAGAGTTCTATTTACTAACCTGCCCGCATATCCCATTTTCCTCACCGCCAATGCTGTCTTTAGACCTGTCAGTTATGCAACGTGCCAGGTGGTGTATGTTCTCAATGCGATGGATGCAACAAGTATTTGCATGCGCACTGTGCGATAGAACATGGATACAAGGTGGGATTTGAAATTGTCCAGCCCAACAGCAAAGGACACGAAGGAAATGAGAATGTCGTAGAGAGAGGACTCTTTGAGCCACAGTCTCCCTCAGGCATTCTAAGACCACGGATATATTGCGCAGAACATACCCAAATCCCACGGCTCTATGACCTTTCTGCAAGGACATTGGACTCAAGGCAGCAGGTACGATCCTTTTTTGATGATTCTGAGAGATGCTGCTGTTGCAGCAAAGCTCACCCTCAATGTGTATAGTCGTGTCTCCGTGTCTATGCAACTCGGTATAAAAGCGTTGAACGAGGATCTACGCCGGCCATGCGGCGGTATCGTGCCGTACTCGAAGCCTCGGGGATCAATTGCCAAGGCATTAGCACTTCCTCGTTATCATCATCATCATCATCATCATCCACATCCTCCGACAACAACAACAGTATCCATGAGACGCCAGACGTTGAGATGATCCTTACTCCAGAAACCGAGCAGGATCAAAAGCTGCCACGACCAGCCATTCTTACTGTACATCCATCATGTAGCGAATGTCCCGTCAAATACTCGCCCTATTGGTGGCAACTCGGACCCACTTCGAAGGTTGTGTGCCAGCGTTGCTATTGGTCCCATCAACAACACGACCGGACAAACCAGCCGATTGCATAAATTCACCTTACCATCTCCCTTCCCCCCCCTTCCTCGCCGCCCTCCCCCACCACCCCTTTGATATTATGTTTTTTCTTTAGCTTTATTCCAGGTCAATAATCAAGCATCGCGTAGCATCTATAAAGTCTTTTACTGGCAAGCTGAGCTTCCAATCGATATGGCCGGCCCCCATGCACATGACAGGTGGCTAGAAAAACAATAGTCGAAGATGATTACATTTCACTTCATTATCGAGGCAATAGTTTTTGATCTCATACCTCCAGTTTTGTTATCGATTCAGCAAGGACAACCGGGATGGGCGTGTTCATGCCGATGGGACACACACCACCTGTGTGAAAACCCGTCAACTCGAAAGAGACCTATAGAGATGAAACCAAATGGATATCACCAGGTGTGTCTGTCTGTCCGTCAAACTCCCCTTTCTTTTGTACCTCTGCTTTAGCCAATCGGAAATTGTAAAACTTTTTGCCAGGAGGTTTCTCGATTAGGCTGCGGAAATACGCCGTGAGCTTATTTGTATTGACAGGCGCAATGTACTATGGAGGCATAGTTTGTTGGATTCATCAGAGCAGCCGTCATATTGTTTTACCTGTGTCAGGACACAAATGTATTTTGGGTACACATCATCACTCAATCCAAACTGATCAGAGTAACCTTGGTTGACCATCACCACGCTCTTGCACATGTGTGCTTCCGAGGGAGCAAGCACACGGAGTCTACGACCAAAAAAAAAGAAAAAAGGATTGAGTCAAACAAGCAAATCTAACCTCTTATCATATATATATATATATGTGCAAGTCCCCAACGTACGCACGTTGCCGGAGCGGCCAATCATAGTAGTCAGGCTCTACATGGCTGTAGCGGGACACCTTCGACAGCCCTATCGCCTTGCATCCTTCTTGGACCTGAACCCCGGAACAGTTCCTCGGTTAAACAAAAAAGGAGTGACCGCGGGGACCCGGACGTACATACTTTTGCTACTGAATCCTCAAAGCCCTCGACGTTAACGACCTCCGTCACAGTCGTCGGCCAGCTCTCAACGTAGACTTCAGCAAGGCTCTTGTACAACTCGACAATGTCGCCATGCAGATTCTGGAAAAAAAAAAGGCATTTAATTTCAGTTTTCTTTTTCATGCGAGCATGTGCTCAAGTTCGACTTATTGGTTCGCTGGTCTCTCTAGAACTACACACTTCAAGAGCCAAAAGTTGATCTTGCGGTAGGTCGCCCACGAGCATGATTCCAGATTAAAATGTAAAAAAACAAAAGAGCACTCTTCAACAATGGGGAAGGGGTTGTGGCACTCCGAACCCCGCATCCATGAAATTCTACATTTTCCTTTTTTATTTCGAAGGATGAATGTGTGATTTTTTGCTCATGGGATGAAATTTCTTCTTTATCACCTCCGCAATGGAGTGAGGTTGATTAAGTTTCCGTTTGAAGCGCAGGTGCTTCATATTGTGTAGTCGGAGCGATTCGTCAATCAAGGTCTCGCACCGCAGTTTGATCTTGAGCGCTTCGTCCTGCGGTGTGATGAAATGTTCTGGGAAACGAAGACTCAGCCACATGTAAAGCATGATGATCTTGTGCGAGCTCTCGAGGTCGCTAAGACTTTCTGGAGTAGATGGCGCCTTCTCCGGCAACTTGGTGAGATCTTCGAGACTGAAGCGTTTATTTTGACTGTAGTAGTCCACCATATCTTGGAATGCACGGACGCACTTCGCCTGACGGAGAGGTACTGGAGCAAATACAAACTGATATCGATCACGCAGCCCGAGCTGGATATGATCTATCAGGTTCGCGATATCTCGGGTGTCCTTGAGGTTACATAGGAAGTATTTTCCGCTCAGGGATGCAAGGTCTTCGAATTTTTGCTATGCGGATGGCGATAACTTAGCTGTCCATTTTTCTCACTTGCAAAGGCCTGAACTAGCTTACAATGAGTTTTGAAAATGGTTCATTCGGCATCTGAAGAGCAAAAAGTTCAATGATGTCGATTGTTGGCTGAAGTCCAGCAGTCTAAAAAGGAGAGCAGGCCGGTGAATGAGCAGATCACAACTTTCAAGTCATGGATCGGTTACTAACACTCAGCATTTCCGTAGGGGAAGCCATGGCTTCTTTGACATACGACAGATCTTGCGGATTCATCCTTTTTTAACCCTGAGGTGAGCCTTTTCTCTGTAAGCAACCTTTGTAAAAAAGGAAAAAAATTGCTTACGTGGTAACTTCTCCTGAGGCATAGGCGGTGCCGAATCGACCAGCGCGGCCACCAATTTGCTTCAGCTGAGGGTAAGAGATAAAGCGCATGTTCTTGCCATCGAACTTTTGAACGGTATGAAATACAACCCGCTTGATATTCCTATCGCCATCGTGAGTCACAAACAGAACTCTATCATTCCCTTCCCTCTCCCCGTTCTTACAGATTGAGACCCATGCCCACAGCGTCGGAGGCGACCATGACATCTGTGTCGCTTGTAGGATCATTGAATATTTGTGCCTGGGAGGCCCGAAGCTCTAGATCCGTGCCCGCTATGAGTATCCAGATTCAGTATCATCCCCATTTTCGGCCGACTTGCCTGGAGGTAAACCACCGTACACAACAGCACATTGCAATCCTCTCTCTTTCTCTATCCTGCTCTTGATGGCGAAAATCTCTCTGCGTGAAAATGTGACTACACAGTCTCCCTTACGGATGCGCTTCCAGTCATTGTTGAGTGAGTCCTTCATTACAGTAACAGGAGTGAGACGTTTGTATTCATTGACGACCACTTCGTCATTGAGATCCTTGCATATATCTTTGATAAGAGGAACGACGGATGCCTCGCCGCACAAATGAATTTCCTTGGCCTGCAGACCTAGCAGAGCTTGAGTCCATGCCCAGCCGCGATGAGGATCGGCAATCATTTGAATTTCATCAATGACGGCCACCTCTAGTGGTTTTCTGAGATTGGCCATTTCAATCGTAGAGGATGTAAGGGGCGCAAAAGGAGATACTTCACGGCGCTCTTCACCAGTCAAGAGATTGCAGCCGACGCCCCGCGCGTTCATCTTATTGAAGATTTCGTGGGCTAGCAATCGTAGCGGGCCGCAGTAGATGCCTGACTGTGCTTCGGCAAGCCGGTTAAGGGCATGATATGTTTTGCCGCTGTTCGTGGGCCCGACATGAAGAATGACCTTGCGCTGCATCTGGCGGGCTTCGGGAAACCATTCGCTCGGAAATCGCAGATCGCTAACTTCTTTTAGCGCCTGGATGTTCTCACGTATATTCTGGGGAAGTTGAGGTTCGGCGTGTGACAGAAAGGATGAAAACAAGACACGATCGATTGATTCTTTTGACGATAATAAGCAGCATGTTCTCGCCAGGCGTGCAAGTTTTTCAAAGTACCTAGTCCTTCGTCTGCATTGTAGTGCCTCAAGACCGCAGCTGCATCGCAGCCTGGTACAGATCCTTCTTTGGCATCGTTGATAAATTGAGCCGAAAGCTTTTTGTACAGGCCGCCTTTAATGCCGATGTTGTGGATTTTGTGGCGAAGTCCGTTATTAGCCCGGAACGCAAGGAGTCTGGACTTTAACACTACAAAAAGTGGGAAGAGTCTTTACTCGATTGTTTCTGCAAATAACAGCAACCGCAACAGCAATTCTTCTTCTCCAGTTGATCTTATTTACTTCGGTCAGCCCAGTCTGTCGTTTTCGTAGGTTTGCGAGGAAGTCGAGCATTTACTAATGGCTGTCGGAGAGGTTTCGAGAGTTTTTCGACATATCGCCTCTCCCGTGCAGCGGTGGACGTGGATGCGAACGAACGGTGAGATCGAACTGGTAATGAGGTGCGGTGGAATAGAAATAGGCAGCGATTGAGCATGTTGACGCGCTGGGCAGTGGACTCCACTCGATCGTATAAATGTATATTTTTTTGTTGTTTTTGTCGGGCTTGAAGAGCAAAGTTCCTTTGTCCGAAAAACTCGACGAGGGACCTAAATTTTAAGTCTGAGTTGCTGTGTTGCAGAATAGCAAAATGCTTGATTCTGTTCTGATAATGTAAGATACGGAAGGAATATTCACATGTGGGAATGATGTGTTGTCTCATAGATTTGTTGCTGACAAGAAGAGCAGGCTCTTTTTTTCCGCTTTATTGAAGATTATAGTTTTGCTAATGCTTAGGAGAACATTGACTTGCATCGTCATCCGCTTTGTTAATAATAATGCTGGCACATAATGTCGGCAAAGGGTTTTGTTAATAGATTTAGCACTCTGCAGGACGGACAAGTCCCGCGCAAAGAAGAATTCTCTGGTTTGTGAGATGGAATTTTGCATAGCACTTTTTTTGTAAAAAAAAGCAGTCGGCAGCTAAAATTTATTTTTCATGGCCCACTTCCCAAAGAAAAAAAAGTTGCTCCTGTGTCGTTCTGACTCACTCATTCCAAAAAACACGTCTTGCAACCATGGACCCCACAAATGGAAATAGATCATCAGTAAGCTATTAAAAGAATTCTTCGCGATTCCTTCACACTTTCAAGCTTATCATGCGCTCCCGCCAGCCATTGCACATTGCTGGCAGCACCGGGTCCTCTAAACCCTCTAACGGGCCCCACTTGAGCTCCTCCTACGAGAATCAATGGCTTTCGCCCGAGGAGAAACCCAGCCGTGGAGCGTCACCCCTTGCACGGAACGATGTCGGCTCTACTTCAAAAGCATCGTCACCGCTGCCAAAAACGTCAGCAATTGCCGGAGGAAACAGCAGCCCGGGCAAGGAGAATTCCCAACAACAGCAGCAGCAACAACAACTGAAACCAGCGGGTAGAAAATCACAAAAGGAAATGACCAAAGCCGAGCGCAGAGCCCTTCAGGAGCAACAACGGTTAGAGAAACAGTCTCGTATAGCTGCTGGACTTCCCAAATCGGCTAAAAAGGCCGCTGAAATGGAAGGCACATCGAAAAAATCCCAATCGCCGCCTTCGCAGCAAGCACAGCAGCAGCAAGGTGCATTGGGTACGGCAGGCAGCGACGATAAGCAAAAGAAAAAGATCAAGCCACAGAGCAAGATGGACTCGAACCAAGTGCCTTGGCTGATGCATCTCGATCCGCCCAAGCGACCAGACACTGCCAGTAACAAAGACCTGCACCCAGCCGTCCTTGCTTTAGGTCTACTCTTCTCGGAGCACAAGTTAGTTGGATCAAATGCTCGATGTGTCGCCATGCTAGAGACATTTTCAAAGGTACCAAAGGATCGATTATTGGACCACGACTGTATTAACCTTGCAGCCTTCAGGTTATTGAGGATCACAAGCCGCCCTCAGACGCCACCTTTGCGCGAAATATCCAAAAGCATCTCGACCCTCACATTGCATATCTACTTGCTACCCGCCCGATGTCGCTCAGTATGCGTGAGTGTATTCGCTGGCTCAAGAAGGAGGTTTCCGATATCGTAGAGGAGGATCCTCCATTATCTGACGATGATGTAAGCCGGAGAATGAGAAATGGACATGGAATCGGAAATGCAAGGGAAAAAGAAGCTGAGGTATATGTCATTAGGCTCGCAAACGTCTTCTTGAGTGCATCGAACACTTTATTCGCGAGCGGATCACAATGGCGGATCAATTGATTGTGCAAAATGGTCTGCAAAAGATTCAGGATGGCGATGTGATTTTAACCTATGGCAAATCGTCTGTGGTTGAAAGTTTACTGCTAGAGACGAAAAAGAAGAACATTGATTTTAAGGTGATTGTGGTGGACAGCCGCCCACTCTTTGAAGGTAAAAACGATAAGGAAAGGAAAGAAGAGAAGAATGGCTTTGCTAAGCAGATGAATGACGGCTAGGCAAGCACCTGCTTCGGCGATTGACGGCTGCTGGCATAAACTGCTCCTACTATCTCCTTTCCAGCGTCTATGTTGCCTTGCGATCAGTCACTAAAGTGGTTATGGGTGCCCACGCCCTTTTAAACAATGGTGCAGTGTATTCTCGCGTGGGCACAGCCATGGTCGCTATGGCTGCAAGCGACAAGCAAATTCCTGTCATGATTTGCTGTGAGACATATAAATTCGTCAATCGTACCCAGGTGGACTCGCTTGTGTTGAACGAATTGGGTCAGTAATTATGCAACCGACGAATAGATCGTTTTGTTAATCGCACAGTACAGGCAATCCCGATGATCTTATGTCGACCAAGCCCGTGTACAATTCAAATCACCAAGGCCAGCCTTCGCCAAATGAATCGTCACTGTCATCGTGGCGCGAACAGTCGAATTTGAGACTCTTGAATCTATTATATGATGTCACGCCATCAAAATACATCACACTCGTAATCACTGAAGTTGGTTTGATTCCCTGTACTTCCGCACCTGTGGTAAGTCTTCAGAGTAAATGGTTTAAAGTCAGCAGTCTCTCAAGATGTCATCTTCTTTCTCTGCCACATAGATCTGGCGTGAATACAAGTAAGTTTTTCTTTTCTTTTTTTTTTTTACACTGACTAAACTGGGGGTTTCGCGTGTTAATGTGTATTTCTTTCTTTTAGTGAGGAGTTCGGCAAGCGTGTGTAATGAAATAAAGAAAGATAATAAAATGGGATTTGGTGTTAAACCGACTTACCAAAAAAAAAGAAAAAGTGACAGCATACGCATGTGCTTTCATTGGGCCTTCCTTCCGTACCCCGGCGGTAATTTAAAAATGAGACAGAATCGAAAGGTCGGCTTGTCCATTTACCTCAAACATCATGCACATCGAAATCGCACAAGCTGTAGATTTTCTTGGTCGACTTGTACAATCCAAACTTGATCAAGATAGCATTTCACTCTTCAAGCACGAATTAACCGGAGTGTTAAAAACCCGGTTCGCGAATCACTGGGACCCGCAGCAACCTTCTCGAGGCAATGGCTTTCGGTCTATTTCTAACCTGAATGGCCGTCTGGATCCCGTGCTTGCTTATGGTAAGTGTTTCTTTCTCTGCAAGTAAACAAAAAAAAGAAGAACTGAATGAGAATTGACATTATGCCCTGGCTGCCTACCGTATTTATTAGCTGCAAAAAAGTCGTCTGTATCAGCAGAAATAATCCATGCAAGCCTTCCTCGCGATTTTGTGCTTTGGATTGATCCTTTCTCGGTGGCATACAGGGTTGGAGACCACGGCAATATCATGACGCTCTTCGAGGACCGATCAAGGGGCAGGATTACACTGAAGATCGATCCCAGCACTTTACCCAAAGCTCCAGCGCTCAGTCCTCACATCCGGTCCGCAACATCCTCTGCGATAAAGATTTCCCCTCCACCAAGTCCTCATAATAACGCGCAACGTATCGCAACTCCTCCATTAGCATCCTCTCCACTAGCGAAGCATGTCAGCAAGCAAGAAGATCAAATTATACTAGCAAACTAGGAAAACAGTTGATTGTACCGTTAAAGAGAGACATCTTTCTTCAACTCCTTCCATCCCCCTTCCTTCCCAGCAGACTTCCACTAATAGCATGCACACACCCTTTCTCTCACTCCGCATACATAAATCAGAAGAACGATTTCTTTTAGCTCTCCACCTTCCCCTAACATCTTTTCTGTATTATACATTAGCGATTGCTAGACTCTTGAAAAATTGTATTGCACATATTGCATGTGTGGTTGGTTCCCTTAAGACTGCCTATCATATAGTGTCATGTCATTTTTGGTTGTCACGGAGAAAAAAAAAGGTTGGGTGACCTCACCAGACTTGCCGCATTTGCGATTGGTAAAAGAACCTCACCCGGCCCTTAGCCCATGACTTTTATGGGTGTTGCGCAAGGACGCTGGCAGCCCCTAGTCGCGGTATATCTTTGTCTTTGATCTTTTACCATAGCAGGAACGGTGCATCACTCTTCACTTGTTCCATGTTACGTGACACAGTTTGCTGATAAAAACAAAGATGTGTCGGATGTCAACCGAGTGATCTGTCTATTATTCCATGTCTCCGGGGATGAGATCATCTGAAGAAGTCAGCTGACCAACCGATTTGTTATATCTTGGGCATCCTAGCGCGACAGAGATGGATGAAGATTGGGAGGGGGGCGGATATCGGTTCCAAGAGAGATTCTAAGGGATGCTCTATCTTTTATTTTCGTGAGCGTGAAGGGACGAGGCAAAAGAAATGCAGACAGACAAGACCTCATCTGGGCCCTTGTCAGTGGCTAGCGTCGGGGCCCAGCAATTGTCAAAAATGAAGCAGGTGCATCGATCCAGGAGACATCCTCCTTCTACCCCCACCCCCACCCCACGCTATCCAATCATATGATTACGCCCATAAGCTGGAATATAAATGCCTCGCAGCTGATTTCTTTCTCTTTCTCTCCCCCCCTTCTCTCTTTTTTTTTTCTCTATCCACACTTCTTCTCTTTTGGGGTTTAGATGACCGAGTCTAATAATCCAAAGAAGCCCCTTCTGGGGCAACAGAGCCATTCGAGTTACAATACCACACCTTCCCATAAGCCGCCCGTCAGTCGACCTAAATACAAACGTCGCCGGTCGTCGTTTGAAGCCTCGACTTACAACAGCGCGCCTATCGTCCGATCCTCGGCGTCATCAATTCAGGAGCCCGATGAAGTGGTTGCAGCTACAGCTGGAGAACCTGGTCTGGGTCTACTAAAGATGCTTGGGTTGACAGTCTGTATGGCAGGTGTCCAGTTCACCTGTAAGTTGTATATGCGGGGGAGAAGGGTTTATACTGTTTAGTGTAACTCGTATACATACATACATACATACATACATACATATATATATATATGTTCATATCGATTGTTGCCTTGCATGATAGGGACTGTCGAATTATCGTAAGTAACCAGGTAGAGGGGAAGGAAAGGGGTGCTGTAGGTGTGTGTAAGGGTAGAGAGAGAGAGGAGTTAGCCACCGGCATTTTGCTGTATATTGACGCGCTGTTGTATGTACGTGTTTTAGGTATGGCACACCTTATCTTTTGTCTCTCGAGCTATCAAAGGAGATGACGGCCCTGGTCTGGCTCGCGGGCCCACTCTCGGGCCTGATTGTCCAACCTGTGAGGAATACAAAAGGTGGCGTGTCAATATAAATAAGATCATCTTCTGAACGGGACCATTTTTTGTCTAGTTAATTGGAGCCTTCAGTGACAAATGCACCTCGCGATTTGGCAAGCGCCGTCCATTTATTGTTGCTGCAGGTATACTCACCTGTCTGTCGATGGTGGGTGTCGCATATGCACGTGAGATTGCACATAGCGTGGCGTCTTTTCTGTACAGAAATGATCCGGACACAATCAGTCACGCGGTAAATGCAGAATACGAAGCGAGGAAGAGAACGCGCGGGCCCAAATCAATCCAGGACTGACGCAACACACCCTTCTTTTTTTGTACTAGGCCCACTCGTATGCCATCCTTGTTGCTGTTGCTTCCTTTTACTTTTTGGATTTTACACTGAATGCCGTCCAGGCTATCTGCCGTGCCCTTATCCTCGATGTTCCGCCCCTGTGGCAGCAAGAACTGGCCAATGCGTGGAGTGCACGCATGAGCAACTCATCCATGGTCATCGGCTATTTTGTCGGCTATCTGGACCTCGTCCGATACTTTTCGTGGATTGCGGATTCCCAAATCAAGGTCTTTTGCATCATTGCCATGGTTGTCTTTTGCGTCACCCTCGGCATCACATGCCTTGCCATCCACGAGAAGCCGCTCGAGCGCGAGGAGGAGGATAATCAGTTAGTCTTCTTTTACATGCAGCGGTGGCTTTGGTTATTTTTTTTGGTCGACTGACAGCAACATTATAGGCCGTGGTATGGTACTTTTGTCTACATTTGGCGGGCGTTCCGGTTTCTACCACGTCCTGTACAGACTCTTTGTAATACCCAGTTCTTCGCCTGGATGGGATGGTTCCCTTTTCTTTTTTACAGGTAATAATAGATGCTTTGTTCGAGAGATGTATTATGGGTGTTAAGCAGATGATTTCCCATAACGTATAGCACCCAGTGGGTCTCTGACATCTACTTTGCCACCCATCCCGCCGACAAGGGCAGCGACGGTAACTGGGCCGATGGTACCCGGGCTGGTTCTTTCGCGCTGCTGTGCTACTCAGTCGTGTCTGTGGTTGCGGGCATCGTGATTCCTGCTATTGTGTCCAAGTACGAACACATCTACCACCTGCTATCGCTCCTCAATGTTTACACGATCTCGCACCTGGTGGTTGCCGCCGCGCTTCTTTCAGCTTGGTTTGTCAAATCTGTCCTTGCTGCAACGATTGTTCTGGCGATTATGGGTATCCCGTGGGCTATTGTGCTCTGGGTTCCGTTTTCCCTTGTCGGCGAGTTTGTCAGCTATGAAGACGAGCAGCGGCGTCTCGGAGCCCCGCATCCTTCTTCGTCCATTGCGCGGCTGGAGGACCAAAAGGAAGAGTTTGATGCGGGCATGATCCTCGGCGTTCACAACATGTACATTGTGTTCCCCCAGTTTGCAGTGGCTATCATTGCGTCCTTTATATTTGCGGCCACAGATGCCATTGGTGAGGGGCAGGGCGGCAGTGCGTCGAGCGTCACGTCAGTATTAGCATTTGGCGGTTTGATGGCTCTTGTGGCAGCAGCCATGAGTCGGTTTGTAATCCGTGTGAAGGCATAGAACTTTTTTCCCGCCCATCCACCTTTCCCTTCCCCCAAACTCAATACATTTTTTATCGTATATGGCACGTGATATCGTCTTACCCAATTGCGCGCGCGCACGCATGCACGAGGGAAGGTTTTCTCGGTGATTGAACGATAGAAGACTCGACGCTGAAAACAAGCGTCAGTGCACGTCGTGCATGGACGATCATCTACAGTACATGCACGGCGACAGAGCGATACATCTCGCGAAATGGCACCGTTTATCGTCTATCCACCCACCAGCCGGGGGGGGGGTTTGTCAGCGATTTCATTCGCAGGAGCTGCTCATGTTTCTACGGTTTAATAAGCTGCGAGACGTTGATGCGATTGTATCTCTCTCTATCCATCGATCTATCTATCTCTATTTTCCTTCATTTCCATATCGGGAACCCTGGTTCACTACGCATTATTTTGTTTCATTCATGCCCTAATTTGTCCACGTAAAAAGAGATGTTCTATTTTTAGGTTTTTCTTCTCTCTCGAACTACCGTTCGGAGGAGGTAACTGCGTTGGTCCGATCGATGCTCCAAAAAAGACCAATAAAGCCCGATACATAAGAACACCAATAGAACTATGCCCATCTTGGATCATTTGAACGTGTGGCCGGATCACGCATAGTCAGGTTCGCCCTTTACTGGGGGCTTCATGGCCCAGGAGAGGTAGGAAAGATGAGGTGTTAGGTGGGTGAGGAGGGGTTGGAATTGGTCCGGTCTGGATCTTCCCCTCCCCTTTGTTTTCACTTTCAGCGACCCAATTTTTTTTTTCTTACAATCAATCCAGGTTGAATGGAAGATAGCGTTTCCTATTGCACATGGATGCACGCACGTATATTCGGGCTCTCCCATCCCATGCCGGCTGCATTTTACTCCTCAGGACGAGCGTCGCAGAATCACCGGCCGTCCGGCCCATTTAGAAAGCTTTGACTCTATTATTAATCCAAAAGAAACTTCGGTTCCTCGGGACCCCAAGCGGAGGGGGAAAAAAAAAGGCGCAAGCGCTTCGGTCTCTCTCTTTCTTTTTGTGTATAGAGAAGCGATCAAGAAGCAGAGGTGGTGTGTGTGTGTGTGTTGAGGAGGGTGGGGAACGGAGATGATGGTGCGTGCCTTTTTTTTTTTTCAGCGATGCAATGGACTTTACATCCGAGAAAACCGGCGTTATTCTTATCGGACAGGGCATGAATGGGGGCATTGCGATCGATTCTGGATAAGTCGGGTAAATGTGTTGTACCGGGGGATTTTTTGATTGGGTCCTGGCTGGGGAGGACGACGATGACACGCACGTTGACTCATTTTCCGCCAGATAGACGAGATACCCGCGATTTCCCACACACTCCCTCTTCCTATATAAATGCAGGCCATCCCCTCCCAACCCGTATACTTGCTCAAACATCCTTAAATCACCATGGTGCCCGCTCGTTTCGCCCGTCTTGCCTCTGCTGCGGTTGCCAAGAAACTCGTCCTGACCACCGCCGGTTCTGTCCTTGTCTGGAGCTACGCAATGGACTGCAAGAACGATGTCCTCTTCTTCACCAAGGCCAAGTAAAAAAAAAATAGACATTATCATTGCCGTCGGGCGCTTCCCTCTCCCCTCAAAAAAAAAAAAAAAGCCGCACACAACGCATCAAAGATACCAAGCTGCATCCCTTCAACTCATTCGCATTTCCACCGTCCTCACTTGTTTATCGCAATCCACCAATCATTTCTTATGTATTATAATAATAACATCTTTTTTTTTTGGTTTTCGCACGCTCAGATCCCATTTCCGTCGGGAAAAGGGGGCCCTGGGAATTCTTTATATCGGCTTAAGTCTCCATTTGGGAATTTCCAATCCGTGTCAAGCGAGCGAATTCTGCTCGCCCTGTCCCGTCCTTTTGCTGGCCTCTACACCCTTCCACTTGTCTCTTTTGCCAGACAGAGAGAAGATTGCAATCGATGATTGGCGGCAATTCAATTACACATACGGTTGACATGTGAAATATCTGATTTGACACATGCGTCAAAAAAAAAAAAAGATCCCATCTTTGGGATGCGGAGCTCCGTCCTCTCAGCAAGCCTTTATTAGTACGTTTCTTTATCTCTTTAAGCCCGCCCATTGACTTTGGATGGGGTCTATAGAATGATGCGCGTTGCAGATGGTGAGGTAGAGCAGAAAGCACATGCTCCGTTTCTCCTTGGACCTTACCAAAATCTTGACAAACTCCTCATAGTTGATCTTCCCGTCGCCGTCGACGTCCGCAGCTTCTGTCATTCGTCGAACCTCGTCGTCGGTGACCGATTCGCCTTTTTTGTTGTTGGGTGGGTGAGATAAGCTACCAAGCCTTTGCGGGGTTTTTCAATAGGACACAACAGCATTTACCGAATTCTTCAAGACCACGACGCAACTCCTCTTTGGAGATCTGGCCATCACCATCTCCATCCAGGAGCCTGAATACACGCTCTAGTCCTTCTTCGGGATTGCGCTCGCGTTGCTATACACAAAGAAGCACGTTTGAATCGACGCGAGCTCATTGCAAATCCCAGTAAGAGCAACATACACGACCGACGAGTGCCAAGAAGTCCTCAAAACGTAACTGACCGGATTTATTCATGGCCTGAAGCTAAGAGAGAGAGAGAGAGTGTGTGTGTGTGCATAAGAAGACATAGCCGAAAATATAAGTCGATCCGTTTCTTTTTTTTTTTTACCTGAGCGGTAAGTTCAGGTTCTGCTGTCTTGATGCGGGCTTTGGATAGCGCTTCGGACAATGCAGAAACGGCAAGGGAGCTATGTCCGTCCGCCATCGTGTGAAAGATTGACTTGAGCTTGGCGACTTCATTGTCGTTGAACGTGTATCCTACTGCCGTCTAATCTTTTTCAGCGACGTTATTCTTTTTTTTTTTTTGATCGACGCCTTTATTTTTTCTCTCTCTTTCTTTTCATCTTTTCTTAATCAAAGCATCTTTTACCATTCCGGTCGAAAGAGAGCGGTGCGAGAGTTGAGAGTGAGAAAGAGAAGAGAGGGATGAAAACAAAAAAGACGATAATCCCCCATTTCAATATGGACTGATCAGCTTTAATGAACTAAACCGATCTGGACAAACGAATATCCGGCCACGCACAGGTTCCCGTCCCCTCTATCCTCACCAGGACGCAACATGCATCTACACACGCGCGCGCACTTTGCACATACGCGCATGGGGATGACAACTCTTGGCATTCGTACTCTGCAGAGGAAGGGGGAGGGGAATGGTTTGCCCCACTAAGGAGTCCAAGCCCGTTTTCTCTTCTCTGGTCCGATGACGACATATAACCCCATTGCACCATTCACCATGTGTTGCGATTGGTCCTTTGTTTCCGCATGCCTTCGATCGCATCAAATCGCATAGAATGGCCCGCCATGGCCTGCAACACGGTGTGTGATGCGCAACCCCTTCCCTACTCCTAATCTTTTTTTTTTTTTGCTCCTCAATGATGGACCCTGGGGGAATTCGCATTGTTCATGGCGCGAGATATAAAAAGGCACACACACACACCCGAAGCATTAGACCGAGTTTTTTAATGGGCATTTGGTTTTATTACCGTTTCGTAAAACTATACTAGGAATGCAGGGACGACAGAACCCATATGTGTTGCGCGCGCGCGCGGAGAGGGCCCCAAACACCCATGCCATCGGGTAGTCGGACATGGGAAGTTCACGATTTTTATGCAGCATACTGCAAATAGGGATGCGAGTACTTGTTTTTTTTTATTCTTTTCTCAGATCCTCCCCAAGGGGGGGAGGAGGAGGGAGGACGCGGGAGGGTTTTTCGTGGCCGTATTTGAATTTGAACTGGATTTGACGCGACAAGGAAACATGGATCCAACTTATCCGACCACCCGCTGGGTGATAACAACAATCGTGGAGTCATTGGGACTAGATAGTAAAAGGATCTGTTTCTTTCTCTTCTAGACTGCCTTGACTTTCACTACACCCCCGCCCCACACAGATGGGTTCTTTTTTCTGCGATCGCTGATTAACAAAAAAGAAAAAAGTGAAACAGGCATGGGGGTTTGCGCGAGTGACTTCATGTTAGAGTTTCTTCAGCACGTACACACACACACACATTTCTTTCATCTCTTTTTTATTTCACACAAACACACACACCAACATGCTCCGTCATCTCATGCGCCGTACGCTCGCTTCTCCTTGCTCTCGGAGATTTTATTCCGAAAGCAACCTGAGCGGCACCGCAGGCGCCACTGCATCTGCACGCGGTAGCTTCAGCGACAAAGAAAAAGCGGTCGAGAACCAGTGGGCTCGCACGCATGTAAGTTTTTTTTTTTTTTCCTTATGCCACTTTTTCTTTTTTTTTCTTATGGGCATATCTATATCTAGGATGCCGAGAAGATTAAGGCGCTCCGTGAGGCCCTTGAAGAACAGCAGAAAGTGAATGCATCACTCAAGAAAGACCTTGACGAGCTGAAAAAGTCCCTCAAGTAGCTGTGCCGTCCTAGATTGTATACAAGAGAATAAAAATGTACAGATCTTTTTTTTTTCTTTTATTTCAAGGTCGTTGTATATGTTGCGTTAGCATTGGCAAAGTCGACAAGGTTGTTGAGCAGGCCGTTGTCCTGGCGTGGCTCTTTGATAAACACGGCAGGTTGACCCAGCGGCGTGTCCACGGTTTTGTAGGTTCCGTTTCCTTCAAAATACTTGCCTGTCCAGATGTGGCGCCATGTCACGTCCCGTCCCTCGCGTGGGAAATACACCTTGACATAGGTTGTCGCGGGTGACAGCGTAGGCGCGACCATCACGTGGGCCCCAAAGAGAAACTGTTGGTGGCCGACCTCCTGCGCAACAGGATCCGAGGGATAATAGAGAACAAGGTGGCGCATCAAAGGCCATCCTTTTTCATGTGCCTCGGACATGAGATGCTTCCTGTACGGCGCCAGCGCTACATAGAGTCTGGCCATATGGCCAAAGTGCGCGTATGTATCTGTAGCGTTGTTTTGTCCAAATTAAAACTGGACAACCATAGCAACAACCAAAATATACTACCATCATTCTCGTAGAATTGTGCATTTCTCTCAGGGAGGATTCCTTTTCATAAACTGATCATCAGAATCAGACGGCGAAAGCGAGGAAACCTATATGTAATAATATACCTTCATGGGTTCGGAACACGGCTGAAAAAGCGCCGAGCTCCATCCACCTATAGAGAAGCTCGCGGGACCGTTGCATGCTCGCACCCTTGAGTTGTCCCTCGATGGTGTTGTATCCACCAACATCCGAATGATTTAGTGTGAAGCCTGAGAAGCCGCCCGAGAGCATTCCAGCCAGGGCACCCTTGAGGCCGTCGCTCATATCCCACGAGACGTTATGGTCTCCTGTCCAGAATAAGGATGCATGTCGTGGCGACCGCGTGAAGCCCGCTCGGAAAAAGATAACCGCATCGTCCTCGGGAAGTGTGAGTTCCTGAATGACCTCACGGTGTAACTGGGCCCACATTTCCGGATACAGATTGTGGTATGTGCTCGAAGGCTTGTTATCCTTGAGCATTATTTTGCGCATGTCGTACGGCAACTCTTCGCCGTAATCGACCATCATCCCTTGGGAAAATCGCGTTAATTCTTTCCTTGTCCGCAACCCGCAATCTACTTCCTACCAGAAATTCCATCCTTCCAGACATGCTCTTTGAGCACCTCCTTGAACCACGCCCATGCATCTGGATTGGTGAGATCGATCATGCCCGCTTGCAATCCGCCACACTCGACGACATAGGGCCCCAAGGTCGGGGCTCGTACCATAAACTGCCTCTCTGCCGCCTCCCGATAGAGATCGCGGCGAGCACCCGGCTTGCTGACGAGTAACGGGGTTATATAGCTCAGCGTGCGTATGTTCTGATCCGTGCCTAGCTCCTGGACAAGGCTGCTCCAATCCGGATACGATACGGCATCCGGTTCCCAGTTCCACCATAGCCGCCGGAGTGTTACGTTCTTTGTCAATTGCTGCTCACGCTGTCCCGTCCAATCCGTAATCCACACCGCCGCCAGCGGTACTCCATGCCGTTTGAGCTCACGCACGACCTCGCGCACCTTGTTGCTGCCGCCCTGGATTCCAGCCACAACGCCTTCGTTAATCCAATCAGGCAGCGGCTTCATCCGGCCACAGTAGGATGTGTACTCCGTAAGGAGGTCGAGCATACTCTCGCCATCTATAATACGACCTAGAATCCATCATCCGTCGTCGTCGTCGTCGTAAGTTTTAGGGCAAACCACCTGCACAGTACATTTTGTGTGTTCGTACCTTTCACTTGACTGTTTTCGACGCGGATGGTGACACGGTCAGGTTCACAAAGATTGAAGCTCGTGTACTCGGACGTCTCTAAGAATAAGCAGCGTTTGTCGGTCGTGACATATTGCGGCACTGAAATCGTCGAGCTGCAATAGCCATCATCTCCACTAAAGTAGCCTTCCACGAAGCTAGCTGCTGAACTAAAAAACGTCGCTTGCTATGTGACCCATACGATGAATAAACATACCCGGTTGTTCCGCATCGCCTGGTGTACATACCAGAGGACCGCCCCGGCCATGGCCACGCTCCCTGTTTTTTTTAAAAAAAAAAAAAAATTGGAGTTTTGCCTAGGCACATACAGGTTTCTCTCTTCTTTTTACCTGACCAATATGGGCACCTTATGGCCCTTGAGTGAGCCATAGTAGAACTGTTCTCCAAATCCATAAAAGTCTTCCTCCTTTCGACTCTCAAAAGTGATCATCAGACGCCTATAATCTTTCATGGCCGGGTCCCGGTTCAGGATATTGGCCGAAAACTCAAGCTGGGTGGGTGAAAGCTCGGTCAAGACAAACTCGTAGTTCAGATGAGTAGGCGGTACGATTTTCGTCCCCAATCCTCCCATGATCCGGACTTGGTTTTTATTTGCTAGTGATGTTTCAATGCGGGTGATGGTCTGAAGTCGGGTTGGGTGCTCGTCATGCTCGGTGATTTTGTACAACGCATCGTTGTACGGAGCCGTTGTCATTTCATCCGTCCCGAGGCTGGAGGACAGAAAGGGAAGGTTGTGGAGAGCTGAGAAGGTGGGTGGGCGGACGCAACGTGTGTATTTGCTTGTTAGTCCACGTACTCTTGTTTTCTATCTCATAGTGTACGTACATTTCCATATGACCCGGCCTTTGTTGTTCTTGATGATCAAAGCGCGAGCTTCGGCGTCGACTTGGATGCTAAAGTTGCCGGTGGATATTTCGCGGTCGGGCACGGCATTTCCAATGGAAATGCGAGGCTCTACATATGCATCGAGCGGAGCAAGACCCACAGACTTTATGAAGGACTGCATCATAATAATGGGAGTAGTAGGAACGTAGAGCGGGTTGAGAATGGGGGAGAGGAAAGAGAGGAAGAATAGCCAACCTTACCGTTTTGGGCAATGTGTTCGGACATTCTTTAAAGTCCGCTTGCGATTGTTGTGTGGGGTCAATGCATGAAACAATATTTCCGCGGGCGAATCCTTCACTACCCTCCCCCATTCCCCTGGGTATAGAAGACCCTGTCCCCACCCACCCAAGACATTGGGTACGTACAATGAATTCATATAATTTTATCCGAAAATGCTCGGCTACAGTCTTTTAGGTCAGGCTGGAGTATCAGAAGCGTAAATTTGAAGCGATAGGTATGCAGTGCAAGAACATTGCAGTTCGAGGTGATAACGTAAAATACTTAAAGGCAGACCGAACCCACGAAATGAAGTTTTAAATCTTCATCCATTTTGCGTCCCATTTCTTGACAATGGCTTTGGCCTCCTTGATATGGCCCCGGTCGACGAGTGTCATCACCACGCCGCGGATGGCCGATTCGAGCGCAGCCGATATCCAGGCTTCCTTGATGTCGGTATGTTCACCGACAAACACAAGACCATTCGTCATTTCAAAGTAGGAAGGCATGTAGAGTTTGTGCGCGCCAGCTTGAGCGTCTACCCATCCACCCGCTTGGAAGGGATCCAGAGACCAGCAAAGCCTATTGTAGACGCCAGTATACTGCTCGTTCACCACATCGGTCCCATGAAGCTCCTTTATGTCCTCAAGAACGCGCGCCACATGCTGCTCTTCTGTCATTGCATCAAATAGAGCACCGGGCCTGCCCGATACATAGCTGGCCAACATCACTCCTGGACCATCCGAGCCCAGGTTGTTACTCGGGTAGCAGATATTCCTTGAAAGCAGATCGGTGTCATCACAGCCGCCAAGGATCGGTCGCTCATACTTCTCCCAGAATCGGGTCTTGAATTCCAGCGATACCTTGCAGGCTGGTCTGTAGTCCAGGTTATGGATTGCCTGGTTGAGGGTGTACGGGAGATCTAGTAATGTATCATCTTTAGTGCCCACTGCACAGCATTCGTGACATCTTGCGCGGAATAGGGAGAGGGGGAGGGGACTGCACAGGCGATCCCCTCCACCCATCCTTTTCTTTACCTGGCAAATGCCATGAGCGAACAAGCGAAAACGGAACAGAGATAATGACGTTATCGTACATCTTGTGCTTGAATGTATCCGCGTATGGATCCTCCTTCCACTGGACCGAGATCTTTTCGTTGTCCTCAAAGCCGATTTTCCCAACGCGGATGCCAAATTGGACCTTGTTGCCAACCAAAGGTTCGTAGGCATGCGCCAGGCGCGTCATGCCGCCCTGAACGGTGCGCCAGGCAGTAGCGCTAAAGACGAACACGTTGTACATGGCTTCCCAGATATTGCCTGCGTCTAGCCCTGTGGCGAAATCGGTTGCATTCAAGCTCAATCCTAGCTTGTTGTGAATCCATCCCCATTCGGACCAATCATCATAGCCCTCTCGGATGGCTCTCTATATAACAGGCTTCTTGGTTCAGCATACGTATATATATAGCACTTGAGGACATCCGGGAGACCTACGTACATCGTGTGCAGCATACAGATCTTTGCTCATGAGTTCAAACCACTCTGGCGTAGTAAAGGGTTTGTACGCTTGTGCAATTTGGTCTTCTATGACCCCCACGCGATCGTTCATAAGGGATGGATTTGCAGCAATATCGCCCTTTGTAGGTACCTTGCCATTCGAGAGTCTGACTTTGTTCTTGTACACCAAATTGCTAATGCATTTATAAAAAATTAAGCATGTGGCAGAAAGGAAGACTGCTTACTCACTTGTTGCTCGATTGGATCCATTCTATAAAGTCGATTTTGTAGTCCTCATTATTGTGGTTGAGTTGATTCAGCTCTTTTGCCATGAGGAACACGATCTCGTGGTCTTTGATAGGGAGCGTTTTGTTGTTGAGTGTCCATTGAACTGGTAAACGCATTGGACCTATCAAGAAAATGAATGGTATTCGAAAAAGGCTTTTCCTTGGCTTTCCTTGCACTACATATTGATTTTACCCATTTCTTGGTATGTTGTCGAGTTCTTGCGGCCATACAATGAAGTCGTTCCATTCTCAAAATAGACGGTATGGACTCGCCTTTAGTTTTTTTTTTTTGACGTTAAGACTCATGTCACTTCGGCTTTCGATACCCCCCAAAAAAAAGCAAGTACTTGCCCACCGAGCCGGTTACTGGCCTCCAAAATCTGATAGTTATGCACACCTGCCTGTTCAAGGAGCAACGCGCTGAACAGGCCGGACATACCGGCTCCCACAATACCAATAGCTGTATGCAAACATGATTCGCACGCTTTTTAATTATACTCGGGTGGGTGGGGGTTGGGGGCGGCGGCATGGATACTTACATTCTGACTTATCACTTGCATGAATCCTGTCGCGTTTGGTCATTTGAGTCTTGTGGAATTGCACAGCATCAAAGTGCATGTTTCCCAGCTCGGGATGTCCGCGCTTGCTCATTCGCCTTCGGTGAATAACAAGTGATCTGCTCTTGGCAACGAGGTATCCCCGATGGTCGGTTGCTAATAGACACCCTTCTTCTCGTGCATCCGCAGGAATGGCCCACACAAACTTGGTAGGCCAAGCGTTCTTTCCTTTACGCGCCACCACCACCAGATCCGCGGAGCCAATGGCCGTCTGAATCCGTTCGCTATGGCAATCGCCAAAACCGAATGCCAAGCGGGTGCCTCCGTGGTCAATCACATCCTTGCAGAAGGAGTCATGGCTGCCGTAGTCAACATAAAAATTCACCAGCGAGTCCGCGCAGAGGTCCTCTTCATCGACCGTAATGGGTAGCAGTCGTATGGATGTGTCGATACCCGCAACACTAGCAGAACGAGCCATGTGCCGAAGCAGCGCGGCCGCAAGAACCAAAAGAAGTGGGAGAGCTCTCGTCATGTTGATTCGTCAAAAAAAAAAAGATGATCTTCTTGGTGGTTTTTTTTTTTTTTTTTGCATTTCTCCATCTTAGAGATCGCTTATATATATATATATATAGAAATTATGCCTTGCCTTGCCCTGCCCTGCCCAACCCAGCCCAGGTGCTGCAGACGGGTATGCGACATACTTTTTCTCCCCCACTTCGCTGCTATAAGAATTTTTGGTATTCAACATACATATTCTCGGGGTCTACAGTATTTCCATTTCCCTACACTGCATTATGCATGGAGATCTTGAGACTTCGGCGCGGATAGCAGATGATCATGTCACTGATGCGCCACACAGAGCGTACCCGGCATGTATCCGCTTTTGTGCTGCAGATATGTACGATGGAACAACTTCACTGTATTGCGGGTTCTTTTCTGTAAGAGGAATGAATTGCTGATTTCCACTCTGATTACACAAGAAACATGAAGAAACCACAGTATAAGCTGTAGTCTGGCATACATGGGTGGCGTACGTGCATATTTCCTACCCCTTGGTCATCACCATAACCCTGCCATGTTTCGGAATATGAATGAAGATAACGGGGGGTAGCCAGAATCCTGTCTATTTACGAGCAAAGAGGTCTCTAGTGTTATGTATAAGCCCTTTGCTTCCCTCAGCAATATACATTCTTGCTTTGTAGCAGACTGTGGAAGATGGGTTTTTGCGGTTCCTCTGCTCCTGGTGTGTGGATGGAGATACGTACCGCCTTGAGAGTAGACGAACTCCCGTTCTCACATCGGATTGCGGACGACTCCATATGACAAGGGAGAAATTCTTTTAGTCATTATTGTAGATTTCGCTATCGACTGACCATTTGCTGCTCAAGTGATTTGGTTTGGCATGATCCAGGAAATGTTGCCGCCAGAGCTTAATAAAGTTTTCCAGCGCTGGCCAGCGTTCCTTGCCCTGATGATCAATGCGTCTTTCTGCCATCAACCGCTTCACGACACCCTCTCCATGCTCGACAAAATCCGGTCCTCGGATTGCATCTTCGAGGTCGCAGCAAAGAGTGAGCACCTGGTCCCATGTCAGATCCTTCCAAGTCGTCCCACTATCGTCTATGGCTGATCCCTCCGACTTTTTCTCGTCCCAGAAATCTTCGACAGTCTTACGAAGCACCTCTATACGCGCTGGCGGGATTTTGGCATGTGCGCGTACGAGCGCAGAGGCTGCCTTTCGAGCATTTCCGTTTTTAGGCACACGGATCCAGCCTTTACCCTCCAAGGGAAAATCGTAAGTAGAGGCGAGCTGCTTCTTCAGACACATTCCTTGGCGTTCGTACAGATCATGACAGTTCTTGCATACCAAGAGAAGGTCTCTGCTCTAGAGAAACAACGATGCACGTGTGCGTGTGTGAGAGAAAGAGGGGAAAAAAATAACAGATTCTTTTGCCAATGTACCGATTTCGATTTCATGATCAGCGGAAACCATTGGCGATAGACGTATGGGACCTAATGAATGCCCGTTTCACTAACAAGATGATTGATTGGCCCATGCTTTTTCATTATTACCACATGGTGCAGTGTAAGACTTTTGGCGGAGCCGCACACCACACAAATATTCTCGCGATCCTCGATCATGTAATCATCTTCGCGGTGTCCTTGGCCCTTTGCCTCAAATGTCAGCTGGATCGCCCGCTCTTCTCCATCTTTTGGGACCGCCAGTTGCCGTTTCATGTACCAATCGACTTTCCGCCTATACTCATTTTCCCCCCCAAGTTCAACGTGATGAGTATTTTTCTTTTTTTTTTTTTGCCTATCAGAGTGAACAACAAATGACAAAAGTGGATCCACTCAACTGATTGCACCGAAACATCAGCTTGCCTTGCTTTGAGTATACTTTCCAGTTCTCGTAAATGGTCGTCGCTTTCCGACTTGGCATCACCACTTCTTTTCGTTGCACTGGCATCGGTTCGGGATGAAATGAAAGATTGTGGGGGGTGGGCGTGGAAGCGCTTTCCTATTTGTAGCTGCGTTATCAATTTTTTTTTGAGTGTGTGTGTGTTGAAGACAAGTGGTTCATTATGTACAATAACAGTTGTGGGTTAGGTTGGGAAAACGTATACGCCTATATTTATGTATATATATATCTATTGTGAGAGTTCGAGAGAAGTACATTGAAAAGCAGAGCAGGAAAGGAAAAGGAAAAACAAAGATAAGGATATATATGCATTTTGTATGGATTGCGAATGAATTAATAAACTAGGGATGCTACAGATGAAAGAGAGAGAGAAAAAGAACGATTTATCCTCCATGCATGGTTTCGTCAATGACATTACTGAGCCACCAGAACCGGTCAGGGGTGGACAGAATAGTGATGGCGGATGGGAGTTCGACGGCGGCAGCGAACGGAGTAGCTGTTGCAGCCGTACTTGGGTTTCTACGGATTCTTTCAGCCATGTCCTCGAGGCTTGCGAGGGACAAACCACCGCCTGGGGGGAGCTGGATCTTTGGTTTCCTTGAGCGGGGCGGGGGAGGTAGGGAGACGAACTCAGAGAGCCGCTTGGTCGGCTGCTTGGTTGTATCGTCGGATGTTTTCTCGTCATTCGGTTGATGTTGCTGTGGTGGTGGTAATGGCGGAAGAGAGAAGGCAGGAGGTGGACGAAGCGGATGGTGCTGCTGTTGCGGAGGCGCGTGGGAAGACGCGGTGGATTGATAGACCTGCTGCTGGGTCACATAGGCCGATTCGGGTACGTTTCGCAGATTCATCGCCTTGTAAATAAGTACGGCTTGGTCGGTGATGTAGTACGCCAGGCTGCGGTACAACGGGGTCGGGATGCATTTCGTGGCCTCATGCGAGGTCTGGTTGATGGCCGAGACAGTGCCAGGACTTGTGACCCATGCGCGGAAGAGAATGAGCTGGCAGGGCCCGAGAGTGAGCGAGAAGGGCGGGATATCGAGGACTTCACCCCGGAGCTTTGCAAGAGACGCCAACGGCTTGCCGTAGACGCTCTTCCCCATCAACTCTCGTGACGAGCACTGAAGTGCCCGTATAAAGCGATTGATCGCACCACTGCTGCTGCTAGAGGAATCATCACCTGCTGCCGAGATTGGCGACGCCATCGTCGGTGAATTGCTCTCTCGTCGTCGTCGCTTTCCGCCACCATCCACCAGGCTGCTTCCGTCGCTCTCACGCGGCAACTGAATAAGGCCCTCATCCGAGCAGACGCTCTGGAGCGTGTGGCCTTCGAGGCTGAGGATGCTGTTCCGCTCCGCGCGTGACAACTGAACCGGGATCTCACCGTCGTCGTACCCAAGCTTGACCATCGGGAAGGCATTCCGCTGCATTTTGTCGACCATAATGTGGGTATGGTTCGGATCATTCTCCTTATCCTCCTGGAAGAAGATCGCGAGGCCAACATAAACAGCGCCCTTGGTTGCCCTATCCGGAATTACGCCGTCCTCAGACACAAAGGATGCTGCCGAGTTGGCATTCGGCGATGCTGGCCCAAGAACGGTTGCGGAAGCCGCGCTGGAGCCGCCGCCGCTACCACTTCGCTGTATGCGGAGGAGGCTTGTAGCGGATTGAGCGAGAAGTTGCATGTCTTTGAAATACAGACCCATGTGGTCCGAGGGTATCTTGAGATGCTCGCCCATTGTCTTGGAGATAAAGACAGGATCGCCAAATCGGTAGCCCTGGCTTAGCAGCCGCGATTGTTCTTTCTTGCTGATCTGGCGCACTAATGCCACGTGGCGATCTTCATGATCAGCATTGTGTGCATCTGACGATCGCGCCGTGGAGCCAGAAAGCGGCCGTTCGCGATTTTCTGAGCAACTTGTGTCGATGGTGGTCGTGGTCTGTCCGCCTTCTTCCATCGATCGCTTTTTCTGGTGGCAGCCTTCTGCGAAGGAATGAAATGATATTCTACGACACTTTGTTTCCGGCTGGTGATTGCTGCTGCGGCCATGCTCAAGTGCGACTGCACTTTCAAAGGTGTCGAAGCTGTTGATGGACGAAAGCCGCTTAAGTTCGGAATGCGGGTGTCTGCTCCGGGTTGCCTTCTGGAGCATGGTGGCAGATGTCCGGTCTTTTGTGGGATGACGACCGTCGGCCCTTTTCCACCAGCGCCACCTTTGTTGCGTGTTTTCGGCGAATAAGTGGTTGCGGCGAGCAGAAATGGAGTTTGTGCTGATCACGCCGTCAAAGAGGATCCCAAGATCGGCAAGCGATCCAAAGCGGAGTTCGGTTGCAAGCTCGCGAGCGGCTTCCACAAACGCGCTCTCGGCGAGGTCCTCAGGGCTACGCGTACGAATCGACGATTGTTCAGAGGGCCGATTGTCGCCGGCCGGGTCGTGTTTTGTCCACCCATGGCTGGCTTCGAAAAGGCGAAGAAAGAGTGGGTGGCTGGGATTGAATTCGCCGATCGTGCTCTAAAAGGGAAATGATCTTTAATTTTTAGTGATACCTTATATTTCTCCCCGGGTAAAATAGACTCGGTGCCAGTAAATTGGATTTTTTTTTTTTACCTTTAGTTCAAAATCAGGTACAATTTCCCTGCTAGGTACTCGACCGTCCACATTCACGAGGATTTTGCCCGTCGAGTCAAAGAGAACTGCGTCTAGTACCAGACGGTGGGAACTAGTTCCACCCGAGATGGCGGGCAAGTACACCACGCTAGCCCTGACGGCGCTAAATAGTAAAAGCCCGCACGCAACTACGACAATAGCTGAAATGGTACCAATGAGCGCTCCACGACTAATAGCAGGGTTTGCGTCCGGGGTGACCGACGGACGGACGGTATATTCCGTGCCCACCATGGCCGTATAGTGCATTCCTGCGCCCCCCCACCCGGGGAAAAAAAGCAAACATTGAGTACGAGGTCATATTATCTCCCCTGGAAATGGTGTTCCATGTTCCTACCACAGACAGCAACGCCCATCAGTAAGGATGAGCCGAGGCGCTTGTACCACCGGTTTGCCCATTTCTCGCGAAGTTTAAAGAAGATGTAGAGGGCTGTCACCACAGCCACGCAAGCGATGATGGCTGCACCTGCAACATAGCGAATCTTGTACCGCACGTGAAAATATTCGATGGCAAATTGGCCTATAAATGAAAGAATTAATAACTGATGGTAATCTTTATGCATGCGAGCGTGTTGTCTGTGTTTGTGTGTATTTGTACGGATTGGAGAGTTTCGCAAACAAACATTACCAATATAATGCATGCAACAAATTCCAATCTAGAAGAGAATGTGTAAATAATTCATGGTGATGGGGAAAAAGCAAAAGACAATCTCTCCCCACCCAAACCCACGCCTTCCCATGGTATACGTACACCGGCAATCACGCCGCTAGGTACGATGCGTGACACTCTTGCCTCTTCGGTGACGCCGACAAACGCAAAAGCAACAAACATACATCCGATGGCGACAGCAAGACTGGCGAATGTGTATCCAGCCGAGTACGTGAGATGGTATTGAGTCTCATTGTACGTGAGCGAGAGGCTATTGTTGCCAACAAAATGCATCGACCAAATACCGACGCCGCCCATGGCAATAGCCGCTGCCACCAATAATAGCCTATGGAATGATATCATTATTTAACTTGCGTGTCTTTCTTTTATTATGATTATCATCCATTATCGTTGTCCCGATCCTGACCAGTTTCGGATGCCGTGAATGTGTGTTCGTCGTCCGAGTAACTCGAGTGTTGTTTGGGCGCCAACGGTTGCGATGATATAACTGATGAAAATAATGCCGCCACTGAAATGCTGAGATACTGATGCTGCTGTCTCGTCGTCCATCTTCGTAGCAAAAAAAAAAAAAAACCAAAATGCAAAACAGGGGAAGGAGTATGTAATGGGGTGCCTAAAGGGCAGCACGCACGGATAATAGGAAAGCGGAGGGGAAACACACACACACACACACAATCGCACGGAGAGAGAGAGAGAAAGAGAGAGAGGAAAGGCGAGAAGGAACAAAAAGAAAAGGAATTGCCGCCCGCAAACCCGGAGATCATTTCTGTAATGGGGGAGGGGTGTTAGGAACGTACGCCTCCGACCAAGATGGTCTCCCTTGCGTCGGGAACCAACCCCATCTCAATTTGGAATGATCGGCTTTCACCTTCACTTTTCTTTGCCCGCTATCTATCTCTATATATCATGGTGGACATGTGCTCAATTCGATATGTCATCGTTATTGTCCTTTATTTCTATTTTCACTTGTGTCCCGTCATTTCGTATGGCCCATTCTGGAGCCTGTGTCCGGAACGTCAAATGAAAAGGACTTGTGACTAACGCAATGAAGTTAAACGCTAATGTGGGGGAGGGGTTTGGGAGGATGTGGCCACGTTTCTTTCTCTCTTTTCCTGAAGAGGAGTCTATTCTAAATCCCTCTATTGTTGTGCCATTCATGCCGTGCAGCATACCGGGCAGCTGGAAAGAAAGAGAGAGAGAGGGGGGGAGGGAGAACCCTACTTTTCGGCTGCTTGGCACAAAAAAAATTATGCTCTGTATACAGTGTGCTGAGCGGTGAGAGCTGGCATTCCCTGTGTTACGGCTTCAATGTCGGTTCCTTGATTCTAGCACAAATCAGGACGTTCAAGCATCCTATGGATTACCATTGACGCAGCAGCGACCATTGTTCTGTAACATCAAGCTAATCTCCGCCAATAGACGAGGTCAAATCGTGCATAAAGCTAAACTTTTTATGTCGCGTAACCGAGATCCCGCTTAATTAAGATTTCATGACCCAAATCCACATCCTCCCCCCAAAAAAATGTTTCACCGTGTTCATTTGGAGAGAGATAGCGAGAGCGCGAAAAAACTGAAAGTGGATGACATCATGATTCTTAGTTATCTCGGAACGGATAAGATGTTCTGCAGTATACCAAGAAGGCGTGTTTTCCAGCAATGTCTTCCCTGTTGATGTTTTCCCAGACAGGAGCCGCGGAGGGATTAAATTAAATTGTGCCCTTCAAAAAAAAAAAAACACGAATGCGCGATTGGTGGCGCGGGAGGAGAAGTTTTTTCAACGTGCGGCCGGATCATGTCACGAAGCCGCGCGAAACCAAGCTTCCCTCCGCAGGCCATACGGGGTTTTAAGATAGAGAGAGAAAGAGAGCATTTGTATGCCTGTTTGCCTATGGAATAGGACAGCCCGCTCGGGTACATTCCACTCTTGAACATGAACACATTGACCCATCGAACCAAAAGAAAAAAAAAAAAAAACGCGAACATGACAATCAGAATACGAGAAATAAAACCCCGCCTGTCTTGGGCCGTCCCACCCACCCCTTGCGGTTTCCTCTTTTTCTGTTCCTTGAAACGACGGCCAAAGGGACGATGACAAAACTGAGTGCATATGGTACATTGCTCTGCCCGCTTGCTACAAATATGAGATCTGTTCCTCTCACACGCTTTCCAAGAGGAGGAGCGACAAAAGAACATTCAACGCAATCTTGAATTGCTCGCGCAATTTGAACTTCGACAAGCGCGCGACTCTCTGCAGCAAGCACCTGCTCAGCCACAGGCAAAGTAGGCTCAACGGCAAACGCCCAAAGGAGGAGGAGGAGGGGGGGGTGAGGCAAGACCCTGGAGAGCCAGTTCTAATTATGGTACTATGCGCTCTTGCAGAATCCCCGTCAAGACACCTGGTATCAAAAAACCTGCCAAAAGAAGACAACAGCCAGTTATTAGCTATCCGAGTCGCGCGGGATCGCGACGGCTCCGAGGACTTGCACCTGTTCCGATAGAGATTGTGGACGACGACGATCATGCTACTGGACAGGAGCGTGGAGAGAAGAGGACCTCTCCTACTCCATCAGCAGCATCGCCCACAGCTGGGTCCACAGCCCTGGACGAGGAGCTCTGGGACGGTAAACTGCTCAAGGCAGATGAGTATTTTGACAAGGAAACGCGGGATAAGGCGATCCGTGTGGATGGACATTATTCTGGTATATGCTATTGCTCGACCAACGAGGTTAAAGCGTGCGCACGACTTCTAAAACCAAAAGAACGTCTTGACTAGGCTGGATTAACCCCGAATTGATCGAGAAATACCAGTTCGAAGGCTCTGCTTCTGAAGCATGGGAAAAAAATGGTGGAGGCACGTTCTCCTTCAAGGATCCTCTTGGTACCGGCAAGAAAAAATCAGGGGCACGATTCAATGCAAAAGTAAGTCGATATTTTTTAGAGCTGAGATTATTCCACTGACATGCGCATGTTCAGGCAGTAGCTCAACAAATGTTCAAGAAGAACCCTAATATGTACTTTTATCGGCACAATGAACCCGGCGTGGTAAGTCAAATAAGATTATTTTTTGAAGATCCTGTAGCTAATGATCGGGTAATCGTTATATTTGGACATGGTAGGAGCAATGGACAGGTGACTGGACTGAAGAGGAAAAGAGCATCTTTCTGGAGGTAGAAAAAAAAGAAAAAGAGACAACGCGCTTAAGGTAATGGACAAGAGTCTGAAGAGTGTCTCCCTTTTTTGTTTTTCACAGGTTGCACGGAAGCATGGATGTGGAGATAAGGTAAACCCTTATTTGAGACAATATACATTGGACAGGATTAACTTTTCTAATCGTAGTGGGGTCTCTTTGCAAGCTATATTCCACATCGGTGAGTATTTTTTTTTTCTTGGGGGTTGTTGCTCATTGAAGAAGAGTTAACGGCATTAAAACGTAGGGTTGGATACCAATGTAGCAGTAAGCATTTTGTAAGTCATCGCAGGAGAGAAAGCTATTTATAGGCTGGTTGCATTGTTAGATTTCTACCGAAGCGAACTTTTACCCTCTGGATTGATATTCGATGTGAATTATGAGGTTGGTGGATGAAGATGTTCCGCCTGAAAGCATATTGCCAATGAATGACTCTGTGTGTCCATAGTATACACCCTCAGGTCGGCCGATCTATGTTGGCAACCGTAATCGTGGTCGCCAGTAACCATTCCATTCCCCTCCCCCTCAACAACAGCAACAAACAAACAAACAAAAGCCACGGGTACCTAGTAAAATCATTTGCATTATTATTTATACAGAAAACAGCTCCGAGTCTTTCTTGTGGGGTTTCTGATTATGGAGGACGATCATTGCCGGGCCGTTTTCCATTCGCATGGGCGGAGGCACATTGAGGGAGGGATAGCCAGGTGTGTGGGACGGTAGTGGTTGCGGGGCTTGTTGGTTCAAGTAGATCATTCGCTTGATACAGTAAGACCGAAAGCAAAGGCCCCAATAGATCTAGACGACAACGATGTCATTAGCAAAGCCGATGTCCAAGGAATGAGGGGGTTGGCAGGGAAACATAAGTACGTAGAAGCCAACAATCATGGTGGTTCCCAATACGCCAAACTTCAGCTCGTCTTGCCAAGACCGGTCGCAGTTGTAAAAGTCACGGTCATTGAGGCCTGTGTTGGTGTGGTTCGAAGGCTTCAGTAGTTGATCGGCTGCTAGGCCAATGCACCAATGGATATAGCCCTTCCGCGCCGTGATAAAGAGGACGGCGTTCACGATGGCATCGATGACAACAGCACCCACGCCAACAAGGATTGCGGGGGACGTGAAGATAAGGCTGTGTGTATAGTTCTATTGCCATGCCTGCAGTGTAAGCAGAAAGGATCGGCCATTTCCTCTTTCTCTCTCACATCATCCCCCTCCCGCGCACCCACGCCCACACCCGCGCCCGCGCACGCCAACAGAGATACACACACAGACACACGCACATCTCCTGATTGATTGGAAAATCATTTTTTCCACTTGCCAGGTAGAGAACTATCAGTGTGAAAAGCGATATAAACCCGAGGAGGAGATTGGCGATACCGAATACGATGAAGGGAGCCGTTGAGGGTAAGAAGGAATAGAAGGCTATAGAGAGAGTGAAACGGATTAAAATTGGCAAAAGATGTTGAGACAGCAGCTTACGGCTCTTTGACTGGAATGACATGACAACAAAGTAAAACGATAGACTCTAGAACAAAAGAGAGACCGGTTTCTAAAAGAGGCCAATCATGTAAATACGCATTTGAGCACTTACTGCCCAGACGATGCAAGAGAGGACACCGCCCACTCGCAAGTGAATGCACCCAAAGCATTTTCGAAGCGCTTGATGCCGTGTGTGAACGATTCTTTCTTTATATTTCCATGGATTCATTGTTAAGAATGGAAGGGGCTGGCGATACAACGAGAAAGAGAGAAAGAAAGAAAGAAAGAGACGGTTGACAAACAGTCGATGTCTGGTCACTTTAACGAGTTGATTGTTTTTTGATTGCCTGTTTCGAACAAACGTGGCATATCAAACGTGAGGCACGTGCCACAAACAGCCACCCTTTCCTCCCGCCTGTTTGGCATGCTCTCCCTCCCCCTGTTATTTCACCACGAAAACCCTGCAACCGCTTCCCCCCCCCGATTCTCTCTTTTTTTTTTCCATTTTAATTCTGCATACCATGCCACCGCTGAACTTGGATACCAAGACCCTCATGCTCTTTAGCAGGCGTCTACTCAATCCACCGCGCTATAAGTTCAGCTACAAAACGAATGTGCGTGATGCCGCTGTGCTCATGCCTCTCTGCAATGTCAATGACAAACCAAGCGTGCTCTTCACCGTCCGGAACCTACACCTACGTGAGCACCGGGGCGAGATTAGGTAGAATTTGTCAAGAAGACACAGACACATCACACATTTGGAGAGAGAGAGAGAGAGAGAATTCTATCCGTACGAATAACAGCTTACACATTTCAAAATGGGGACTGATGATGGGATAGTTTTCCGGGCGGCAAGGCAGGCAAGCAAAACCAGCGGAAGAGAGGGGGAGGATGAAAGGAGGAGTCAGGCTGCAAAAGACTCAAACGTAGATATATATATATATATTGCATGCACATACACAGATCCCCAAGACGCATCACTCGAAGCGACCGCGCTCCGAGAAACGTTTGAAGAGGTCGGGATCCCTCCAGACGCCATTGACATCCTTGGAGGGTACTCACCGATGCCCAATGCCACCGGCTCGCTCCGTGTCTATCCGTTTCTCGGCTACATCAAAACGTCATTGGACGTCTCCGCGTTGCCGTACAACCAGGACGAGGTCTCATCCGTCTTTACATTACCGATCGAATATCTCGTCGACCCATCCGTTCGCGAGATCCGCCGCTTTCGTGGTTCAAAATTAACGTATCCAGTCGTCAAAGTACCGGATCACATTGAGGGCGAAGGTGAAATTTGGGGTTTGACTTCATTTATTTTGGATGGTAAAGCTTGCAATCCTGTTGCTTTCGAAAATGTAGACACTTATCCCTTAGTTTTACTCAACCCTGATCTACCTTAGGCATATTTCAAAAGATCATACCGGAACACTACCCTGGATTGCATGCGCGACACTAGAAGAAATCACTATACTTGTATATATCCTGGTGCCTTCATCAACCATTGACTCCCCATCCCTGACGCTTTTCTTCCTCCCATAGCCATTATCCGATCATGTACAGCAACAGCGCGGAACCGTGCTTTCGGATTGGCCTTTTTTTTGTTGTTGTATAGAAATTAGACTCTTAGATTAGTGGTAATCCGCATAGATTTCCAGCGACACTGCTCCCAGCAATAACAAAATCACATGATGATCAAAAGATATATATATATATATATCGACAAAAGGACGTGAAATATATACGGTAGTTCAACCTGGTTATGCAAAAAATATAAAAACGAGGCTGTACTTTAGGAGGAGGAGGGGGAGGAGAAAAGGGTATTGCCCAGCCATCAAACCCGTTTTTCATCACGGTAAGGTTCAGAAAGAACACCGTTAGCCCGAGAAGACGGTAATGAAAAACTGCGTACATGACCGGAAAGAAGATTACGTGAGGAATTGGACCGGCTAGTGTCTGACAATTCAACCTGGCGCTTACTATCGTTGTCGTCGTTGTCGTCGTCGTCATCGTCGTCGTCGTCATCGTCATCACTCCACCCACTGCTTCGTCGATTATCCGTGTATACATCAGATGGATTCGGTCGAGTCATTTCGCTGCTTTTACGGAAAGGCCAAAATCCAGTGGATCGCTGTTTTGCGTCGTCATTGCAATGTTGATCATCCCAGCTTGCGACAGAGCTGGTATTGGTGCTGTAACTACTACTGAGACGGACGAGAGAACTTGCGTTACTAAGGATTGTATTGGCGCTTGCAATAGACGTTCCACCGCTACTAAGGGAACGGCCGTAGGATGGGGATGTATTCGCTCGACCCTTAGGAAGCTCACGTAGTACGCTCAATTCATCAATAATCTTCTCATTGACCCAGGGGCGCATTAAGAGATACTGAGTGATCAATTGCTGTTCAATCTCCACTTGCTCATCTGTATTGCTGTATTGGCTCGTCTTGCCCTTCGAGGAAGACGATCGATGTAGGGCATTTGTGAGGGCTGTTGGTCTGAAAGTGTGCTTTTTTGACGCTTTAATATACGATGAAGGCGGCTGCTGGGGATACGGCGGCGCCCTCTGAAAGTTTTGGATGAGATGCACAACATCCTGCACTCGTGAATCCGCGTTCGCGGAGCCCTTGACCGCAGTCAGATATGTCATGTCGTGGATGAACAAGCCCAGGAACGGGACAACAGGCTTATTCCATCTTCGCTTTGTTTCAAGGCCCATATGTTCGCGGTACCGGCCATAATTTTCCGATTCGGACATCAAGACATTCAGAAGGTCCAGCCTTCCCATTCTCTTTTTAGGGATACAATCCCAAGTCCTCCGCAAACGCTGCACCGGTGGAGTTCCCAGTGCAGAGACGATTGCCTTGAGCGTTTGATAGTTATTGAGCGCCAGACACTTTGTGGCGATTTTGATCCACCTGTTAATCAGTTCGGCTCGGCGGGATGCTTCCTGAGGTAGCAGAATTGAGTGCTCAATGGCGCGTGTGATATAGTTGAAAAAGTCTGTAGATGCGACGATCTTTGGGTGAGGAGTGCGGGCCGAATGGGTCAGGAGCGCGTCCGGCGGAATGGCATGAAAAATCGCAAACTCAATAAGAGTCAGTTGATACGCAACTAGGTGAGGAGGAAACTGCATAACACTAGGGACAGTGGCTGCGCTCATGTATAGTGTTCGGACCTTATTGAGGGTCTCGCGAGTTTCGGCAACAGCTGCAGTCTGCTGCAGTATCTTGTCATCCAACTCGTCGGTCAGTGAGTTTTTACTGTCGCCACAGTATGATTCATTCGCAAAAGACAATGCACGCCTCCTCGATTTGCATTCAGCCAGTGAAGCCTCGAGATCATCCAGTTGTTCCTGCAACCGTCTATGTGTCGTGAGCAAGGGAGGGACAGGGATATTGGGCACGTAATCGGTTGTCTGCGATCCTGTTGGTGGCGCTAGGCTATCACCTGTATTTGTCTGAGCAGGAACAAGGCGAGATGCGCTCACAACCGAGTCTGCCAATACGTCGATTGGAGCGAGATCACTTCGATTGTCGGACGCAGTCAAGGAACGTGGCCGGGTATCAACGATTGGCATAGGTGAATAGGTATCTGCTACCGTGTGAGGTCGAACAGGGACCGCCGATCGCTCGGATCTGCGTGGCGGAGGAACTGTACCTATTTCCCGCAGACGCTTTCGTCAATTTTATTTGTTGCTGATCCATATTCTATCCCCTTACTTCCGAAATCAAGCACTTCATCGTCGTCATCATCGTCGTCGTCGTCGTCAGCCAAATGTTCGATATTGTCTGGATCTGATATTTCATGATCGCTCGTCTGTTCAGCAAAACTCACAGAGTTTCCACGTCCCCGATTACCCTGTTTATGAAGGGCAGATGCTGGCATGGGTGTATGCGAGGGAGGCGATACGGCAGTAGGCGGAAGTGCGGGGGGCGGAGGGCGAGCGGGTGGTTTGGGTGGGATGGTAGGTTTGCTGATGTTGAGACCGTTGTGCATCCGTGCAGGCTTTGGCGGGAGTGGAGGGGGTGTCTTCTGAGATGAGTGGTCAACAATGGTATGAGGAGGTGTTGGAGGAGGAGGAGGAGGGATAGGTTGATGCACAGTAGGTGCATTTTGAATAGCGATCTTCTCCAGTTGAGCAAGGCTGGACCGAATCAAAGCCAGCGCAACTTCGTAGTCCACTGGTTTGGATACGACAGCTAAACATGGTTCGTGAGCAATCTCGTCTTGTCCCTCTTTTCACTTTGTACGGACCCCACGTGTGTGTGTGCTCCTGTATCTTCTCCCCGCCCACCCCCAACTTACTGTGGTGAACAAATCGAACTCCATGAAGCTTCTGGGTTGATAGCTCAAGTGCAGATAAGAATCTTGCATATGCATCCTGGAACGACGTCCCATCAGCAGCAGCTCATTTAACGTATTTCGGCCGATGCTCAGCCAATACCTTAAAACTGCCCCCGCTCAGCAATTGAGACGCTTCTGTATAAATGTGCTGTGGTTCTTCCATTAGGATGCATGAAAAAAGATATGTACAAGGAACTATCCCGAAAGACGAGAGAACTGTTTGTTCACAGAGAAAAAGAAGGAATATAGACAAGGGTGGAAAGGGGAAGATTAGGAGAAGGGAAAGAAGGCGGGTGTGAGAATCGATGGGCAGATGTCCGTTCTGGATTCGGAGGCTTTAGGATTCCCAGCTGAAAAAACTGCCGGTTTAGAAGATTGGTATGTGGGCTGATGCTTGGGCGCTTTTCTCTCTGATAATGAAATACTCCTGTTGTCCAAGTGGATAATGGTGGTTCATGAACAATGAGAAGAAGGACAAGAGAAGAGTTCAGCGTCTGTGACGTGTTATCCTTCCGCTGCAATACCCGACAGCGATGGTTTTTATGGGGGGTGGTTTAGGTGGATATGGGGGTAAAGGGCTAAATTAATAGAACAGAGGGTAGTCCATTTGACCTTTAATATGAAACTGATAGAACATGCAACCCTACAAGACATGTATGAGTTCATTTTTGCCAATAAACATTTTACGGTCTTTGGACGGCAATGCTCTGCGCATGGAACATATCTCGATCTACATTGGGGTAGATGCCATCTTCGCGTTGAGGCTATGGACCTGACAACAACGCCGATAACGTGCGAAGAGAGCAGGAACCATGGAAAATATTGAATTTCTCCAACTCAGAATAGTCAGCAACAAAGGAACCAGTAGGAGTGGGGCGGGCAATGGATATTCGGTTTGTCTGCTTCTGTCCTTAACTCTAGCTGATGTACTATACTTTTCGCCAAGAAGAGACGAATGTCTCATGCTTCTCCTTTTCTTATCATCGCCGTGCAATAACAAGCTACATTCGAGCTTGCGCTCGATTCGGAGACTTTCTCCTGTCTCGGGCGTCGTGGGGAGGCGGTGCTACAGAATGAAAGAATTGTTAACCCAGCTGATTCCCATCTTTGTGTCATGTGTCTTCTTGGCTCCCAACAAAACATCGTCATTTTATTGGTCGCGATAGGAGTTCCTTGATTTGTCTCATCTGTATCCGTGCCATGTTGCACACGTGGCAGAAAAAATCTGGGTTCGAGATAAAGTTGTAGTGATCCAGTCATTTCATGAGAAGATAAGATAAGCCTAGCTTGTTTATTGATTGATGCAAGCGGTATGTACAACGATTCTAGGACAAGAAAGGAGGGGATGCGGACATAATATGTGCAGTTAAATTGTTTGAGATGGCAGGAGAGGGGGGGATGATGATAGAATCAGACTCTTATATGTACTTATAAAAAAGAAACCAGGTATAAATATTTGTGTGTGCGTGTTTACACAACAAAGGGTGACGGGGAGGGGGAACGGAAGAGATCCTGGACATGATCATCCTCGAAAAATTCATTCAAAGTTTTCCCGCTTTGTCCCGTCAACGCTTCCAAGTCCCGAGTGATTTCAAAGCGGCGGCCAACGTTGCTTTTCTGTTGAAGACCCCATACTTCGAGAAGGAAAGCGACATGTTCTTCATTTCCAATGCTCTCGTAAAGAATGTCAGCAAGTCCTTCCATGTCCGTGATGTTAACAGCACCGTCATCGCGGCGCAGGCCGTTGAGGACCCGAGCACCGACTTCTTCAAGTGTCAGTAGTTGAGGACCCGTTAGCTTATAGACACTGCTCGAGTGGCGCCGGGTGGGCGAGTGGGCGATGCAAGCAGTCGCATGGGCAATGTCAAGCATGGACGAAGATTCGACAGAAAACTCGAGATGGTTATCGGGTAGTGGGAAGGCGTTGTTTTCGACAATGTATTTGCGGAAAACTCGCAGATGTTGGTAGAGGATGCCGGGATAGCGCAAGATGGTAATGCTGTTGGGCGCAAATCGGGACCGCAGGTAGTTCTCGATCAACATGTACTGGCTACGGTACGTGGTTGGGTCTGCAAGGCTGACACACTGGGACGGGTCTTCGAGCGGCGATGCTGCGGGCGAGACAGGATCCAGCGGTGAAAAAGGGGTCAGGAAGATGATGTGGTGAACTTGTGCTTCTTTTGCGGCATCAATAAAACTATTAGGATAAAGTCAGCAAAGGGGTAAAACAAGGGAATTCGCGGAAAACTCACGCCTTTCCGTAGGCAAAAGCGTTGGCGCGGCTGATGCGTTCGCTGAGAGGATCCACGATCAAGCAAAGTTTAGCAACACCGCGCAGAGCATCAACAGCCGAAATATGGTCATTGAAGATGTCAAAGGCTCGCAAATGGGCCCCTTGTTCTTCGAGACCCTTTCCACGGGCCGTGGAGGCGTCGGGAAGCCCAGCATAAACTGGATACTTCGGAAGATGCGGATACTTGCTAGAAAAATGGAGCATGTGTTGGGTGATAGCATGCCCTTTGTCGCCATCAGAATTTGTCACAAAGATCGGGCCTTTGCCGCTGCTGGTGTCTGAGGGAGACATGACGGGAAAAGAAAGGGAGAATAAGAGTTGATGGCTGGTCTATCCATCGTCCCTTTATAGCCTTGGGAACCCCTAAAAATTTTCCAGCCAATAGCCCGTCAAGACACAGAGTTTCCCAAAACTGAAGTATTACTGCCCAATCAGAGTCGGTGCTGCTATCCAACCGGTGATAATGCCGTTATCCAATATAGCCAGTATAGCTACATACGTACGCTCCTGTTTATTGGTAGCAAATGCTTGCCTAAATCCCCTCGATTAACACGCATCACTTCTCAGTTAAAGTCACATGCACCCAATATTCAAGTCTCAAGGTGATAAGCAATCTTTGCCAAAGACGTTGAATCAGGCGTTGTCCAAAATCCTCGGCAGACGCACTTACTAAAAATACATAAGCTTTTCCGGGCTGCCCAATCCTGTTTTATAGACGCCCAACATTCTGAAATGAGCATTTAATTTCTTTACGATGGGCACCGCCATGCTCTTGATGACTATTGCTGCCCTGGACTATGTTGATCTGGAAGTGTTCGCTTTTGCACAGAATATTATGTAGTCTACCTTGCGGGGTTCAAGCGCAATTAAACTCAAGCTGACGTTTTAGTGCATCGGCTGCTGTGGGACAGCTAGGAATACATAACTGCGCAGAGAATGGTAATTTATACTCATGTAACCTCATACCACTATGAGGGTTAAGCATAAACATGCGTTGTCAACAGACCAAAGAAAAGGGCATTGATCGAAAGAAACAATATGACTTGGTTTTGTCAATGCGAAGTATAGCTATGGACTTCCGGACAATCGACGTGTCTCTTGGTCCAAATTGAACGAAATGCTTACCGCCTTTGGTCGGGGTTAGATAACTAACGAGCAACCACAGTATCCATTCTGGATGCTGCCTCTGTTGCAATCCTGTAACGTGAACATGGCAAGTGCCACCATAAGCATGAGCGAGTCTGCAAGATATAGTCATTATTTATGATAATTGATGGTATATAATAAAAAAAGGTATCAATGAAAGATGAGGGCAGCAGTTTTCGATTTTTTTCGCCCGGTATTGCAGATGTCTTTTAGGTCCTCGCGATAATGTGTTGATGCATTTCTTTCCGAGTATCTGGACGATATTCGTGCTTTTTGCGCAGTGGCGTTGGTATGCATCAGACACTTGCTTCAACAGACCTATCTTCGTTGCAAACGGTGCGAGATCTTGAATCGACATCGGCATCCTGAGACGGCTAATCTCAAACATGGCATAAGTGGCATCTGGCTGCCGTACAAAGAGGTAAAACATCGCTGTATCGCCTATTTCCCAAAAGGTACGCTTCGTTATAATTGACATTAAATGAGTAAGCCGATCGAATTACCAACGACTTGAAGCGCCATGTATGCATTGATCTGATCGTTATCCATTGCATCCTTACAGAATATGGCGAGGCGATACAGATCCTCATGTGTGCCTATATTGCCGTCGTTGTCATTCGATTTGACTTCGCAGAATCCGATTGCATATTCAGTAGAGCGCTGCTCCGTCAGGAACATGGCTCCGTCCGGCCGCAGCATCTCTGTATATTCGACTTCACGATTCAACCTGGATGAAGTAAGCTCATTAAGGTAAGTCCTTATATGGACTGTGGATTGCTTACCATCGAAATAAACGGCCGCACACGGGTTGGTGGAAAATGGGACTAACGATTGGATCAATGTAATTGGTAATTAAGTCCTGCTCACCAATAACAGTCCGCTGGCCGTACTCTGGTAGCTTATTCAGGCTATGAAGAAAGAGATCATTAGCAATCGTTCCATCCCACCTCTTCTTCGTAGTGCATCCTTGCTCAAAGTGCCATTCGTACCAGTTAACTAACGCAACAATAATCGCCGAGTCGTGTTCGTCTGCTTCCGTGGACATGCCCATCAAATTCACCTTCGCAGTCTTGCGACCAATCGTGTAACAGTACAGGCACTGTTGTACGAGTGCTTACAAAGAGCGTCTGGTATACAGCGTGGAGGAAGCGCAAACGCGACGAGAAGAACAATGATTATAATAATACAACATGGGAATGCCCGACGTCACAGGGCATCCTTGTTATATAGTAAACAGTAGCGGGGTAATCACAGTGGTATACATATAGGATCATCGTACAGAGAAAGTGAGTGTGGTGCATAATATCGTCGCCGGAGATGCTGTCTTGGTCGTGATCGTCATCCTTGCAGTATCTTGGTCGTCGGTCGAGAGTGACCCGTCACTGTAGCTACTGCTACAACCAGGCCTCAAAATGCGAGCCATATGAGGGCAGCGCGTCAGTATGCCAGATTCCCCTATTACATGCCAGCCGAAGAGACCTGAGCATCGCCTTAGCATATTGCCGCTATAAAGGTCGTTAGTACTTGCAAATGCTGGCACAACTGTCCCTTTTCACTTACCCAATGCTGGAGATCTATCACGCCTTAATTCAAGAGGAAATGCTTTGCGCAAAGACCTCAATCACACACATGCGCATCAGCGCATGACGAGCCTTAACTTAGGGACTCAGTGATACACAGGACCACTCATACCAGCATAGAGCACTAGGGCGTTCGATATGCCAGATTCCCGTTAACATTGGCATCTTGAGCCAATGAGGGGCATGCATGGAAACCTTGGATCGACATTCGCAGGAGGATTAGCGCAAAACATTCCTTCTCACGTGTTCAGAGGGCTTTCAACTTGGGCGCCAAGTTATGCGTACCAGTGTAGAGGATTTGAGCGCCGACGCTCTAATTCGCTTTGAGCGTTGGAAGCAAATCGTGTGGGACTCTCGTGTAATATCGTTTCTACATAGGTTTTCATTAAAGTCCGCTTCAAACACAGTACCTCCTGCCAGGAATCAGTGAAGGAAGTCGTAGGATCTTTTTCGTCTTTGCGGTTGGCGATGTCCGAGCTTACAAAAGGTAACGAAAACCCCTGTAGTCGTAAGACCAAGGATATTTACAATTACTAGTGTTGAGGAATCCACCATTGGATTCTTACAGAACTCATTTCAGGCTGAAGAATAACACAGTGTTATTCTCTGATGTATTCTCAAGAATCCACCCAAGAATAACCCACTTTTTGGGTGGGGTATTCCTCATTCTGGGTGCATCCATCACGCCAAAGGACTGTCTTTCTGGTTCAATGCCACTTGTAACGCGGGCAATATTGTGATGCGTGAGCTACAAATCAGAGAAGGTTATTCGCCTGAATAAATTGAGCAAACAGTATTTTTAACTAACCGCGTCTTGTATTGCAGCAACTTGACCATTATTGGCAGGATTCATTGGACAATCAGGATGGGTGCGCCGCGAATGGCTGAGCTGATTGCAACTCGCGCATCATTGCTCAAATCTTCCCTCCTGCTCCTGGCTGAGATTTTCCTCGTTTCGAGTGCCAATAGCCAAGCGACTGGGATTTGCCAGACAATCGCGATGGCTAGTGCGTTGATAGCCGGAAAGGCCACGGGTGGAATAGATAGGTGTAGTCATTATAATTGTATTGAAGAGATGGAGATTCGTCAGGTACAAAAGTAGAGGCCAAAACCTTCTAGTACTCGGGGTATTGAGCTTATCAATTGATCACTTCCTTTTTTCAAAGTTAGCTTATCTAATTTTTATCTTTTTAATATAATAGATAACATCATTGTCGCGTTTAGCGTTGAAAAGATATATCAGTGAAACCGACGATCCTACTTTGGTAGGTTTCGTCGAAGATAATGAGCCGACTGTCAAAGCATGGTTGTGCTATTATAATACTGCGAAGGAAGCAATGATTGCATTGAAGATGAGGATGAGGTCAATACATAAGGACATGTATCCGAAGAGAAAGCTTCCCATAATGGAGATCGATTTAACAGCCTTATTTTCCGCAGCAAAGGCTGAAAGTGATATTTGTGCGGACGGCTATAATATGCTCAGAAAAACAACGGCTACAGCTGTGTGCTCAGTATCCCGATCTATGGTATGAATCCACTAACCATGATGCATATGCCACATCTCCGTTTTATATCTAGATCGTGGATGTCAATTTCTGGAAATATTCAATTGTCTTTTTGCGGATAGGATGTGGATGTCGCTGAAGGATCGAAATCAGCTGTAAACGAGAGGGACAGTTCAAACTCCAGTGCTGACGATCAAGAGCAGCATGTTGTTCTTGAGAACGGCTTTAATATCAGCGAGTCATTCAAGCGTTTCCGTGAAGACAGCATCCTCAAGTCCAAAATCAGAGGATTCCGAATGGACGACGACATTCACGAGCTCTTGCAAGTGCAGTAACAACTCAATGGCGGAACTACAGATTAAATGTCTTTTAAATAGGTCACTCTCCGGAATCATTTTAATGAACGAGCACCAGCATGGAAAGTCCTTGATCAAGCACATAGGCCAGCGTAATCTGGATCAATATCTGGATCAGCTGAAGGCTGAATACATCAACAGCGACCTGAAAGTGGACAATGACATCTTTGTTCGGGTGACATCTACCTTGCGGGTAATACCACTCATTGTGATTCATGTAACGTCCACCTCATATTGGATTTGATTTGTTGCAGGATTTGGGCTTGACTGGCCGCAAGATTGCGAAGGTGAAGTTGATGAGCATGTCCTTGGAAGCAGACGAACATGACTCGGCAATTGTTGATGTGTTGGTTAACTGGTACGAATGGCACTTTGAGCAAGGATGCACCACGAAGAAGAGGCGGGATAGAACGATTGCTAATGATCCCTTTCTTCATAGCCTGAATAAACTACCCGAATACGGCCAGCGCACTGCTATTGGTGAGCAGAACTTAGTTACCAACCACATTGATCCGATCGTTAGTCCGATCTTCCATCAACCCGCGTGTGGGCGTTTTTTCCGATGGTAAGCAATCCACAGTCCATATAAGGACTTACCTTAATGAGCTTACTTCATCCAGGTTGAATCATGAGGTCGAAAACACAGAGATGTGGCGGCCGGACGGAGCCATGTTCCTGGCTGACCAGTCCTCCACTGAATACGCAGTTGGGTTCTGCGAAGTAAAATCGGATGACAACGACGGCGATATAGGCACACATGAGGATTTGTATCGCCTCGCCATATTCTGCAAGGATGCAATGGATAAGCATCAAATCAACGCATACATGGCTTTTCAAGTCGTTGGTAATGTCGATCGGCTTAATCATTTAATTTCAATTCTAACGAAGCGTACTTTTTGGGAAATAGGCGATACAGCGATGTTTTACCTCTTTGTACGGCAGCCAGATGCCACTTATGCCATGTTTGAGTTCAGCCGTCTCAGGATGCCGATGTCCATTGAAGATCTCGCACCGTTTGCAATGAAGATGGATCTGTTGAAGCAAGTGTCTGATGCATACCAACGCCACTGCGTAAAATGCACGAATATCAGCCAGACACTCGGAACAAAACGCATCAACACGTTGTCTCGCGATGACCTCAAAGACATATGCAATACCGGGCGAAAAAAATCGAAAACTGCTGCCCTCATCTTCCATTAATACCTTTTTTTTATATATACCATCAATTATCATAAAATAATGACTATATCTTGTAGACTCGCTCATGATTATGATGGCACTTGCCATGTTCACGTTACAGGATTGCAACAGAGGCAGCATCCAGAATGGATACTGTGGTTGCTCTTTAGTTATCGAACCCCGACCAAAGGCGGTAAGCATTTCGTTCAATTTGGACCAAAAGACACGTCGATAGTCCGGAAGTCCATAGCTATACTTCGCATTGACAAAACCAAGTCATATTGTTTCTTTCGATCAATGCCCTTTTCTTTGGTTTGTTGACAACGGATGTTTATGCTTAAAGCTCATAGTAGTGGTATGAGGTCATATGTATATAATGCACCATTCAATGCATCTATGAAGCGGTTCGAATGGGAATGACTCGACTATATTCCTACTGCTCTTGAACTATATCTGTGGAAGCTCGTAGGTCATCTTGCACTGCTGGTACTGACATCGTAGGGTGGTTAATATAAAGAATCTAACGATATTTTGCAAGATTGCTTGCGGAGCAAACCTCGTTTGGCTATTGAAGAAGAACACATATCGCAGGTCATTCGATGGATGAGGTTTGATATGAAGTTATGAGCAGGGCCACCACACGCTCTCAACGAAGAAATTATATCATCAGAATCACGCAGCCATAATTTTATAAACTTTGTTTTGCTTGTGCAACAACATGTCCCTGTAATGAATGGATGTTCTCCGCAAGATGTGCGCGCGCATATCCCGTCTCTCTTTAAGAGGGCCCTAATACTGAAATTGTCTGTAAATGCCGTTGTGTATACAGAATTTGGCATAGCCTGATGTTATTTTCTATTAAACCTCTACTCCTATCCGTTGAGCTAGGCGCCGGTACTGTTCTCGAGCCAGCTTACGCTGCCGCCAAATGACCAGGCATATCGACATGATCGCAATGGCAAAATTGAGGCTCTACGTTTGGATACATAGACAATAATATAAATTCATCATCCCCCTTGAATATTAAAAGCTTCCGCCTTCTCACCTCGAACTTTATAAACTTCCACCGCTCGATACTCTTGACGTGTGGACATCCACGAAAGGAAGGCAAAGAAATGGCATCGTCATCGTACAGCGTGGTCTGATTGCGCATATTCTCGGCTAAGTCAGGGTCGTCCCACGTACACCGGACGGGTTGCTTGTTCCCATATTCCATACAATGCGGTGCTGTTTTCTAGTTATCTAAGGTGAGGTTCAATAGCAAGGACAAGGACAGCACTTTTCCCTCCCTCTCCCAACTCACCTTTTCAAACGACAAGCATACTTCACACTCTCCAATGGGCGTACATGTATAGCTTTGCTCTTCGATGTTTTCATGTGAATGGGTATAATTGCCTAGATTTGACGGTGACGCTGGATTGCTGTTTTCCTCGGCTTTGAATGGTGGAGCCCGTTTCATCAGTGCAGCACTAGGTGAAATGTACAGGGCCATTCTGTTTTTTATAAAGAGAAATTAGATAGTTACACGAAGAATAAGATGGACATTCGAAAAGGAGCTGGCTTTCTATAGGCATGAGGTTTTGCTTACACTACAATGAGCCAAAGGCATCGCTGGCGTGTCCGCATTCTATTGTTCTTTTTGGGGAAAGGGTATATTGTAAGCGGACAGATAGTTATACCCCGACCCAAATTTCATCACGAGCATTCCATTTGTCCACACACGTACATACATGGATGTACAGATACAGAGCTACAAACCATCATGGTGCATATTTTTTAGCAAGCAAGCGAATATCATCCTGGGCTTTCTAAGTTGCCAGCATGGAGATTGTAAAGATAATAAAATAATGTTATCACCACTATAATGACTGTAGAAAGGATTCGGAGGTATGAATTTTTTTAATTACATTTGCGCATGTGCACACCCGTCTCTGTCCCAAAAAGGCCAGGGGGAAGCGGGCCGTCACGATCGTTTTCTTGTCTCTTGGTCATGCAGCGGAAATCTCTGTGGGGATCGTATAAATCGCTCCATCCTCGTACACGCATCTGGATCGGCGTTGGTAAGCTATATGTTCATTTGGCCAAAAAGAATACACTTTTCGCGCGTGTTCTTGACGCGGTATTTTTCCTCTTTTTTTCTCTATTCCAGGTGGTATGGCATTTGCAACGTTCGGCATGTTGATTTCAGATTACCTTGAGAACCAGTTCCCTGCGACGGAACGTGAGAAGTCACAGGCTGCCGCTCTTTCGCCTATAATTGTTGTTGACCACAAAGACGAATAAACCATCCTGCACGATATTATCTTTTCCGATCAACGCTCCCAAGGGATGTTGATGTAAATCGAACAGCACTTGGATGCTGTCGGCGGTAAATAGAATCCTTACTCCATGCACCTATCAGCGGTTATAATATATGGTGATTTTATAAACGCAGTACAGTGGTATCTATTTCATCTGGGCTATGGCGAAATTTATTGCGGCCGATTAGCATAATAAAATAACGCTCCTTAACATGGCCTTCAGAATTACATAAGCATCACCCAAAACAGAAGTCGTCGGATGACAACAAGTCAAAAGTCGTATACATGGAAATGAGATGCCGCTCAGGACGCTTGGCGAATTCTCTTCTATAACAATAAAAGGAGAAGTAGTGACTAACAGGTTCCAATCCGGATTCTATTTCGGAAAACTAAGTATAAAGCCATATAACTGTCTGGAGGCCTTATGGGAGCGTTTAAAAAAGCCCTTATTTCAAATGTTCCTTAAGAAGCGAGAGATTAACAGGGGACACAATCATTTGGTCGTAAAAAAACTACATTGTTGTTTTAAAGCTATGGTATGGTATAGGTTTTGCGTTTCTTCTGAAGTTATGAGCCTTATCTAGATGTGCTTGCTCATCTAAGCCGCTCCATAGCTTGAGCCAAGAGTTGAGTACATAAGGGGATTTAATCGAGTCATTATATTCTATAATCCGCCCAATGCTCCCCATCTAACGCAACCGACGGAAGAAGCGACAACAGCATATCAGTCATTGAAAGGAAAGCAAGTTGGTACCAGACATGACTAGATGATGCCGTATTACTGAGACGATACTTCAGCCCTACGGCTTGAGAAGCCGGGAAACACACTGTTGAGTCTGCAAAGAATTGGGTTATGAATATTCTTGAACCAGTATCCGGTATCCTGAAAAGACTTTCAATGATTCCTGCACGGGAAACTCTTCTGCGAGATGCGCTTCTTCATGCCTCGCAGCACAAAAGACCCGCAATCAAAGATTTCAAACAATGCTCGGCATCGGCAGGCAAGAGGGCTTACGCTACATACTGCAACAATGTCAACATTTCCGGTTCGCAGTCAACAGGGTCCTGAGCAGTCGCGAGCTGAAACAATGTCCCGATAGGCCGAACTGCCGCAGGATAAGATTCATAAGATCAAGAAGAAACCACAGGTTGTTCGATTGGCTCAAAGTTGAGGAGCTTGAAGCGGCTCATTTCAATGCACTCTAGTCTTGCAAATAGCTGATGTCATGTATCGCGCAAACTTTGACCATTGCCTGATTACCAGCTATATTGAATAATGTTCTCGAATATCCACCAGCTGTCATATTTACAGCAAGCGAGAAGCGCAGGCGGAAAGACGTAAGCGATTTCATCGGCATCTTTCGTCCGCACGTTATGTTGCGTTGGATCCAGTCAACATCTTCTGCGCAGTGAACGCTAGAACATAAATCCAGTAAAGCTGTCCTGTATGTGAGATTGAGAAGCTATCTGCGATCGAATGAGATGCAATCCATGGCGTGTAGAAGCTATGAGAATTACATCATTATCTGTTCTGTTTTGTTACAACGGGTAGGTTTGGTTTATAAGAGTCTAACTAATGGGAACTTGCCTCGACGTAATTCATATCCTCAAGGCTTCACAGTAATGTCATTGTGCCAGAATGGCTTGATGACCGACGGATGAGGTGAAGGAGGTCATCAACGCTGTTGGCTTCCTATACGGGTTATCGTCGGCACAGACCTGGATATCTCCGAGGTAAGTTAACGCGTAAGATGCAGTGTAATCCTTTATCCCACATTGATTTCATTTGGTGCAACAATCAATCTATCGTATATTCGCTATAAGTTTTCCTTTTCAAAATTTATTTTTGACAGTAGATGTCGACGTTGAACAGTTTAATACCTGTAGCCCGTTTCGTCCCGCCATCGGAGCTGCTGTCACGATGGGCATGGGTAGGTCGGAAGGAACGCTGGACAATGAACTTAGATTGTAACAAGGTGCTTTAGGTTGATCTTGGTCACGACGCATTTGCATTGTATGCTCTTCGCCAACAGCTCATACAAGCCCTGATCGGGTCGACCCATGATCCGAGCACATCTTTTCAGGACAATCCCCCGAAACATACGTGGGTCACCGCCGCTCTTCATGCATTATTTGATACAAATGCTCGCATTGTGAATGACACCGTGCAAGTGTATCTCGAGGTCTTCCATGCGCTGTTCAAACACTTTCGGAAATGTGACTTGGCACAGGATCATCCCGGTTATACTTTGTTTACAGGATGGATCCACCATCCTAGCGTTTCGACATGGATCTCTATGTACTTCGACGAATGCCAAAATAACAATGTAAGTAAGTAAAAAAAACACCTATATGGGGTATCAAAGCAAAGAGAAAGAGCTGATTTTGCATGATTTAGTTGGCGCTTGTGCCCTTGTTAGTATGCTTGAATGATATCACAAAAATTACTAAGCTGTGCCACACCGGAGAGCTTTACCCAAATGAGACGCGAACAGCGCTTGGTTTACTAGATGACCATATTCAAAAGGTTAGCGAATGCTGGTTATGCATGTAAAATGGAGAGACATTAATGGAAAAAGTAGATATGTTCATTATGGCAACACACTTCTATTTCTGTTGTGCGACGATCCCTGGAAATCATTTCACGTTCATTGCGTTGCCCTATGTCGGTTGGAAAGGTAACAAGATGACCTCAAAACGCTCTTTCCCGTTTACTTATTCAATAAAATAGGTGCAAATAATTCTAGACCAATTACTCGCATGGAAGGAGCAGCTCCAGGAGCATCTTACCACAGACGACTTTTGGACTTTGCTTTCACCTGAGAGAACCGAATTTTTTTACGAACGTATTGGAAATGGCAAGATGGCAGTGGACAGGGAATGCGTGAAGCTCGGTATGCAGGTCCTAGTATCGTCGCTCTTGTATTTCTCAGCGTGTCCTAATGTGGATCTGGACACGCAGCATATCTTTGATCAGCTTAAAAAGAATATTAAAGGCAAGTAATGAACCATGACAGTAGGAAAATGTCGCTGATTATTATTTTATATCCTGCAGTTGTACGTCAGGACATGTCTGATCTTCAGTTGTTAGAAGTCATCCTAGAGATATACGGGAGTAACGACGAAGATGCTGTTAATTTGCAGTTGGACGTTTTGCAAATGTTGAAGAACCTGGATGATCGAAATGAAGTTGATAGGTAAAAAGAGGGGAACTTTTATCGTTAGGTTTATTTATTTAACATGTCGTTCATCAAAAAGTTTTAAACAATCATTCAAGGATATCCTGGAGGCCACAAGTCCAAATCGGTTATTTCTTTGCTTCTGCCAGAGGACAGGCATGGATCACGAGCTCCTAGTCGATCTTCTGCTGTCAAATGAGACTGATTTTCTGATATTCTTTGTCAACTATCTGAAGCATCTGGAACACAATGCAGAGGATTTTGTAAATATCTGCTGTGACATACTCGAGCAGGATATTCGAGAGGCAGTCGGAATGCTGCATTGTCTTATCCATGTATTGCAGGCAGGAGGCTTTCCTTACAATCCATCCTATTTAATCCATCGCGTTAAACTCGTCCTTAAGCTCATTCAAGATGCAGCTGTACGACAAGGTCGCTTGTGAATTATACACCATTTATCGGAATCAAGGTCGCATAGATAGAAAAAGCTAAAAATATGCCATTTTTTAATCTTATCATCCCTTTTCCTTCCATACACATTCATAATGAACAGAGATAATGCATCTACCTATAAGTCTGTGGTTATCTCTAAACACATTAAGGCTCGAGAGCCAACAAAGTATATAAACGTGACGGGTTTCCTGGAGAAAGAGACATTGATATCGCGAATTAGTACAGCACCTGATCGCACAACGCTGAGTGATTTCTAAGGTGTTGATTCTCGTTATTAGTATAGCCGGCTAGCGAACTGTCGAGATGGGGGGGGCAACTGCGTTGCGATTCTCCGTAATTTTTCAAGCCATCATAGTACGTATGAAAATTGCGGATATAAGCGAATAAGTACAGATGAAAAGATCAGTGAAGATTGAAAACTTTGAATCCTGAAGATCTCGGAAGCAGTTCCTATCAGGTATCAGACATCGAACAATAAGACTTGGTCTTAAAATTGCATTTTAGGTCTTCACATAGGCGTGGAATAACCTATCGGTCCTATTAGAGATAAAGGAGGGTGGAGGACCCTTATCCGACCAAACGATAGGTCCACTGAACCCATGTAGTTAATGGACTTGGTATTTGCCCCATTTTCGACGAGGGAATGCCTACAACCCAATTGATGGCTTTGTCGGTGATTGCCGAATCCTTATCGGTGAGATGTTGGACGAGTGCCTCGAGGGCATCCTGTCCCGAAGGCCTCTGTTCAAGAATTCGCAGCAGTGTTCTGCTTTCGAAAGCAAGTAAGATGTTTTGCTGCATACTGCAACAGTATCAACACGGGGTGTGGCCGGCAGCCTTCCGCGCCGGTTCCACGCTGTTCTAAGCCTCCACGAACGGAAAGCTACCAGGGGATAAGAGATGATGACACTAGGATGACCTGAGGAGCAAATACGGCAGAACATCCATGTACGATGTCGATTCAATTTCGCCCGTACCCCGCCGAGGTGGATGGAGGGACGCCATGGCTACTCCCCCCTCTCCAGAGACAGTATTTCTTACGCAACATGTGATGAGTTCCGGCCGGTTTGAATATATATTTCGCAGAGTACTGGTTCGAAAAAAAAAGCAATATTTACTAGACGCCAATGCGCACCCAAGCGACGAGCCTTCATAGAACTTACTCACCATCCAGAATAACTGACCTTTGTGTCTTTCAGTATATTCGACACAACAAGCCTCGTGCAACATCAAAGAAGTACACACCGCATCCCGTTGCTGATGCAACGTAAAGACGACTGAGCTTAAAGTTGTTGGGATCTTGTCTTCAGTAGTTCTTTCTTGCTTGTGATTGCGGACAGACGTGTCCTCTTTCTCTCTTGACTGCTGATGGAGTGAGTCTCAGTTCTATTTAATGTACCTAACGACCGCGATTGTTCATAAACCCCTCTTTCTAGCTTTGTCATTGTAGCAACTGCAATATACAGTATATTAAACAATGGCATGCAGACGTCTGTCGAAGCCGACGTCATCTTTATTGTCTACAGGTTGGAACCAAGCTTTTTTTTTCTGCGACGGATGTGACTTTCGCTTTCGAATCCACTTGAGATACCTTAAGACCCTCCAATTCATTACCCCATCAATTGCTTTAGGACAATAATTGGCATTTTCATAACGCATAGCTCCCTTAAGTTTCCATTGAGAGTATGCGGATCATCGTTCGCTCTATATTCCCTGATCAGGACCAGTGGCATATAGAAGTATCCACCTCTGTATATATAAACATGTAATGTAGTCATAGCTACTATTTGCAGCAGCCGATGCATTCAATATTTGTTCAGGCATGAGTTGGAAAAATCTGACCTTGTCCCTGTCAGTCAGTTGTACGTTCGATATATAGCTGAGCTGTAACTCTGTTCGGCCATCCATGACCATAAGCATGGCGAGATGCAGCATAAACATGTTCCATGTGAGACCAAGTGCCTTCATGGGCATACACGGTCATCAAATTCTTAGCCTTGTCTGTCATGAAGAAAAAGAAAATAGACTGCTCATTTTGGAATGTAAAATGTTGTACTCCTTTCTCCAAATAGGAGTTGCACACACTTGCTTACTCAGAAGTTGCGATTGTCAAGAAGTCGGTATGATTGACGATACCCAAAAAGAAAGTACGGAAGATATGTTTGAGAACACACAGGCTTAAGGCACTAGGTGCCTCAACGATTCATGCGTCGCTAGTCTCTCCTTCCAAGGGCCTACTGTGACCTAGGTTTTTCTGTTATAGGGCGCATTGGGTGGGCAGTAGTAAAAGAGAAATGGTGACAATTTTATTATGCTCTAGGTCCCCTTGGCTGCTAATTCATGATCTGCCCGGAAGGAACAACATATACCGGTATTCCCATTGCAACCAAGGAAGAAATGCTGCGAATTCAGTATAAAATAGGTACATATTTTTGCACACATATCGACGGTTGTGAATTCTTCCTTTTTTTCGGTTGTATGCATCATGGTTCAGTTTAATGGATTATTTATCAAAGCATCGCTTGTCGCGGCAGTTGCTGCTGGTTTGTTTGACCTGGGCTCGTGTCAAAATCCATGGGAAGGGCCGGTGTCCAGTGCCATTCTAGAGAAGCAAAAAGTTGACCTTAAGGAAGCCAAAATTGTACCTGACTGTAATATTTATTCCTGAACATAGTCAAAACGAAAAACTTTCTTGCTCACATCTTCATCCTATATATAGTCTTGCCAGAATTCGAGCCAACTTCATTTATCAAGGTGAGCTACGACGAAAAGCCAACGGTGAATGCAGGCGACATTGTTCGTCCGCACGAAGCTGTTAAGCAGCCGCATATCTGGTTCCCCGCACCTGATCAGGACGCGCAATATACGGTGGTGATGGTAAGGATAATTGATAGCTGTGGATTAGGAACGTAACAAATAATTCTCTCGTCGTTGTAGTTTGATGCTGATGCCATGGTGCCTCTGGTGCGTCACTGGGTTGTCGGCAATATCGAGGGTATGTGCAAATCTTTTTTTTTTTTTATCCTTGCTCACGTGCACATTTTAGGTGCTAAGCCAGGGTCCGGTGCACGAGACAACGTTCCCTACACTCCCTACAGTGGGCCGACTCCCCCCATTAACACTAACAAACACCGCTATGTCTTTGCACTCTACAAGCAACAGCAACCCAATCAGCAATTCACGCCCACCATCGAAGGCGATCCAAGCAGCCACCGTGCATTCTGGGACATCAACCGATTCGCAGCAGAAAACAATCTGACCCTTATCGCTGCTACCTACATGCTTGCTGAGCACGAGGACGGTTACGAGGGTCGTGCCAGTTTCCATAATAACCACACTCTCCCTGTGACCGCGAGCACCGCTGTGTAGCTTAATGAAATATCCATGGTGCCATCGAAGGTTAAAGAAGGATATTCCCGTTAGACCTAAATCTCAAATGCTCCTCAATGTGCATGTGTGTAACGCGGTAGAGAGTATGAAAGAAAGGAACCTGGCGGCGATTGAACGTGCAGTCTAGTTACAAATTTTTTTTATTGTTTGACATTGCTGTGATTTGATAGAGCGCTGTATCATGATTCGCTTTGTTGCAGAGCGTTAAAAAGTGGGGTAGACCGATCGAAAGGGCGACGGGTGAAGAGGAGATGAAAAGGCAGAGTAGTTTAGGGCGAACAGGATGATAGTTTTGTCGATCTGTCGGGTAAAATATCCAGCGGCTAATTGATTTAAACAGCACGGACACCCAAAAACGAGTTATATTTCCAAGTCGCGTGATATATAGATGGAGGAAGGATGAGGGGATAGAGGAATTTAATGGTAGGTCCATCTCTTTCCCATCTTTTAATAATACGTCAATAGTGCTTAGGTCATGCTCATGAGGATTCTCAAAACTAAAGTTTCTACTTGGATATGAAAATGGTACGATATTCAAAAAAAAGCGCAATCGAGTTTCCGAAACGATCTTGCCTGTTGGGTTTGTGCAACGTCTGAAATGGAGGAGAAGCGATGATTATAGAAGCGGGAAAATGTATACGATCATGTTCCTTATGGACACAGGCTTATGCACTGGTCAGAAGGATGAATATGCAGTTTATTTTGTTTCCAAGGTCGCCCAGTTGGTGTTTATTCGTTCAATGATTGCAGAGGGAGCCAATGGGGGAGTTGTAACATGGATACGTTTCAATTCCTTCCTCCTTAACTCCTTTGGGAAAGTGTTTTACAAATAGGTGATTTCACATGAAGTACCCTTTTCTTACGGATGATCTGGACACACGTGGCAGTAGTACGGATTCCTTTCACACGTGGCATATGGCATTTTTTTACAGGGATGAGTGTTAGTTATGAGGGGGGAAAGTGCATGGTAGATCGCTGATGCTGTTGCTGCTGTGGTATAAAAAAAAAAGGAGAGGGACGTCCGCGCCCTTCGTTGAAGAGCAAGGTAAAACGCAATATTTTTTAAATTGCCAAAACTAGTCTCAGCTCGCTTATGCTCTTTTTGCCCGGGATGCGGGACCTTAACCGGCTGCCTTATTTGTACTGCTTGGAGAGAATTTCGGCTGTTCACGGAAGCGATAGGGCATGCAGAATGCTGACCTATGCAACCACAGGGAAAAAATAGTTTTGAGTCAACGCCCACTGACATTACCATCATTCGGGATCTGCAAGAGCGAAGCGGATGACACAAGACTACCTCGAAGTGATTTAGACCGCGCAAAGAAGGTAGGGAAGCAAGTGCCATGACTTCTGTCTAAGAAAAGAGTGAAGGTGATACAGGGTCCGTCATCATCATCCCGCTCACTCGTATCGTTCGTCCTGTTCGGGCGTCCGTTGTCTACGTTTCGGCAAGTGGGCCATTTTGCGGGCGGGGCAAACTGGCGGGGTAGGTAGGGCGCGGGGGTCCTTTGACGGCATCTAAGGAAACGCGCACCCCCCAACTTCATTTTCTTCGCTTAAAGATTCAGCTCTCTGATGAATTTAATCCCGATGAGATACATCTTTAACCGCTTTTCGAAGAATATTTATTCTTCTCTTCTTCCCATCAAAAAGATACATATTTGCATGCATCTTTCACTCTAAGTTTGTTACACCGTCGCTCGCTCTCTCTCTCTCTATCTCATATTCTCTTCCCTCTCTCACATCAACACATTACTCCACCCCTCTCTTTCTCTCTTTCTCTCTCTCTCTCTCTCTCCCCCTCTCTTCTTACATTGCATAATATAAACGCCCATCCATCATGCTCACTGGCATACCCGAATCCACCATCAATACGCGTGTGCTGTTGAAGGACCTGATCAGCACACCAGCCAAAGCAGAATCCCTTCTGGGCCAGTTAACGTCCGATCAAATTCTTGCGATCGAAGATACTATCACCCGAATCAAGAGAAGAAAGCTCGACAAGAAAGACGATAATGACGATAATGAAGACCTGTTACTCGACGTGCTGCCAACTCCTGCACCCTCCCCCGGCCCCTCGTCACCGTCGGCTTCTGACTCTGCCGAAGACGACAGTTGCAGCAACACCAGTAGCTCCCCTGCCACAACCGCAACAGCCGCCTTTGCGATCGCCACTGCGCTCGCGTCGGCTATGACTTCTGCAGTGACAACCCCTACAGCCGCACCCAACAAATCGACCGCGGCTGCGAGTGCGGACTCACAAGCCATTGCACCCACGCACAATGAACACCACGATCCCGTGGCTGAAATCCGTGATGGAGTCGAATGGGTCTCGTTTGTGTACTCGCACAACCGCACCCTGCGTCGTTACAACATCCGGACTGATTTGCATACGGTGTCTCTTGATGCTATTGACGCTGCCTTCAAAGAGGAGAACTGTGTAAGTATAAATTTTTCCGACACGTGTGCGCTTAATTCGGGTTCCGGCCGATCCGAAATGGGAAAAGAGGCGGCGGGCGGACAAAGCAAGGCGGTCCTTGTTCAGGCACTCAGACCAGAGCAAAACTAGCACGGCTAAAGCTTTATTCGGTCGAAGAACAAGCATAACCCCGCACACAGAGCGTCCTTTTTTTTCTTTTCCGGGTCGTCGGTCGGAGTCGGATTATTTCAGACCGCGGAAAGAAGATCTCTAACGAGAAGAAATTGTTCTTGCTCCCCATAGGTTTACCCTCGAGCCAATTTACCCAAGGAACAGTATCGTGGAAATCGATGGAACTATGAGACTGATTGCAATGTGTTGGGCTGGAAACTAGCTTGGTTGAATGCAGCGGAAATTTCGGGAAAGCGTGGCCTAATTCAGCGCGCGGTCGACTCGTACCGAAATCGTTATCCTAGCATGCGGTCCCGTCGTGTTGCACGTCAAGAGAAGCTAATGAATGGTACTCTGAGGAAGCGTAAGAACCGAGACGACGGTCCAGAGCTGACGAACTCGTCATCGCAAGCGTCATCATCGAGCACGGCTCTTGCTGCTGCTGCTGCCGCCGCTGCTGCTGCGGCAGCCGCGGCTGCTCTGGTTGGCAACAACACTGTCGCAAACTGCGCTGGGTCCACACCAACCATGGCTACCAAACCGTCTTCTCCGCTTTCGGCACTGGCGGCGGCCATTGTGAAACCTGCCAACCATCCAAAGACGATTGTGCTTGACGAGCAATCCGGCGGCGCTCGCGTTCGCATTAAGATCAATGTCGAGGGCGTGAACTTGGATGATATTCCTCTTGAGTTTCGCAAAGCCAATTGTGTATTCCCACGCGCTATCAACATGTACGCCGGCACTCGGTGGCTTGAAGAATCCCTGTGTAATGAGCTCGGCTGGCGACTGGTATGTAAGGGAAGGGGGCTTGCTGGGGAGAAAAAAAAAGATAGGCCTGTTCACCTGGCTTTGTTTAATAGGCATGGCTGAACCAACGCCATTTGGCGGGCAAGAAGAATATGCTGCAACGCGCGCTGGACGTCTTTCGCACGCGTTTCATTCCTACTTTGCAACCTCGCAAACACGTGACTCGCACCCCCAACATCGTTTCGCTCGTTTCGCAAGCCACTAACACAGCTGCCACAACGACCCCAACCCCAACAACCACGACCGTACCTACACATGCCATCAAATCTGTTCCTCTTACTGCGGCAGCTCTGTCTGCGCAAAATGCGTGGTATGAGCAACAGGAGCAAAAGCAGCAGCAACAGCAACAGCAGCAGAACACAATCAACACGACTAGCGTAGCATCGGTGACTCCCATGGTCAAAGGCTCCCCGGCACCATCCTGTGCAAGTGGCACGACGATCACGCTCGATTTTGGTGACTGCTTGTCTCTTGCGGCAGACGAGGAGGATGCGGAACTGGGGAAGGGAGCGGACGGATGCTGTGAGATGCTCTTGTGCTCGTGTGCAGACGAGCTCAGCACGATCATGAGCAGTTCGTCGGCGTGCACGCCCAGCCCACCTGCTACATCGAACTTTTTCGGTATTGCAATGCCACCCGAAGTCGAGCTGTATGACTCATTTATGCTCCCGCCCGCGAGTGACATGTCGCTTTTTGCGGAGACGACGACGCCTTCGTCGAAGAAACCAGCGACGACCATTTCCTCGGCCCTCGGAGAGATCACTCGACTCGTCATTCCTCCTGCCCCTCAAGATCTTGCCAATTCAACCCTCTTGGCCTCACCCTCACTTCCTTCGAGCGCCGTGCTGCAGCAGGATCTGGACGTCAAGATGGAGAATGAGGATATGATCTTGTTACCATCTGACTTTCTTCCCACCGAGGCCGAGTGTTTGTTCGATCTCTTTTAATCCCGTCGCCATGCCCCTCCCACCCCTCCTCCCCTATCTATCTATCTCTCGTATATATCATCTATTGTATGTCTTTTCCCACAACCTCCCACTTTCCTTTCTTCCTTATATGCCATGTGTACATAGGTTCTCTTTCACATCTCCCTTAGCAAAAAAAAAGCACCATCATATCTCATCATAATATTGCACTCTTTCTCCCTCCCACATCCTTCTTTGTCTAAAAACTATCGTACCTTCTGCCACATAGACTAGTTTTTGATTTTTTTTTTAAAGAAAAAAAAAAAAGTAGACGGCTGTGCCGTAATTTTTGAAGAATCTTCTTTGTATTGATTGGCAAATGAGGGGGCGCCCTTCCACTTTAGCGATCGTGTTTGTGTGACATACACAAACATGCATCCGCAACATGGTGAGCGTGTGATGCGCCCTCCTAACCACGCATCTTTTTACTACATGCACATAGACACCTTCTCTTTTTCTCTTCTTTCTCTCACTTTTTATTACATTGAGTCCGAAAAAAAGAAATGGTACGCACCAAGCAGGAGATCATTGCCGGAGTCAGACCCAATCCATGCAACAACGGTAACCTACTTTATCGCTCGCCAATATGTAAAAAGATAAAGGTTGACCATTTTTGACAGACCATCTTCGCACGGTGAGGTTTCATTCTTTTGTTTGAGACATCTTCTCATGGGTGCATGTTTATCTTGAGTGAACAGCAGCCGCAGAAGCTTAGCGAACTACAGGAAGCGGGATTCGTGGAAGGTGATCATGCTGGGTAGGTCACGAAAAAAAAAAGATAGAGAGAGGCATTGTATGGATTAAACACCGGCGCCTCTTCCCTCCCCGCCGCCCACTCTTTCCATTTTTAAAAAGGCCCGACCGAGCCATGTTATTGCACCACTGGATTCGGTCCGAGTTCCCCGACATATCGTATGAGGAGGTGGATATTATGCTAATGGATTGCGGCAACAATGAGGCAAGTGAGTCGTGCACAGAGAGATAAAAACAGAAGAAAGAGAGACTGACGGTGGACTGGCGGGGGGAGATCAGCGAGAAGTATGCCAACGACTCGCGACACGTCCTGATTATCTTCAAGGCATCCGTCGGATTGTAGCTAATTCCTCGACACCGTTCGCAACGTCACATTCCCGGCCACTATCGCCACCACCGTTACGACATCCAGTTGAGGGTGCTGTGGCATCCGTGCCCACAAGATCGCAAGAGAAGCATGGGCCGGTGGATCCGACATCCATTCCTGCCACAAAACGCGAGACAGTCTCAAAGACCGTTCTCTGCCAACCCAGCAAGAAGAAGTGCAAAAAGTAACATATAGAGAGAGAGAGCGCGCGCGCGTGTGTGTGTGTGTGTGTGCGGGTGGGATAATAACGTACATATATATAGAAGAGCGCCGGGAGGGCGGCTTGCATTGGACGATGCGCTCAAACAAATGCACACGGACCAGAAATATGAGGGATGGTCTGAGGCGCGGGTGCGGGCCTTCCAGATGATCGAGGAGAACCCAAACAGCTACTATTACCGGTTCAACGCACCTGGCGAAGAGCAGCGCAAGGGGCCATGGACAGAAGAAGAGCGGCGGCTGTTCTTTGACAGGCTCAAGCAAGTCGGCCCCAACGGCCAATGGGGTCTTTTCTCCATTGCCATCCCTGGCCGGGTCGGGTATCAGGTAATCTATATATATATACATGCCATACATCCCATCATTAGATCTCTCTCCTCCCTCTCTACCAACACAGCCGTTTAAAGTGCTCCAATTACTACCGACTGCTCATCGAATCCGGCCAACTGCATGATCCGAACTACGTCCTCGACGAGAAGGGCAAGGCGCATTTCTTGTTTGAGAAAAAGAACCCGGACGGTAGGATCGAGAAAACATTCCGTACTCATAGTCCACACAAGTTTGGGAAAACATCAACTACTACCGCCGTCGTCGTCCAAAGAAAGCAGAAACACAACCACCACACACACAAGAAAAAGTTACCCGACAGTGACCCATCCGCATCATTCTCCATGAAGCTTCGGTCCGCGTCGCGCCCCGGCGAAACTACACGTGTCACTCGGAGTAAACAGCAACCCGTTGTGTCCACCTAAACTGAGTCATGTCCCAAAGTGTTTTTCGGACGTATAGTAAATGAACCCAAAGAGAGAGAGAGAGGGGGGAGGGGGAGGCAAAAGTATTTTCAAAAATAATGTCGTTCAAAACATGAACACCCCCCCATACTTTGGCTTACCAGCCAGCCAGCCCTGGCTCACACCTGGCGTATCCAGACGTACACCTGGCGATAACCGTGGCGTCTTTCCTCTGAGTATCGATATCATTTCGCTTGGGGATATGTGTAGCAACAAATCAGGATTAACCACTGCAAGATGGCCTTGCCCATCTTTGTAATATGAAAAGGATTCCTGGGCAAAATGCGACTTCTATTTTTGTGATCCTGCAACTTCGATTTTGGAAAACAGTGTATATCGGATGATGGAAGATGCCATGGAGTGGTCATATCCAAAAAGAAGTGCATTTATGCATATGTGTGCGTGTGTATGTTTGTGTGTGCTGGATGAGAAGAGGGAGAAGCTCTTTTTTTTTTCCTTCTCTATTTCTTGATAATGCTATGCTTTTGTTTACCGGCGTCCTAAGCGAGGATCGGAGCTCACGAAATTGACAAGCGGCTTGATCTGCCGCTCCATCAGCTGCCTCGAGTGCGCCTCTTCCGGATCTTCCAAAGTAAGTAGCGGACCATTAGCCGGCATCGAAGACCCCATAGGCATCGACGGCAGCGGTACATCATGTCGACGCTTGTCACCTCCGCTCCGCGAAGACGTGCCAGTAGGTTTGCGACGAAGGGACATGTGTCGCCGCGGCTCGAGATCGATTTGATGGTGGCTGGTTTCACGCGTACTCTTACTTCGCGACAACTTGCTGCCACTGCTACTGCTGCTGTTGACGTCGCCTGATGTCGTTTGAGCCAGCAAGGAACCTTTCGAGAAAGGTGTCTTGTCATCGAGTTGGATAAGTGTGGACCCTGACTCCTCCGCCGATCCTGTCGCTGATCCTGCTGCCATAGTAGGTGGTGGTACCGACGGAGACTGGTGGTGATGGCGGCCACCATTGTTGCCTTCATCCGCGAGCAGTGAACCTTTGGCGAACGGGTCACGCTCTGTATTGCTGATAAGCGGTCCATCTCCTCCTCCTGCGCGGCGCCGGCTGCTATGGCGCGACAGAGCCGACCGCCCGCTCTCATCAAGGGCGCCCGCAAGGTCTTTGGTGGATTTGTGTCGGCGCAATGTTCCGGTACGCGAGGGCACGTCACCCGTCCGGACTGGGCCAAGGTCAACAGGGGCAAGAGGATTGGTTACCCGATGAGGATGCTGCTGATAATGGATGGCGCTCTAACAATGCAGATCGTATGAGAAGAAATGGACCCTCTCCTCCTGATACATGACTGTTACATGCGAATTTACCTTTGCGCTTCGAATGCTCAGAACCCAGTCTCGGAGACTGTCAGCATCATCTGCAGCAAAGAGCTTCATATAGTCCTCTGAGCGCTCGTAAAACTGTGGCTTCTCTTGTGCCCTGAGCGAGAAGACATACTCCGTTGGAGCATTCCGATAGGGATGAAGCATGGTATAGACGTCATAGGGTCCAAGGCTACAGAGGACTGTTGAACCAGTACCTTGCTTGTCCTTAGCATGGTAAATAGCGTTTTCCATGATGAAACAGAACCGCTTTTGCCACTTGCCCTTGGACACTTCAAAGCTGAGCCATCCATAGTGGGGCGGGTACAGCTTCTGAAGTACACTCTATGCAACAATCATCTTTGAGCCTGTGTTCTCTTCTCATAAGCCCCCCTTTCTCATACCTCAGCAACAAGCGAATTGCAATACGTGAATTTTTTCGCCAGCAAGAAGTTGTTCTTTTCCATATCCCAAGTCGATACGGCGTCCATCACAATTTCCCAAAGCCTCAAGGGTCGTTCTGAGCTAATTTCAGCACTCCCATCTCCCTTGTCTCTCCTTCTTTTCTATTTAACTTACCAAGTCCGTGGCTATTAGCAATCTCAAACAGGGCCCAGTCATCCGATCCGTCCAGTAGCCCCTTCTTTTTTAAGTACTGGAGCACCATTGCAGTGGTCAGGAGATTGGTCAACTGCACCGTCTTATGCGTCGATCCGTCGCTGATGTAGATACGAATGGTCATTGTCTTGACCATACTCCGATTGATTTTTTGAGCAGGATACGATGGGGCTGTAGTAGGTGCTGAGTCGCTTGTCAAAGGAGTTTCGGATGTGTATTTTGTTGACGATGCTATTGCCGCCGCCGCCCGCTAATAGGTGACGGTGTCTGTTAATTCCATCCTTACAAGAAAAGGGAGTGGGGGTGGGGTGACAGAAAGAAGAAGAACATTACCTTGGGCTCTGCTCCATCGTGGTCACCGCTGCTGCCCGAGTTTTCTAAAAAGTCCCAGGCTGCGTGCATGGCCGCTCGGAGATCCTCTTCATCTCTGTCGACTGTAGGGACCGGAGGAGCTGCGTCCAAGTTCAACCCTTGCCGTCGGGCGCCGCCGCTACTCGCACTGCGCTGTAGCCCACTACGACTTGAGGATTGCGGATGGCCAGGTTGCGGACTCCTGTCTCTCGCGGAAAGAACCCGCATCGTGTTGGATCGATTCGGCCGGGACGCTCGACTCTTGGCATCCAAGAGTTGGGCAACGCACACATCGTCGTCGTCGTCACTTTCGATGTTGGGACTGTCCTGTCTCTGGTGATAGTGATGTGATTGCTGATGGCGTGAAGAGATGTCAGAGTTCATGAAAGAGAAATGATGGGCTCCTGTTGTTGGGTGACGGGTGACGGCTTCACCACGAACCGCGCTAGTCTCGGCTGAGATAGTCGTCGGCGCAGGCACGGCTTCCATGGTCTTACAAAAAATAAGAGAGACCACGCGGGTTAATTGTCTAAATATACCTTATTTCTTCGCTTTTTTTTTTTTTTTCCTGCGAGTGTGTATAGATGTGACATCCTCGACGATGGTCTCTATCTTTCTCGTTCAAGGAATTGAACTTACAAGCGTAAAATCATTCACTTGTTTCTCAAGGCTACGAAGGGCATCGTCGAGTCCGTCTGGCATCGTACAGAAATTTAGAAAATCGGGAGAGCAAAGAACAACGAATCCATCCAGTTCACCCGATTCAGCTTCAAATATTATATTGCCTTGTGTGACATCAGGGGAACCTTTTGCATCAGCCAAGATGCGGAAACTTGTAGCCATCTGGACCCTGCCATCATCCATCCAAGCAGTATAGCAACAATAGTAAAATAATAAGAAAGAATGGTTCAACTTTGTTCATGAACAGATTCTTCTACACAAAAATATTCAACAGAACTAAAGATTGACCATCAACATGGAGTTCCATTTTCAGGGTGCCAGATCGGCCCTTTAAATATTCTGCAATCAACAAATTTACCTTCCAATGATTGCCGCAGGAGACGCAGGTGACAAACGTTGTCATCGGCTCATCAGCACTTCGGGTCTGCATCTGGAAGTACGTACACCTCCGGCCCTTGCACTTGCCACACATAAACATATCCGTCTCAGCTTGAGCCGAACCAGCGCCTCTTGCCTTGAATAATGCCTCTTCAGCAAGCTTTCGATCGCGTGCCTTGGATTCCTCGGAGGCCATGTCCTATTGTATGAAGGCTTGCGTGTCACGTCTTTTGTCGAACACCCGACATGCTTTGGTTACCTCTACACTCATTGTGCATAGTTTTGACACATGAAGCTCTCCACTGACGACACTCTCCCTCAGGTCAGGGTTGCTTTTGCTCTTCAGATTCAATGCCAACGACCGGACCTTGGCCTTGTATCCCTCGTTCATTCCTCCGAACTCGTTAAATATCGTCTTTTCGATCGCCATTGCCCGCTTCAGCAACAGCTCGGAATCTGATCCAACACATTTTACTCTTCTCTCTCTTCCCTTCGCTCCCCCATCCTTAAGCCCTACCTGCATAGCTTCCGAGCCCAACTGCACTGTACATCAATTCAATCGTCTTATCTCTAGGCCCATTGCCAGTCGAGTCAAATTTAACGTCATCGCCTTTGACTGTGCGTTGCGTATTCGACTCGGATGTCGGCGTTTTTGGTGATGGGGCTGTGATGGATGATGCTGTTGAAGGTCGGCGTGTGCTGGTCGAGACAGAAGGTGCAGAAGACGTTGGCATTGTCGGTCCCTCTATAAGAGGAGAGGAAAGGGGGGAATCAAATAATGATCAATATCTAACACACATATACCCTCCTCTTCGCCCCTACTTACGCTTTGCTCCACTGCTCTTCAACCGTGCGGTTAACACCACATCATCCTTCCATTTTTTGACAATATCTTTTGCTTTTTGCGAGACAGTCGCATCAGGATGTGTTCGTAGTTTACCAAGCGCTTTGCCAATCTCCGTTTTCTAATGCACCGCAAAACGCGCTCATTAGATTGTGTCCCTCACGTGCGTCCTGCGTTTTACGACCGCACTTTGTCCTTACCCGTAACAAGTCTTGTGTTGCCTTGACTTTGCCCAATTGAGCTAGAATAGCTAGGATTTCCTGTAAAGAAAACGAAAACATGTAAGATAAACGGTTTGTGGATCAGTGACAAGCGCACGCGTGCACGAATGATCACTGCGAAGAATAATAATACAAAGGTAGGATAAAAAAGAAAGAAGCGATAATAAAACTGAATGAATGAGATCCGGGTGTTGTATGGGCGCGATGCATAAAGGACGTGTTCTTGATAAATTGCCGCTGCTGTTGATTCACTGCCGCAGGTGATGCGAAGGGATGGCGGAAGGGAAAGAGATCAAGCTCTTCACTTTGACAAAGCCAAGCGAAGAGAAGTGAAGAGAAAGTGGAAAAGAAAAAAGGAGTTACCTGATTCAAACCCTCTGTTGAGGCCTTCTGTAAGGCGCGTTTTGCTTTCAGGACATTCTCTTCGCTGCTCGACATTGCGAAAATAAAAAAAGATAGGGAGAGAAGAAGAGGGAAACTGAAAAAAAAAAGAGGATTCATCTCCAGTGTAAAAATTCCATGTTGGCCCAGTACGGTTGGCAGCAAAGTAGTTCTGGCCAACAACCCCCGCAAGGGCGGTAAAAAATAAAAAATAAAAAACAAAAAAAATTGTTTCCTTTGTTGCCAATTATCACCAATGTTGCGATTCGCCCGATTCTTGACATCGCGTAGCTACAGCACCTCAGCCGTGCAGGCCCCAAAGCAACCCATTCACCTGGGAGCACTCGCCGACAATGCCGGCGCTGTTTCTCAGGTAGGAAACCTTTTTCCTAATCAGCAATCCCAAGCTCATCCTTCTTCATAAAACAGCGCAAACGTGTGGGTCGCGGCCCTGGCTCTGGTCTTGGCAAGACCGCCGGACGAGGTCACAAGGGCCAGAAGGCACGCTCCGGAAACGGCAAACCTACGCCTGGCTTCGAGGGCGGTCAGACTCCCTTGTACAAACGCGTGCCTAAGCGCGGTTTCTACAACCTGTGAGTAGTCTACGCAAGACATCATTATTTCCTGAAACGATACTGACGTGAAGGTCTAGCCACGGAAAGAACTTTCAGGAAGTCAACCTGGATCGTCTGCAGCATTGGGTTCAAAGCGGTAGAATCGATGCTTCGAAGACCATCACCATGAAAGATCTTTTGGATACACGTTGCATTCACAAGATTGAAGACGGTGTCAAGCTATTGGGCGTGGTATGCGAATAGAAACTAAGGAGGAAGAAAAGATATCAAGAGCTAACTTGGGGGAACTTCCATCATGATTGTATTAGGGCGCCGAGTCGTTCAGTCTGCCTATCACCATTGAAGTATCCAAGGCATCGCAGCCTGCCATCGCTGCGATTGAGAAAGCGGGTGGCAAGGTTACCCTTCGTGATTACAAGGCCCCCGAGCTTCGAGCACACGTTCACCCTGAAAAGTACATGTAAAGAAGAATCCAATATCTTATAAATACGACGTAAACACATCCACTTCCGCAATCACCACGCAATGCCACGGACACACACCCACACATGACACTACACTCTCACAAAAAGCACGCATATATTCTACACTGTCTGCAACGAAACGGACACCCGCACACACCTACACACACTCACCCGCACGAATCGACTGTTGACTCATCATTGACGTAATCATGTACACTTTTCCCCTTTATCTTAGCTAGTCGATGCGTTTTTTGTTTTCATATATATCATAAACGCAATCTTTTTGTTTATTTCCGCTTTCTTTTTGTCTTCATCTTCAGAACACATATGTGTAGCTGCGCATAACATAACTAAGAGGTTTACAGGATCACACATTTCCCTGCAAAGATTCACCTCTCTTTTTCTATTCAGGTCCGCGCGCGCGCGTGTGTGTGTGTATATATGTGCGCTACTCTTTCTTACCACACAACTAGCTCTTTTTCCCCCCTTCAATGTCGGCCAACCTTTCACGCACCACTTCTCAAACATCGACCATCTACAGCGAGCAGCGCATGGCTCGCGCAAAGAGCCTTCTCGAACGGAATCTAAACAAATCCAGGGGCATCGAGGTACCCCTTTCTCAAGCTATTCATAATCACATCCCCGGCATCTCTTTTCCCACACCCTGCGCCGTTTCCCCACACACACGTCCGCACGGCCATCCAATAGCTCATTAGGCCATGTTTCTTCATTGCATAGGTCAGCTTAAGCGCTCAGACATTTCTCTTTTCTGAGATGCTTCAGTATACCCAGAAACGAGTGAATGGCATCCAGGATCTCGAGCGCAAGCAAGTATATTCAATATTTTTGTTGATGATAAACATAGACAAACGACTGTGGTGTCCATGCTGATATATATATATCTCGGGCGATTTAGGTTGAACGAAATGGGTTATCGTGTCGGTACTCGGATGCTAGAACTTTTGGTGTGGCGTGAAAAGAATGCAAAGCGAGAAATACGCGTGCTAGGTGTATTATATTTCATACATAGCATCGTCTGGAAGGCGCTGTTTGGAAAGCAGGCCGATTCCCTCGAAAAGAGTACGGAGAATGAGGACGAATGTAAGTGAGCTGTAAATAATACAGGAGAGTTGGAACGCTCCCTGTAGACATCCATGTCCGTGCACTCATAGAACAACCCCCCCCTTTCGCTCCTGCGGTATACAGACATGATCTCAGATAACGATCCTATTCTAACTCGATACATTTCGGTCCCAAAAGAATTGTCCCAGCTAAACTGCAATGCCTTCGCGGCTGGCATTGTCGAGGCTGTTCTTGACGGATGCCAATTCGTAAGTGCATATGACGCACGATAAATTCGAGATACCTGATAACCAATCCATCGTCCTTTTCTGTTAGCCCGCGCGTGTCACTGCTCATTCTGTTCCCATCGATGGCTTCCCGCAACGTACCACCATACTGATTAAGCTAGAAAAGGAGGTGTTGCAAAGAGAAGAGCTTCTGAAATAAACCAAGCAAGGAAATCCTCGCCCGTTCATTTCACTTTTTGCTCTTCTTTTTATTGGTTTTGTCCTCAAATACAATCATTTTTTTGGGTACACCTTTACTGAGCAACAGTTCTTGGACATGTTTGAACTGGGGACCCTGCACGAGAAGCTCAAAAATCGGATTTTTAGGCGTTGATCCTGGTGCAGGATTGTCTGCAATGGAAGAGAATGTTAATGTGCAGAAACAAACCTTTGGGGAGAGGCGTTCTTCTCAACTTACGAGTTGCGCTGCTTGCACAGAGCTTTGTCAGATCCTTGCACATGTCATTCACATCCACATCATATTGCTCCAACCCCACAACCTTGGTTACGGTCTTGCGACCCATGCGGAATTCCTGCGTGACCATGATCGGTTTAGGGTTACCTTTTCGGAGCTCAGGCTCTTTGCCAGGCATGGTCAACAAATGAAAGGGCTGCATTTGAGGCAATAATCTATATAAACATGATATCCGTTGTTAGTCAGAACCTTTTATTATCTCACCGATTCTCGGCTTTACGCATTTACCGCTCAATAATCTGCTCACGCGTCAGGTCGTGAATCGTGTGATACTCTTGCTTTTTTAGAATGGCATCGCAGAGATAAGGATCAATCTTGACAAGCTTTTGGTTTCGTGGATTTGCTAATCCGTTTTCCTTGACAAAATCTGAAAGTACTCCTCGGACCTCTTGTGCACTATACATTTTATCTGTGCTATGCTTCGCTGCATCAAAGAACGCAACTATTGCTTTTCCTCGGGGTTGATACAATTCTTGGATTACAATCGGGTCATCAGCGGTGGGCATTTTTCTGTTATTGCTGCTGGTTGATGCCCCATCGTCATTGCCATCAGAAGCTTGCGCTGAAGGCTGTGGATGAGCCGATTCGATTGTCTTGTATTTGTTAAAACTCTGAAAGCTGTTACGTGTTGGTTTAATGATAAATTTTTTTGTTTGGTTATTGAGCATGCGGTCAACCCATCCCATCATATCCTTCGAAGCTAACCTTGGATGGGTGAAATTGATCGATGTAAGCATAATTTCTCCACGGTGCTCTTTCATTTTTAGAATCTGGTGCTTTTCCATGGTTTTCAGAAACTTTTGTAACTTTTTCCAACTTGACTGCTTGATATCAGCATCGGATCCGACACCCCTTGGTCGACAGGGCAGAACGTAAGCCGAATATAGCGTTGAGGCAGAAATGGGTAGCTGTGAAGCCGCCTTCTCTGGCGTAAGCTTATAGAGTAGCCCGTACAAAAGTGCATTTTTGAGTACTTCATCAACCTCTATAAATGATCCATTAGATCAGCAGATATCACTGAATATCCAAAACTTACCATTAGACGAAAGTTTGGGTTGATTTTCTTTTTCTTGTTGGGTCTCTTGTATCGTTGCTTTTTCCACCATCTGTTCTGCAAGTTGTCCAACATCTTCTTCTTGCTCCTTGTTCATAGTTTGAGTATCATTCTCCTCGGAACCTAGTTTCATCGTCGGTGGGTCTGATTTGTCGCCCATGGTCCAAAGATAATCACGATACACATGGATCAAGTGGACAGCCTTCCCCTTCATATCCGATCGTACACGTATATCTCGTGATGACAATGCCATCGTACCAACCGCCAGAGGATAGCTAAAATGACGTTTCATCAGAGAACAAAACTAGGTTCCTTGATCATTGCGAAACATACTCGTAGCCCAATATCTTAATTGCGACGAGTTCGCCTTTCTCCACATCAGGAATCATCCCATCCGGACCCGGGAAAACACCCGGAATCATCAGATCTGTGAATAGCCTCGTGTGTCAACTTTTTTATACGTTTAGCTCCACCCTTTTTTTCCTTTTACCACCACTTGCCTGCCCCATCAATCAGCTTTTCGATCACAGGCTCCACTGTGTATATTGCTGGAAGAATATCTGGGTGTTCCCACAAAGTGTACACTTCATATACATAGAGATTTAGTTGCAACCTGCTATCTTTTGGATTTCCTTTTTTCCCCTCTCCATTCTTTTCCTGATAAGGAACATACCAGTGGGCACAGGGTTCAAGCTTTCGAGTTTGAGCCATAGTGGCTTGTTGTCAGCCACATGGACAACACCATTTACACCGTTATGAGTGGAAAACTTTGCTGACTGGAGCGTGTCGGGCATCAGAGGCTTTGCGCCCTCCTGTGAGCATCTTTCTTTAATGTGTGGGTATGCATTGTAGGCCTCGTTTTGGAACCGGCGGCGATCCGAAGATCGTAGTGGGCTGAATGATTTTAAATGTGACAATGGCTTTTTGAACATTGATGGGTGGTGTACAGAAAAAAAAAATAGGTCAGCCAAGAGATCCTCGTTTTCTAGAGATAGCGAAGCCTGCCTTTCAGACTGGCTTTGAAGTTCTTTTTCGGAATATAGTCCTCAAACGGTGATGATTGTCATTTCCTCCATAATAAAACGAGCCTTACGACTCATTCTTGAGGTTTGATATACCTTTGATACTTTATTTTTCAAAATAAATAATGTCGTTCAAAATGCAAAAAAAAATGTCGCATAAAGTTTTACGAAATTGTCGTATCATCAGGTAAAAAGATTTCATTAGTGAACAGAAGACAACCCCTTTACGCTTTGACTTACCCACCCGACATACATCAGGTGTATCTAAATGTGTACATGGCGGAAACTATGGAGGAAGATGGGGTGGTGCGCCAGAAGCAATCGCAGGTGCACACTGGGGGCACGATGGCGGGCGCGAAGCCGGCGAAAGGTGGAGCATCGGTAAATTACATCGGGTAAGAGCGCAGACGAGGCAGACGACAGCAAAAAGAATGGGGCACCTTAGGTAAGAGCAATGCCGAAAAGAAGGCAGGGACAAGTACGGACAACGCAAGAAGCAAAAAGGAGGGGAAGGCCCTGCCCGAATGCAGCCAGATTGGATGATGCGATACCGGTTTGTCCTCTCAAGATGGCTCGTCAAGTACCGAGTACGATTGATCAATCTACAGAGGACAGAAGGTTTTAGATGCGAGTAAAATGCAAGTCGATATAAAGATTCATGATGGATAACCCATGAAGAGAAGCCAAGAATGGATTTGATAAAGAGGAAATAGTTGAAACGAGTATCGTCTATTTCACGGTGATTCTTGTTTATCAGACCACAGTTTTGTTGCAGACAATCCAAACGGGCCGTTTGATTTATTCGTATTGTCATGATAATCAAGATATACACAGGAGATGACTTAGCTGCAAATCATTACATTAAGGGTAATCCAATTTATCAGAATGTGACAGAGGAAGAGACAATTTTTATTATCATGATAATATATTTCGCTGATAAGCTTTTCTAGACAATTCAGACAAGTGACCATTCACTCGTCATAGTTATAGAGTTATTTCTTCGTTTTATCCGAGATCGGACCTAATACTGTATGATTGCATATAGGAGTAATGCTTTTCGTATTTCAACATGCTTTCAACATATCCTAACAAAATCTGGGATCCGATATCTTCTCATATTCACGCTCTTTCCTCTCTTTAACACAGCCGTATCCATATAAACACCATGGTCTGGTGGAAATATCGCAAGTCGGATCATAGTTGTTTCCCCATTACGGTAATTAACTAGACACCTGTAAAAATGAAATCACTCACTTTAAGCTATTTGATGCTTCACGGACTCGGCTCATCAAGGGTCCCAACTTCCAAGAAACCTATTACGTTTTACTTTGCTCTTCACAACCGATCAAAACTATTCAATAGGGTTGAGTTTATGCGAATAGGATGGTCGGTACAGTAAGCGCATCGATATCCTCAAAACTCGATGTATTTAGGATATCCTCAGCTTTATGAATACATGTATCATCCATTGCCAAATAATGGCCCTTCAAACTTACCTATTTCATTCATGGTAGCCTTAAGTAAGCTGAGATAATATCCAGCTACAGTTCTTTTGCTTGCAGCTATGGACTGTCCCGCTCTTTTTTTTTTTTTTTGGTTGACGGTTGTGGGAGTCTCAAGCTACATTTAATGATGCCTGATGCAGAAATTGCTCCGAAGATGGTACTTGTATTCGCTCTTGTTTTTGGCACTGTAATTACTGCAGAAGTCACTTACTTGGACCGTACCACCTTGTGCCTCATGTCAATATGGGATTCTGACTCATCATGGAAAACGATTTTTTTCTCTAGTCAATGTCAGTCATGTTCCATCGGCGCACCCAATCGAGGCGCTCTCGGGATCTTTGCATCATTATTCCTGTCTATAGGCCAAAACCGAACCTTCTTCAACGACAAATTGCTTTCATTTTTCATAAATTAATGGAGCGTCGTTTCCGACATTTTTAAGACCTTTAGACCTCTAGAGTAGTTGTCTCATCAGTAGCTCTAGGACAATCGATGGATTCTTATGAACGCCTTTCAAAACAACATCTTTGTACTCTTCTTTAGGAATACGTGAACGACCTCTGCCTCTAAGTTTCTAAAAAAATGCTGCCAGGGTCCTTTTCATACTGCAATGCCCATCGCTGAGCTGGCCGAACACGAATTCCTAGCTGTTTGCAGCAGCTGATACACTAAAGACCTCAAACATCATTTTAAGAAATCTGAGCTTATCTTTGTCGGTGTATATTGTATAGCCGTGCTTAAAGTCTGCTTCTTCCATCTGAATCCTTTCCCGTAGCGACGGAGGTCAGAGTTATCCTGAGAAATACACTAGGCAGATACTCTGTGTGAGAACAAACGGATTGGAGAGAGTACATTTTCCTCGCCATTGAGATAGTCCATAGTTCAGGGCAGCCATGCTCATTAGCGACATGGCCTTGTCCACCTTGGTAAAAAAAAAATTGCCTGCTCGTTTCAGAATGTAGAAGGAATATAGAGATGGATTTGCCAAGCTTTTTTGTGCGACATCTTTCGCGGTGTATGCGATATATACTTTGTCATCACGCATAAAGTCTTCTGTGCAAAACCCAACTTCAGAGCTGCCAGGATACGACTTCAATTTTGGAAAATGGTGTATAACACCTCTGGTAGTTAAAGCTATTAGTCCAGATCAAATGGTGTGTATTGCGCGCGGATTTTATGGAGGTATGCTTCCATGATAATGATTCTAAGAACAACCATAGAAATTAGAGGCAGGGAGAGAAAAGGAAGTATTGCAAATTCCTTTCAAAACCCCAGAGAGATTTGTCTTCATGGCTTCAAGAAAATAATTATTTTGAACCTCTCATGAAGAGAGCGAAGGCATCCAACTTGAATCTATCCGTCTAGTCAAGCTTGTTGATTATCTTTCTTCTATCATCTTAATACAGTTCCTTAGCAACAAATTACATTTTATTGGCAATGCGCGGAGGGCTTGCACCAAGCCCAAAAAACAACAACCGCTCGCCGGAATAATTTGTTATTTGAACGCATCTACCCTGGGACTTGGCCTATTTCTTTCTCGCACACAGACACATATTCTCTCTCGCGCACGCGATCTTTTTTGCGGTGGTTGGTCATGAAATCCCGGACGCTTTATGTGTGGGGATCGCTGCTTGGGCTACCTCTGCTCATTCTGATTGTGTTCTTATCACTGCCATTTTGCCTCTTTGCGATCGGTATAAAAGACAAGATCAATTTGGAAGTTAGCGACACCAATCGACTGATATAACCGGAATACGGTGTTAGGTGCTGCTTACTCTATTGCATGGATCACCTACTTGCGAATGGGGTTAAGCGATGCCAAATTCAATTTGCCGCTCAGTCCCTCGCGTATAATCAACATCAATATCGCGTTCTTCCATCTTATCTTTGGTTGGGTCACGGACATTCCCATGATCATTTCTTACTTGTATTGGCGTTACTGGGTCGTTCGCAAAGACTTTCGACGTTTTGTTCGGTAAAGAAAATGCGACTTAGAATGGAAATGAGGCAGACTGGCTATAGCCAAGGCTAACTCCCGGATAATATATATATATATATAACAATCAGACGTAATATTCGGTACTCGGATGCCCACGCGGATTGCTTGCTAGACACATACTTACCCAGCGGCGATAAGGAAGAGGGTCCTGTACCAATCATTATATTCATTTACGGCGGGTCATGGTCCTCCGGTTCAAAACTTCTCTATACACCCCTCGCCAACACGCTTCGTTGCCGAAACTATGCGGTAGTCGTCCCTGATTACCGAAAATACCCCAAGGTTAAAGTGGATCCCATGTACGATGACGTTGGACGTGCTATTCAGTGGGCATATGATCATGCGGACGATTTTAACGGCGACAGGTCCCGGATCTACCTGATGGTATATATATTCAACCCACATAGCATTGGACTGTGAATGACTAACGACTCTACAGGGTCATAGTGCGGGCGCCCATCTGGTAGCACACACTGTACTGAAAGATGTGATTCAAAAAGCCTCATTTGATGAGCAGGATGAGAAGCGAGGTTTGCCTAAAATCCGAGGCCTGTTGTTGTAAGTAACGTACATATACGTACATATACCTTTAGATGCCAACTAGTTCTCATTTGCCCGCTAGACTTGCTGGTGTCTTCTCCATTGAGCGACACTTGCGACATGAAATATGGCGCGGTATCGAGAAATTATCGGCTATGGAACGTGCAATGGGGGCGTCGCCAGAGTCGTTCGCAGCAAATTCGCCATATGACCTTGTTGAGAGCAATGCAGAGCTGTTTTCAACCTCATCAAAGCTACTCTCTTGGATGCCGAAGATCTTGTTTATTCATGGCGAGGCAGATACGACGGTTCCTAGCAATCAATCAGTGGATATGTATAATATGTTTTGTCAAGTCCTGCCGCCCGAACGTCGTGAGGAGGTCGACATTGGCATTCATCTTCACAAGCGATTGAAGCATGCCCAGTGTGTAACAGGTCAGTTCATTATCTAGCTTGGATATTCCCTATGCTGATCCAAACCGATCCTCAACTAGCTTTAATGCCTCACCTCTTTCGCGTGGATCGGTTTGAAAGCAAGCTGATCAATGACATCGAAGCATTCGTTGATAACCATGCCAACTAAGGTTCTATGTATTATTTTTTTTGTTGTTGTTACGTCGACGCATCCTCCATACCATATCCGCTTTTATTGTCATCAAAATTGAACAATGTTTATCCTGTTGCACGAAAATCCTGCTTATACACCATAGTCAAATTTGGCGACGAGGCACATATGATCACTTCCAAAATTTTGATTCGGGAGGGACGGCTTGAGTGCTTCTTCTCGTGGGCACATGAGAATCTCAATGGGCGTGATGGCATCTTCTTTCTCGGAGATGTACATGTAATCGAGAGTGTTCTTGAATGCTGCTGTGTAGTTTGTAAACTTGGGCTCACCCGATGGATCGGATGTTTCACTATCGATTTCCCCATGATAGCTGTACACGCTGCGCCAAGAAGGTGAATATTTCTTGATGACGGCTACCACATGTGGCGTGGGTAAGGTCTCGTCTCGCTTCTCTATAGGCTTATCTTCGCCACTGCCCTGGACGTCTTTTGCTTCGATACCCTCTACTTTAAATGATCCGGGCGTGGCACGCGATTTCTCTAGATCTACTACGTCGGCTTCGGACATGGATACTTTGACTACCGCATCGTGACCAGGATCTTGAGGCGATGTGTTGAAGTCTTCCCATTAAAAAAAGAGAGATGTAAGATTTCCTGTTTGTTTATCTCGTCACCATATATACCTCCAATCAGCAATGGTACCCATCTGGTTGCTGAACCCTCTAAACTCTTCCAAAGATCCATCACCCGTTCAAAATAAATCGCTGTCTGTCGGAGCCGCTCATAGGTGGCCTCTGGCCGCCAATAAAGATGTGTGTTGCCAATTACAAGACCGAATTCAGGATGCTGAACATGGCGAAGGGCAATCGCCTGACCAATGTTTGTTGTTATCCACGTGGGCGGACACAGAGGGTCTGTGTCATAGTCAATCGTACTGTCAGCGATTTTTTCAAATTGATCCGATTTATACGCAATTAAGCATCCTAACAGTATTGCCCTCGTCAGTGTTGGTTCACTTCGAGACAGGGAATAGACCCATGAATGTTACCCTTACCATGTAGTTTCTTTGGATGCTTGTAATACTCTGTGACATAGCTGAATTATATGTGTCAATTGGCAACGATATCCGCGATAATTATCTAGAAACATGTACCCTAGTTTTTCAAGGACTAGCTTATAATGTGTTTCGTATTGGTCCACCTCTGTTGTTTAATCCGCGAAAATCAGTGCCTGTATTGTCGATCTCTCGGGGAAAAAAATACGAACCTTGAAGGCACATGATATCAGGATTATACATGCTGATTTCTGCATCCACCATGTTTTTACGTGTTTTCTATAGGACCGGAAAGGTTGGTGTACTGGGTACTTCTCTTTTGTGTCGTCATTATGACTTGCCCACTTCAACATGTCGCCGGAATCCGGAAATAAATGACGCTTCACCAGGCATTGTGCCAAGATCTAGATAGATTATGCGTGCATGTTTGTTCACTATATGACATGTACGGAAGGTCAAAAGTTCTTACGTTGAATGACATGATCGTAATAGTACCCAAGCGTGTCTTTGCCAATGGACGTGGATTTGGGATCGGCCGGAAGATGCGCACAAGAGGTGTCGGTGGAGGCTTTTGCGATTGTGGTTTCTTACTGCCAGAGAGATCTTTTTTCGCCAGTTTCTTGGCCTTCTTATCCGCCTTGAGTTGTTCGAGATCGACTTTGCCCATTGTGCTGGAAAGGAAAGAGAGAGAGAGAGAAGAAAATAAGAGAAGTAAAATGTAAAGTTCTACGCTTATGTTACGGCTGAAGACCAATTTATATAAATGCGAGATCTGTTAACTTGCACTTGGCTTGGTAATCATGTATCCCTCTTGCTAAGCAATCTCTAGCGAAGAAGTTATGTTTGCGATAGAAGCGCCACCTGTGTCCTTGGTGTAGAGATGAGTGCTGCGGCAGATGTTACGATAAATGGTGTGACAAGGTTGTACCATAGCTTTGATTGTCGGGCACAAAAGATGCATATCTAATAATAAAAGCGAAAGTACATCTGTAGCATGTCGAGTATCTCCTTAGTATGCACGGTTATTCCGCAAAGGCCATCAGTCTTCTTTACGTAGGACGCATCTATTTAGTCATCAACCCATGTAAGTAGCGTATGAGCATCAGGAAAAGGAAATAACGTTTACCAGTATTAGCAGTGATCGCGCGGCTTTGCCTTGGCGCAGCGCCAGTGTTTCTGCTGCGGGTTGCTGCGACAAGCGTAGAGGGACTGTTGAGATTTTAATTTTTTAGTTTTTGTATGATCGAATGGAATGTTCCTCGATATCAGTTCCCTGCAAAGAACGCAAGAGAGGAATCTAACTACGAGTAAAGTGTGTCAAGATATTCTATACTGAAGCGTAAGGTGATGAAATACTTACAACAACGCAGGGTGGGGTTGTTACCAGATATTCGCTGATCCAAAGCGCCTCCAGGCCGGATACGCCGATGAGTGGCAGGACTTGCAGAAAGATTGTAAGGGAAGTGGAAATTTCTTTGGAATGAGTCCGGACGAGAACTGGAGAACTACAGCTGAAGGACGGAGGTGTAGGCTTATAGTATGTGGAGCAAGAGCGCTAGTGATGATGGCCATCAATGTTCATTTCGCTTCTTTTTGATCACTTGTTTCTCTGATTTATCGAGGTCGAAATGAATGATAGCGCTCAGGTTAGACCTCGTTTATCATCAATTTGCTGTACATCACTATTGAGTCATCATAATAGGATCATCATATATAAATCCATCAAAAAGAAAGCTAGTCTGTTATCGACATTTTATTGACAGAATATCGATGCTTGCCATGCTTCTCTTTGTTCGTCCTCAGACTCTATACGCCGCCCTATCCGGCTTCCTTCTTTGTTCGATGGTCCTGGCTTCTCTTGAGACATCCTATGTCGACTGCTACTACCATTGTTACAACCAGGAGATGGCCCGCCGGTTGTCCGCATATACTAGACGCGATCATGGTGGTTATGAGAACGATCACCATGATTATCACTATGACCACTATGACCACAAGAACCACAAGGATCACAATGACTACAAGGACCACAAGGATCACAATGGCCACGGACTCCATTAAGGAAGCCTAAATTTTTACTACCCAGTCGTTCGATATCAGGAATAACATTGCTATTTCCGTAGCTTGATTATTCTTTGTTTGTTATTAATGAAGAGAACACATGCTGATACGATCCATCACTGGAACTGGGGGGTGCTGGGAAGTATCTCATCATCCCTTTCGGATTTACAATTACCCATTTGGAAGTAAAGAAGAATGAAACAAAGACATAGCAGAGTGACACACGGGATACTGACCATCACACAAAGATCGTCCGATTGGCTTTTTTAAGTGGACGCAAAGCCATTTGGATTGCGTTTGTTATCTCGCAATATGTTTTCTACGGATCAACGGGGGCGGAATAACCATAAGGCGTTCTCCGCTAAATTTGAGATATACGCTTAACCGATATGCGTGAGCAGCATCTGCAGATATGATTACCCATGGACTAAAATTGATAACAATGAAGTGTGTATGATAAAAAAAAAACATACTTTCATCTATAGATCAATTACCAAATGTAAATCGCTAAGCATTATACATCTTAGAACAAACTTCATTCAATGGGCATATTCAGCGTTACATTTCTCTGATTCCCGCCAGCCCCTTGATTCGTCATGACTTCGGAATAATAAAAATGCTGAAAACGTATAAAGGTTTTCCCTCTTCAGCCGGCCCGTCCCAATGCCATCGGTAATATGTTAAACACGCCTTTAAATGCTACGTTGCAGACGAAACAGGCAATCTGCCGAGTCACTTTGCAAACATTTAACCGATCTATGGGAATTTTACCATCTTTGGCATATTGCTATCGCAAAAGGGATATCCAATTGCCATTAAGCGCTGACAGCTGATGTTATCTATCCTACGTTTTCAAACATCATGTCTAATATCACTTGCGACAACAGGAAAAAAATCAATAATATAACTCTATAAGAATGATAGGCTATGGCGTGTATATTGTTATCTGATCAGGTGGTTTTTATTTGTTAAACTTTTTTTTTTCGCGAAAGCTCTCTCGGAGCTATGCGAGCACAAGTCCCGCATATCCCGTCAATCTGCATGGATTTTTATCTAGTAGTAAATACTACGCGTGCGGTGGGTTGGGACGGCCATCTGATCTTGTAATTCCTTTGCTGTGTCCCAGACGTAAAAATCAACAAGAATTGCGTTAATCGGCTGTTCCGGGTCGATCTTTTTAATCTGACGAATGATGAGCTCGACGACCCAAATAGAGTTGCCTCGGATTTCAATCTCATCGCGAGAACCGGAGGCAATGATTTCGCCCTTTATAAGCTTATCCATCAGAGAAGAAGAATACTCCAACACGCCGAGATGACAAAGGGCCTGTTGTGTATTGAGGATGATGTCATAAATTGTGTGAGTGACATAGACATATCCTGTACACATAAACACGTATTACCTGCGGAACACTGTTGTTGTTTTTTGCAGTGAGTGGAGAGTGAAATATCAGTTAGCGCGACATGTGGTAAGGACAGAGAGGCGTTAGAGGGCCATTGCGACTGTCCACATGGTAAGTAAACGAACATACCGATAATCTGCAAACATGGTGATATTGTCAATGTCATGGAACTGGCCGTAACTCTGGCCATCGAAACATGCCCTAGAGGAGAATAACCATTACAACCATGCCAGTCCAATTGAGGCTTTTTCATTCTCACCATAAATCGGCAATTAGAATTTGGGCACGTTTCAGAAAGTAAACTAAATTGGGAAATTGTAGTGGGCGAGTAAATGAAAGTGCTTCATCAGAGCTCCCACCATTACAACATCATCTAGCTAGATGAGCATTACCTTCTCGACCTTTAAATATATGGATGTCTCGGAAAGATGGGAAGTTGTCTATAAGCAGTCGCAGTAGTGTAGACGCGGACGAGTTTGCCTGCCGAATGCAATTAACGAAAGACCCGCCAAATTTCTAACACCGTTAATCCGATAAGAGAATAGGGCGATGTGTTTTCTTGATTAGCTAATTTCCCTCCGTTTCTCCCGCTAATCAGGAATGCAAGAGCTTACATCAAGAAGAATTTGACCGGCTTCGTGAATAACCGACACGCGTTGATCAAACATCGGAATGGGCTCAGCGGTAGCCGAAGCAAAAATGGATTTGAATTCCTCCGGAGACGCGTGTGCATAGTAGGCGGGACTCGTGATGGGTATACCGTTGGCAAGGGCACGATTGATGGCGGCACATAAGGACCAGTAGCCCGTGTAGGGTTTATCGTCAAAAACCACAGTGTAACGATCGGCATGGGGGGCCCGTCCGTCGTCCAGATCGCTCCAAAAAGAAAAATTGAGCACGTCAACCAGAAAGATCCTAAACGAAAGACCGTGGCTGAGCTTCCTCTTTTGATAGCCAGACACGCGCCTAAGGACAAACAGTCAAGGGCAGAACATACCAGTCAACAGTGCTCTCGTCTCGTTGTTGAGGCTGCAGAGGATGCTCGTTCCAAGTTTTGGTGCTGTATTGGCGAGCCTTCATATTCTCAAGTATCTAATCAAAATCATGAGTCTTGATGGAAACACACGCGTGCCCATCCCCCATTACCGATTTCGCCGCGCGCTCGATGGCCTCGGGAACAATGCGAACATCTTGACTATGCTATATACAATAGTCAACATATTTCTTTACGTCTGTTTTGGTTCCGAAGGGTACCTCTGCAATAAACTTAGCGCTCTCCAAGACAGACATCAATTTCTTTAGTATATCAGAGGTATCAGAGCGCCTACCAATAAGACTGGTGACACAGAAGGTGATTGACAGAATTCCGCTCTCCGGCCACGTGGGCCGGGGAGAGGTCACATTTCGGGTTCAAGAAAAATTTCGTAACATGTCGGGGGCGAGGCGGAAAGGCTATTCGTTGATATGAAACAAATTCGAAAAAAATGGGTTGTGGTCAAGGCAACAATCGACGTCATCTGGGAAATCGTTTTTTAGACTCTCAACAACAAAGGAACCCCCGTCTCCGCCGGGCACCTGATGATATTAACGCCAAAAAGTGATTAAAAGAGCAGCGTCATAAATACCCAAATAAACACTTAGTAAGGTTCCAATACGGTAGATGATGTGCTTGTGCTTGTGCTTGTGTTTGTGCTTGTGCTTGTGCTTGTGCTTGTACTTGTGCTTGTACTTGTGTTTGTGTTCGCTGTACAGCATTAAACGTTGCATAACAATGCATATTCAACCAACAATGTGATTCCATAGAGATATTGAGACAACCATCCTGGGTTCATTTTCCCCCAAAGCTGAAGATTGGCATATTCATAGAATTCAGCCATCTGAAAAGCTCAGAATGAAGGATAGACCAAAAGGATGAGAATAAAGAGAGCGAGAGGCTACGTGTGGTTTGGGGATGGGGTGCGGAATTAAAGAATGAATGAAAACACCTATAAAATGAATTGTATTGTTTGCAAATCACACGCCTCTTGACCATTTGGAGTCAGAAGCGACAATGGTAGATGCGTACTCTCAGGTTTGCCGGTCTAAAGCACGGCAGGCTAGAGACAAAGGAGAGCTGAAGGCACAGATGACGACGGAAACTAGAGACCGTGCGGCAACCGGGATGTTGAGTGTGTGGGGCGGCGGCAAATTGCGGGCAGGGATCCTCTAAGAACAGGGACTAGGGCTACAGGAAGAGATCGTAGTCGATTGCGTTATTGGTGCGCTTTACATCGGCGCTTCAAGGATAGATGGACGAAGAAAAAGTAAGCATCCCCTTTTGGAAGAGCGAAAAGGGTTTCCGATTTCAGTTCCTCTTCCACCCCCTTTTTGCTGGTTTTGCTGAGTTCTGTGATCCAATCTCCTACTTTTTTCGGGAGCCCAATGAGTATAAATAGCGCTCGATCCGGACGGAGGTCATCACTTTTTGATTTTTTTGTTTTTCTTGACATATTTGTTGTTGAGGTTTATAGACTTCTTTTTCCCTTCTTTCCCCCCACCGATTCCGCATCTTTTCATCCAGCAAGCTTATATTTGCTTCTCCCACCACTCCTCTCATCCTCCTTCCACTCATCCGCTTTGAGCCATGGCTGAGAAAACTGAACAGCCCGAATCAACCAGCAAACCTCAGCAGATCAACGGTAATATCCAGTCGCTTACCGTTGAGGAGCTCTACGACAAGGACAAATTCGACCTGTCCACTATGGAACAGGGCGATGTTTTGACCCTTTTGCAGTACGTTGAAGTGCTTTTGGCTCCTTTGCCGGAGTCCCTTAACGAAGCTCTCCTTTTTAATCAACTCTATCTCTGTCTTTAGGACTAGCAAGGACGGTCTATCGTCAGAGGAGGCTGCTCGTCGTATCGAGAAATTCGGCCCCAACAAACTCGAGCAAAAGGAACAGAACCCCTTCCTTCAATTCTTGAGTTTCATGTGGAACCCTCTTTCATGGGTTATGGAAATGGCCGCCATCGTCTCTATTGCCCTCGCAAACGGCGAGCACCGTCCCCCAGATTACCCTGATTTCGTCGGTATCGTCCTCTTGTTGTTGGCAAACTCTTTGATTGGTTTCTACGAAGAACGTCAGGCCGGTAACGCCGTTAAGGCTCTTATGGAGTCCTTGGCACCCGAGTGTAAGGTCAAGCGTGATGGCGAATGGAAGACCATGGAAGCTGGCGAACTTGTTCCCGGTGATGTTATCGCCATCAAGTTGGGCGATGTTGTCCCTGCTGATGGTCGTCTTCTTGCTGTAAGTTTTAAACAAAAACATGTGCTCTTAAGGACTGTCTATTCGAAATCTCACCACATCTCGGTCATAATTTAGGCGCACGGTCAAGTTTCTATCGATCAGGCAGCCTTGACTGGTGAATCCTTGCCCGTTGGCAAGGAAGCCGGCGATGAAATTTTCTCAGGTTCTACTGTCAAACAAGGTGAAGCCGAGGCCGTCGTCACTGGTACTGGTATCAACACTTTCTTCGGTCGTGCTGCTAAGCTCGTCGGCGAGGCTGGCGATGATGTTGGTCACTTGCAGACGATTTTGACCAAGATTGGTAACTTCTGCTTGATCTCCATCGGTCTCTTTGTTGTCGTTGAGATTCTCGTGATGTATCCTGCTTTCCACTACAGCTACCGCCGTGGTATTGACAATTTGCTTGTCTTGCTGATTGGTGGTATCCCGATTGCCATGTAAGCTATAAAATTTTTTTCTGTTTGGCGGTGTATTAATCTGACTCTCCACCAATCAGGCCTACTGTCCTTTCGGTCACCTTGGCTATTGGTGCAAAGCAGCTTGCAGAGCATAAGGCTATTGTCACCCGTATTACTGCCATCGAGGAAATGGCTGCAGTCACCATTCTGTGCTCAGATAAGACCGGCACCCTTACCTTGAACAAGCTTATTGTTGACAAGCCTACCATCAAGACGTACGCCGAGTACGATGGCGATCAGATCATTCTTCTCTCTGCCTATGCCAGTCGTACTGAGAACCAGGATGCTATTGATTTCTGCATTGTCAACTCCCTTCCCGATCCCAAGCTTGCCCGTGAGGGTATTGAGGAACTCGAGTTCAAGCCCTTCAACCCTGTCGTAAAGCGCACTGAAATTACGTACAAGCAGCTCGACACTGGTGCTGTCCTCCGTGTCACCAAGGGTATGTCCCATACTATCCTTGATCTTTGCAGTCGCGACAAGACCGAGGAACAAATCAAGGCCCTCAACGACGATGTTGATGAGTTTGCTCGTCGTGGTCTGCGTGCTTTGGCTGTTGCTGTTGACGAAGTTCCTTCTGGCGAAGTCGAAGGTGAAGGCAAAGGTTTCCGTCTCATCGGTCTGCTTCCCATTTACGATCCCCCACGCTCTGACACCAAGGAGACTATCGACCGCTCTATTGCACTTGGTGTCCAGGTGAAGATGATTACTGGTGATCAGCTCGCTATTGCCAAAGAAACCGGTCGCCGTCTTGGTATGGGCGACAACATGTTCTTGTCAAAGACTCTCAAGGATGGTCCTCCTGCTGGCTCCGGCTATACTTCTATCGACGACATGATCCTCCAGGCTGACGGTTTCGCTGGTGTCTATCCCGAGCACAAGTACGAGATTGTCGAACGTCTCCAGAACCTCGGACACATGACTGCCATGACTGGTGATGGTGTTAACGATGCTCCCGCGCTTTCGAAGGCCAACGTTGGTGTTGCTGTTGCTGATGCCTCTGATGCCGCCCGTTCTGCAGCTGATATCGTCTTGACCGAGCCCGGTCTCTCTGTCATTGTCGAGGCCATCATCGGCTCCCGCCAGATTTTCCAGCGTATGCGCAACTATGCTATCTATGCCTGTTCGATCACCATCCGTGTTGTCGTTGGCTTCGCTATTCTCTGCTTTGCGTTCGAACACGATTTCCCTCCCTTCCCCGTTCTTATTGTCGCCGTGCTGAACGATGGTACTATCATGACTATCTCGACGGATCGTGTCAAGCCCTCGCCCTATCCCGATGCCTGGAACTTGAAGGAGATTTTCTGCTATGCCATCGTCTATGGTCTTTACCAGGCTGCCTCCACCCTAGCTTTCGCTAAGGTCATGTTCCATACCACTTTCTTCCACGATAAGTTTGGTGTTGAACTTCCCGAGGACGTCAACGACTACATCTATCACTCGATCATCTACCTTCAGGTTTCGACCATTTCCCAGGCTCTGATTTTCATTACCCGTTCGCGTTCTTGGTTCTTCATGGAGCGACCCTCTGTGTACCTCATGTGTGCCTTCGTCGTTGCCCAGCTTGTTGCCACGTTCATTGCAGTCTATGCTAACTGGGGCTTTACTTACATGCGCGGTTGTGGCTGGGACTGGGCCGGTATTGTCTGGATCTGGAACTTCATCTGGTTTGTGCCCATGGATTTGTGCAAGTTCGGTATGCAGTTCATCTTCACTCCCAGAAACACCCTCGCCGAGAACAAGACTCCCATGTCCGGTCCTGGTTCCCGTCGCGCGTCTGCTGTTTCTGGCTCGGGCTCTGGCCGCTATTATGCCAACCGCACCAAGTCGCTCAAGTCCCTCGAGCGTCCTCGCAACTTTGGTTCTCGTCTCTTGAACATGAACAAGAAGATGAGCATGGACCAGAAGGAGATGCGTCGTTTCTCCTCTGCTCAGACCAGCCAAGCTGCTCGTGTTCTGAACTCCTCGTAAAACCAAGTTTCCCTTTTATTATCTACAGACGATGTCTACCTATACAAAACATGAACATAGCATTTTTTGTTTTCTAATTGTAAATTTCAAGTAAAAAAGAATGCGTTCTTTTGCAGTTTTATCTTTGGTATTGTTTATTGTGCGTACTGTAAATACCCCGGGGTCACCCAGAATATCACGCAATCTGAGACAGATTTCTTTGGATATCGTTACATGAGCGGTCTTTACGCGCAGATAATTTCCCCCCCCCTTCTCCCTTCTTGGCTCAATGACCCCCACCCCTACCATGTGGCTCTATCCTTTCTCCCAAACATTGGCCGCTCCTTTCGCTTTCGTATTCTAATGGATATGAAAGCTTGCGTTTGCAAACAAAATAAAAGTGAAGCAGCGTTATGTTACCACACGTCTAATCACGAGACTCCGGTCCTAATTTGGCTAATGAGCGGGGGTGAGGGCAGAGAAATATATAAGAAAAAAAAAATACGAGTAGTCTTTTAATGATGGTCATGCTGTTGAATTGTTGAATTCGGTATAGTTTTGGTAAATACAGGAAGATGTTAGTATAGGAACATAAATGATGTGTTGAAACATTTACAAGAAGAAAGGTAGAAAAAGTATACAAGGATAATAAGAAAAAAAAATGGATGGGGAGGGGTTGGAAAAAGGGGAAGAGACGAAAAAAAAATTAATGGGTAAAAAAAAAAAGCTTGAAAGAGCAGGATGTGTACGTAGCCTATTGGGCAGCGTTTGGCTGCTCATCCCGCAAAGCATCGCGTACGGCCTTGCAACGACGCTCGAGCATCTCCAGGAAGCCGTGCATTTGCTGAGAATTCATTGTACTAAGAAGAATCTTGAATCGCATGTCGTCCATCTCCGGGCTCAATATATGGCTCTGCTTGAGCTGGGAATTGTCACAGCCATCCTCTTCCTCCTCCAAGGGGCGCTTACGGATTGCCAGGGGTCTAACTTTAGGGATCTTGTTAAGCAGGTTCCCGCAATAGCATTGGGGTGATGGGTAACACGAATAGCAGCAGCCTTCGGCGGGCGGGGCGGCGAGCAGAAAGGGTCGTAAGAAACTGGCCGCGACGGCGGCGGTGGCAGCCAGTGTGGCCTGTTGGGCCTGTTGCTTCTTTGTGGGTGTTTTCTGGCGGATGTGCAAGGGTCGGTGTTGGTTATATTGCTTGTAATAAAGACCACATGCGTTGCAGAGCGAGTGGGCACGATCGGGCGTGCGACGCCAGAGGGGTGTCTTCGTTACATGGCAATTAAAGCACTCGAGCCGGCGCACCGGTCGCTTGTGGACAGATGGAGTGGCCATGGGAGACGTGGGGAGTGGGCTCGATGGCGGTGGGGTAGGTGGTCCCTGTGCCTGCTGGATTTTTGGTTCCTCATCAAACGTGAGGAACTGATCAAACGCCAGCATATCGTCCATCGTCGGTCCCAGGTCAGGCAGATTTTGTAAAAATGTGGGGTCGAGCAAGTCCTCTGTGGATAACGCAGGGGACGTTGGAAGCAAGGAACTCGAAGAGAACAGAGAGTCAGCCATTTAGCGGAGGAGGAGGAAGAGGAGGAGGAAGAGGATGGCGTGGTGGTTGTGATGCTGTTGTGCCTGCGGTGAAAGATATCTGTGAAATTTTCCAACGAAGAAAAAAAAAAAAAAAAAAGGCACGAGCCCAGTGCATTTAAACGACGGGGTTTCAATAGTTGGAAGGCCGAATGGATGAGCAAGTGTGAGTATGACCATGTCCCAGTTGGATTGTGTGACAGCGTCGGTTCAGTTGCAAACGTTTGCTTGCTTTCTGTTGCGGTAAATCATCAATGTAACTCCTATGGCTAACATATGTCTATGTGGCTGCTCCCACCGGACATCGAAAGCATGGGATAGCAAGAAACGAGGATCCCGTTGCTGCTGTCCTTGTTCTAGTCGGTGTTTCCATCCTTATCGGGCCAATCAGAAACACGACATAGGATTATCGTTATCGGCACCTACGATTGGGAGATTTGATCCGCCGCTCTGGATATACTTTCTCCCACAACCCCCGGCCTCTTTTGATGGCATCGGCATGCGGAGAGTGGCAGCTGCAGAAGGTACTCTTGCACGAAATGGACATGTGTTTTCCACATTGCTCACCTAAACCTTCCCCTCCCTTGGAACCCATCTTCCCTCGTATCGGCTTGTCCAAAAGGAACGATGGACCTTTGGCCGTTATGCAAGAAACGTTGCACATAATGCTACGCATGTACTCTGGCACTAACCCATCTTTATCTTTTCTTTGTTATCCTAATATGAACATTATTGTACACTATTTTCCAGAAATCTTTAAGCTTGATGACAAAGCAAATGTCGCATGGACGTCGAAAGATGTCGCACAGAAAAGCTTCTCTATAAACGTTAGCCAGCTCCTTGCCCCTTTCCTTTACATTCTGAAATGAGCAATCTATTTTGTTTACTACGATGGCACGGCCATGTCGCTGATGGCATGGCTGCCCTGAGCCTATGGTCTATGTCATTGATTGAGGAAATGTATTCTTTTCAATTCATTTGTACTCGTACAGAATATCTGCGTAGTCTATCCTGAAGGGAAACCCTGATCTTGCTGACGCGCATATCACCAAGCGAAAGGACGCAGACATTAGGCTCGGCTACACTGACAAAGGTAAGACTCTGTTTTGGATCATGAGAGGGAATTCTGCATTTTAGTTGCCTGCCACTCAGGATGTGGATCCGCTTGCTTTCATCAAGCCATCCAATCGCAAAAATAAGCTACCCGCGAACAACAAAGGACCGATCCATCTTTCTCCGTTTAGATTGGCAGATAAAGAAACGCGGAACCCCTTGCAATCAATGAGGCGATACATCAATAAAATTGAACAGAACGGTATCAAGAAGGTGTTGTCAACCTCCAGATTTTCTCATAGTCGATCCGTCTATGTTCGAATATAACCATCCTCTTGCTTGTTTATCTCTACTCTGCGCACATCCCATGGTCGAAACGGGGGAGAGAGATCATACTTGGAAAAGTTACCATTTATGGCAACCTATTTCATATGTACTTCATATAAATACTGGACATCTGCTTCCTCATTGAACTCCAGCCCGACTCTCTCTCTCTTCTATGTCCTCATCCGGTATAATCACTATCATAATAACTTGCTTTACTGAGATCTAACACCTACTCGTCTTTGCAGATTGACCATTCGTACCCGTACTTGATGTGTCATGGAAGAGAACGGAGGTGAGTTAGAGCACAGTTTCCAATGACTAATGAATGTCAATCCATCAATACAACAACTTTGTACAACTCATGCGACTTTTTGTACGTGAATGAAATTCATTTTGAGACCGAACTTTATGCCAGCTGGATTCTCAGTCTCAGCGAGTATAGATGAGACCGAATATCGTGAGAATCCAGATAAAACTTGTTCCAGAGGAAAAGAGGGAGAGGGACATTCACCAGAAGCCTTCAGAAGGATGCTAGTGAGCATGGCCGATCTGTGTCACCTGAAAGGGGGGGATAGAGTCAAGCAAAGAAATTGATCAACGGACGTTCTCCTCTTTGCATTACCTGATGACATTCTTTATGCTTCTTCTGCGCAAAAACAAATGTTCGATCTGCGAGTACGAACTCTTAGCATGTAGAACCTGGAGAGGGCAAATGTTCCAAAGAGATACTCAAAAAATTTGTTCTTCAGTGTTCTCCGTTCAGGCAAAATGGAAGAATAAAGAATATTTGAAGGACGTTCTCGGATCAGTGGCTTTTACTTTCCTCTTTCCACCGTCTCCCACGCCGTTCCTCCTCGTCCGTCGCTATCTTTCCTACGCAGCTGTTATCTCATGCTATGGCAGCTCGAAGACTCGAGCGAGATGACGATGGCTGCGCGGCATTTTTGCGCTGCTTGTATCAGGCCAGGTCCATAATACATCATCTTGAAAATCTCACCGATTCGACCGCTCACCTTATCAGCGGCAACCTCGACGATATCAAATCCTACGTGGATTCCACGTTTGATAAACTTTTGAGGCTTTTTCGTGGTCTGTTGGTCATTCTGATACGCATGGAGTCCCGACCGCAAATGAGTAAAATACGTATTGCCTCATTTCGAGACGATCTCGATTCTGAATGGCGGCATGCGTCCATCATTCATCACATTATACTTGATCGGATCCAGCACCTACGGTTGCTGCAAGATGCTCCTTCGCCAACAGCCCACGAACCAGACGAAGGTTCACATTCTCCCTGGTCGCCCAGTCCAATATTACCCACATATTAAAGAGCATTACCCGTCCGCCCGTGCCATCTCTATTCCGGTATAAAAGCACACTGTTCAGCAGCCGTCTTGTCATCTCCAGAAAGAAGATAGAGTATAGGTTATTATCGATATTTGAAATGTAATGACAGTGTGATATGCGCGATATTGTCGACGGGCCGCTCTAAAGTCCTCTTCCCATTTGCATTTTACAATGGACACTTTATTCCCCATGCATGACTCACGTTCACACTAGAGCGCCCATCCCTCTAATACACAGCTTCATGTCTATGTGATTATGAGAGGAACAGACTTTTCGACAGCGAGCTTACTCAGTTAAATCATCATGCGTTCGTTAACCGGAAGTAACAATGGGTTGCCGTATATTCCTCGCAACCGAGTGTGTATTAGATCATATCCTTTTTACGATGACAGGATGCGCCCAAATCGTACTCAAGACTTGAAAGGATTCGATGATATGATGCAGCCTGCCGCATCTCTCATTACATTTCCCATCCCCTCCGGACGTGGTACCGACAGTGGAACAACGCATCCATTAGAGAAAGGGAGCTTATGAGTAAACGACACGGATCCGTTAGTATCGCATGACGGCGTTGACGTATCGTTTTTTAATGTTTTATTTTAATCAAGACCGGACATGTCCGATATATTGAAGTAGCATCGCAGTCTGAGAACTTTGCTTATATCACTTGCATAAGGACCTGTCTAACGTTGCTCAACTTCCAGCGCTGCCTGTACGAATCCATATGAGAAAGGGTTGTCATGGGTCTCCTCCGGTTGTTCTCTTTTGTCACCGAGGACAACACGGCTCTCTCTCTCTCTCTCTCTCTCACGTTATGCTGACGTGTGACAATTGGTTAAGAAGAAAGAGGAGTTCGCTATTCGGCTAGTCCTCGAGTGTATTACAAATACACTAACATGCTACTCCGGTCGATTTTCGCTCGAAGCGCACAAGAGAGACGTCAACAGTGCTCGCAAACATTTGGCAGCCAATATAGTGCATCTTCATTTATTGTTTAGCGTCATTAGCCGCGTCACATCGAACTGTGTTACCCTTCAGGCAAAGGGAGCATATTCCTGCATCTGATCGCGGCTTCTATGCAGATAATACAGTATTCTACGCTAGGAATTATGCCAAGCAAACCATTGACAGAGCCACCTTCCTACATTCCGACAAGTGGATAATGGTAACATAACATCAATAAAAGGGGAGTACCTCCACTATCCACTGCCTGATCGATATCATATAGTTATTATTTTGGGGGGCGAAGTATTCAAAGTATATATCTCACTTGAATATTTTTACTACTCTTTGAAGTGACATATATAAATAGGGAGAAGAAGAAAACGATGCCGTCCGAAAGCGCACCTGTCAAGAACGTACTGTGCTTCAAGTCGTGTGTATGTAGGAGGGAAGATGTATGGACCTCCGTACAAGACGTACATGTAAGGGTGCAAGTTAAGGGAAGCAACGTGCTGGCGGTGGGCCTTACAGGTTACACGACAATTCTTCTGGGCCCTCTCTGTACGACGTCCTTTTCCTGATATTCGGTGTAACTGTATCTTTCGACGATGCATTTATAGGAGCATCCTCATGTATCCCATGCCGTTCACACATGTGCGGACTTGAACGTAGATTGGGATGGGGGTTAAAGAAGGCTCGCAAAAAAAAAGATCGACATGGGCAATAGTCATGCGGTACGACCTGCGAGCGAGCAAGCGAAGGCGGGGCACACTGTGGAAAAAGGAAAGTGGACCTAAATAGCGTAAAAGCGCATGTTTGTATCGACTTGCGGGCGAACGTATCTAAAAGGCTCCGTTCTTCTTTTTGATCATAAAGCCCCAAAAAGCTGCTATTCTCTTTCTGTCATCATTGATGCCTTACCCTTCCATCATCTTCGCTTCTACGCCAAGATTAATTCAGTCAGAATGCCGTTTGCCTGTGGAACTAGTACTATTAACTGTGCAGCATATGACCGATGCATCGTCGCTCTCCCAGACAAGTCTGACATGTTCTCATTTTTCAAGACAAGCCTTGGAGCGCCTATGGTGCTCGCTCCGCATCACAAAAGCTTCGGATTTTGCCCACTTTACACCATCTTGCAACAGCATCCAATGGATCCAACGCCTAGACCTGTTTCTTCCAACTAATCAAGATACGACGGACGACATCAGACATCATCGTCCGCTTATACTTCCTCCATTTCCTGCGCTCCGCACATTATCGCTTCACAGTGTATGTGAACCAATATGCCCGACCTCAGCTATCACCTCTCTCGAGTTATTCAGCTGTAGCATCCATACCACAGATGCAGTCCTACGTCACTTGCCCGAAACATTGATGCGACTTGTTCTCCACGACTGTCCAGTAAACGATCGGCATTTGCCCCTTATAGCTGAGCAATGTCATCGCCTTGTCCATCTCGTTCTCATGGGTGGAATCTTCTCTGACGATGGCCTTGTGGCCATAATCACCGTCAACCCAGCACTTGAAGATGTCATAGTCGTTGCTCCACGCACTATGATTCAGTCAAATACAATCACATATCGCACCGTGGAGTCTCTTGTCACTCACTGCAAAAATCTCAAGCAGTTCGTCTGTCCTGGCCAATCAAGAATTGCCCAGGTTGCCACCGTTGAATATCTCAAAGCACATTGTTTTTCTCTCGAACTCTGCGATGTCAGGCATGTCCTTAATCCTTTGGTGCCTCTTTACGTGAAGCCAGTACGTTCCCATCGATCCCGCACGGAAAGCTGGCTTTGCTATGCGAGAAACAAATGAATTCGATCTTTTGCTTTTTTCCTTTAGGGACGTGAATAGGAAAAAAAGGAAAACGAAGCTTTTCTTCGCTCCCCCGCCTTCCACACTTTGCGTGAACTGAACGCGTTGCGGGACGGTGTTAGATGTTATTACTGTAATAAGTGGAAATAGAAGCAGCAGCCAGCGTCAGGCGATACCAATGACAAGAAAAGAAAAAACAAATAAATAAAGAGCTGTGACCCTTGTTACCCGGGAAGCTGGGAACGACAAGACACTAGCGTATGAATACGCCAAACCCTCATTCTCAAATACACGTTATCTGCACATACGCGCACGGATAACACTGTCTTTTTTTGTTGATGTTGAGTGGAGAGATAGACACCCACCACCGGATCCTGGCTGAAAAAAAAAAGCATGTGCGCGCAATTTGACGGGGGAAAGCTTCCGCCTTGACACACAATACCCGCATTTTGGGTTTGTATGCGTTCAAGTATCACCAATCAACGGTCGCGAGTACTTGCTCGATTGGGGTGTTTGGCGGGACCTTTTCCTGTACTTTCCTACGCCTTTCGTAATGGCATTCTATATCATCTAAGAAGCCTATAATGTCGACACATAGAAAGTCTTAGACGCATATCAAACGAGTGTTCAACGGGAACAAGTCATTTAATGACAATGCTGCCGATGCCAGGCACCCGGGTACTCCGTTTGAAATGTGCGTCGCCTAGATTTGTCCGAGTAATTTGTATTCCGCTCCTATCCCATTCACTTTGCCCATTCCTCTCTGTGAACAACAAAAAGCTCGTAGGTCGTACTTGCTTTTTAAACATACCATTTCCGCACTCGTCCTCCCCTTCGGGACCTTCAGAACCACCTCCAATGGAAAACAGTAGTAAGAGCGAGAAGCCTCCGCTTCCAGCGTCATCTTCACCTACAAACGCACAACTCCAGCATCCTCTCGGAGCTGGAGCGGCAACAATGACGCTCTCGCATGCTTCACCCCACTCCGATCCTTCCCGCCATTCAAGTCTAATGTCTGCCAGTCCTCACACTTCTGCTGCACCCAACGCAATTGCCTCTCCTTCGTCTTCAACATCGACTCGGGTGCGTAGTGTCCCGATACCACAGCCATTGCTCTTGAAGCGACGTGCAAGCCGATCATCGATGACCTCTTCGAGCGACGACATCAACGATTCCGCTGCCACTAAACAGAACCGGCCATCGTCGCAATTAACACAGCCTGTCCACACACCCACTCAAACACCACCTATGCATCTAGAATCAATACCTAGTATACAGTCACGTAAATCGACCTCGGACGTTGATTACAGTAGTAGTTCTAGAAAGGATATAGATGCACTTACCAATCCGCCGAGCGTGTCATCGTCCTGTCCTCGCTCGCCTAAGCAGCTCCAACCGCAGTCGCATCAGTCACAGCAGCAGCAGCAGCCATCGCACCTAAACTACTCACCGAGATATGCGAGCCCACCAGTTGGAAGTGGAGGAAAATACATGGTCAAATCGAAGCGAGCGAGCTGGATTGACGGGAGTGCAGCCTCTATTTCTTCTTCGTCTCCAGCATTACCGCAGTCTTCATCCTTTGTGGATGGGTCTGGCACACCATCCACTCCCTCGACCCCTATTGCGGATGGCGTGCGTCTTTCAAAAAGCAGAAAGAGTTCGATGGCCGATGGAATGAATCATGCTTCTTCATCCTCTTCACCTGCAGGTTCTCCAAAGACTATGATACCCAAACGTATTGCTGCTGCTGCTGCTGCTGACCACTCAATGGACCAGTCGGACATGCGTTCCTCTGTGCTTGCCCACAAATCTGGATCAATATCAAAGCTTCGAGAGACCCGCAATGAAAACCTTAACACTCCTAGCTCCTCAGCTTCTTCATCCTATACTGACAGGCATATAAAGAAATCATCTTATATGGATAGCCTCAACGCAACAGATGCAGACGAAGCTGCATCCGCCACCTCCACCGATACCCAGAGCATCTCATCTCTCCAATGGTTCGGTCTCAAACGCCAGAGTACCAGCAGCCAACATACTGGCCTACCTTTTCACGAACGACGGACATCTTCCATCTCTTCTATTGTGACTGACTCTAGTTTGATGACTGATGAGTTTTATTCCCCTGCGTCTTCTCCTCGGCTATTTCACTCGCCACGAGGCGGCAGTCCGACAACTACCCTTGAACGAGGTAAGATAATCGATGGATATCATCCTCCAACAATACTTTCTGACTCCCATTCCTTCTTTCAAGGCAAGGCATCGTGTACTTCGAGATATGATCCCACATCTTCATCGTCATCCCCATCGAACGGAATATCTGCGAACCTACCCGGCTCCTCAAACTCAGGAGCCTATGTATCTCAAAAGACAAGTCGGCGATCATCCATGAGTATGCTGAAGAATATATCCAATTCGGAGCTTGCTGGCATTGTTAGTGGGGCTCTTCCGAACCCGGTCGTTGATGCCCCACCTATCCCTCCACTGAACCTACCTTCTTCCTCCGTGTCCGCAACCCGCATGTCGCCTGAGATAAAAAATACGAGCACACCCCCAGGTGTCTCGGCCTATCAACACTCGCTTCACACACTACTTCGAAGGCAGTTATCGAGCAAGCGCACGACAAACCGTCGATCTATGCCATCGTCGGTGGACACTCCGCCTCTTGGGAGTGGCCGTTTGGGCTCGTCTAGTATTAACGAGGCAGACAAGGACGTAGTTGAGATTAATCTGGACAGCGACAATGAGCCTAGACCGTCCTCAGACGTCACTGCTGCTGATTCTCAAGATGGCAATTTCATAGATCATCATCACCACCTTCTTCAAGCACCCGTCTATCCTGCATTGCTCCTCAACGCCACCTCCAGCGGCTATGATCTTGATTCCGAGAATCTCCAAATAGTACACCATCCTCTCGTCATGAGCGGTAGCACTTCTGCCCCAGAATTAATATCCTGGGAGCGGGATATAGACAGTGATTATTTTGTACAACCTAGAGGTATGGTTCCCCTTTCCCACTCTTTTTCAATCTTGCGAGGAAGTTAGAAAAATGCTAACCCATATATCAAAGAGCGTCCTTCGTTCGATGGAGAAAAAGATATATCGTATGGCGAGAAGCTCTATCTATCTCGGTCTGCTAAGGTTAAACGATGGTGCTCTCTTCAAGCAGGACCCAAAGACAGTGACGGCAATAACGACGATGGAAAGCATCTTGCGAATATTACTGGCCTAAAAAAGGATAGTCAACGTATGCCAACCATCCAAGTTACAAATGAAGAGATTGTGGCGCATGAAGAATCCGGCTTGGGAACTAAAGACGCAATAGACAAGCGCAGTACTATCAATGATGTGCCATGGGTAGATTGGCTTGAGGAATACAGAAAACTCAAAGACAGTGAACGTGAACGCAGGCAGTCTATCTGTTCCCAAAAGTCATTATCCCATAGCCCGTCATCCACAGTTGGTCATCGCCTCTTCCAATGGTGGGATATAGTAAAGTCGGCCGCCGAAAGTTACCGGTCAAAACCGACTGAGAGCACTGCAGTACCACTCAGGCGACATAGCGATACTTACCACTTACCCGATTATGTTTTGAAGGACACTCGTTTAAAATCTAGTTCGTCCAGCCACGAGAACTTACCCTCCGAATCATCGTCCTCTATGGCGCGGCCTCAAAAACCGAAGCTCAGGCGATGCTTGACTTCTCCGGATGAATCCAATATTCTAGTCAACACTAGCGTTCCTGATGAGCTCGATAGTCTATCCGACAATAATTCCAGCGCAGCTAGATCACCCGTTGTCGCAAATCTTAGCAGGCTGCCCCATCCTTCCGGGCGGAAACCTTTTTCACATGGTCCAACACAAATTGGATATCAGTTTAGTAATCCTAGCGACCAAAAACCAGGACTTTTTGGCCGTCTGGGAAAGATCTTTGGCATTCCCTCTGAAGGTGACGACTCCACAGCCACGCCATCTCCTCTTCGCGTTCAGACCACTATCCGTTCACGCCTGCAATATGCCAAAGAAGCATGCGACATGGAAATGCGATGTATCATCGATGGTCTAAATGAATATGTCGAGCGCGGGCTCCAGTATGTCGAGGACGTAGACGACATTCTTGAAGGAGGTGTACGTGACGTCAGCAGCACCGAAGATGATAGCCCGAGTGAAAATGAAGATATCGAATACTTGACAGCTGTTCAGGATTTCACTCAATCCAATCGGTCTCAGTCTCTCGAGTCCACCGCTAACCGACCGAATATGCTTCTACGAAAGCAACGCAACCCACCTACGGATCTCCATGATATCGAGGAGCAAGAAGAAGCAGATGAGCAACTTCGGGAATCATCAATTCTCGAGAAGGATCCACACCAATGCACAGAAGAGAGCGGCACTGTCAGCAATATGGTGACGCTAATCTCGGAAGATTCGTATTTACCAACGCCTTTTATCTTGACTCTTCAGGAACTGATCGGGCTTGCACAAAGTGTGATGGATACACCCCTGGATCTTTTCATCGACTATAACGGTATGTGCGCAGAACTGGTCTCGAAGATCCAGGCGCTCGGGTCCGAGTGGGATACGCATACCGAGTGGCCATGTCGCGAGTGGTATGTCCGCCTGTTGCTGGGTGTAGCAGCTCTTAATCGCGTGTTGGACTGGTGGGAAACCGAGCGGGCATTCTGGGCATCTTCATGGGGCCAGTCTCCTGCATTAGCGAGCGATACTGATGGCGGGGCAACCACCGATCTCGAGTCGAAGACAGATGACGGTGAGTACAGTGACCAAGGCTACGGGCGGCAGCGATTACCAACAACAAGCAGTGATGGGCGCGGGGAAGTTAGTGCCGCTGTGCGTAGTCGTGTGCTTGTAAATGACGAGGGCACATCGGTATTCTCTTCTGATGACCAAGAAGGTGCCGACACCTTGAATGACAATATCGATCTTCAGGAAGCTGCTGAACGAGGTCAAAATAATACCATCATCATGGAACTTAGTCTGGGGACTTCTGCAGTACAGTATGTCAGTCCTGTCTGGCTCGATGTCATAGGGTAAGTCTATCGTTTGATTCAAAGGAAGAGATACGCAAATCCTCACGGCGAACTCGTCTTCCCACACTTACAGGAGTGCCGACGCTCAGTCGGTGATGGGTTCTAGCATCTCTAAATTCCTGGCTGTCGAAGATCAGCGTGTTTTTAACGAAGCTACAGAAGAGCTCCTTGCAGATGATTCTCAGACTGTCGAAGTCCGGTTTAATATGGTGACTGCTGACGACAGCACCACGACTGAGATGGAAGGAAAGGGAATGCTTATGTATAATCGTGTGACGGGCGAACCGAGTCATACTATGTGGGTGATCAAGCCGGTGAGTTCACGACGGTGGTCGTTGATCGAACGGGTACAACCCTCTATATCGAGCTCTTCCACCAAACATGATGATCAAGAGCACGCAAAACCAATTTTGAGGCGTAACCGATCCTTTTCCGAGCCTGTAATTGATCCGGCAGACGCGTCTAATGTGGAGGCACCAGGTGTAGAAACGAAGCCCGTCAATGCTCCTGAGGAACCCGACGAGATTTCGCGGGAAGCATTAATGTCGCTACCACCTGTCCTCTGTAATGTGTGTGAGCGTTGGGTTGTGGCTGCATTCTTTGAGCAACACTCGGAACTCTGCATTGAAATTCACCGCACGGAGATGGAAGTTAATATTGTAAACGATAGTCTCCGCGATCTTCGTTTTCACGTGACAGAGCTCATTGAAAGCGCGAAGAAGGATATTGCAAGGTGTACTGAAGACAGTTCGGCGGAAGTCAATCCCCCGTCTGTCAACCAAGACGAAGAAGCTGATCAAATCTCAATCTACGGAGCTGAGGATCTCCCTATCGAGCAGGGTCCAACTCAGATTGAACAGCGAAAGGCCGAGGTTGAGGTTTATAAGGACCTCATTGAGATACTTGACGTTGCACTAGCCATCTCCATGCCCGGCCGCTATGACGATGAGAATGACGAGGATGAGAAAGGCCGACCGCGATCTCTACAGTCGCCTCGATCCAAAAGCAAGATGGTGAAAATCCTCTATTGGCGTCCCCCTCCAGCAGAAAGTCCGAATTCAGCGATATTGATAAGAGACGTCGAGCAACTGATCCGCAAAAAGGTGGATGCTGTCAACCGTATGCGTGACCATCTCGAGTATAATGAGCGCGCCAGAAATGATTTTCAAAAGAGTATGCAGCAAGAGGTTGGATGGTCCGAGTTTGTGCCTCTAGCTGAGGGCAATGTGCAGCAGGCAGATATGACCGATGACTGCGCCAAAGGTGATGATGCCCTTCCTGCCAAGAAAGGGCTACTAAGCAAACTCAAATCTTGGAAATTCAAAGGGGTCAATCGATTGTCAAGACGGCATCGTCGCAAGAAAGGCTGGCATTCCCATCAGAGTCCACATTCTCCTTGTTCGAGTGCCACGTCCGCAGGATTGGAGAAGCATCGAGTACAACATGCACACCGACCGTCTGGTCTGCCGATCCTTGAGGCTGAGGTGATTGATACACCAGTAGCGTCTCCTGGACTCAAGCCACAGGTGCCAAGCAAAGACCTACCTGCTGGTAAGTCCCCTCTGTCACCGCTCCAGGCCTTTATTCCTCCACGCCCTACCCCTCCGAGCATCAAGGACTTCGATATCATCAAGCCGATCAGTAAGGGCGCATTTGGTTCGGTGTTCTTAGCCAAGAAGCGTTCAACAGGCGATTATTATGCGATCAAATTTTTGAAGAAATCTGACATGATTGCAAAGAACCAGGTCATGAATGTGAAGGCTGAGCGCATGATTCTTATGACCCAGACAGATAGCCCATTTGTGACAAAGCTATATTATACATTCCAATCCAAAGACTATCTCTATCTGGTCCTCGAATATCTCAACGGCGGCGATTGCTCTGCGCTGATAAAGGTTCTTGGAAGCCTTCCGGAGGACTGGGCACGTAATTACCTCGCTGAGGTGACCCTTGGATTGCAGTACCTCCACAGCAAGGATGTAATCCATCGGTAGGTGTTGCAAATTATACTCTTTTTTTTTATGTGTTGCTTAATATTTTTTTTATTGGTTCGACAGAGATTTGAAACCTGACAATTTACTGATCGACCAAAACGGACATCTCAAGCTGACAGACTTTGGCCTTTCTCGTATTGGCTTTTTGAACCGGCGTGTACGAGATGAACTCAGCACTACTGGACCAAAACTCAGCAGTAGGAAAGACTCAGTCCCACCGCCAACATCTCCAGCACCTTCGCCAACAGGGTCTCCGGAATTGAAAACGACACCAGCCATCAGTGGCAACAGCAACAACAATGCATACAAACACTCCTACTTTAGCGTTTTGTTCGAAGACGAACGACAGCAGGCGCCACCACGGCAAGCCGAAACTCACAGCATTGCGGCGGATATGGCGGACAGCACACCGCGCGCGCTTTCAGGGCAAATAGCCGGACCGCCTAGTTACATGCAATCTGAGAAAACCGATACATCGCGCAAGGCTGTCGGAACACCTGATTATATTGCCCCGGAAAGTATTCTAGGAACAAGCCAAGACACCATGGTGGACTGGTGGGCACTTGGTGTGATCTGCTACGAATTCCTTTACGGTATCCCGCCATTCCATGCCGAAACTCCGGATAAGGTGTTTGAAAACATCCTTTCACGGCGTATCGATTGGCATGAGGATGTAGTTGATATCTCGCCGGAAGCACGTGATTTTATGGAGAAATTGATGACACTCGATGTGGATAAGCGTCTTGGCGCCAATGGGGCTGAGGAAGTCAAGGCCCATCCCTTCTTTAAGGGGATTAACTGGGACACATTGCTGACCGAATCACCGGCATTTGTGCCACAGCCGGATGACATGGAGGATACCATGTACTTTGATCTTCGTGGGGCGACCATGCCGCCAGATCAAGCAATACCTGTTCTCCATGAAAAACTTCCGGAGGATGAGCGACAGCAAGTACAGCTGGCGAATGCGATCATCCAAGAGCAAAATCCGGAAAATGTGACCAGTTTACACGATGAGTCCCCACACCAACACCTGAGCCAGCAGACGCACCCAGGAGGTCTCCGTCTGTCTTCTGTCTCCCTCAATAATAAGGAAACACATGCGGTGGAGGATGAGTTTGGCACATTTACGTACAAAAATCTTCCCGTACTCGAAAAAGCCAATGAGGATGCGATCCGGAAAATCCGCCATGATAGCATTGTTGCGGGAGATATGAGCAGCAAATCATCACCGCTCAAGAGTGCACTTCAGCGAAGGTCTAGCACAGCGTTGGAAGGAGAAACATCTGAATCGGCGCCACCAAGTCTTGTGCCCTCAGCGTCAGCATCGACTAAGGCTGGCGGATTGCGGCAGTCGAACGAACCCTTTAGTAGTCATAACAGTTTGCAGCATCAACACAATCATGCGGCAGTGAAAACCAAGAACCAAGGTGGCCGCTCAAGATCTGTGTCGTCTCCGGGCGACCGGTTAACTACAGCGGAACATCGGTCGATCTTCGAGGCGAATGCGGTACATAAGCTTAAAACACTTGATTGCCTGGTGGCAGACGATAACCCGATTAGCTGCAAGATCCTGGAGACTATTCTCCACACACTGAGCTGCAGATGTGTGATTGTGCGCAACGGTGCCCAGGCCATACGAAGTGCTATGAGTGATGTACGTTTTGATATCATCTTCATGGATATCCGGATGCCGATTAGTAAGTATTGACAGAGCCCTGAAGATGGATTATGTTTACTGACCTATATTCTTCGATCTGCAGTTGATGGTGAAGCAGCGGCGAGGATGATCAAATCGACGAACAACACGAACCGGGATACGCCTATTGTCGCAGTAACCGCCTACGAGCGCACAGCCCGTCTCGCAGGTGCATTCGATGTCATTCTCAGCAAGCCTGTGACAAAGAATATCATTTATCAGGCGCTTCAGGAATTTTGCGGGACATCCGGCGAGCAGCTCGTACGGCCACCACTCCTTGCTCACCACTCATCCGCTTCATCTTTTAGTTCTACGGCTACATGTCGGCTAACATCGAAACCAGGACACCCGCAAGAATCACAACAGCAGCAGCAACAACCATAGCAGCAGCAGCCCTATTGGTTTGATACCCCACCCCCAACATTCAGACAGCGCATTCTCCCACCGCACGCACTTGCATATGTTTTTACGCATTCCAGAGTATGAGGGCAACTCGTAGATTAATCCAATGTTTTCTACTTGCATGTAAAACCTACGCGTTTAGGGAAAGATAGAAAAGAAAGATATGAGAATCTTGGGTTTCCCCACCGACAATTTTTCTTCTTCTGATTGGTTCTTCCTTTCCACATTGCTCACACGCCTTTTTCTTTGTTTTATCGAAAACCATTTCCTCTGGAAGTTTCATTCGTGTGTGCCATTGAAACATTGCATTCTGCGTTTTTTTTTCTCGGTCTCTCGCTTCGCTCTTTGCTCGTTTACTTCTATCTCCCTCGTTCGCTTTTGTTCTTCACACCATTTCGTTTGTCATATAGTTTTAGGGCGTTCTGTCAGGTAAGCCTGCCAAAAAACTAGCTAGCATTGCGCATTCTTATGCAATGTTTTTCTCGCCCGTGTCCGTACCCAGTAGAGACGCCCACAGAGAAAAAGAGTTAGCACTGGACAAGAATACCGTGATTTTCCTTTACGCTTCAAGCACCATCTTTTCCAAGGCCACCAAGGAAGCCAATATCGCATTGAATAAAAATAATATCTCGCCATGATTATAGCAAGTCCGGTCAAGGAAGAGCTTGTCATACAGTTGCCAGTGTTGCAGCAGCAGCAGCAGCAGCAACAGCACCCACCGCCACCACCACCACAACAACAACAGCAGCAGCAGCAGCAACAACCAGCTTTCTCGCAACCGCCAATGGCTGATCAGCAGGCACAGAGTAGCCCGACATCGGCTGCTATGGTCTGGTCAACGCTCCGTATTGCTCACATGTGCTGTTCTGAAGAAGACGATCATGAAGACGTGATCCAGTTTATCCGGCGTGATCACCGAGGTATAGTGATGATAGAGTGAGAAGCAAGATGTGGGGGGTTGGTTGGGTTTGGGGGAGGCGGCGGCGCGGAATGGTGGCACATGGGCGAAAACCAAAATTATCCGTTGTGTAGATCAAGACTTTGTCAGCATTGTTTTTCATCGTCTCAGTGGTTCTGTCGATCGGCTCATGAGGATATCGATGTATCATGGATTCTGCAAGCCAGTTCAATATGATGCGTTTATTCATGAAAACACTGTTTTTGCTACTTTTCCCAGCAATGAACGCTGGGAAGATGATGCGTTTCGGTCATGGTGCGTGATGGAAGAGAGTCTCCAGAATCATGTGTATTAGAGAGAGAGGAAATAATTGGTCTGAATTGTCTACCATTACTAGTATAACACGTACGATCGAACTTGCTGAGGAGAGGACTGGTTGCGAGAATCTCGTTATTACGATCGACCGAAGAAGTGGTGCCACTGGTATATATAACGTCCCTTGTGTTTGTGTGCGACTGCCGTACTAATGCAAATGTCTGAAATAGCGGATCTCAAGCTTCTTGGAGGGTTTATGCATCTTGGATTCCAGATGATTGATCCATCCGTGTACGGTCAAGAGGCAGGCTTTGTGCTTCTAGGCTATGAACTTTAAGATGAACATTTGCTGTAAATAATGAAAATGCCTGTGCGACCTATTAAAATAGCGGCATGAATTGTCGTGGAGGGCAAGCCACCTTGGCTGTGTTTGAGGAAGACTCAGGGTCCATTAAAAATTCTCCCCCCTCCCGCCCTCTTTGCGACGACACCATTACCTTCCTGTCTCAGTGGAGAGGAGTGTTTGGTTAAGGGTGACCCATTGCTAGGTTTGGGAGGGTGTGCGTGTAGGCTGAAAAAAAAAACCCAGCCTTTTTTTCTCTCTCTTTTTTTTTTGCTGCGCATGAAAATAAATGATGGCTTCACCCGCACCAGCGCCGCAGCCATCGCGAAGAACAGGCAACAGTGCTATTCTTGTCAATTATGCGCGTCAAAAGGACAATCCTGTTCTTCGACTTGTTCATAATGTCCCTTGGGAGCCGAGTGATGTGATTCGTTGTGATTTTGCCGTTGGCAAGACGACGGGTGTTTTGTACTTGAGGTAATGTGGGAAAAGCAAAGTTTTTTGTGTGCATGTGTGTGGAAAAATAGAATATGCATGGGTAACTTTTTTTTTTCGGGTGTGTGTGTGTGTGTGGAAGGGGAAAACAGTTTGCGGTATCATAGGCTGAATCCGGGTTACATTTATGATCGCATGTCGCAACTGGCGCGCATGTACGTTCTGCGTGTGCTGCTGGTGCAGGTCGACATTGAAAACTTCCACGACACGCTGCGGGAGCTGAATCGGAGCGCGATTCTGAATGACTACACGTTAATGCTGGCGTGGAGCAAAGAGGAGGCGGCGCGGTACCTCGAGACCTTCAAGGCATTCGAGAACCGGCCTCCGGATCTCATCCGGGAGAAACCCGTCGAGGACTATTATGGGCAGATGACAGACTGCCTGACGCATGTGCGGAGCATCAACAAAACCGACGTGCTGACCTTGCTCTCATCGTTCCGATCGCTCAGAGGCATCGCAAACGCCACCTCGGACGAACTGGCCATGTGTCCCGGGTTCGGCGAACAAAAGGTCAAACGCTTGCAACACGCATTGACACAGCCTTTCATGAACAAGAAATAATAAATTTTGCGCGGAGTGTGATTTAGTCAAGGCGTTGGGCAGGCCCCAGGCAGGGGATGGGGGAGGGGGAATCAGAAAGAAAAGGTTTGGGCTGGGGCGGGGTGGAGTGTGGGATGCGATTGTAAGTGGCCAAATGGGGGGGCCCCCATTGTAGATCCTTCTCTTTTTTTATTGTATCAAAAGAATAATGTAAGTTACAGTATATTACATACGAGGCAACAACAGATACATGGATGGATGGATGGATGGATGGATGGATGGACAAAGTTCCCCCAAGCTGATTCATAAACATTGTCGAATAGCATGTCCGCCGAGGAAGATATCGTCATGGAGACCCAAGAGGTTGAGGTTGTTGCCGAGGCTGCCAAGGGCCAAATGTCCGTTGAGGATGCCCTCCAGGAGGTCCTCCGCCGTGCCTTGGTTCACGATGGTCTTGCTCGTGGCTTGAAGCAGGCTGTCAAGGCTCTTGACAGGTACGCTTTGTTGGGGAGGGGGGGTGGAGAAAGGAGGCTGCTGCTGTTGGGAATCGATGGAGAGTTAATATTTTCTTTGTGTTATTAGACGCCAGGCCCATTTGGCCGTCCTGAACGAGTCCTGCACTGAGGGCGAGTACGTCAAGCTTGTCGAGGCTTTGTGCGCTGAGCACAACATCAACCTCATCAAGGTCTCCGATCCCAAGAAGCTCGGTGAATGGGTTGGTCAGTGCAAGATCGACCGTGATGGCAATGCCCGCAAGGTCGTCGGCTGCTCTTGCGTTGCCGTCACCGACTTTGGAGAGGAGTCTGAGGCCATGAATGTTCTTTTGGACTGTAAGTGATCAATGATTCAAAAAGAAAAAAGGGGAATCCAGCTCGCTGAACTATCTTTTGTCCCCCGTTTGTTTTAGACTTCAAGACTCGTTAAAAATCCCCAACCCCCCGCATTTTATGCATAATAAAAGAGAGGTTTTTCTCTTGTTCAGCAGCATGGAAAAAAAAAGCATCTACATGTTCGTGTGTATGGAGAGACAAACGCTATTCCGTCGGCCTCTTTTATTTATTTTTTGCATTGAGCAAAAGTGGCATTCCATATCCCCCATGATCTTTTTTGCCTGATGAAGGTTTTAGCGTTCAAACTTGAGCAAAAGGGAAAGCTTGTCGTCCTCCAATGACGCGGGTAGGGAGGGGGGATGAAGAGAGACCATCCAGTAAAAGCCAAGCAGATTGGGAAACAATCGAAAGGCAGGATGTTGATTCGTCAGAGACACACCTCCCATGCTTCTAGGACACCAACCGAACGTAAAGTGATGAGGGGGATGCCATTCTCTCCCATCACTTCCCAGCGCAAATAGGATCAATCGATCTTACAAAAACGAGTACATAGACTCATTATTTCAAGGCAAGCTGTACAAAACTTTATGGTTTATCTGGACATGAAGAGAGGAAATGAAAATATGTATAATATACATGAACACACAAGTACACGGAAGGTTGAAATGGGGGGGTGGGAACTGGGGGAGTATTGCTAGGGAAATACATCATACGGAGAGATCGCACCAAAAACTAGTGCCACATCAGCAATCCATTTAAAGAAGTGGAGGGATGGAACCAAAATGCAAAAGAAATGATGGCGTATGAGGCCTAGACCGAAGAAGAAGAAAAAAAAAGGCTATGCGTCAGGCGACACACTACAATGAACAATTCGAGTCAGCCAGCCACTTACCAGAAGCAGGACGCCTTCAAGCCAATTGGAGCGACCGTCCTGGATGAGATAGTTGACGATCATGACGCTTGCAAAGAGCACCACGGTCTCAAAGTCCTCAAAGAAGAGCGTCATGGGTTGATCAAAGATCCAGCCGGCAATGACAAGAAGGGGAGTGACGAACAGGCCGATCTGTAGCGACGAAGAAATTGCTATATTGATACTTAAATTCATTTTGTTCTTCATGGCAAATGTCACTGAGCTGACATGCTCTGCAGCACTAGTCGCAGATGTAGATTAGAGGAGAGGCATGGAGGATCGACGTTTCGAAGAATCTGTGTATGTGTATGTGTGCACTTACTTTCCGACGATGGGCAGGAGGATCACGCCGACGAAGGTTTCGTTGATGTTCCACTCGTCCACAACACCCTCAATGCTACATGCAATACAAGTATCACCTGACTTTAGCCTTGCCGTTCCACTCCCACCACCACCCCCAACAAACAAACACGCAACTCACGCTCCAACCAAAAAGTCAGCATGGACCGACACAAGTCCTGCCACCAACAAAAGCCTAAAAAATGATATGAAACACATGTTCAATGCATCTTCTCTCAGTACACAACAAGGACAACAACTTACGATGCAAGAGAGAAGATCATTGATGTTTGAGGTTCCTCGTCTTCATCCACCTCCTCGTTCTCAGCATCGTCATACTATCCATTGCCAATCAAGTTAATACTACTCAAGGCCGAAATTCGTTTTTATCTCACAGTACCTGCTCACGATGTGTCTTGAGCTGCATAAAAGGTACAGATATATTAGCATTCCCAAAGCCTCCCTTATAGCAGTACTTTATATTGAGCTGGCATACCTGGAAGAAAAGCGACAATGCATACACAATGAGGAGGATGATTGACGTGCCATGGCTAAGGTTGAGGATCCCGATTTCCGTGTCCTTTGCGGATGCTACGGCTGTGTAGCTGAAGGCGGCAGGAACCAGGAGTGAAAGGGTGGTAATGGCAAGTAAGGAGGACGAGGTCTGAGCCGCTGTAAGGTAGTAGTGTGATGTGTGAGCTTTCAAACATATTCTGCAGGGAGAGGGATGTGCAGCAACACGAAACCTGTCATGCTGAACCGTTGTTCGATGCGACCGACACCTCCGAGCAAGAAACAGAAGCCGAGGACCTAAAAAAAAAGATTTGCCTAATATGAGCAATGCAAATCTAACAGAGAACGCAGTTGGTGATTATAAATGAGCCCTACCAGAAGGATATTGGAAAGGATAGAACCCATGACGGATGCTACATCAAATAAACTTTTAGAGGGTTCTCTTTCCCCCCCCCAAAGAGAAATACGACGGGGTTGCTGGGAAGTCACACAAACCTTGCACAACGCGAATCAAGCCGTCCTTCAACGCAATGATACCCAAGATGAGTTCGACCACGTTGCCAAATGTTGCGTTCAACAAAGCGCCAATGGTCGGACCGGACATGAGAGCGAGTTCTTCGGTGGCTAAAGGGATTCATGTCACCGAAAAAAAATAAACCATCTGATGAGAATGCGTGTATAATAGTGTGATCTATATATCTAACCGAATCCAAGCAGCTTTGCCAGTGGCATAATGGCCATAAAGTTGAGACTGAAGACCACAGTCGAAGGCGCGCCACTATAGGAGAAAATCAAAGAAATCGGGACGAACAGGAGCAGAAGATTGAACTTTGAGGAGAACATCATGACCTTGAAGGACGAGGTGATTGTCGGCTTCTCTCGACTCGATAACGAGTGATGGTGTCCGTGCTGAGGAAGTAGCGGTGACTGCTCGCTGTTATTCATGATGGCTGCTTCTTGCTTCTGAATGGCCGGAATTTTGTAAAAGTGTGTGCTTGCTGCTGTGAGAAAGAGAAAGAGAGAGAAAGGAAGAAAGAAGAAAGGGGAGGGCTTGAGGATCCAGTCGTATAAAAAGGGATCTTCTTTGATGTTTACATATACTCACCCCGTCGGTTCTTTCGAAATTTCGGATAAGAAAGGGCCTCTGAACAGGAACAAAACAACAACAGTAACGCTTATTTATTTTTATTTCTCAGAAACTCACTCAATCCCATCCATCGCCACCTATCTTCCCTCTTCATCAAATGCAGCATTGATAGGCTCCCCTTTCCGCGTTGCACCCGCTCTTTGCATCGTGCAGCGTCGCAGGATGATGCATCTTTTAGCGGTGATGAATGAGGTTCTGTGTGTATGTGTGCATAGATAGGCATTGCGTGTCCAAACACTAGGGGGTGGGAGGGAAAAGAACGCTTTGTTTTGAGCAATCAATATGTTGCGTTTCATAGATCACATGCCACCCTACGTGTGAATCTTCCAACTCGTTTTGTGGTCGATTCTTCCCTTCTATCGTCGGTATCTTCATCTCCAATGTAAGATGGCATCATCTGATTCCGTGTATAAGGGCGTCCTAAAGAAAACCATGTGAATACACATATATACACATACGCACGTACATTAACTTTTTCTTTCTCTCTCTAGCCCATATATCACTTTAGTAATATCGGTGTCTCATGAAGATGTTTTCTAGAAACCCTTTTTTTCGGAAATCAATGGGGCGCATGTTGTTGTTGTTGTTGTTTTGGAAGGGGGAAGCGGAACGGATTGCAAGGGGTGCATACATACATCTCTTGGAAATGGTCCATCTGCGCTTACTAAGTATGCACGACTACGTAACTGTGCACAACAAGAGAACGCATTTTTTTGATTTCTGCTCAGCTAGGCGTGAATGGCAGACCAGAGCATGGACGAAAAAAATTAACCATTTTTTTCGCCCACCCCCTTCACACGTTGATCTTGTCTCCTTTACCGTGCATCGGCATGTCGTTATAGAACCTACGAGCCTTCTACTTTTTCATTTTCTATCGCACAGACATGTATCCTGACGCGGGGTAAGCCCGTCCGTCTGTGTGAGATGAAAAGAATGAGCATGGTCTAGCCGTTCATTTGGATTTTGTTACCATTAGCTCATAGTCACCTTGCTACAGACGACATTGCATTAGGCGATTGTCTTTTATCGATTGTACACAGCTCTTTAAGAATATTCTTTTTTCTGTTTCTCGGGCCTCTCTCTCTCTCTTTCTCTCTGTGTGTGTGTGTATGTTTCAGCACCAGCATCTTCTATTGTTGAACAAAAGAACGTGAGCTTTTCCATCTCTCTTTCAACCCTTGACTCCTATCTCTTTCTCTCTCTCCTGCATTGTTTGGTCTCCAATGTTGATTTGCGTGTGGCTATACTAAAGTCACCGGCTTTCATCATTGCCACCTTTTTCCTTTCAGAAATAGCAGCGCCATTATGAGCCTTTTGTTTTAATGAGCATTTGCGCGTGGTATTTGCATATTATGAAACTATCAGAGTAGGATATACAATTAACTAGGCTCCCCCTTTTCTTGATACTTGAACAGCCAACACGCGCTATACACACATACACACGCATAACAGCGGTTGCTCTTGCTTGACTTTCAGGCTAAACTGCGCTACGCCTTTTGCCACGGCGCATCTTTTGCAATAACTACAAAAGACCGCGATTGCGCCCATCTCATGCCCTTAATTAGGTGCGCCCGTTTTTGCTGGTATTGATCCTGAAACCAATTTATCTTCTTACAATGTATCACCAATAGTAGCAACAACAACAACAACAACAGAAATTTAAGAGGCGTAAACCTTATCAAGCGCAAAGTCATATAGGACATTACTACGGTTCTTACCTCCGTCGTGTTTACGCCCGGGGAACAACAAACAAGCCATCGCCGTTTTTATTTTCTGCGAAAATCGTTGGCCGCCTGGCCCGTGTTATATATAAACCTTGTCAGCCTATTGCTCTCTTGTTAAGTTTCTTTTTCTTCTACACACAAAGTTATCGTCCTCCCCCTCCCCCGGCCGGTAAGTTTAACTTCATGTCTCCAGGAACGCGTTGCTCAGCGGGTCTTGATTACTCTTTATTTAGCTCTCTCCCCCCCTCCGCCCCTCACTTGCTCTTTTTTTTTGGGGGGGCCGCCGTGAGGCCGGCTGAGGCCGGCGTCTGCGCGGTGGGGCCGGGTTGGGGTGGGGGTTGGGTTGTGTGTGTGTGTTTTGGTTCGCGGCCTTCTTGGATGGGGGGGTTTAGTCCGACTCTGCCTCCTCCACCCGGGGGCGGGGTCGGCCGCGCGGCGTTGGTTCGTCGGTTGCCCCGCGTTTGGCTTTTCATTCGGGCCCTGTGGTGCCTTGGTACGGTCCTGTCATCTATCCGGTTCCTGGCGCGCTTCTCCTCCCCTCTTTGGACGATTTACTGCATCTTGTCTTGTATCTATCGATTCTGAATTACAAAGAAAAAAAAACACATCCCTTTTCTGAATCCTCTGCAGACGCGTGACCGTTTGTCTCTTTTTGTACTCAACCGGCGATTTTTTTTTGTGCTATCGAAAGAGATGTTTGATAGCCAAAATGTTGGGGCCCCGGAGCAGATCTGCATCGCAGATTCGCAAGTGTAGGAAAACGGGATGTGGAAGTTACGGCAGCCTTTTGAGAGCGTTTTCTCCTATCCGTCCCTACCGTGAAATCTTCTGCTTTCAACGATGCGCGAGATACTGTGCTTGCTGATGTCTGTGACTGTCCTGAACGGACGGGTGAAAGCTTCCAATATATTTGTGATTCCTGAAAAGAATGGTATCTATGCGCAGTTCTACGTATGCTGCAACACATACGCTTGGGCGGAAGGATAAGTACATTCTGAAAACGACTTGTGCTGAACAGCTCCAAGTCGGATGTATCTTGCAAAAGTTGATATTTGATGCGGCCAAAAAAAATCTGAGAAATGCAAATGTGTATTCGCTCAGCATAGCAGTAGAACCTAGAGGAGTTCGGTAAATGTCACACGTGCAAACACAGTAGGGTATGAAGAATAACCAGGATTTCTTCCCTGGAAGGCCAAGTGACTCCTTGGGTTTGTCGAGGAGGAGGAGAATGGCTATTGGGTATTGATCTGTATGTACTGTACCTGGATCAAACGGTCAACAGCGACTCTGGCATTGTCTCCTCCAATGCGCAGTTTCAGGAGCTTCTGAAGCCGTCCAGTGCCGTTGTTCTCGGTGCATCCTTTAGTGGATTGCTTTTATTCACACATTATACTTGTAGACGCATTGGCGCTCGAATCCATATTGGTTTTCTTTGGCCGTATTCAATGACATCGAAAGGTAACCAGGCTTAAGCGCGGCGTCCATACTGCAGATGATTAGCATTGTATAATTCAATTTTCAATCGACGATGAATATCTTCACACGATCCTGAACGTAGGGAAGGCGTGTTTGCAAATCGCAGGTGGTGTTCGCTGGTTTGCTATTGAAAAACGAGCCTGATAAGTGCATACACATGGTCTATGGTAGACAAAATGAATCATATCCACCAAGTCTTTTGGACTCTGCCTACAGTTTGCAATATTTCAATATACGGCTTCGATGGTTCGGTTTCACAACGCCATACTCACTCCATAGAACTGGGCATTTGTTTCGAAGGTGCAACTAGTGATCAATACGGTACCTGGAGTACATGTGAGAGAACGCTCTAATCATTTGCAGAGATCGGTTGGCATGGCTGTGGGGGGGGGGAGGGCGGGGCGCGCGCGTTTTTGAGGTTGTTTGACGAGTGCATACACATATCCCACCGTGTGACGAAATGTATATTTTGCGGGGTAGTGACGGCACTAGATATGGTTGGTTTGATCTATATCTCTGCTTAGTCAAAGGAGTTAGCTTTCCCCTCCTGAGCCGTTACACAGCATAACATCAACACACATTATCATCTTATCCGTCAGGCCTGACTTGAGAACTGTTATTTTTTTCCCCTCGACTTGCTGGTATAAAAAAAAATGGGACAGCCAGCGTTGGCATGCTGCTGTATGGATGCAAAAAGAACATAAACATGGTGGTGATACCGCCTTAAAGAGAGGGCATGCGCGCAGGGTGGCGGTGGCGGTGATGTCTCCCCATTGTATAAGGTCCCCCTAACCAAAACTTTTCCCACAAACAGATATCTAAATGCAAGAGCTATATAACCAGGGCCGGCCCAACTCGATTTGGTCCATTGTGTTATCTCCTTTCTTTTTTTCTTTCTCTACCCCAGTTTATAAATGACGAGCAACGGAAACATCCGTGGTGGCACAACCCTTGGTCTCGCCGGGTTTACTCTCCTCGCCCTTCTTGCGGTCAAATATCCCGATCGAGGCATCTTTGACGAACATCGCGAGGGCATTCCTTACGTCAAAGGTTTACCGCTCCTGGGTGGCCTGCCCCTGATCCTTGTCAACCGCCACCGCGTGCATGATTTTGCAACAGCCAACTTTGAAAGATTGGACGCCTTGACAATGCAAGTGAAAACTTGGAGAAAGGACAAGAAAGCTGACCGAGAGCAACGGGACCCAATCCATCTTGTTTCTGTAGAACCATGTCTTCGTTGTTCTCGTCCCGAAGAATCTCCACGATAGATCCTCGGAACATTGAACATTTTTTGAAAAGTATACGCTACCAAGTCATGCCAATGGATAGATGAATTGCTGCCCGTTGCTGAGATACGGTGCTTTATTTTCTATAGACAATTTTGAGAATTATGTCAAGGGACCAGAGACACAACAGGCAATGCATGATCTCTTTGGCCATGGCATCTTCAATGCCAATGGCGAGGAGTGGCGTGTACAGCGCAAGACTGCCAGCTTGATCTTTAACGTAAAGAATTTTCGAGACCATTTTACGAGGTACGAAATCCTCCAATGTATGATACAGCAATTGTATTGAACTCGTCATAAAGCACATTTGTCCAGAAGATCCAATACATGTGTGCAAACATCCTCGACAGCGCGGCAGAGACTCGGCAAGCCATTGATTTTCACGATCTGATGTATAAGTTTACGCTGGATTCATTTGTCTTGTAAGAGGAGGGAAAAAAAAAAGACACCCAAACCGTGGCCATTGATTCTTTGGTGTATGTGCACTTGCTGATAATTTATTCAGGATTGGGTTCGGGGTCGAGCTGAACGGTTTGCAGCAAGAACGCCAGGTCCCGTTCGCAGAATCCTTTGACGTATGCCAATACCACACGTCGTGGCGGGTTGCATTCCCCTTGTGGCAGGTTTCTGAGACCATCAAGTCGGTCCTCCCGTTCGGAGCCGATGTCCAATTCCATCTGAGGCGGGTGAACGACTTTGCATATAGGATCATTAGGGACCGACGACAAAAGGTCGCGGAGGGCGACGAGTTCCAGGACCTGCTGTCGCGGTTCATGAGCATGCGAGACAAGTCCATCACGGACCAGGTGCTGCGGGACATGATCCTCAACTTTATCATTGCAGGCCGCGACACGACGGCCCAGGCGTTGTCGTGGACGTTTTATATGCTGGCACTGCATCCACGCGTAGAAGCGAAGCTGCTGGCGGAAATCAAGACGCATATTGGCGATACGGATGCTCTGGAAAAAGTAGCTGCCAACGCACCGCTGTTTTACGAGATCATCAAAAAGGACATGGTGTATGCGCATGCTGTGCTTTACGAAGTGCTGCGGCTCTATCCCTCTGTGCCTGCGAATCTAAAATATGCGCTGGAGGACGATGTGTGGCCGGATGGGACGCATGTCCGCGGTGGCGATTACGTGGCCTGGTCGCCTTATGCCCTTGGACGCTCCGCAAAAGTCTGGGGCCCGGATGCGAAGGAGTTCAAGCCCGAGCGATGGATCGATCCCGCCTCAGGCGAACTTCATCGGCGCTCGCAAGGCATGTGGCCCGCCTTTCATGCCGGCCCGCGTGTCTGCCTCGGCCAAAACCTCGCCACGCTCGAATCCCTCGTCGCGCTCATCATGCTTCTTCACCGATATACGTTTTCGCTCGCACCAGACCAGGAGGTCACCTATCTGCCCTCTCTCACCCATCCCATGCGCGATGGTGTTAAAGTCTTTGTCCAAACACGTACGTAGGACAGCAGCAGCATTGGGTAGGGAGAGCGGAATCCCGAATTTTTTTTGTTATTACCCCACCCCACCCCCAGCACTCCTCTTTTTTTTGTTGTCCCCTTTGTTTTTTTCCACAATGGTGACAATTTCACAATGATGAAAACCATCCTTGTACTCCGAGCAATCGAGCGCCTTGATGTCTTTTCTCTTTCTTTTTCTTTTTCCTTTTGCATTTTCTTTCTTTGGACATCGTGAGATGGCTGAAGTGAGGGGGTGTTGGAGGACGGAGGGAGGGAAGGAGAGGAAGGTGTCAAACAGCTGCTTTTGCGATGCAGTCAACTGATTTGTGGCCAGATGGTTTAATCCATCAACATTTCTGAGTGAATCAAATATTCACCTCGTGTGGAAAAAAAGATGGGGGCGAGAGGCATTGGTTAGAGATACAACAACGATGGATTTGCTTTTGAGCCAACGAGGGCTTGGGATTTTTTTTTCTTTCTCGCAGTTGTTACTTTTGCTATTGCTGTCTTTATGTTGACTATTCTCATTGCAATGGTCGGTTTTAACATTGAAGGGCGGGGTGAAGGGGTAGAAAGGTCGACAATGCTCAATGATGATGTCTTTCAACACCTGGGCGGCCCACAGCATCGATGGCTTTTTCCGGAACAGGGGTCACTTGCATGAAATGATTGAAAAAGTTGCCTGGCGGCGGCCTTTGCTTGTTGAAGGAATGCCTGTATTGTCAGTAAACCAACCACACATTCCCCGCGATCTGTGCTTTCTCTCTCATGAAGCGTCCTTTATTCCCTTTTTTTTTGGTTTGCCAGTCGCTGGCGGTCCCTGATGTTCCCCTCCTCATTGCTAGGAAAACTATCTTGATCGTTTCAGGGCCCCCGGGGGGGGTGTTGTTGGATGGGGCTTATCCTCAAGTGGCGCCTTCTTCGAAATTTCTTTTTTTCTTTATTTACGTGACATTTTTTTTTTCTGGGGATATACGGGTACACTGAATGCCATGGAAATAAATGGAATGGGATGAATGAATGTGCTTAAAAAACGAAAGGGTACATATGTCTGCTATAGGAATGTCGTCATATCTCATGCGATGAAGATATGTATGAGAGAGAGGGAGAGAGAGAGGGAGATGAATTACATTACAGAAGACCAACCATAAGTTCCGTTCGACTCTGTCTTGACACCGCATGTTTCGTTCTTGACTTCGGACCACGGAGGCGACGGGACCGTTGCGGACGGGGCAGTGGTTGGCTGAGAAGAGGATCCTGAGGAAAAGGTCGGCGACGGAGGCTGTGAGCGAATGGTGGTAGTAGCAGTCCCCGGGGTCGTTTGGTGAAGACACGCGGCCGAAGGGAGATGAAGTTGGTTGTGATGGTCTCCGTTAGTCCAGCTCGTGGTAGGCGACGCGTTAGGTGGGGTCAAGATAGGATGTTGGGCACTCGATGTAGGAGGCGATGGTGTGTGGCAAGATGTCCGGGACAACGGGTGATGAGAATGATGCATAGTCTCGTCCTGCTGAGGAGTGGTCGCCGCCGCTGCCGCCGCTGCCGCTGCTGCATGGCCATACGCGTAGGCAGCTGCATACATGTGCTGTTGACCATACTGTGTACCATCGACATGATGGCTATGGTTGCTGGTGGCAAACACCGATGAGCTATTGGAGACAGATGCGGCGGATTCGACAGTATTGTTGGTTGAGCTGTGGTCGTTGTTGCTGAGATGGTGCGGATGGTAATGCGAATGCTGCGTAGCAGGAGCGCCCCCCGTGCTGCCCAGGTACACGTCGTAGTTTGACGCTATATATAAATAGAAAAGAGAGAGAGAGAGAGAGAGAAGAACGAAAGGAAAACGAAAGAAAAGAAAAGCGAAAACGCGATTTACAGAAGAAAGATGAATATCTTAGGTTTCTTTTTTTCATTTTATTGTCTCAATAGGTACCTCCTGGTTGAGCAGCGCACGGACCGCTATTGGAACGCGACAAGCTATGGATGGGATGTTGTTGCTGCTGTAAATGGTGCTGCATGGAATGATGATGGTGTGTATGCGGCGGCTGTTGCTGTGGATGATAATGCCCGTAATGACGATGGGTGGCTACTGCAGAGTTGCTGGTGGTAGACGTAGCATTGGGTGCAGGAGTGTAATTGTATGGAGGGTAGTAGCCATATGGACTGTTTGGACCACTGCCAACGCCTGCTGCGGTTGTCGCTGGTGTGGAGGGACCGCCTATGCCGACACCGGCAGCGGCAGCAGCAGCAGCAGCGGCAGCAGCAGCAGCAGAGAGGGAGTTTGCGTCCGCGGATAACGAACGGCCGTCGCGGCATGGTCGGCGACGATGGTGGTAATGGTGGTGGTGATGACCCAAGGAAGACGACCAGGCTTCAGGGCGGTAAGGCGAGGGTGTGGGATCACTCCCAGAGCGGCTGCTTCGGCCGCTTCGCATGGACATGGAGTACCGTGAGCGATGCTCGGCTTCAACTGCGTTGTAGTCCACGACCCAATAGGACCCCTTACCGGGCTCGTTGATTGGTCTGGCCACTCGGACGAAGCTTTTGTTCAGTGAAAGGTTGTGGCGAATGGAATTCTAATAATGACGGCGGCTTAATAACTAGCTATACACTCACGAGCGCGCGCGCGCCCGCTCACACGCGCGCGCCCCACCACCCATAAAAAGTGGATAATATCGACAAATGACGGGGCTTACCTTCCAACCCGTGCCAGCTGTATTGTAGTACGGGTAATGGTCAATGACCCACTGATAAATCTCGGACAGGGTGAGCTTCTTTTGCGGAGAGTTCTCGATAGCATATTTTATGAGGGTGGCGTAAGAATAAGGAGGTTTGCCCTCCGTGTTTTTCTCCACGTGAATTTCTTTCGTCGACGGCGTGCGATGTCTCTTTGTCGAGTGACTGCTCTTCTCTACTGAAGGTGTGGGTGTTGGTTGCCCATGGTATGGGACCTGCTCTTGGTTACTGTTACCGCTGCCGCTGTTGCTGTTGTTGCTGTTGCCGCTGAGGCCTATATCGTTGCTAGTGTTGCTATTGGTGCGATATCCCCAGCTGCATGCGGCGGCGGCGGCAGCGGCAGCAGCAGCAGCCATGGTACTGGAAGAGTAGGACAAGGCAGAAGTACTGCTGGTTGAAATGGATCGGCGAGACTCCACGTCATCTTGGTGGTGGTGGTGATGATGGTGGTGGTCAAGCATGCTGTGTGAGGACGAGGTACTGTTATGTTCGTTTGTGTTATTTGAACTAGTGCCGTACGGAGTTTGTTGCTGCTGCTGCTGTTGATGGTGGTTGTGGTGGGGAGCAGGAGGAGGAGAAGGGCCCGCAGACGCGGCAGCAGCGGCAGCAGCAGCTGCTGCTGCTGCACTGGACGGTGCAGACGATGTCGTGGAACCAGTGATGATAGGAGGCAGTTGTGTGTAATAGCTTTGCTGGACAATAGAAGGGGTGGTAGGACTTTGAGCAGGTCCCGGAGCAGCAGCGATGGTCGCAGCAGCAGGATCGGATTGAGCAGAGCCGAAGGGTGAATGCTGCGGAGGGTATAGCCCGGAGTTGGTGTGCATTGTCTTACGATGGATGATGTGTTAATGCTACCGTTGATCCTGTATCTCAGTGTATATACGAAATACCATGTTGTTGTTGGTTGGCAACAGTAACACAGGGGGCGGGGAAAGCTACTATGAAATATGGGAAAGAGAGAAGGAGGAAGAAATATGTAAATAAAGAAAAAAGCTTTTGTTTTAAATGAATAGGTCGAAACGGGGATTAAGGTAGGTTGGGGGACGGGGGGAAGGGCCATCCTCATGCTTGCTGGTCAGCTGTTCGACCATTATGTGAGTGCGTGTGTCGAGTAAAGCAAGCAGACGAGTGGCGGAAAGCTTGTTTTAAAAAAGCTGGCCGAGAGAACGATAACCGGTAAAGTGGAAAGGGACCCCCCTTCTCTTTTGTCTATTTTTTACTCTCGGCCCCTTCCCTGTTTGAAAGACTGTAGGCCTGGTCTGATTTTTCGTGTTGCAATGAACGATAATGAGTTTACATGCATGTGCTGTGCTTGCTGTCTTCTTGGCGTTGTTGTTGTTGTTGTGCCATTTCTGTTTTTACTCCTCAATCCAATCCTTTTTTGTATGTTTTTCTTCCTCGCTTATTATTTTTTTTTTGATGCACTAGGAAAAATAAAGTATCTGTTTATACGTAGCATTACGGGAAGAGAGAGAGAGAGAGAGTGTGTGTGTGTGTGTGTGCATGTGCGAAGGATGTATGCGTACGCTCAAACGAAACAGTTGCATACCTTTTTTGTTCGTTTAGCAGTGTCGGGCATAGAGGGCAGGCAAGAGAAAGTGAGCAAGGGAGTGTGAGAGATGGAACGCTTCCGGAATAGGGATTGCATGCGGCAAAACTTAATTTTGGCGCGGACTCGACTTGATCGTTTTGCAACCCATCCGGGATGGTGCCCCGGGATCTGCTTGAGAAGGATCATCCTCGATTCAGTTGATGTTCCATATTATAGGGCCTATTCCCTTTAGAACAGGCAATATGGGAAGGGTGAAGATGAAATAGAAAATCAAGGCGGAGAGTATAGAAGGGCTGAAGTTTCCGTAGCTCCCCTCGTGTTTATCTCCCCCAACAAAAAAAAGCCATCCCACCCCCCAATTCGCACCGCAAACCCCACCCCCCACACCCACACAGAAACAACACACAAGAGCATCGCGCTTTGTCCCACTTTTTAGCCTATTCTCGCACGCCACCTGTTTTGTCGCAACAAAAAGGAGACAAATGAGGATTGGGAAGTTATGGGGGGGGAGCGACAGGTTTACCAAGCAGGGTGAACCAATCAAAGAGACAAACGAATGCGGAAAGCTCTGGACGGGCTCTTGGGTATTAAGGCATACGGATGAATGATGATCTAATGCAATGCATACAAAGTGCCTCGTTTTCCATGCACATTGGTTTTGCCTATCTCCCGGCAACGTTCTGTGCTGGAAGGTATATGCTCGTGACGACAAGGCCTGCAAGGACGAGGGGGGGATCAATAAAATGATGGAAACAAAGATCTTCGTGTCACGACACGCGAGAAAACGTAAAACAAATGAGACACATTAGGAGAGAGCATTGTGTGGTAAATGGGTAGGTGCGCGAGAGCGCGCGCGGATCAACAGACGCTGAAAGGAAAAAAATCTTTCTGAATGTTTCAGCGCTTGATATGGTCAGATGGCATTACGCCATCCTGCGGCCACTCATTGAGAAAGCAACCACAAGCCCGTTTTTTTTTTATTCAATCGTTTTCTGTCTTTGTCTTTTAGTGAGCAAGATTTCTCTATCTGCATCCTTCTCTTTTCCCATCTCTAAAAGAAGAGAAGGCAAGAAAAAAAGGCGGTTTGTTTATTTTGTCTAAATGAAAAATACACAGAAAGCTGTCAACGATGAATGATTATTTGATAAAGAGACAGAGAGCGTTGATTTGTGGCGGTGGGTGTGGGTAGGGTCGATGAGGATATAAATAAAACGCCTTCGCCGGCATCACACAGCCGTAAACATTCGGCTTATCTCTAAAAGGTTTTCTGCAAAAAGAAGAAGCTCGGGACCTGCTATCGGCATCCTTTCCGATGACAGCCTACGCACAACCGCGTGGTTGTGGCACCTCAGCGACATAGCTGGAAGGTCTGGGTCTCTTTCGCTGAACGCCATGCATAATATGATACTCGTAAAAAAAAAACGGGACGACTAGGGCTTAATCCTTTCCTCACGTCCCCCTTTTCCATCCTTCTATTACTGCTATTCCGATATTGCTGCAAGCTTGATATGTGCGCGTATGTTTTGTGTTTTGTGTGTTTTGTGTTGTGCGTGCGTGTGCGTGTGCGTGTGTGTATGTGTATGTGTGTCTTACCATAGCACAACTTCAAGGCACAATATACAATACAATCACCATTGACAAACAGATCGTACCTACACTTGGATACAGACTTACTGGCAGCTTCTTAAAAGGACTTCGACATTCGAGGGTCTTTAGCAATCTGCTAGTATTTTCTCACTCTTCAAGGACAAATGATGATGGTTCTCCTTTTTTGTCTGTAAAGCCACGTCGCACTCACACCGGATCAATCCACGTATACATATCATACTAAAGAGCCCGGGGTTGTATCCATTTCAGTGAATCAACCGACATCCAGAGGACATTCTCAACTCGTTATAGGCGTACAGTGGTATAACCCTGCATGCAGCCGGTATTGTGAAGGCCGTCCACTCGTTCTGCCACGCAGCTCTTTGTTGCAGGGTTTAGACAGACATGTGCAGAAAACTTTGGTTCCACTTGCCGGTACTGTGGGGATCAAAGTAACACCTCATGGTGCCAAAAAAAAAAAAATGGTTGATAGAATGGAATGGGGGAAACCGAAATTCCCGCCGACAGCGAATGAAAAGAAAGAGGGGGGAATGATAACACTTCTTTCCTCTCCGCACGCACATACTTTACTTTTCTCTTTCTCTTATTTCTCTTTACAGAAACCACACACACGCGCACGACTGCCATCACTGTATTTATCTCTCTCCTTCGCAAAAAGCATGAAACCAACCATGGTTGACAACTTGATGTACCTTGATGATTACATTGACAGTAACTATTTCCCTTTCCAAACGTCGAGAGCGCTTGTCAGCTCAGTCTATTGCTTTCTAATTAGCCATTGAAGCGCTCCCACTCGAATTGCAACGAAACTTCACCCTTTTACGCGAACTCGACGGCTATGCGCAAGGTATCACACACCGCAGCTATAAAACGATCGCGGAATAACGGATTTCACCATTTACCATTTTCTCCATAGAACTCGTCGAGTCTGTGGCAAAAGAATCCATTGATTTGATCAACACCATTCGAGACCTTGATCCCAATGCTCGAATCGATCGGCTCAAAGAGCTTGGCCGGCTTCTAACAGAGTCACTTAAACGAGGGGAAGAAAAAGTGGCATTGGCCAAGACCACTTTTGATGCTGTACGTCGCCCTATTTTTTTTTTACTGTCCAGATTCGTCTCCAATCTATGCTCTTTTCTCATCCAATGTTGACACTAATGGCCTGTGCTTCATGTGTGGTTCTCTCGCTGTTTTTTAGGTGGAACGGCATTGCAACAGACTAGACGCAGATCTGGTCAAGTTTGAGGAGGAATCACCGTTAGGCCATGAACGCATCACCTCACAGCCTGGACTTGCTCCATCGGCAAGGAGCTTATTGAGAGAGGTCGCCAGAGAGAAGGCTTCAGCTTCACGTGGATGCGACAGAGATCGAAAGGATGGTAAAATGGAGAAGCGAGGTAGGCGCCGTCTGTGTGCATGTGTTTATCTGTTGTGTGCTCATGTAAAGCTGGTGAAAAAATAACAGAAGCAGGTGGACCTAAAAGTAAGGGAAAAGAAACGGGATCTGGACATGTCTTCATTATTCACGGATGGATTAGAACGTAAGCTTAAGGATGCGTCACCCCCTCCTGGCTCTTTACGAGGTTCACAGGCACTCAAGGAGCCAAGAAATCTCAAGGCACTGGACAAGAAGAATTTGAATTCCGGTAAGGAAAATGTCGCCATTTCTCTCCCCGAAGGTTCTTTTTGCATTAAAATTGGTGTTTAGCCTTCGGCCGCCCTGTTTACAAAGCCAAAAAAATGAAGGGGTAATGAAAAAAGCATATTTACATATTGCTTGTCAGACGAGATCATTTACATATGCTTGGGTCAAATATAGAGGTGTTCCCGTCGACTTGCCAATCGATCCAAACGAGCCGTTGTACTGCTATTGTCAACAAGTTTCGTACGGTGAAATGGTTGCATGCGACAATACTGACGTGAGTAGATGAAACAGATGATATGCCGAGCGGCCGTGACTGAATTGCAAAGAACTATAGTGTGAAATTGAATGGTTCCATTTGGCCTGTGTGGACCTCAAGACGGTGCCCAAGGGTAAATGGTATTGTGATAACTGTGCATCCAAGACGAAAGGGAAACATCGCAAATGAGCTTTTCTCTGTTTTTTTTTTCTTCTTATTTATCTATTTCGGAATATTGTAAATACACGCACAATGAGCGCGCGCTCTCTCTCTTTATTTTTCCTCTTGCTCACGCTGCAGACGCGGGCAATCGCCCATTTTTGGGTCCGCCTCTCCTGTCTCTAGTTTCTTTATTTTTGCGACTCGGTGAATAATGAAAGAGGCGTTGCAATCTCAGGGTTGGCATTTGAGCGATGATGGTCTGACGATGCTGCAAGAGCAGGTTGGCGTTGAAAATGCTACTTCGATCAATGCCATTACGGCAGCAGCGCTCGACGCAAGTGTTATTTTATTCAGACATCGATCGATAAGTATAGCTCTGCTGACTGACAAGCCGATATGTGTATAGTTTGATCTACGGCAGATTATGGATGCAAGCGGCGATGCTTTGAAGGGCGCGACGCGTCTTGAGGGCCCGCTTGTGCTCCAACTCAATGAGGTCCGGAATGTGGCGATGCCAAGTACGCATCAAACAGAGAAGCCACGGCTGTTAAAAATGCACTTTTCGGGTGGCTCGAAAAAGAAGTGGGTGGGTGTTGAGATGCTCGGCCCTGTTGAATCGATCGAGTAAGAAGAAGAGAGAGAAAGGCGTGACATAATATATATATCCTTGTCGCTGACTTGTTATCTAGTTTGATGACACCTCCCGGGACCAAGTACCTGGTGACTCGGCCCATCGAGATCAAATCATCCTTTCTGATGCTCGGCCCTGGTCTGCTCAAACCTTTGGGAGGTCATGTTCAGGAGATGATCCAGGCGTGGCGGTCGGGGAAGGTAAATTAAAGAGATGGGATGCAATCCTTTCGATATGGCCATTGATGTCCCGTCTGTGTTTATTATGTATAGCAATTTGTAAAACGATTCCGTGGACGTCAGCAAGGCGAGGGCGGTGATGATGAAAGTGGGCCGCCGGCCTTTGTCCCATATAAGGTCGTAAAAAATGTGGCACCGGTATCCGAGGCAATAGGGTGTGGAAAGGAGGACGGCCAGAGCCGCCAAGAGAACCGACGTCCAAAAGGGAAGAAAAGAAGCAGCAAGCAAGAAGAGAACCAGGGTCCTATGAAGCAGCAGCATCAGCCAAAAGGGAAGAAGGATCAAAAAGAGCGGAAAGAGAAGAACAAGGATGGCGGCAGCAGAAAGGAGGGTCTCGTACCGGAAAACGAGGATAGCGGCAATGGCAGAAAACAACAGCCAAAACGACCCGTTCCTTCATCCAAAGAGAAAAAACAACCTATCCGCACCGATGAAGGTTCACTGCCCAAACCCCAACAGAGCGATGCCGCAACAAGCAAATCAAAAGGTAGACGTTCTCCACAAACAGCACCACCCTCTGTGGAGGGCGAGCAGCAGCAGCAGCAGCAGCAGCAGCAGAAGCAGCAGCAGAAGCAGAAGGCCTCAAACAAGTCAAAAGAACGAGGTCCCCATCGATCAGCAGGAGCAGCAGAAACAGCAACCGCAAGAAAAAAAGACGGAAACGAATCCGCAGGTCAACCGCGAAAAGAAAAACGCCGAACAGAAGCACCAGCCGCTAACGACGGTGCGGCCCGAGATCAACGCTCGCAACCCCCTCACGACAACCCAAGTGCCCGACGACCGCCAAACAAGAGACAGTCAAATAACACCCATCCTTCTCAGCCGCAAGTAACGGATGGCAACAGCCCCGCGGCGTCCCCGACAAAAAAGACTCCCAGTCGACGCCCGCCACGGAACAAACCCAGCAGCAGTCAGGGCCGCCGACACACGCATCCAGGCCAAGATAGAGAGGGCTCTGATAAGCAACGGCAGTCATAGATATACGTGAGAGAGAGAAAGTACTTTATTTGAAGTTCGAAGTTAAACGGCAGCGACGGCTTTCTTTCGATTTTTGAGAATCGTTGCTTTGCCGAGATCAAGTATAAATTTCTGAATGCGTGGTTGTCGAGAATCGACAGGCTGTTGTTGTTGTTGTTGTTGATGGTGGTGGTAAAGATCATCATCGTCGTCTCCATCCTGCTCTTCCAAGACATTACCGAGTTTCCGGGACTTCTCTTCGCCGATGCGTTGGACAGCATAAGTGATGTCAAGAATTTCCTTAATGGATGCCACGCCCGGAGAAAATGCATCCTTGCGTCTCCGGGAAGGCGCAGTGTCCATGACTGCGAGTTCGGACGGGATGGGTGTCGCATAGGGCGATGGAGTGAGAATAGGGCCCTTGGAAGTGATCCAGGGATGCTTGAGGAACTCGTCAATGGTGTAACGTTGGCCGGGGTTGACGCAGAGCAGGTGGGTGATAAGATCCTTCGCTGCGGGCGAAATGGGGTCCCACCATGGACTGAGGAAGCTGTACTGTCCCTTAGCGACCTTGTGAGTCAGGGCGGTGATGGACTCGTCGTAGAAGGGTGGGAAGCCGCACAGCATGGTGTAAAGAACGCACCCTAGGGCCCACATGTCCACTCCCTTGGAGTATCTTTGATCTCGCACAATCTCGGGCGCGGTATATCCCACCGTGCCACACGGCGTGAGAGTCGATGTGTCCCAAATGATCTTCGACAAGCCAAAATCGCCAATCTTGACCTGCCCAATGCCGCCGCCTCCCACGCCGGGGATGAACTCACCCTCGTCCTCCTTGCCTTCGTCATCGAAAAGGTTCTTGGTCACCTTTGACGGGACCACCGGAACCGGCTCAAATAAAATGTTTTCGGGCTTAATGTCGCGGTGGACAATCCCGCACTCTTCATGCAAGTATCGGATCCCCTGCGCCACCTGGACAATGACATGCCGTGCTAGGTCCTCGCTGAAGTACGTCAGCTTCACGATCTGGTGGAAAAGCTCACCGCCTTTGCATAACTCCATCACAAGGAAATAGTGGTCGTCTGATTCCGAAAACTCAAGCAGCTGCACGAGGTTCTTGTGTCGGCCTTTTTGCATGATCTGTACCTCTTTCATGATCGTGGCTCGCTTCAAAAGATGGACGGTTTGGTCTATAAGCTTTCTCTTTTTTTTCCTGTTCTTCTTTTTTTTTTTTTGGTTACCTCTGTTGCTCGAGTCTTTTTCTCCATGAGGCTCGGATGCAAATGTTGCGTCTGTTTGTTCTATCAACACATACACACACACACGAACACACGCGCATGCATGGACGCACATATATAATCCGTAAACTGGATGAATACATCAAAGGACAAGGAGAGATAAAAGCGACGCAGGTAAATAGCGAAATAGCTAACCTTATCGGCAGATTGTTTCCTCACCACCTTGATGGCGACCATTCTGCCGGTAGTCGTGTCTCGTGCCTTGTACACGACCGAGAACGCGCCACTTTTTGCAAGAAGAGAAAAAATGAGCGCAAGCGCGCGTGTATATATAGATATAGATATATCAATATGCATGTGAGTTTAGACCTACGGCTTGTCGGGGGAAGGGCTATTGCCGTAGAGGGAATATATATATATATATATATATACACGTACTCGCCAAGTTTGTCCATGATATCAAAGCGTTCCAGTCCAGGATACGACGGGAACCGCCGTTTGCGCAGTCGCTCATGTTCAATGACCCGCAGGGCAGTAGTGATTGAAGCCGCTGTGTCTGCAATTCCAGAATTAACATCTGTTGCTTGTTGACGCGACCATTCGGATGCTGCTGTTTCTTGATCTTGAATGCTCATCATGGTCCCCTTCCGCTTTATATATATATATAATATATATAGGGAACCCAAGTAATGATAATAAGTGGAAGAAAGTGATAATAAAAAAAAAGAAGAAGGCTGGAAAAATAGGTAATGACAAGGACCTCGCACATTCGCCCACAAATAAGGAACAAACTAGCCCGGTGGGTGGAACCCATCTTTTGGAGAACGGAACGAATTTGTCCGGTTCCATGTATTTACATCGTACAGAATACCTCTCCAGTCTATGCAGAAGAAAAAAGAATGGATGAAAGAGGAGTGAAGGAGCCCCATCATCACAACATAAAGCAGGTTTGCGGGAATGAAAAAAAAAACGATTATAGTGGGTTGCGAAGAAAAAGAGAAGGGGAAATAGTGGAAACGACAGGTGGCAGCTTAAGCACCAATCTTCTTGTCAAGAACGTTTCTGCAAAACAAAAAAAAATCCATTAGATCATGTTCGCCGTCTTCCGGTTCATGACCATTCTTTACCTGGCAGCCTTGACGATGGCATTCTCATCAGGGAAGGCGAAATCTTCGAGGTTCTTGGCATAGGGGGTAGGAACGTCGGCACCAGCAACACGGACCATGGGGGCATCCAGATAGTCAAAGGCATCCGCTAGAAAACGATAAGTCAGATTCTTGGTGCTCTTCTCCCTCTCTCCCTTTCAGACCGATATAGACTTACATTCCATGATTTGAGCCGCGATCTCAGAGCCGACGCCATACGAGGCCCAGCCACCTTCAACGGTGATGATGCGGTTGGTCTTTTTGATGGAAGCGATGATGGTATTCACATCAAGAGGACGGATGGAGCGGAGGTTGATGACCTCAGCGGAGATGCCGTTCTTTGCGAGTTCCTCAGCAGCTCTGAGAGAGAACCCGACGGAGCGAGAGTGGGAGACAATAGTGATGTCCTTGCCCTCACGCTCGACCTTCGCCTTGCCGATGGGGAGGACAAAATCAGAAGATAGGGCCTCCTGGGACATGGGATGCGATACACCATACTCAAGCTCGTTCTCAAGCACAACGACGGGGTTAGGATCGCGGATGGCAGCCTTAAGCAGGCCCTTGGCATCCTCCGAATTCCAGGGAGACACAACCTTAAGGCCAGGCACAGAGCCGTACCATGCAGCAAAGCACTGCGAATGCTGGGCAGCCACACCCGCAGCGGCTCCGTTGGGACCACGGAACACAATGGGGCACTTGACAAGACCACCCGACATGTAGTGCGTCTTCGCAGCAGAGTTGACGATCTGGTCAATGGCCTAATAGCATTGGATCATACAGAAAACGTAAGCATTCACTCGCTCACTCTCACTTCCCTTTTCCCCAACCTATTTTTGGTCCGCTTGCGCTGACTTACCTGCATGGCAAAGTTGAAGGTCATGAACTCGCAGATGGGCTTCAGACCGCTCATTGCAGAGCCGACTGCAAGACCGGCAATACCCATCTCTGTGATGGGCGTGTCAATCACCCGCTTGGGACCAAACTTGTCCAACAAGCCCTTGGTGACCTAATTTTTTTTTTTTTTTTGAGTTGGGACCCAATTTTTTTTGTGGTGTTTTCCCGACTTTTTCCAATATATACCTTGTAAGCACCGTTGTATTGCGCAACTTCTTCGCCAAGGATGTAGACCTTTTCATCTCGCAGCAACTCTTCCTCCAATGCCTGGTTCAAGGCATCGCGGACAGTCATCTATCCATGTGTAGAAGAAAATAATCCCCCGCCTGTTTAGAACCATATGCAGTGTGGTTGCTTCCTAAAGAGTAGTCTCGTTACCTCAACAGTGCCGGTGGAGTTGAAGCGCTGCTGGGCAACAGACACAAGCACAGGCTTGACAGCAACGCGTCGGGCACTGGCAGCAGCGACGGGGGCAAGGCGATGCAGCGATGTGAGGAAGGACATTTCAGGGAAAAGCTGGAGGGAAGGGGAAAAGTAGGGGAAAGAAGGGGTATGGACAACGGATCTAAGTCAGACTCTTGTGTGTTTTTTCTAGCTGAGAAAAAATGATTGGCGAATCGGGTAGTCCGTTGGGGTAGGAGGTATTGCTTTTGCTCCGGGACTTCCCTGTTCCTCCCGGATACAGCCAGCCCTCACTTAATCTTATCCTATTTCTTCTACCCTACACCGTGGCTTGCTTCTTTGTGGGCATCCACCACGGCAGGCAGAAAAGAAGACCAGAGAGAGCTTCCGACGCTTCTGGACATCCCGTCAGATAGGTCGTGTCATGCATTGCACACATGCGCGATGTTTGGTATCGCAATCTATTCGCTTTGAGATTATTTAAAACTTTACTATAGAAATATCAGTGACATGGTATCAGGAAAGTAAGAAAAGGGAGGGAAAAGAAATACATCACTCTATAAGAAAGAGAGAGGATAAGAAAGAAAAAAGGGAAGTGCGTAATCATGTTTTTTTTGGAGGAGATGGAAGCGAGAGAGAGAGAGAGCCTTGAGGAAGATTAAGATGTATGTATGTCTCTTTGTGTGTAGGCGTGTGTGTGCGTGTATGTGTGTGCATTTAGAGAGTGCAGGTACAACAAGAGTAATATGGGGATCTTTCTAGACGCAGTTCTTCTTCCGTTCCCTATTTCCCACACATACTTTTGCACATCGCTCTCGCACTTATATTGCCGCGTATTCTTCTTTACCGCCCATTGGCCGTGGCGCCATTGGCCTTCTTCTGGTTCTTTTGGTTCTTAGCCAGAGGATGATCAGCTGGTGTAAGTAGCTCGAAGCTGCAGAGCAGTTCTTCGCTCACACTAAGAAAAAGAAAGTTAAGGCATGAAATAAGCCGGAGAGAGCAACGCAGTCAGTACCTCATGATGGCTCCGAAATTGTCAAATTCGCCACAGTAGTTAGGGGCTGAAAAGACGGTGACGAGGGTCCTGTCATTGAAGAACTCATATCCGTCCTCAACAACCATGTGGGCACGGCAGACAAGATCCAGATCGAATTTGGCGAGGAATTCGTTGATCACTTTCTTTCCAAAACAGTACGACACGCCTCGCTCGTTATCTTCCCAGTCCAAGGTCACTTCGGATGGATCCGACCAAAGTAGGTCGTTGAGCAGGCCATAATCGGGAACGTCGGTCGGGCGCTGAATGTTGCGTACCTCGTCCATATTGTGCAGCGACGGCGAAAGACCTCCATGCACGCAAAAAATCTTACCTGCCACCAGCGCAGCGATCGGCAATGTGTTGAACGTATCGACAAACGTGCGCCACATCTTGGGATTTAGGCGGCGTTTGCATTCGTCGTAGAAACCGTAGACTAGACATCGACCTCCTCGGTCAGACTTCCTTCTTTCTTTCTTTCCCGTCGTAGGATACATACCCTTAGTGACATTGGCACACTCATGATTGCCACGCAACAAGAAGAAATTCTCAGGATATCTGATCTTGTAGCACAGCAACAGAAGCATTGTCTCGAGGCTCTGCTTGCCACGATCAACATAGTCTCCCAAAAAGAGATAATTGCTGCTCGGAGGGGATCCGCCCATCTCGAAAAGCCGAATCAGATCTGTATACTGGCCGTGCGTGTCACCAACGATCTTGACAGGTGGTGATAGTTCCAAAAGTGACTTTGGCACCATAAATGAAGGATGTTAATAGAATCCCGCCATCTCTTTCTTTCCTCTTCCGTTTCCTTACTGGTTGACTCAAGAAGATTTCCATTGCTGAACGACAGATGGCCACCACCTCGCTGTTCTTCAAACAAAGGTGCCGTGTGACCTTGGTATGACCAGCAGCCAAGAGTCGCTCGATATAGTCATCGACCTCGGCCAGGGTTACTTCCGGCGTATTGTAGCTTGCCATCGAATTGACAGTCAGCTGATTCATAGATCCGACTGTCAGTTGGTTGTTGGCGTCGGTCATCAGCGAGGACGGAGCGTCGCCCAAGCCAGTCGTTGTCCCCTGCGGCGGCCAAAAGTCCGAGGCTGCCAACAACTTGTGTTGTTGGGGATGAGCAACCTTGCCACCAAAGGGATCTTGCCCATGCTGTATCGTATCCTGCGTCTCGTCATCATCGGCTGAAATCCGAGGCGGTGGCCCTGTTGTCTTGTTATTGTTATCACGAAGGGGATAATCGGGATTCAGCTGGGCAAGAGCAGATTCGGCCGCTCCACCAGATGAGGAACGATTGCCATTGGCAGGGAAGGACCGACGATGTTGAGAATTTAGCAGGATAGAATTGACCGACTGAGTGGTGTTGACACTGTGTTCATTGTCCTCGGGCAAGGTGCGTGCCGGGGGAGGCATGCTTTTTGTTGCTCGCCGATTGCTACTGCTCTTTTTGCTGTTACTCCCGCCGCTACGTTTAGAGACGTTGTTTCCCATATGTGTGAAAGTGTGTGTGCGTCTGGATGAGTGGGTAAATGTATGTGATTGTGTATAGGTCGGGTAGTCGGTAAAAGTGTTTATTTTTTTCAAGGGGGGGGATACGAGGTATACTTCTCTCTTTGTACGGGGGGAGAAGTGCGAAGAGAGAATGTGTGTGCGTTGCGTATGGACAAAAAAAGAAAGAGAGAGTTTGTTTTTGGGAATTTCCAGCCAGCGCGGTCGATGAATAGGCTTCTCCGCCCACATAAAATACATGATGATGGAGACACCCCCTTCTGGAACACGTACCAGTAATAGCACTCTTATCCTTAACTCCATTAATACAAACGTAAGCGAAGAATACGTTCGCGTAGAATATTACTCATTATCATACGTCTCTGCAGCTGAGGGTAGAGAACAAAGAGGATAAGACGAAGACGAAAGAAGAATAGTCAGACTTAGTCTCGAGCTTGCATTGAAATCAGATTTAAAATGACAACCTGCTGTCGCAACGGGCGTAGAGTATCGGCTAACTTTGTATAGGAGAGCTTGTAAATCGAGTATTTAAGGTGTATCGGTAACTGGCCATCATCGCTTGGGTTAGCTCCTTTGGGTGGCAGTACTGATGGCGACACAAGGCGGTTGGTTGCAAAAGATCGACAGCGGGACATTAGGAACGATGATTTCCGACGTAGGGATGCGGTTGGTCCTCCTCGCTCTTTCTCTTTGCATGCTAACGATATTCGACCGCTTGCACTACGAAGAACGCTGATCCATGGTGCCCCTGACGTTTTGCCGCTGGAGAAAAGGTCGGACAATGATCGTCGCAAGCTCTTTGGTATGACCTCCTGCTTTTTTTCCATTATCAGCTCTCCTTCTTTTCCTTGCTCTTTCTGAATGCGGGAACGGGCACCAAAACGAAAATGGCGGTCGGGAAACATATCAGGCGGAGACCGAATAACTTGACATAGTTGATGCATTTGCTTAATGGATAGAATGCAAATACATGGTCCTGTTTCTCTAGGAAAACAGTGTTCAGGTTGAATCGGGTCGACCGTAGCCTCTGGATGGGCGTGGTATTCGGTGCCACCTGATGCCACTGGACCGTCCGTTTTATTGGTGAATGCGACTCGGGCCCACCGCCACCGAAAATCGACTTCAGGCATTGACGACCTGCCTTTATTCTTTGATGATGTACGACTGCGATAGCATTAAAATACTGTAAGTCGCGTGCGTAGTCTCATATATCCTTCCCTCGTCTCCACCGCAAGTAGACTTTGTCATCCTGTATGACTTGTCACTGGCGCGCTGCTATTATTGCTTATACCTCAAGTGATGCTGTCGCCAAATAAAGATGGAATCCTCAATAGCGGCCTTTCTTTCCAATTGGTCGGAAAGCAAGGTTGTAATCAAACCCGCCCTCTTGTCGTCATCATCTTTTCGCGGCAATACGGTCCCTGTTGATTCCTTGTGGTTGTGGTGGTGGCAGTTATACATGACAGTGTAGGGGCGCTTTTTATGCCAAATAATAATAAATTAGAATAAGGGGAAAGAAAGAGAAATATGGTCTTGGAATAATATAGGAAGCATTTTGAGCATATAAAAATTGGCATTTCTTCCTAATAGGAAGACCCTGATGCATAGCGTGTGTTTATGATGATGGTGCATTGCATGATAGTAAAGTGGATGTATGCCCAAGCAGATCGTCTATGGCGGTTGAATTCGACATGTTTGTTTCTCGGTAGTCAAAAGAATGAAACGCAACAAAACTTTGTTTGAAACAGGTCGATAAGCAATTGCTTCGGCATTTCCAAAACAAGAAAGAACACACACTTATTGTAAGGCGGATTACCTCATCCCCGGAATGGTCGGGTGAACGTTTACCATAGAGATACGCACGCCCTTCCCTACACTAACACCACCGTCCAACACTCTTCGCCGTGTCTAATCTATTCCGCTCACTAAGCATGACATGTCTCCGCCCTCTTATTTTTTTCTCTTTTTGACTCCCCGGCTTCCTTTTTTTTTTCCCACAATTAAAAAGTCGCATGTACAGTCGCTTCCTGGCGCCGTGGCTGTCATTGATTACTTCTCGAGCCCAACGTCAAATCGTAGCAGCTGCCAAAAAGTGTAATTATCGGACCAATCAGGATATCCACTTACAAATAAGACCGATCTCGCTCTTAAACCTCCAACAGCACCATCCAGGTACCCAACAAAAATTTCTTATAAAGGCTCATTCCATCCCCAACACCACACAGAGACGCTTAATAAGCATAAACTGTACTTTCTTCCCCTTGTCACCCTCGCCCTTGCATATACGCTTATTCGCTAAGCACAGCCTTGTCTTCTCTCCCACCTCAATCCAGTATACCGTGCACCGAGAATGCCAAACGTCACCGAGTCTCTGCTACCTACCATGACAATGAAGCATGTTGCTACCCATGCCTCAATTGAACACAACCCTGACGCCGGGTACATTGACGATCGAGTCATCCCGAGCCCTCTTTCCCTTGAACAGCAGCAGCGTTTTCAAGAACAGGAAGTGTTGCCTATAGTGAAGAAGCTCCGTGCATCCCCTGAATGGCATGAGGTGATGGCATATGGCCACCTATCGGAATCAGCACGCGCACGCTCACTGACAGCCACCACGTTACGCGGCGACGGCAAGATCGCCATTCGTCCGCTGAAGTTCTTCAACGCGGATAGCACAGAGTGTATCATCGTAGCCCATTTGGGTAGGAACATGTAAGTAAAAAAAAAAGGGGGGAATTTTTTTTTCTGCGGTCCCTCGAGCAACCACATTTTGGGGGGATTTTCTTTATATTTAAGCTGATTAATGCTGGTAGGTGCGGTCACGAGGGCATTGTCCATGGCGGTCTCTTAGCGACGCTGTTGGATGAACACCTTGCCTACATTGTAAGTGAAACCCGATCCGATATCTCATTGGGTATAAAATTGGGTACTTAATCTTTTATCCGCGTAACGATCGATCGATGGACAAATCCCTAGACATTGCCAAGTTTACCGAATTACACTGGCTTCACCGCCAACTTGAATGTGGACTATCGTAAGCCTGTAAAGGCAGAACAATGGGTTGTGATCCGAGGAAAGCTTGATAGGGTTGAAGGTCGCAAGGCGTATGCCAATGCTTGGATCGAAACGGCAGCGGATGGAACGTTGCTTACCGAGGCCAGTGCGCTCTACATCAGCCCCCGTACAGACGGACCGGCGCGGTCATCATAGATTAGACTGAGTAAAATGTTCATTTGTAATTATAGAGAACAACACTTCTGCTAAAGAGGACCTAACTCGTGTGCCCCTCATGGCCAAGGACCCAAAGCTTGGGGATCTGAGTTTTTGGGAAGTGTCCATCAAAACGTGGCAGCCAAAAAAAATTTAAAACGAGAATGAGACCGGGAAACGAGTATAAAAATCCTCCGATTGAAATTACTTTTTTTTTTTTTCTTCTCTTTGCTGGTGCAATACTTTTCATTACAAGATGGCTGCTGCTGCCCTGGACAACGTCGACAAACTCACCAAGATTCCCGGGATTCCATATTCCGAGTTCTATGAATTTGTCATGGATTGGAAAACACCATTCGCTATTGCCGGAGCCTATGCATTGACCATCCATCTTCTCAACCCAAAATCCTCCAAGTTGTCCCGCGTTGAGGCAAAGAACCAGGGTAGCATCGACAAGGTTTCTAAGAAGAGCAACCCGGTCATGACCGCCTTTGTCTTTCTCCACAACCTTGCGCTTGCCATCTATTCCATGGTTACTTTTTACCATATGGCCCAGGGCATGAAACGCGCCTGGATTGACTCTGGCGCCGACTTGCATACTGCCGTAAGTAATCTTGCAGGGAAAGGAAAAGAGCGTTGAATTGAAATGGGTGTTATTATTATACTAGTACTGCGACAAGAACGAGTTTCTTTGGAACGATTCTCTCGGCTATTGGGGCTACTTTTTCTATCTGTCCAAGTTTTACGAGGTGATTGATACGGCCATCATCCTGCTTAAGGGCCGTCGTTCGTCGCTTCTCCAGACATACCACCATTCGGGTGCAATGGTTACGATGTGGTCTGGCATCCGCTACAAGGCCACACCCATCTGGATCTTTGTCCTCTTCAACTCGTTTGTCCATTCGATCATGTATTGCTACTACGCCGCCACCTCCATCGGCCTCCATCCCCCCGGAAAGCGCTACTTGACCTCGATCCAGATCACTCAATTCTTGGTCGGTATGTCCTTGGCTGTATCGTATCTCTTTGTCCCCAACTGCCTGGACACCCCCGGCCAGCGCTTCGCCACTTCCATCAATGTTGCCTATCTTTTGCCGCTCACTTACCTCTTCGTTGATTTTGCTCGCCGCACCTACACCAAGAGATTCAACAGCGCAGCACACAAGAAGGCAAACTAAATAGAAAGAAAATTCCCCCACCCCTTCCGGGGCCAAAATATCGCAATCTCCCATCCTAGCTCATACTCCATTAACCATTCGCATCTTGTTTATTTAACACTTGAATACATACATAGTAATAATAGTAAAAAAAAAGTTCATCTATAGCAAATGACTAGTAGTTGGTATATATCCAATTGTATTTTTCCAGAACGGGGATTAGGAAATAAGCCCATGCCCCATTTTTTTAGCGCACAGACTTTTTTTACTTTTTCTTTCTTGACATCTAACACACCATGACCTCTCCACACGAAGTGTTCCCCTCCATACTAGATAATGATTTATACAAATTCACTATGCAGTTCGCTGTGCTGCAACATTACAAGGATGCTCAAGCCACGTACCAGTTCACCAATCGTGACAAAAACCTTCAGCTTAACGCTGAGGCGGTCGCATGGCTCGACAAGCAAATCAAGGGTAATGCACCCTTCTTTTTTTTTGTTTACCTGATCCTGCGTGATTGTCATAAAAAAAAGGAAGAAACCCCTCACCCGTTTCGCCACGTTGTGAATCATAGACATGGCGCAACTCACTCTTACGGCGGATGAACGCGAATATATTGCCAAATCGTTTGCCTATTTTGATGAGAGTTACGTCGAGTACCTTGCCCAGTTCCGATATCGGCCTTCTGAGCAGGTCAAGTATACGTTTGATCCTAACACACGTGACTTTGACCTGGAGGTGACAGGTTTGTGGCATGAGACGATTCTTTACGAGGTGCCGCTGCTTGCGTTGATCTCGCAAGCGTACTTCAAGTTTGTGGATACCGACTGGACATACGAAGGACAGTACGAACAGGCGATCGAGAAGGGCACCGATCTCTTGCAGCATGGCTGCAAGTTCTCCGAGTTCGGCACGCGCCGCCGCCGGGATTTCGTCACTCATGACATTGTCATGCGCGGCTTAATGGAGGCCGCCCGGGCCAACAAGGGTGCGCCCGGTGTGTTTTCCGGGACGAGCAATGTTTATTTCGCCAAGAAATATGGCACCCCTGCGATTGGCACAGTAGGCAAGTAAACAACGAGATGGCCCCGGGAGGGAGGGGGAAAGGGTAAATGCTACCAGGAGAAGCTGACGATTCCGTATTCGATATATACTGGTGTTAGCCCACGAGTTCTTCATGGCAGTGTCGGCCTTAGAAGGGATAGAGCATGCCAACGCGGTAACGCTGCAGAAATGGTACGACACATACCAAGGCGAGCTTGGCATTGCCTTGACCGATACCTTCACGACCGAGGTCTTCTTCCGCGATTTCCAGCAAGACCTTGCAAGCAAGTACATTGCCGTGCGTCAGGATTCGGGTGACCCGGGCAAGTTCATCCGTCGGATGGTCGAGCACTACAGGTCGATTGGAATTGACCCGGCTACCAAGTTCATCGTTTTTTCAGACTCGCTGGATGTGCCTCGAGCCATCAAGCTGCTTGGAATGGCCAAGGAGGCCGGGATCGGCGCCAGTTTTGGCATCGGCACTTCGTTGACGAACGACTACAAGCGGGCTAGCCAGCCCGATAAGAAGAGCATTCCTATGAATATGGTGATCAAGATGAAGTACTGCAACGGCAAGCGGGTCATCAAGCTCAGCGACGATGTCCTCAAGCATAGTGCGAGCGACGATCTCATCAATGATCTGAAGCAACAGTTGGGCATCCATTAAGGGGGCCCCTTTTCCTCTCTGACACCCCTTCCTCTCTCCGATCCCAGAAACCCAATCTCTCTCCTCACCGTGCTATCATTTCCTATGACTTATCCACGTCTCTATACTGTACAATCTGTTTCTTTTTTGGGACTACCATTGTAGAAACAGCTTTGCTTCTGGAATTTTACTTTATTTATTTATCATTTAGAGCCTAATACATCATAGATCAGAGCAGGTAGAATGGATTCATTTTCGAGAATGGAAGAGGCGGAGAGTGATGGCACTTCGGAGAGTGTTGGGGGAAGGGCATGATCAGGGCTCATCTTATTACTTCATTTTTGTTTGTTTCCTTTTTTCTGTTATATTTTTTCTTTCTTTCTTCCTTTCTAAAGCTCTATTACATTCGTCCTATGGCAGAGGACCCCACTCCAGCTTGCGCCGCCATCGAATATGTCGGTTACTCTTCAGAACTACAGCTACCATCAGCCATACAACTTATTGAGAACGATCTTTCTGAGCCCTACTCGATCTACACCTACCGTTACTTCATTCACAACTGGCCCAGCCTATGTTTTTTGGTACTTGCCGCGACATCTCTGAATATCACTTGCCGAACGTTATTGATTCCCCCCCCACGCGCGAAAAAAAAAAACATTTATGCTAGGCAATGGATGGACAACGGTGTGTAGGTGTCATTATATGTAAACTTGACCAGCATCGGGAAAGGAAACGAGGATACATTGCCATGTTGGCAGTTGCCAAAGAATATCGCAAACGTGCGATCGGGACGACGCTTGTACAAATGGCCATCCGAGCCATGAAAGAGCAGGATGCCGATGAGGTAAATTGAGGACAGGGGCAATCGCACGGCTCGTTCGTCTGCTGAACGACGGGTTTTATCTACATGCATACATGCACACACACACACACATCCGTTAAAGGTTGTCTTGGAAACCGAATATACCAACCTGGGAGCGCTGGCTCTCTATCAGCGGCTGGGATTCATCAAGGACAAACGGCTATATCGATACTATCTCAACGGTGTAGATGCCTTTCGGCTGAAACTCTTTTGCAAAACCATGGTCAGCGATTGAATGTAGCCATACCAAACATGCGTAAATGTGTAAATGTATAGAAGTATAAATATTTCGATCAGGGCGGCACTTCCTCTCTCTTTCTGTCTTTCTCTGCTTCTGTGTGTCTGTGGTATGTGTATGTATGCATGGTAGGAACAACATATGAAGAAGATGTTTGTTGGGCAGGAAGCAAGACGTTCCTGACGAAGAGACGGAAAAGCATGTTCATGACGCTTGCTGAGCCATTGATGTATGTTCATGAATGACCGCATTTACGACGGGATCCTTAAATACCAAGGGGGAAAAAGTCAGAAAAGAAGGCAAGAACCAGTGAACACGATCAACTTACTTTGAGTAACTGAGATGCGCTGGAGAAGAGGGTGAAGATGCCCGAAGGTAGTCCGTTAGACACAGCAGCAATTCTGTCGTTGAAAAGGTCTAATTTGGTTTTGAGCGGCACACCAGGGTCCTCCACGATCTTTCCTGGTTCAGGCACATCGGCTTCGCCGATGGCATCCATCAATGCTGACGTTGTAGTACTGCTATGATGTAGTCGGAAATAATCAGCTCCATTCTCCATGCTCGTGTCTGATGCCGGCGTGGGCGGCATGAGGAAAGGCACCTGGTCTCGGGATATGCACTTCCGGATCATGTTGTAAAACGAGTCGGTCCGGTTCACATCACGTTCATCTGCGCTACGCGCGCGGGTGCTTGACACATCGTGGATAAATATCTTTACAATCTGATGCGGATACCGATTGTAAATCTGTCGGTAACTAAGTGGGGTCCGAAAAAAATGTGATCAGTGAATCGTTCATGGTAAGTGTACGCCTTATGATACACACACTTCTGGATCTCGCTCGCCCGAGTCGCCGACAAGAATAAATTTCCGGTTGGGAAAGTCTTCAAGGATTTGGGATATCACGTCCATCTTGTGCTGACTGACCTTATTACGAATCAGATCCGCAGCGCTAATGGCTCGAAGATGCATGCTTCCAGGAGGGAAATTTTGGTCCCGGATGAAGTCACTTAGATTGAAATACACCTGCCAAGGGGAGTTGGATACATAATGGATATGTACGCCATGGTCTGCCCAATGACGATAGACCGCAGACATGCCTTGCACTGGCTCCCCTTTTTTGAAAAAGGTATTTTGAAAAATGGCATCTCTCCCATCCAGAATATTTGTAATTTTGATGGTATCATCGATATCCTGACAAGTCAAGCGTGTTAGCCAGATCGTCACCTCCGCCTGCGACTCGATAGATCTTACCGAAATAATGGAAACACCCTGTGGCTCGATAAGGTCCACATATGCATCATGGGTTGTGGAGTCTAGATAAGGTCGATGAGTGCGGCACTTTGGCAAGCTAACAGAATGCTACGCAATTCTCACCAACGGAGCTATCAAAAGAAGCAACGAGACGCAGCACTTTGCGGTGAGCCTTGTCAAGTAGATGCGATAGATCAAGTATCAGCGTCTCATCAAATCGACCTGTATCTCCCGAATTGATGCTGAGAGCACTAATGATATCCTGGGTTTTGTCACGCAACTTCTGATGTAACGGTGTGCGGTGGCGGTATATATCAGATGGATCAGAGAGGCGTCGGCTTAGCACATGCTCAGCCGAGACGGTGTCCACTACTGAAAGATTAAGTTCAATGCTCCTGAGGGTCTGGCATCGGAACTGGTTGAGTAGCCGAACAAAGTGGTCATCATCAACCGAACTGGCCACCCATCCTCCATAGGTTCTGCCAGCCACTTTAAAGGATTTAGTTGGTACTGGGATCGTAATATTCAGATGGAGACGCACAGCTAAACATTACCGGCAAACAAACGATCTAATCGACTTGATCCAGGCATTGCATACGTCCAGCCTGTCAGCCGCATTTTCCATTGGTTGCCTTCAACAGTCCTGCATGCATACGCCGGAAGCAGCATGCAGTATGGCTTTGGGGTATCGACCGACATACTTGGGTCTGCGACGTCTCCGTTTCGACTGCTATTGGATGTCGTCTCTGAGGTAGACCGGCTGGGCCGCGGCGGAAGCGGAGGCCTATGGTCCCAACTTGGCGATGCGACGGAACGAAGACCACTCTCGGAATCCGCCGGCGACGGTGGGCCATAATACTTACTAATCTCTTGTTTGATAACTTGGTGTGTTGCGCGTGCAAACGATCGTAATCGTTCTCGGCGACCTCCAGGCCTACCTGCGATGGAAGCGCCAAGATAAGAGATGGATGGCAACGGGTGATTGGGCAAAGGTCTCGCAAATGTTGTTGCTGCTGTAACATCAACCGTGTTGGCGGCCATTGCTGATTCTTGGTCGTTTAGGTCGGCTGTCATGAGTATTCGTGATAAGAAATAAAGTATGAATATGTGAACAAGAACAAGAGAATGGCCAACTCCGCCAACGACATCTGCCCGTTCTCAAAAAAAGATGTGCATTGTAGCACATGAGAAGTTGAGTCAGTCTTAATCAACAAACCAGTGAAGCTTCTCTATACCATCGGGCTGTTTCTCAATATGTTTTAGCTATTCCTAGTACGTAGATAAATTGCGAAATGTTCAATCATCCTGCGTCAAATGCTGATGATCGTCAGCATGGATGTAGGAAGTGCTTTCTAGGCGTGTTATCGAGAGCCATAACGATGTAACATTGTTCTCCTTCTCATTTAGATGACGGGCGAAATAAATATGCGGATAATAAGATCGCATTGTATGTATTAATTAATATCATTCGGTTATTTGATTCTGAAAGCTCACTGAGATATTCAACGAGTAGATATGGTTCTTCCCTGAAGGATCTCCCTATTATAACATTTGTGTTGTATCGGTAATTTACCGTTCCCTGCCAATAGCAGATGCAGAAAACGGGCGATTATTAGTAGTACTAGGTTCTAGTTTTAGTCTATCTGCCAGCATTGTATGTGCGCATGGGCGCAGAAATGTATGAGTGGCTGTGCCGTTACTGCATCAGTTTTCACCGCTTAAGATTAACACAGTTACTTGTAACGTGATCCATGAAGCAGATACCGTGCATATTATTGGTTATAGAGATAGTCCCTTTATTTCATTGCAGGGTGCTCAGATGATTAACAATCTGCATCTAGTTTTTATTATTATCACCCATGACGCATTTACCCCATGTGTGCGCGCACGCATGTGTGTGTGTGTATGTGTGTGTGTGTGTGAAGGTATAGGCTCTTGCATAGGAACAGCCACTGCAGCTACAATATTTTACCGTAGCATGCGCACGTTCACTTGGATACATAATAAAAAATACATAGGACATATGTATCCAGGCGGTCAATCGAAGAATTTGATTCTTGTTCAAACAAACACGGAAGACCTAGAAAATAATAGAGGAGAGGGGCGGGGAAGAAAGGATCTGATCGTTGAGGTAAGGTCGTATGGAACTATACAATAGAAGTATGGACTATTCTAGGACAGAGGTATTCTTTCCAGCCTTGGCCTTGTTCCTGGCACGTCTGGCTGTTCGTTTTGCTCCTTGCATTCCATTTACCAGTTTATCACCCCAGTTGAAACATTCGTTGCAGCCGACCTCCTTGTGGGCCTGGCATCCTGGCTTGCCGTTGGAAAGACGCGTCCACATATGAGTGACGCTGAAAGGCTCGCGGTCTTCGCCCTTCCATTTCTGTTCAAGGATGGCCTCGTCCACCTTTTCGTGAAGCATGTCTTCGATGGACATGTTGTTCATCCCTCGGTTGTCAGTGGGACACTTGGTGCAGACCTCCAGTCCATGACGGGTGCAGAAGCTGAAGCCATTAAGCGTTACATTAAAAGAGTCAACCGTGTTGTTCTGGTCATCCTTGACTTCGAATTGGCTGTCCATGCTTGACTACGTATCACCGGTTTGGATGAGGGGAAGAGAGCGTGTTAAGAAGGGAAAAGTACTGCTACTTGCGAAAATAGAGACATCAACCCATTTAAATAGGATGGGCACAAAGCCGTCCTGTTGCTGACATTTTCGTCAGCACTAGTGGATAGCACATGACCCATCTTTTGCCCACCATCCACCTATTTCACACGGACAGAAAGTAACTATTCTATCCTCCTGCAGCTCACTTACCAACAGTACTTATGGCGCTTTATCCGAAGAAAAAAAAACAAATCAACACAGTTCAGTCATTCCCGGCAAGAGCAGAGACAAGAGGACAAGGAGGGGTCGACTATGCAAAAGAGGGCAAGATAGCGTTCCATAGCCGAAAAGGTAGTGGCGTGAGAATTCGTGGATGTAAAAAAAACTGCTTGCTGTTGCTCATGTATCATAAACCAAGACAGTCAGCAATAACAAAAAAAAAAGACAGGTGGGAAGATTTCCTTAGTTGCTTTCCACACGTTACCTCACTTCCCCTTAGCGCTTGCTGCCTAATCAATGGGTGTCAAGTTTGATAGATTCCATACAGAAACTCCCTGGCTGCGCTTATATTTCAGTTGACCTCACTTTTCCCGATGTAACAGCGGCCACACACGCACAGGGCGCGTTGTTTTGGTGATGCCTCATGTTGGCTGGCCCTGAATTCATTCATGCAGACGACAATCGCTGATTTCATTGGTCCAATCGGGCGTGGGCCCTTTGTCACCCCATAAGAGGTGATTCGGTGGTGGGATGGGGGGATGTCCGTCCTCGTTTCAAAGGTTCCCAGTCCTCCGCCATCAACTTCTCATAGATTAACTCATCCGTTAGTGACACGGAAGATGAGGTGCTTCTGGTAGCTGCGGTAGACTTTCTGGGATATCTCTCGGAAGGCCTGTTGTGGAACGCGCCTTACTGTCTTCTCTTTTTTTTTTTCTTGCACTGTTCTCGTGGTTTTGACGAGATTGATGTGCTTTTCTACCGAATGATTGAAGGATGTAAAATTCCATGCTGCTACAATATGCCAATCCCTGTGTGGCCTCTTGTCCTATTCTCCTGATGGGCGCAATATCAGACTTTGCGGCGCTCTTGGGAAAACACATCATCCGAGGCTTAAACGCGCGGCTTGCACACCTTGATTGTTGTCATTCAGGTAAAAAAGACAGAATCAATAAGCAAAATATGAATAGAACAATACCGCCTCCAAGAAGTTTGATTATTTACTCGCCTCAACAGTTACGCATTATATACATTCTGATTTCCCGCTTGTACATCGGTAAGAACTTGACGCAGTCAAAATCAAGGAGGGACCGTGCCATCGCCACATTTATGGTTTCGAAAAAGTATCTAGGACCATTTCTAGTTGCAAAAGATTTTTCTGATAGCTCATCGTGGCTGGGTTCACGCATACTGGCTGTGGTGAGCAACCTGTAATCAAAGCAACGTCGTTAATGCCTACATGCGATATCATTGGAGCGGATAATTCGAGATTTTTTTTTGGAGGGGAAGCCAGCACAATTCTTTGAATATGGGTGAGAATTCAGAATCAGGGGTATACGGGCGGTACTGAGTGAGGGTACGTAGACGCAGTTGAAATGAAATAGAACATAGAATTATGGAAGACTTCCGGTGAGGTTTGACGGCTGTAACATGCGCATACGAAGAACAGTTGACAAATAAATGTGTTCGAAGAAAACAGCGAGACATGCCAGAAGCTCGGACTGGGCAAGCAATAGGCTAATCATGAGAATTGACAGATGGTATAATTGTACACTATGGAACTATGGAAACAAATGATAGACAAGAGTAGGAAACCACAATAAAGCTGACCAAGGCTGAGAGGATTTTTTTCTGTTCTCTCGGGGTTGCTAGTACCAGGACATGACTTGTATCCAAAGGACTGTGGCATATCGCTCCTAGCAACATATGAATGGATTATTCTACAGTAATTTGTTGATCTGCATACATGTGACGTATATGACAATGGACAACACATCAATCCTTTGGCTATGTCTGTTACCTCCCTTAAAAACAACGATCGCTCGGTTCGTTCGGGGATCCTGCCTACACAGATACGACATAGATCAGTTCTATCTTTGAAAGATTTTCATTCACAGCAAAAAAGACCGCGCTGCGCTAGCACTGCAGCAACCAGCCCTTTCAGCGACTCCAAGGTCTTCCTGTAAGAGATATCAACTACGATTTTGGCAGTCATGATTTTCCATGGCTGCACGACAGGTATACACACCTCATGTCCCACACTGCAAATGACAGCCGGCTTCATTGTCCCATGTGCTGCCCCTTCCTGGCGCTGCAGCATAATTTGCTCTCTGTATGGCGTCATTTTCCTCGAGATTGGGTGTCATCTGTACAGTAGTCATATATATATATAGAGAGAGAGAGAGAGAGTATGTGTGTTCGTGCATGTATCGATGTGTGTGAAAGGGATGTACTTTAATGTGTTGATGAATGTGAGGATGTTGTTTCACTAGTGATTTCCACGAGAGTTAGTTTCCTAAATTGTTCGAGGACATCGTAGATGCTGCCTTGTTTATGAGAAGACTTTTTTAACGCTCGTCGTGTCTCGATCTCTTCCTTAGACATGCCAACGGCCGACTCTTTTTGGGACTGAATGATCTCTTGCTCTTCCTTTTGGATGGACGTTAGAAGATTGCGTTTCGGAGGGAGGAGTAATTCGGATGGCTTAAGGTCGATAAGTGTCATGTAAACCATATGACGGTGTGCGTGCGACTTGCGCAGCTTGAGAGAGACTCGGACATGATCGAAGAGGTTAAACTGGATTGGGTGTGGTAGCGTGGCAGCAGTCACAGAGATCGAGGTTGGCATGTTCACTTCGATGGAGCAATTGGGAATGAATTCTTCATCTGTACATAAAGAGGAAAAGGATCAGGTTAGTCTGGACGACGGATTCTGGGAAGGAGTAGATGGGTGCTGACCATGGTTATCGTTGCCTGATTGTAGCGAACGTGGCACCTGCGTTTGTCCATCGCGATCCACGAGAAATACAGGTCCTTTAAGACCCAAGGCAGGGATAAAGACGAAAAAGCCGTTAGATCGGATTTCGGCAATCACGCCAGTCTCGATGAGAGGCCCGTCGCTCGTCTAAATAGAAACAAATAAACGTAGATTCAGTTCTGCTGCGTTGCTGGCCATGGGCATGTCACATACATGTTGTAAGACATAAAGACTCTGGAAGAGTTCGGTCGAATCCTAGTAGAAGAGTCATTAAGCATCATCACCTCTCAAGCACTCTATTGAATATAGAAGGATATGTTCTTACTCTTTGTGCGAACTTCGATTCTCGTGATTTGAGGTTAAGGCGTTCACAAATCTCGGCCACTTTGGCATCCTGCGTCATCCCGGAAGGTCTGCCTTCAGTATCTTCCAAGGCGACCGGATCTTGAACGCACAACAGTAGTTGTCGGTGGGCCACCACATCAGCATATCGGCGAATAGGAGACTGCGTATGGAAGATATCAATTATCTCATCCTTTTCATCCTGTTTGTTCATTACCGTAAAATGCGTATAAAAATCGAGCGCAAGACCATAGTGGAAATAGTTTTCGGTCGATTCATGACCGGCGGAGATGTATCTATGTCGTATTGTTCAGCCCATCGACGAAATAAATGAATATATATTGGCATCCCCTCACTCACCCGGCTTCATTCATCGCTACCGTCGCCATTGTCTTCATCAACTTAACCATCTCTGGATCATCTCTGCTCGCCTGAGCTATAATATCCAAGGACTGCCCAAGAGCCTTGTTGGATGAGAAATCGATTGTATATCCCTTTTGATTCATTGTTAGAGTGATCTTCCTTGATCATCATGACCAAATATCTCCTTACTCGACTCCCAGCAGCTTTGACTAGCATCTCAAACTGACCAGGATTGGGCGGCGGGTGGCGGCGTAGGATGGCTGCGTCCTTGAAACCTTCATAGACCCTCCTACCCACATAGGCGTTCGCCATAATCATTGCTTCGGCCACAAGCCCATGGATTTCCATGCTACCCTTGGAGAGTGAAAAAGACGACTCGGGTTAAGGGATAGTACTTTCTTTTCTGGTCCGTCCTGCTACCCTTTATCCATAGCCTCAACCCAAAGCAAAAAAAAAAGGATATTGATATCAGTGATCTGATTGTTTTCGGCAATCTTAAATTTGACTTCATTGCTCTCAAGTTCGAGTGCACCGTTGGATAGACGGTTCCGCTAGCCAATATAAAAAAAATAACATAAGGTCAGCTTCAAAACTCTTAAACTAATAGTCCACCTTACCCGCATCGTTCGCAACACCTCCGCGAGCTTCATAATACATGGTCTTAACTTATTTCCGAGGGAACGATCTATTGGAATAACCCATGCAGTTCAAAGTAAGCCCAATGAGAGATGGTGGCGCTTAATCATTGCACATCTTACTCAAGTTCGTTGCCACTGGCTCTCCATCAAGTAACTGTTGCGCTTGCTCATATTCCATCTCGCAGGTCGAGCGAATAATAGTTCGCCCAAACCATGTATTTTTAACTTGAAAAGTTGCTTTGTCGAGTGTCCATAAGACCGATACTATATATAAGGAGTCATTACATTAATCACGCCTTTTCTTCCATCTCGTTCTCGCTTCCGCAACTCTACCGGCGTAACGGTCCACGTTTTCACGTAAAGAGCAGACGCGTTCACTAAGCACCGACGGTAGCATATCAAAGCGTCGATCGGCAAGATAGACCGTAGTTCCTCTATGTTTATGTCAGAAAACTCCTCGAACAGGAGAGTAATGAGAGAGAAGATAGGTTGCTCACCTCGCACGTGCCTCGAGATCTGTCAGAGAGTTTTCTTTTACAAAAAAGCTGACGTCGGCAATATGGACACCTAACTCCAACGCGTCTTTGGAGATTTCTCGTATAGACAAGGCATCTAAGGTATGGGAGTTTACCTCTTGCTCCGTAAGTTATCCAGTCAACATAACTTACCATCGATATCCTGACAATTAGGCGGATCGATACTGAACACTATCAACGACCGCAGGTCTCTGCGACGACGGATTTCGTGCTATCATAACCCGGTGAGATTTTCTATAAGCGATGATGCAATAGAATGTTACCTCATCTGGTTTCCAAGGGATATCGGGGGTATCAATCGGCATCTCTTTAAGAGACGCCTCACTGAAACCTTGGAATGCTTGGGAGACTGAAATACTATGCTCGACGAGGATGGCGGAAATTTCCGTATCCAGTTGGTGGATAGGGCCTGGATAATTGGATGTTATTGTTATTTCCTTTGTCATAGTCTTTTTTTGATTTTAGCATACCAAGCGATCGCACATAATGTCCATTGGGGTATTGAGAGGAAATGGGCCTGTCCAGAATATGAGACGCCTTGATATGAAAATATGTAACATATGCACTTGCCAACTATCGATACGGACAACAATCCGTTGGTTCTGAATCAGTTTCACGTCCTGGTGCCTGATTCTGATCTTGGGAATGACAGAGTCAAGCGGGATGGCCAAATGCCACCCTCCTTCGACAGGATCTTCTTGAATGGTTGCGACATACGAGCGCCAATTTCGGTTGAGAATACCGACAACGCGGCCAGTGGGACGCATGTTCTCTGTGCTGCTCGCCAAGCGGAGCTCGTCAAACTCTATATATCATCAGCGATAGATATGGGACTCCCTCTCTCTCTCTCTTTTGATCCTTCCTACCATCCTCAGCACTGGTGCCTCCATAAGCAATGACATTAGGTGCTGTTGTCCAATGACTCTCGGACAAGAGCTCAACCACCACGAGATCACCATGCACTATGTAAACAAAATCATAAATTCGCTTTCATCCTATACAATGATGCGCCTGAATGACTTGCCTGAACGATTCATGTTTCCCGATCCCACAATCAAGATGTCTTTGCCCAGCTGGCTGCCTCCATTCACATACGCAGTATCACGCGTACCTTGTCTGCATTTGAGAACTCCCGAAAAGTATCTGGAGGATTTGATGCCTGCTTCAAGTTCCTCCATGGATTTGTACTGCAAATAGGAACGTGAAATTTGTTTTCTTAGCATTGGGTCTCTGACATGTGAACGCAGATGACTCTTACTTCTGTGTAACCAGCTACGGCAGAATCTTGCCTCGAGTTGGTAGACGAGGACGAGATGCGGATACGCTCAAGGTCATCTTCGAACACAGCCTCAGCGAGGGCAGAAGCAAGGCTATTGAGTAGAGTATGGTCTGGCCAGTGCTGAGCAATATATTGACCCATAGTCATGACGACGACATGGTCGCTCGGGGTGGCAGATGTGGTGAACATTTCGGAGAGGAGAACAATGTGTTTATTGCCGAGATGGCGGCTGTACCAGTCTGCCATGCGACATAAGGCCCGCCAATCACGCTCAGCGGCAGATTCTCCGGGAATACGCTCGACGCGAGTATCAACGAAGATGTCATTGTAGAATACTGCACTCTTATGCCGAGAATCATTGACGATCTGTCGAAGTTTGCGCAAAGTTCGCATCTTATCGTGCTGTTCCAGCTTTTGTGAAACACTTTTTTTTAAGTTTCCAACGTCGTCATTCACTTATTAGTTTTTTTTTACCGATGTCATGATTGTCTGGCCCAGAATAATTCCCGTGATATCTTCATGCTCTAGTATTTCAAGGTATCGCATCACAATCTATGTCGTGCGTATATACAATGGCATGAACACATACCAATCGAGATATCAGTAGCAGCAGCATCAGCAGCAGCATCAGCAGCACACTCCATATGATCACGCACCTCCCAACCTTTCCTGCTGTCATACAACATACCGACACATCCGGAACGACATAGTGGTCCGCACCAAGGCTGAGCACGGCGTGTGGTTGATTCTCTCCATGCATGCACGACGTACAGCCATTGACCATACAAGAGATATCATTGCGGAGGTATTCTTGAATAAAAGGTAGAATTCCATAATCAACGAGGTGTCTTTCGGGAACGATTCGTGATCACGCATTTGCTCTCTTTCCCTCCCGTCTCTCTCGCTCCCGTTCTCGCTCTCTCTTTGTTTGTGGCTGTGCTTGTGTGGCTCGCTGCTGTAGTATTTTTTTACATACGTTCTCTTACAAGTTTAACAATAGCATTGCCTCGAGTTTTTCTAAAGAATGCGCGGTCTGACTTAATCGCCATGCAATTTGTCATTTCGTGTAGATAAAAGGGGATGTACCCACGCGTACTAGCTGGGGTTGAAAAGAGACAAGTGGTTAAGTTTTTGGGGGGTGAGTAGTTGCCGGGCTCGATGGGTACGATGGGGGCGCAGGCGGACTCACAAAAATGGCCAGTGTGAGAGAAAAACCAGAACACCGCAAAATTATGCTTTTCGGTTTATTGTTGAACGGGCTTTTTTTTGGGGGGGAAGGGGAGGTGAAAGCGCAGATGACTTGAAAAACAGGATGGACTGCAAAGAATACTATGCAAGCAAGCTTAAAGACAGAAAATAAGAAACGATGGTCTTCCCTCCCTAGAAATGGACAGGCAGACACGGAACGGGATCCAGGGCAAATGACAGCGCGTCGAGTAGGACACGTGTTCTCATGGTAGGTCACTTTACGGTCGCATCTAGCTTTTCTCACTCGGCTATTTGCGGTTTTTCTTGGGGGGGATGACGGAGGATAACAGATGTACGTGCGTAAGAGAAGGGCACATTAAAAAGAAAACATCGGGCTTAGGGGGGAGAGTGAAGGAAAAGAGGAGTAGAAAAAAAGGTATAAAAAGCTGAGCTGACGGACTAATTGACGTTTTCCTTTTCGTTTTCTCATCTTTTCACACACTTTCATGATTTGGATGCTCTCTTAAATGAAATTCGCCAAAGAATTAGCCAGTGAGAGCATCCCCGAATGGAGGAGGGCTTATATCAACTACAAAGGCCTCAAGAAACGTATCAAGATAATAGAAAAAGTACTCCACCCCCACCCACTCAGAAAGCCCCTCTTTTTTGTTGTCAAAATGTACTGATCAACATCCACACAGTACAGAAAAGCCCAAGAACGCCAAGCTGCCATCGAACTCGACCGGGCCTTTCAAAATAGTGGTCAGGGCGACAGTGACCCTGAATACGGCGGCACTGAGCTCTTCAAACCAGATACGGCTGGAACCGCCTCGCTGTCGGAATGGCGATGGCCATGGAATGCAACGATCCCCCAAACACCAACCCCACCAAGACGGAACAGTCACCATGCCGACAACCATGGTTTCGTCTGGTCATCGACCGCTAGGTCAGTCCATCGCGAATCTTCATTTCCTCATTCCCTTATTCGCCGACTTTCGTCTCGATTTGGCAATAATGAAGAGGCCGAGCTGGCGAGAGCAGCATCCCATCCAGGTCCGAGATAAGGCTTGTTGCCACTTCTAAATCCGGCCAAGGCTGATTTTTTCATTATTATTTTTCCTATAGCATCGATCCGTAGTTCCGCAACTTTGTCGGTCTTTGAGGAAGTCCTGCTTCATGCAAGCGAACCTGAGCGTATATTTTTTGTAGTCCTGAATGGAGAGCTTGAAAAAGTCTCACGGTTCTATGATGGTAGAGTGAATGATTATAACCGAAAAGAAAGATCGACCGAGACGTATCCTCGTTTTTAACCCCAACAAAAAAAAAGAAAAGGAACAAGAGGCAAGGGCCAAGATAAATGCACTCAAAATACAGATGCAATTGATTACCGAGTATGGCCGGCGCATGTTGGAGCTAAGTGTATGTCCGTCTTGCAAAGAGTATATGCATCCATCATCGATATACTTATCACTTTCTCGAAACTCAGACCATGGAGGAAAATCAAGGCGGTCCACAGTACCATGGCAACTCCCAGCGTGACCAACGCTGGTTTCACAGGTGGCAACCTAACCATCGTCCTCCTGTTGACCAAATGCCCGTGTCCTTTCATATTTCTCAGCAGCGCGGATCACCGACCGGGGACTATACCGCTGATGACCATGTCAGCTATAATGTAGGACCAGCATATATCGACGATGTCACTGTGTAACTTAGCAACCCCATCTGTCCCAATCTTCCTTCTTCATCAGGTTGCGAGGAGCCGGCTCAAAAAGGCCCTGACCGAGTTTTACCGAAGTTTAATGTTTTTGGACTCATACAAGGTTAGGGGTGTTTTTTGCATTCTGAATATGCATGAGGATCCTAATTGTTGTATTTCTAGAATTTGAATGAAAAAGGATTTCAGAAAATCCTTAAAAAATTTGACAAGGTATTGATTCATCTGTAGAAGGCAAAGGTCGTAGACTATATCAATCTCAACAATGGAAAACTGGCGCAATTTTTTGCAGACAGCAGGATGGCGAGCCAGCCAGCTTTATACACAAAAAATGAAACAATATCATTGGGTCACCTCCGAGGATCTGAACGCTATCATCAAGGAAACTGAGGTATTTCAAATCGAACAAGTCTAAAAAAAGGTGACAAAAAAGTCATTTTTCTCATTTCTGTAGACTCTCTACATCAATGAATTTGCAGACGGTCATCGGCGCCGGGGTATGCGCAAACTGCGTGTCCCGGAGAAGCAAGAGGTAAGTTGATAAATGAAGGAGAGTTGTGCCTGTTCTCGTCCACCCTCCCCCTTGATTTTCTGCTTGCTTACTTCCGAATGGGCGATCACATTATTTGTAGGATTATAACTCCACCACTCTACGAATCGGAGTCTTTATTGGATTGGCTATCCCTATGCTCGTTCGGTCTTTGCAGCTAGGTAACATATATCATATCGATCGTCTCTTATGCATTATATTCTCTTACGCTTCGTTCAAAGGCTTTGACCCACAGACCGCCACACAACTCGTGAATGTCCATACAAACCTTCAGATTTATGCATGTTTCATCCTCCCTATTTTATTTTGTTTGGGTGTCGCTGGTAATTTGATTATCTGGCAAAGAAGCCGAATCAGCTATAAATTTATTTTCGAACTCGATCCGCGCGATAATCTGGACTATCATCAGTTTGGAGAGGTAAAGGGGCTGATGGAAAAGCGGAAAAGAGAAGAAGATGACTAAAGATCTTAACTACTAGCTTCCTGCCTTAATGCTTCTTATTCAATCGTTTGTCATGTACATGGATTTTTCACAATCCTTCGGAGCAGATATCCCCTCCGAGCTCTGTCCGCTTATTTTGTTTGTTGTGTTTGCAGCAATCGTTTTATGTCCTTTCAATATTTTGTACTGTTCGGCTCGCCGATGGCTCGGAGTTGCACTGGTAAAAAGAAAAATCATCCATGCGAACGCTCTATTGACTATCTGTGTATGTAGGGTCGTATCCTTCTGAGCGGCTGCTTCCGAGTCGAGTTCCGGGATTTTTTCATCGCAGATGAACTGAATAGCTTGGCCTATTCGTTCTGGACTTTGTCGTACTTCTTTTGTGCTTACTCTTGGCAGTGGCTGAATTTGGGTAAGGGATGAATAGCCGACTATGATCTTTTCAAACTGACACATTTTTCTTCTTTGCTTTCTTCCTCCTCCTCTTCCTGGCCAACTCCCCCCCCCACCTCCCCAAAAAATATCAGACATCAACTGTAATATATCCCTTGTATGGTATACGCCGCTTATTGCATCATTGCCTCCTTGGTGGCGTCTCCTGCAATGCCTTCGCCGTTACAAAGACTCGGATGAGATGGTCCATCTTGCTAATGCCTTAAAGTATCTCAGCAGTGTTGTTGCCACCATAACTGCAGGCATCCATCGCATGCATCGTGAGTGATAAAAGACCAAAATATGGTCTCGGGACTAATACAAAGTATTGTGTTCGAGTAGCCAATACAGCGACTAATATCATCTGGGCTTTGTCACTTGTCATCAACGCTTCGTACACATCCACGTGGGATATCAAAATGGATTGGGGTCTATTACAGCCTAGTAGCAAGCACCCCTTCCTCCGTGATGATCTCGTCTTCCCTCCAGGAGTAAGTGATGTGGTAGTCCCTTATACCTGAGGCTCTCAACTCATTTCGCATTTCAGTTTTATTATATTTCGGTGATAGTCGACATTGTTCTTCGTTTCGCATGGATTCTCAATTTTATCAACCTACGCATTCACAAAGACGTGCTCACCTTTGTGCTTGCTCTTATGGAAGCTTATCGCCGCATTCAGTGGAACGTGTTCCGTCTGGAGAATGAGCATCTGAACAATTGTGGCCAGTATCGTGCTATCAAAGAAATCCCCTTGCCTTTCGCCCTCAGCAGTAAACCTATCGATCATGCCGAGAGTACAGCCGAAGAGGGTAGACAAAATCCGACAACTACCATTCCGACTTCGGCAATGCCCATTCCGATCGGCGGAGGTGATCGTGGTGATCGTGCGCCGACGCCGCATACAGGACGTGATTCCGTATATGGCTCTTTCTATGGTCGTCGCGATTTCGAAAGCAGGCATGACATGGAAGAGAATAAGGAGACTGCTGCAATTCCATCGTCGATCGGCGCGCTGGAAAATGTACTTACACGCATCAGAAGCTTTGGCAACAATGTTGGCCCTGACGAGTCCGACGACGACGACGATATCGATCGTGATGACGATGACGATGAAGAAAACTTGGACAGCAGTGATGGAGGCGACCGGTGCCGCTCCAGTCACAATCATCATGCGCATGTACTTTAATGTTATAACACACACGCACACACAACCATACACACGCACAAGCACACGCACACGCACACACAATCCCGCTTTGTAGATCACCTTTTCTTTCATTTCCATACCTCGTATATATTTTACATATATATACAGTTTTGTTTTGAGTTCTTTAAGACGATTATCTCAATTGTAAAAGTCGCCTGTCTTGCTGGAGTAACGGAGCAGGTCATGGTCGATGTGCAATAGCGACAGCATACGACCCATCGGATCCTCTTCAGTATTTGCCCCGTCAGAGTCGGGCAGTGTGTCTTGTAGCTGGTTTTGGTTCCACAAGGATGCTTCAATGAAAGGCTCGTCCATGCTGAAGTGGCAGGCGAGTTTGCAAGCAACGTCCTATGAACATAAAAGTTGAATGTGCAGCTTGAAGATTGACACGAGCGAGCCTGTATTCGAGCCTTACCTGAGCGACTTGCCTCCAGTGGCAAATGAGCGATTTCAATTCTTGCTCTTCCCCCTATGCATAAGAGGGAAGGGTTGATTTGGCTATCTGTCGCGCGGCTATATTGTACCTTTTCCTGATATCGCTTGACTTGCTGAAGCATACGGATTCTATCTTTCCATTCGTTAGATTGCTTCAGCGCGGCTAGTTCTTCTTTGGAAAGCGAAGGCTTTGTGGGCCGTTTTGTTTTCTTGATTGCGCTTTTCTTGACTGCGTGCAACGGTGACTATTTAGGTGGTACACAGGTCAGGTCAGCATGAATCATCTGGAGAACAACGCTCGGCACTCACCTGATCCATCCCCTCAAATCGGTGCTGAGCAGAAAGAAGAAACAGAGAAAAAAAAATAGGCTGGCTACTGGCATCTTACTCTTAGTGCCAGAAAGCAGTCCATGTTGCCATGAGCAACTCGACAATGACCATCTCTTCCTTTGATCCCCTTCTCTTTATGCCTGCCGCGACTTCACCCGACCCAAGTCGTCTGGCAACTTGCCTTCGGCTTGTTGCTCCTTATTTAGATGTTGCAACCCTCTCTCATTGCATCCTACTGAATCGCCATCTGGACTCGCAATTGAGCCGTGAGCTGTGGCGGGCACCCAACTTCCGGGGCGGATATCTGCATAGTCCTCTACGGTTGCTCAACCGGTTTATTGATGTTCTGCCACGGCTGCGGCCGCAAACGCAGGCGCTTATCTCCATCTTGGATTTGTCTGAAATTGAGCCAACGCTGTACGAGAATGTGCGACCCCATCTGTTTGAATACTTGACGCATTACACACCGCAGCTTCAGATACTCAAGCTGGTCAAGACGTCCTTCTTTTCTATCGAGTCGATAACTCCGCATACGCGCACGCTGCCGCACCTTCGGGTGCTCGACCTGTCATTTTGCGACTTCATCACGGACGAGCTTTTGGTGGCCCTGGCCCCGCGCCTGCCGTCGCTCGAGTACCTCCGATTGGACTCACTCGGGGCATGCGCGGGCGGCGAGAGGGGCATCGCGGCCTTTGCTGACCACTGCGGCCGGCTTCGGTCGGTGTCCATCCGATATAACGAGACCATCGAGGACGGTGCGCTAGCCGCGCTTGGCAAGTTTGGCCGTCTTGGCATTAAGGAAGTCGACCTGACGGGCTGCACGCGCATCACCCATCGGGGCCTGGATGCCATGGCTCGCTTCAACATCAACATGAGCTACCTCAGCCTGGCCCGCACCAACTGTCTTCCGGAAACCGCGTGCATGTTCATGGCCACTCGGAGTGCCCGCTATCTCCGCCACCTCGACCTCGGCTATTGCCGCAGCATTGAGCAGTGCCCTGAACCGATTGCCAAAATCCTTGCTTCTGACAAGGCTGTCCCGGCTCTCGAGAGTCTTGCGATCCCACTCGCTGTCGCTGAGGCCTTTGTGGCCCAGGGCATCCCCTCCTCGAGTCCCGTCTTCCGTCTCTGCGTCCATGACGTCCGCGCCTCCACCACGCTCGCCCTTGTGCTCGATCTGCATCACGTATTTCCCGCGCTCAAATTGCTTACAGTTACGCAGGACTCGCCAGACGCATATCTCTCCTTTTTTGATGACGACGATGATGTTACGTTCTTCGCCGACGAAACCCCTTCGAAAAGTTTACTCAATACGCCCATCACTGCGGAGAGTGTGCAGCAGTTCAATTCCTCTCAAAACAGTATACTAGTACGTCTAACTAACGACCGCGAAACAATCGAAGGATTGACCATCCACCATTGGTAGCCATAAACACCATCAACCTCACGTTTCATTGCAAAAATAAATTGGGAAAACTTTTTTTTAAGAGGAAAAAAATTTCACCTGTGCAATGCACACTTCAAGCAAGTGAAAACGCGTATCCTCATTTTATTTTTCCTTTTTTTTTATTTATTTGAATGCCTACGGAACCTTACCAGTTGCATTCACACAATGTCAACCCTGCTAGTCTTGTAGAGCTCCAAGTACTGAGCAAGATCGCAGCGCAGCTACAAGCGAGTGGCGATGTTAAAGGCAGCATTCCCTACCTCGCGAAGATCTGCCAGATTGTCGATAACCAGCAGGCGGACTCTACCCGGTCTTTGGATCTTGTGCGTGCCGACGCGCACTATCAGCTGGGTGGCGCGTATTTTCGGGCGAACCAGTTTCAACAGTGCGAAGCATCGCTCATGATTTCAGTGAAGTTATGGGAGAACCACCAACGTCGACAGCCTAAGCAGGAGAAAGGAGAAAAGAGCTTCTTTGATCGACTGTCGTCATCGTACGATATGCTAGCCACTAGCTATGAGAGCCTTGGGAAACAACAGCTGGCAGAGCAGATGGGCAAGCGGAAATTGAAGCTGAGCCAAAGACCCTGAAAAAAAACTTTTTTTTTTTTCTTTTCGCTTCTCTCGGTGACTGCCCTACATATGCGTATAAATAAACCCCTTCGCTTCCTGTCCAGATATTCTTTACTCTTTCGTCAATAATTCATTTTATTGTTCATCATCTAATCGGTAAGTTGAATACTCCCATTTCCACTTCCCTTCCCATCTTCTTCTCTTGCGAATGATGAAGGACCCTTCTGGGTTTCTTCTTCAATATATCTTATCGACCATGGTGATATATCTCCCGTGTTAGCTGAACACGGTGAATACTATGCCAGTATACTTTGACTGACGCAAGAAGGATACCTTTTCTCCCCTTCTCTTGATACATCGGTGATCGGTTATGCTTATGAAAATTTTTTCAATAGGAATAAAACTCTCTTGCCGCTTTCAAAGTATAAGCCACTGGTCCAGGCTTCATTTTATGGATAACGTATGTATTTATATTCAATTGGGGGTTGCCGGGTTCATATGATGATGAAAATCCCGTGTTCGCAGTTTCCACTGGAAGAAGCAACGCTTCGATGTCGGACAAACACTTCCTTGGATGTCTGATGTTCCCAGCAACCCAGAGAAATATTTCTTCTGTCTGCAATGATTCTAATTGAATTTGGTTAGGTTTTTATCTATGATTTGTTTGCGTCATGACTCTACGTCTCAATATTTGGCAGGAAGCGGTTTTGGTATGTATTCATTTCCTCTATGTTGTAGGGAGGAGAGGCGTTTGTGATGAAAAGAAACATCAATAGGAAGAGCCAGCTTAGAGTCACTCTCTACTGGGTGGCTTATGCTGAGTGATGTGTAAAAAAATTCTGAAAATACACATGGATGTTTTTCGGCGTGGTTTACTTTTACTTTGGACGTGATGCTTACATGACCCTTAAAGATTTTAGGTAAGTCAAGTAAACTAGATGAGTTGTGAAGGCCTCAATAAAGCAAGGTTTGTGTTTTGTACATTTGTTTGGCATTTTCTGTTGCTTTTTTGGATATGGAGATGGTTCGCGTCGCAATGATGATTTTATGCTTTCTGGCAACCTCTTGTTTGAAAGCCCTTCCGTGCAAACCGAGGTGGCTTAATGGACTAAACAATTCCTACTGAGCACCGTCCATCTCCATTGCATTTTTGTTCATAATAAAAAATGTTTTCCTTGAACTTTGGTTGTCTTTTGTGTATTACTCTTTTGTGTATTTGCTACGAACAATGACTCTCGCAAGTGGATACAAAGTGAAGCAAGTAGGATATTCGAGAACCTATCTGGTGTTGGAGTCATGGAGGGGCTAATTAGAGTTCCACGATGTCGCGGACTATTAGACCAATTGTTCAAGGGCGTGATGACTGTCGTGCTAGCCAGCGCTGGTACCCATGGATAAGGAAAGTCATGTGATAACTACACCCAGGTGTGGAGTGTAGTTTACTCCGGTACCTTGCATGCAACATGTAATTTGCGTGGACAACGAGGCTACCTTTCTTGGTATCCAGTGGACTGATGTGTCTGAATCAATGAAACACGTGCAACGCACCCTATTGAATAGCACATGGATACAGTAGTAATGCAAGTGATGGTTCTGATCCAAGTTTGTACTGTAAAAGGCGCATTACACCTTGGCTCCCAATGGTCTCTAGAAAATCATCGAAAGTTCGATATCGGTTAGTTTCACAAGTTATCTTTGGTCAGAGTGCAGTCAAGGTATGCGATGGTGCCAGGCTCGCAGCAGCATAAAGACACCATTGATATTTTTGGTATATACTGATGAAGACACCGTGCTACATAGTTTCCATGTTGATACTCACAGCAATCTCCTTAAAAAAAAACGGAATTTTGGTCTGCTTATTCTGCGGGATTTTTGTTAGAATCATGCGCAACAGTTGTTGCGCATGATCATCTTGACGTAGATCTGATTAGGAGAGGAGGCGGGGGGAGGAAGAGGCGATCTACAGAACTTCCATTTTCTCTTTCGAGAACAGATCTTCTGGTAGCGTCCTTTCCGAAGCCGGTTGGCGTGTGAGGATGCGTGCTGTGCGGGAAGAAAGGACATTGGCTGGCTGGCATTCGACCGCTTTTATCAGGATGTTCTGCCTCCAATGCGATGGTCCTTTTTAGCGAATGGTGGAGCGAGCGAAGAATGGTGTGGTTTGGGTCACTCCAATCAGCTTCCCCACGTGCGGCGATCCCATGCACGATTGGGCCAAGACGAGCGACTGTTTCATTCCATTCCATTGATCAGACGGATTCGCATCTTTATTGGGAAGGGGGTGCGTTCGCCCTACGCATTTTCTCTTCTTTTCTCCTCCCCTTTGCCCTTCTCTCTAAGCCAGTCTTCCAAAGACACATCTGCCAATGTCAGTATCCAAAGAAAAGTTAACACCTCGGCCTTCGACATCTGTGGGCCCTCCAAAAAAGCGCCGGAAGCCGTTCCCAGACGACCGCAATGCTTCTTCGTTTAGAGTCTCCGCTATGCTGATTTCGGAGGATGATAGAATTCAGCAGCAACAACAACCGGCACCGGAGCGGCGACGGCCAAGTACAGCAGCAGATGTTCCGCAAGATACACCATCGCCTGTCGTACCAGCTCTGATGAGCCTTCCACCTTCCTTGCTTTCGCCCTATCCTTACCCATCACTGCCTTACTATCCTCCGCTCTATCATGGAGGTCCGTTCTACCTTCGCGTCGGGTCCTCACCGCCGCTCACACCTCATTCTCGCGCCAAGGCTGGCAATCCACCGCGAATTCTACCGAAAGCGGCAGTTTCTTCTTCTTCTTCTTCTTTTGTGATGCCCGTCCTTGAAGCGGCTCATGGTCAAGGCTATTTTGCCTCGCCACCGCTGCACCCGCACAATCCTGAATACATCTATCATCCGTTTAATATAGCTATCGCGCCGGTGCTGCCATTAGGTCCGGGCGAAGTGCGTGAGAGTCATTCCACGGCAGACCAGCGTGAGCATGCGCGCAAGATATCGCACTCAGCCATCGAGCGACGGCGACGCGAGCGTATCAACGACAAGATTGCTCAGTTGAGGCAGCTGATCCCTTCCTGCTCTGACAAAGAGCATCTTCACAAAATGACGGTTCTTCAGAGTGCGATCGACTATATTGCCTACTTGAAGAGCGTGGTCTTGCGCCTTGACGGCGGACCGGCTCAGACCATAAAGAAGAACTATGTCCTTAGCAAGTCAGCAACCCCCGTAACGCCTGAAGACGAGATCGTCCATAACAACTACAGCGGAGATCAAGAGGGTAAAAAGCAGATAATGATATATAAAAATACCCAATCATTACTAAAATCGGAGGTGTGAACCCTTGATGGTTTCGTACATAGAAGCGATTGGCTCGCATGAGCAAAAGGGAATGAAGCCCATCGACGGCATTCCCGCAACTCCCCTTCCTACCCCGTCGTCGTCGTCGCCACCTTTGCTCACAAAAACACCCGGTTCGCCTCGTCAGCTTGATAGGATAGGTAGTCCAGAAGGCTCATCGAACTGGAGCGAATACGGTTCTTCATCGTCCACGCCCTCACTCGGCCCACAGCCTGTGTCTCATCAGAGACACATGAGCGTCGAAAATCTATTGTGCTGACGCCGATGCTGCCGCCTTATCTTACTGTCCATCTGCTGTCCCTTATATATATTATCCTCATTCTCGCTTACAAGCTCGCGAGCAAAATACCAATATGTAACTGTTGCATTCTAGCAAAAAAAAAAAAAGGACTATCCCTTTTGATATGCTACTTTTATTTTGCTTTTTGTACATTTTCTTTCTCTACGCAAAACGATTTGATTCCAACAAGGAAAAAAAAACTGCGTTGTTTAATTTAACCCATGTGTCTTCCTCCTCTCACAGTGCAACATATTGTATGGATTTATTCTTATTAATATGCACGCAATATGTTATCTCAGGGAAACAGCATGGAAATAATGCATAGGTGTCCTGAGAGAGAAGGGCATTTCAAGGGAATCTATTGAAAAAACAGCACGCTTATTCCGGCGGTTGAGGAGAGTATAAAAAAGAAGTTACACAGAGCTGTATACGTCCGTCCTACTACTGCTTACGTTCATTTACCTGCTGCGTCAGAGCATACACTATTTTCCAAGATCAAAAGTCGCACCCTGCCAGTTCTGAAATGAGCAACCTGTTTTTTTCTACAAAGATGGCCAAAGGGCATGTCGTTGATGAGCGTGACTGTCCTGAACCTATGGACTATGTTGTTGATGAGGAAGTGTACTCTCTGCAATCCATTTGTTCTTGCACTGAATATCTGCGTAGCATATCTTGCAGAGATAACGCTCATCTTATTACCGCACACGTTCCCAGGCGAAAGGTACAGACATTCGGATGAAAGAAGTGGGGATCAAGCGCAATTACACAGCGTACACTGACCAAGACAAGGTCAGATTTTTCAAATAGATGTTTGAGATATGTCTTGAGCGCATCAGCTGCTAGGAATCCGTGTTCGTTCAGCCTAGCGATTTGCATTACAGTACGAGAAGGATCCTGACGACATCTTTAAGAAACCTAATGCGAGGGTTGGTTCGCGTATTCTCAGTCAGGAGCATAAAAGCGTTATTTTAGAATATGTTGATGACAATCCATCCATTGTCCTGAAGCAGCTGCTCCAAAGATTTGATAATCTTCAAGTATCTAAAACGCTGCTCCACTGATTTATGAAAACGAATGCAACTTGTCATTGAAAATGGCTCGAGTTCAGCCTGTTAGATAGCAATAGTGCTGCGAAGATCCAGGAGCGCCTTGACTGGGTACGCAGATGGGACAGGACCAACATTGGCTTTAGAAAATACTGCTTTTTCCTTGATGAGTCTGGACTCCACATTAATATGAAACGCAGCATGGCATGGTCCAAGGAATGGACCCCTGCAGTGATCACAATACCAAAGACAAGCGCAAAGACAACCACAAACTTGGGAACAATCTCAGCATCAGGCATCATTAAAGGTAGCTTGAGACTCCCACAGCCACTAATCAAGAAAAGAAAGAGGGCAGGTCAATCTGGAGTCATGAGCAGAGGAAGTGTAACTGGACATTATTTCGGCTTCCTTAAGGCTACGATGGACGAGAGCTGGATAAGTATGAACGTAGTAAGGGCCATTATTTGGTAATGGATAATGCACCTATCCGTAAGATTGAGGATATCGGTGTGTTTTATCTTGCCACCATACTCGGCCTGAACTCCATCCGATTGAGCAGTTTTGGTCAGCTATCAAGAGCAAAGCAAAAGGCAATAGGTTATCCTATCATACCGACTTGTTGCATTCCTGCAATCTTTTAATATTCCGGATCCTCTGTAGATAACGATATCAGCCTAACTTTAAGTGCCTCGAGAGCAGAGGATATGGGCTTCGGGTGGGACCGCAGTTTGTCTGTACCTGCGCAGGTCACCCACCATGATTTCGTCGAGGTGGCTTTTGGCTTCGCCTGCCTCGCTTTCTGCCGCCGGTGTTTTCGTTGGTCCGCCGTCGTCCCTCCTTGTTCCTTGCCTCCAACTCTTTCCGCCATTGTTACCGCAATGACACACCTGGCTACCTTTGGGTTTCGTTGAAGGGGGGGCTGATATTTTCTGTTGACTAACGGGTATGTCTCCTGCCTTCTTTATCCATGCGACAAATTTCATATTTTTTATGCGACATTTTATTTTGCAAAGTTTATTTTTGAAAATAAAGTATAGCCCGCGGTCTCGTTCTCTCACCATGGCCCCACCCCGGCCTCCGCAGGCGTTGATATTAAGCGGAGAAAGGGAAGCACAAGATGCCATATATATACATATGCAATTATCGGACGGAGAAGATGGGTTTTATGGCTTTCAATGATGATGGTAGAGGGCGTGTGCCTTCATATAGGGAAAATGGATTGTATCGGGGGTATCGTCGTAGTATACATTGTCATTAGAGCGGGCATGAGAATCCCTTGGGGGTGGATACATTCTGGGTGGTTGTCCAGGCGATACCGGCAATTCGGATATGGAGAAGGAAGTCGAGGTTGAGGCCGTCTGGGTCGTAGTCGGACATGGAATTCTGGCCGCGTTCGTCGATGTAGCAGCCATTCAGGAGATCCTGGAAAGTCGTGTCGTTCATCCCGGCCGCGTACTCCATCCGAAGGGGAATGCTGACTAACTGAACCTGACGAGGTCTTAACTTTAGGTTTTCGGCGCGACCGTCACCGATCTGGGCATGGGTATTACGATCGTAGACAATCACCGAAAGTGCATGGAATCGAGTGGGTATCCAGTTTGCGGTGTTGTCAGCCGTCAAATTGAGCGTCCAGTTGGCGCTGTAATAGCCCAGGGTGGTGTTAAAAACGTTGAAGTCGTCGATATTGTCTATCTCGGTGAGTTTGAATGAGGGTATCCGGGGCCAGCAAAAGTACCAGACGACGGCCACAACCGCACAAAAGACAATCCCCAGCAAGATCCACAATCGCCATTGTATCGGACGACGACGACGACGACGCCAGCGGGAATGTGACAGCTTTTCCAAGGGCGAAGGATCGGTCGCTCCAGGGATGGCCGGCATCGATGGACTACTCGATGCAGTGGAGTGGGGCAGCGCTGCTTCCAGGGGAGACGCGATAGCAGATGATTCGATTTGCTGAAGAGAAATGGTCCGATCTTGCTCGCCTTGAGGCGCCGCGGCAGAGGACAGAGTGCCTTGGTCGTCAATATAGATGGGTGGTACGGGCACGAGCGGGTCGCGTGCATGATGTGAATACGGTAAATAGGAATTGGCTCGGCTGTCGCAAGCATTGCTGTTAAGTCGATGTGGGCTGCTGCTGCTGCTGCTGCTGTTACGTGCGTAAGGGTCGTCTGCCGTCGCCGTCGCCACCGTTCGGCCTTCGTAGATTAGTTCGCGCTTGCTACTGTCTGACGCTGACCGTGAATGGATTGCTTCTGTAGGCATGCAATTGAGTCTTGTGGTTCTTTGAAACCTAGGGTTTCGCACTCACCATCTCGGCGAGCAGCACGATACGGGTCATTATAATCCAATGTTCTCCATTGCGCAAGAGGAGAGAGGACCATATGAAGAGTCTAAAAACAATAAATCGAAAAAGAAAAGGTGGCGGAGGTGGGGGAATTGAAAAAAAAAAAGAGAGAAAGAAAAGACATCGATGATGCTTTTTCATGCTGGGTGTCGGGCCCTATTGCTTGTCCCACCTGGCGAAGAGCGGAGGAGGAAAAAGTTGGATGAGGGCTTTTGCGCCCAAACCAACACTGGCTTTCTAAACAATGACCAATTGGTGCTCTGCGTATTGCTCCGTCTTACACTCCTTCTAGATAAAAGCATTGAAACGGCCGATGCATCTTCCGAACAAAGAAAACGCGACATGACCTGCTGCTATGGCCTTCAGAGAAGCATATCGAAGGATCAATTCAAAATCACCCCTCATTCCTCTTGCCAAATGTATTTTGTTATTTACATACGATGACGCAAATGTCATGCAGGAAGGGCTAAACAGAAGGGAGAGGGAGCGGAGAACCCACATGGTTTTATTTCTTGTCCCTCTTCCCTTGTTACACAAGCATGCACTGGCAAACCATGCTGCTCAAAGGGCAAAGGCGAGAAGCTCTCGAGACTTAAAAAGTAGAGTCGCGAGGTGGGCAATCATGGAATTCTGCACAGGACGATGCTAGATCATCTACTACGTGTTTCAAACCTGCCATCTGTGACATGGCTGATGGAAAACAACACTGCCGTCGAATCTCCTCTCTCAAAAGTCCTAAAAACTCCTCCTGGCGAGCCGTTCGGGGTGCTGAAGGGTGTACAACCATATGCCCGCTAGCGATATCCACAGGCCACATTGTGAAGAGAAGGAAGCAATGGACTGGAACGCTGGGCTTGGAAAGGAAATCTTACTCACTCTCCCTGCGCCCTCGTTGTATATACATAAATTTACCTCAGAGTGCTCACCCTTCTCTCCTTACCCCTCCAGCGACCGACGCATATCCCTTCCCGTTCTATTCCTTGTCCACTTTATCCGGTATTCTATTTGCATGTCTGTCTTGCCATAGGGTAAGAAGTGCGAGGGATCACTTGCAAACTGTATCCGGAAACATACGTTTGCCCTGTTTTTAATACCTTTTTTTAAAAAAAAAAAAGAAGGAAGATGGGCGTTGTTTTTATTCCAATATTGAACAGAGCTTCATCGTGGAAATAATTAAGGCGAGAAGGGAGGGGGCGTATCGCAATCATAGGCAGGGAGGCGGGGAAGAAGGGATCTTTTACTACTTGGTTTTTTTTTAGTCCTCTACAAGAGTTCTACGACGAAGAGTCCACCGGCCAATGCAACAAGCCAGGTTGAGATTGTAGCAGGAAAGAGGGCTGAGGCCGCACTACTGGGCGCACCAGTTCCCGCAGGCGCAACTCCTGACCCTGTTGCAGAGCTGGCATTCTGCGTGGTGGCCTGCTGAAAACTAGGGAAGGTAATAACTTTCTCGATATAGGGGTGCGAGATGTTCATGCAGGTTGCAACATCGAGCACGTGGGTGTAAGCTTTTTTGATTGCCGGGTACTGTTGGATTGCAAAATCCATGGTCATATTGTTGATTTCGTGGCTCAGGACGATATTACCCGTCCCTCTGAAGGTGCCATTTGTGCCCATAGCGACGAACTGCTCGTAGTTCTGGTTAACTGTGGCTGGGGTAACTCCCGAGATCACATTGGCCGCCCAATCATTAGTATCAAGGTTCCAAAGGATAGCTGTAAAATTCAACTGAGTTGCAATCCACCGCACACGGTCATCAATATCACCGAGCGCCTGAACAAGGAGAGAGATTTGTCAGTCTTTTGTGGACAAAAAATAGAAGATGACTGAAAACATATGATCCTTACCGGGCGCCAGTATAGAGGTGTGATACCAGTGACATACTTGATGGCCTTAGCAGTATAATACAGTTCCGCGAGCACTTCTTGATTGTTGAGCGTAGTCATCATCTTGTGCGACCAGGTATGCCCGGCAATGTGATGCCCGTCTTTGACACCGCGTAATGCTCCATAAGGCCAGTTGATGACGTTAGATCCAATATAGAACATTGATGCCTTTTGGTTGTTCTGTTGCAAGTAGTCATAAAATGCATTGTGCGAGCAGTTTGGTCCGTCATCAAATGTCTATGTCCAGTGTTCAAAGGTTGGCATTAGTACAACGAGCTGATCTCTACCCACTTTTTCTGCAACAGTCACTTTTTAAGGGGCAATCATTTAGGAAGAAGGGAGGGGGTAGCGGCTGCGTAGATGGTAACTGAATGTATATAAATGTGTATGTGCGCTTTGTGTATATATATATATATATATGTGTGTGTGTGTGTAGATATGTTGTACCACACTAATGAGGAGCATGGCTAAGGAGTGGCTTTTACGTACCAAGCCCCACGTCTCTGGTTCTGGGCATTGCGAGATATCTGCATTGACTCCTTGCACCTTGGGTTGGGTGCATTTACTGGCAGACCACCAGCAGTCAGGATCATTGACGGTGTCGTACCCTGCCATATTCAGGCCACCCGTAGGCGCAGATGTCCTGACCGGGATATTGGGTGCCTTGGACCAGTCGATCGAGTTGTATAGATTCATAAACTCTTGGGATGTATTCATTCCGTTGCTGGTGGCTACTCCCCACACAGTCGGCCATTCCGCTGGATTTATAGTGTATGGAGACTGGTAGTAGACACACTGCTGAGTAACATCTTGGGATGTCGTTTGAGGGATATTTGGGATGTTTATGTTGGTGGGATCAGTCTTTGTGATGGTAAAATTCGTTATAACGTCCGCTTTTGCGATGGCTACTCCGAATGCTACTAAAATCAGTCGATGACCGAAGGGCATGATGGGAAAGAAGAAAAAGGGAATAGAGAAGAAAGAGCCAAATCTTCGTGCTTCTTGGTCTATAAAATTTATAGTTCCCTGAGCATGCAAGAGACATGGATCGCAGTAATCCTTTCTGCAAGCTAGGAGTAAGCATGCTATTCTCATGTAGTATGCTGAACTAATAATTGCCTTCCTTTCTATTTAAAAAACTGAAGTAGAGATACAAACTCGTACGCACAAATTAGTAATGGGCTATATATATAAATCCATATAAATATGGATCCTCTGCCGTCATTGGAGATCGACGTACTAAAACAAAGATCATACGCCATGTTCCCGCACTCAAGGAAAGTCAGCAGACACGCGTAGTTATATTATCAAACGTTTAGCGGTGCATCACGGTCATCTTAAGGTACATTTGGATGTGTGATATTCACATACGCACGTCCGTTTTTAGATCTTAAAATTGAACGAAGAATACCACAAATGCATCATAATGACTCCAAGCAGCTTTTTTTTCCTGGGCTACTTTCGTCTGTACCTTGTTTCATTGCTCTTTTTGTTTGGGTAGCCTTTCAAGAGCCTGATCATGGTGCCCAATTTCGGTTTGCATTTATCGGTTGCTATCGCTGCGTGTGACATGGTGCTCGGTCCGAAATAGATTGATAATAGACCCTCAGCTTTCTGACAAGATGGACTGTCCTGTTGAGCTGATCAAATAAAGACGTTGTTTCATTTCAGCACCATTGAACATATTGTATAAATTCTAAAATCTGTATTTTCAGGGGGAGGCTAATGATTATAGCCAAACCAGTATAGTCTCATTTACACTACCTACTTTTCTCCCTCCCCCTTCTCGATGTATGATCTATATCGGAATGAAAACAGGACCGACTGGGGGTGGGGGTGAGAAGCACGGAGGCGGAAGGAGAGTATGAGTGCCCAAGACGAAGGAGTAAATATGTGTAGTCGGGGCCCACGCCCTACACATACGTATACACACGCACACATATGCTCGGTACCAGGGGGGTATATAGAGAGAAAAAGAGATAGCGAGAGAGAGAGAGTGTGTGTGTATATGTGTGTGACAAGAACGTCAGTAACAATGTACAACGCTTTCCTTCCCTCTTATTCTGCAATTCTTGACTACCCCTTTCGTCCTGATCTACAGGTGTTGCGTGTAGAAAACTTTTTCAGGACGTGTTTTCGGGTAGACTTCCGGTTTGTATCACCAAATCATGCGGTGCACTTGACCTCTCTGCTCTATTGTATGTTGGAAAGTGCAGAAAACGAAGACCAAGCTATACTCCGAATGGGAAAGTGCTTCTATTCTTATGAAGTGAGAGGGCAGTTCCTTCTACATTTGTTATTGGTGACTTCCTGCAGCGATCCCTCGATCTATGCAGTATCAAGCCTTCATACATGATCGCATTCGACACACGCCCTTGCCCGGTCTAATGATAGAGTGTTATGTATCTAACGGCATCGAGCTTCAGTACATTGCTTTTATTATCGCGATATACACTTTCTATTTATGATGTTAATTATTTAAAGTAAAAAGGCATCCATTTTATGATTATCGTCGCTTAGCTAAAACCGAAGCCACATAGAAACTTCGACGCTCACTAATTTGTGTTGTCTGGATACAAAACAATATAAAAACTGTCGTTGTTATGTTAGTCGGTCTATAGTGAGCCGCAGTACTATATCCATATGACAATCTGTCAGTGACATGTGCTAAAACGTTTCATTGCTTGTTGTAAAAGAGGCTGCCGAAGAATGAACCGACCCTGCGTGCTTCTCGCCTAAAGGATATGTGGTTTTTCACACACACACACACACACACACGCATATGCACTTGCAAAGGATAGGATTTTGGAATAACACAAGATAGAAAAGAGGAACTTGTTCTCGCAGTTTTGGCACTTCAATAAATGATACCGCACAAAAACAAGTCGCAAACACGTGAACCTACAACACGCTGTCCTGCCGAGGGAAGAGGACCGCGCGGGGGTCGGACTAGGGGTTGGAATTTTTTCTCCGAAGCGTCGAATGAAGCAAATGTGCGTTTCTTTTGCATTGCGATTGAATTGGAATGGACACACAAATTGAACAATTGATTAAAAAGCTGACCGAGACAGGAGAATGGAATCTGGATCGTAGCACAGTAAAAGTAAATGCCTTGACATATTTTTCGTCTTCGCTCGAAATTAATGTTGCATCAGGCTTTAAAAAGCATATTGAAGCAGTCTGATGCTAATGTCGAAATGGCCTTCGAATTTTGGTTTGCGCAGTTAAAGACTGAACATGCACAAGTATGTGTTTTTCACCATCCCAATTCCCTTGCAATCATGATTATTGCACTTGTGTATACGATGGGGAAAACTCAGCGGAAGCTATGCGTTATGCATTTGTCGTGCTTGTGATCTTTCCTCTAGGTCCGTTATTCGTGCGTCCAATTTGCTGAAGAACTCTTTGGCCGCTCCCACCGATTCCGGGAATTATTAACAGACGAGTTCCCTTCTTTTTTATCTCTCACAATTGGAATTCAGAATCGTCGACTGCCTCCTCCGGCTAACGTGGCCGCAAAACTAAAGCAGTACACGGTAGCGCTTGTGAAGACATGGCACACGAAATACAGCCGGACATATCGTCCAGTTGGAATTGGTTACGAGTACCTTCGACATCAAGGCCTACTCGACCAGCCAAACGCACAGTCGTTGGAGGCAATTCACGCGGATGACAGTCGACGTGCTGATCGGCATGTAAGAATAGCTCCTCAGGATAGATAGAAAAGCCAATTTCATTCGTTATTTGCTTTCTTGTCTTTAGGCTCGAATTCAAGTTGTCTCTGAGAGAAGGATCGCGCAAATTGAACTGGAGATAGATGAGCATATGGATCTCTTTCGAGAAAATCTGCAAACGATGGTAATGTAAAAACTTCGTTGGTATTCGCGTTTTCTCACTATTTTCGCGCAGGAAGGATGCTTCGAGATCCTTGTACCACGCTTTGATGATTCATCGTTTGACTTTGATGCGCTCGCGAAACGAGCACCTGATGTTTCAGGTCAAGACGAAAGCACGGGTTACAAAGAGGTGAGTGATGTGGGGCATCCTGGGTGAATCGCTGCGGGAAACTTAAATTTTCGAAAGCGTCTTGTATCTCATGGCTTGGCATCAAACCGCTACAAAATCACTATCGATCTGTCAGAAGACCCTCTAGCGGATCAGGTCCACGAATCGGAAGAAAATAAAGTGGTGTACGAGCAGCTTCGCGAGGGACACAAGCTACTCTTCACGAAGCATTTGCAACTTGTTAATGGTTGGCTGAGGAGTTTGAGCCGTATTGACAACGTGGTAATGGTGTAATTGAAGGTGTCCTGTTTGAAAAAATCCATTCACTGGCAGTTCCCTCCTCAGAAACGAGATGAGCTGTTGAAGAGATTACTGGATATGAAGGTGCAGATGACCGAAGTACTTCGGAAATGTGAGCTCCTAGGAATCAAAGAACCCAATACTCCTGCAGCATCATTGGATGACATTGATGAAGACGAGTTCATGGATGAACTATTTGAGAACATCGAGATACCTACGCGTCGAGATGGACCGTCGAGATCCAAAGAAGAACTCTTCACGCCCGCATCTAAACTGCCTCCTGCACAGCGGATCTTCCCGCTAGCATACGAGAAAGAGATGGAAAAGGATGTCACCTATAATCGAGCGGCTGTCTTCCGCGATCACCCTTCTTCAGAGGTCTCGGAGGGGTCCAAAACGTAAAGTAAAATACCATCGGTTCTCATGCTCACAAAAGTTAAAACGAATCTGTTGATTTACTTCCATATGCAGTCTAGTCGAGTCAAGGACGAAAGGCAAGGGGAAAATGGCGGCGAATGTCTCTTCAAAGGAAGGTGGGTGCTATATATCAGAACAAGATCATGACTGTCCCTGTATACTTACTTGATGCCTACAGAGCTCATTAGAAGAGCTCCTGTAGTTGAGGTAGGCAAAACTTAAATAATTGTGTTTGTTTATGATGAAGCGTAACTTATCAACCCTTTTAACTTAGTGGTAAGCACTCGATGAATGCATAGGACTGTTGATCACTCTTGCGCATATACGATATGATAGGGAGGATGATCTATATTACTGGGACAAAAAGTCGGTACAATTCAACACGAGTGGTATCGGTATGACTTCAAGCAAACAGAATAAGGTATGGGGACAGTCGCTCACCCATCAAACTAGAGCGCGAGCATCGCTTCATGGGAACCGGAGAAGGAACCAATATCATGCCGGAGAAGCTCCTTGAGCAGCTCACGAAACGTGCAACCTATTATAAAACTGAGGCCCCTCGCGAGATTAAAGCAAGCAACTCCAAGTGTACTTGACATGAGCCCATTGACCCATTCTCATCCTGTATACATAGGCATGCCGAGCACCTCTGCGCAAAGGCGGTTTATGCCCAAGACGAGATCTGGTGACCTGTCCCTTCCACGGAAAAATTATACCACGCGACGAGTTCGGAACACCAGTAAATCCTGAAGATGAAGTCCATACCAGAAAATCATCCGATCGTCAGTTATGGGAAGAAATTGAAAACGATGTTATGCTTCAGACGGGCCAGGAGAGAATTGATTCATCCTCTAGGCGCGGCCGCAAGCGTGCAGCACCAGAGTCCAAACTCATGGACATTAAGCGTGAAAAGGATACTAGCTATTCTCGTATCGAAAAGAAGATCAATGCTCCCAACGTGCGGCGCTCAGTAGAGGAGGCTGAGGAATATGAACGTTCAATGAAGTCAAGGAATAGAAAAGCAAACATTTGGTAATATTCATCACGGATATACATAGCGTCTCGTTTGAAATAAAAAATGGGAGTCTAAAGAATGATGGCGGTAGACTTCCTTCTTTTCTTATTCATTAATTTCCGCATTATGAAAAACGGTAGAGGGCTATTATCCCTCTTTTTTATATTCCTTGCGGGTCCTGTGTGTTATGTCTCTGCTGCTCTCCGTCGCTACGAGCTCAACATAGGCTACAGTTTACTGAATCCTGACTGCCATGATACGCTATTCCCTAGCCTCTTGGTCAATAACCAATTTCCTGGTCCGACTATCCGGGTGGTGAAAGGTGATGATGTAGAAATCGTCGTGCGAAACCAGATCACTGCTATGAATGTCACCACATCCATTCACTTTCACGGTATCCGACAGTATGGCACGGTCGACTCTGACGGCGTGCCGGATGTTACGCAGTCAGCAATTGGACCTGGTGAGACCTTTACATACCGCTTCCGGGTAATCAACCAAAGCGGCACATTCTTTTATCACGCACATGTTGGAATGCAGGATGATACTGTGCAGGGTCCATTTATCGTGCATGACAGCCTGGATTCATGGCCCAGGGAGGGGGACGAAATGTCAGAAGGTATCTACACGTACGACGGCGAGCGCACGCTCCAGATATCTGAGTGGTGGCGTGAATTATTTACCGATCGAGAGGACTACTACATGTCGTCCCGGTTTACATTTGATAAGGGAGCAAACTCTATCCTCCTCAACGGCCGTACAGTACACCAGGATTACTTCACCAGAAGCAATGGAGGCGGTCCTACGAGCGAATGCCCCGGCTATTCGACAATTGATGTCGAGCCAAACAAAACCTACCGACTGCGGATTATTGGTGCCATGACTTTCCGAACCTTGGGGCTTGCTATCGGCGGGCATAATATGACAGTTATCGAAGCAGACGGACAACTAACAAAGCCGTACGAGACGGACTGGCTTGAAATCGGTCCCGGTCAGCGATTCTCCGTGCTGATCCATACCCATAGCGAAGTGAATGGCGGTGCTTTGTTCCCCATTGCGACGTCCTACCGCTGGCGCAACCGTTCGAAAGGCCTATACACAGAGAACGGTTTCGGCTACCTTCGCTACAAAAAGGGAGCTGCTGCAGCATGCGTGTGCCAGGAGATGTGCTATAATAGCACGGTCTTTAAACCGGTGCAGCCCGACAAGGGGACACACTTACCCACATTCCCAAGTGAAAACAAACCGGGCTGGCAGTGGCCAGACATTATGCCTCTGACGGAGGATACCGACACGGCCCTTCTTCTGGCCGCCCCTGCTCATCGGACAATCAAGTTGAGGACAACTGCAGTGCGTCAGCCGAATAACCAAACCCGATATATGATGAATGGCCGTCACCCGGTGGCGCGCGTTCGGCCTGTCTTGACAGATATGATGGAAGGTGTATACTCTGCAGGAGCTATTAGAACGATCGATCCGGATGGGTATGCGGTAGAGAGCGGCACATACCCCATTCAGTTTGGTGAGGTGGTGGATATTGTGCTTCAGAATGTTCAGGATGGCCCCAACTGTCTGATTCATCCTTGGCACACGCACGGCCACTCCCACTACCATCTCGCCTCAGGTGAAGGCGAATATGAGGAGGAAATTCACGGTAATATCCGAAGCTTCCCGTCGCCCTTGTTTAGGGATGTGTCCATGGTATACCCTTCAGAAAAAGGGCTAAATAATGGATGTGGGTGGTCAAAAATTCGCTTGGTTGCGGTAGGTGGTCTCACGCACTTCTTGATGCATGTTTAAATCAATACTCACGATCGTGTCTAGGACAACCCTGGTTTCTGGGCTCTTCATTGCCATATAACCGCGCATATGATGCAAGGAAAGATGGTAGTATTAGAAGAGTCACCTGAGCTTATTGAGGCCACAAAATTATATGCTTGAGTGGAAACACCCAATGTAATACACTCCAATATTCCCTCCTTAAAGCCCTAGGACGCATTCTTATAAAATATAGATATAGACGCTTACCACCTCCAGCTCCCCTAAAGCATATACATCACTTTCTTTTTTATCAATCACCAGCTAATCATCGTTAAATAGAGGCAAGAGCATTTGTAAGAGGGCTTAGGTATTAGGTGTCGAATGCTCTGGCGTTGGGTAACAATAAAGAGGCTTGCTGGCAATAAAACCAGCTGTTCCGCTCTCAACAAAAGATCGTAACACGAGCATTTCAGGTCCGTCTTCTTTTGTGCTTTGACCTTAACACACTCCTTCCCAGAATCTTTAATGTCTGACGGTATGCATAACTTGCAATTCACAAGATCGTACGTACATTTCTCTTTGACACACATCCCATAGACGCACTGCGGGCGCAGTTTGAGCAAAAAGAAACCTACTGGAAAGAACAAATTGCAAATCTACACGGAAAACTTACCCAGGCTGGAAATCATCTGAAAACACTCGCGCAAGAGAATGCCCGTCTGATCAAATCTATCAACGAACGTGAAGCTGCCGAGCAACAGAAAGAGCGCCAGATACTCGAACTATCCAATACTGCTTTGGGGCTGCTGGGTGAAGATCCGCTGACAGCACTGCCTAGCAATAATGCGGAAGGATTTGTCGCGACCTTGAAGCAACGTCTCGAAGAGGACAGGAAAAAGGGTGAGACATGCTACTATAAGAATGTCAATTTCGCATGAAACTATCTCCATTAATGTGCGTGTATCTTTGTACCAGCGGATGCAACGATCAAGGCTCTGGAAGATCGGGTCAAGGAACTCACAGACGATTCAAAAGGTGAATGGCAAGTCCTGAATGCACGCGTTTTATCTCATTCGATCATCGACTCTAGCTGCCAGTGAAACGGTGCTTCAGCGGCCTCCTGAGGATAAGTTCGACACCAGCATGATTATTGCAAGTCTAAAGAGCGTCATGGATGATGACGACGAGACCGTGTTTCCGAGCTCTTTACCGCTCGAAGTCCGAAGTAGCCTCGAAGATATGAAGGAGAAGTGGATAGAGACCAAAGTCAACGCTAAGAAGGAACACAAAGCTGCTGAAAGCGTACAGAATGGTGAGAGTGACAGAAATAAAAAGTCATACGAAATTCTTAACGCCATGTGGAATAGACTTTAAACGGCAAATCACACAGCTTCAGCTCACTATTAACGGTTTATTAGACGAGAAAGAAAAGGCTTTACTGGATAAAGAAGAAGTCGAAAACCAGTTGCGTAAGACAGAAAGGGATCGGGATAGCAAAGAGGAGCGTATAAAGAGTCTTCAACATGAGCATCAAACCTTGCTTGGAAAATTATCCAATATCAAAGAAACATTAGCGCCACGTCTCGAGGCAGATCGGCAACTACGACAGCGGGTGAATGAGCTGACGATGCAACTTGAGGAGTCTGAGTACAACCTGTCGCAAGCTCGCGCTGATATGGTGAAACGCGAGGCCGAAATGTCTGATCAGATTACCCAGAAAGAGCGGGATATCAATCACCTACAGTCCATGATCGAGCAGTTCCATCGAGAACGCGAGGAGTGGCAAGCTAATGCGATGCAGGCAGATGTGTATCGTAATCAGCTTGAAGAGCAAAACCAGGTTCTGCAGGCGGAAATGGAGTCTTTTCAGCAGCAACGCGCAAAAGAGAGGGAGGAGCAAGAGCTAGAGCGCGCTAGCCTATCTAACCTTCAGACCGTCCTCGAAGAATTTCAAGCGAGTGAGTGTGATGCCAGATAACTGACGGGTGGCATGGGGTGATTGATACAGGCGAAACGTAGCCAAAGACGCGGAGATCCGTGCAGCAGTCGAACACATCGAGAGGCAACTTGACGTTGCAAAGAAGTCATGGGCAGAGTACCAGGAAAGAGCACGCGTTGCTGAGGTATATGTCATTTCAATGGTTTATGAAGAAGTTAGCAGTTCTCTTCACTAAAACGGATACAGACCGCGCTTGAGCAATACCAGCAAGACGTTGCAAAAGCTCAGAAATATGAACAAGACTTGAAAGAGAAGAATCTGTTAATTGGGAAATTAAGACATGAAGGTAAGAAAGCTAATAATTTTTAATGGAACTTCATAATAATCATCGATTGATTAGCCATCATATTGAACGAGCATCTTATCGAAGCCATGCGGCGGCTGAAGGAGGAGACGAACGAGAGCAATGTGGATAGGTAGGATGCTACCGTAAAGGAACGATTGCAAAGGCTAACATGGGTCCTAGGCAATTAATTACAAACTTGATCATCGGTTTCCTCGTCGCACCACGAGGAGACAGGAAACGGTTCGAAATCCTGACGATCATTGCAAGTGTACTGCAAATGACGGATGAGCAAAAGGAACAGATCGGTTTGCTACGACCAACTCGGCACATGAAGTCCCCACCATCTACAGGATCATCAACACCTGGATGGGCAAGTCCTCAGGCCCAACAACCTCAGAGTGGAGACTCCCGAGAAGTATGGCAATTAAAAACGTTTGATCTGAACAATTTTCTAAACCGATCAATAGTCTTTCACAGACGCATGGATTTCATTCTTACTAAAGGAGTCTAGTTCCCGTGGACGGCGATCGAGCGAGCTAAATACCAGTACCTCCCCAGCTCCCTCATCACCTCAGCAAAAGCCGAGCCTTGATATATAAACTATTGCAAAGTATAGAGGCATTGTATTTTATTTTGATATGCAAATCAACGCCTATGGAAAGAAGGACGGTTGCATTTGCGGCCAAAAGAATGATCCATTCCTACACGTATATATTTGATGAATATCAATACGAAAGATCGACTTTCGTCGATACTCACATCTGATCGTTTCCACTCCTTTCATTATTGCCATCTGCTCGATTGGATGATCGACCTACAACGTGTTAGCTTCTCTAGTGATACTTGTAGCATGGCCGTCAACTTACCCATCTGTGCGTTTCCTGGTCGACCGCCGCGCATCCCGAAACTTCCACTGCCCCGTGGAACTGCGTTGTGCATTGGCACTGGTCCTGAGCCACTTGAAGAAGGTGAACCCATTCCGACATGGGGCGGGATGCCCATCGGCGGCATACCCATCATCGCGTTAGGCATACCCATCGGCAGACTTCCATCCATCATCCCCGGTGGCATCATCATACCCATTGGCATGAAATCGCTCATATCCATGTCACCCATTATCTACAAGGTACGATGAGATGAAATACGTTTCTTATTGATCTGTATTTCACCTTTCTGCTTTCTCTCAGCATCTTCTGTTGAGCGCAGTATGCCCTCCATGTCACTTCATTGAAACCATAGTTGAAGTAATCTGTGATATCCGCGCCTGGGGAAGATAATAATCAGCATCCAGAGTGAGCTCCTAATCCGCTTTTTTTTTTTTTTAGTTGATACCTGGTTTCCTCCACGGTTTGTCTTCCAGCGAATCGAGATCGACTTCGGTAATTGATGTGCCATTGTATTCTCCTACTGCTTCCAAGTTGATTCCACCCGAAGCACCGGTCATTTTACCAGCGCTTGTCATGCCGCCTGATGATGTACTTCCAACTTGAGGTGTGCTTGATGTTGCTAATGAAGATGCTTTCCCCTGTTGTCCGGGCTTGATATTGACAAGTGCATTGGCACTCTTGTCGGTATCGGATGCGCTCGCCACCGCTGCTCTGTTGTAAATCAATCAACACCTATGTTTTCTTCCAGAAAATCATAATCCTACTGTGAAGAATCGGTTTCCTCTGGCTCAAGAATAATTTCAAGGTCCTATATAAATGAACACCGTTGGCATTTGAATAGCAAGCGTACATAACATGATACTTACATCGTCACTGTCCTCCTCATTGTCCAAACCCTCGGCACTATTGGATTGCGCAGCTTTGTCAGGATCTTCGTCGTCAAGTTCCATGTCTTGTCTATCATTGTAGCAGGTATGAGTCATTTGTCAAAGAAAAAATACGATCGAGTGCACAATACCTCGTACTGATTTCTTGTGTTCTACATGGGACACAAAAAAAAAGTTTAGTATGAGCGAAGGCTAATTGTAGAGATTACTGACTCATTCGCTGAACTTCCGCGATATAGTTGATAGAGATCTTCATCGTCTTCTTGAGCTATGTAGGCGATTTGTCTATTAAAGGCTCGTTATGGAAAATCGATTGAAGTGTACCTTTCACTGTTGATTGATCCACAGGAGTCATTGATTTGTCGTCAGCAGCATTACTCATTGCAGCGTCTTTGAAAGCTTTTTTGTCGTCTTCTGCCGAATCTCCGTATAGAAACTCATCGACATCGTCGTCTTCAACGTCATTGTGGGGATTCATATTTTTAAGCAAAGATAATAGTGAAGAATGCTTTGGGGGTGGGAGGGCCTTCTTCCGCCATCCCAACCACGCGCAAAATGAATGGTTAAAGCAGCCAATTAGAAACGAATTCGAACAAACAGCGCCATTAAGCGCTTCTATGGTATAAGATGATTGGCTCTTGATTGACCTTTTTCTGTGCTCTTATTGCCCGTGTACGAATTTCCGCTGCTATCATTGGAGACAACAGTTGTTTGAATGCGCGCAATCCAACCCCCAACCCCCTCCCCCCAACTCGTAGGCTGCATAGTGGAAAGCGATTTCTCACATCTCATACTGTTGATAATGTCCCAGGGGTTAAATGGCGCATCATTATTCAAATGCCCATCGGCACTTGTCTCCTTATTCACTCGTGCTATCAGTCCTCTCGCTCGACATCTCCACTTCGCAAAGACTTCATAGTCTGCCACCGTCGCAAATATCTGTGGAGCTAACGTTCAAAAGAGCTTGCGAAACAACAATAACAACAACACCAACATAACAGCAACTAACAGCCCCTTTTCCGGCTTTAAAACTGATTGTACGCCACAACAGCTCTACCTTGTTCTGCTACAATGCACCCACGTCGGCGTTCCTATGATGGTCAGTCATTCCTTCAAGACTCCATTGACACAACCGGTCTAGTTCCGAAACACCCAAGTCCCTGCCCTTCCATCTCGTCAAGTGCTACACCGAATAGCAGATGGACTCAACGACATCTCGGCTCAGATGACAGGGGCTTGAAGCACTCGGGGTTCACCAGAACCAGACAATCCGATGATCCCGAAGCTACCGAAAACGCATACACAGGTACTCTACCAGACTTAATGCGAGTTTCTGGTTATGCCTTCGTCTGTCTTTTATTCTGATGCGAAAGCCCTTTTAGATTCGAACCCTACCCAAATATCCCAATCAAAGCGTAGACATATCCTCAGTCGCTTTGTGAAGAAAAAAGGTTGGCGAACAGCTATCGATTCCACGCCGAAGACTTGGTTGTACTAACTCGCTTCTGTTACACCTTCGGAGCAGTCTCTCAGCAATCTTCCGAAAGTGTTCCGACTGGTGTAGTTAGAGGCGCGCTGAATCCGTCCTTGTCGACGCCTCCCGTGGCGTCTTTTGCAACCTCATCGATCAGTGCGTCGACAAGCTCATCGGCCTTGTCGAGCAATACGTCTAACCCTGCCTTTGCATCGCGAAAAACAATGGGCGAACGCCTAGGGAGGTCACAAACAAATGATAATTCAACCGCCGAAGGTAATCCTGGCGCTCTACATAACAAGAAGACGGTTGGGAAAAAAGGAAAAGACCGAGACGGTATACACCCGTATCGTCGAGGTAAAGCAACAATAAGTTCACGTGCGCTCAAGGTAAATTGGCCGATAGTTACAATATGAACTACTCTTTAACATGACAACTATTCATAGGAGCTCGAGTGTAAGATTTGGTGTGGATCATATACCGGGACATTTGATACTGAGAACTCGAATTAGTGGATCAGAATTTCGGATGCATGGATGGGATCGTTAACCTCGATTATTACTCCTCTTTGGACGCCAATAAATCCATACTAGCATCCCAGACTCTTCCTGCTGGAGAGGTAGGACATGCCATAACTTCTTCTATAACATTATGGTGTGCTGAGTGACAAAAAAGTTTCAAAGTCTAGAATATAATGCGCAAACCGAGCAGTGGGCACCTCCTGATAGCTGGGCTGTTCAACCCGCAGTTATCACAGAGTCTGTGAATATTACGGGATCATCGGCGCAGATTGAGGATGAAGTGCCTGAATTCGATGACTTTCCCATGGACGAACAAAAAGAGTTTGATATTCCACAAAAAAATGTATGAAACCCACTGGGGATTTTCTTCAGTAAGCGTCGGTATTAACTAGAATATAGTTTTGCATTAGAATCTTTAGACCAGATGCTACGTTTGGCACATTGCAACTACCGCTCCACACCAGCACAAATGAATTGCTGCAAAAACTCGCTGGGAAGTTTTTCATGACGGATATGACAAAATACAACCTATATCTGCGCATGCATGAACTTGGTATGATTAAACGATAGCTCTAACATAACTATCGATTTACGTTCCTCCTGCAGATCGGGTCTTACAGCCACACGAGCGTCCACTTCAGATCCAAAAGACACTCTTTGAACAAATGGGGTACACGAATCAGGATCGTATAGAAGACCTTGGGCTTGAGGATAACTCGTATCTTCTTCGCTTTGTACTCGGCCCTAATCTTACCCAGACAGCATTTGAAGACCCAGGCTTCGTGGTGACAGGACACGTTGATCTCCTGGGACGAAATCTGAAGACAATCCCTATCTTTCTTTACAAAAGCGCATCCCAGGTTACGTCACTTGATGCTTCCAGGAACCTTTTAATGGAGATCCCGATAGATTTTATTCAAATGTGCACAGGACTCACGCATCTTTCCCTTGCCAACAATGAATATACAACGCTACCGATTTCAATACGCCATATTAGACGCCTAGAACAACTGAATATATCAGGGAACCGTCTGCGCGATCTACAGCATGCCCATCTGTGTGACCTCGCAGATTTGAAAGAGCTATATGCGTACAACAACCTCCTCGAGAGTTTGCCTGCTTTTTTTGCCGACTTTCGATGGCTAACAACGCTAGTTATATCAAACAACTCGTTGACCTCATTTCCTGAAGTCATTTGCCAGATCCGTAACCTGCGAAATCTTGATATTAGCTTCAACAAGATTACAACCTTCCCGGATGAAATTGGGAACCTCCGGAATTTGGTACATCTCGATGCGATTGCAAATCGATTAGTAGGGTCTCTCCCGCCTTCATTTAGACTACTCGTCAAACTGCAACGCCTGGACATTCGGCAGAATGTTATCAGCGATCTTGAAGCGCTTACGCTACTGCCTGCACTCGAAGTACTTTTGGTTGGCTACAATTCGGTCCCAATAGTCAATTTCGCGTTTAAGTCATTGCGGAAACTCGATATGTTTAAGAATAGGCTCACAGACTTCAGGATTGAGCCGTCCTATGCGTACTCAATATCAGATCTTAACCTCTCTCACTGCAAACTATCGATGGTACCTGATCAACTTTTTCAGCATATGGTGTCTCTGGAAAATCTTGTCCTGGACAACAATACACTTACAACAATCCCGGCCAGCATCGGTCTTTTATCAAAATTGACATGTCTATCTATCCAAGGCAACCAGCTCGACTCCCTGCCAGTGGAACTCTCGGAGTTGCGACAACTTCAGCGCTTGGAACTTCAGATGAATAATCTAAAGACTCTTCCGAGCGAGATCTGGCTTCTGGGTTCTCTCCAAATTTTCAACTGTTCCTCGAACCTTCTTCAATCTTTTCCGCAACCATACGCTGATCTGGAACTTGCATGTCAGCAACCGACCACGGCTCCAAACGGAGACGTAAGCCAAGGGAAACGTCCAGGATCGCCACAGTTTAATCCTCCCTCGTTTTTCTCGAATCCACGCAATCATCCGCCACCATTGGCGGCATCACTTCGTTACTTGTTCCTTGGCGATAATCGTCTTACAGATGAGGTCTGGTCGCCATTGTCTTGGTTTTTAGAGCTCCGGACGCTCAATTTATCGTTCAATGATCTTACGGAAGCACCGACAGAAGGGTTCTTCCATCAGCATCTCTATGAGCTTTATCTGTCTGGCAACCACCTGACATCACTCCCTGCTGATGACATTGAGAAATTGAGCTATCTTCGGGTGCTTGCTGTGAACGGAAACAAGTTACAGACGCTACCGGCCGAAATTGGCAAGTTAAGGAAACTTCTCGTGCTGGATGTGGGAAATAACATGCTCAAGTATAACATCTGGAACTGGCCTTATGACTGGAATTGGTGAGTTTTTATGATTAAGAGGGTGATACACCGTGCAGCCGTCTAATTTATTGGATGGTGCTGCAGGAACTGGAACTTGGGTCTCAAATACCTTAATCTATCCGGGAACAAGCGTCTCGAAATCAAGCGATCGCAATCAGACGTTAATTCCCAGCATGAAAAAGAGCTTTCAGATTTCAGCGCCCTTACACGACTGCGTGTGCTCGGACTAATGGATATCACAATGCTGGGTGTGTCTATCCTTGAAGAGTACAACGACCGTCGCGTCCGAACATCTCCGTCTGAAGTGAATTCAATGGGATACGGAATCGCAGACTGGCTCGGGCCAAGCGATCATTTGGTAACATGGGATTTGGTCATCCCACGCTTTCGCAATCGAGAGGATGAGTGCCTTTTTGGATTATTCGATGGGCATAAAAAGTCAAAAGCTGGATGCAAGCTAACCAAGTTTCTGAACGACCATTTTCACTACTATTTCATGAACGAGATACGACGAATCAAACAAGACGACACTATTGTTTCGGCTTTACGTCGTACATTTCTGGCATTGGTCAAAGGCGTATCAAACTCATTGAACGAACAAGATTCTGGTGCATCGGCCACTGTTTGCTATTTTGCCGGCTCTAAACTCTATGTCGCGAACGTGGGAGATGCTGTTGCAGTAATATCACGTAACAATGGCCAGGCGTTCGAACTGACCCAGAAGCACATTCCGCTGAACCCGAGCGAAACGTCCCGCATTCGGGCAGCTGGTGGATACGTTTCTAATGACGGTCTGCTCAATAATGAAGTCAATATATCGCGTGGTTTTGGGTACCTCCAGTATATTCCGGCTATCAATGCCAATCCTTATGTATCTTCCATCGATCTGACGGAAGACGACGAATTTGTTATCATGGCATCGCGGGGACTCTGGAATCGGATGTCATACCAAGCCGCAGTCGATATAGCCCGGACTGAGAAAGATGATTTGATGGCAGCTGCACAGAAACTCCGCGACTTTGCAATCATGTACGGAGTTGAAGAAAGCATAATGGTAATGATCATCAATGTTGGTGACTTGTTTGGAAAGCCGCACCAAAGGCGAGGAAACAACAACATTGTTATGGATGACGTACTGTCTGGGAAGTACAAGCGTAGAGGCAAGGATGACAGTCTCGGTGACTCGGTATGTAAGAAGATGAAAAGAGAGCGAAGAGATCGCGTCTCACCATTGTCCTAGACTCTTGCGCGGCTCGACCGAGAGGTGCCACCGCCCATCAATCAGCTCGCTTTGGTATTTACAGATATCAAAAACTCGACCCATTATTGGGAAACGCAACCGGAAAACATGCGATCAGCCATCAAGCTTCATGATGCAGTTATGCGGCGTAGTCTTCGAAATGTCGGTGGTTACGAAGTCAAGACAGAAGGCGATGCGTTTATGGTTTGCTTTCAGAACATCACATCAGCTCTCTTGTGGTGCTTCACTGTACAGATTCAGCTTCTCGAGGTTGACTGGCCGGCGGGTATCCTAGCGACCGAGGATGGGCGTGAGATCGAGAAAGACAACGTTATCATATATCGTGGGCTCTCGGTCCGTATGGGAATCCACTGGGGTTCGCCCGTATATGAGAGGAATCCAATTACGAATCGAATGGACTATTTCGGGCCGGTAGTGAATAAGGCGAGCCGAATCAGTAACTCGGCAGACGGTGGCCAAATATGTGTATCGTCTGATGTTGTAGCAGCGCTCCGCAACTTTCCCGGGGTTTTTGATGATGATGGTGAGGTTGACGAGCTCAAAGTAGGTGTAGCTGGACCTGGATCAAGCCATGCGAGAGATATTCAGCAACTCAAGCGCTTGGGTTTTCATGTGGTCGAGCTCGGAGAGAGAAGACTCAAGGGCCTGGAAACACCGGAGATTTTGAGTTTTGTATTCCCCAACCAGTTAGCAGGCCGAATCGAAAAAACCAATGTCATCACTGCTGCACCAGAGATAACTAATATTCCTGATGTACCGGTGAACATGTCTGTCGGGCTCAGGACCATTGATCCTGGGCTTGTGTGCGCACTAAGCAATCTCACACTGAGGCTTGAGCTGATTACATCTGGAACTGCAAATTGTCGGAGCCAAGCGGGTAGCAAATATCCTTCCACAGACATCGAATGCCAGCCATCGAACAGCCAGACAAGGGATGTCACGGGGCTTGGACAGATATTAGAGAAACATATAAAAGAAGATGCGTCTGACGAGGAGCTGATGCTGATGATGGAAAACTTTGTTGCGCGAGTTGAGGTAAAGTACTTCCTCGTTAGCGGTCTTCCCATGCATGCGTAATAACGCGTTTATGTAGAATGCTGCCTCGAGTCTTTATCTTCAACAGGTCGGCCGCTTTGCAGGAGTTCTCGAGAAGCTTGGGGATATTATAGAAACAGATGCCACATATATTTTGCGTGCCCTACAGGTGTATGCCAATCTCAACTAATAGCGTTTTATTAAATCTGTGCGAAGCCAACTTTGATTGTCTGTGCGAATGATCCGCATGCAAAAAGCCCTTTTTTCTCGTGGTTCCAACTGCAGGAGACAATGGGGTGTTTTTCCAGTTGCTGTGCTGCCACCGGCTGCCCAGTATTCTGGTGGTCCCATACACGGAACATGCCATCCCCACTGACGGCTCCGAAATAGCGTGGGTTTTGAGGCAGGTGAGAAGTTGCCCACATGGTAGTGTCATTGAACGTCTAGGTGCATTATTTTCGATGATAAGAGAAGAGGATATCGCAGTCGAACAAAGAAGACAATGACAAGTACCTTTAAGGTTTGAATGACAGGCTCGCGGTCAAACTGGACGATATGCAATCCCTTCAACGTACTCAGGACAGCAGTGTTGCTATCTGCAAATTCGATGGAACATATCTATGCGTCACTTACAGCAGCAGTTCCTTCTATGAAATTGCCTTCGACGCTTACCCCCGATCCGACATTGGTCTTCCACATGTACTGCGCCGTTCGAAGATCGTAGAGCTCGAAATCTCCATTATCAAAGCCGACACCCACTATCTTTTTCGATTCTCCACCTGCCCCAACGTCAATACCCATGTCCCCACTACATGTCGCAACCAATTCCCCTTACCAAAAGCGACTGACCAGGCATCCTTCGGAGAGTCGTGTCGCACTGTAAACACAGGCTTCTCAAGATCTCTTGCGTCCCATGCCTTGACAAGCCCTACAGAGTAGTAGTGGCGGCAGTAATTCCATTTTTTTAGTTCCCCTCAATTCGCGTTCCTATGACGCCTACCATCTCTACTGCATGTCAAAAACTCGGGAACAGATCCGGCCACCATATTTATAATTGTATTGTGCGCACGTGTAGACGCAATCGGAATTTCTAATCGATCGGGATCCCTTCAACATTTCTCAATAAAGTTGGAAGCATCAATGTATCATCGGGACCTACCATAGTTGTAAGTCTCCCTCGAAGTTGCCCGTTGCGATTTGGCGCAGACATATGTCCATAACTCCCACGGTACAACATCGGATAGGTGATGGTATTTCATTCTATTTACAGTCCATTCCCCACCCCCGATCCAATCCAATGCACCATGGCATCAGCTTTTGCTAACCCGCTGCGCTATGTTGTATCAATGTACCTCGCCCGCTAATTCCAGTTGCTTCCCATTGAGCCGATAAACGGCGATGGTGCCTGCGCCGCGATTCGTTGCTCCTACAGCACATAAGCGCACCGATTTCGGTATCCATTGAACATTATAGGGTGTGAAAGGTACATCGCGATCCACTAGTTTTGTCAGTTGACCCATGGTATAGTGTTTCTCTCCGCTTCCACCACTGAACAAAAAGAAAAAAAGTTCAGACGGGGAAATAACAGCAGCAGCGCGTATTTCGGAGTATAGAAGCAATGTCCAATGGAATCATACCGGCGTCCTGCTCGTCTTTCCTCCACTGCTTTTTGATCCAAAACACGCATACGAAGCAACTCTCCTTCTACCTTTCATCTGCGGAAGGCAAATACTCTGACGTATGGAATTGGTCATGGATTGGAGCGGGTTGGGGGGTGGCCACAAACTCATAGCACAATAGGAGTTATGGTGGACTGTACGAAACACAAAAGTGTACTGATGCTGGGAATCGCAGATACCAAGATAAGGCGCCGAGAGACTCACTACACGCATGTCCTTCCCATGATTGCATCGCGCTCGCCCCAGGGAGCGATGAATTCTTGGCATTTTTCTTCGATGAGAGTCCAAATAATGGAGTGGGACATCCTATACCGAACTGCAGATAAACGAAAGAGAGAAAGGCCAACTTTTGGGAGGCAGGGTAGCCACGGCCGTGGAATGGGCATCAGGAGTCCCAGCGCATTTTGCTTCGTGTACGACAAGATCGAACTGTCGACATTGACACAGAGAAAGAGACAGCAAATGACAGTGGAGATCTTTATGTCACTTGGAGAGAAACAGTAGAGAGCGTGAAAGCCGCGCAAGATTATCAATTATAAGCCAAGAGAGAAGTCACCCAAAAACGCGAAATCCCAAAAATGCCTGCAGTGCCTCGTTTTCGTTTTTTAGCATTCCTTCCGCTCATCGATCTTATCCAATGCCTGACCAAAAGTGTCCGGAGGAAATAGTCAAGGCTGCCAACAAGGCTTCTGAAACATTAGATCGTGCTGCAAGTGGCAACACACTAAGCACCTCATTCAAAGGTTAACAAAACTTTAGTTTTTTTTTTTAACCACTTTGTCCCGCTGACGCTTTTCCTTTGAATTGCAGCATCCAGCTCAGGATCTTATGAATTTCCTCAAAAGCAAGCCGTCCTCCCGTTCATCTCACAACAGAGCTTCAGCCTACCTCCAGACGCGCTGCAACAAATGCAAAAATGTAAAACCCGGCAACATGCACCATAAATGCCGATCTCTCGTTACTGACATCCTTCATATAGGGAAACCTGGCAATGCTGCCGGTATCCTTCCTGAAATTAGCCGTGCGTATTTTGCTGTTGACAATGTGCTGTACTTTTGGGATTATATTGAAAGGTACAATGTCGTGTGGTTACTTCTTGTGACAGGAAAAAAATAACAGCTGGCTTTTGATGGCATTTTGCAGGAAAGACGTTACTACGTATGAAGACACCTATCCCATCGTAGGCGTCGCACTTGTGAAAGCGAAAAACGATATATTCAACCCATCAATAACTCACGTCCTAGTTATTGCAACTACTCAGCAAATCAGTCTTGCTGCCGTTTCATTCACACCTGTTGCTGGCAAAGCCCCGTCTGTCACGTTTTATCAAACCCACATGTTCACTCCCTCTTCGGGTGAACTAATGACAACCATCATCGGTACAAAACACGGCAGAATATTTATGCTCAGTAATGCTGGCCGAGTTTGGGAGCTCGAGTACAGAGTGAGTGGAATTGGATCGAGAATAAAGACGCAATTACCGGATAAAAGTGAACTAATCTGCTACTCAGAGAGAGGAAGGATGGTTTACCAGCAAATGCACAAAGCGCGCAAGACCGGGAGCGTCGTCCTATAGCTACCTATTAGGCGCTACATATGGTAGGAAACTTACGGCACGCGTGCTTTTCTTGGAATCTTTTGCTCATTGCCTTGCTCAGATCCGTGTACTGCTATTGCCACTGATGCGGAGGGTCGCATTTTATATCAAGTATACGGAAGCGCAACCATTCAGGTAAGAATGCTGTAACATCAAGCTCAGGAAATAATGTGACTGACTGGACTAGGTCACCTATCTTGGCGAGGATGGCAATTCATTCACCCATGTCGCGAAGCAATCTCAAATCTGTGCTAGTGCACATACCATGTGTCCGGCATCTCCATTTATCGACAGTAACTCCTTTAAGATTGTTTCGATACATCCGACAACGTCGGTAGAATCTAAAACGTATCAACTGGTGGCGGTCACCTCTACTGGATGCCGGCTATACTTCTCTCATTACAAGTATGGGTCGGAAGTAACAGCGAACATGACACCCAACGCGTTGGAATTGGTCCACGTTCGCACACCTCCCGTTGTCCTTCAAGGGCCAATTTCGAATCAGCCAGTCATCAGCAAATGCTTGTATAAGGATTCTGTGTTTCTTTTCGCCGAGAAGAAGGGAAATGAGCAATATATTGGGACCGCATGCCCCAACACCGGAAAGATGGTTGTTTTGGTAAGTTGGGAAGATGTGGGTGTGACTGATATCTCTAAACTGCATCATAGGGCAATGATATCAGTTTTTGCGAGCTTTCAAATCGACTCCCATCTCTAGGCGAGGCTCTGGAGATCACTGAGATACCGGGTGTCCCTTTTAAATTCGATGACTTGGCAACACTGCCTGGTGAATCTGCTCGACATTTCTTAGTTTTCACCACTTGTGGTATGTCAATCATCTCGAAGCAACGGCCAGTCGATATGCTCCAAAACATGCTCGCGGTCAATCCTGTTGGCTCCTCAATCCAATCCACCGACTTTATAAGCTTTTTTACGGAATTTGGCGCCATCAACTCGTGTGCACTGTGTTTCAATCTGGTGTGCAGCATTGCTGAACTACAAGTGAACGCTGCGAGTATGAAACTTCCTAGAATTTCGCTTTCTTCACCAACTGACTTACCATCCATAGTTCCAAGAGCACCAACTATAACGACTGATGTCGTGAAAGGCGCTACACATTTGCTTGAGACGCTTGGTCAAACTCCGTCGAACTTGAATGCTGCTTATACCAGTAGACACGATGGACTTGCACTTTTTGTTAGCCGTGTCATTAGTCCGATGTGGAAACAAAGAATATTCGTGCAAAAGTGAGTGCATATTCTGGGGGGGCGGTAAAAAATGCGGAGAAAGTTAACCATCTTATTGTAGGACTGTAGACGGAAAGCCTAGAATTAGCAATGCTATTCCGCGCAATATGTTGCTTCAGATACAGCAAGTTCTGCGGAAACTTCAAGCTTTTATGGATATGTGAGTCTGGATATTCTTGCAATCAACTGGGACTGATAAAGGCTCTAACTTTCTGCAGCAATGTCGCGATACATCCACAAATGGAACCGCAGACAGCAGAAGAACTCTCTTTGACTGAAATCTATGGCCTTGTTGTATTAATCTCAGAGGCAATTTCATTTATTCTTTTCCTTGTCGATAATGACACTACCAAAATCATCAGCAGGTACACAAAAGACCATATCAATAATGCATGCTCGCTAACACATGTCAACTAGCTTAACATCTGAAGCCAATGCACAGCTCTTGGCGCTCACGTTCAAGAATTTGCTGACGACGGATAATGGGCGATCTTTAACGACAGATCTCACCAATGGTATTATCGACGAAAACATGGCACGTTTCAGCAACATGGATATTGTGGTGGATATTCTGGAACAGCGGTGTGGATCTTTTTGCAGTGCTTCAGATGCGCTTTTATACAAGGCAATCAAGCAAATAGAAAATGCGAAATCCAAGTCACCCATCACTCCGCCACGAAATGCTCTCTATGAAGCCTCCCAGTTACTGAAACGCATAGCTATCCATATCCCCTACGAAAAGCTCCGTGATATTGTTAAAGTATATGCATCTCAAGGCGAATTGACTTTAGCAGTGGAGCTTGTCCTTGCATGTGCAAAGGCTCGAGATCCTCAAAATATTACCACAACATACGTCCAGGACAACTTCCCGGAGAACGATCCGCGAGTGGAATATATTGTCATCAGTAAGAAGTTTTACGAACTTTGTTATGAGTTGCTCAAAGAAGCAGTACAACCATCATACACAGCCTCTGGTAATAACTGCATATATCTGGAGTGCAACAGCTATATCCAAACAATCTCTGACTCACATTTAACAGTATCTGCAGTACAGAAAAACCAAGCTTTCCAGAGAGCTTTCCAATCCGATGACCTCGCACTTCATTATTACGTATACAACCAACTCATTATCGGCGGTTTCGGCAATGAGCTGATAAAGGTACACATACAGCCTTACTCGTCAAGCTTATGCTAATATATTGGCATGCAGGTTGCTCCGCCCCATCTTGAAGCTTATTTGAATCTCTGGCCGGATGACCCGGAACGCATGGAGCTTCTGGCTAACTATAAAAACCTTATTTCCAGACAGTAAAGTCTTTCATTACATTGCAGAGAAATAAATGTTTTCTGAGTTTGTCATGTGTATGGCCTACTTGCTCTTTGCATCTGTTGCGAATAGATGCCATCTCGGACATAGAGTTACTTTATTTTCAACTTACCTCGAAGGTAGCGAGGTGTACCATTGCGGTAACAATAGAGGATGGAACAAGGAGGGAGGACGACGACGGACCAACGACAACACCAGCGGTAGAAGCATCAGGGGAAGCAATGGACGAAGCAGACAAGACAAAAGCACCTCGACGAAGCCATAGTAGGAGATCAGTCCCACCCAAGCCGCATATCCTCTCCTCGCGAGGCGCTTGAGTTAGGCTGATATCGTTATCTACAGAGGATCCGAAATATTAGAAGATTACAGAATGGAACAAGTCGGTATGAGAGGATAACCTATTACCTTTTATTTTGCTCTTGATAACTGACCAAAACTGCTTAATCGGATTGGGTTCAGGCGAGTGTGGTGGAAGTTAAAACACATCGATATCCTCAGCCTTATGGACAAGTGCACTATCCATTTCCAAATCATGGCCCTTCATATGTTTATACTTCTCCATCTCTCGTCCATTGCTCGCAACTTCAGATTAGCTTATCCTGTTTCTTTTCAAGCTACTTTAATGATGCCGGATGCTGAGATTGCTCTCAAGATTGTGGTTGTCTTTGCGCTGTCTTTGTTATTTTGATCACTGCAGGAGTCCCTTCCTTGGACCATGCCATGTTGCGTTTCATATTAATGGGGAACCCAGACTCATCAAGGAAAAAGCAGTATTTTCTAAAGTCAATGTCGGTCCTGTCCCATCTGCGCATCCAGCCAAGGCGCTCCTGGATCTTCGCAGCACTATTGCTATCTAACAAGCTGAACTCGAGCCATTTTCAATGACAAGTTGCATTCGTTTTCATAAATCGACGGAGCAGCGTTTTAGATACTTGAAAATTATCAAATCTTTGGAGCAGCTGCTTCAGGACAATGGATGGATTGTCATCAACACATTCTAAAATAACGCTTTTATGCTCCTGACTGAGAATACGCGAACCAACCCTCGCATTAGGTTTCTTAAAGATGTCGTCAGGATCCTTCTCGTACTGTAATCCCAATCGCTAGGCTGAACGAACACGGATTCCTAGCAGCTGATGCGCTCAAGACATATCTCAAACATCTATTTGAAAAATCTGGCCTTGTCTTGGTCAGTGTACGCTGTGTAATTGCGCTTGATCCCCACTTCTTTCATCCGAATGTCTGTATCCTTTCACCTGGGAATGTGTGCGGTAATAAGATGAGCGTTATCTCTGCAAGATATGCTACGCAGATATTCAGTGCAAGAACAAATGGATTGCAGAGAGTACATTTCCTCATCAACAAGATAGTCCATAGGTTCAGGACAGTCACGCTCATCAACGACATGCCCTTTGGCCATCTTTGTAGATAAAACAGGTTGCTCATTTCAGATTGTAACAATGTATGAAAGAGAAAGAGTCAAAAGGAAGAGATGGATCTGCCAAGCTTTTTTGTGCAACATCATTCCGTGGATGCATGTGACATTCGATTTGTCATCATGCGGTATTTGGGCCAAAAGGCGATTTTTTCATTTTGGAAAATAGAGTTATTTCAAGGTTCTGATCTATGTGTCTAAGCACCAGACAGTATACAAGAATGGTGGTTGAGCTTCTCCTGCTGCCATATACTTTATCATACTTCACTCCTTCGGTTTCTCTGCGGTGGTCACTGCCTATAATTGTCTAGGGGGGGAAGAGAAGAATAAGGATAGGCTCATAACGTAAAGTTGAGGGACGAATTGGTATTCTGCTGCGGCAAAGTAATTTAAGATTGTTTCAATTATTTAAGCTAAGACGCATTTCTTTTTCTTATTTGATAACAGCAGACTGCCCTGCCCCTTACGTAATGGAGTTACCGAACATTGGAAAGCATTGCACTTTTGACGGATGCGCTCAACTTGGTAGACTTTATACTTCTTTTTATTTAAAAAAACAGCAAAGCACTCACCTACGAGGAAAAAAAGACTTTCTTCCTTATACCTGCTACAGATGCAAACGTATTTTCTGGTAAATAATGGAATTTTGAGTTTCTTTTTCTTTGCATTATTAACTTGGGCATTAGCCAGGAGCATTTCAAGCTTGTCGACCATCATTGCCCGAGAATAGACGATCCCCAGTTTGATATTCGGTAACGTCAGCTGTCATTTTTATTATCCCCCTCCCCGGAATCGAGAAACACTCCCATGTGCTAAAAAAAAAAAAACCGAATGCAAAGAGTGCCAACATGCCCGATTTGCGATAAGCCTGTTCCTGGTCCACGAGGCGAAGATCCAAATATACGTGTAAGCGGAAGAGAAGAGAGAAAACGGTTATGAAATGTACGGCTCATGTACCGAGGCATAATGGAACTCTCTCAGGTCAATCGTCATATACAAAATAATTGCGCTGATCTCGATAAGCCGACAAACGTATGTCATCAAAAAGGGTGTAAGGCGAAATTACTCGTTCCCATGCAATGCATGGATTGCCGCCATGCCTATTGCGTCAAACATCGTCTCCCGGTCGACCATGAATGCCAAAAGGTGGCTTCCAGCCAGAGCTCAAAAAGACCAGACCGAGCTGAGGCGGAAAAGTAAGCAGTACCTGAATTAAATGGGGTTGGGGGAAGAGTGCATAAGACAAGCTAATGGGATTTATTTCGGCAGACAAAGATTGCAGCGGGCGCAAACCACAGCCCAGCGGAGGCAGGAATTGGCTTTACTTAAAGAAAAGGCAAAACGGGGGGTAAATGCGCAACTCATCCTACAGTGTATGCAAATGAGGCTCTCACACACTCTGTCAATAGCATTTAACCGAGAATGAGCAAGTGCGTCTTGCGACATTGATTTCATTAGAAGAGCGAAACAAGAAGCCCAACTGTGCTGTATCATAGCAGCGATTAACCATTTGCCTTTAATATTCCTAGATAGAACTACTGCTAAAGAAAGAACATAATCTCACAAGGGAGAGTGTGATCACCCCCTTTTTTTATGGTCTCCTTGCCCATTTGATATATAGACTATTGGATTAACCTTCTGATTCTATCAGAAACAATGAAGATGGAAAAGGGAGGATAACGCTCAAACAAGACGAAAAGAGAATTCAATCACTACCATATGGCACATTGTTTCCGCTTTTCAATGAAGGGAAAAAAATAAAGATGCCGTATGGTGCGTCAACAAAAGGATGGTTCAGTGTTGGTCAATATTTTTCTGCATGATCGCGGGGTCTTAAGCCGCACTAAGCAACACGGACCAATGTTCATCATCATCACCATTTCTGCATTAATTAACATTTCTCCGGGACTCGAACCCGAATCAACAGAGCCAAAATCTATAAAATGACCAGTTGCACAAATAGATTTATCCCAATATAATTCACCCGCTATTTATATATATACAAATAGAAGCCGCATAACCACGGAAATATTGCAGCTCCCTCTTGCTACATTCATTTTATGCAGTTTGAAGCCCTAACTTTAACCGGAAAGATAACCATACTATAGGTAATATCGTTTCTCATGCTTGCTGTAGTGAATGCTGCCATGTTGGAGGGATGTAATTCCTACATGCCGTCCTTTTGTGGCGAATTAATATCTGATTCCTGTCGAAGAATAATGACGACATTCTTAGACATGAACTCTCTAGAGATCTGGGAGGAATATCGATGCTGAATTCTGACCTTTTTCCGGTTTTTTTTCCAGAAACATACCCATTATGTTAGTAGGAATAGAACGTCAATAATACTTCACATATCCTATCATCTGTTACCTGCAAACGAGAGTACGTATGTCGACGCTTCTTTAATCGTCCTATGATGTGTTTTCAATCGGGTGATAAAGGCGGCTAAAGGGGAACAAGAAGAGTATGCATTACTACATTATTCAGCATTGGAGATACTCCTTCCAGGGCGAAGCAGCACCGAGGGATGGTGGATCTTTTAGAACACGGTTGTCTTCACCTCGATGGTGATAATCCGTGAAAAATATGGAGATGCGTCATAGGAGTCTCCAATGAATGTATGTTCCAATGCTACTAGATATTAGGTTTTGCATCATGGGTGCCGGTTAATAAAGCGCCCATGTCTATGACGATCAATTTTTTCCCCCATACTGCTGATACGAGAGAGGCATGGGAAAACCAATAGCGGGGGATGTACGTTCAGTGACGTATGTCGTAGATCAAAGTGGATGGGAGAGGGGTAGCGATAAAAGTCAAGCCAAGGACGTGCACGCGTGGGACAAAGGACCTTGCTCCAGCGGTAATATGGTCGCACCCAGGCTAGCTTGTTATTAGTGTCACGCGTCATGATCGGATATCGCGTGCTTTGACGAGCCAAAAGCCTTAGAGAGCGGAAAATCATTGGTATGTATGAATATCTTGCCATGTTATCAAGCAGCCGTTCCTCGAGAAACAGCGAGAAGCCCTCCCGGTTTTTATTCGCATGCCGATGTAGGTGTGTGGGGGAGATCTCAGAATTTTTATCTTTCTCTCCCCCCACTTTTTTATTCTAACAACAACCCTTCTTTTTTCCCCTCGGAATTCTTAAAAGGATGGTTCATTCTTGGTGGCAGCGACCAGAAACTAAAAGATATGCAGCTGATGGTGTGTTCACGGAGTGCTCTGCTATCTAAATTGCGATTCAGGTCCATGACTCACCATCCGAATGAACTAGTTGCTGTGTTTGCACTTTCTCAAGTTGCATTTTATTTTGCGTTCAAATGGATCGTTGGCTCGCTGGATCCTACAAAGACCAAAAGGCAGGAGGCCAAGAGCAAGAGCACACGGGTGCTTGGAAAGCTCGGTGTAAGATTCAAGATTCGACGATGAGTAATGGGCCTGGACTAATGGTTAAATTTGCAGGTCAAGGATCTTAAACTGAGTGAATACGAACAAATTATCGCTGCCGAGGTCGTCCATGCCGATGAGATCCATGTTACTTTTAAGCGTAAGTCTGGGATTGGCATTTCTTTAGCATGGGCGTGTGCGTGTTAAGAAGAGACGTCAGTTCTGGGGCGGATTACTGATATTTTATTTTATAACACTAGAGATTGGAGGGCTTGACCATATCGTCCAGGACTTGCGAGAGAGTGTGATCTACCCGCTCTGTTATCCTGAACTCTTTACCTCTTCTTCGGGTTTATTGGGTGCGCCCAAGGGTGTTTTGCTTTATGGTCCTCCAGGCTGCGGAAAGACGATGTTGGCGAAAGCCCTTGCAAAAGAGAGCAATGCCACCTTTATCAATCTGCACGTGTCAACGCTGACTGATAAGTATTATGGCGAATCCAACAAGCTTGTCGCGGCACTTTTCTCGCTTGCTCGGAAACTTCAGCCAGCCATCGTATTTATTGATGAAATCGACTCGTTCCTTCGTGAGCGCAGAAGCACTGATCACGAGACCACTGGGATGATGAAGGCTGAATTTATGAGTCTTTGGGATGGCCTCACCACAGGCGAGGATACACGTATTGTCGTGTTGGGTGCAACGAACAGGCCTAATGATATTGACTCAGCAATTTTACGGAGAATGCCCAAGCGCTTCGCTGTCCGACTGCCCAGCGATGACCAACGACGAAGCATCCTGGAGCTGGTAAGCGGTTTTTTTCTTTTTTTGGTTAATTCTACCCGTGTTCTTACGATTCACACGCATACACAAGCTTCTGAAAGATATCAAAGTTGCTGCTGATTTTGACATGAATGAGCTTGTCAGAAGAACGGCGGAATGTTCAGGTAGCGATCTCAAAGAGCTCTGTCGCAACGCTGCCATGATTCCCATCCGTGAATATGTTCGTTCGGTACAAAAAGATACGAATAGCGATGATATCAGCAATAACCTTCTCGATATTGATACAACTGTAAGTGACCCCCCCCTTAGCTCTAACAGCAACACAGAAGTTCCTAAGCATGTGCATCTTATCATTTAGAACATCAATACCCGGCCGCTGACTCTGTCAGATTTTTTTTCCTACGATGATGCCAATTCAAAAACATACACTTATACTCCACAAGAAGTTCCTTTACAGGAAAATTTGGACTAGATCAAATTCTAAAACTGAATACTTTTTATTTTCAATGGATATCACACCATTAGTAGATAGTATTTGCGGTTCAATAGAGGCGATTTATGCGTGTAACAAGCTGATGAAATGATAATGTTAGCAGACCGAGCCTATTTGCTGTCATGCAGCAGCCGTTACTACTTGAATGATGCTCCCTTCCCACCCGGCTCACCTATAGGGTACCTCCCCGCCATTCATTCAATGGAGAGTGGCCCAACCCTGCGATAACAGGACCGGAAAGCTCTTTAGGCGTGATTGCAGGAGTCAGCATTTGCGTAGCAAATCACTCATCACTTCTTGTGCCTTCTGCTAAGCATTCATATGGGGTTAGTGTTTAAATCCCCTTCCTCTGCCAACAGGTTGCCAGCGAAAAAATCCCACCAGTAGTCTCTGCCTTCATTAAACAACAAGTTGAGCAGCATACGAGTTGGATCAACAAAGTGCGCAATGAGAAGTCATTGAAGCACAAAGAAACTCTGCCCTCGCTGCTGACAATGCTGCGTTCCGAGGCGCGCAGTGACTTTGATGCCCTCTTTTGACGACGACGTAGTCATCAAGTGCTGGTATCAAACAAAAACAAACACGATGGCAAGACCCCCAATGCTACCCCACTGCTAAGCTATATATTCATATTCTTATAGAGATTGAACAGCCCCTTCCGCCACGCCCTAAAAACCCATTGTTCCTATTAAAGCCCAGATCGGACCTATGCTTCGTTACTCAGACAGGTCAGCTCCCCCTTTTCCTTCCCCTCCCTTTTGGGATTAATCGATGGATGCAAGAAGAGACACTGAATACGGTTGAATCTCTGCGACAGGCCTTGGCTGATCTTGGCCTCTTCACTGGCGGGAAAAAATCAAAATTGAAGAAGAGGCTGGAAAAAGCAAAGAAGAAGCGTGAGCAATTAAGCGAAGAACAGGAAAGCGAGGTCATTGCAGAATCCCCCAACGAATCTTTATCGGATCTGTCCAACGAAGAACAGTCGAAGAGCAAGAAACAGCCGTTCGATTATTATTTATTTTTTGATGTGGAGGCGACATGCGAAGAGAATGGCGGCTTCGATTACCCCAACGAGATCATTGAGTTTCCCGTTGTACTTGTCGATGGTCTTACCTTTAAAAAGGTACTGCATTTTTTGTTTTTAACAAAGGCGTTTATTATGGACTTTACAGACTCTTGTAACAAAAAATTTATCGTGTGCTAGGTTGATGAGTTCCAATCTTATGTCAAACCGAGCAAGCACCCGGAGCTCACTGACTTTTGCAAGAAGCTCACAGGAATCACGCAGGTAAAGAAGAAGAGCGTTATGATACGGAAGGGTTCTATCATTTTTGGAATTTGACAAGAACCTAAAAGGAAACAGTGGATGAGAGTCCGAGCTTTGTGGATGTACTTGACGAGTTTCAGGCTTTTATGACGAAATACGCGTTGTTCCAGGATTGCTCGGCAGTGTTTGTCACAGGTAAAATGGATATTGTTGAATGATGATCGGCCATTAAGCCCCTTTTTCGTATGTGCGTACGTGTGGATGGGCTCTGTTTTCTCAAAAAGATGGACCCTTTGATATCCGGGACTTTGTGACAAAGCAATGCACACATAGCAAAATCAAGTTGCCGTTGTATTTCCAACAGCCGTGGATCAATATCCGAAAGTTATACAAGGATTTCTACAAGAGCGAACGATCCAAGAACATTTCACAGATGTTAGAAGCGTTGGGAATGTCGTTTGAGGGTCATCAACACTCGGGGCTGGATGATGCTCGAAATCTTTGGAGGATCGGCCAGAGAATGTACGATGATGGTTGTGTCTTTAAAACAAATATGTATTGGGGTCACAGGATGCGGACCTTCCAACGGAAATCGAGAAAGGGAAAATAGCCTTAAATAAACGATGATTTTCAGGGCAACAGGGAGACGTTTCATCAGACTATTCGGGTCATATTAAATGGTTGTTTATCGCATCGGACAAACACAACCCTATTTCACCCTTTATTCCCCTTCGCGCTTATGCTGTCTATACGCAAAGAATTGGATGAAAATCTAACGCAAGCAGGTTAGCATTTGCTACGAGGTTGAGGGATGCCCACACGAAGTATCAGTGCGACAAAACAACTTGCCATGAAATCAAAGATGAGCGTCCCGACACTGCCAACAATCCAAGATAGGTTAATTAAAATGTAGTGTGGTTCGATGGATAATAAAAATATTGACTGTTCATGATATCAGCAGCACCACATGTGAGAATATTGCCAAAACAAGGTCCCCCCCCAACACCATCTTTTGTACTGACCGATGTAAAGAACAGATTACCGCCTACTGCGCAGATGAATAAGAGTTTGCTTAGCCCTTCGGTGCTCTTCTGTTTCCAATTCTTCACGATCTGAGGAACGCGACTGCCGACATAGAGGCACGCACTACACCATCCGAGTATTTGCGGAAGCAGTGCAAAGTCATCCCCGCGTGAGGGGGACTTGAGCGCCACATAGCTGTAACATGAAACTACGGTGATGACCACGATCGTAGTTGCAAACAAGACATGAATGCCCAGAAACCGACCCGGAGAATGCTGTTTCGAATAAGTCACGGGGCGCCACAAGTTGTCACGTAAGAGTGGCTCAGTTTCATCGCAATCATTCGGCGACTGTTGCTGTTGCGACAACTGCTGCTGCTGTTGGTGCGAGGAGGACGGTGACAAAAACCCGTCGATTTCCTCCTCGAGCACGATCCGGCTTTGATGACGGTAATGAAGGACCTGCCAGATGAGGCCGATATCTGCGACGGTATAATAAAGAGCAATAGCAAACTTGGGGATAGTGGTTGGTTTCGGGTTTTTCATTGTCAATACCACAGCGTTGCAAGACATCTCGACACCCCCTCCCCCAATCACCACCAGCCGCCACACGCATGCATTCTTTTTGCTAGATCATTCAACTCACCATAGTCGGCAACAGACTCTGCAAGATGACACCAACAAGGTTGAAGAGGTCTCCTATAAGCCAGATGACCAGAAAGCTGATAGAAAGGCCCTCGCCGCTCTTTCTTTTATAATTTTCCACGAGTTGACTATATAAAATGCAAAAGACAACAAGCTATAGTTTTTCTTTTCCTTTCTCTCCAGAATGCCCACATAACCGTACGGAGTGAATACGACGACCCAACAAATTATGGATAAGTAGCCGGCGATAGCGGAAGCATTAGCCAATGTCAATATCATATTAAGGTATATTGTGAATAAAAGTTCTCGAGAGGGGAATCGATGATACGTTAAGGAGATACAAGAGCGAAAAAGAAGAAAAGAAAAGAAGAGACGACAGGGAAAACCCTTGAAAGCAGCAACGATGTTTTTAACCGAAACAACAACAGAAAAAAAAAATAAAAAAAAATAATACACCAGATTATATGAAACTGCCAAAGGAGCCCCTCGACTTCCTCGACGAAGATCGAGCCAAGAAACTGGCCACTGAAGAACCGCTTGAGCTAACCAAGCTGCTGGAGGTTTCACCGCTTCTACCACTCGCAATGCTCGCGCCACCAATGATCGAGGCTGTCATGGCACTGGTCGTGCTTGAATTGGTGCTGCTGCTGTTAAGATCACGCGATTGCCATGATGACCGTCGGAGGGCTGCTGTCTTCTCCATTTCCTTGGTAGTCTTGGCGCCCATCTTCCGGAGATAGTCGGCAATGGCCTTGAAACCGCATGAGCGGGCGAGATCGAGTGGTGTAGGTGTCTGGTTGGCCACATACGGGTTTGGATAGGCACCTAGACTTCCTACCAACCTGCATACGGTCTTGTACTGACGTCGCTTGACTGCATAATGGAGGGGTGTTTCGCCCTTGTGGTTTTGCGCGTCTGATTTTGCTTGACACTCCTTCAGAAAGAAGGTCACTATGCGAGTGCGCCCATAACCGCATGCAGCATGAAGCGGAGTCGCACCTAGGTGTTCGATTGAGCAAAAAAAAGCGGAACGAACAGAGTCCCCCCCATTCGGGAGAATGAAGGGAAGCTTGGATCGTACTTTACCATCCACGTCCACGCTGTCAAGGAGAGCATTCTGAGAGACTTGAAGCAAATACTGTACCGTTTCCATCGAATCGTGCATTACTGCTGCGTGGAGCGCCGTAATCTGCTGCGGCCCACGCTGGAAGAGGTCTGCTTTACCGCGCTCGACCAGAAGACGAACGCCACGCAGATAACCTATCTGAGCTGCAAGGACAAGTGGAACCGTGCAGTCTTCCTTCTTGGGCCCAAGTGCGACCGCATTGGGATTAGCACCTGCATCGAGTACGCGGGAAACGGTCTTGCTGTTTTTGATCGCGACGACGGCATGCAACAGCCCATAGCCCTCCTTGACGGACTTGAGAGATGGAGAGTTTTTGGCCACGTTCGGTTGACCGCCTCGCCGGAAGTAAGAGCTGTGGCGAGATACCCCCACACAATTGAACCAAAAAAGGGTTACATAAATGAACGAATTGCGTAGATGGCAGAGGGCGCTATTACCTCACAAGCTGATAGACTTCCTCCTTGTGGCTTTTGCCGCGGGCAATCGTGTTCCAAAACCCTTCATTACACGCGTAGATCAGCCCCTCTAATCTTCTCGTGGCTATCTCGGCGGAGAAATGGCAATGAAGCTCCTTCTGGACAAGTAGCGGAGAGGAAGGGGGCGGAGGAGGTGGGTGTTCTGGTGGTGGTATCATCATAGCTTCGATATAAAGGCATGGTCTTTGATCATCTTCCAGGCCTTCGATGTGATCCTCCTCCTGCTGCTGCTGTTCTTCACTCGCTGCAATGATGGCGACGAGATCGATCGGATCGTCTACATCTGTCTCCAGTTGACTCTGTACAGACGCATGGTTGCTGCTGCTGCTGCTGAGATTATTATTATTAAAACTGGATCTTGATGAGAACGAGCGGGCGGAATAATAGTCATTCTCTTCGTCTGATGCGGGCGACAAGGAGGTCGCCAGTGATAAATTGCCAAGTCGGAGCTGTGGATCAATGACCGATTCCTCGTCGTCATATGAATACCGTTTACAATGTCTCATGGGTAACTTCTGGTATTTCTCTCTGTAGAAGCGGGCTTCACGCACGGCCTTTTCATATTGCGCACATTTATCGAGCAATCGATCTTTCAGATCTGCATGCACCGTTTGCAGCGCTGTGAGCTCGCGACGAAGCGCTGCAGTGTGTTGGTGAATCGCACCTTTGAGCTTCTGCCGCAGTGAGTCACTGCTGATTTGTACCAAAAGATGTTCGTATGGCTCATTCCCCATGGCCAGTGGTTGAAAAAAAAGAAAGAGAGAGACGGGCGCAAAGAAGTGACCGAAAAGAATAAGTAAGCCAGGCTTGCTTTTCTTCGCCTTTGATCTTCACAAGTTGGACCTCGTGATCGCACAACCTATCGTTTTCTCCCTCTCTCCCAACTCCTCAAACGAAAAAGATTGATCGCCCGAGCAATCAAGTCGAAGAGTCTCAAACATCGATCACCAGACAATGAAACACCGCGGCACACCGCAATAGCATTACCTGGGCGATGCATCACAAGCGTCCCCTGATAATAATAGTACATTCTTTTTATTTTATTTACAGGGCGGCCTTGCTCATTAAATGGTTCTCCTTCTTTGTCTACAAAAAAATCAAAAAAAAAGTATATGGTACGTTTTGTATCATGGCTCATCCAGCTCTGTCATTGACATTCCTTGGTATCCTAGAGGTCTTCCACGCAGTCTATTGGTTAGGGCTGCAAGGAAAAGATCAGCATACATGGAGACAGGAATGAAAGTTCTCTCCATCAGCGCTGCAAACGTCGACTTACTGCTAAATAGCCGAATAATGTGATCTTTGAATTTTACTTGCACGAGCCATATCGGGATCGCAAACAACACGCATGCAAGCGAAATGAGGCTCTCATACGGTGCCTCAATGAAGGGGGTTGTACAAAGGAAAAGAGCAACGATGCAGAAAATGACCGGTGTAGACAGCCATACTCGGTAAGGCCGTTTGAGCTCAGGTTCTTTGTATCGGAAGATGAGCAGGGAAAGAACCGCCAGGAAATAGAATCTGCACGCTTCGTTGTCAATTCATCAAAAACAATAAAAAAAAGTTTCGCGTTGTCTACTTACATCCAAGCGCACAATGAATAAAAGTTGATCAAGGCCCTGAAAGAGCCAACTAAGATCAGGATACTGGTAATCACTGCCTGCAGCACAATCGCAGTTATAGGAGTCTGCCGGGTCACACTGAGCTTGCCGAAAAATCCTGGGATGTGCCCCTGCTTGGCAGATACATAGATGATGCGCGCCCCTGTAAAAGCTGTTGCATTGGCAGTCTAGGAGAACAATGGAGATGAGGGCGTGTGCCCCCACAGCAACAACAATGAAATTCAGCCAACTTACCCCAAAGCAGCTCAGGGCGACGCAGACTGCCAATAAGATTCCACCCGTTGCACCAAACAGCTTTTTACCGAAATCCATCGCAACAGAGTTGGTGTGCATAACAACTTCTGGTCGCAGCACGGCCAGGTAGGCAACATTCGATAGTAAGTAGCAAAAGATCACGAGAGGCAGACCAAAGATAATCACGCGCGGCAAGTCGCGGTGAGGATCCTTCATTTCGCCAGAGACATAGTTGAGATTGTTCCAGCCATCGTACGCCCATAAACCTTTAAAACACGACTCCATCGCGGTAGTCAGATATCTCTTCCATATTTCTTCCCCGTCAACTCACCCGAGTAGAATGCTAAGGCATACTGTCCAAAGCTGAGGTCGCCAAAGCCAGCAAACGGATCTCCCTGGAAACTGTTGCCGACCATTGTCCCTTTTGCAAGGATGACGATACCAGATACCGAGATGACCAGTGCCGTCAGAACCTTGACCATTGTTAACGCGTCCTGTACTCGCAGTCCAGCACGCACGGAAAATGAATTAATGGCGCTCACGACCACCAAGCTAGTGATCGCGAGCAACTTTGGGAGGAAGGGAGGGATGATTGCATCGGCCAACTCGACCGCTTTGTCTGAGTCATGCGGCAGATGGAAAAAGTAAGTATGGTATGCTATCCGAGATACGTATTCGCCAAAGACTGTACAGACGATGGCCATGCTCCCGGGCTATCAAGCGTCAGGTTAAAAGGCTTATTTAGTGCCCAAGCTACCCCTTTCTGCATTGCATTCAATTACCCGCTGCACGACAATGCTGACAAACTCGAAAGTGAAGGACACGAGACTTCCGTAGGCGCGGTTGAGGTAGACTGACTCGCCACCGTTCATGGGCAGCATTGTGCCGAGCTCTGCATAGCACAGTGCCCCTGAGAGGGCCAGCGTACCTGACACCAGCCAAATAACAAGCGCTGTGCCGGGTGCTCCCGTTGCCTCCAACACCGGGCCTTTTTGGAAGATCATGTTAGCCTTTGTTCGCCTTCTTTTTATGATCGTCTGATAGCGTATGCCGTGAGTATTACCCTTGTTTTACCTGGTGAGCTGAATAAACCACTGCCAATCATAGCACTGATCACGAATCCAAGACCATTCCAGAAGGTAACCTTTTTCTGGAGCTCAGGGCCTTGTACCTGAGTCTGGGTGAGAGGTATCATGGGTATGGATTCGAATGAAAAGACTGAGGTGGTCGACCGGTTTCGATGATGAGCTGGTAAGAGAGTCTGATCATCATTGTCGTCCGAGGCAGATGAGAGGAGCGACAGGACTTCATCGTCTGTCTCGTCGTGGCGATCGCTGCTGCTGTTACTGCTGCTGCTGCTGCTGCTGCTGCTTCTGATGCTGTTCAAAGGGACAGTCGCACCCAGTTCGAATGGATGGCGATCTTGAAGCATAGTTGCAAGAACGCAACGCTGCAGAAATAAAGGAGAGAAGGAAGCAAAGGTCCCCACTTTACTGGAATGCTGGGCCTGTGATCCTACAGTGACTTCCTGCTGGTTTTTTTTTTTCCCTTCCGAGCATATGGTGGAAATTAAACCCCTCTCCTATTTCCCAGCCCGGCAGGAATAGATTGTATCACACACGCCCGTTGCATCGACTTCTCCATTCCAGAAAAAGGCACGAGGCCTCGTTCATTTTTGGAGAAATGCTGACGCTGCTGCGGCTGCTGCGGCAAGCAAGAAACGTTTAAAAACTGCAGCCATAGCAAAAACCTGAACACTTGCAAGGTTTAACCCCCCCTTTTTTTTTACTTTTCGCCCAATTCCCGCGCTCTGCATAATGTTTGATTTGGAGGAACTTAATGCACCTTTTGGTAAGTCTTCTTGATCCACTCCCTTTACTATCAATAGAATCCTAAGGTTACAACCCCATTGCCCTAGATCCTTTTGTTGAAGCACTTGATGAAGAGAGACATACCGCTATCTCGGTCAACAATGATGGTGCTCACACAATACGTACGCTTTTTTCCTAAAAGAAAAAGAAAACGCTCATACTCGAATTTTAACGCCGCTACCTAGACCTACGTATCCAACAACGTAACGGACGCAAGACAATGACAATGCTGGAGGGCCTTCCAAGAGAATACGATATCAACAAGATCGTCAAGACGCTCCGAAAGAAGTGTGCCTGCATCGGAACCATCATTGAGAACGAAGAGTCCTATCTAACACTGAAATTCTCAGGAGACCAGCGTCAGAAAATCGCAGAGTTCCTTGTCCGCGAAAAGATTGCCAAGAAGTCGGAAATCACAATCCACGGATTCTAAGGGCTAAATCACTGTACGAGCCTAGGCAAGACCACAGCGCATTTATGTGTGTAGCAATTACCCGCACACTACACGGGCCATCAATAGAAAGGGGCCAGGGGTGGTACTTTAGAAAGTTGAGCCGGATCCGGCTGGTAGCTCAGCATTTGATCCTGGGGAAAGAGAGATGAAATCTCCCAACCGCAGCAGAAAATAAAAGACGCTCTCTTTTATTTACGAATCCGTTTACGGGTATCTGAGAGCTCTCTCATTCTTTCACTGGCCCGTCTTGATCCTGGATATTTTCTGGTGTTGTTGCTTCCTTCAAATCTTCGAGGTGGCGCACAAGATGCCACAGGAGGTCTTTATTTGTCCAGTACGAGAAATGCGCCCGGAGTCCGACAAGATATTCATTTGCAATCATGCTCATGAAGCTTTCGGGCTGGAGTACATGGTCAATGCGACGCCCGTATGGTAGTTTCATAGGCCGTTCTTGATGTCCTTCCTGCGCTTCTTTTTCTGACTCGTCATTGCCGTCTTCTTGCTTTCCAGAAGCCTCCGAGATCTCCTGTCGCTCATCTTGCAAATGGTCAAAGTTTTGTTTGGCTCGTTCAAACGTTTCAACACGGACACCGTCAATTCCAAGAACCTCAACGAGATGCTTTGCTTTCTTATCTGGAAGCTCCTGGGCAGTTGTGTTATTTTCCTTATGTGCTAAGAGAGAGACATCAAAGGTCTGTGACCTTGATCGAATGACTGGCCGAAGTGCTTCTTTTGTCGTTATTCTGCCCGAAGCGGCTTCTCGAGGTGGGCCCTCGCGTATTTCCTCTTGGATCGGATCCCATCGGATAATCCCAGAAGTTCGGTCCTTGCTGTTATCGATTTCCTTGACGGGTGTATTGGAGGAGAAGTACTGTAAAAAAGCATTGACAGTCGATAAGAATGTCTTGCCCTGGTTTTGGTCGTCATCCTGGTTGTCTGCAACCGGCTGCTGTGGCTTCTGGTTATCGTCTGCCACGATTGGCTCTGCCCGTTCGATGCTTTCGGCCGTTTCTGCAATGCTCTCCTCATGCAGGCCGTCTCCTCGATGTTGTTTCTGGTCTTGTGACCAGACCCTCCACGAGAAGAAAGACAGAATACCGGAGCTTGGAAACGGAATCGATGGAAATGAGAAGGTCGGTCCAAGGGGAATAGAGCGCTGCACTAAAACAGCAGCTTCGTCTGTGTATGATTCGTCCATCAATGGTTCGAAACGATAAGCCTACGTTATTCTGCATTAACTCTCGCAGGAGCTTATCCAAACAGAATGATACAAACCAATGGGTCAAAGGGATGAAATATGTTCTCAAAGATGATATCCCACTCCGGATGATAAAGGTGCGGTGATTGATTACGCATGTTTAGGACGGCAGCCAGTGGCGAACCGAAACCGAAAAAGAAATCTGGTTTGAAATCTAATTTTGAGAAATTGACATCGAACTTGAGATATTCCGCTTTTTCCTCCGCTGATAATCCTTCTCGTTGGTGTGATAAAATATCCCATGTGATAATACCACCAAGCCTAGAGAATAGATACATCAGTTTACGGCAGAACCCAATAAGATAAAGGCCAATAATCACTCACGAATAACCAATGATCGCAATCTTGCCCGCGAAATCAGGATGCTTCTCCAAGAAATTGTGATACGATGTGTTGAAAAGATGAGTAACGTTATCGACAATGCTCTGGCCGCGATCTTTGGAAAAGTAATAGAGAACATCGGCTAGATAGTCATTTTCGATCATTCGAATGGTGGGTATGGACTTCAGAGTGATACGGCCCATAACGGGGTCAGTCAACTCATGAATATGTCGGTGCCACTCGATAGGAATCAATTCGATGCGGACTGCATGGTCGGGAATCTTGGCCTGCAGGACTTGACGTGTTGTTTCCTGAAGGTTCTCGACTATTTGGATAATTATAGTTAACACAATCGTCTCCCCCCACCAGCCCCCCAAACCCCGAAGTGTAGAAACACATGGCCATCATGACGTACTGTGTTCGTAAAAGTTTCCATACTCTTCCGTTTGCTTTTTTTCCGACCAATCATCCTGTTAGGCTTTTCACCACATAACACACCTGATGCCCCAAAGAATATACCTGTCCAATACCCTATGACGACGCTGAATTTTCATTCAATGGATATAGGAAAACACAACTGATAAAAACCTACGTGAATCACGAAGATAACATGGTCGACTGGGCTGTCATAAAGTCCCTCGTCACCGGACGTATCGCCTTTAGTTGGCCCTGCAGTTGGTGAAGGCGGGAGAGAACTCAAGTCATCTGCAAGAAATAAACAACTGTAAGGAATCAAACCATGTGAAATGGATTGCATGCAACAAAGAAATTGCATTTACCTTCATCGATGGTACTTGTGGCGGAAAGCTGTGGAGAGGGAACATAGGTGGTCTCGAAGAACATTGAGTGAAAGAAGAAGCAAGCGGAAAGACACGCTGTCAGGTTGCGGCACAGGATTTTTACTGTATTTGGATTATCCCAATGCCCGACGGGTGCGGTGCTAAGAGAGCAACAACAACCATGCCGTATTGGAATTCCACGTGACCTGGTCTCTTCCGTGAACAACTTTATTTCGCTATAGTCCGCTATCGGTGAGAGACCGGACATCACACATAGCTCACCTATATGATGGATAGGCCATTGCCATCAATGCCGGTCATCAAACGCAGAGTCCCAGTACTGTGTCAAAGCAGACAGAGATGTATCACCACACGCTGCATTTTGGTGGATCCCTAGCACTGTATCCGCATGGTGTGGTAATGAGATAAACACCCGAGGCCTTACAGATCGGCTGAGCATATTACCTGTTTCTCTTTACGCATCGGCGAAGTTCGGATAGAGTGGTTGGCTCTTTTCGTTACACCCAAGTATGTCAACTAGCAGGCTGTTTCGACTTGGATCATTGAAGCGCCACTGGCTTTTGTATTACCGGAATATCATTCGCTAAAGACGGAGTTGAGAAGAATGTTCCATTAGCAAAATTCCAAGTGATACTTTAAAAAAACGGGTGATGATCGGCATCTCCTCCGCCCATTCAGTTGGAAGATTTCTGTCAAATCAATAGATATATCACACCACAACAATCTCAGCCAATCGAAGGTGGAGTTGAATTTCGCATTCTTTCTTTTATCTGGGTATGCGAGTAAGGCGTCTAGAGAGAGGGATTAGAGTATGCCCATAAAATACAAGTTGCTGAAAATATGTACAAGTGAAAAAAAAGGGGGAAAGGGACGTGCGTGGGTGAATACGGGATAATTCTGGTATCACAGCCTCGTGGTGACCTATTTTTTTTTAATTTGCCATGAGGGACTCGTAAGGAGGAAGTGAGTGGCCAGAAAAGCTGTGCAACCGATTTGATCGGACAGCGGTGGCATACGAAGGAACTCGCGTGAGGTCAAAGCCTTCCCAAGGGAGATGGTCTTCGTCGTCGTCAATATGGCTGCTTCTGCTGCTGCTGCTACTGCTGCTGCTGCTGACAACTGGAAAGGCCCCTGCAGCAATGAGGGAGGCAACAGTGTCTGCGTCGTAAGGCAACGACTTCCATGCGTCCTCATAAGAAGGGAGCTCATTGGCATCTTGATCAGCGGAAACGGATGCGATGATGATAGGCACGACTGCTCGTAGCTCTGCAGGAACATAAAAAGAAAGTTACTCTTTTCTGCCTATGACGATGACTTTGAAGGGTACAAAAACTTACCAGAGATGTGACCATCTGCATTGAGAAGAACAATTACGAACTTCAGCTTGTGCTTGATACTGATGAGACTGCTGGTCGAGTCTGTTTGGATATGGATGCCATTGTTCGGGATGTCTTTGGGAACCTGGACTGTGACTGTGCAAGTGTATCTGTCCTGCCGGCTGTGGAACCGGTTGTCGCGGACAGTCTTCACAATGCGTCCTTCAGTACGGGTGTGCTCGTGGCTGCTGAGGGTGGTATATTCTTTGAGGGTGCACAAGATAGAACCTACGGCCAGACCGGATGCTATCGGGATGAGATCAAAAGTGATAGGGATAAGGGACCCATAGCTAAAGACTTTGCGCGGAACACTAATGTTGTACGATATCTTGTCCGCCCAGTCATTGGAAATGACGACAGACTGGCTCAATTCAAGGGAGGACGGGAGCATGAGCCGAGTCACGAGGATATCGCGTTTGGCAACATAGTTCATGGAAAAGGCGGGTCGTTCAACCACGCCTTTCAGTCGGTAACACACCTGTCCAAGGTCATGTTGGACAGTGCCGGGAAGATTCCCTGGAAGAGGCAACTCAAAGTCCCTATTTGTTTGCCCACCTGTCAGTATCAAATATATCGTAGATACACTTTTTCGTACCAGTGGTACCGGCCTTCGGGAAGATGGTATGTCTTCTTCTTGAATTCCATGAAGTTCCATGTGTGGTCAATGACTATTTCTTCCTGCTTGTAGTGCTTTTGATGTGCTCCATGCCCTTTGACAGTAACAATGTCGGATTGATACGCACCAATGGATCACATACTTATGCCACTCTTCTTACCTTCGGTCCAGTTCACTTTGACCTTGCCTTCAAATTTCAAAACAACCGATTTTATCTTTGTCATTTCGGTGCAGCTGAAGATGAGGCTGCCACGCAAGACAACCCCTGCAGACTCGTCTGCAGTACCGTGAAGTATGATGTTCTCTGTTTCCAGGTTGATATTCAATTCAGACCCATGTACAAGCTGCATCATTATAGTGTGCGTATGTGGCAGAAGGCGAACCCGTAGATAACAAAAAGCGTATAAAATGAGAAAGAAAGTCTTGCAAGGCAAACAAGTCGAGGAAAGTGCCAAATAAATAATCCTTTTTCGTCCGGAGCATGCGACGGCTCTAGCTTTTCCCGATACCAGCCCACCCCCTTATTTTTATAATCCGCCATCCAGGAAAGAAAGAAAAATGTTCGTGCTTTTTTTTTCGCATATGCAACTCTTACACCGGTAGCATATCCTGCACGGAATACTTGGTATGGGTGCATTTTGCTCCTTAGCAAGGAGGGGGTTTGTGCGGGAATAGAAATGTCCGAACACTGATGCATGTTTCATGACTCAGCGAAAGGCATTGGACGGTGGCTTTTTAGTCCTCGCGCATCCGAAACAAACGGAGAGAGCAAAACCAAAAGGGGAATTTCTTTATTCTTTGAGTGTGGTGACTACGCGGAGGGTTCGGGTAGTACACCTAACCTGGCAACTTACTATACTTTTACTTTCAATCAAGTTTGCGTCATGAGCTCATGGATATCACGCCATCAGTAGATTGTATTTGCGGTTCAACAGAGGCAAATTATGCGTGTAATAAGCCGATGAACATACCATGAAATGATGGTGTTAGCAGACTGAGCCTATTTGCTATCATGCAGCAGCCGTTACTACTTAAAATGATGCTCCCTTCCCACCAGGATCACCTATAGCATCTTAACCCTGCGATAACAGGACCGGACAGCTCTTTAGGGAGGATTGCAGGAGTCGGCCTTTGCGCTAACAATTCACTCATCCCCTTCTTGTGCCTTCTGTTAAACATTCTTATGGGGTTAATCTTTAAATCTCCTTCCCCTGCCAACAGGTTGCCAGCGGAAAATCCCACCAGTAGTCTCTGCCTTCATTAAACAACAAGTTGAGCAGCATATGAGTCGGATCACAAAGTGCGCAACGGGAAGTCATTGAAGTACAAAGAAAGTCTGCCATCGCTGCTAACATTGATGGGTTCTAATGCTCACAGTGATTTCGGTGCCTCTCTTGATGTCAGTATAATGACAGACGTAGCCAGCAGCGACTGGCAGCAAGCAAACAAACATGATAGCAAGGCAAAATGCAGCTATATTCATATTCTGAATAGCCGGGGAAAAATCCAATAGTTACGAATCTGATCGCCACGTGTAATTGATAGGCAGTCATAAGCAACCGCGTGTGACAATTGAGCTATTTAGCCCAATCACATGTCAACTAACCCAGGAAAGCATAAGCAACGGTCGAGATGCGATGGCCCATTGCTGCATAAATAAGGTAATCGAAAGTGCCATGTTTCCGATCAATTATTGGGCGGGGAAGAAAGTAAAAAAAAATAGACTTGCCGCAACAAATATCTTAGGATGGAAGAAGGCTGCCTAGATGTGGCATCCAGTCTCTGTCACGGAACGATGAATATAAACAACAGAAAATGAACCGTCCATATATAGGTACTAAATGGCGGTGGGGGAATATTCATTTAAACTACCGGTATACGTATCCGTATTGCCGTGCTTGTTCACAGCTCGTTAACGGCATCTTGAGCGCGGCTTGGTACTGTTCCTCATTTCTCCCGATCCCAAATATGGTGCCGCTGGCAGCATTCATCCGGGTCGCCCTTTCTCTCCGTTCGTGTTGGCAAGCATTCTGTAGGCTACGCATCCAGTCTATCTCAACTTGCTGCTCCACACGAGACAGACAAAATTGATTGCCTTCCATGGGTCGAAAGGCTGATGGATTGACGTAGTAAGGCACCTGGTACCTCTGTGTCACGCGAGCCTGGGTGAAGAGGGGCGTTGGTTTGAGCGAGAATGCTGGTGAAGAGCTGCTGGTTGCTGTGGCCGAATAATCGGCGAAGAGCCCCGAGAAAAGCGAGTATCCAAATAGAATAACTAGCGGGAGAATCTGGAATAGAATTGCAATTGCACCGCTGCTTCTTGAAGATGCTACTGATGTCTTGGATGCTGATGACCGTATCCACTCCTGGTGGTTGTGATGATGCTGATGGTGGTGTGATGGTGCGGAGTGTCCAGCACTACCGCTGCTGCTTCGATAATAAGTATGTGGAGTAAATCCTGGACCAACAAATGTTGCCGAGCAGAATCCGGATCCATCCGTTACCGCTGTCCCAGCAGGTCCGAAGAACATATTGAATAGGTCTTCGGGTGAGATGTCGTCTTCGTAACGGTGAACCGAGCACCACGATGAAGCTGACCCCCGTTGTTCTGGATCTCCACCATTTGCATCATGGATGGCCCGCTTTTGCGGATCTGATAAGACCGCAAATGATTTGGATATTACTATTAAACAGCCGTTATACACATGTCAACCATAAGCCTTAATCATATATTGTTGTTGTTTTACATTTGAAAGCCTCATCTGCTCCTGGTGCACTGTTCTTATCAGGATGGAGTTGTAACGCAAGCTTTTTGTAAGTATACAAAAGGTTGAGTCACTTGACATTATTGACCACGTGTTTTCTCTTTCTTTCTCCCTTCCATGTGAAGAAGGAATAAAATTACCTTGCGGTATGCTTTCTTGATCTGAATATCAGTACAATTTCTCTTCAGCGACAATACTTTATAATAATCTGTACCGCACTCGAGGATACTCTTGACGATATCGACCTGTTCAGACGTGTGCATTTTCTTGGGCGTGCTCGGTACTTGTGGTTGTGGCTCTGGGGTGGTTTTTGGGGAGGACGGTGGTTTTTTTGGGGGAGGCGCTGAACTTGTTGTCCAAGTGCAAGCTCTAGCTTCCTGTGCTTTTACGAGAAACAATCGGGCCGCTTCAGTAGGGTATAAGTTAATCGACTTCTGCGCGAATCGTACTGCTGCAGTATAGTTTCCATTTCCATAATGATTTTTTGCAATCGACAGACTGCGAATGGCCTCATCCTTGTTGATCTCCATGCTTCAATTACCGTAAATGGCAGCTGTCTCTGGTGAGGTTATGGTAATAAGGTGGATATTGGTCAATACAGAGAAGAGTGTGGTAGAGAGATATATCTCCTGTTGAGCAGGAAAGAATGAGAAGGAGCGTGTACAAGGATGGTAGAAAACCGATTGGACAGGCTTATCTGCAGGCGATTTCACTCTTATCCTGCTTCTTTCACGTGCAAAAAAAACAACACATCTTAATCATAATAACGAGAAAACTGTTGCACAATGTGCTTCTTTGCTTAACCTTCCGCTGGACACACTACGAAGGCGCTTCCTCGCCTGCGGAATAGCCATTTATCATTCATGCGGATGCTGTTCGTTTTTCTTTTAATTGTCATCATGAACAAATTGTGCCAGTTCACTGCTAGACCACAAATGTTACTACCTGACATGGTAATAATAAGCGAGCTACGATTAGTATGTCTATTAGCATGTATCCAAAACCAACATCAGCTTTTGCAATTGATGCTGGTAACGCATGGAAGGGGTGATGAGTGCACGGTTCACTATGTCGTCCTGCTTAGGGTAACCTTTGCTGTGTAACTTATTGCCTGTATGGATGCGGCTTTGATGCCGGCAACGATTTATGACCGAGATGACCCAACAGATGCACAAATATATAGACACATGCGCATGCTATACCAGATCCACAGAACAGATGGTTGACATTTCTAGTCACTACATGTTGATCTCACCAGATAAATAATTCTCGACAGCTTTTGCGAATTAATGATACGTTTGATGAGAAGATGTCTTCCATGTTCTGCGATACCTATCACGGACTCCTCATGGATGATGTCAACTTTTACATGCATACCTAATTTATTATACCGAACCAATCTGGCTAAATTTCCTAGTATCCCACACGTTATACTGCTAATATCTTGGAAAGTACGCCATTGTTTTTAATCCACCAGATAGACAGTATCCACTAAGCGTGGTATAAGAGAGATGTGGTACAAGAGAGGGACCAAAAGCAAAAGAACAGATCATGTCTTGGAGGAGGTATTCCCACTGTTGCGAACAAAAAAGAACGGTTTATATATAATTCTGACTGGTCAGGGTAACCGCGATGGAATAATACTTGCATAAACAATGCGCAGTATTTTATATACCGTAGACTCAAAACATTGAGACTAGGGCTAACGTATTTAAGACAGATGTTCAGACAACCATTTATCCCTCATTAAGAAAAGTAAACCGCATTCTGCTAATTCAGCGGTCTCATCCACCTGACATCTTTGCATTGACGATGAAACATGCTCTGAAGAAATCGTTTCCAAACAGTTATAATCTATAAATCTGATTCTTTGCTACTCAGATCTTCACTTTGTAATCTTGGGTGAATTTCAGCGTGAGTACCTGTATTACACGAGCATCATTGCAAACACCTGTATGGTTATTAAAAGCTTGATTCATAGACACTACAGGTCAAAAACGTTCACCATATAGTAACATCTATAGTATGTAGGATATGTGTTTGTTAATATAGAAAACACCAACGAAAAAAGAGAAATAGAATAGAAGATTAAAAAAAATAGAGAGGAAGTGAGATGCTGAGCGTTCTATGATTACGTAAATATGATTGTACTTATACTTGATGCATGTATACTATTGTTTTGATTCATTCACAACCAAGAGCGTCCATAGTCTAGCGGTTATGACGTTTGCTTTACACGCAAAAGGTCCTCGGTTCGATCCCGAGTGGACGCACAAGATTATCTTTTATGTTTCGCGGTTCGTATTGTAACACAAAATGTACGGCCAATCAATGAAGTCCATTTTTTATCCTTTTCTGCATGATTCCCTCTTTGTAGACAATACCGACTGTTCTTCCCATTTCTCTCTCTTCTCCATGGCCATTATTAGACAGTAAAACAGTACACATATCAAGTAGGTTTACGCAATAAACATAACCTATCCGTTTCTCTTTTTTGTTACTTAAGTCGATGGTATATGCTACTGTGTAGCCGCCAAATATACGCATGGCATATGTCACATTAGCATAGCCTATTGGGCAAATGAGTCATCAATTAAGCGCAACCCTATATTTGCTTCATTTTCTTGGTTGACAATGTTGATCTCGACGATATAAGTGTCTAAAACGTCTTAAGGCAGGAGGGAACTGAAGGGAAGCGAATTATAATAACTAATACTAATGCGCAGGAATAAAGGGAACTCTTTTGCGGTCGTCCACTTCACGAGGGGTCTTATCGCCTAGTTAAGTCTTGCTACGCGCAGAACAGGACAGCGACAACATGATCATACTAACAAACATTTCTTCTTTTATGCAGCCCTTCTGTCAGTTACCATCAATGCACTTTGTCTCTTTATTTGCATCCATTCTTGATAACTATATTTCTCATATTATTATATTAATTTATTGGGCAAAGCACCAATGCATGCGTCGATCGTTTTAAACCAAGTCAGCAGGATAAGATATACGGTTAGCATATCAAGAAAGTCAAAGGTAAAGCGTTCATTATCCAGGGATTGGGTTTTGATGAGATTACAGGTGATATTTTCCATTTATACAATATTCCAACCACCGGTGATTGCTCTAATAATCTTTGTTATTGCCAGTGATAATTAGGCCAAAGAAGTGTCTGATGTCGATTACGGACCTGGATTGAGTGGCAATATAATATTAGATTGTGAACATCATTAACTTCCGGCGGTTGATTCCGATCACATGTGGCACAAAGTAAGGATGAAGCCATTTTAACGAGAGACAAGTTTCACAAGGAATCCAACATCTATTGAAAGCGCATACTACGGATTACCACAAGCATTGGAACTTATTGAAAGAAAATAAATAACGGATATACTGTTCAAACATTTACATGTTCCTGGGCCTAGACGCGTTGCTGAGGTGAGTGTCGACTCTGTTAGGAGGCCGATATGTTCATAGTGATCTAAATGCTTGCAAAAGCTGCAAATAGCGTGGGCGTCATAAATATCGTAAAAACATATAACTACTCGATCGCAAAGAAATCATGGTAGAACTTCTCCCGAAAGAATACATATATTGTATGGATTTGGGATATGATGATATCGACAATAAATCCCGTATGCTCTGCTAAGAGACTGTTAGATAGCAAAAACGGTCTGAGAATGTAGCAGCGATATTTTCTACTGCGCTTGTCTCTATTTGGCAGGTGCAAAGCAAAAAGAGAACAACCCAAAACTCCCTGTATGAACCGGATGAGCTAAAGTCGATTTTGAAAGAAGAAAGCGCCCCAAGCTTAACATCTCTAATGCTAACAATTGTTTTTCTTTTCCTTGTTTTGAATGGCGTCTGTCAGTTCAACAGAAAAACTGATTCATTGGGTTAGAGTCTTTTCATACTTGCATCTGACGTTTCTTGACAGAGAGATGAGGGAGTAAATAGATATCCGCGCAATATAGATAAAGCAAGAAGAAAAGAGAGGAATCTATTATGGACCTACGTCATTTGATAGCGAGCGAGTGAGAGTGAAAAACAGGTTTGTGGCTTCCCAAGTAGACGGTGCCCTCCAACCACCTTTCTCTTCACCCTTTTTCTCCTCCACTTTCTGACTTTCCTCTGAACTTTACCGTTTATTACCTCTTTCTCTCTTTTCCTTTTTTTCTTTCCAGAATCGTGGCATTTTCTCTTTCGTATTTTACTTTGGGGGCTGAGACTACGATTACTCGCCTATGGCCTTCGTCGCTTTTCTCATCAATACCTGGTCGTCCCCCTATAATTACTACCGTTATCATTTCTCATACACTTACACACGCCGATCAACTGTCTAAAAGCCTAAAGAACTATATCTATCAGGAATAACCAACGCTGGCCCCCGATTGTATATAATGTCAAATTCAGAAACGCAACACAGTCAGCATCCCCCGTCAACATCCACACACCCTGCAGTCTCCTTACCGGAACATATTGGAAAACGCGTGGATCCCGCATATTCAAGTGTCTTACATGCACGAGTCAAAGAAATTCTTCAAATACAACATGACAGGTAATAAGAGTCAGAGCAAGTGAGAAAGTCATTTTCCTTTTGCTGATGCTCGCTTTGCTTTCAAAACGCGTTTCTAATTAATTGAATATATCTCTGCCGTTTGTCTGACTTCTAGTTTTCCGGGAACACAACCTGTTAGTTTCGAGACGAAGCACCTATCAGAACTTGAGCGGGAAGATTACTTTGTTTGCGAAAAAACAGATGGAATACGGTACCTTTTGTTTTTCGTTCACTCGTCGAAAGGGCCAGCCTCTTTTCTGGTAAGAAAGGAAGAGTGAGACCGAGATCAAATGGTTGAGAATACGCTCTTTATCCTCTCACACGTATACACCTGGCGGTCTACGATAGTTTGACCGTAATCGAGTATGGTACTATGTTCCGAATCTGTTGTTCCCTGTTCGTTATCGGGAAAAGGAATATCTCAAAGATACTTTAATGGATGGTGAACTGGTTCTGGAAGAAGAGGCTAGTGATATGGTATGTTGAATATCCGTGGTCCTATTGAGGAGAAAGAGAGAGGAACTTGCTAATGGTATCTCCCTTGGGGACCTATCTGTTGTAACAGAAAACTTGGCGGTTTCTCGTATTCGATTTGATGGCTCTTAACGGTCAACCTGTCACAAAACGGTCGTTCAATACGAGACTTGGTGTATGTATGTTTACGTTCACGCTTTGTATGTATACTGAAGATCGTATTTGGGTAGGTTTTGCGCCAAGAAGTCATCGGACCGTTCGATAATAGTCTACGACATATCACAGATACCAGTAAAATGCCTCCTTTTACGTAAGATGATTACCACAGAATGAGGATCGGGTCATATGCTAAGGACTTGTTTATTACAGCGTCGAGCTCAAGAAGATGGAGCGATCCTATGGCTTGCACCTTGTATTTGACCAGATGGCAAAGCTGAAACATAGCACAGATGGAGTGATATGGACGCCGGTCAAGTACCCCTATGTACCTGGAACATGTGAGAAATTGTACGTATTCCGAACGCGGTCATATAATGCAAGCTCCACAAATAACAGGTCCCTTGTTCTTATCATCGTCGTTAAGGCTCAAATGGAAACCACCTGAGCTTAACACAGCTGATTTCAGGATTGCAGTCCAGTGGAGCAAGGAGCATAAACCTATATACTCGTTGGAAGTACTATCGCATGGGGTCACGTACAAATATTTTGACCATTTTCAACCGAGTCCTGAGCTTGCATCAGAGTAAGAATTGGAAATAGTCGCGGCTTGACGTGCTACTGATGTTCTGATTTCATTCTTGTGTAGATGGAAGAAGCATCCACCAGATGGTTGTATCGGGGAATTTCGGTAATTGACATTTTTAACAAGGCTCATAGCTGCTCTTGTAGATATTATTTCGTTAATTGTCGCATATATTAGATTTGATCCACATTGGGAAGTGACCATTGTTGAGCAAGGCTATGCACCAACAACTCGAAAAGGGGGATGGAGGTAATTATTATTAACGGACTGATAATGGCAGTATGTATTTATCATAAACGGTACGTACATATCGGTAGATTTGTCAAATTCCGAAAGGACAAAAATACTGCCAACGATGAGCACGTTGTAAAAAAGATCCAAAGGTCAATCAGGGATGGTATCACAAAAGAGCAACTACTTGCCCACATGGACAAAGTTCGCAGTGCATGGAAAGCTCGTGAAAAAGGACACACTTCATCACAGAAGCAACTACCAGAAGCATTGTCTCTCAGCAGCACGAATCATATTGCAGCTGGGAAATCGGTACCATCGCTTGTAACGCCGACATCGGCCATTCTTCCGTCACCATCCGTTATACACTGTTCAGGATATTTTCCGGATACTACACCGTCGGCAACGAAAAGCAATAGCAGTAGTAGCAGTAACATCAGTGCTAATACTGTTGCAGTGACTGCCGCCGCATTGGATAGGCGAAAGTCTGAGGCCGATGTCCGGAAAAGTTCGATCACATCGATGAAATCAACTGCTGTGGACGAGGAGCCGATTGATAACGTACGAAAATCATCGGTAGATAATGGGACTACGGCCCCAACAACAAGCGCGATAGCATCGCTGACAAGTAAACGCGATTCAAGTCCCAAAATAGCGGCTGGAGAACGGAAGCGGTTCAAATCTTGGGCAGGGGAGCAATCATTGGGGCGAGTAGAGAAAGATGATTATTTGCGGGGGGAAGCACGACCTCAACCACAACAGCCACCTCATCCCTCCTTGAATGCCACGTCCCCGCAACCACCATCCCAGCAGCAGCGGCAAGAGCACCGACCGCCTACGCAGCTCATACCGCCGCGGACCATGCAATCATTACCTCAGCAGCGGCAGTATGATCTTCAGCCGGCAGCACCGTCTACACCAGCCCCGCCAGCGCCTCCCCCGGCATCGTCATCAACGCCTCCGTCCCTATCACAGCCAGCTCCACCAGCGCAGGCCGCTGAGGGAGGGAACAATGCCAAACCGAATGTCCTGCCTTCAAAATCATCTATCCACGATCTTTTGACTACTTCTGTCGAACCAATACCATCTCCGTCACCACCGCCAACGCAACCACCACGGGCGCCACCACGGAAATATTCACTATCACCATCACATCCCCAACAGATATCACAACAATCACCGCAAATGAAACGGCAGCAGGTACTACATTCCCTACCACCCAAGCGGCGCGCATTCGATCTGTCTACCATTTTACATGAAGATGACAAGTATAAGCGTGCAGCAGCAGCAGCAGCAGCGGTAGCAGCAGCAGCCGCGACCGAACAACAGCAGCGCAGTGTCCACTTTATCAACTACCACGCAGACGGGATGCATATTCAGTCATCGCCTACCTCTCGAAGCGGGACGAACGCGATCGCAGTGGCTCCTGTTCATAATGCGCCATATGGATCTGCGATCACTGCCTCTACATCGACTCCCACAACAGCAGTTTCCACGGTTGAGCCTGGCGGTCGACAGTTGAGTGTGTGGAAGGTACCTCATCAATCTGCTCCTCCTGTTTCTCTTCACCATCGCCACCACCCACCACCCCTCCCGCCGTCATCATCCACATCATTATCGTCTTCTCCGGAACACTACCAAAAGCAGACGAAGAAACGAAGTAGCAAGGCCATGTTAGATTTTATTCTTAATTGATTTGTACGTCTATTGTCGCCATTGCATCTGCTTTGTATATTCGTAAATACAGATTGCGCCACTGACATGGACGTTCAAAGACCGCGTGATGCCCTGTTGGGGGATTTCTATGGTTTGGTCAAGCATCTGCAACAGATTTGCTGGGATACCCTGTCGTTCTTTGCCCAGCAGAAGTACACACCGTTCAGGGAAATCGTACTCGCCAAGCGTGGCACTCGTAGTCGTTTGTTCAAGCCCACAGAGCGTGTAGCCTTCCGCCTTCTTTTTCTCCAAAAAGTCAGGGATGTCGGTCTCGCCGACTTCCATCATGGGCATCCATCGCTGTTAAAAGGAAAAAAAGAGATAACGATGTTATAGATTTGCTTCTTCTCCATATCTTTTCTACAAGACGCGCTACTACTACTATTTACCTCGGAAGCAACGCTGATGCTAGTAAACTGCGGATCGTCCTTGATCTATACGTTTGTTAGTCCCCAGCCTTCTGTATCAGTAATGGTATGCCTTGCTCTTTCGGCACTTTCACGTCTTATACCTTTATACTGTATACAACGAGTAACGCCGCATTGAAAATCTCGCATGTTCGGCACAGGCCAGCAAGGTTTGGCAATCGATCCACAAGGCTTGCAACAACAATCAAGTCATTGCGTCGTCGCTTTTTTTTTTTTTTTGGGCACAAGGGGTGGGAGTGGGGGAGAAGGAGACGGTTGGTATTATTTGCATTTCCTTTCGCTGTCAATTACCTTTTTTTGCACAAGTGACTTGGTCAGATCCACGTCTGTTTCAAGCATCATCTCCCAGGGCATGATCTTCTTTTGATAGGATGCTTCCTCTGAAGCATTGCTAGCGGCCGCATCATATTTTTTTGTGGGTGACAGCGGCTCTTCAAGTAATTCATTAGGATCAACTGACGTGTACACCCTCTTCCGCTTCGGATTGGTGAACGGACACCAGTCAACCAGATTAGGATTCACCTTGTAAAAGGCGCGCTATGTGTGTGTGTGTGTGTGTATACATAGTTTTTTTCTTTGAATCAAAGGATACGTGATATTTGGCAATTTTTAACTTACTGAGGCAATCTTCTCATTGTCAATGACGCCAAAGACAGACATGAGCTGTCGAAAGATAAATTCGATATTGAAATCTTCAATGGGATCGAACTCGGTCATGTAGAACTGGGATTCAAACTTGTCCTTGAATTTGGAGGTTTCCGAGTAATTTTCCATGAACCGGATCAAGGATACCATATACTGATTCTTGTCAAATCCCGGGTTGAGTCCTCTACCAGACGCGCGTTTGAATTACTCCGCGCTAAAGAAAAAAAGAAAAGAAAATGGCATACCTGTCTCGGCAGGCTTTCAAGTTGCGAAACCAAGCACAGTATGCGTACAAGCGAACAGTAAAATTGTTCGACGTGAGCCATTGGATGATACGAGGGAATATCTAGGATCATGTTGCATCATTTTTTTGTGCTCTCTCTCTTGGGTCTCGCATCTATGCTTTGACTTGATGTCAGACTGTACCTCATCAAAGTATCCCTTCGCTGAAGTATCGTCAAGTTTGAAACCCAAACTTAAGATCACAGTGAGGATAGACACTGTGTGGTGCGGTGCCGTATCTGCCTCGTCTAGAAGCGAGTATAGATGCGTGAGCCGATTGGGGAAAGCAAGGTAAAGCCGAATCATAATCCACTAAAATACAATACAAAAATGCGAGAAAAATTACTAAAAGCCCAGGGCAGCAACACTTCACTTACTAACCTCCATATAACAGCGTACTGACACCTGTGTCTCGCCTTTCATTACTGCAGACATGCGTTTCACATAGTGGTCGACTGTGTTCTCAGTGACAAATCGATGAAGCAGCATGAGAGAGCACCATAAACGGAGCTGATCATACTTTGATGTTAACGAATAGCTCGTGTGTACTCAATAAAAGTCACGCTTCCTCACCTTTGAGCGATGTTCGATCGTAGATAAGAACTGATAGCATTTGTACTTATCGTTGCTCATCTCATCCAGTAGAGCATCCATAATGCGTTCGGCAAAGAGAACATGCTTGTCATTGTTTTTGTCTAGCCGAAGTATCAGATCGTTCAAATATACTCGAGCCATGTAATCATTTTGGGTAAAAACGATTTCGGCAGAACTAGTTAAAACGAGAAAGATCAGCCATCGTATTTCTCTCTTTCATCGTTGTATATTTGTGCCTACTTCTCGGCTTCATGGATGATAGCAGGATCTTCCAGCTTGTATGCAACTGCTGCCTCGAGTTTTTGATCATCTCGATCGCGCAAAGGTCCGAATATTAAGAGTTTAGCAATCTCCGGGATGTACTGGAGCATTGAATCATCTGCTTCCGGAGTGTGGGTTGACCAGTATGCATGTAGACGTTCTACACACTGTGTAACAATAAACGGCTTCAGCTCACCCAGCTCCAAGATGTATTGTAGTGCTCTCTTGATCGGACCACCATCGTTATTAAGAGCAGGTCGTGACAATAACTCGGGTTGGAAGACCATGCGAATAATGGCACGCATCATGGGTGGAGCTGCTTTAGATTGATAGAGGTTCTCGTTGATCAATCCAATGCTGTATTCAATCGCTTTTTCAACCTATATGTTTCTCTATTAATATCACCTTAAGCTTCCACGTTGCGCATCCTCACCATATCATATGATTTTTCCCAGGGCATCGAAATGATCTCTCCAACGCAGCTCATTACTGATGTTGCACAAAGTTCCGAAGCGCATTCAAGCTGTTCAATACCTTCTTGGAACAAGAACTCGGGATCCAGGAAGGAGTCATCTAACCCAACTTTAATAGACTTGTCTCTATTCATCCGCTAATGAATGTGTGAGAATCACTCGCTGGTTTATGGATACCCCTCACTAACTGACCTCGGACGCATAGCGAATCATCATCTCAATTGATTCCCACTTGCAACGAATGAATTCAGACAGGGTGTCGCCCCAAGTCCGACTCCTAGAGAATGCGTCAGTAATGGATTTATCCATGAAATCAAGATAATTTCTTTGAGTTACCTCACTTGAAGAGCCTCGGGCGTCTTCCGCAATTGCGCAGCGCACAAGAGGTTGGCAATCTTGTCATCGCAATCTAAAATTAAAGCTTGGTTTTCCATGCAGGCGTCATACAGAACACCCAAAAGTTGGACATGCGCGACCTTTGTCATTTCTCTATTCGCAACGGGCGCTATCAAACCCAGTTAGTTTTATTCCGCCTGAGATACGATTATTGATTGGTCTCACTTACGAAGTCCATTCTGCTTCAGCAATTCTACACAGCGGTGGTAATGATCCGTTATACTTTGTCTACGGATATGGTCTTCGAAGCTGCTGTCAAACTTGAGGATATGGCGGGTCATTGAAATAAATAATCGCAGCATATTATCATCTAGTATAATGCTTAATACCAAATATATGTCAAAATTTGGAGACTCACCTGTCACATTATTTGCTTCGAGGCTGAGATACTGATCGTCAATACGTCTCAGGACATCAGGAATAATATTCAGGCCCATTAGTAGAGATAAGTCTATATAAGCGTATATAAGAAGCCATAATTCTGCAACGCTTTGCCCCGTACCAGAAACTTGCCATGACATCCATCAAAAGCTACGTCATAAATATCCCAAATCGAATCCAGAAGGATAAGCAAACGGTTGAACAGAACCAAAGAGCTACAAGTGTACCATTAATATATGTTGGAATCGCCCATGTATATCGCCGCCGCTTACATGCTGACATCCTTCAGTACATTAGTGAATGTGTTGAATAATAGAGTAACACGTTGTTTCTTAGGTCTCCCTTCTTTTCCGGTGACCAGAAAAACGCTCATTCGAGAAAGCACATTTGCTTGATTTTTCAAGAGCTCAAATGGTACATCTATCATCCGAATAAAATTTAAGATTTAGTCAACCGATAACAGGTAGCGCATACCTTCTTCATCCGAAGCAGTTGTGCTGATATATGCATCTGCGCGCTCTTTCAGTTGGTGCAGGAGCGTATCAAGGGACTTGGGTGTTGTGTAAGACGTTAGATATTTGTTATTCCGTCTCAAAAACGATCACTCACCTTGTCCTTGGCCACTGATTCTTCGAGCCAGCCCTGGATCAATTTATACTCTTCTGACGTGGATCGGATCGGGAAGTCTGTGATTAGTGAGGAAACAGTCCTATTGAAAAATTCAGTACATGTATACCATGGGCATAATAGAGCATACTTCGCAACGTCAGAAAAGGAGAGCTTGGAGGTGTTTGCGAATTTGATAACAGCCCTGATCGCAAGCTTTCGCAAGTAGAGTTTTGATTTCGGAATCCTGCACGACATTGTTAATTTATCGATATCTGCGACTAATGATAAGCACTCACTGGAAGTTTCTGTGGCGGTCCACAAGATAGCGCATTGCCTTTAGTTCATCTGCTGCCCACGAGGGTATACCGTCGGCCTCTGAAATGGCTTCCAAGATGAACAAGATCGGAATATAGCCGTTCAGCACATGGCTCATGTACTGGATCAGTTGGCTGAGGAAGTTGACCTATATCTTTGATTCAGTCTGACGGAAATCGTTTTGCCTTTGATTGCTCTACAAACCTTCTGATCGGGATTGTCAAACACCTGCGTAAGGCGATACATAAATCCCTTGAGCTTTTCACCAAACGGGCTCACAAGGGTTCCTTGCGTGGGGACGGAGTACAATGCCATGACATCGACGGTCTTCAAAAGCGCCCCGAAGATAAAGTCGTTTTGAGCACCAAGGACACGAAGCGCCTTTGCATTTTCAAGGCTGAAAATATACTCCAGGATACCCTTTTTAACAGACGCGGTATCATTTTGGAAACCGCGGTGGAAGAGCAGAATCCACCAGGAAGGATCCACAGTCATGTGATCATTCGTGAGAAGTCGCTCGAAACGTGGAAGGACGGGCTCCACCAGATGGATGACTGTCTCATGCATGATTTCGTACAGGAGAAACCAATCTGCCCAGCGCAAGGAATACAACTCAGAGTCGTCGACAGACCATTGAAAGTATCGTGTCCACGATCTCTTTGGGATCATATTAGGGTACTTCGAGGTGAAGTCAATGATACGTTTCAGAACGTACGCAGAATATTTACGGTAAATCGATTCGTTGCTACGCAAACCGCTCTACGTTGGACCCTATAAATATTTTGCTGCGTGGGGAAAGATTGGCCTAGAAGGCTGCATTACGAACCTGCAGAATTTTGAAGAAGTCTTCGTCGAATCGCAAATCGAGATAGACGACAGGACTCTCAGCACTTGTTGCAAAAAAGAGCTCAAAAAACTTCGCAATGAAGCCATACGTTTCGGAACGCAGAAGATTGGTGGCAGGTAGCCCAAAGATCTGAGTTATCCGCTTCCAGAGCATCTGACGCGCGATTTCCTCGCATTAGGATCCCGTATTCCGTTCTGATTCTCCCACTTTCTCTTTTTCACAAGTTCACCCACCTCTGCCCAGCGATTTCGCTTTTCTAAAGGAACCACATCCAAAGGTTGGCTGTGCTGCCAGCGAAAAACGTTCGGAATAAGGTCATTCATGAGCTTAGTTTGGATCGGAGCATCGGTGCAGGGCAGCATGGCTACTGCAATGGCCATGACCACATCCATCCACCCAGTGACATCCACTTTGTCCTTGTCGCCAACTTCCGTGACGAATCGACTGATCACATCCAGGCAACATTCCAGGTCCAACGTTGGATGGCCTGTTTCAATGGTCATGTCCGTGAATACGCTTATAGCACTTTCCGAGTCGTTGTCGTTGTCGTTGTCCGTTCCATCTTCACCGTCACCTTCGTGTCGCTTACTGCCGATGAGTGCATTCACGTGCAAGTGAAGCGCATTCCATTCTTCGGAGCGCGGATCTGTCAGGCACGATTCGATATAACGAACAGGCTGCAAATCGACGAAATCCGGCTCGGATTCCATGGCGAGCAGCAGCTGGCCGAGGAAGAGGAGAAGGTTGGCACGACCAAAGTTGTTTTTATTTTTCTGGAATGTGTCCATGTCTTCCTCATCGTCATGTCCTTCCATCGATCTCACCATCCAGAAAGCGGCGGAATCGCTCAGCATGCTGACACTCTCAGTCGCGACCATGGAATCATGCTTAAAGCTCATCCTGATTAATGGCTCTAGGTATGTCTGCAGGATCGCTTCGCGTTCGGCGTATGTGTCGAGGCGCATCAAATAGGCTTTCAGGCTCGGCAGCAAGATCTGCAACGCACCAAATCGTTCTTTTTCGCTTTTGGCCGTCTCTCGAAAATGATGATTGAGCTGATCGATGTATGTCTCGAGTTGATCTGTGGCGGCATTTTGCATGAGCAAAGCCTCCAGCGGAGCGGATGCAAAGTCCATTGAGGCAAAGTCTCAGAAAAGAAAATTTCATTTTCTTTTGGAAGCCATAAATAATGCGCTCAGAAAAAGGAAAGTTATATTCTTCTCCGATAGATGTTGTTTTTTTTTGTTTATAATCAAAGATGGAGTGCGTCTTGGAGGCATGTAAGAGGTGGATGCATGCCTTTGAGCGATGCAGTAGTTACAGAATAGGGTGATATTAGGGGTGGTGATGCCATAAGTGCTTCAATTGCCTCGACAGTTTTTGGGACGATGGTTAGGTTCTCGTATCCAGTGTGCGTGATCACGACAGTGTCTTCGATTCGAACGCCACCGACAGATCTGTAGCGGTCGAGGAGTTCCATGTTGAAGTATTGTTGATATCCCGGAGATTGTGTCCATATATTGAGATATGCGTCATTAAAATAGAGACCCGGTTCGACAGTAATAACCATATTAGCTTCCAGGGGCCGGTCTGCCAGGAAAGGTGAGTATTCCAGTTTGTGATCTATCTTGTAAATAGAGCGGCTATTATAAAATTAAAATTAGCCATGTTTCCTCGCTGTATTCTGCTCTACTTCAATTACCCGCCAACATCATGGACGTTTAGGCCCACGGAATGTCCGAGACCTGCAGAAAAAAATAGGATATATATATATATCAGTTTTAACCAGATGCGCAAGATTGCATTGATACTTGCTATGAAAGTAGAATGCGTAGGGTACTCCGAGCTCAATAAGCTCCTCCCGGGTACCTACAAGGATACCAAGCTGGATCAGATTGTCGCACAGAATTTTGATAGCCAGTTTCTCCATTTCGAGCCACTCGACGCCGGGGGCAAGTCGGGACAAGACTTCCTACACGCACAAAAGAAATCTTTCGTGAGTAAAAGAGAGAAGAACAGACGCCATATTACTAGATGGTCTGTACCTCTTGCATCGCTAGGACAATGTTGTAAATCGCCTTTGCTACCAATTTTGATATAGTTAAAGCATGCTTTCATGAAGGAAATGGGAGAGGGGCGGATTCGTGCACACACACAAACCTTCTGGCGAGAATTTCCCGGAAACCGGAAAGGTCCGCGTTACATCACTTCCATAGCACCGATGCTCAGCACCTGCATCGACAAGCACAAGGGCGTCTTGGTGAAGTGGCATACTGTTTCTGGTATAGTGCAACGTGGCTGCGCGCGGTCCAGAAGCCACAATGGGTATGTAGGCCTGACGATCAAGTCCGTAGCACGCTGTGACCCAACGGAAATAAGCCGCAAGTTGACGTTCGCTGGTCTTCACAGAGGCTTGCATAAGCGCCAAATGCGCGTAAGAGGACACGTAGGTTGCCCTGCGGATCTCTTCAATCTCCCAAGGGAATTTAATAAGCCGAGCTTCGTGGATTGCTTCCCGGAGAGCATTGGTTGAGAATTTGAGGTTGCTGGCATTATCACCGTACAACGTATCCAGCCAGGTGTGATCCACCTTGTCATCCAAGAGATAAATGAGAGTAGGTCGAAGATGGTGAACAAGATGCAGGCCGAATTCGGCCTCGGTCATAACCTTGTCCACGTCAAACTTTTTGAGCAGTTCATCTGGGCTATCGGGAATACCTTTCCAGACATATTCTGCATCGGGGACCGTGGGGGGAATGAGATACACAACAAGCTGATCATGATCATCTTCTCCTTCATCGGGTTTGGATTTTAGATCGATCATCACATGGAATTCGGGTTCCTCAACTCCTGATCATCCAAAAAAGCATGAGATCTTTCTGCTATGGATCCTCATAAAAGTAATAAATATCTTCTTTTACCAGTTAAATAGAAAAAGTTGCTTTCTTGTCGGAATTCAAGCTCGACATCTGTGTCATCACGGAGAGAAACGGTGGCGCCGCGCAAGTAGATCATGGCTCGCTCGTCTGGACTGACATCTAAGAGCCGTTTTACTCGAAGACAGTGTTGGCGCGTTGGAAATTTTGAAGTGGCTGTAATTCCGGTGGCTGTAGTAGAAATGGCGGCATTGGATACCACTGAATGTATGAGGATGGGTGGAGGCATTCGGATTGGAGGGCGGACGATGAGAGAAGAAGACGGGAAAGAAAGAAAGAAAGGAAAAATTTGGCGGGCAAGTGATTTAAAGGAAAGCATCGCCCTGCTGACCCAGAATCATCAAAAGACCAAGGCAGTCAGAGGAGCACATTCTTTAAAACACCATCGTTCGGTAGCACAGGTAATATCCTTCAGGTAGATCACCAGGCTCTTTGTCGTTCCCCAAGCAGATGTGATACCTTTGCCTCGTTCCTTCGGAGCCCGGTTGAGCCTGGTCATCAGCGAGGGATGTCCCCCTCGATTCTAGATATGGTAACCAGCATCACTTTCAAAAGTAGAACTTCGCAAGTACGAAAAAAATGGCCCAATGATAGCGAAAATAACAAAAGAGCACCTACTTTAACAGCGGATTGTAGCAGCCGTATATCTTCTCAACAACCACCGCAGAATCCAGCCACTCCAGGCGAGAAGTCTGTCTATGTCACGATGATAATTCAACTTGCTGTACTAAAGTTGACTGTTGATCATGGCGGTTTCATGCACAACATTCTCCGAATACTACCATCTCATTGCTGTAGCTATTCATACATTTTCGAGATTTCGCTCGATCTTCATTGATAGGGGTAGACGAAACATAGGTAGCAAGGGAGTGACTTTTCTTCTTGATAAAAGTCGTTCCACTGGTATACTGCTTTGCATGCAGAACGATGGATCGATCTCATAAATGCGTACCTAAGTCTCTTTGAGTGCGAAGCTCACTTGTTCTGGAAACAAATGAATTGATGAGGATACGCTTTCTCATCAGCGACAGGGCTTTTGTCCATCGATCGTGCTCAATTCATCATATCAATCGAAAAGAATTCATGTATACATGTGAATATTATTTTGAGAAATGGTACATGCAACGCTCTTTCCTTTTATGTCTATCAGACCGTAGCTTGGCCGTTGTGGCTGGTGCTTTCTTTTTTTATGCGAGCAACCGAACGGTCGCAAGATGCTGCGGCTAACCACAGCGCTTATATATTAGTGAAAGCCAGTGGCTCTTTACTTTGTACTCGTGTGGCCCCGTCGGGAGTGCAATTACTTCGTTGCATTCTTGTTTAGCAATAGGATAGCTGCATATCGTATAGACCAAATGGAAAGATAAGAACAAGAAGAATAATATCAACTTACGACAGAGTTAGTGATTTGACCAACGAAGTAATGATTCATGCTTATAGACCTTGTCATCATTGTCACTCATAACTGCCTCTTCCAAGAAATCTCCATGTAGATAGAATAAGCTCGCTATAATAGCTTTGAAACCCAAAGATCAAGGCTTTTGCTGTAGTAGAGTCTCATTTTCCTTCTGCAACAAACGGTATTAATCGTACATGCATTTCCTATTCTTTCATTAGAATAAATCCCAGAGTCGCTCAAATTCCTCTTGGTAGGCTTGCACAACCGATGGAAAGTTGGTAATAATAACATTCTCTCGGTTCTTGTAGCGAGCACTAAACAGAGAATAGAAGCAACTACCGAATTAGCAATGCAGAAGAATATCGAAGCAATATCATCTCGAGTACTTACGCGATAGACCAGTTAAAGCTACCAGTGAGTACCATCCGACGATCAATGACTGCAAACTTGTTATGCATGAATTGTTCACTAGGTTAAAGTAGTTTAAAAGATGTTTTCTCTAGCACTTCTTCCTGAATTGCTCTCTTTACCCATTGTCCATCTTATACGGAACGCCTTCTTCTTCACCCAGTCGTACTACATCAGAGCCCTTCGAGTCCATCTGCTCATTATCAGTAATAATCTTGACATCCACTCCACGGCGTTGGGCATCAGCAATAGCCCGGGCAGTTGTGTTATCAGTCATGGAAAAGACACAGATATGCAGGGTCTCTTGGGCAGATCTCAAGGCGGTGATAAAAGTATGGTAGCTGCTCTCGGAGGGGAAAAAGATGGGCATACAGAAAAACTCACCAGGCACGTCATCCAGAAATTGTGGCTCGAAGCAGCCCCAGTCTTCTGGATCCTGATCCTGCTGTTGATAATACTGGCGTGCCATCTGCTGAACCCGGACATGTTCGCGGCGCTCGGCAGCCACTCCGTACTCGAACTGCCGACACCACGCTCGACGTTGCACAACAGTCGATTCATCCTCAGTCTTGCGTGCTGCCACATCTGCCCAGGACGCGGTACGCGTAGTCATCACTTGCACAATTTCCTCATCCTCCTCATCCTCCTGCTCATCCTTGGGAATAAATTCAGGCAAGAATTCATCAACGCCAAGGGTGGTGCCAATAAGACATGACACATAGTCTTTGAGAATAACCAGTCGTTCTCTATCGGCGTCGGACTCCATGGTTTTGCTGGTCTCTGCAAAAAGTCGGCCCATCAACTTGAGGGCGGCCTTGTCATCTTGCTTATTGCCCTTGCTCTCCCGTTGTTCAAGGAGCATGTTAAAGTGGGAAGTGGTCTTTTCGCGAAGCTCGCGGTTTGAGGCGATGATCTCCGGGGACTCCATTGACTGCGAATACGGTCTGAGTCTAAGCAATTACTGGGTAGATATGGAGAATAAGTCGAAGGCTAACCTACCCTCTTGATGAGGTCGCGCATATTGAGCTGCTCTTCTTCTTCCCAGAGATTAAAAGTCATAGCTATAATCGAGTGTCTACGCGAGCGTGTGAGAATGAAAAAGAAAGAAAATAAAAAGGGAGCATACCTACGTCAAGCAAAATAAAGCTTTATGTTACGTTGTACAAATCGGATGCTCTATTCTTGTTAGCTTCCTGGCTACAAGACCATGGTACGTAGTTTCATCTTGACGTTTCACGGAGCCAGGGACTGCTAATTTGACCATGCCATGCGCAAGATGAGGGTATGCCGATCATCCGAGAATCAAGTCCCCGCCACAATTCCAAGCCCGTTTCTCGTGTCCGTACCAGATTACTTTATATGGGATTTGTACGCTTTATTCCTTGGCAAAAACCATTGAAGTCAATAAATTTTTGCTTGGGACATATTCGTAAAGATGTCATTTTAAAGAGGCAGCTCTGCAACGTGGGATATCTGACGAATTCATTCGCAGAATGATTACAAATGAGGAGAGAGGCTAAGAGCTGTCAAAGCATAAAATATAAGGTAAGCACAAGTCGTTCCGTATTCAGAAAGCCAACTCAGGTGACGAGTGATCTTAGCCAAACTTAACATCCCGAAGAGTGTCTTGTGGTCTTCCTACTCGTACATTTCTTTCCCATTCAATATCACACTGCTACGACCAGCTATTGATACATGCGCCTCGATCTATATAAACAGCGCTACGGTTGCTGCATGTATGATAAACGACGAACTTGCTTGGAGAAAGCACTTCTGTTTACTATGCGCTCGAAGTATCCAGCATCAGCACGCAAAATCTGCAGAGCTGATATCCCGAACGTGAGGTGGTCTCGGTTTGTCAATGCTCTTTTTTTGATTTTTTCGGTACACTGGGTGGCTTATGGTACCAAGGCTTTCTTCCCTTGATGAGGAGAACCAAGGTTTGATTATGGCAAGTTGACACAGCGGCGCTCTGATTTGTATACTGCTGCGTTACGAACAGAGCTCAATATTATCTGTAGAAGATAAGTGGAGTTAATTTTGGATAGAATGACGCACCTGTTTGCACCAGTTAGTTGGATGTCAACTTCCTAAGCACCTGCATTTTTTGTCTATTGCTAAACGAAAGGAAACCATCGAGAATTTTCCTCCCCTTCTTCCTCGGCAAAACTTGAGAGGATTTTTTTATTCGTCCACCGCATTCGACTTGATTGCGACACATGTTATTCAGGGTTTGAACGCATAATGCGGATGCTTTCATAGCCGAAACGGTCGTAGTATTATACTTGATGTTGTAGATGCCATACAAGCTTTAACATTAATATCACTAAATATAGGCTTAATAGCTCGTTTCATCTACCATATCTCTCCATTTGCCCCTTTATGAGTATACGGAAAAAGGTAACAAGGCGAAGGAGAAACAGTGATACACACGTACAAAAAAAGGAAGGGGCGAGTGCACCTTATTCTGCGTTCCTCTCGGCTATTCAGCAAGCGGAGCAATTTTGATCGCGGAATATGAATATAATTTAGCGGTGGAGTAGCCTATGATATTGCGCGACATCGCAAATGAGCCTTGCCATCATTGCTGCCAGCCACTGCTGGCTACATCGTCGTTATCTTGACATCAAGAGAGGCATCAAAATCACTGTACGCCTTAGAACACATCAATGTTAGCAGCGAGGGCAGAGCGTCTTTGTGCTTCAATGACTTCTCATTGCGCACTTTGTTGATCCAACTCATATGCTGCTCAGCTTATTGTTTAATGAAGGCGGAGACTACTAGTGGTATTTTTCGCTGGCAACCTGTTGACAACCTGTTGGCAGAGGAAGGGGATTTAAACACTAGTCCCATATGAATGCTTAGCAGAAGGCACAAGAAGTGACGAGTGAATTGCTACCGCAAAGGCTGACTCTCGCAATCCCCCCTAAAGAACTTTTCCGGCCCTGTTATCGCAGGGCTAAGATGCGACAAGCATGATACTTGGGCTACTCTCCATTGGATGAATGGAGAGGAGGCACCCATAGGTGAGACGGGTGGGAAGAGAGCAATACAGCCTCCTATGTGACAGCAAATAGACTCGACCTGCTAACATCATCATTTCATTGTATGTTCATCGGTTTATTACACGCATAAATTGCCTCTATTGAACCGCAAATACTGTCTACTGATGGAGTGATATCCATGATCGCATGACACAAACTTGATTGAAAATAATAGTATTTAAAGGGGAATTACTACGCGCACAGAAAAAATTGACCTCGCGCACAGAAAAAAATTAGGTAGTTTAGGAACCCACCCCGCGCACAACCTTGCGCACAATCTTGCGCACAATCCTGTACAAAACCCTCCGCGCTGAAATGGTAGCGCCCAAATTGACATGTCTCTTAACACTACATCAATTTTTGAAGATGTCCTTTGAAATCTTTTTACATCGCTATGCTTGTATTATTAGAAGCAGTGTGTACTAGCACTCTCTAATAATCAAAGATAGAAAAATATCACCTTCCATGTATGAAAACTACCGCCGCGTATGTACTTCTGTACACATAGTAGGTCACAATGAGTCAGAACAGCCATACTCAGAAAAATATTGATATGGAAGTACACATATGCAACTTCTGCTTAAGTTTTAGTTGGATAGATAGTGATAGAGGGGACTGCTGGACTATTATAGAGTATTTAGCGGTATTGGAGCCTCGCACCCTGTGAGTCATGGATTTAGCTAGTCAATGCCACTGTGAAGCCATATCTAGAAACCGGCAATACTGATTGTGGAAACTTGTCAAAGAGCAAGTCCCATAAAATGACTAACATCATATCATCAATGACTCATGTACTTACCACCCTTCATATCACAGACATAGAATAATATACTAGAAGTATAAATATGTGTGAAAACTGGCTATACACTTATATTTCATTCCTCTAAGTAAAAATGGAAAATATTATCACCACGTCCTACGCTACTCGTAATGAACTCCAAAAAGCCATCCGTGAACATGCTATTGCAAATGGCTTTGATATACATATCTATCAAAGCCAGCGGGACCAAGAATAAAACGTCGTTTTGCTATTTCCAGTGTATCCATGGAGGCCAGCTCCATCCACACCGCAGTGACAAGAAAAGGGCATAGAGGAACCTCAAGAATTTCTATCCCGCAAATAAGAAGCAATGTAGGGAAATGACAATGAATTTGACAACCTGTATATTAAACACGAGAATTTCCGAAAGTGATAGCTACCTCTGCTCCGACGGCATTACGAAGAAACTTCCAGTACGCACGACCAAGAAGTTTGCTTGTCCCTGGAAGATATATGCTACCTGCAAGGCTGGAGGTGGTTGGACTGTAAAGCCAGACAGGTCCCTGGTTGGTTACCATGAGAACCATGTTTTGTCCACAGATCCCCTTATTTATTCGAACGCGCGCAAATCCAATGGCGATAAACAGGCAAAAATCATGGAAATGGTCATTAGCGGAACCAAACCTGCACAAATCATCCGCATGACAGGCGACCTTGAAGGGAACGCGACATGATAGCCAAGGACATACAACATTCAACAGAAGGCAGCAAGAAAAGATTTTGATAATCAAGTCCAGCAAGTATATGATTATCTTTTGGGCAAAAGGGTATACCTTGCGCTAGGATGTATCGGATAGTCTCAGGTCGTCACTTTTCATCACACATCAATCATCATTGACACGACCTACAAGGCCAATATCAACAAGATGCCACTCGTGAATATTGTTGGTGTTGACGATTTAGCTTCAGTCAATAATATCCAATCTCCCCGCACCCTTTTCATTGCAACAGTACTTCTCTCCGATGAAAAAGAGCTATCCTACAAGTGGGTACTGGAGCCATTGAAATCAGTCGTATTTCAACGGCCAGCATATCCAGAAAGCACTCCGGGGATATTTGTGACATACAACGACAAGGCCTTGCGCACTGCTCTCCGAGCCACCTCTCCGAGCCACCTTTCCATCCAACACCCATATCCTTTGTGCCTGGCATATTAGCAAGAATTCCAAAGCTCATGCAGCTGGATGCTTTTAATTCTGCACTTGAAAGGTATCGCGAGCTTGTGAGAGATACAAAGAAATCAAAAGAACTTGCTAGCTATATTGATGGGTACAGTATAATACGTTCTTGTGTCAAAAAAAAAACTCATACACTAACTTTCAACTGTTTTAGGCTATTATCATACAAAGTGATGTGGGGCGGACCATGGGCAGAGCGTCACTTGCACCTTGGAGCCAGCCCTGGTGGAATCATGAAACTCATTAGCAGCATACATCAATGGCTCACAAAACATGTAAGGATATATATATATATATATATAATTGAAAAGAACCTTATATTCATGTACACATCTAGGATTTGGACAGACATACTGCATATAACAAAGAAGCCTTAACAGAATTGTGTACAAGGAACATATACAGCACAATACTGATACCGCGATGACCAAATCTCTCGGCCAATTACAAGGTGTCATATGTCAATTGCACTTATTCATATTCGACAAGAGCTCCTCATGTCATGGGAGTAGATACAAAGGCTAAGGACGGAATTGCCAATGCAAGTATTGCGTAAATTACAAGCTTCCATGCCGAAACACCCTTCCTCAAAAAGCGGAGGTCATAGAACCATCGATTATTGCACGACGATGGCATTCAAAGAGCGGTGTGCCTTCAGAACATGGTATTTTGTAATATCGTCTAGGGAAGGATTTATGGCTGTTTTTAAACAAGTCATGGATCACTTGCTAAGTAGCCCATGTCAGTGGCTAATTTGAATGAACTAGGACGTCTTGGTCTCCTTCCATTGAGCGACATGGATGGAACTCTGATATTTGAAAAGTACAGCACTGCAGTGGATGGCGTAAACAGACAGTAATAAGTCATGAGACTCGAAGAGAGTGGACTTTATTAGAGAAAAGAACGAAGATTCATAATACGAGTATACGTCTGTTCAAACCTAACTGCTAGCGGAGTGGCGCTCACTGCTAGAATTATGTTACTTTTGATATCGCGACACAAATCACTCAGGACACGACAAGCAGCGCCAAATCCATGCTCGACACCGTTTATTTATCGTGCACTGATGACCAACAGCGTTCAGATCTGATTTGCGCCCTTGAGAACCTCGTAAACACATTCTCACCAACTACCATAGACAGGTTACAGTTTCCAAGCCAGCTCAAAACAAAAGGACGACCTAAGGGTACGAAAGGAGCACGGCTTCCATCAGCTTTTGAAAGAGTCGAGCAACAAGAGAAGAGTACTACAACCGAAGGCACTCCTCCATCGCAAAAGAAGTCTCATCGCCAAAAATACGATGAGGATGAAATCTGGCCAACCCAAACCCACAAAAAGCAAAGACTGACGTAAGTATCCTTATATCTGCTTTGTGAGTTTTCGCCACATAATATTATAGTCTCCACAATCCAATTGAAGTATAGCCTTGGCCATCCACTATTTCGCGTATGTGCCAGTGTGATAACTAGTTCCATCCTCTTGAATATGAAACCATGTTTCTGATTTTCTTGCAATTTCTCAAATGATGATGGGAAGTGCGCACTGAGGCACTTGATGCACTTGACCTGATTTATATTGCCCTGCAATATAACCGAAGCACCTAACTCTCCTGCCCAAAAGCAGCACAAGACCATTGGTGATACCCTGCCATACTGGCGTATAGGCAGAATCTACTTCGTCAAGAGCTACACATCTTTTTTTTTTTTCATAACTCTCGCGCCGCTGTCATTATGCTTTCGGCAGAAGTGAGACTCATCAGACCAAATGACCTTCTCGGATTTGCTTGTGACCAAATGAGTTTCATATTAACCAATCTTATTTTGTTCATTGATGGCGAACAGGCAGAAAAGGCTTTACTTTGGGGCTGCATAAAAAGAGCTTTGGGACTTTAAGGCATTTCAGGCCATCTCGGTGAAAGGTTCTGCATATGTATTGGTTACAACTTCCAGATGTTTAACCAAGATTTGAATACCTCTTTTTTGGCAGAGATTGTAAGGGTTTTTTTTTTGTAAAAGCTACTGGCGCGCAGAACGAGGTTTTATAGTAGTGAACCCTTCGTCGCGGAAAATTTCGCCAAACATCGCCCCCACTGTTGTCTTTGCGATTCCAAGGTTGTCACTAATCTGCGCGTAATTCATCCAGCATTTCTTAGCCTGCAAATCATTCCGGTGGTGAACTCTGTAAGGTCTGTGTCAAGGCTTCTGCGTGTTTATAATATTTGTGAGTGACATGGAAACTTGATGTGAAATGTAGGGAAATGAATAGAACGGAGACTGTGTGCGGCTGAGTGTACCATTTCAGTGCAGAGGGTTGTGTATGCGCCAGGTTGTGTGCGGGGTGCATTCCTAAACTACCATCGCTGCAGGGTCTCAAAATTGAGTTCCGTTCGCGCGTGGCTCGGAATTGGGGCAGAGAAGTGAATAAAGAAAACTGATACTTTACTATGCTGTTTGTCTCCAATGGCACGAAGACATATACGGGATCGCGCTTTGGTGTACGATGCTTCGCGTCTTTTGTGTTCTGCTTGCTCAATGGCCATGTCAAAAACATGCACGCTCAATGATGTGCGTCAAAGACAGCGCTCATTCTACCGCGGCGAGCGAGATTGGAAAAAGAAGAGCTTTTAGGAGATAACAAGTTTTTATTACGTTATGGATAGTATTTACTATACTAATATGCAGTCCAGTTCGCCAGAGCCATGAAGGCTCTGTTTCCCAGAGGCAACCGCGAGGAGGTCGACCACCATGTGCCTCCGCTCTAGAGGCAAGATATCCGCATTTATCTTGGTCTCCTTTGAGCCCCCCAGGCCTGGTCCCAGGGGTGTACCCTAGTCCCTCATTGAGGTATCCTACCAAGATGTATCACCGTCTGCGGGATGCGGTAAACACAGAGGATCACGTACATCTGATCATTTGGACAGGTACTTCTTGAACTTGTCTCAGGCTACAGAAAGGTCTATCTACTCTACCCCGTACAGCCCGCCCGGTCGATCCTGCCTTCTTTGCCGGCCAGTCGGGCCTCCACCAATGCCTGACCGTCTTCGAAAGAAACAAACGCGTCGCTGCTTAGGGAGGATCCAGGCCTTCAATCCTCCCCGTTGCCTGGCAGTTTCGAATGGAGTAAACACGTTGCTGCTTAGGAGGGTAGGAGCCAGCCCATCATCCTTCCTCCCGTTGCCTGACGGTTTCAACGAAACAAGCATCTTGGTTCTCGTAAGCTTCCAGCCTTTGGTCCCCAATCTGATGACTGACGGTTTCGAATGAAACAAGCATCTTGGTTCTCGCAAGCTTCCAGCCTTTGGTCCCCAATCTGATGACTGACGGTTTCGAATGAAACAAGCATCTTGGTTCTCGCAAGCTTCCAGCCTTTGGTCCCCAATCTGATGACTGACGGTTTCAACGAAACAAGCATCTTGGTTCTCGCAAGCTTCCAGCCTTTGGTCCCAATCTGATGACTGACGGTTTCAACGAAACAAGCATCTTGGTTCTCGTAAGCTTCCAGCCTTTGGTCCCCAATCTGATGACTGACGGTTTCAACGAAACAAGCATCTTGGTTCTCGCAAGCTTCCAGCCTTTGGTCCCCAATCTGATGACTGACGGTTTCGAATGAAACAAGCATCTTGGTTCTCGCAAGCTTCCAGCCTTTGGTCCCCAATCTGATGACTGACGGTTTCAACGAAACAAGCATCTTGGTTCTCGCAAGCTTCCAGCCTTTGGTCCCCAATCTGATGACTGACGGTTTCGAATGAAACAAGCATCTTGGTTCTCGCAAGCTTCCAGCCTTTGGTCACCAATCTGATGACTGACGGTTTCGAATGAAACAAGCATCTTGGTTCTCGCAAGCTTCCAGCCTTTGGTCACCAATCTGATGACTGACGGTTTCAACGAAACAAGCATCTTGGTTCTCGCAAGCTTCCAGCCTTTGGTCCCCAATCTGATGACTGACGGTTTCGAATGAAACAAGCATCTTGGTTCTCGCAAGCTTCCAGCCTTTGGTCACCAATCTGATGACTGACGGTTTCGAATGAAACAAGCATCTTGGTTCTCGCAAGCTTCCAGCCTTTGGTCACCAATCTGATGACTGACGGTTTCAACGAAACAAGCATCTTGGTTCTCGCAAGCTTCCAGCCTTTGGTCCCCAATCTGATGACTGACGGTTTCGAATGAAACAAGCATCTTGGTTCTCGCAAGCTTCCAGCCTTTGGTCCCCAATCTGATGACTGACGGTTTCGAATGAAACAAGCATCTTGGTTCTCGCAAGCTTCCAGCCTTTGGTCCCCAATCTGATGACTGACGGTTTCAACGAAACAAGCATCTTGGTTCTCGCAAGCTTCCAGCCTTTGGTCACCAAACTGATGACTGACGGTATCAACGAAACAAGCATCTTGGTTCTCGCAAGCTTCCAGCCTTTGGTCACCAAACTGATGACTGACGGTTTCAACGAAACAAGCATCTTGGTTCTCGTAAGCTTCCAGCCTTTGGTCCCCCAAATGATGCCTCAGCAACTGTTAATTTCTTTCGAGAGTAATACCTTGGCGCCCAGAAGGGAATCTGGCCCTCGATTCCCACTCATGGCTCAGCAACTGTTTAGTTTCTTTGGAAGGAGTACTTGGATCGGTGGCGGTATCCGGCCAACCAGCGCCTTGAAAACGGAAACGGATGGTGGGAAAGGAGAAGGGAAAAAATCTTTCCAATATCCCTCCCTCCCGTCAGCCGCGTGATCTGGGCGGAGTAAATACCAAAACGGGTAAAGTCGGTTTACAGCGGCAACATAAGTGGGTACTATAGAGCCTGCAATCCCGGAGAGGACGAAAAAAAAAACCTTGCTGGACACACCCTTTGCCATGCGGACTGCCTGTTCGATTCAGATATCTTGACGGGCCTGCTGTTAATGCACTGCTGATGATGATGCTGTTGCTTGGGGGAAAAAAGGATGGAGGGGGTGGGAAGGAAAATCTTGATTGATTCGTTTTAGATAACGTTAGCGTGTTTTCAACGGGAACCAATCATAAATATCTTCTCACTGCGCAACAAAAAAAACATGCATACCAAGATATGATGTTGCGCTTTTTTTTCGATTGATAGCAATTACTAGAGTACGTAGAGTCGTTTTCCTGCGATCCCATGGTTCTTATCGTATCGAACCTCTTGGTTTGTGTGAAGCTCGAGATAGTCAATAAGGCAAAATAAACAGGCGGCGGGGGTCGAAATCAATGGTTGATGCTGTTGTAGGAATGCACGTGCCCATTCGCAAGGTGCCACCCCCCCATAGACCATGGTATGCGATATCGCCTTGCACTCTGATTACCTTGGTACCAGTGGCAGTGTGTTGAGTCCGTTATAGATTATTCCTAGCTTCTCCCGGCTCTTACACGCACCTGGTCACGGAAAGGTCTGATAAAGACAGTAAGTCGCCACGTATTCACAAAAATTAGCAGTACGAATCTCAAGTAAACGTGGGGAGGGGAGCACAAAATAGGCACTCACATGCTTTCAGCGGGGTGGGGGTTGCATATCGAGAGCATGGCACCCGATGTTTACCACAAGGACTGCTTTCAGTCTTATCCCATCCCTGCATTCGCCTTTTATGCAGCCAGGTGACAGGGAATTCGTCTGCGCATATCGCTGGTCTACGACTTTTTCTCTCCTTGGGTGTGATTCTATATATCCAACCAACAGAACAAAGATCAAAGGTATGAGTATCACAAGAGTGTAGAACCTGTCAATGTCATCACGGACCATCATCGTTACATAAACATCTCTGTCGCACGATTTGTTCTCTTCTGGGTAACATCATATGCTAATCTTCTTGTGTCACACACTTATCGGTGCACAAAGAGAAAGTAAGATCGGTTTTCTATCAGAATCACAATGGATCGAGCAGCCCCAATTGCATTTATTATTGCGCTACTCTCGTATAGTGCGGCAGTCGAGCCGTATGCATATATACTGGCATATTATATACAGTAAAACGTTTTTTGGCGGATGAAGGATTATAAAAGTGATGGATGAAGCGTGACTGAAAAGCACTGTCAATGGTCTATAATAAAAGAACCTAATTGCACGAGCGCAAAACCATGATTATGTAGCAACCGGGAAAGCACGATGCGATTTCGTTGATAATTTCGAGGCGGTGAAGGTGGCATCTCGTAATACACAAAGCATCAATATTAACCCATGAAGAAGTCGAGATGAGGATTATGGTGTAGCCTAGACACCTTACACGCGACGTTCACATACCCGGGGCTATGACATTGAAACTAAAGCAACTGATATATCAAAAACTATGCTGCACCTCCTTATCTAATGGACAGTGAACGAGGTTTCCACCGTCTCTTTTCTCCCGCGTGTTTTGTGGAGTCCAATGGAGATAATCATGTTTATCAAGTCAATGCGACCGGTGATGTACATGGCAATGAGTGATATGGATTGATTTACGGGAGCGTACAGTAGGCAGCTTGGTGTTATTCACGTTATGTAATAGATCTGCAAGCTCATCTTCTGTTAGACTTGCCCGTTTTGCTCGGGACACATGTTATCATTGTCTGCTCCTGTGGTGTTTTAGTTGTTTTTTATGGTGGACAGTTAGAATACGATGAGACTCGTGGATGTCTTTTATTCGAATGAAATCGGAATTGAGATCCTCCATCGCTATACATTTATCTACTATTTATATGATTTATGGCTGAGGTCCTAATTAGGTCAACTGGCTACTCCGTCTTACACGGGGTACTCGGAGATGGTAGCACTATTACAGATAAGGTGCTTGTGTGTGTATCGGTGACCTCTATCATACGTTATATGTCCTTGTTCCTTTCAGACCATCCTCACGTCGGTAAAACCTCATAAAAACCCAGTGGGAGAAAAATAGAGGGAAAAAGACTGTGGAAATGAATCTGGTTATAACGCGGCGTCATGGATCCTTCAATCCGTAATCACCTATGCGACAGCTCCTAGGACGCAGTATTTGTTGTAGGCCGCAACAACTTGTTTGCAACCACGAAGGTGCATCAGAAATGGCTTGAGCATCTCTAAGCTGCTTGGTGCTGTGCTTCTTGAATACGCATGAAAATGTACAGGATTTTCAAGAAGTTTACCACAATGTTGGGGTTGTTGGTATAGACCGTCTAGGATTCTTGAAAAATAAACTGTTAGCCTCCCAAAACTATTCTGATGTAAAAAGAAGATTAGAAAATCTCACCTATAGCCTTGACTGATGCCTTTTTGCGAGTATAGCCTTTAAATTTGACAAAAGGATAGCATCGAAATATTAAAATTCAAATTCGAAATTGAAGCAAAAACGGCGAAAAACCTAGACAGTCTATACCAACAACTTTTGTGGCAGACTTCTTGAAAATTCTGTACATCCCATCATGGACCACGTCGCATGGATAAAAGTCTATCGTAAAACCTGCATGATGTTATATCAGCACCGACCTGCTAATGTCCTTTCAATATTGACGCTCACCGAAAGATGGAAAGTTGATAGGTATCTTCGTGCGTCATTGTATGGTGGGTGGACATTTCTGCAGCCTTGGCTTCTAAAGAGCTCGTCGCAAATACACCGTGTATCTGCTCGGTGATCGCCATCCCACCATCTGGGCGATGGTTTGCAGTTTCGTGTCCGGTTCGGTAAAACCTAATGGTGCTATTCGATGAGTGTATCTTGGCTTGCGGCATAACTAATTTACAAGTGGAAGATTCGGCCTTTTCTCGGGTTGTGAAACATTGGATTCTGAAGGGAATCAAGGTAGACGGTAATGAGCTCCGTCTCGCCAATGACTTGGACAGTTTCTGATGACGACAGTTTCGAGATGCTATGGTGCATAAGTTGATCTCAGAGACGATGTATATATGTATGCAAGTAGTGCACAAACTAGCTAACTAATTGTTCATAATCCACAATAATACACGATCCTCGCGATCCGCATTCTTCTTCAACTCGGATACTTTCAAATAAGCATGGTATCGCACGCATCATCACCGTCGTCGTCTTCAGCGGCCCCAGCTTCCAATAGTTCCTAATTACCAAAGTTCAAAGCATTCTTTACGTTATTTTCCGTATTAACTGCGATTTTAATTATGTACCTTTATTACATCGCAGAGCGAGTTGAGCGTGCCATCACCTAGATCAATGGACGTGTCAAAGTATGCAAGGCGAAATTCATTATAAATTTTTTTAATGTTGGATTGACCAAATGCTTTGACATCTTTGACGTCGTTGGAGTTCCGGATGAGCATCAGCACATGCGGTAGCGCTCTTTGCATTATTATGTCCGTTAGTTATACAATAAAATGATTCTATTTTATGACCCACTTACAGCACTTTCTGTAGGTCGGAAACTAAACATAATTTCAATAGGCTGGCTTGCTCGATTGCTAAATCACGATATACGTTCCAAGGAAAAGCGATTTCAATCCCGCACCGAAGCACAGATGCTGTGGGGGACTCTCTTACAACTTCGCTATTGTCGATCTGGCACGGCTTCGACCCAACCGACCCAACCGACCATCAGCATCCAAAGCTCCTCCTTGTCACATGCTGTAGCTGCCGCGAGTCATATAATAGCGCTCACTTACTGAAAACGTAGATGCCACACTGTCTGCAACTTCACTTGAAGCCGCACGCAATACCCGCGCGCCTTGAAGTTTAATGCCCGCGTCTTGTCCTGGCATCTTCATACAGATGTTCCCAGTCAATTTTCTCGGAGTTGATGCCACGAATGCTGCGCTGGGTGAGGTGGGATGCTTGTTTTACAAGGATTTTCAGTTTTCGCTCGAACGAGATCCTTGCTTCCTCCACGCTCTCAAATTGTGAGAGGAAGGTCAATGTTGTAGCTTTATTGTTTTCCTGGGATAAGAACGTGCCTATCAAAGGTCTTCTTGCGTCCTTTAGATATCTCCTAAGTTCTACAAGGTTTTAAGTATCATATCTGGCTTTCTAGGATATATCATACTGTAATTTAGTGTTGCCATTTTGGGTTTGGAGGAGACAGGAAGAAGAGAAGGAGCAAGGTATCTCGTATTCCTACAAGCAGCTTCTTAACTGAGGCTGAATTTACGAAATGCGTGTAACGGCAGCCATTGTATCCGTAGTCATGACATGTGTGCCATTCCCCTCAATATCACGGGAACCGATGCTAACTCACAAACACCCATAAATGCCTACACATTTTTACTAGTATTTCAATTAGCATAAATACCTCCGTCTTTTTTGACTTAAGGGTTTCCAATGTCATATGTACCCCACTACTGAGTACATCTAGAAGTGAGGTCCGCGCATTTTGCAGTTGCAGAAAGCGGGGCTGAAATTTGGCGGAGGAGGTTATGGAACTAAAGCCGAGAAGATAGGCTCAGATTGCATGGCGTAAAATAGGCATACCACCATTGTAAACTGTTTTGCTAAAACTAAAGTACTAAATGTGGCTGGCATGGTTTATAATGGAGTTGACATAGTTGAGCAAATGTCGCTCACTGAAATCCATGCATATATAGACATGATATATTCCAAAGATGCTTTGGAAGCAATGGCCTTTGAAGTGAATCTGCAAATCGAGGTAGCAGCAGCCCACCGGAAATAAACAGATGACAGATTGCGAGGCCCTTCCTAACAAAGATATTGAAGCACCTAACGATGATGCTTCAGCTGTTGCCCCTGTTACCTAACACTAAGGATATGAGCCTCGCTACAGTATGCCCCACTGATATGACTATGAAAATTGGAAGACATCGTTGGATTCCTTGGTGATTAAACCATATCACGCTCAAGGATGACCTTCAGAAACTCTGGAGAAAGCAACTCCCGAGATTCCCAGACAAACGATCTTTGCCGATTTCTCGTCTTAGGCATGCTGCAATCATTTGAGGTCATAAGTCTGAATACTAGCATCACAGCCACATACGTATCACCGTAAGCCATAATACGGTCTCTCCCAGGCTTAGCTGAAAAAAGCGAGGTCTCACAATGAACTAATACCTTATCTTTCACTAAGTTCGTAAGAGAGACATACTGGGAATTACAGTGAATATCCTTTATGCAGGCTCCACACGGTAATTCTGTAAACCTTTGACCGGGCAGTGTCTTCGAAAAAAAAAACGTCGCTTAGCGAGAGATGATATAAAGTATGCCGCTCTCCTCGCTTAAACTTTCTGGTCTTTTTATGGGATGATTCCTGACCACTTTACCTGATTCCTTCGTACACAAATATACCCCCTTATAATATTTGTCCCTCTGTGCTTGCTTAGCATGCTACCTGAAGCAGGTTTACTCGGCTTAGCTCACCTACATCGAGCGTTCCAATACTATGTACAAGTCGAACTCACCCGCGCTATAAGCGCGTTACGCTGGATACTGGGCAAATCCGGCTTTAATCTCGAAGCTTGCTGGCTAAATACAACGACAGTTCATATTGGCTCTCTGTGCCCCTCCAGCTATGACGCCCAACTTTAACTAATGCCGAGGCGCGGATTCAGATATCTATCCAGCAGAAAAGGTATACGCATGGAGTAGCTCAGCGTTCAAAATGTTATACTGGGCATGCTCCCAGTTCAAAAAATAAAATATACATGTGATTAAAAATTCCAAGCACTTCTTTGATCTCAAAAAGGCCTGTATGCCTTTAAGTATCCACCATTTAACTGGGTATCATTCATCACGAACAGTGCAATTGTTCAGTTTCCGAATATGGTGTATTCATAAAGAACTCCTGTTCTGTGATGATAATACTCAAGGTTTCGTGCTTGTACAATTAGATTCTTTTATTATAGAACATAGCGGTGCTTTTTCTGTTACATTTCAGCTCTCAGTTCTCTAGTTCTTACACTGCCGGACTATACAAGAATAGCATAATAAGAAATGCAATTGGGGCTGCTCGATCCATTGTGATTCTGATAGAAAACCGATCTTACTTTCTCTTTGTGCACCGATAAGTGTGTGACACAAGAAGATTAGCATATGATGTTACCCAGAAGAGAACAAATCGTGCGACAGAGATGTTTATGTAACGATGATGGTCCGTGATGACATTGACAGGTTCTACACTCTTGTGATACTCATACCTTTGATCTTTGTTCTGTTGGTTGGATATATAGAATCACACCCAAGGAGAGAAAAAGTCGTAGACCAGCGATATGCGCAGACGAATTCCCTGTCACCTGGCTGCATAAAAGGCGAATGCAGGGATGGGATAAGACTGAAAGCAGTCCTTGTGGTAAACATCGGGTGCCATGCTCTCGATATGCAACCCCCACCCCGCTGAAAGCATGTGAGTGCCTATTTTGTGCTCCCCTCCCCACGTTTACTTGAGATTCGTACTGCTAATTTTTGTGAATACGTGGCGACTTACTGTCTTTATCAGACCTTTCCGTGACCAGGTGCGTGTAAGAGCCGGGAGAAGCTAGGAATAATCTATAACGGACTCAACACACTGCCACTGGTACCAAGGTAATCAGAGTGCAAGGCGATATCGCATACCATGGTCTATGGGGGGGTGGCACCTTGCGAATGGGCACGTGCATTCCTACAACAGCATCAACCATTGATTTCGACCCCCGCCGCCTGTTTATTTTGCCTTATTGACTATCTCGAGCTTCACACAAACCAAGAGGTTCGATACGATAAGAACCATGGGATCGCAGGAAAACGACTCTACGTACTCTAGTAATTGCTATCAATCGAAAAAAAAGCGCAACATCATATCTTGGTATGCATGTTTTTTTTGTTGCGCAGTGAGAAGATATTTATGATTGGTTCCCGTTGAAAACACGCTAACGTTATCTAAAACGAATCAATCAAGATTTTCCTTCCCACCCCCTCCATCCTTTTTTCCCCCAAGCAACAGCATCATCATCAGCAGTGCATTAACAGCAGGCCCGTCAAGATATCTGAATCGAACAGGCAGTCCGCATGGCAAAGGGTGTGTCCAGCAAGGTTTTTTTTTTCGTCCTCTCCGGGATTGCAGGCTCTATAGTACCCACTTATGTTGCCGCTGTAAACCGACTTTACCCGTTTTGGTATTTACTCCGCCCAGATCACGCGGCTGACGGGAGGGAGGGATATTGGAAAGATTTTTTCCCTTCTCCTTTCCCACCATCCGTTTCCGTTTTCAAGGCGCTGGTTGGCCGGATACCGCCACCGATCCAAGTACTCCTTCCAAAGAAACTAAACAGTTGCTGAGCCATGAGTGGGAATCGAGGGCCAGATTCCCTTCTGGGCGCCAAGGTATTACTCTCGAAAGAAATTAACAGTTGCTGAGGCATCATTTGGGGGACCAAAGGCTGGAAGCTTACGAGAACCAAGATGCTTGTTTCGTTGAAACCGTCAGTCATCAGTTTGGTGACCAAAGGCTGGAAGCTTGCGAGAACCAAGATGCTTGTTTCGTTGAAACCGTCAGTCATCAGATTGGGGACCAAAGGCTGGAAGCTTGCGAGAACCAAGATGCTTGTTTCATTCGAAACCGTCAGTCATCAGTTTGGTGACCAAAGGCTGGAAGCTTGCGAGAACCAAGATGCTTGTTTCGTTGAAACCGTCAGTCATCAGATTGGGGACCAAAGGCTGGAAGCTTGCGAGAACCAAGATGCTTGTTTCATTCGAAACCGTCAGTCATCAGATTGGGGACCAAAGGCTGGAAGCTTGCGAGAACCAAGATGCTTGTTTCGTTGAAACCGTCAGTCATCAGATTGGGGACCAAAGGCTGGAAGCTTGCGAGAACCAAGATGCTTGTTTCATTCGAAACCGTCAGTCATTCAGATTGGGACCAAAGGCTGGAAGCTTGCGAGAACCAAGATGCTTGTTTCATTCGAAACCGTCAGTCATCAGATTGGGGACCAAAGGCTGGAATGCTTACGAGAACCAAGATGCTTGTTTCGTTGAAACCGTCAGTCATCAGATTGGGGACCAAAGGCTGGAATGCTTACGAGAACCAAGATGCTTGTTTCGAAACCGTCAGTCATCAGATTGGGGACCAAAGGCTGGAAGCTTGCGAGAACCAAGATGCTTGTTTCATTCGAAACCGTCAGTCATCAGATTGGGGACCAAAGGCTGGAATGCTTACGAGAACCAAGATGCTTGTTTCGTTGAAACCGTCAGTCATCAGATTGGGGACCAAAGGCTGGAATGCTTACGAGAACCAAGATGCTTGTTTCGTGAAACCGTCAGTCATCAGATTGGGGACCAAAGGCTGGAAGCTTGCGAGAACCAAGATGCTTGTTTCATTCGAAACCGTCAGTCATCAGATTGGGGACCAAAGGCTGGAAGCTTACGAGAACCAAGATGCTTGTTTCATTCGAAACCGTCAGTCATCAGATTGGGGACCAAAGGCTGGAATGCTTACGAGAACCAAGATGCTTGTTTCATTCGAAACCGTCAGTCATCAGATTGGGGACCAAAGGCTGGAAGCTTGCGAGAACCAAGATGCTTGTTTCATTCGAAACCGTCAGTCATCAGATTGGGACCAAAGGCTGGAAGCTTGCGAGAACCAAGATGCTTGTTTCATTCGAAACCGTCAGTCATCAGATTGGGGACCAAAGGCTGAATGCTTACGAGAACCAAGATGCTTGTTTCGCTGAAACCGTCAGTCATCAGATTGGGACCAAAGGCTGGAAGCTTGCGAGAACCAAGATGCTTGTTTCATTCGAAACCGTCAGTCATCAGATTGGGGACCAAAGGCTGGAAGCTTGCGAGAACCAAGATGCTTGTTTCATTCGAAACCGTCAGTCATCAGATTGGGGACCAAAGGCTGGAAGCTTGCGAGAACCAAGATGCTTGTTTCATTCGAAACCGTCAGTCATCAGATTGGGGACCAAAGGCTGGAAGCTTGCGAGAACCAAGATGCTTGTTTCATTCGAAACCGTCAGTCATCAGATTGGGACCAAAGGCTGGAAGCTTGCGAGAACCAAGATGCTTGTTTCATTCGAAACCGTCAGTCATCAGATTGGTGGAACCAAAGGCTGGAAGCTTGCGAGAACCAAGATGCTTGTTTCGTTGAACCGTCAGTCATCAGATTGGGACCAAAGGCTGGAAGCTTGCGAGAACCAAGATGCTTGTTTCATTCGAAACCGTCAGTCATCAGATTGGGGACCAAAGGCTGGAAGCTTGCGAGAACCAAGATGCTTGTTTCGTTGAAACCGTCAGTCATCAGATTGGGGACCAAAGGCTGGAAGCTTGCGAGAACCAAGATGCTTGTTTCGTTGAAACCGTCAGTCATCAGATTGGGACCAAAGGCTGGAAGCTTGCGAGAACCAAGATGCTTGTTTCATTCGAAACCGTTCAGTCATCAGATTGGGGACCAAAGGCTGGAAGCTTGCGAGAACCAAGATGCTTGTTTCGTTGAAACCGTCAGTCATCAGATTGGGACCAAAGGCTGGAAGCTTGCGAGAACCAAGATGCTTGTTCATTGAAACCGTCAGTCATCAGATTGGTGACCAAAGGCTGGAAGCTTCGAGAACCAAGATGCTTGTTTCGTTGAAACCGTCAGTCATCAGATTGGTGACCAAAAGGCTGGAAGCTTGCGAGAACCAAGATGCTTGTTTCGTTGAAACCGTCAGTCATCAGATTGGGACCAAAGGCTGGAAGCTTACGAGAACCAAGATGCTTGTTTCGTTGAAACCCGTCAGTCATCAGATTTGGGGACCAAAGGCTGGAAGCTTACGAGAACCAAGATGCTTGTTTCGTTGAAACCGTCAGTCATCAGATTGGGGACCAAAGGCTGGAAGCTTACGAGAACCAAGATGCTTGTTCGTTGAAACCGGTCAGTCATCAGTTGGGGACCAAAGGCTGGAAGCTTGCGAGAACCAAGATGCTTGTTTCATTCGAAACCGTCAGTCATCAGATTGGGGACCAAAGGCTGAATGCTTACGAGAACCAAGATGCTTGTTTCGTTGAAACCGTCAGTCATCAGATTGGGGACCAAAGGCTGGAAGCTTACGAGAACCAAGATGCTTGTTTCGTTGAAACCGTCAGGCAACGGAGGAAGGATGATGGGCTGGCTCCTACCCTCCTAAGCAGCAACGTGTTTACTCCATTCGAAACTGCCAGGCAACGGGGAGGATTGAAGGCCTGGATCCTCCCTAAGCAGCGACGCGTTTGTTTCTTTCGAAGACGGTCAGGCATTGGTGGAGGCCCGACTGGCCGGCAAAGAAGGCAGGATCGACCGGGCGGGCTGTACGGGTAGAGTAGATAGACCTTTCTGTAGCCTGAGACAAGTTCAAGAAGTACCTGTCCAAATGATCAGATGTACGTGATCCTCTGTGTTTACCGCATCCGCAGACGGTGATACATCTTGGTAGGATACCTCAATGAGGGACTAGGGTACACCCCTGGGACCAGGCCTGGGGGGCTCAAAGGAGACCAAGATAAATGCGGATATCTTGCCTCTAGAGCGGAGGCACATGGTGTCGACCTCCTCGCGGTTGCCTCTGGGAAACAGAGCCTTCATGGCTCTGGCCAACTGGACTGCCTATTAGTATAGTAAATACTATCCATAACGTAATAAAAACTTGTTATCTCGTAAAAGCTCTTCTTTTTCCAATCTCGCTCGCCGCGGTAGAATGAGCGCTGTCTTTGACGCACATCATTGAGCATGCATGTTTTTGACATGGCA